>OY740719.1:138622632-139909658 GCA_963513945.1 Hydrotaea diabolus
GATATTCATAAATTTCTTTTTTGATTTTCTTTGTGGTATGAACAATTAAATCTTTAAAAACTTAAAATGCGTATGATTTGCGTGAAGTTTTTTGCAAATAAGTCAGTAGAAATGTTTAAACTTTAAAATATGAGGTTAGGTTCAAGTTAATCTTTTAAATTGAGATCTTGAAAAATGTATAAAGCCATTCCACAAATTTAATATTCGTTAATAATGCGTGATCCATTTAAAGGTTCCCTACTTTTTTTAAGAAAAAAACGCAGAAAATTCAAATTGAATGAGGAATGTTTGTTATCATTTGAAAGAACATTCTTTGGTATTTATTTTCTGAAGATTTTGTCTATCAAATGTTGGCCGCGGCTACGTCTTAGATGGTCCATCCGTTGAGTCCACTTTTCGATGACTCGTGCTAGCATTTCGACTGGTAACTGGCGAATGACACGCTTGATGTTTTGCTCCAAGGCCTGAATGTGGCCAATCGACCGACCCAAAATGTGAAATTATATGCTCACCGAAATGTTCTCTCAATAAGTCCACTGATTTATGCGATGTGTGGGATGTGGCGCCGTCTTGGTGAAACCAAATGTCGCCAAGATCACAAGCTTCCATTTCAGGCATCAAATACTCGGTTATCATGGCACTCGCCATTGACGGTTACGTTCTTACCGGCATCATTTTTGAAGTAATATGGACCGATGATTCCACCGGCCCACAAACCACACCAAACCGTTGCTTTTTCTGGATGAAGTGGCAGATCTTGAACCTCTTCTGGTTGCTCTTTGTCCCAAATGCGGCAATTTTGCTTGTTTACATACCGATTGAGCCAGAAACGGGCCTCATCGCTGAACAAAACTTGGCTCGAAACCATTGGATCTTCTTATAACTTTTCAAAGCCCATAGAGCGAAGCGATGTCGCTTGGGAATGTCGGGCGGCTTCAGTTTTTGCACAAGCTCTATTTTGTACACTTTCAATTTAAGCTCTAGACGTAAAATGCGCCAAGTCGTTTCCTACGTCAGTCCGAATTGCTGCGAACGGCGGCGAATCGACTCTCCATGGTCTTGGTGTACACTCTAAGCTACGGCAGCTACATTTTCTTCACTGCGTTCTGGACGTCGGTCGAATATTATCCAATAATGAACGCTGGGTCTCAAGAAGGGTGATGGTAGTTCGCTCAGTAAGCCGATTATGTCGACCATATGTTGAACGAAGTGCACGAAACACATTCCTCCCAGAACGTGAATTTTCTTCATAAAGTTGAGCGATTTGTAAACGTTGTTCAGGCGTAAGTCTTTCCATGATGAAATGCCAAACAATACTAAACAAAAATAACATGATAGCATGACACGTCGCACACGTAATGTGTCAAAAAACTGCTTTTGAAAAAAGTATCTTTACTTGGATCCGCATTAGTTCGAAAAAAAGAAACTTCTTATATAGGATGATCCATCTAGGGGTATTTTTTCAGAACAAAAAAAAAATATAACAATTCAAATCAAGTGTAGAATCTTAATTGGTAATTTGAAAGGACATTTTATGGAATTTATTTTTTGAATATAATTTCCTTCAAATGTTGGCCGCAACTACGGCTCAGGGTTTCCATTCTGAGGGTACAATTTTGGATGACTCGTTCGAGCATTTCGACCGGTATGGCTTTAATGACATGCGTAATGTTGGCTTCCAAAACCTGTATCGTAGCAGGTTTGTCAGCATAGACTTTGGACTTTAACTAACCAAAAAGAAAAATGTCTAAAGGTGCGATATCCCTCGATCTAGGAGGCAAACTCACCTGTCCAAAACGTGAAATTAGCTGCATTTCGAAATGACCTCTCAATAGATCCATTGTTTGAGCAGCTGCATGGCAAGTGGCACCGTTCTGTTAAAACCAAGTGGCGATTACGGGCTTCAATTTCAGGTAGCATAAAGATCAATATCATGGCGCGATAGCGAGCACCATTTATGGTTACGTTTCGGCCTTCATCATTTTTGACAAAAATATGCACCAGCTAATAAACCGCACACCACCGTTGTTTTCTTTGGGTATAATGGCAACTCTCGAACCTCTTCTTGTTGCTCTTCAGCCCAATTGCGGCAATTTTGTTTATTGACTTTGCCGTTGAGCTAGAGATGGGCCTCATTGCTGAACAAAATTTTGGTCGAAAACAGCGGATCTTCCCGTTTCTCACCGAACGCTCATTTCCATAATACAGTTGCCAACATTTGAAGGTAATTATTTTCAAAAAATAAATGCCATAAAATGTCCTTTCAAATTACCAATAAAGATTCCACACATGATTTGAATTTTTATATTTTTGTTTTGTTCTGAAAAAATACCTCTAGATTGATCACCCTATATAAAATAACTCTAAAGAATTTTGGTGCAAAAATGAATATGTTGTTAAATTAGCATTTTATTTGAGGATTTTTGAGTGAACTTTACGAGGACTTGAAGAATCACACATAGGATTACTAAAGAAGGCTGCATGAATTTATACTAGAATGGACTTTTGTGTAAATTTCTTCAAGTCACATTCAGTTTATTTGAATTCTAAGAGTAAGAAATAGCAAAAGGATGAGGCAATTGTAGTACCGTAGAGGAAACTAATTTTCCATCAGAGTGTTTTTTGTTATATACTAATATCATACGAGGGCATATCAATAATTACGTGACCTTTCCAACTTCCCTCGATGTTATATGAAATGCAACACTGCTCCCATCAAGTACAAGCTGCTAATAGACAACTGTCAAATTTTGAGAGAGTTTCGTCATTTAGTTTGTGTTTAACAGCTGTTCAAAACATACAACCTCGAGGATTTTTTCAAAAATGGAAAAAAAAAGGAATTCGAGTGCGCATTAAGGATTTTTTTTTGCGAAAAAAAAAAATCGTCAATCAAACTAAGGAAGAGCTTGATAATTACTATGGGGACCCTGCATCATCGCTTTCGATGGTAAAAAAGTGGTTTACTGACTTTCGTTGTGGTTGCACAAACCCACATGAGGCTGAACGTTCTGGACGGCCAATTGAAGTCAATACACCCGAAAATGTCAAAAAAATCGCCGATCGAAGACTAAAAGTGCATTGGATTGTTGATGCCATACGCATTTCAAATGGCAGTGTGGTTTCGATTTTAGATGATCGGTTGGGTTGACGAATGGTGTCTGCAAGATGTCTGCCGCGTTTGTTTTCAATTGACCATAAACGTAATCTTGTAACAACTTCAAAGCATTGTTTGCTTTGGAGCTGTTTTACCGCAATTCGAATGAGTTTTGCTGCATTTTGTAACTGTAGATGAAACATGGGTCCATTACAATACTTCGGAGACCAAGCAGCAGTCTACACAATGGGTGTTTAGACTGCTGCCGGGTAAACAGGCCAGGGTGACTCTGTCGGCCAATAAGCTGATGGCAACAGTTTTTTGGGATACGCGCAGGATAATCCACATCGATTACCTTCAAAATGGAAAAACAATAAAAGGCGAATATTGTGCCCGATTTAACGAGGATTTAAAAAAACGACCCCATATAGCAAAGAAAAAAGTTACTTTTCATCAAGATAATGCACGGGTGCACACGTGTGCGGTCTCAATGGCAAAATGGCATAAATTGGGTTACGAATTCGCCATATTCTTCGGACTATTTCCAAACCTAAAGAATTGGCTGGGTGGAAAGAGTTTTAGCTCCAACGATGAAATTATTGATAAAACAAACGGCCCTCGAAAAATCCTATTTTTCGGAAGGGATTCAAAAATTGAAGAAAAGTTGGAAGTGTATTAAGCTCGAAGGCGATTATGTTGACAAATATTTTTTTTTTTGCAAAAAGAAAGGTCACTGAATTGTTGATATGCCCTCGTAGTAAACATGGTCGTATGGGCCTTCATTATAAAAAAAAATTTCATTACAATTAGAAATATACATGAATTTCTAAAATCTGCTTCAAAAATTCAGATTTAAAGAAAGATATTAAGCTTTATGCCATAAAAAAACTTCTCTACAATATGCATTCGCCGTTCGGAGCTGGCGATAATCACTAGGTCGTTCTTAGGGAGTCGGTATAATTATTGATATTATGTATACGAAATTTGTAGAGAACATCTTACAGATGTGAGATACTCGTAATTCTCCTGTTTGTTATACCCTACACTACACTATAGTACAGGGTATTGATGTTTGCAACACCTTAAAGAAATGGAGATATACCGTATGTAAAGTATACCAATCGTTTCAAAATCACTATCTAATTTCATTGAGTGATGTCCTTCCGTTCGTCCCTTCGCCTGCCCATCCATCGTTGTATTCAAAATACAGGTCGCAATTATGAACCGATTTCGATGAAACTTGGAATACGAGTATTCTTCAAGTTTGAGCCATCGTCACACTCTATTGAAATTGGTCCATATCGGTCCATTTTTTTATACCATACATAGGTTTTTCCCGATTTCAAAAGCTACAGCTTCAAAAACCACATATTACACATATTATTTTGTACAGAGTAGCATTACGAGTGACCGACATCCATCTCTGGTAAAATTGGATCTTATCGGCCAATGTTTTCGAATAGGTCCCACACAAAAGTTAATCACGATTTGAAGTTCTGCAGCTCTAGGAACCACAAATTACACCCGATCACGGCCAAATCTTGCATGGCAAGTTATGCACGATCATTAACTGTAGTGAAACTGCAATACATACGAGGGCGGTTCTGAAAGTTCTTAGCCTATCAATGAAATAGAATAGTTAGTTTTTCAAAAATATTTTTATTTTTCAATATAATCTCCTAAAGCTTCAATACACTTATCACTATCCCTTGATTAAAATAGCTTTCCTCAAGGTCTTCAAAATAGTGGTTTTCAACTGTAATTGCATCTTCATTTGAGGTAAAACGCTTGCCAGCAAGGATTTTTTTTAGATTTGGGAACAGGTAAAAGTCACTGGGAGCTAAATCAGGAGAATAAGGTGGGTGGTCAAGCAACTCGTACTTTAATTCCTTGATTTTAGCCATTGTTAAAACACTCTTGTGCGCTGGTGCGTTGTCTTTATGAAAAATTATTTTTTTGTGTTGTAAGCCAGGACGTTTTTCTCGAATTTGTACATTTAATTGATCTAAAAGGTTGCAATAGTACTCTGAATTTATTGTTTTACCCTTTTGCAGATAGTCAATCAATATAATACCTTTGAAGTCCCAAAAAACAGTTGCCATAACCTTACTAGCCGATTGAATTGTTTTTGCCTTCTTTGGGGCACTTCCTCCAGCATCAGTCCATTGTTTGGATTGTTCTTTTGTCTCTGGAGTATAGTGGTGGATCCATGTCTCATCAACAGTTATGAAACGACGCTTAAAATCCATTTTATATCGCTGAAATCGATCCAAACAAGCTTGAGAAATGTTCATTCTTATGCGTTTTTGGTCGACTGTTAACAAGTGCGGCACCCATCTTGCAGAAAGCTTTTTCATCTGTAGTTCTTCATGCAAAATTAAAAGCACTCGATCATTTGAGATGCCCATGATATTAGCTATTTCACGCACTTTTATTCGTCGATCATTTAATACCATATCATGCACTTTGGCTACAATTTCTGTTGTTGTTGCTGTTTTTGGACGTCCACTGCGTGGTTCATCTTCAATGCTTGTACGGCCACGTTTAAATTCAGCAACCCAATTTTTTACTGTTGCATATGAAGGAGCACTTTCACCTAACACATTCACCATATCATTATGAATTTCTTGTCCCGATAAACCTTTTTATGTAAATATTTAATGACACCACTCATTTCTAATTTTTCCATTGTAAAAAATTGGCGGATGCGTCTTTTGTGAACACCTGTTTCTATATGAAGGAGTTGCCAGATCGAAAAAACATGTGTTTATAGCAGAGATGGAAGTTTCAAAAACATTTAACCTTTTTCTGTTTAAACCGCGCTTTTTGTGCTAGGCTAAGTAGTTTCCAAACCGCCCTCGTAGGTTCATATTTTCCGATAGCCCCCATACAAAGGTTCTTACATATTTTAGAATCCACAGCTTTAGGAGCCACATTTTACTTTACTCTCGGTTCCTACCACATTTCGCAGGGGGCGTTACTAGCGACCAACACCCATGCCTGTAACATTCATGTTTTTAAATAACCCTTCATGTTTTTAAATTACCCCGATTTGAGGTCCTACCAAGGGCGGTCCTGCAGAAACCGAAACGGTTCAGATAAAGCTTCCAAATATGTGTTCATCTAAATTTTTAGTCTATAGCTCTAGTAACCACATCTTACATCCAATCTTGATAAAATTAGAAAAACTTTTGTTTTTGGACCTGGGATGGACGTTGTTAAATTTAAGACAATCGGTTCAAATTTTAATATAGCTCCCACTAATATGTTCAGACGATTTTATGTTCTTAGCTCTAGATGCCACATATTACAACTAATCTTGATTGAGTTTGGCACAAGTAAGTTCCTCGTGCCAGGGATGGGCTCTGTTGAAATTGGAGAAAAATCGCCTAGGATTAAGATATAGATTTTACAATATGTGACGCGCAAAATAGAAAGGGACCTAAGGTTAAAAACCAGTTTTGTTCAGGAGAGCCATTTTAAAGATTAGGTCCCTTTCTATTTGCGCTTAGAATCGTCGACTTAACTTTCATAAAACGCGCATATCTCTAAGAGGGAACACTTTTGGGACATGGGATCGGCCTCATTTGATGCCCAGATGTTGTCCACATCAAAAAAAGATTTTTGATTTTTTACCCTTAGGTCCCTTTCTCTATGCGCTGTCACATATGTTCAGCCGATTTCACCGAAAACAATGAAATTTTCTCACAAATTTAAATATGACATTAGTTTTAAAAAGTCTGGGAATTTGAGTCCAAAAATCAATTTTTTGTTGGCTTTGCAGAACATCCTGGAGTGCAGGGCATTACATCGTCGGCCACTTCCGATTTGAGCTTTTTTAATAGTTTTTTTATTGGAGTGTTGTGGAATTATGAACATATTTTTGGCACGATCGATGGCCCTTGATAAATAGCGATGTTTGTTAGCAGAGCTCCACAGCATCGATATATCAGAGCTGTGGCTCGAACACCAATACGGAGGTACACATAGGGTACTCCATCTGATGATATTTTCTCAGAACAAAAATAAATATATAAAAATTCAAATCAAATGTGGTATCTTTATAGGTAAGTTGAAAGGACATTTTATGGCATTTATTTTTTGAATACAATTTTCTTCAAATGTTGGCCGCAACTACGTCTCAGGGTTTCTTATTCAATTTCTAGACCCTCAGTCTAGTTTTGGATGACTCGTTCGAGCATTTCGACCGGTATGGCTTTAATGACACGCCTACACGCAGGAAAAAAGTATGGTTGGTGGACAATATTCGAAGAGGATAATACTATTGTTGAGTATATGGTTTTGGTGCAACAATATTATGATCCTCACAACAATAGTATTATTCAAATACAACCATACTATGATCCTCACAACAATAGTATGATTCACACATAACCATACTATGATCCCCACAACCATAGTATGATTCACACTCAACCACACTATGATCTCCACAACCATAGTATGGTCCTCACAACCATAGTATGTTTCATATACAACCATAGTATGATCCTCACAACCATACTATGATTTACACGCAACCATGTTATGATCCCTACAACCATAGTATAATCACTATTTAGATATGAATTATGAAATGTATTCAAAAATACATTAGATTCAAAATAATAGGGAGTGATTTATTTTACAGTAGAAAAAATAAGTTGAAATAAACGTAAGCGTTTTTATTAAAAATATTTCAGTTAAACAAAGCCAAAGCAGATTGTTTAAAAAAGCTTAAAAGCATATCTAAATGAAGAAAAATTACAATCATACAGTATGATTGCCGTAATCATGTAACTGTTATCATAAAACGCAAAACACTATACTTTTGTCGCACCAACCATATTTATATTGTTGCTATAACAATATTTTCATTTTAAAATTTGGCAATAATACTATTGTTACATTTCAACAATATTAATATTGCAGCAATCACACTATTGTCAAAAATAAATTCAATTAACAATGCTATGGTTGCGACGAACATACATTTATTGCGGAAAAAATATTACTATTGCCGTGACCATGTAGTAACCATGTTTTTTCTCTGCGTGTAATGTTGGCTTCCAAAACCTGAATCGTAGCTGGTTTGTCAGCAATTGACTTTGGACTTAACGTAACCCCAATGAAAAATGTCTAAAGGTGCGATATCCCTCGATCTAGGCGGCCAACTCACCTGTCCAAAACGTGAAATTAGCTGCTTTTCGAAATGACCTCTCAATAGATCCATTGCTTGAGCAGCTGCATGGCAAATGGCACCGTCCTGTTGAAACCAAGTGTCGTCAAGATTACGGGCTTCAATTTCAGGTAGTATAAAGATCAATATCATGGCGCGTTAGCGAGCACCATTCGCGGTTACGTTCCGGCCATCATCATTTTTGAAAAAATATGCACCGATGATTCCACCAGCTTATAAACCACACCAAACCGTGGTTTTCTCTGGTTATTATGGCCCCTCTTGAACCTCTTCTAGTTGCTCTTCAGCCCAAATGCGGCAATTTTGTTTATTGACTTTGCCGTTGAGCCAGAAATGGGCCCCATCACTGAACAAAATTTTGGTCGAAAATGTCTTAAGTTGTGATATCACTCGATCTAGGCGGCTAACTCACCTGTCCAAAAGGTGAAATTAGCTGCTTTTCGAAATGACCTCTCAATAGATCAATTGTTTGAGCAAGTGTCGTCAAGATTACGGGCTTCAATGTCAGGTAGCATAAAGATCAATATCATGGCGCGAAAGCGAGTACCATTCCCGGTTACGTTCCGGCCATCATCACTTTTGAAAAAAATGTGCATGGAAGATTCCAACAGCTTATAAACCGCACCAAACCGTGGTTTTCTCTGGGTATAATGGCTCCTCTTGAACCTCTTCTTGTTGCTCTTCAGCTCAAATGCGGCAATTTTGTTTACTGACTTTGCCCTTGAAGAGGGTTGTCACGAACCCGAAATCATGATAAAAGTAGTGTGCCGCCACGAAAATCAATGCCACTTTGCCATTTTGTTAAAGACTTGTCTTTTATTTAAATATAGAAGCAAGAGGTCTTGAGCCGGTTTAATCCCTGTTCAATGGGTAATTATTTTCAAAAAAATAAATGCCATAAAATGCCCTTTCAAATTACCAATAAAGGTTCCACTTTGAATTTAATTTTTACATTTTTTTTGTTCTGAAAAAATACCTCTTGATGGATCACCCTATTATGCAAGTGAAGCAACGCCAAAGTTGTGAAGGATAAATTTGGCGAGCGTTCAGCAATTATTATGCGCAAATATGTGACTTTAAACGTCTTGATTTATTTATTTCAAACCAAGCACTTCGAATCAGCTTGAGCCCAATAATCGATATTCCATATTTTGGTAATTCCTGGAAAAACACCAAGCCGAGCCGAGGCTTTATAAATTAAAGTGAATTATCTTAAAGTTGGGGTTTGCTCACATGGGACCCTAGCGGTGCGTATTTTTATGCTCTATGTTTTTTGCCAGCCACGCTGTAGACTGCACTTTTGAATGGCACAAACTCCTCCGGCTGGCGAAGGACTGTCAGTTCGATTAAACATTTTTACCCCTCCACTCTTGTATTGACAATAATCGAATGATGGCGCAGAAATTGTTAAAAGTACATTTTGTTTGCTGACTTTTTTTCTCTTCTATTTTGCGATCAAATGGAATTATTGTATTTTTAACCGTACTCGGGACGAACAAAGGGAATTTCAGATTATATCAGCCAACGTGCGGCTTAGCTGAAGTCTTTTGTCCTTTGTCATAATGATGATTGGCGTTGATAGCGGGCACATTTTCAATAAAACCAATCGATTCAATGCCATGCCATTCCATTCATATGACTGTGCGAAGCGGCAGCAATGAATGGACATGAGCTTTGTTTTGCGTTTTGCGGCCAGTGTTGTGAATTTATTTTCGGCTATTGTAGGATTTGAATTAATGCCGAAATATTTAGGTTAACAACCTCAATTGAATGGAAATCATTGTGGCATAGAAAAAAGAATCAGAGCGACGTAAGAAAAAAAACACACACAAATTGACAGAGATTTGAGTGCACATAATCGACAGATTACAGTAATAGACGGAGTAATTAAAAACAGAACAGAGACACCAATTTACATGACAATAATTAAAATAAAATGAAACAAAATGTCTGTTTGTTCTAGAAAAAGAAAATCGTTCTATCAATCAGTCATTTCAGCTGGTGCAAATGTCGATGTCAAAGATGATATGGCATGCAATTTAATGAATTAGACATCGAAGCGGGAATTTTAGGGAATTAACCTAAAAAAACAAAGAGAGCAGAAAAAAGAGTGGTGCCATTGCTGTTTTCGGGTTTCGTGCAGTTTTACATGAAACAGCAAATATAAGAGGATCTGTTTAGGTCGAACTAGATCTGGATCATGACATTTCCACATAAAAGTATTATTTGTCATTTTAAGTTCAGCTGACTAGCTCTCGTGACACTTCACGGAAACCCTTTGCAAGATTACCAGGCTAAAAAAGCTATTATTCTAGAGGCTTCTAAAAACCCTCAGAGCCATATTATTGAATTTAGCCAAGCCATACTAAAGGGCGGTCTACCCATAATGCAAGACTTTAATTGTGAGTCACACTTTAACGTCAAGTTTTTTTTGCCCAACTTAATTTGACTAAAAAAGCTTTAATTCTAGAGGCTTCTAAAAGCCCTCAGAGCCATATTATTGAATTTAGAAAAGCCGTTCTAAAGGGTGGTCTATCCATATGCAAGATTTTAATTGTGAGTCACATTTTAACGTTAAGTTTTTTTGCCCAACTTAATTTGTCATTTCTCAATTTCACGGTTTGACAAATTCAACCATGAAGAGGTAAACAATCAAGCTGCGCGTTACGATTGTACAGGTTGGCTGATGAAAGCCGCCACAAAAAAATGTTTTAAGTGGTTAATAATAATGAATCTGGTTAATTATTTGTTTTTTGCAGCTTGATTCTAAGATTTAACAAAAAGGGATAACTGCGACACTGAAACAAGAATTTTGATTGTCCGCCGCGGCAAATTTGCAAATTTGTTTACTTACACTCAAAGAATATTTACACTTAAAAAAAACGTTAATAATATTATCTAAAAAGCTTGCTATTACTACAGAAAAATTTATTATTTTTTGCTGTCGAATTTGATAATTTTACAAAAACATTTTTAAAATAAAAACTGCAAAAGATTTTAAAAGCATTTGTAACAATGGTAGTTTCTGTTTATTATTATTTTTTACTAATACTATGTTTTTCGTACTTAAATAACAATGAAAGGCAATTATAATTATTATTCATTTGACTCAAATATTGATTGCAAATATTCCATATTTTGTTCTGTGCTATTTCTGTTCTTTTGTAGTTTTTTGGCTTCTTCATCTAAATCCCGATGTTCCACTTTCCATTGATTGCGAATACTGCACGCAGAAAAAAAGTATGGTTGTGGTGACAATATTCGAAGAGGATCATACTATTGTTGCGTTGATGGTTGTGCCACAACAATATTATGATCCTCACAACAATAGTATTATTCACACACAAGCATACTAAAACCATAGTATGATTCACACTCAACAATACTATTATCTCCACAACCATATTATGATCCTCACAACCATAGTATTTTTCTCAAACAACCATAGTATGATCTTCACAACCATAGGATGATTCACACGCAACCATGCTATTATTCATACAACCAAAGTATGATTCACTCAACCATACTATGATCCCCAAAATTATTTAATAGGATTGGGTAATGTTGTTATTCAAAAATAGAGACTTTAATCAAGCAAGTAATTTTCAATTTAATTACAATTAGTTCATAGCCAAATTTGAGGCCTTGCTTTTATTGAACATTTCATTCAAGAAACAAAAATATATATTCCAACGGCAGTCGAAAATACTTTTAGTTGCCAGCTGGGAAAATGCTACTTTACCACCCCTAGACACCAAGTAACGAATGTGATTAAACCATGATCAATGGCTATATACTTAAGTGCAATCAGATTTTAAAAAAACGAAAGCCAATCAGCAGTAGAGTATTTCACCAAACAAAATAAACACAATAAAAATCCCTCGAACGACCTTCCGATTGTTGTTTTTTTAAAATGGACAACAACCATGCACTGTATCGTGGTATACCAAAAAAAAGCACATGGACACACATATATGACCTGTTTTGTTTTGTTTATATTCACAACCATACGGTATGATTGCCGTTATCATATTATTGTCAACGTAAATTTTAAACAACAATACTTTTGTTGCATCAACCATGTTTATATGGTTGCTATAACCATATTTTCATTTCTAAATTTGGCAATAATACTATTGTTACATTTCAACAATATGAATATTACGGCAATTATACCATTGTCAAAGTTAAATTCAGAAAACAATACTATGGTTGCGACGAACATACTTTTATTGCGGAGAACATATTATTATTGCTGTGACCATATACTAACCATAGTTTTTCTCTGCGTGTGGCGATGAACGGTTCTGACGTTGCGTATAATATATTAAATATATCTTCATTTGTGGAAATTCATGAAATTTTTCTAGTATTGTGCTCTCTATAAAATCTGTAATCCTTGTTCCTTTTTTGCTAAGCCTCCTCTGATAGTTCTCCAAGTGGCACCATATGATATTTAATGAAATCTTCTCCATGGTAAAGGATTTTGGGAACTGATGCAGACATATTTCTTCATGGGTAAATGTGTTGTATATATTTTTGCAGTTTCCTTTCCCAAATTTTCTAGCGTCAATTTCGTCATTGCACGCAAGTACTTCTAGGATTATTTTAGATCTGAAAATAAGGCTTAGGTCCACACCTGTTATTTCAGATGCTGTTTCTGGATCTGAAAAGAATCTTCTTGCGTTATTGCCATCATTTGTATTGCCTGACCCTTGTTTTGGCTAATCTATAATCAATCCATATTTTCGATATTTTTCTTGAACATGTTCCTTTTTTGAACTTTTAAATCTTTGTTGGTTTCGTTGTTTCTTATTGAGCCTGAAGACCCGAAATCCAAATCATAACTGATTCTTAGTATGTGTTCCATAAGACGTATTCTTGCATAAAGTGGTGATAATCCACATTCATATGCATCGGTATTATCTAATGATTTTGTCGTGACTTGATTTAATTGGTTTGATGTTGCTTGGCATATAATGCAGCTGGACGCAGCCTTCGTGTTAGTCAAAGCCTGACCTACTTTTCCATCCATCATTGTCAGCACTAATTGGTAGCTTACTTCAATTTGCTGTCCATCTAACTGTAATTGTAATGGCTGTAGTGTTGCAATTTGGGCCTTGATATCACTAACTTCTTTCTTAAAGGCATCATGAGTTTCTTTTTTGAATTCAAATTTGATTGGCCTGCAGTATTTGGTAGAAGATGATGTCTCATTTTTCCAAATATCCATTGTTTGCGTTTTACTAGTTGAAGGCTCTGAATCTTCCAAAATCTTTTTCAATCGCAATGATACAAATGATACCATGAACATATCTGAGTCCGAAATATTTCCACACACAACTTGTTTGTATTGTTTTTGTCCCGAAGAACCATCACATCCCCATTACAAAAAAGAATTAACTTTGTGTTTCCATATTTCTTTAACTCATTTCCTGTTATTGATTGAAGCAAGTGTTCGGCTGTGTGATCAAGTAGAGATTGTAGTTGTACCTCTGCCGAAATTGATGTGATTGTAATAGAGTCCCTTGATGGCAAACAGTCCATTTTATTAGCGGTTATGTGGTGATATGCTGCATACAAATTTGAGCCCTTTTTGAATCGCACGCAATCTTAGCTGAATATATTGCTGTTTTGTTAATTTCAAATCCAGAAATAATGCTAGTGCCTCCTCATTTTTGAACTGTTTTGCATCGTTAGGAGTTGGTATACTTTCAAGAATCCGTTTTGTTCTCACTGGACTAGCTTTAACAACTTTTTGAATGATATCCACTTTTCTAAATTGGTTCTGTGATGGTAATTGATGTAGGAAAGATTCTTTTATATTTGTGCAACCAATTTCATCGTTAACATTTTTAAGTTTCCGTCTCTTAGATCTATCGCTGCAGTTGTCCAATGATTTGCGTGGTCTTCCAGCCTTATCTTGCTTTGCTGTTTCTGCAGCGGCAGTAAGTTGGCCTTCTAACCAGTTTGCACTTTTTATATAAAACTTTTGTTAACTGTAGCTAACTTCTTTGTAGCGTTTTTTTAGTGCTTTGACGAAATTAGATATTTGTTCTTGTATCTCGGTGCTACACGAATTTAAGTTTAATTTTATTTTAACGCAACTAAGAACATCTTCCTGGTTTTTGTTTCTAAAATACTCTTCGACCAGTTCTTTATAACTGATGCTCTCCATATACTTAATATTTTTTTTTGCGTCTGTTATGTTTTATCACTTGCGGATATACGTCCGTACACTTAAAGGATTAATTTATTACTGAGTGAACACTTATTGAATCCGTAATTGCATAGATTTTTAGATACATGATATTCACACATTTATCTTTAATTTCATAGCAGGCAGTACTTAAATTGAACAAAACTGCACTTGTTACCAAGACCTTAATAACAGGTAAAACTAATTAGTATCTCGCCAATACGGGGTTGTTTTTTATCTTTAGTGGTTTAATGTTGCGATTATTGGCACACTTATTAAATTGTTTATGAATTTGGTTGACCCTAAAATTTTATGGCAGATAAATTTAGAAAGAGATCATATGTCTACTGCAGAACCTATTGTGACAATTTTATAACTTATTTTTTGCTGATCAAAACAAAGCCATACAACCCTTTCGCAGGTATTATTATTTCATAATTATAATTATTTCATTATAAGCTGTAAAATACCTAAAGCACATATTTAATACACCATTGTACACAAGTACTTATAGGGCTCTTTAAATTATTGTAATTTGAATTTTGTTTAGAGTAATTTCATTAAAATGAAAAAAGTGTTCTACCGGCGGATCGTGGCGGGTACAAAAGTATATATAGGGTTAAAGAAGACACTTTCACCTTTCTCCGGGTGGTACACTTTTTTTTGTTCACTTTTGTTCCCTAGAAGTTCTATTCCTCTAAAGTTTAAATTTTAGAAAAATATAGTAGTTTCATAAATATTTCATAACGCCCCTAATATTAAACGCTAGAGCTGTGAACACCTACAACAACTAAAGACTATAATCCTACCAACATTATAAAAAAGATAGCAGGTTATTATTGATGATAGCTTGCGAGTAGTAACCATTTATTTTTGATAAAAAAAAAACAAAAACACCTTCTTCTGAAATTAAAAAAACAGTCGAGATATATAAGCTACAAAAAGGCGTACAAATCGTAAAAATCGGTGACAATAAAATTACACTTTTGGCCAACGAAATCGCTATCACGCACTAAAGTGCGTAGTTTCGGTTCAAAGCGGGTATAGGCGCGCGTTTGGAGGTAATCCTCCGATCAGATGCGAGCATGGGACAGTCTTTTATTTAAATTCAATATAACAGTAACTATAACTAAACAAAGAGTATTCGAGTATTGTATCTATAGTTCACTTATACAACGTCCCAAGTTCGAGATCTCAGTACAATTACGAGGGTTGCTATTTATACTTCGGGTTCTGAAAATACTAGTGTCCCCAGGTGCAAACTGTAACATCCATTGGAAACTTTGACAGTTTTTTTTAGCTCAGAACGTTTTGTCATTTGAGGGTTAATTGTTTTGCTTACAGGAGTTGAAAAATTCAGCTCAGTCAAAAAATGATTTTCATGAATGATGCGATTATTTTTAACGATTTTCGGCGTGGGTTATCGAGACAAGAGTGTTTAAATCAACTTGTTTTGACTTTTGGCGATAAAGCATCATCAAAAACCACTGTAAATTGCTGGTACCAAGAGTTCTGTCTCGGACGCCGTTCGCTCCAGGACAAATTTCGTGAAGGACGTCCAACTTCGGTCACTTTACCAGAAACTATTGATGCTGTGGGTGAACTAATTAAGTAAGACCGACATGTGAGACTGAGGCATCCTTGGGCATTAGTTAGACAAGCATCAATGAGATATTGCATGTGCAATATCTCATTGTGGGATCGTTGGATCCCACATAATTTGACGAATGCTCAAAAAAAGCCTCGCGTGGATTGGTGCAAAGCGATATTGAAAAAGTATAACTGCGGTAGCTCAAAGGCAGCGTATAACATTGTCACAGGTGACGAATCATGCACCTATGCATATGAACCCGAAACAAAACAGCAATCGACCGTATGGGCCTTTCAAGACGAGCCAAATCCGACAAAAGTTGTTCGTGGAAGAAGTACTTCGAAGCAAATGAATACGTTTTTATTAGGTATAACCGGCCAAAAATTCAAGTTTTTTAATATTTTTTAATATATTTGTTGATGTATATTGTATCCAAAAAGAATCTACTTATTCGAAATTTCCGCCTTTTGCCTTTACACACGCCTTAAGTCGCACTGGCCAATCGTCAATAGCTGCACGAACCTCGTCCATTGGAAAATTGGCCACAGCTCGAACCAAAGCAGTCTTAAGAGATCCAATGTTGGGGTATCTTTTGTGACAAACCTTGTCCTCTTAAACTGTCCACAGTTTGTAATTCAATGGGTTCAAACATGGACTGCCTGAGGGCCATTCTTCAGAAGAAATGAACGCAGGCAAATTGTTTCGAAGCCAGGCCTGGGACGTTTTAGCCTTATAGGCCGGCGCAGAATCCTGCTGGAAAGTCCATGGCTGCTTTTGGAACAGGGAATTGTTAAGAGGCTTCACAACAGCTTCCAAAACGGTTTCTTGGTAAACTTTGGCCGATGTTTTGACTCCTTGATCGCAGAAATGCAGGTCAGTGACCCCATCGTAAGAGACACCCCACCAAACCATGACTAAAGCTGGGTGATGAACCTTTTCTTCCCTTGGGATCAGTTCAGATGCTTCCTTAGATGACCGCGCATACACTCTATCATTTTGTTTGTTAAATTTTTGCTGAACGGTAAACAATTTTTCACCGGTGAACAAAATTTTTCTGTTCAAGTTATCAGCGTGCTTCACCAAAAGACGTTTGCATTTTTCAATCCTATTTTTTTTTAAGCTGCAATCAATAAATGTCCGGTATGTCGTTTGAAAGACTTGAAAAGTGTTATTTCAGCGATACGGTTCTCATTATCTGACCACTCCATGACATTGATTTTCGTGGCTGCACACTGCTTTTATTATGATTTCGGGTCCGTGACAACCCTCTTCAGAAAGCTTTGCTGCAATTGTTGAAACTAAACCCAAACTCTATAAGGCCAGGCTCTCACCAAACGAATGAGAACTACTGTTGTGAACCATACTTTTCAAGTTTTCTTCACACAATTGCCCACGAAAATACAACTCACTCTTGCCACCTCTAAAGAGACTCCACATCGAGAGCCATCAATAGATTTCTTTTACAACAACGTGTGTGTGTGTTCAAATCAAGTGTGAATTCATTATAGGTAATTTGAAAGGACATTTTATGACATTTATTTTTTGAAAATAATTACCTTCAAATGTTGGCAACTGTATTATGGAAATGAGCGTTCGGTGAGAAACGGGAAGATCCGCTGTTTTTAACCAAAATTTTGTTCAGTGATGGGGCCCATTTCTGGCTCAACGCCAAAGTCAATAAACGAAATTGCAGCATTTGGGTTAAGAGCAACAAGAAGAGGTTCAAAAGGTTTGGTGCGGTTTATAAGCTGGTGGAATCATCGGTGCATATTTTTTCAAAAATGATGATGGCCGGGACGTAACAGTGAATGGTGCACGCTATCGCGCCATGATATCGATTCTTATGCTAACTGAAATTGAAGCCCGCAATCTTGACGACACTTGGTTTCAACAGGACGTTGCCGCTTGCCATACATCTGGGCAAACAATTGATCTATTGAGAGGTCATTTGGAAAAGCAGCTAATTTCACGTTTTGGACAGGTGAGTTGGCCGCCTAGATCGAGTGATATCACACCTTTAGACATTTTATTTTGGGGTTACGTAAAGTCCAAAGTCTATGCTGACAAACCAGCTACGATACAGGTTTTGGAAGCTAAAATTACGAGTGCCATTAAAGCCATACCGGTCGATATACTCGAATGAGTCGGCCAAAATTGGACCCTCAGAATCGAAACCCTGAGGCGTAGTTGCGGCAGACATTTGAAGGAAATTATATTCAAAAAATAAATGCCATAAAATGTCTTTTCAAAGTACCAATAAAGATTCCACACTTGATTTGAATTTTTATATTTATTTTTTGTTCTGAAAATATACCTCTAGATGGATCAACCTATATATTGGAAGGCATTTCTGGATGCCAGATTATATCAAAAAATATGCATATATAATCCAAATAGGTCCAAGATTCGTTGTTTGTCCATAGTAATATACAGGGTGGCTATCGTGCTACAAAAAAAACCTAATCATTACTTTTTTTCTGTGTGAACAATCCGCTTATTGTTTATTTTATTTGGAAGGTTAGATTTATTAAAATGAATGTTTGGGACTCCGAAAAGAGGAGTTGAATAGTGCATCGCAACCATACTTTGCAGTGCTGCTTTTTTGTCCAAATGGAATTAAGGTTTTGCGGAACTCCCTCGAGTAGGTGGACCATTATGATGCCGGCAAGCATGTTGGCCGAATAAGGCAGCATCGCACGAAGACCGTACCATCGAGGTCCCTATGTTCGGGTTCAAGACATCAATGCGGCTTCAGCATTGTTAATTGAGGCAAGCATTTCGACTCGAAACATCGACGCCAATTGCAGTTATCAGACGGTCATTACAATTAATAATTCTTGATGACTTAAACTTGTTTCCACCCAAAGTCCAAATAACAAGCAAGTAAAACCCTCTGGATTTGCCTAAGCGAATGGAATTTTGCCAAAAAATTAAAGAAATGACTAAAAAAGACAGCAGCTTGTAAATTAGCTTGTTTATGTCGGATAAGGCCCATATTGACGAAACGGCAATAGCAAAAAGCAAAATTGATGTACTGACTTTGGTTTTTCTAGATTAAATGCAAGGTTTGGAAATTAAAGTAGATTGGCACGATATATTTTATAATTTCTAAAACGAAGAGTATTTAATTAACTAATTTAAACTAGTTGTTCCATTTAAGGGTGCCTCCTAACTTTCACCTCGAATTGAATTCATCAACTTTAGTTAGCAATTTAATAAAATACGAGGGCTGCTATATATACTTCTGGCCTAATAATGTAAATGCGAATAGTTATTATCAAAAATTGTTTTATTGTTTTTCAAGGCATACTCCAGCATGATTTATACACTTTCACATGTGCTCAAACCAATTGTCGAAGCACTTTTTCCACTCCGATTGAGACACCTCCAAAACATGGGTTGCTTCAACAGCATCTTCTGTCGACAAAAATCGTTCACCACGCATTTTTTTTTCATGTGCGGGAATAAAAAGAAGTCAATGGGTGCCAAGTCAGCGATCTACAGCGGATGAAAAATCAATTCAACGTTTTGGCCGGTCAAAAAGGCGCTGCATGTTTGACTACTACAACGGAGATTAATTGAA
Source organism: Hydrotaea diabolus (assembly GCA_963513945.1). NCBI lineage: Eukaryota > Metazoa > Arthropoda > Insecta > Diptera > Muscidae > Hydrotaea > Hydrotaea diabolus. The sequence continues at coordinate 138,642,303 of OY740719.1, forward strand.
AAATGAAAATTGAGATATGCAATTAATGTTTTATACTCGATAATTGTAGACGAAATTCTCAATCATTACGCAAAAGAATCGTTAACATATGTTGCTTACTGCAATTTTTGCGTTGTCTCAAAGTTCGTAATTTTTATTGATTTTCCGCGTATTTGCAAAAAGTGAATTTTTTGTATTTTTAAATGCAAGCTTTTCTATTTTTGCCATTTAAAAGCCAAATATTGTTATGGCTCCTTCAGATAGTTTCGAACAAAAAAAGCAGTTGCAGGCCAACATTTACCTTGTACAACTATTTTTAATCATTTATGGAAAATAGGTCTAAATTTTAGCCATTCTTGAGAAGTATGTATTGTTTTAAAATGGTACCGGTCAACTTCGTGTTTTTAAATTTATATTTTTTTAAAGCTTACGAACTGTACTAATATAATAAACAATTCGATTTTAACAAAATTTGTAAAAAAAAAATTGTAAAAGCAGCATTTATAATTTTACGAATACCATTGAGTTATGAAGCAAAAAATTTTAAAATTACAAAATAATTTACTTAGTACTGCTTTAAAAAAATATTAAAAATTATATTTTATAAAAATATAGCTACGAGTATTATATCATTTGTTCATAACAGTATTATATAACACAATGTTAGCAAGTTTATTTTCATGTTGATTCGAATTTAAAATTAAGTTACGGGCAACATATAATAATTTTTCTGTTAAAATATCTGTAAGGCTTCAAGAAGCCGGTCAAATGTTTGGGTATTGTATAGTATGTTACAGCGCCCATATTATATATCATGGTCGGTGCATTATATTTTTATCTGAGGGGTTTACATTCACAGAGTTGTATTGATATAGCCTTATGTCGGTTGAAAAGATTTTTTCGGTTGTCGGTTTTTAATTAATTTTCACTTATTTCTCGGCCGATTTTAGTGCAATTAGTGCAACGTTAAAAGATGGACCACTTTGAGGGCTATCATATTGATATTTAAAGATATTCCGCGTGGGATGTACACATCAGAAGTTATAACACAATCTCGGATGTAAATATATATTTTTGAAATACTATAATCCGTATTGTCGCCAGTTGATAACCGAATTTAATGATATAACCTGTAATAGACAGATCTCAGTTAGGGCTATCAAATTAATTTTTTGAAGGTTCCACGTGGGATATACATATCGGGAGTTATAGCCCGATATCAGCCGTAAATGTGTTTTTTCGACGTAATATCGCCGATAGTTAGGCCATTTGAATTGTGATTTTTATTAAATTAAGTGCAAAGGACGCAGATTGTTCAGGGCTATAATTCTATTATTTGAAGGTGCCACGTGGAATGCATACATCAGAAGTTATAGCCCAATATACTTTAAAATATTATATTTTTGGCATATCTTTTCCGATATTTCGGCCATATATATCTAAGCCATTTTAACGCTGATTTTGACAAAATCGACTGGAATATATATAAACATTACATCTCCGGAAAGCGTCCTTTAATTAATCTCCATTTTGGGGGTACAAAACCCCACTGTGCGCTGGTTTGAGCCTATGTGTGAGAGCTCGCATTGTCATGGTGCACAATGATTCGTCTTCTCTTAACGTTTTTTGAATTTCTCCGAAGACTTAAATAAATAAATTGTGGTGTACCACTCAGAATTGACCTCCTACGTTGCTCAAGCGAAAAAGTCGCCATATGACCAATTTTGCCGAAGAAACAGGCGACCATTTGCTTTGAAGTGCTTCTTCCACGAACAACTTTCGTTGGATTTGGCTTGTCTTCGAAGACCCACACGGTCGATTGCTGTTTTGTTTCGGGCTCATACGCATAGATCCATGATTCGTCACCTGTGACGATCTAATAAACGTCTTTTGAAGCACCGCGTTCGAAGTTTTTCAAAATTTCTTTGCACCAATCGACACGAGTCTTTTTTTGAGCGATTGTCAAATTGTGCGGGATCCAACGAGAACAAACCTTTTTTACGGCCAGGTGTTCATGCAATATCGAATGTATGCTGGTGGAAGAAATGCCCAAGGATGCCTCTATCTCACGGTTTGTCACATGACGATCTTGCATTATCAGTTTACGCATGGTTTCAATGTTCTCTGGCGTTTTTGGACGACCTTCGCGACCTTCGTCTTTGAGAAAGCGTCGGTCACGATTGAATAGATTAAATCAGTTTTTCACAGTTCTATATGTGCTTCATCGTCAAACAAAGATTTAAGTTCATCGATGTACTCTTGTCGTGATAATCTACGTCGAAAGTTATGAAAAATGATCCACGAAAATGTTCACGAGTTAATTCTATTTTTTGCCAAATTGATTTTTTAAGCCACTGTAAACAACACAAATAATGGTCGTATGTCAAAACGTTCTGAGTACGTTAATGCTAAAAAAATTTCAAACTTTTCAATGGAAATGTCAGATGGCCCCAGAAATATATATAGCAACCGTCGTAAGATTTAATTAGTTGCAATACTATTTGTAAAAACCAAAACTTCTATATTTTATAGTTATTTTGACGCCGTATTTTTAAAGACGATAACGGGTGATAAATATACTTAGTAGGGACATAAATACTGTTACAACATTAAACACACCCATTTCAATAGTAGAACTGAACATACCCTGATAATGTCATATGGGTTTTGAAAGCTAACCTCAATAGCGTTAACATGTAACAGGATTTTAAAATTGTTTCAACTTTCACCATGGAGAAATCAGATAATGAGAACCGTATCGCTGTAAAAGCGCTTTTCAAGTGTGAAATGAAAAAAAGCTATATTTTCAAAACGCTACGGCCACTAGGGATTAGCCGCATGTTCGTCTACCGATGCATAAAACAGATTAAGGAGACTGGAGATGTAAAAGACCGCCACCGGTCGGGCCTAACATGCTCTGTTAGAACACCGCATGTCATCAAAGCCTTTAAATCAAGAATTCACAGAAATACGCTCCGAAAACAGAAAATCGTGGCCCGTGAGATGTCCATGAATCGAATCATTAAAAAAGACTTGGGACTTGGGGCTTTCAAACGACGTACCAGACATATATTGACTGCAGGTTTAAAAAAAATAGGGTTGAAAAATGCAAACGTCTTTTGGCGAAGGACGCTGATAACTTGCACAGAAATGTTTTGTTCACCGATGAAAAAAAAGTTACCGTTCAGGAAAAATTTAACAAGCAAAATTATAGAGTGTATGCGCGGTCATCTAAGGAACCATCTGAACTGATCCCAAGGGTGGAAAAGGGTCATTAACCAGCTTTAGTCATGGTTTGGTGGGGTGTCTCTTACGATGGGGTCACTGGCCTGCATTTCTGCGAACAAGGAGTCGAAACATCGATCAAAGTTTACCAAGAAACCGTTTTGGAAGCTGTTATGAAGCCTCTTAACAATTCCCTGTTCCAAAACCAGCCATGGACTTTCCAGCCGGATTATGCGCCGATCCATAAGGCTAAAACGTCCCAGGCCTGGCTTCGAAACAATTTGCCAGCGTTCATTTCCTCTGAAGAATGGCCCTCAGGCAGTTCAGATTTGAACCCATTGGATTACAAATTGTGGACGGTTTTAGAGAACAAGGTTTGTCACAAAAGATACCCCAACATTGGATCTCTTAGGACTGCTTTGGTTCGAGCTGTGGCCAATTTTCCAATGGACGAGGTTCGTGCAGCTATTGACGATTGGCCAGTGCTACTTGAGGCGTGTGTAAAGGCAAAAGGTGGACACTTCGAATAAGTAAATTCTTTTTGGATACAATATACATAAAAAAATATATAAAAAAATACTTGGTCCAAAAACATTCAGTACTTTTTATTTTACAGCATGAAACGTGTGTAACAGTATTTATGTCCCTACTTAGTAGAGTTATTTCTTTCAAAATAAAAAAATTAAAAAATTCAAATCAAATGTGGAATCTTTATTGTTTATTCAAAAGGACATTTTATGCCATTTTTTTAATATAATTTCATTCAAATGTTGGCCGCAAGTACGCCTGTCGATTCCGGGTGGCCAATTTTGGATGACTCGTAGAACAGTAGATGGTTAGTCAGCATGGACGTTCGACTTGCCGTAGCCCCAAAGAAAAAAGTCTAAATGTGTGATATCACATGAGCTGCACGGCCAACTTGCCGCTCCAAAGCGTGAAATTAGCTGCTCTTTGAAATGACCCCTCAATAGATGCATCGTTTGAGCAGCAAGTGGCACCGACCTCTTGAAACCAACAGGGCTTAACCTGTGTAAAAAGCCCGATATAATGGTGCGATAGTGAGCAAAGTTTACGGTGACGTTCGCGTCATTTTTGCAAAAATATGGAAATAAGTCTTTCCATGATAAAAAAAAGAAAGATTCTATAAGATCAGTGAGCTGTGCACGATTCAATTCTTATGCTCACTGACATTATGATCTAAAAAAATACCTCATTATGAAATGGCCAACCTAACTGAGCATAAATCAAGTGACAGCTGTCGTAAACACCAACTCCGAAAAAAGTGTGGCCAGATTGAAAACGAGACGCCTAAGAAAACACCCTTTACGATGATACGATTAATGAAAAAAAAGTAAAAAAAAACAGCATCCCATTAAGGAACAAGGTAGAACTTCTATCAGATCAGTGAGCTGAGCACGATTCAATTCTTATACTCACTGACCGTGATCCACTGTTTAACGTCGGCTCCTAACGACAAATGCATTCTTATTCAGAAGACATGTCTTAGGGAAAAATCTCTTACTCGTAATGTCGCCGGCGTTTACGAGGTGGAAAACCGCCGCTTAAAATTGTAAGCTGTTCTTACCCGGAATTGAACCTGGCTTAACCGGCATAAGAGTCATAAGCAATTTTATCACACCACCCGCAAAAAAATCAGTTAAGCCAATGTATCACTTCTCCCACCACACACAATCGCATTACAAATACCCAAATGCGATTGGCATTCAATCAGAGACGGCAACAAATGGGCAACAAGGCTGCCAAAAATTTCCAAATAAATTTATTAACGAAATTCGCACAAACCAAATTTAGTTTTGCCAAATTGCATTTTGATGTAAAAATAAACTAAAATTTGTTATTTAGACAAACATCACAAAACGAAAAAATAAAATGAAAATAGTTCTGCAGGCAAATGGAATTTCAGTGTTGTTGTCTGCTGGTCTTTGAACCGAATCGCTCAGTTGATGATAAATAACAAACTGATTTAGTGAATTTTCAACGTATGGTTTAACACAATTTTTCTAAGCGACTGCCAGTCCGTCGGACTAACCCGTCAGAATGTGTGTGTGAACGCTGTAAATTTCGAATTGAATTCGTACTCAAATTTAATTGCAGATATTTTTGGGGGAAAGTGGATAAAGTTGTTAGTCCAAATGATGTAATTCTTTAAAAACTTATTTCATTGAAATTCTACTGAAAATATTGAAAGGACTAATTGTGAAATGAAAAGTAAATAAAGAAACATAATCTAGTATGAGAATGATTAGTTCGGCCACTTAGTTTGTGTCTCTGACTTTAAAAGTCTGTCCGCCATGTTAAAATGTTAGATTAATAATTGTGTTTATGAGAACTTTGGCATCGAATGTAGCAACTGTTTTGTCGCTGATTAGATGTTGCCCCGAGAATAGATAGCAGAAATATAAGGCGTTTTGAAGTGGTAATCGCTTTTTAAACGAGTTAGTTGTCGCTAAGGCGATAACTTCAAAACTATACGAAATTTCTTTGTATACAAGAACTGATTGGTTCTATGCATCATAAACAGGTTAAATTAAAAAATTTTAATTTATAGGAAAAAAGTTATTCAAAAAACACTGAAAGCGAGTTCTAACGGAGCTCACTTAAATTCGCTAAAGGTTATTCTTGAAAAACTTTCTTTCCAAAAATGTTATTTATTTAAAACATGTGGGTATTAACGCAAAAGGGCTAAAACCTGCATTCTCTAAAAAAAACATTTTTATATTCTTGTACAATGGTGTGAAGTTATCGCGTTAGCAACCTCCTAAGCGAGATGCCAATGGAACACGCCCATTGAGCGAAAAATATAGCATCAAAAGAGTTTTGCTCTATAATCGAAGCGAAAAAAAAACTGTGGTTAATTAAAAAAGTGTAGGTAGGATTTTGGTAATTTACTACAGTCGGTGTGATCGACGTGTAAATACTCCCCAGAAGAGTTACTTTCATTCTTCTCGAAAATGAACAAATTTAGAGCTTCACACAAATCAGCAAATTGTGTAGAATATAATTTATACTCTTTGCTAGAAACCTACTATTTAAAAAATCTTCTAAAAATAAAGAGGTTTTTTATAGTTTAAAAGACTTTATGTTTATCCTTAAAGTCACCAATATTTTGGGACACAAAACAAAGTCCTTGAACAAATAAAAGAGAAATACAAAACGTCACAGAGTAGAGCTGAAATTTTTCAACTTCTCACGCTAGCTCCATCTACTTAGTAGGGACATAAATACTGTTACAACATTGAACACAGCCATTTCAATAGTAGAACTGAACATACCCCGTTAATGTCATATGGGTTTTGAAAGCTAACTTCAATAGCGTTAGTCTGTAACGGGATTTTAAAATTGTTTCAACTTGAATCATGGAGACGTCAGATAATGAGAACCGTATCGCTGTACTAGCGCTTTTAAAGGCCACTAGGTATAAGCCACATGTTCGTATACCGATGCATAAAACAGTTCGAGGAGACTGGAGATGTAAAAGACTGCCACCGGTCGGGCCTCCCACGCTCTGTTCGAATACCTCATGTCATCAAAGCCGTAAAATCAAGAATTCACAGAAATCCGCTCCGAAAACAGAAAATCATGGCCCGTGAGATGAATATCACGCAAAAGTCCATGAACCGAATCATTAAAAAAGACTTGGCACTTGGGGCTTTCAAACGATGTACCGGACATTTATTGACTGCAGCTTTAAAAAAATAGGATTGAAAAATGGAAACGTCTTTTGGTGAAGCACGCTGATAACTTGCACAGAAAATTTTTTTTCACCGATGAAAAAATTTTTACCGTTCAGGAAAAATTTAACAAGCAAAATGATGCGACTATGCGCGGTCATCTAAGGAAGCATCTGAACTGATCCCAAGGGTAGAAAAGGGTCATCACCCAGCTTCAGTCATGGTTTGGAGGGGTGTCTCTTACGATGGGCTCACGGACCTGCATTTCTGCGAACAAGAAGTCAAAACATGGGACAAAATTTACCAAGAAACCGTTTTGGAAGCTGTTGTGAAGGCACTTAACAATTCCCTGTTCCAAAACCAGCCATGGAGGCCCATAAGGCTAAAACTTCCCAGGCCTGGCCTCCAAACAATTTGCCAGCGTTCATTTCCTTGAAAGAAAGGCCCTCAGGCAGTCCAGATTTGAACCCATTAGATTACAAATTGTGGACGGTTTTAGAGGACAAGGTTTGTCACAAAAGATACCCCAACATTGGATCTCTTAAGACTGCTTTGGTTCGAGCAGTGGCCAATTTTCCAATGGACGAGGTTCGTGCAGCTATTGACGATTGGCCAGTGCGACTTAAGGCGTGTGTAAAGGCAAAGGCGGACGAATAAGTAAATTCTTTTTGTACACAATATACATCAATAAATATATTAAAAAATATTTGGTCCAAAAACATTCAGTACTTTTTATTTTACAGCATAAAACGTGTGTAACAGTATTTATGTCCCTACTATGTAGTGTTACTCTCTTATTAAACGAGTTAGTGATCGCTAAGGCGACAACTTCAACGAAATTTCTTTGTGTACAAGAACTGATTGGCTACATAATGCCATAAACTGGTTGAATTAAAAATTAATTTATAGAAAAAAAGTTATTCAAGAAATAAGGATGGAGCGCGGAAATTTGCTTTTTTTGCACTGCCACCACAGGCACTGTTGGTCGAAGAGAGTAGAGAGTGTGCTTGGTTAAAGTGGCTGACTGGAGATTTGTGTTCGTCTGCCTTTCAGTTGCCGTAATGTATTGGACACGTAAGGAGAGGTAATTTTGGGTTGAAGCGTATTTTTCAAATGCGCACGCGGTCATTGCAGTGCAGCGTGCTTTTCGTTTACGATTCGCTGTTCTGTTTCGTTTGCGATTCACTGTTCGTTTACGATTCTCTGTTCCCCCGCGCACGTGTTCCTGGATGGTTATCAATTATAAATTTGGGTAACTTCATTGATAACAGCAGGGAATGTGTCATGTGTATGAAGGGGAGCTGAGAGAAGGATTACAACAACACAAAACATCGAGAGAGTAGCAGTACTGCAATATCCAAAACGCTCTGCTCGGAAGCACTCACTTGCTTTTGGCATTTCCAGACATTCTCTCCTCCGAATTCTTCATGATGAACTGAAATTTCACCCGTATCAAATGTGCGTGGTCCAACAATTGTCAGCAGGGGACTATTTGACATGGCGGACATCTTGGGAAGACATTCTTGCAACTATATCCCGTGACGCAATTGTGTTTTTTTTTGATAAGGCACATTTTCAACTCAGTGGGTGTGTTAACAAACCGCAGTGAACTTCATCAAAGCCCTCTGCATTCGAACCGCGTCACTGTGTGGTGCGCCATAGCACGAGTATGCATCATTGGCCCTGACTTTTCCCAGGATAACCGCCTTGCCGTAACTGTGAACTGACTATGATACAGGATTTTTTTCCAGCCGGCTCTAGAGGCAATGCGATTAGAGGATACATGGTTCCAACAGGTTGGTGCCACAGGACACACAGCGAGGCTTACCATAAATTGTTTGGGGCAAATGTTTCCTGAACGGCTTATCTCTTTGAGTGAACTGGCTGGCAAGTTCACCAGACTTAGCCCATTCGATTCTTTCCCTTGGGGTTACCTGAAGTCGAAGGTGTATAAGTATATCAACCGACCCAACACCTTGGACCTTATTATCGTAACAATATTGAGGCTAAAATTGCCAGAGTACCAGTCGACATGCTTGTTAGAGTTCATGAAAACTGCAACGTATGCAGCAGTGTGTGGATAGCGAAGGTCGACATTTACCAGATACGTGCACTATTTAAAATCATGTATTTTAAAAATTCCCTTACTACTCAATATAATGAAAATATAAAATAATTTTTTCTAAGGTTCATAATTTTTTTATTTCATTCCTAAATAAGGAAATATGCCCGCTTCACCCTGTACTTAAGCGAGTAAAAACCGAACTCGATAAAACTAGCTAAAGGTTTTTCTTGAAAAACTTTCTTCCCAAAAATTTTAATTTATTAAAACAAACGGGTCTTATAGCAAATTTTCTATAGTTTTCTGTAAAAAGATCATTTTTATCGCGTTAGCGACCTTCTAAGCGAGATGCCAATGAAACACGCCCATTGAGCGAAAAATATAGCAACACAAGAGTTTTGCTTCATAATCGAAGCGAAAAAAAAACTTTGGTTAATAACAAAATTGTATTTTTTGTTACAAGTGTAGGTAGGATTTTGGTAATTTATAGCAGTATAAACGGCACTACAGTCGGTGTGATCGACGTGTAAATATTCCCCAGAAGAATTACTTTCATTCTTCTCATAAATGAACAAAGTAAGAGCTTCACATAAAACAGCAAATTGTCTAGAATATAATTTATACTCTTTGGTAGAAACCTACTATTTTTTCTGATGAAAAGTTTCAGAAATAGAGAGGGTTTTTATAGTTTTAAAGATTTAATGTTTACCCTTAAAGTCACTTTTGAGACTGAAAACGATATTCATTTTTTATATATGCTTTATTTGGATTATTGAATCTGCTCAAAAGGATCCTAACGATTAGTAAACGAATCTTAAGTATACACCAATACCTCACTTTGCGTCGTGGTTACGTTCCAAAACAACACGACGCAAATTGAAACGACGCAAAGTGAATTATGATTTTCTATAGCAAACCATGTAAAGATCGAAGATAGGTTCCAGGGTTACGAAAATACTACTTTTTAAAAAGAAAATTGAACAAAGTAAACATTTAAAAAACAAGAATAATATAAAATTTTATTACATACATACAAAAAACAAAAAAAAAACAAATTCAATTAAAACAAAATAAAATACATATTCAATTAATTTATAAAAAACAAAATAAAAATTAATCACTGTCTGATGAGTCCATAGTGGCTGTTGTCGTAAGTCGGCTTTCTTTCACAAAAAATTGGTCCAATGTTTTCTGAACAGCTTTTTTTTTCAACGTAAAATAAATTTCCTTGTAGCAATTGATATTCGTAGCTACCGCCTGGGACACTTTAAAACTCCTTCCGCTGTCAGGATCGTTTTTTAAAAAAATCTCCATAGCTTCGTCAATCAAACACATCGCTTTGGAAATTTGTTTGGAGGTTAAATTTTGTTCTTCGGAGATTTCTATTGAACGGTCACTGTCATCTTCTTCATTAGCAAATTGCAATTCCAGTTGCAATAGTTCTTCATTAGACAATTCTTGGGTGTGCGAGGTTAGCAATTCATTTATGTCAGTCTCCTCCATACCTTCAAAATTAGACTCTCTAGCTAAATTAGAAATTTCATGACGAACAGCTGGTGTACCATCAACTTCTGCAGCGCATATTCTGTGAACACATTCAGGCCATATTTTGCGCCAAACACCATTCATGCAAGATGGTTTAACCTCCTCCCACGAATCGGAAATAATTTCTATGGCTTTCATAATGTTGAACTTTTTCCAAAACTCTAGCATGGTAGGCTTATCTTGTCCATCAGTCTCACTTAAAAGAAGTTTAAATGTTCGTCGAAGGTAATAACTTTTAAAAGTCGATATTACTCCCTGATCCATCGGCTGAATAACTGATGTCGTATTAGGCGGCAAAAATATAAATTTCACGTTTTCTGACAACTCATTAACATAAACTGGGTGGCCAGGAGCATTGTCTACTAGGACCAAAGCCTTGAAGTTTAAGTTTTCCTTGTTGCAATAAGCTTTAATTTCTGGAATAGCACAAGTTGAAACCCAGTTTTGAAATAATGATGCTGTCATCCATGCTTTTTTGTTTGCTCGCCAGTGGACAGGAAGCAGATTCTTTGAACAACCTTTCATAGCTCTTGGATTTTCTGATTGATAAATGAGAAATGGTTTAAATTTGAAATCACCATTTGCATTACCACCAAGAAGAAGAGTCAGTCTATCCTTGCTAGCTTTAAATCCTGGCGCAGATTTTTCTGTTTTAGATATGAAAGTTCTGTTAGGTAGACGTTTCCAAAATAACCCAGTCTCGTCAACATTAAAGACTTGTTTCGGATCATAGCCACCTTCATGAATTAACGCTTTTAACTCTGTCGGGTAGCGTTCTGCAGCAGTTATATCAGCGCTAGCTGCTTCGCCTTTAAGAGCAATGCTGTGCAGATTTGCTCGAACCTTGAATCTCTCAAACCAGCCCTGACTAGCTTCAAATGTTTCATTCTTGTCAGTATTACTACCACTAGCATTATCGTTGGATACTGCTTTACTTTTTATGTCATCAAATAAGCTTTTTGCTTTCGTCTGAATTACCATTTTACTTAATGGTATTCTCTGCGCAACTTGATTTTCAATCCAAATAGAAAGAAAGGACTCCATTTTGATCATCAAAGCACTCCTTGTACGGGTCATCGTTTTAGCATCTAATGATGTTGCAGATTTTGCAGCATCTCTTATTTTATCCCCATCTCGATCTCTAATAGTTCTGACAGTTGTTGCAGCCAGACCAACAGCCTTTGCTATCTCCACAGCCTTCTCTCCCTTATCAAATCGTCGCAGAATATCTAATTTTGTCTCCAAGCTGATAGTTTTTTTTTTTATTTTTGGTAATTCTACCAGCAGCGCCCTTTCCACTCATTTGGCTAAAAAAAATTACAAGTGTATGTAAAAAAAAATAATATAACTCTGCCAATAAATAAATTGGAAAAATATTTACCTTTTTTGTAACCAGAAACAACCCGTAAAAATTTATTATTCTCTTTTAAAAAAAAAGCACAACACACTAATTGAAACTGAACTCTAAAAACCTCCTCGCGAGGCAGTCAATAATCGTATTTTTCACACAGACACGATCGGTAATACACATGTAGTACACAACAACTGTTCGTTTCAAAGCGTCAGTCTCTGCTTGTGCGTTGTGATAGCAGCATTTAACACACAGAGCAACAACAATGTTTAATAATTCTTGGGACAGCTTTAGCAGAATTCTGTTTGCGACCGCACATTGCGTTGATTTTCAGTTAGAAAGGGAATCCCCGAGTTTTGATGGCATGGCGCAATTAGAAACAAAAGTCGTGTCATCTTTTAGACAAAAAAAGGAAATTTCAAAAAAAAAATTTAAGACTCGAACCCAAAACAACGCAACTTCGAAAAACTAACGACGCACAGTGAAAATTAGTACTAATTCAGCAGCGACGCAACTTCGAAACAACGCAAAACGAAACGACGCAAAGCGAGGTATTGGTGTAATTCAATAATGAATCCTAGTATGGATTTCTTGCTATGTGGATCTCTGCTAATTGGCAGGAATTTAAATTAATTTGGTCAAAATAGTATATGTGACGCGCAAAATAGAAAGGGACTTAAGGTTAAAAACCAGTTTTGTTCAGGAGAGCCATTTTAAAGATTAGGTCCCTTTCTATATGCGCTTAGAATCGCCGACTTCACTTTCATAAAACGCGCATATCTCTGGGAGGAAACACTTTTGGGGCATGGAATCGGTCTCATTCGATGCTCAGATGTTGTCCACATCAAAAAAGAAAATGAAAATTGATTTTTTTTTACCCTTAGGTCCCTTTCTCTATGTGCTGTCACAAATTGTGTCAATTTACCTCAATAATAGAATCTCTAATAAGGTTACTTATATTGTGTAGGGATGTCTTTAAGTCTCAGCTCAACATCTGAATAGAAGGTACATTACGTTAAGTCTCTTTAAACGCGTTGTTTCATTACTGTCGTATAAAAGACAAATATCAAGTAAATTTGGATTGTGGCTATATCGTAATATGTATTATTTGGAAAAACATTTAGTTTTATCTATGATGTGTGCATTTCTGAATGGATGTCATTTCGGAGATAGCATTAAGAGTTTAGGATTACCAAAGAGTTTTCGACTAAAATCGTTGAAAGCCCAAATTAATTTTAAATTTAAAATGAAACACACGATAATTAAGTAAAAAAACTAAAACAAAAGGTTTTCAATAAATTATTTTAATATTTTTATTATGATAAAAGAATCCATGACAATTATGTGTCAGTTTACTCGACGTTATAGCGATATCGGTTTCTTTTGGTGTTTTGATGTCAGATATGTAGACTGAATAAAGAATTGGAGAATGAATTGATCCTTGTGGTAATCCGGCTGGTAAGTTTTTAAAGGATGATGAAATGTTATTTACAGATACTGCGAATGTTCTGTCTTGAAACAAATGGAATGCAGTCTTGTGGCTTGTAACAAATACTTTCAGAAATGGAAAATACAAATTAATCAACAGAAAACTCCAAGCATTATTTTTCCGTGGAATAAGTCCCCAAAAAGAATTCCATCCAGGCAAATTTTTTTCAACAACAACTATATCCTCGTTCAAAATGATGTTTAATATCTTGGCGTTATTCTGGACAAAAAGCTAACTTTTCGGGAACATATTGACAAGACATGTGCGAAATCCATAAAGACCTTCCGAGCACTTTGGCCTTTATTAAATAGGCGATCCTCATTAAGTAAAACTAATAAGAACCTCTTATACAAATGTGTTATTAGACCAATAATCACTTTTGCCTTTCCCATCTGGCATAAAGCGGCAAATTCTCATGTTAAACGTCTGCAAGTCATCCAACATAAATGTTTAAAGATGATTAACAACAAACATTGGCGATACTCTACAACGGCCCTCCACGAAGAGACCGGCTATGAACTCCTTAAAAATTCCATCCAACGCATAAATGAAAATCATTTCCGAAAAACTGCAGACTCTCCTTATAAAATATTAAGAGAATGTAAAGAATTATTATAAATCTTTGTATTTTACAAAAAAAAATTAACAAACCAAAAATATTGTTTATATAGAAAATTATTTGTCACAATAATGACCCTATTTTCAATATTTTTTTCTTATGTTTGACCCTTAAAGTCGAAATTAAAGAACAAGGTTTTCCGTATCCTTCTTACCTTCTAAACTATTATAACGAAATAAATTTCTTAAAAAACAACCATGTATCTCCAATTGCTGAAATATCCTCGTAATAAAACTCAAACTACTGTAACATATCCTACGTAAGATTGACATGTATTCTTTGGATTAATAAATAATTAAAAAATAAAAAAATGACAATTATGTGTGAAACAAAATATCGCCCAAATACTCGCCACGACTTCAAGGATAAACCTCCATCCAATGGTCCATATTTTCAATGGCATTATGGAGGTTCAATTTCGGTAATGTACCGAATTGTGTCATCCTTTAGCTCTTGAATTATTCTTGGCTTATTGACTTACTCTCCCAACTTTCTGGCCACAAGATAACGATAACGAACACCATTTACAAGTCGAGGTTTACGGCTCTCTTGCCACACTATCGCAAACAATATCCGTGTTTTCCGCAGAAAGAACTAGGCAAACATGCAAAGTTGTTTTCACATTTCTTACAGGGCCGGTTGGCTGAAATTCGCACACAATTCTCCCAATTGCGAACAAGTTTGGTCGGTTATGCAGACCCGAAAAATCACAAAGTGAACGACATGCATTTGGATTTAAAAGTCCACTTTTGTAAAGGGTTTCAACGGGCTGCTCAATTGTGTAACTCTCAATTGTTGAATTTGTCAAGCACGGAAACAAAGAAATGTCAAATTAAGTTGGGCAAAAAACGAGACGTTAAGGAGTGACTCACAATTAACATCGTTATGGTTGGACCATCCCTTTATTAGCGAAAAGGCTAGATCGTCGCTTACGAATTTTACGACGATCAATAATATATACACTTTAAAGGATCTCCGATAAATATTTCGTGGTGTTACAAACGTAATGATACATTTAGTGTACCATCGTTGGAGCGTATAATTATGTAAAAGTTATTAAAATTTCAAAAAGGAAAAAGTCGAAATAAAAGTCGAGTAATCGACTATTTGGCACATTCCTTTAATCTCAAGTCGACTCTTAGTACTTAGTTTTTAAATAAGAGTCAAAAGTTGACTTTTTTCTTCGAGTTTGTAACCCTATACTTAACCCTCCGACGGTTGAGTCATCCGTTGGCCTTATACGAAGTACAAGGTCCACAGGGACATATTTCTATTTGTATGGAATTTAATATGAAAACGCATTTTTTTGTTTTGATTTATTATTATTAACTAATTTTTCATGTATAATGAATGTTAGAAAAAAAATTTATTTTTTTGTCTAACATTATGAACTTTTTATTTAAGTTTTAGATTGTCCCTCGTCCAACATATTTTCTGTGCAGGTGTAGCATCGATGCATAAGTGTTGAATGCTCTGCACAAACTGGATTGTAACAGGAATGACAATAGGCCCTTGTTTTCCGCTGCCGTCCG
This sequence comes from Hydrotaea diabolus, assembly GCA_963513945.1. Lineage (NCBI taxonomy): Eukaryota > Metazoa > Arthropoda > Insecta > Diptera > Muscidae > Hydrotaea > Hydrotaea diabolus. The sequence continues at coordinate 138,657,797 of OY740719.1, forward strand.
TACTCAGAAACGGAAACGACGGTGCAGCTCCTTCTGCCGGTCTTAATAATATCTAAAAAGAACAAAATTATGTAGTTATTCTGCTTTTGAACATTATAATTGTTTTTTCTTACCTTCACATCAAAAGCTTCCATTGCGTTCCGTATCCTTGGATATGCGGTTGTTCAGCGCTCGTTCCTCTTTGTTTGGTAGTGCCAATTGTTTTGTCAGCATCAGTAGGAATGACCGTCATCTGTCACTTCTTTTTATTGGCTTCATCTCGTTTTATGAAATAAATGCAGCAATGTCCACCATATTAAAAAACATGGCCATATTAAAAACAAGCATGTACATGTGCCTAGCATATGGTCCATTGTATCAACGCCCGATTTGTTGGCGTTGTAATCCAAAATAGCAAACGGCTTCTTCTTTTTAGTTTGCATGCCCACACCGCAAGTATAATGTTGTGTCGACAGCAAAATTACCGCTTTGTTCTTCTTGGGCACATATGAACATAGTGCTATATCGCCTTCGTTGAAACCGACCAATGTGCTGTTGACAGGACGCCTATGATATTTTTGGAATTCCCGAGGCACACATGTCTTATTCGAGCGCACTGTTCCAACATATGCGGTTTACTTCCTGATTAAACTACGCGCCAAATCCAAAGTTGCAAAAATTGTCGACATAAATTGTGCGGCCTGTATTCAAATATCTCTCCGAAAGTTGAAGTACAACATTCTGCCCTTGATTCACCTCTCGTGCCTGGTCAGGCAATTTCCCAGAGTAAATCATTCCTTTGACAGGATAAAATGATTTTGACTCGCACAACCACCATATCTTTATACCGTACTTGGCAGGCTTCGACGGAATGTATTGTGTGAAGCGGGTGCGGCCTCTGTATGGGAATAACTGCTCATCAACGGTCACTGCATCATGTGGAGTGTAAGCTGCTCCCAACATTTGCCAAATATCATCAACATTTGCCAAATATCATTAATAGCTGCAGTTTTGCTGTTGATTAGTCGCAGCTTTCGCGTTTTTCCATTGTCGAATCTAAGGCATTGTTTTATGCTTTTCATACCATCTAATGATAATGCAGCTTTATATAGTGGACAGCGCGTTGGGCCCCATAACTCTTCAAGATGTTCACTATTCGATTTAGTGAGTTCAGCAAACAAAATAATAGCCAAAAGAGCATCGATCTCTTTCAAAGTGATTGTTTTCCATTCCTTTGTGTTAGTTGGATTTGCCAAACTCCATGCAGCGTTCACTTCCCTGCCTTGCCGATTTGATTCTCGTATTATGATGTACGCCATGTCTTCGTAGATGAGCGAGCGGAATATGGTAAAGGATCATATGTGGTTCCTACTGGTCCCGGATTCCTCCTAGTGTAGTCGACCACGTTATGAGCACGAGTACGGAAAGTCGGTGGTGCATTTTTAGTCCATTTGGTGCCATCTTTGGAAATGAAGTAATTGTCACTTGTTTTCTGAGCATCAGTTTCTTCCTCTTCATTATCACTAATATCTTCATTGATGTCTGTATGTGGTTCAGTTTCCGCATCCGAATCATCAACATGAAAATTTGCTTGATATGTGATATCGTCATTCTCCGCACCTTCAAGACCAAATGCAGGAATAGCACCTTCATCGTCATCACTCATCTCCGCACTCATGAAGTCTGCAAATCTATCATCCACTGCACGTCTTTCATCCTCACTCATTTGCTGATAGCGTGTACTACGACGTACCACAATTTCAGCTATGTCTAAATTTTCCTCTGCCATTGTATTGTTCTTTTATTTCTCTTTATAAAATTCAAAGTTAAATTTCGCACTCGATGTTCACTGTCTCAAATTTCACTGATTTGTATTACGAAACTACAGCCGCTTTTATACCCTTTTCTACGTCTACCTGGCTTCTAGCTTGTACATCTGCGTCCATGTGAGAGTAAGAGTAGATAAGAGTATGCGTAAAAAGTAAGGGTAAATTCAAACAACTCCAAAGGGAAGGTAACAAAAATTAAAAAAGGGACGGAAATTTATTATTTTTCAAGGAAAGGCACTATAAAATAATCCAAAAAATAACTAAAATTCAAAGAAAACGTTTGTGATGTGTTCAAACAATAAAACGAGCCAAAAGACATTGTTTTTATTAACGACTTCTTGAAATTTCAGTACAAGGTGAACACATTTACTAGGTGAACACCGTACTAAACACATTTTAATCTCAATAGAAACTAAACTATTGGTCGGATCGCTTGAAATTTCAGTACATGGTCCCAGCGGACCTTTTCACACGTTCCCGTACTAAACACAATTAAATCTCAATAGAAACTAAACTATTGGTCGGATCGCTTTGAATTTTTTTTTAAAACGATTCTAGATACAATTTCCTTGGAATACATGTGGGGGTCGGGTACACTTCCCATGGACCACCAAGGAGTAATTTCAGTTTGAATATGAAAAAGGTCCCCAGGGACCTTCTCATCCGCCCGAGGGTTAAACAATCAATGAATTCGATAATTGACCTCAAGCCATACATTTAAGCAGCATTTCGATTGTTAAAACTTTACCTTATGTTCGTGTTTAAGCTTCTTTACCTTGTATAAGCATTTTTCGGGCGCGGTGGGTTGATGGGTCTAACAATAGATCGCAATAAACCTGACCTTTTTTTCCCCGCCAGTCATTCTTTGAGCAGTGGACCACACCTTAAACACTTGGAATAATGCGCTACCAGCAGCAGAGCCAATAACGAAGTTTCAAGTACATTTTAACTCGCCTCATTTGAATACCATCAACACATAATATTCGTTAGATTCAAAGCAGCCGAAAAAAAAGAAGACGTAAAACGAATAGAAAAATCAAGCAGGGATTCGCTCGGTTTTGTGCAAAACTAAAATCAACAAATTTAACGCTACTCAACAGCGAAAACTTTTATTTTATGCCAACCGACCGACCGACAATAGCCCAGTGGAACTGAACGTCCTACCAGCGGCAAGCCCAGCATCTAAAATCTACGACGGCAGCCCCTCCAATGCCTGTTTAATGCCACCCTATTCGCGCGCTCAGCTGAAGAAGATGGAGAACAACAGAAAAATAATAATTCATAACAAAAGCAATTGTGCTAATTATCAACATCCATGAAGTAGCGCTGGCAAAGGCAGTATGGGGGAGAGAGAGAGAAACGGAAACCATCAGAAGAAGAAAAAACATTGCACTAAATCCAAAAATTATATGTAAAATATAAGCAAAAGATTTTTGCTTTCTTTCTTTTGAGGAACTTTCGAATCATACTTAAGATGATTTCATTATAATGGCATTGGCAGGGCCGGAGAAAGCGTGTGCCTGAATTAGCAGTTCTCCTCTGGAAACTACGACCGAACACTTGAGGATAAATCTATAATGACGCCTAAAGGCCAATTTAAATACTTAAACAATTGGCAAGACGCACCATGAAGAGGACAAAGTTTTCATTAGCAAAGTGCCGGACCGAAGTGGTTTCCTTCCGCCTCGCTCAGAGAAGGAGAATAACTTGTGTTGAGTGCAAGATGATGTATTTCGATTGAATGGGAAATGAATCAATGGCTTGTTTGAGGTTTAATTACAAAAATGGCGACTTGTAATGATATTTAGTTTAGGTACACAGATAAAATTACGAGTAAAACAAAAAAGTTAACTAAACAATTTGTCAAGAAAAACTAATATCTGTCAAAAAATATTTTCGCTAAGTTGTTAAAAAATCTTAATCGAAGTTGAATCAAAAAAAATCCAATTAAAAATTTAGAATAAATATCAGAATGTGGCATTACTTTTGATAAACTAGTTATCTAAAATTGTATAACTTAACAGATATTTTACTAATGGCAGGAGGTTGATTGTAAAATATCTTTCCTTTCAAAGTATACAAGTGGACAAACAAAATTCGACCTTGCCGCAGCTTAGTACCCTTTATCATGGAAACTTTCCAATATAAAAATCAAGTCCAGCGACGTGCCATCGGCTTCTTTTCTGTTAGGGCGTGTTTCCTTCCATTCTAGGATTGTAAAAGTCGATTATCGTTAAGCAACAATGTTAAACAATGTTTAAGGCATAACACTAAGCATTGGAGGGACTAACAGCGGCAGAGGGGCAGGATTGTCTACTGCATTTACATACTGACATTTGTTTTTGTTTTCTGGTTGGCGTAATGGTGAAGAGATTTAAAATTCATTTCTCCAACATACGTGGGTTGCTTGCGAATTTTTTCGCAGTGTTTTCCCACATTTCTTTCCATAGGCCTGATGTCTTAGCTCTATGTGAGACCCAGGTGCGCGAGGATTCTGATCCACAGGATTTTCACGTTCCTGGGTACCACACCCTATCCCTTTTTATTTCTCACATTTAACTCCCTTTGGGTTAAATTCAGGATTGGAACACACGTACTTCATTTTGGTTTATTTATAGAAGCCCAAATTCAGAAAGGGAGGCTACCCTCAACGGCTTCGACGTCCTTTCTGATTCAATAACGAAAGTTTTGGAGAGTTATCCGGACAGTGAAATTGTCGTTGTTGGGGATTTTAATGTCCATAATTCTACCTGTCTTTCCCATTCGAGCCAAACAACTCCGGAGGGCCAATACGCCGAGCTCTTCGTCGCGCAAAACGACTTAACGCAATTTGTGAATGAACCGACACATATTCCGTGTGTCGAACGACACCAACACAATATTCTTGACCTTTTCTTAACTTCACCCCCTGAAAAGTATGAAGTTAATGTCCTTGCACCTCTTGGCAATTCCGGTCACTGCATTGTTTCAGCATCTTTTTCGTATTCCGCCCTTCGTGTCGCTTCGATACCAGCCCCAAAGCGGACAATTTTTATATACGAAAATACACGTTGGGCTGAGCTCAACCACTTTTTCCAGCATTTAAATTGGAAGCTATGCTTTCTCGATAACAACATTAATGCTGCGGCTGAAATGATCGAAAATATAATTTTATTTGGAATGAAGACGTTTATTCCAACAAAAATTATGTCGGTTAAGCCAGCCAAGAATAGTTGGTTTAACCAGGCATGCAGGGATGTTGTCAGATCAAAAGAGGAGGCGTTCAGAAATTGGCGTTTAAACAAAAACGTAAATACTGAACTGCTGCGTAAACAGGCAAGAACGTCGTGTGCCAGAGTGCTTAGGCGTGAAAAGTTACTTTACGAGCAACATCTACGTACAAAGGTTCTTAATTCTCCCAGGGGAAGTAAGAGCTTTTGGTCGTTTGTAAGAAGAGTAAAGGATAGTTCTTCATCTATCCTAACTCTTGTTAAAAACAACCGGGCATTCACTGACCCGGTTGATAAAGCCAACCTTTTGGCTGAAATGTTTGTAGGAAATTCTTCCTTGCCGGAAAGCAATCAACCACTCCCCGAGAACGAAAACGTATCAAGTTCCATGCCTCAGATATTTTTTCGAACTCGTGGAGTTAAAAGGGTTCTTGCGAATCTCGATGTTAGTAAGTCCCCGGGCCCGGATGGTATCTCGGCAATAGTCCTATGTAAATGCTCCTCGACGCTAGCCCGTCCACTGCGCAACCTTTTCAACCTTGCTTATCGTGCAGGAGTCTTCCCAGCGTGTTAGAAGGTTGCAAACGTCCAGCCGATACCTAAAAAGGGTGAAGCCAATAATCCTGCGAATTATCGGCCAATCGCGATCTGCTCTGCGCTCTCCAAGGTAATGGAGAGCATGGTTAACCACCATCATGTAGGGTGTCCAACGACCTGCTTATCGACAGACAGTACGGCTTCCGTAGAAATCGGTCTACGGGTGACCTGATGGCTTTCCTATCGGAAAGCTGGAGTCGGTCTATCCACCAGTTTGGTGAGAGCAAGGTCGTGGCTCTGGATATATCCAAAGCATTTGATAGAGTCTGGCACGGTGCACTCTTATCAAAGCTGATCGCTTTTGGTGTCGGTAATACGTTTGCTCGATTTATATCGAGCTTTCTTAGAGATCGCACTATTAGAGTTGTGGTTGATGGGTTCTCATCCAACACATATAGGCTGACCGCAGGTGTGCCACAAGGCTCTGTCCTTTCTCCCTCATTATTTCTCATTATCATTGATGATCTTTTGGGTCAGACCGTGAATCCAATCTACTCTTTCGCGGATGACAGCAACCTATGTCATTCATATTCATTCGACCGTAGGCCGAGTCTTCAAGATATTGAAGACAAAAGGAGAATAATGGAAGAGACACTTGGCCGGGATTTACTGGCCATTTCCGACTGGGGTCGAGTGAATAGAGTAGATTTTAATGCGCGACACAGTGCTGCTTGTTGTCTCACAAGCGATTCGCTGACCCAACAGTGTCGTCATTATCTGTCGATGGTATGGATGTCGAACAATCAGATGCTCTTGATGTTCTGGGCATGAAAATACAATGTGACGCTCGTTGGGCGAGACATGTATTCGAAGTGTCGAAAGAAGCACTCAAGTGTATAGGCTTCCTAAAGCGGTGCAAAAAATATTTCACTCCTTCTGATCTTTTCGATATCTATACAACCTACATCAGGCCAAAGATGGAATACAACTCCCATATATGGGCAGGTGCTCCAAAATCATCGTTCGAGCTTCTGGACCGTGTTCAAAGGAGAGCGATGGTGCTGATAGGAAACAGTAGGGTATCCAACTCTATTGTTTCCCTGGAGCATCGTCGGAATGTGGGTTGTGTGTCGCTGTTCTATAGCTACTTCCATGGTGTGTGTTCTTCAGACATTCGTGGCCTTATTCCTGACGTGAGGATGTTCGCAGGGATACACGACTTTCCAGAAATTCACACCCATTTGTTATCGATTGGCCGGTTGACCGCACTATACACTACAGATCGAATTCGTTTTTCGCCCGTACTGTCCGTTTGTGGAATCGACTTTCGGCAAATGTATTTCCCACCAATTACGACATCCAGAAATTCAAGGCGAATGCCAATGAACATTACTCCCTCTTTCCCCCCTTCGATCCCTTGCTTTCCAACAACCAACGCAATGCATTGCATGTATAGGGGAAAAACCCTGAGTGGTGGCTAATTAAAAAAAAATAATCGACATTTGCGTTCGATTTATTGCTGCCGGCTCGACAAATATTTTTACCATGCCCTACGAGCATTATGTGTAACTGGGCATTATAAGTTTGTTCCATGGCGAATATTTAAGCCACCCACCTTTAAGTGTACTGAGCGACTGAGAATCGCAAGCCGACTCGTTTTTCTGTCCATTCGTTCGTCTGCTGTCCATCTAAAGCTTGTTCTCTAAATACAAGTCTCAGAATCACTAGCTGATCGATTTAACGATGTTTGACTGTTCGATTTTCCGTCCGTTTGCTGTAGACCTAAAGCTTGTAATCAAACTACAGGTCGCAAATGATGTTCATGAAATTTGGCAAGAGTTGGTTTCTTCGAACCAAGGACGGATGCTTTGGAATTTACTAAAGTTCGTTTCCGATTTAGATATGTCTCCCACACATATGTTTAGCCGGTTCTATGTTTTTAGCTCTAGAAGTCACACATTACATCCCATCCTGATATAAGTTGGCACAAGTTATATTTTGGGCAAGGATTTGCTTTATTAAAATTGAAGGAAATTGGTTCAGATTTAGATATAGTAGCTTCCACACATATGCACGTTTAACCGATTTTATGTATTTAGCTCTAGAAGTCATATATTACAACGAATCAATTTATAACGATTGATTAGTAACCATCTCAGATAAAATTGGGTTATATCGATACACGTTTTGAGATAGCCCCAGTACATTACCCAGTACATTTTACATGCAACCGCTCTAAAACATCATTTTTTACTGGCCCAATTGACCTATTTTTAAGGCAGTTACGGCCCCAAACCATATAAATGGTTTTGGCTACCGAAATACGGCATCCACATGGACTTCGGGAGGGTGGGTATCAAATGAGTATGTTGAAACCACATATCGGCGATGTCAAGCTCATCCAATTGTGGCCAAAAATAATATTCTAACTTGGCACGATAGCGCTCCCTATTGACGGTAACAAGACGATTGTTTTCATCGACAAAAAAATACGGCGCAATCACACCACCGGCATGAAAAGCACACCACACAGTAGGAGGGTTGCTATTTATATTTCGGGTCCGGCAATAAAAACACAATAAGTTATCATTGGAAATGGTTTTATTGCTTTTCAAAATATTCTCCTTTAAGAACAATACACTTTTGCATGCGCACAAACCAATTTCGAAGCAATTTTTCCTCTCCGATTGCGACACCTCCAAAACATGATTTTTAAGCGCCTCAACAGTTGCTTTGGGCGAAAACGTTGACCACGCATTTTTGCATGATGCTTGGGAATAGGAAGAAGTCATCGGGTGTCAAATCAGGGCTGTATGGTGGATTGCCCATCAATTCGACATCTTGATTGGTCAAATAGCTCATCGTTTCAGCTGATGGGTGAGAGCTCGAATTGTCGTGATGCAAAATGATCCACCTTCTCTTATTATCTTTCCTCGTTTCTTCGGACACTGTTGGCAAACAGATGGTTGTATACCACTCAGAATTGCCTCCTACGTTCCACTAAAGGCACTGTGGCAACATGGCCGGTTATACCGAAAAAAACGCAATCTTTTGCTCCGATGTACTTCTTCCACAAAAAAAAACGAAAAAAACGCAATCATTTGCTACGATGTACTTCTTCCACGAGCAACTTATGTTGGATTTGGCTCTTCTTGAAGGACTCATACGATCGATTGCTGTTTTGTTTCGGGTTCATATGCATAGATCCATAATTCGTCACCTGTGACAATGTTATACACTGCCTTTGAGGTACCGCAGTTATACTTTTTCAACCTCTATTTGCACCAATCCATACGAGCTTTTTTTGAGCATTTGTCAAGTTATGTGGGATCCAACGAGAACAATTTTTTTCACGGCCGAATCAACATGCAATATCTTACTGATGCTTGTCATACTGACGTGAGATTGATGCCCAAGTATGCCTCAATTTCAGTTTGTCACATGTCGGTCTTGCTTAATCAGTTCACGCACAGTATTGATGGTTTCTAGAAAAGTGACCGAAGTTGGACGCCCCTTACGAAAATCATCCTGGAGCGAACGGCGTCCGAGACTGAACTCGCGGTACCAGCGATTAACAGTGGTTGTTGATGGTGCTCCATAGCCAAAAGTCGAAACAAGTTGATTTAAATACTCTTGTCTCGATAACCCACGCCGAAAATCGTAAAAAATCATCGCACGAAAATGTTCACGGGATAATTCCAGTTTTTGACAGAGATGAATTTTTCCACAGACTGTAAGCAAAACAATTCGACCTCGAATGACAAAAAGTTCTGAGTGAAGTTATGCTAAAAAATGTCAAAGTTTTCAATGGAAGTGCCAGTTTGCATCTGGGAACACTAGTATGTCAGGACCCGAAATAAAAATAGCAAGCAGATGCAATTGTTTCTCTTGAAGCACATGTGGGTTTGTTACTATCCAACAACGCATATTTTGTTTATTGACAAAACCACTCATCCAGAATGAAGCTTCACGCTGAAGATCATTTTTTTTAATGAAATTCTGGATTTTCGTAAAACTTTGTCAGGGCTACCGACTCAGAATTTCGTTAGAAAATTTTATTGAATTCCAATCGTTGCTCGTAAGTGAACTTTACCATAGTGAAAATGTTGATTTCGACTAACGTACTGAAATATCATTAAAAATGTGAGGGTGCGCTGACATAAAGATACGAAATTGTTATGACCCTATTGGAAACCTCCTTATATATTTTGAAACGTAAATGACACCAGTTTAAAAATTCGGCCAAAATATACTCCTATACGAGGGCGGTTCGGAAAGTTCTTAGCCTATCAATGAAAGAGAATAGTTAGTTTTTCAAAAATATTTTTATTTTTCAATATAATCTTCTGAAACTTCAATACACTTAGTCCAACGCTTATCTAGCAATTCTATCCCTTGATTAAAATAGTTTTCCTCAAGGTCTTCAAAATAGTGGTTTACAACTGTAATTGCATCTTCATTTGAGATAAAACGTTTGCCAGGAAGGAATTTTTTTAGATTTGGGAACAGGTAAAAGTCACTGGGAGCTAAATCAGGAGAATAAGGTGGGTGGTCAAGCAACTCGTATTTTAATTCGTTGATTTTAGCCATTGTTAAAACACTCTTGTGCGCTGGTGCGTTGTCTTGATGAAAAATTATTTTTTTGTGTTGTAAGCCAGAACGTTTTTCTCGAATTTGTACATTTAATTGATCTAAAAGGTTGCAATAGTACTCTGAATTAATTGTTTTACCCTTTTGCAGATAGTCAATCAATAAAATACCTTTGAAGTCCCAAAAAACCGTTGCCATAACCTCACCAGCCGATTGAATTGTTTTTGCCTTCTTTGGGGCACTTCCTCCAGCTTCAGTCCATTGTTTGGATTGTTCTTTTGTCTCTGGAGTATAGTGGTGGATCCATGTCTCATCAACAGTTATGAAACGACGCTTAAAATCCATTTTATTTCGCTGAAAACGATCCAAACAAGCTTGAGAAATGTTCATTCTTATGCGTATTGGTCGACTGTTAACAAGTCCGGCACCCATCTTGCAGAAAGTTTTTTCATCTGTTGTTCTTCATGCAAAATTAAATGGACTCGATCATTTGAGATGCCCATGATATTAGCTATTTCACGCACTTTTATTCGTCGATCATTTAATACCATATCATGCACTTCGGCTACAATTTCTGTTGTTGTTGCTGTTTTTGGACGTCCACTACGTGGTTCATCTTCAATGCTTGTACGACCACGTTTAAATTCAGCAACCCAATTTTTTACTGTTGCATATGAGGGAGCACTTTCACCTAACACATTCACCATATCATTATAAATTTCTTGTCCCGATAAACCTTTTTTATGTAAATATTTAATGACACCACGCATTTCTAATTTTTCCATTGTTAAAAAATCGCGGATGCGTCTTTTGTGAACACCTGTTTCTATATAAAGGAGTTGCCAGATGGAAACAAAATTTAACATGTGTTCATAGAGAGATGGAAGTTTCCAAAACACTTAACTTTTTTCTGTTTATACCGCGCTTTTTGTGCTAGGCTAAGAAGTTTCCGAACCGCCTTCGTAATGCCATACTTGAACGCAACGCATGGTGGAAAGAACATTAACTTCGGCCGGCTGAACTGATTTATTGTCCACGTGATTTGATATTAGGAAAATATACTTATCCTTATACATTAAACCCAATGACTTTATTTTATAACTTCCTTTTTATTGACACTACTCCGTACAAATCCAAAATAGACCGAAGACACACAATCATTTTCATACCGATATCAAAACTCATAGAATATTTCAAATTTAGAAGATTATCTATATCTCACTTACCCTTTTTGCCCGTTGACTGATTACGATTTAATTCCCTCACTTAGGGATTCACTGAAATAAGAAGAAAAAAAGTTTATATACAAATTGCAAGTTTTAGCTAAAAGTTAATAAGGATTTTTCAATTATGTCTTAGTAACGATAAGCAAAATTGAAACTTTGCTGAACTGCAAATGAACTCTCTAATTCTCGCAAAAGGTTTTAAGTAACTCAAATTGTATTTTATATCAACATTCATGCTGAACTAGTGTTCAAGGAAATATAGCTGCTAGTATAGTACATTCGAAATTCGAAGAAGTGTTTGGAGTGGTAGAAACTAGCGCAGGATATAACAGAAAACAAAAAAAATAAGAAATGGTGTATACCTTAATTCTAGAATGTTATAAATATTTAGTCTGAGAAAAATTTGTGATATGTACTGTAAATAAAAAATATAGTTATCGAAGGAAAATACTACTTATTAAAAACCTTCGTATTTAAAATATTAACTTGAATATTCGTACGTTGTTTATCGAAATTATTTCTGATTTGGAACCATAAACAAATTCACATATTTACAACAAAAAATTGTATGCCGTTTATCGAAAATAGTTTTGTTACGGGGTGATGAAAAAACTCAAATATTTACAAAAAAATTAAAGAAGAGGCAGTTTTGGTTAGCGTAACTTTACCATCATATGACCCCAAGCAAAGAATGTGCTGTAACTATGTTTAGCAGCTGTACACTTAAGGGCAGGTAGTTTTGCATTTAACAAGAACTTTTGGCTGTAGAGTTTTCCACCGAACACAATAAACATCCCTCGCACTGCATTCATCCAAAAACACACACACTCGCACTGCATGCACTTTGTTGTTCTTTCTATTCATTAAATATCATGTAATATCTGATAATACAGGGTAGGGTGGCTGATGAAAGCCGAAACAAGCAAAAAAAAAAATATTAATGTTTTTTTCTATTTAATGAATCTGGTTAATTTTTTTTTTTTTTTTAATTTTGCAGATTGATTTTTAGATTTAACAAAAATGTCTAACTGGGACTAGAATGTAGCATGAGTAGGTTTTTTGGGCCAAGGTTAAAGCTATTGAAATCTTAGAAAATCGGTTGAAATCTGGCTATATCTCCCGCTCATATGTTCATCCGATTTTAAGTTTGAAGCTCTAGAAGCCCCATATAACAACTAATCTTGTTGAGGCATGGCACAGGTAAGTTCCTCGCTCCAAGGGCGGGCGCTGTTGATATTGGATAAAAATTGGTTCAGATTAAGATATACTTAGTAGGGACATAAATACTGTTACACACGTTTTATGCTGCAAAATAAAAAATTCTGAATGTTTTTGGACCAAATATTTTTTAATATATTTATGGATGTAAATTGTATCCAAAAAGAATCTACTTATTCGAAATGTCCGCCTCTTGCCTTTACACACGCCTTAAGTCGCACTGGCCAATCGTCAATAGCTGCACGAACCTCGTCCATTGGAAAATTGGCCACAGCTCGAACCAAAGCAGTCTTAAGAGATCCAATGTTGGGGTATCTTTTGTGACAAACCTTGTCCTCTAAAACCGTCCACAATTTGTAATCCAATGGTTTCAAATCTGGACTGCCTGAGGGCCATTCTTCAAAGGAAATGAACGCTGGCATATTGTTTTGAAGCCAGGCCTGAGACCTTTTAGCCTTATGGGCCGGCGCAAAATCCTGCTGGAAAATCCATGGCTGGTTTTGGAACAGGGAATTGTTAAGAGGCTTTATAACAGCTTCCAAAACGGTTTCTTGGTAAACTTTGGCCGATGTTTTGAAATACAGGTCAGTGACCCCATCGTAAGAGACACCCCACCAAACCATGACTGAAGCTGGGTGATGACACTTTTCCACCCTTGGAATCAGTTCAGATGCTTCCTAAGATGACCGCGCATACACTCTATCTTTTTGCTTGTTAAATTTTTCCTGAACGGTAACATTTTTTTCACCGGTAAACAAAAAATTTCTGTACAAGTTATCAGCGTGTTTCACCAGAAGACGTTGGCATTTTTCAACCCTATTTTTTTTTAAAGCTGCAGTCAATAAATGTCCGGTACGTCGTTTAAAAGCCCCAAGTCCCAAGTCTTGTTTAATGATTCGACTCATGGACTTTTGCGTGATATTCATCTCACGGGCAATGATTTTCAGTTTTCTATTGCAACAATTTCGGAGCGGAATTCTGTGAATTCTTGATTTAACGGCTTTGATGACATGCGGTGTTCGAAGAGAGCGTGGGCGGCCCGACCGGTGGCGGTCTTTTACATCTCCAGTCTCCTCCAAACAGTTTTATGCATCGGTAGACAAACATGCGGCGAATCCCTAGTGGCCGGAGCGTTTTAAAAATATCGCTTTTTTTTCATTTCACACTTGTAATGCGCTATTACATGGATACGGTTCTCATTATCTGACCACTCCAAGATGAAAGTTGAAACAATTTTAAAATCCCGTTACAGACTAACGCTATTGAGGTTAGCTTTCAAAGCCCATATGACATTAACGGGGTATGTTCAGTTCTACTATTGAAATGGGTGTGTTCAATGGTGTGACACTATTTATGTCCCTACTAAGTAGTTGCCACATATATGTCCAACCAAAAACAATGCCATTTTCTCTCATATTCAACTATGACTTAAGTTTTAAATTTTGGGCAAATTGGGTGCAAAAACGTATTTTCAGTTGGCTGTTTTGAACATCCAAGAGTGCAGGGTATAAAATAGACGAAAACGCCCATCTTTACATTTCGTAACTAGTTTTCTTGCTACATTTGCATTAAGAAACTGACTTCTATCTAACACACATGTGTGATCTGTTAGTCTAATTTGGTCAAGTTCCCGTCGACCGTTTCAGACTCTTTATTATGGCTTCCATTGAAGCCCATTTAAAGCCTCAACACATTTTGCGATCTTTCCTTATGACTTTCGAAATTTGTTTTGGCTTTTATCTCGACAACACAAATCTTCAATTCAGCGCGGCGCTGCACCACCGTATGGACTCGTCCCAAAAAAAAAGAAAGTTGACATTTTCATTAAATTTTAAAACCTTTTTTATTTGTGTCACGAAGAAAATTGTGTTAGATAACCGCACACAACATTCGACCGCCACCTCCAGCCGACGTTTTCTTTCCGTTCTTTTTGTCTGCCGTCTGTTTTTTTTTGCTGTTGTTCTTTTTTCTCTATTTGTTCTTTAAACCTCAAAAAGTTTAGACAAATATTATGGCTTTTAGCTGGAATTGGGATCGAAAACTACAAGAGGATGATAACAAAAAGGAGACATACGAGTACAAGCAGTAACCAACGAATGCAATGGGCTTCATACCAACGGACAGTCAGACGTAAGATACAGCCCTGCCGAGAACAGTAAAAAACACGGACAACTTGTCAAGTCATTGATGGTTATTGTGTAGGTGGAGGCACACACGCATACACACACACACACTCAAAGAGAGACAAGTGTTCAGTCCAAGCACAGCCAAGCTTAGTGAGCCCCGGCATACCGATCGAAGAAAGGGGTAGTTCTGGGAATAGAATAAATAAGAAGATGCCATTTTTTCTAGGTTGCACATTTCAAGTGCCAAACAACGAGGCAATAAATAATTTTTAAAAATATGTTGCTATTTCCTTGTGTCCCACCAAACCGAGCAGTCCATCGTAGAAGCTTAAATGCCACACAAACATACACACACTCACAGATAAGAAGAAGGCTTCCAGAGAACGAAACAAATGTAACAGAAGAAACTAAGGAGAAATTCTTAGCAAATATTCAGCAAAGAAATAACACCACGAGTGTGCCGACATCGCCCAACAACCAGCCCGACCAGCAGCCCAGGAAACATGACCATATCCGCCAGCTATGTCAGGATGTGTTTGAGTGAGTGTGTGTGTTTGTGTGCTTACCGTTTGGTATGTGTGCCTGGAAAATGCAAAGTCGCACTGAACTGAACTGAGCCCGAGCAAAGTTGTTCAACGGACCAGTGACATGTCCTGTCAAATGTTAAATATGTGTGGGAAATTTTTTGACAAGAATCTTTTTTTGTCTCCTGTCTTTTGTTTTTTTGTTGCTTCCTTTTGTTGTGGTGTCTGCTTAAAATCCACAGGAAAAAATCCCCTACTGTAGCAGCATCACTCACACCCACCCACGCAGGCCATGTAAGAAAGAGGTTTGTTTGTTATTTCCTCCGGACATTGTTTTAAAGTACATGAGGTTTTGTGCTCGCTACATGTGGCATGTTTGTTTGCAACTCACAGTAATTGCCACAATGAACAAAGCAAAGCTAAAACAAGTGGAGTTAAGTTCGGAAGGTTCAAAGTTTATACAAAACTGGGGTACGAAAAGGGTGCTCCAATCATAATGCACGATGTTAGTTGTCCTCAACGTCAAGTTTTTTGATCAATTCAATTTAAGATTCCTTTGTTTAAGTCTTTGGCAAATTCAACCATGGAGAGGTGCGCAATTAAGCAGCGCCTTAAGATTGTTGAAACCTTTTACGCAAATAAGCGAAATGCATTTCGTGATTTTTTTGGTCAGCTCAATCGACCAAATGTGTCCGCAGTGGATTCGCTAACAAGTAGAATTGCCGCATTTGGGCAAATGAGAATCCACCAGCGATTGTCGAAAAGCCGATGCATCTACACAGAGTGCCTCTTTGGTGCGGTTTGTGGGCTGAAGGCGTCATCGAGCCGCACTTCTTCGATAATGAGGTCGGCCTAGCATTTACCGTGAATGGTATTCGCTATTGCAAGCTGATAACGTATTTCTGGTGGCCAGAAATTAAGAATATGGAGTTGGACGATATGTGGTTTAATTAGGATGGTGCCACTTGCCACACAGTTAACATAACAATGGCGCAAGAAATAAAGGGTGATCCGTCTAGTAGTATTTTTTCAGAACAAAAAAAAATATAAAAATTCAATTCAAGTGTGGAATCTTTATTGGTAATTTAAAAGGACATTTTATGGCATTTATTTTTCAAATATAATTTCCTTCAAATGTTGGCCGCAACTACGCCTCAGGATTTCCATTCTGAAGGTTCAATTTTGGATGACTCGTTCGAGCATTTCGACCGGTATGGATTTAATGACACGCGTAATGTTAGCTTCCAAACCCTGAATCGTAGCTGGTTTGTCAGCATGGACTTTACGTAACCCCAAAGAAAAATATCTAAAGGTGTGACATGACTTGATCTAGGCGCCCAAAACGTGAAATAAGCTGCTTTTCGGCTTCAATTTCAGGTAGCATAAAGATCGATATCATGGCACGATAGCGAGCACCATTCACGGTTACATTCCGGCCATCATCATTTTTGAAAAAATATAGACCGTAATTTCACCTGCCCATAAACCGCACCAATTCGGGGTGTTCTCTGGCTATAATTTGTTTATTGACTTTGCCGTTGAGCCAGAAATGGGCCACATCAGTGAACAACATTTTGGTCGATTTGCCGTTTCTCACCGAACACTCATTTCCATATATCAGTTGCCAACATTTGAAGGTAATTATTTTCAAAAAATAAAGGCCATAAAATGTCCTTTCAAATTACCAATAAAGATTCCACACTTGATTTGAACTTTTATATTTTTTTTGTTCTGAAATAATACCTCTAGATGGATCACCCTATACAATGGTCTTGTCATCTCTCTTCGTGCCGATGTTTGGCCGCCACGATCATATAATTTGACAACATTAAACTTCTTTTTTAGGGATATTTAGGAGAAAAGCTGCACTTCAGTAAGCTAAGACCAATTCAAGAGCTAAAGGATGAGAGAATGAGATAGTTCGGCACATTGACGATATTGAACCTCCATTAAGTCTCATGTCATTGAAAATATGGATCAACGAATAGAGGTATGCCACCGAAGACGTGAGAGCCTTTCTTCGATATTTTGTTTCAGGAATAATTGTCATAGAGCCTTCTATCATAATAAAACATATTAAAATAATTCCCTATTTTTGTTTTATTTATAATAACCATCGTGCGTTTTAGTTGGACCATCCGTTATTTTTGCATTAAAAGTGTAACCTGTAGTTTTCTTCTCATAGACAGATTGACATGGCTAGACGATCTAAAATTTAACGACAATTTAGAATATATATACTTAATGGGATCGAGGTGTTACAAACGTAATATAAAAGTGAATTATATCCTATTCTATGGTGAATGGTATTACAAGAGAGGGTAAAAGGACAGAATCCTGTGGTACGCCTTCTGTCGGTCTATGTTCACCGGAAGAAAACTTATTTACAACAACTGGAATAATTTAATCTCTAAGAAAGCTCGATATAAATCGAGCAAAAAGCGAGCAGCTTTAACAAGCTGCTCGCACCGCACCCGACTCTTTCTAATACAGATCTTGGAGAGGTTAAGAGACACTACCTTAAACTGACCAACCTGGGGTTTAGACTGACTCTAACGCTCCGACAAGAATACCAACAGGTCGCTCGAAGAGCGATTTCTACGAAGGTAATAAAGAGTTTTCCAAAAGGAACATATCAAATTCGTTTCTCTATGTCAACCGTCAAACATTTTGAACAATCTTTCAGTGTCAAAACGTTAGTCCAAGCCTAGTTTTAGCATAATAAAGTTCACTAACAAGCGATGATTGGAAATCATTAAAAAATTACTGACTCGGTGGTCGCAACTTTAAGAGCGCTTACTCCAATTTTGGCCGTAATAATCGTCCCACCCGACAGGCTTTGTGTGCTATATTGGACAAATTTGAATCCAAATTTTCACATTTGGATGTTCCGGCGCCAAAGAGACGCCGTTCCGCTCGAAGCGACGAAAATATCGCAGCAGTAAGTGTTTCCATTCAAAATGAGCCAAATCGGTCTATTCCACGTCGTTCTCAGGAATTAGGCATCTCTTAAGCTACACTGTGGCGTTTTTTGCGAAAAGATATTGGCCTTCATCCCTATAAGATCAAACAGACACAAGAACTAAAGCCAGTTGATCATTTGAAACGCCGAAACTTCTCCGACTGGGCTTTGGCAAAGTTTTACGAAAATCCACAATTTCATCGAAAAATCATCTTCATCGGTTAAGGTCATTTCTATCTGAGTGGTTTTGTCAAGAAACAAAATATTTGACAGCGCATAGAGAAAGGGACCTAAGGGTAAAAAAAATCAATTTTCACTTTTTTTTTTTGATGTGGACAACATCTGAGCATCGGATTGGGACATCATTGCAATGCTTATCAAAACATATTTTCAAAGACGAATTTATTTTACTGAGTTGACCCATTTCAAGGTCGTAAAACATACAACCAATACATACAAATTCAGTTCCAATAATAATCTTAATCTGTTACGATTACCGATACTTGTTTTTTCAACCGAAAGGGTCAGTTCCCTCTACAGAAGATTGCCGTGTACCCATTCAACATTCAGTTGTAACGATAGAGTACATGGATAGTATGTGTTACCACCAACATTGTGCGTCTGATATGTCTGTGTGTCTGATATGTAGGCAGATCAATCATTCGAATAAAACACAGATTTTTTGCAAAAAAAAATATTTTTTAACATAATCTCCTTTTAGCTCAGTAAACTTAGTCAAACGTTTTCAAATTTATGTACGCTTCCAAAAAATAGGATTTTTCGTGGTCCATAAAATAGGCATTTTTTGATCAATAATTTCATCGTTTGGTTTGGAAATAGTCACTGGGGGCTAAATCCGGAGAATATGGCAGATGAGGTACCAACTCGTAACGTAAAAAAAATGCAATTTTGCCATTGAGACTGCACACGTGCATTATCTTAATGACTAAGAACTTTTTTCTTGGCCATATGGGGTCGTTTTTTTAAATCCATGTTAAATCGGTCCAATAAGTTGGCATAATATTTGCCGTTTATTGTTTTTCCATTTTGAAGGTAATTAATGTGCCATCACCTTATTGGCCGGAGAAACCCATTGACAAATGTTTCATACACAGTTGCAAAACGCCGCAAAAACTCATTCGAATTGCGGTTAAACCAAATTTAACCAAACAATCCTATGAAGTTGTTACACGATTACGTTTATAGTCAATTGAGAGCAAACGCGGCACCAATCTTGTAGACAGCTTTCTTAAACCCAACAGATTGTGTAAAATCAAAACCACACTGCCCTATGAAATGCGTATGGCATCAACAATCTCACGCAATTTTATTCGTCGATAGGCCGACACCAGATCGTGGATTTTTTAGACATTTTCGGGTGTGTTGACCTCAATTGGTCGTCCACAACGTTCAGGGTCATTTGTACGACCACAACGAAAGCCAAGAAACCACTTTTTTACCATTGAAATCGATGGTGTAGAGTCTCTATAGTACTTATCAAGATTTTACTTGGTTTGATTGACAGTTTTTTTTTCCAAAATTTACTTTTTTCCATTTTTAACAAAATCCACGAGGTTGTATGGTTTGAACAGCTGTTCAACACAAACTAAATGACGGAACTCTATTAAAATTTGACAGTAGTCTATTAACAGATGGTACTTGATGGGAGCAGTGTTGCTTTTCATAGAACTACGAGGGAAGTTGAACAATTCTACGAGTTATTGATATGCCCTCGTCAATAGATTACAAGTTTCAGTCGGGCGGAACTTAGGTTGCCCCCATACGAGGGTTGCTATTTATATTTCCAGTCCGGCACTAAAAACACAATAATCTATCATTGAAAATGGTTTTATTGTTTTTCAAAATATTCGCCTTTAAGATCAGTACAATTTTGCATGCGCACAAACCAATTGTCGAAGCCCATTTTCCACTCCGATTGAGACACCTCCAAAACATGGTTTTTGAACGCTTCAACAGCTGCTTCGGGCGATGAAAAACGTCGACCACGCATTTTTTTCTTGATGCTAGGGAACAAGAAGAAGTCATTGGGTGCCAAATTGGGGCTGTACGGTGGATGGCCCATCAATTCGACATCTTGAGTGGTCAAATAGCTCATCGTTTCAGCTGATGTGTGAGAGCTCGCAGTGTCGTGATGCAAAATGATCCGTCTTCTCTTATTATCTTTCCTCATTTCTTCGAACACTGTTGGCAAACAGATGTGGTTGAAATTTTGAGTTCGTTGGCCAAAAGTGTAATTTTTTTGTTACCGATTTTTAAAATTTTTACCCCTTTTTGTAGCATATATATCCAGATTAAGGTAGCCAAAAAATTATCTTAAACTATTGCTAATTGTGGGCGTGGCATGCTGTCAAACTCAAATTCACGTACGACGCGTCGTACGTTTCAATAAAGGCACTGCGGCAACATGGCCGGTTATACCGAAAAAATAGCAATGGTTTGCTTCGATGTACCTTTTCCACGATTTGGCTCGTTTTGAAAGACCCATACGGTCGATTGCTGTTTTGTTTCGGGTTCATATGCACAGAGCAATGATTCATCACCTGTGTTATACACTGCCTTTGAGCTACCGCATTTATACTTTTTCAACATCTCATTGCACCAATCCATACGATTCGTTTTTTTGAACATTCGTCAAATTATGTGGGATCCAACGAGAACAAATTTTTTTCACGGCCAAATGAACATGAATATTTTATTGATGCTTGTCATACTAAGACTGATGGCAGAGAGCGCGCTCAAAGCGGAGCCGAGCCGAACTTATTTCATGCTTATATGAAATTTGGGGATGGCAGAGTGAACGCTGAAATCGGCGCTGAATCTGCACTATTTTTCTGTGCGTTTTGTGTTTTTTTATATTTTTTAATTAAAAATGTTATTTTGTAGTTGATATTTGTTTGTCAAAATTTTGGTTAATCAATAATGTCATTAATTAATTAATTTAATAATGGAAAATTCTGATTAATCTGAACTATAAATAATGAGATAATTATGTATGCATGTATGTATTCATTTACCCAGCAAACCAAACATTCAGAATTCGGTCAGAATTCTGTACGACAATCGGCAAAATGTTCCGATTTCGGATCAGAATTCTTAGCGAGTTCGTAACGAAAAACATATGAGAGGGTTGACACGAATTCTAAACTACTTCTCTGAGGAATTTCTGATGTTTTTGCAGACATTTCTAACCGATTTCTGACCGAATTCCGAACTGTAGTCTTGGGAAATTCGAAAGGAAATTTCGATTTATCGTATCGAATTCTGAACTAATTCTGAACGACTTCGGTCAGAATTCTGGCATTAAGTCTTATTAAATTCTGATGTTTTTACCGACATTACGAACCGAATTCTGAACGAATTATGAGCTTATGTCATGGTAAATTCTGAATGAAACAATCAAAAAGAAGAAAATATTTTTGTTCTAGAAAAAAAAGCTGTAAAACATTTTCAAAAAGCGTTCGGGAAGACTTTTAGTTACAAGCAGGGTTGTTTGCAGTTTCGCAAGCAATAATTGTGCTGTAACTATGTTTAGTGGCTATACACTTAAGGGCAACCAGTTTTGCAAAAATACCTCAGACAAACAGTTAAGAATTCGTTCAGAATTTGTTCCGACATGTCTGAACACAAGAACAACAACTGTAAAGCAAATATGAAGCAAATAACAAAAATTTTAAACGAATAGACTAGCTCAGATAAATAGTTCAGAATTCGTAGCGAGTTCGATAAGAGAAGTCTGAACAAAAAATTAATAAAAATCCTACAGACAAGTCTAACAGAATTCGGGCCGAATTCGTTCAGATATTTCGGAAAATAACAAATAAAAAATCCTCAGAAAAATCGAACAGAATTTGTAACGATTTCGGTAAGAATTCTCGATAGATTTCAGATATTGTTCAGAATTGCCTGATATCAGACATTGTCGGCAAATTTGGTTTACTGGGAATTTATTTTCTATCAATTTAACAGAGTTTGGAATTATTTACAAGTTTTTGGTCTTTTATTTTAGAGATATTTCAACAAATAATTACATTTAGAATGTTGACATGTAAATATATTTCAAAAAAGGATAGGAAAAATATAGTAAAAAACATATAATTAATATCACAAAAATTATTAATAAGAAGTTTTGGAATCAACCGCTAAATCATTCTAAAATTGTATACAGAATGAGTTAATTATTGATCAATCAAACTTCTCAGATGTACGTAATTAGACTTTCTGCATTTTTAGTTGATAGATAGTTATTAAATTTGATCAATCATATTTAAATAATTTTGTTCAATATTCGAAAAATTTGTCAAACAAAACAGAGAGAATTATTTCACCAGTATCAAAACGCCAAGAACCGTTTACAAATTACAAACAACTCATATCTTTACACATACAATCAAATATCAGCACCAATCAGCACGAGAAAACGCTTCAAAACAGTTTTGTTCCAGTCAATCCTCTTTCAGCTCGGCTCGGTTCGGCTTTGAGCGCGCACTCTGCCATCACCCTAATGCCCATGGATGCCTCACTCTCACGGTATGTCACATGTAGGTCTTGCTTACTTAGTTCACGTGCAGCATCTATGGTTTCTGGCAAAATGACCGAAGTTGGACGTCCCTTACGAAATTCATCCTGGAGCGAACGGCGTCCAAAACTGCACTCTTGGTGCCAGCGATTAACAGTAGTTTTTGATGGTGCTTCATCGCCAAAAGTCGAAACAAGTTGCTTTCATCACTCTTGTCACGATAAACCACACCGAAAATCGTAAAAAATCATCGCACTAAAATGTTCACGAGATAATTGCTTTTTTTGACTGAGATGAATTTTTCAACACACTTTAAATAAAACAATTCGCCCTCAAATGACCAAACGTTCTGAGTGAATTTATGCTAAAAAATGTCAAAGTTTCCAACGGAAGTAACAGTTTGCATCTGGGAACACTAGTATTGTCAGGACCCGAAATATAAATAGCAGCCCTCGTATTTTCATATTTCGTCCTTCTGAGTATTTTTAAAATATTTCAAGGCAATCCCAGAGCTAGAAAATCTAAAATTAAATGTCTATATAATCTAAATACAATCTGCAGATTCTAAAATTAAATGTCAGTTAAATATAAAATATGCTTTTCACTTGGTTTGCTCCTTTTCCAATAGGGTATCCCGCTGTTTGTGTGTGACGACTGTCATCCCCGCACCATATCGGCTTTCCCTCCAGTGCACTGAATACAAGTTTTCCTCGGCACTGTGTGTCATTGGGTCGGATCGGGTCTTACAAGTACAACCATTTCATGTTGACTTTTCAAATCATTTGTATCCATTCGGGTTTTTGGTAAATGTGTGTTTCTCGGTCACTTTTTCTTGCTCAGCACGGCACACGTGTGTATGCGTGGCAAATGTACGTGTGTGGATATGTGCTGCCAACTTTGTGTGTGGGTGAAAGAATGTATGCAGGAGTGTGTATGTGTGTGTGACTCTCTAAATGATTTCAATACATATTTAAGTAATTGTAATCATGTATTTTTGATGTGACCATATAAATATTTATATACATGCATGCATGTGAGCACATACATAACAACAACAGCAACATCATGAGCAATGACAATACCACCTTCAGCAACACATTATCATCGTCATCATCAGCAGCAAAAGCAACAACAGCAGCAGCATCATCATCAGCAGCCTTAACAACACAACATTGACAAATATTCCTAATATATGTTGTCATTCCTAATGATGGTGAAATCCATCCATTTCGGTTTGAACATTCTCTGGGCTTTGCCATTCATGCCAACTCTTTAACATCGGCTTCGATTCGTTTGCCCCACCGTCCGTCCGCCTCGGCGCTCCCTACATGTTCTAACAAAAGCCAACATGTTCTTTTTAATCATTTCATTTTGCAGTGAGAGGGATTTTCAATTTCATGTGAAATATGTTTTCTTATCTGGAAGATATGTGTGTGTGTGTGGTATTTGGATTTAAATTGAAACTCAAAAGCATGTGAAATTGTTTCAAGGAATTTGTAATAACAGTTTACAGGCGATCCGATGAGAAGGTTAAATCTTTAGGGTTTCTCCGAGAAAATGTTGCCATGACAGTGTCATGTTTGATGCAGTAGAGTAACTTTTACATTTATAAAAGTCAGCATAATTAAATTTAAATTAAATTAACAGTTGGGTTAATAGATTTTGTAGAGGCTTCTACTGAGTCCATCTTTACAGAATGGGCCGAAAAAAACTCGGAGAAATGTAAAACTAAACTCGGCTTGGAGGCCAAAATGGTTAACCTAGGCAAAAAAAGTGAAAGGATTTTCCAAATGTAAAGCTAACCGATACTGGAGAATGTGCAGTTCCACCATGTGTTCCAAATGGCATTGATACCAAAGATAAAACACTGGCCAATGATCTTACCGAAACATTCGTTATGTTGTTGTAACACCAAGTATTTTTTGTTTTGTAAGTCCAGTTCGTCCATAGGGGATCTGCTTCGATATCCAGGTGAAAGAAACGCGTCATTTGGACTGCATGCGTCTAAAGATACCTGGGATTCAGCTGAGTCGGATTGGTCGAACAATTGAAGAGGTGCAGCATGTCATATGGTCCCTGATGAAAGGCGGGACAAACGTTCGAAAGGTAAGCACCAATTCGCGCCCAATACGAATTGAGACGGCTGCACCATCCATATCTCAGCTGAACCAGAACTACGCGCGTCTGCCGATGAAACGTCTTCTCCTCTACGGAGGATGTTCCCTAGCACTTCACTCACGCAATAGCTGGATACTTCTGTTGCGACTTTGTCAGCGTGAATGTCGTCAGACCTACCTGATATCAAGGCTATCTCTTGATCTTAAGGCTCTCTCTTGACCTCTTGACCGATGATCTTAAGGCTCTCTCTTGACCTCTGTCTCTACATCATAGAGATCGTACATGTTATTACTGCTGTTCTTATATTCATTATAAAAAACGACAACAGCAGCATGCGGCAAGCGATGCAAACCAATACGAGGGATACAAGATAACACCAACATATGTGACGCGCAAAATAGAAAGGGACCTAAGTGTAAAAACCAGTTTTGTTCAGGAGAGCCATTTTAAAGATTAGGTCTCTTTCTATTTGCGCATAGAATCGTCGATTTCACTTTCATAAAACGCGCATATCACTGGGAGGGAATACTTTTTGGGCATGGGATCGGTATCATTCGATGCTCAGATGTTGTCCACATCAAAAAAAAAGTGAAAAGTTGATGAAAAGTTTTGTTCAGGAGGGCCATTTTAAAGATTAGGTCCCTTTCTATTTGCGCTTAGGATCGTCGACTTCACTTTCATAAAACGCGCATATCTCTGGGAGGGTACACTTTTGGGGCATAGGATCGGTCTCATTCGATGCTCAGATGTTGTCCACATCAAAAAAAGAAAATTGATTTTTTTTACCCTTAGGTCATTTTCTCTATGTGCGTGTGAATCATACTATGGTTGTATGAGAAAAATACTATGGTTGTGAGCATCATAATATGGTTGTGAACATAATAGTATAGTTGAGTGTGAATCATACTATTGTTGTTAGCATCACAGTATGGCTGAGTGTGATTCATACTATGGTTGTGGCGATCATAGTATGGTTATGTGTGAGTCATACTATTGTTGTGAGGATCATAATATTGTTGTGCCACAACCATATACCCAACAATAGTATGATCCTCTTCGAATATTGTCACCCCGACCATACTTTTTTTCTGCGTGTAGTTTTTTGTCCACCCAACGTTTGACATTTCTCGTTAAAGACGATAGACAATATAAGTATAGTCTAAAATTGTAAGGAAACATTTCCCTTTCACAATAATTTTAAATTTTGAAAATGTTGTCCATGACTGTTATGTAGGTAAGTAATACTAGAAGGCTTATTTCAACAAAATTATCTATCCTTACCAATTGTTGGTACCAAAGCTCCAAATTTATACAACCGCATTAGCAACCCCCATTAGGCGGCTCTGACAAACAATTATATTCAACTCATTTCATTAGCACTACTGTATCATCTTTCGGTATTTCAATCTGAATTTTCATCAAGATTTTTCAAAATTAATGATTGCCAGTACAACATGCCATTCAGATAATAAAACAATTTAATTGCAGCACGAGACATTTTCTGGTTTTCTACTCTTTTCTTTGGGTAATCAGCATTGGCCCTATAAATCATTTGATTAAACACTAGCGGTTCCAAGTTTCAAAACTCTTCAGCTTGGCCTGCGACAACTTTATTGCTGCATACAGCAATGTTAGCAAGCTATACCGTCAATGCTACCACGAATCACTACTTGGCCTAAGGATAATATGCTCTTATTTTTAGTATTCCAGGAACAGAAACATCTTGTCATATTCATATGTACCTGCTCGATTAAAAGAAAAACCCCCTATTTTACGTGTCCAAGTCCATTCCGGAAAGCAATCAAATTAAAAATAGGACATGTTGTTTATTCTTAAAATATTGTAAAAATTATGTAAAATTTCTTGCAATTAAACAAACTTTCATTTTAGGGAAATTTAAATTCCGATTTATATAAGCAAACAAACACAAACAAAAACGTACAATGTAAACATCTATACCCAGATAGAACATATACATATGTACAATATGTACATATGTATGTGTACCAGTATATAAGTGTGGTTAGATGGTACTCGTACATGTGTCCGTACATGCCAGCCTTTGAAGGCTTTTGCTCAAATCTCAAAACAGGACAAGTTGGTCGTTCCCTCCTTTCTTTTCCAAATGTCTATGTGTGTGTGCGTGAGTGTGCAAAAATTTGATAAATACGTAGAAAAGAATAAGAAGTTAAATAACAAAAATGTTTACATATCGTTAAATGTTGTAAATTTCTTTTTCCGTTTTTAGTCTTCCTCCTCTACTTTTTGTGCAGAATGAAAACATTTAAATCTGTTTTGTGAATAGAAAGCCCCTCGAATGATAGAAAGCAACAGCAGCATAGAAATGTGGAGCACAGCCAGTTGAAGGAAGACCTTCCTGGGCCAGATGCCAGATGCATAGAATGGTAACAGAAACTGAGAAAAAACACAACAGCAAAAACGAAAAACTCAAGTTCTTTCAGAACTCTGCGTATTGTAACTGCAGCCATAGAAAATGTATGTACCCCATACAGAGGCTGGCCAATGAATTACTAGGGATAAGAACATTTTGAAAATTTCATATTTTGCTAAAAAGTGAAAACATTGTTTTGCCCTAATGTGCAATGCATGTACACACAAAAAACACGCACTCTTTGTGCTTTTGCATCTCTGGTGTTCAACGAAAGAAAATGCGAAATGGAATTGGTGGAAATGATATTGCCCTATGAAGATTGCTCTACGCACAGTTCGAAGATTATACGCTGAGGGTAATTCTCATTTAATCAAATGAGACTCCCGTATAAGTCATTTGATTTGAAGCCGAAGTAATCGTTGCCAGAAACTGCTGAAAAATAGCCGTGGCGGGTTAAGAAAAAACTGCACAGTCTGCCTGGCAACCGTAGCCAATACATTTCATCAAATTTTACGTTAATTCTGAAAAAGGAACAACATAAAGGTCTCGAATCAGAATAAAAACTGTTCTAGTATCACTGAAAACATTTTTTTTAATAAAATGATAACAATTGAGCTAAAGAAACTTTCATGATAAGGGGTGATCAATCTAGAGGTAATTATTTCCCAATAAAAAAAATAAAAAATTGAAATCTTAATTTTTGTATTCGGCCTTTATATTAAATTTTACTAAATAATTATTATATCGAGCTCGAGGCCAAGGTTATTATTTTTTTTGTTATATTTTTCTCTTTATTCGATATTTCGTTCCTCTTTGAAGAACATCATCAGGAATCTACAAGATATTTCATTAGAAATACAAAAACAAATGAACATGTAATGTACGTAAAAACAAAAAACATTTGTGCCCACACTTACCTTGGTCTCGAGCTCGATATAATAATTATTTAGTAAAAAAAAATTGAAATCTTTATTCGAAAGGACATTTTACGCCATTTTTTTTGAATATAATGTCATTTAAATATTGACCGCAACTACGCCTCAGGATGTCCCTTCTAAGGGTTTAATTGGATGACTCCTTTGAGCTTTTCGACCGGTATGGCGTTAATGACACGCGTAATTTTGGCTTCC
Organism: Hydrotaea diabolus; assembly: GCA_963513945.1. Classification (NCBI taxonomy): domain Eukaryota; kingdom Metazoa; phylum Arthropoda; class Insecta; order Diptera; family Muscidae; genus Hydrotaea; species Hydrotaea diabolus. The sequence goes on from OY740719.1 coordinate 138,686,174, forward strand.
GAAACCGGAATCGTAGCTAGTTTGTCAATATACTTAGTAGGGACATAAATACTGTTACACAAGTTTTATGCTGTAAAATAAAAAGTACTGACTGTTTTTGGACCAAATACTTTTTAATATATTTATTGATGTATATTGTATCCAACAAAAATCTACATATTCGAAATGTCCGCCTTTACGCACGCCTTAAGTCGCACTGGCCAATCGGCAAAAGCTGCACGAAACTCGTCCATTGGAAAATTGGCCACAGCTCGAACCAAAGCAGTCTTAAGAGATCCAATGTTGGGGTATCTTTTGTGACAAACCTTGTCCTCTAAAACCGTCTCCAATTTGTAATCCAATGGGGTCAAATCTGGACTTCCTGAGGGCCATTCTTCATAGGAAATGAACGCTGGCAAATTGTTTCGAAGCCAGGTCTGGGACGTTTGAGCCTTATGGGCCGGCGCAGAATCCTGCTGGAAAGTCCATGACTGGCTTTGGAACAGGGAATTGTTAAGAGGCTTCACAACAGCTTCCAAAACGGTTTCTTGGTAAACTTTGGCCGATGTTTTGTCTCCTTGTTCGCAGGTCAGTGACCCCATCGTAAGAGACACCCCACCAAACCATGACTCAAGCTGGGTGATGACCCTTTTCCACCCTTCGGATCAGTTCAGATGCTTCCTTAGATGACCGCGCATACACTCTAACATTTTGCTTGTTAAATTTTTCCTGAAGGGTAAAAATTTTTTCATCGGTGAACAAAATTTTTCTGTGCAAGTTATCAGCGTGCTTCACCAAAAGACGTTTCCGTTTTTCAATCCTTTGTCCGGTACGTAGTTTGAAAGCCCCAAGTCCCAAGGCTTTTTTAATGATTCGACTCATGGCTTTTGCTTGATATTCACCTCACGGGCCATGATTTTCTGTTTTAGAAGCGGATTTCTGTGAATTCTTGGTTTTACGGCTTTGATGACATGCGGTGTTCGAACAGAGCGTGGGCGGTCCGACCGGTGGCGGTCTTTTACATCTCCAGTCTCCTCAAACAATTTTATGCATCGATAGACGAACATGCGGCTAATCCCTAGTGGCCGGAGCGTTTTGAAAATATCGCTTTTTTCATTTCACACTTGAAAGGCGCTATAAAAGCAATACGGTTCTCATTATCTGACCACTCCCTGATGAAAGTTGAACCAATTTTAAAATTCCGTTACAGACTAACGCTATTGAGGTTAGCTTCCAAAACCCATACTAAGTAGACTTTCGGACGTAGCCCGACTGAAAAAAGTCTAAAGGTGTGATATCACACGATCTAAGCGGCGAATTCACCGGTTCAAAACGTCAATTAGCTGATCTTCGCAATGACAGTTCAAAAGATCAATTATTTAAGCAGCTGTATGTCAAGTGGCACCGTTCTTCAAATTCAGGTGGTAGAAAGTCCATTTAACACAGCTTACGCATAATCTGTGAACCCTTTTGAAAAAATACCTTTAGATTTATCACCCATTAGTCAAACACTGTTTGGCACAGAATTGAGTTACATCGTTTCAGGAGAAAACTAGAAAAAAGCGAAAGTCGGGCGTGGCCGACAGCATTATGCGCTGCACTTCTAGATGTTCAGAGGAGCCACCAAAAAAATATGTTTTTGGACTCAATTTAACCAGATTTTTAAACTTATGTCACTCGTATTTGAATTTGTGAGAGTTAAAAATAAGTACTATAAAAGCTTATGTCGATCGTTTGCGCATAAAAGAAATCTGAAAACAGGTCGAACTCTAAGTTAACCAATGTATATGTTATTATGTGCTTGTTGGCTTCCGTCACCACAAACATAGTCAAATAATAGCTTATTGTTATTCGAAAACAGTATGTTCATGTATAGTGCAGGTCGCTATTCATCCAGTTTGCTATATATATTTTTGGCGTAAGCAACACTTAGTATTACCTAGGCGCCATCTGACATTTTCATTGGAAAGTTTGACATTTTTTAGCATAAACGTACTCAAAACGTTTTGACGTACGACCGTCATTTGTGTTGTTTACAGTGACTTGAAAAAATCAATTTGGCAAAAACATGGAATTTACTCGCGAACATTTTCGTGCGATCAAGAGTGCATCGATGAACTTAAATCTTTGTATGGCGATGAACACACCATCTTATAGCACTGAGAAAAACAGGTTTAATGAATTCAATAGTGGCCGACGCACGTTCAAAGACGAGGGTCGTAAAAGTCGTCCAAAAACGGCCGTTGTGTCAGAGAACTTTGATGCCGTGCGTGAACTGATAATGCAAGATCGTCATGTGACATACTGTAAGATATAGGCATCCTTGGGCATTTCTTCCACTAGTATACATTCGATATTGCATGAACATCTGACCTTAAAATGAGGTTTATTCTCGTTGGATCCCGCACAATTTGACAATCGCTAAAAAAAAGGTTCGTGTCGATTGGTGCAAATAATGTTTGAAAAAATACGTCTTGGTGCTTTAAAAAACGTTTATAAGATCGCTACAGGTGATGAATAATGGGCCTATGTGTATGAGCTCGAAACAAAACAGCAATCGACCGTGTGGGTCTTCGAAGACGAGCCAAATCCAACGAAAGTTGTTTTTGGAAGAAGCACTTCGAAGCAAATGGTCGCCTGTTTCTTCGGCAAAACTGGTCATGTGGCGGCTGTTCCGCTTGAGCAACATAGGACGGTCAATTCCTAATGGTACACCACTGGTAATGTGGCGACTGTTCCGCTTGAGCCACGTAGGAGGCCAATTCTGAGTGGTACACCACAATTTGTTTGTCTGAAGTCTTTGGAGAAATTCGAAAAACGAACTAGAGAAGACGAGACATTGTGCACCACGACAATGCGAGCTTTCACGCAGCGGCTCAAACCAGCGCCTTTTTGATCGGCTAAACGTCGAATTGATGGGTCATCCGCCGTTCAGCGCTGACTTGGCACCCAATGACTTCTTTTTATTCCCGCACATCAAGAAAAAAATGCGTGGTCAACGATTTTCGTCGCCAGAAAATGCGGTTGAAGAGTGTCTCAATCGGAGTGGAGGTGTCTCAATCGGAGTGGAAAAAGTGCTGGAGAACAGTTTGAAAAACAATAAAACCATTTTTGGTGATAAATATTCGCATTTTAATTATTAGGCAAGAAATCTATATACACGCAGAAAAAAAGTATGGTTGGGGTGACAATATTCGAAGATGATCATACTATTGTCGGGTGTATGGTTGTGGCATAACAATATTATGATCCTCACAACAATAGTGTGATTCACACATAACCATACTATGATCCTCACAACCGTAGTATGATTCACCCACAACCATAGAATGATCCACACAACAATAGTATGATTCACACTCAACCACACTATTATTATCACAACCATATTATGATCCTCACAACCATAATATTTTTCTCATACAACCATAGTACGATCTTCACAACCATAGTATGATTCACACGCAACCATGCTATTATCCCTACAACCATAGTATGATTCACTCAACCATACTATGTTGTTATTCAAAAATAGAGATTTTTATCAAGCAAGTTATATTAAATTGCATTACAATAAGTTAATAGCCAGAATTGAGTCCATGTCTTTATTGAACATTCCATGCAAGAAACAAAAATATATATTCCAACTGCAGTCGAAAATACTTTTAGTTCCCAGCAGTGCTGAATGCTACTTCACCATCCGTAGACCCCAAGAAGTGCAGGCAGATTTTAAATAAACGAGAACCAGTCGGTATTAGAGTATTTCACCGAATAAAGTGAACACAATAAAAATCCGTCGAACTAAATTGCATTACAATAAGTTAATTGTTGCTGTTTTTTTAATGGACAATAACTATTCACTGTATCGTGTGTATGTGTTTTTTTTTGTATATCAAAAAAACATACGCACACACTCTATTAATTCTGAGAAATGTACAATTGCACGTGCGGAATACGTAACTAGTATTTGAGCTAGACTCACCTCTGTGGCTACCGATCGGCTCAGAGCCACCAGTCGATGCGATTTAATGTCTGTCCATCTAAAGCTTGTAATCACACTACAGGTCTCAATTGTTGTCCGATTTTCATAAAATTTGGCACAAGTAAATTTGTTTAGCATATCTGCTACAATAATCTATGATAGAGGGAGGATACAACTTTAAACTCTTAATTCCCGTGGTCATAATCTATGTTCCACTTACTGTAGATGCGAGTTTCTATATGAATAAAGTGCGAAGACTCGTAATCGCACCACAAACAAAACAGGCCGTTTTCAACGAATCGAAATCCAGAAAAAGAAAGCGACAAAGCAATCGCACTAGCAGTGTCTGATGCAAAAGAACGAAAACACGAGAAACGACCACGTTGTGAATCTGAGATTTATGTTGACTGCCGCTGAAGAAAGTTTAAACATTCATTTGATTGCACTCTAATGTTGCACTTAAAATAGTACTCGGCTGAATACTCTGCTCAGCACAAATACACTCTCGCAAATCGCCACATGCACCGAGTGCCACAGCATTTACATACACACACACACGCGCAATTTCTTACATACACTTACACCTGCACAGCACTAGCCCGTTTATCTTTGCGTGACTAACTCACAGGACTATGCCAAGGGGTAGTGGTGGCACTGGAAGATCCAAGACCCATTGCCTGCAAGAAGGGCTAAAGGTAAGGCTTAACATAGTCATTCGTACCTCTTCGTATCTGAACATTTGTTGCCACTCCTTGTGCAGTTCGTTTTGCGTAGTTCTCGGTAGGCCGGTTGGGAGCGGTATCGCTTGAAGTGCCTACGAGTGCTTTCTGTGTTTTTGTTGTACTTTATAAAGTACCACTTATGAAAATTGTTGGTACAATAATAACAAGGTACGAGTATGTGTACCAGGCGTACATACATACAGACGAACATTTGCATGTGTGCGTATGTACAGGTTACATGTTTCGTTCTTTGTTTTTATTTAGCAACGAACACAGACATATTTGACAAAAATATATGCTGTAGTTACTAACTACTAGTAGTCATACAAGGTAAGACAACGACAACAACAACAACAACCAAACACTTGTTAGGACCATTTATGGTTTCGTTTAGTTTTGTTACGTTTGGTCAATGTCAATACGATGGTGCGCTACGTCACACAGTGTGTCCTTCCCATACATTCGATGGCCAAAAATAGAAGGAGTTGTACGAGAGTAATGAAATTTGGCACGAGTCCCTTATATAATAGAATTAAGAAAATTTCAAAGTATCGACAAAATTGACCACGCCCACCGCCCATACAAACTAAAATCATTTTTGGCTGTTAAAAATTAACTATTGCTACAAATTTCCTGAAAATTGCTGGAAGAACATATCTATGCAACACCTTTTAAAAAAAATTATTTCATCAACATTGACCACGCCCATCGCCCACCTCCCATACAAATGATATTTCAAAAATGCCATATCTTCTGTAAATTTATAACTAGAATGTTTATTTTTCGCAAAAATGCATACAGCATCTATTAAATGCTGTTTTGAAAATATGAAGAAAATCCGCCCACTGTAACACCCGCCCCCCATACAACCCCCATACAAAAATTTTACAGTTCACTCTATTTAATTTATTAACAACATTTTCACATCTTCGTGATAATCTAATTTTTTAAGCTTCAATTTCGTTCTTAATGAATTGATGTATGGGTCGGAGGATATCAACAAATGATGCATTACGTCTTCGTTAGTAGAACAGCGCCCAGTCTTGCGCGAGTTATATAGCCTATAACGTTTATAGTCTTTGTTCCTCGCTTCCTGCTCTTCTTCTGATAACATTCCTTTGAAAAATAAACCATATGTTAATTCAAAATGTATGAAACAAATCGTATCTTTAACCTACCTATAGGTAGAATGGCCTCAGATACAATTTTGCTACCATGTATCAAAACTTTATGCACTGTGATAGGCATGTAGTACCATCCATACAAATCAATGTACAATTTTGCCGTGTCTAAACAATATATATGGAACTTCTCAGAGTCTATTGCCTGACGGCAACTTATTGTGGATAATATAATTTTTAACCTATGAATCAGTTGTTCATTTACTCCGGTTATGTCAGCTGTAATTTCAGGGTTTTCAAAAAATCGTCGAGCTGTATTCCCATCGTTGCTGGAACCCATTCCTTGTTTTACCACATCAACATTTATTTCCAATACTAATTTAAGGTTTTTTTGAATTGTGGCCTTGGCTTCTTCTTTAATTTGTCTTGTATCTTTATTTGTTCGCCATGCTGCAAAGCTTTTATTGTAAGCGATATGCAATATGCATTCCATAAATTTTATGCGCGCATGCAGAGGTGAAATACCAAATTTTAAAGCCTTTCCCGAATTTGATCTTGTTGCCAATTCGTCTAAATTGTGCATCTCCCTAGGCTTAGCACCACATATGAAGCACACGGACATAGAAGAGCTGTCAGTTAAAGTTGTTGCTATTTTACCATCTATCATAGTCAATGAAAGTTTATGAGTAATAACGAATTTCTTATTATGAACTTCAATAATTGAATTTGTTTTTAAAAAACAATTTTTTAAAAAAAATAATAACTGATATGATTTGAATTTCAGTGTACGAGCACTTTATACACAATTATCTTACAAATATACTATTTATAGTAATAGACATGCACACAGGCAAAACAACAACAAGCAGTAACGAAAGAAAGAGTGCGCAGTTGTTTATGCACGCGTAAAATAACGCATATTTTTTACTGTAATTTTTTGGGCACAATTTTTTTTGGAATCTGTTAGCTGAGACCCTCAGCTTTAATTTGGTATAGGACTCCATGTTTCGCACTGCTTCGCACACAACTAAAAGTCTAACGGAAAATCATAAATGTTTATTTTTTTTTGGCCCAAAATAAAAAAAAAAATAATTTTTTTTTTCAATTTTAATTTTTATTTTTTTAATTTACATAATGCTTGATGCCTATTTTAAGTGAAAAAAATTTCTATAAGGTACACTCGGTGTATAGTTTATAAGTAACAAGGTTTTAAATATGACATAGATAACTAACCCATTTGAGACTTGTTCACATATGTCAACTTTGCGCTGCTCGGGACAGAAAACCAATGGAGATATTTGCATAAAATTTTACACACATGACCTTTAGATAGTTTTTAACCATCTGTGCAAAAATCATCAAAATCGGAGAGCAGGTCCAAAATGATTTATTGCCGCAGCGGACACAGTGTGCGTCATCGCTAAGCGAAAATGACGATTGCTTTAAAATCAGGATCATAGTAAGGAAATAATTATAGTGATACAACGACATATGCCATTCTGCAACATAAAATGAAGTAAAGGGATAAAATCACGGCTGCACTTCGGATGATCCATCAATTCGACATCTTGAGTGCTTAAACTGCGCACTTTTTCAGCTGATGTGTGAGAACAAGAATTGTCGTGATAGAAAACGATCCGTCTTCTCTTCTTGTTTTTCCATTTTTTCAAACGCTGTGCGCAAACAGATACACTTGTATGTCTCAGCATTACTCAGAATTGACCATCCTACAATCCACCAAAGGCACAGTGGCCACATGTCTCGTTATACCGAAAAAACTTTGGCGTGCTTCCTCCACGAACAACTTTTGTTGGATTTGGATCGCCTTGAAAGACCCATACGGTCGATTGCTGTTTGTTTTTTCGAGCTCATATAATAGGATGTGTTTTTTTCAGACGTGTGGTTTTCAAGCAGAAATAAAACGCATATAATTCAATGTTATAGCCAAGAATTTAGCTTTCTTTTAAAGATAAGGGTTTGATTTTATGTTTTAAAAATGATTTCGGGCAAGTGGCCGCGGCGGCTGGCTCAAATAAATCCCAGCCGTAAAGTCCAATTTTCTACCACTTTTTTGCAACATTTGATGCCACATGTCAGCAATAATGCTTCGAATATTCACTTCCAAGGCGTCAATCGTGTCGGGCTTATCTGCGTAGACAAGAGACTTCACATAGCCCCACAAAAATTAGTCCAGCGGTGTTGAATTGTACACTCTTAGAGGTCACGACACAGGCCCATGACGCGCTCACCAAAAGTTTCCTTCAGTAAATTGGTTGTTTCGTTGGCTGTATGGCATGAAGCGCCGTCTCGAAAAAGTCATTAATCATGGCTCTATGGCATTCCCCATTAACTGTTACATTATGGTCGGCCTCATTTTTAAAGAAATCGTGGGTATACTGGATAAACTGACCAAGTCCACATTTTTGAAAAACTGAGTTTATATGACCATTGGACACAGAAAAATCATATATATACATATAAAAATGAAATGGAACTAAAACTGGACTCTAGATGGTAGAAACAAAAATCAGATTTTGACTATGTCCGTACACATCAACATTTGTTCTGGATAAACTGACCAAGTCCACTAAAATTTGCATGTATTTTTTGATATTATCGGATTACATGATTGCAGGAATGGTTTTTGTTTGCATTGTTTATTACTTTGGAGCCATATTGTATTTTAACCAGTACATAACCTTCAGTCGGATGAACTGTCTTACACATACCCTCAAGGAAAAGGTCGTCCACAAATGACACGTCCTTTGAAATCACAATTATATAAAAATAAGCTAACAATTAGCTCTCTGAAAAAGAATGATTTACTCAAATTATGCAGACTAGGTGCGATTCCTGAAGAATATCATGGATGGTATCGAGAACTTCCATCAGACATTGGGAATGTTAATTATGTTGGAGACCAAGGTGTTAATTCTGACTGTTGTGACTCCGAAGAGGATTAAAAGTTAAAAATTAATGTTATGAAAGAAGGTTAAATAAATAGTTTCTTAATGGTAACAAAGTTTTTAGGTATACTTATTTTATTATACACTTTAAAATAAATGGTAAGTGACTTGGTCAGTTTATCCTGTACAAATGAAGCACTACCGTGGACATGGTCATTTTTCAATTTAAAAAAAAAATATTTTTTGTGTAATAGAACGACTCTAAAACTAATATTTTAATACAATTTGATAGTCAACCGTAAGCTAGATTAATAGGAAAATAAAAATTTAGATGTAACTCATACCAGATTTATTATATTAAATTTAACTTTAACTGCATTTAACTCCGAATGAAATGAAGTGGACTTGGTCAGTTTATCTTGTATACCTACGAAATATTGATCAATGATTTCCTCTGTCCAAAGAGCACACTAAACAGTGACTTTTTGAGGATGTAACGGAGTCTCATCAATAGCTTGAGAATTTTCATTACTCCAAATACGACAATTTTGGTTATTAACGTACCCATTCAACCAAAAGTGAGCTTCATCGCTGAAAAAAATGTTTTTGTTCAAAACAAGGATCGGTGGCAATCTCGTTTTGGGTCCATTCACCACGTTGTTCTGGAGGAAGTCTATTCATTATGAAATGGCAAACCAAACTGAGCATAAATCAAGTGGCAAGTGTCAAGAAGACCAACTCCGAAAAAGTGTGGCCAGATTGCAAGCCGCACGTCTTAAAAAACACCCTTTATGCGCTGTCTTATATGCTGTGCACCACTGTGTGGAACAGGGTAACATAAGTTAATTTTATGGCAAATGTTTGTAACTATTCGTACCAAAACAAATTTGAGCTAGATCCACCTTTAAGTATACCGATCGACGTTGTTGTATCAACAATATATTTATTTTGAAGTCTGGTTCGTCTATGGAGGATCTGCTTCGATATCCAGGTGAAGGAAACGCGCCATTTGAACTGGATGCGTCCAAAGAGACCTGGGGTCAGCTGAGTGAGCTTGGCCGGACAGTTGAAGAGGTGCAGCTCATCATGTGGTCCCTGATGGCAGACGGGACAGATGTTCGGAACGTTAGCATCAATACGAGCCCAGTAAGAATTGAGGCGGCTGCACCATCCAGATCTCAGCTGCGCTAGAACCACGCGGGACTGCCGAGGTAATACCTTCTCCTCAGTAAAATCTCCGGGGGATGTTCCCCTAGCACTACATTCACACGGTAGCTGGATACTGCTGCTGCGACATCATCGGCGTGAATGTTGTTCAGACCTGCCTGATAGTTTCGATGATCTAAAGGTTCTCTCTTATACCACTGGACCTCTCTCTAGACAATGAAGATCGTACCTGATCTGCCTGGGTGGAGGCATCCTGTTCAATAGATGGTGGCTAAGATGACTGCTGCAAAAACACCCTAGCAGGTATTGCTTAGACAACAGGAAATTTTGTCTGCTCACGGTAAGGACCTTCGTCCCCCCATGTAGACCGATCGACGTATAATCATCTACTGATTTCATTTAACGATCTCTGTCTGTCCGTTCATCTTAAGTTTGTTATCAAAGAAAGGAGCACAATTTTTGTCAGATTTTCATGAAATTTGGCAGATGTAAGTTTCTTGAACAAAGGACGGACGCTATTTTGTTTAAAGAAAATCGGTTCAGATTTAGATATAGCTCCCTCAAATATGATTAAGCGTTTTTTTTTTGTTTTTAGCTCTAGAAGCCACATCTTACATCCCATCTCGATGAAATTTAGAACACATTATTTTTTTGGACAAGGAAGAATGTGGTTAAAATTAAAGAATATTGATTCATATTTGTATAAGTTCATCCGATGTTATGCCTTGAGGTCTAGCAGCCACATATAACAGCCTATTTTAATGAAATTTGAAACATGTTTATTTTTTCGACCAAGGAAGGACATTAATAAAATTTAAGTAGCCACATCTTACATCAAATCTTGATGAAATTTAGCATGAGAAAGATTTTTGGCCCAGAAGAACGCTATTAAAATTGAAGAAATCGGTTGAGATTTGGATATAGCGTTCACACATCTGATTTTATGTTTTTGCCCCTGAAGCCACATATTACAACGAATAAATGTCGGCAGCATACATATGGGTATTGAGAAGATGGCCACACCAACGGCGATGTGTTTGCTTTAATTGTACTGACTAACTTTTCCTTTCCCCTACACGCAGACAAAAAACATCGTTACTATATGGTCACGGCAACAATACAGTAAAAGCATGTCTGTCGCAACCATTGCAGCAATATTAATGTTGTTGATATGAACAATACTATTATTGCTAAATTTAAAAATGAAAATATGGTTGTAGCAATATGGTGGTGCGACAAAAGTATTGTTGTTAAAGATTTACGTTAACAATGAAATTATTTCGGCAATCGTACTGTATGGTTGAGACTATGAACAAAGCATAACAGCTTCTAAAGACTATGTGTGTGGGTTTCTTTTTTTGGTATACCAAAAAAATAAATTTGACGATCATAGTATTTAGTAGGGACATAAATACTGTTACACACGTTTTATGCTGTAAAATAAAAACGTACTGAATGATTTTGAAAAAAGAATCTACTTATTCGAAATTTCCGCATTTTGCCTTTACACAGAGCTTAAAACGCACTGGCCAATCGTCAATAGCTGCACGAACCTCGTCCATTGGAAAATTGGCCACAGCTCGAACCAAAGCAGTCTTAAGAGATCCAATGTTGGGGTATCTTTTGTGACAAACCTTGTCCTCTAAAACCGTCCACAATTTGTAATCCAATGGGTTCAAATCTGGACTGCCTGTGGGCCATTCTTCAGAGGAAATGAACGCTGGCAAATTATTTCGAAGCCAGGTCTGGGACGTTTAAGCCTTATGGGCCGGCGCAGAATCCTGCTGGAAAGTCCATGGCTGGTTTTGGAACAGGGAATTGTTAAGAGGCTTCACAACAGCTTCCAAAACGGTTTCTTGGTAAACTTTGGCCGATGTGTTGACTCCTTGTTCGCAGAAATACAGGCCAGTGACACCATCGTAAGAGACACCCCACCAAACCATGACTGAAGCTGGGTGATGACCTTTTTCCATCCTTGGGATCAGTTCAGATGCTTCCTTAGATGACCGCGCACACACTCTATCATTTTGCTTGTTCAATTTTTCCTGAACGGTAAAAATGTTTTCATCGGTGAACAAAATTTTTCTGTGCAAGTTACCAGCGTGCTTCACCAAAAGACGTTTGCATTTTTCAATCCTATTTTTTTTAAAGCTGCAGCCAATAAATGTCCGGTACGTCGTTTGAAAGCCACAAGTCCCAAGTCTTTTTTAATGATTCGACTCATGGATTTTTCCGTGATATTTATTTTGAGGGCCACGATTTTCTGTCTTCGGAGCGGATTTCTGTGAATTCTTGGCTTTGATGACATGCGGTGTTCGAACAAAGCGTGGGCGGCCCGACCGATGGCGGTCTTTTACATCTCCAGTCTCCTTAAACAGTTTAATGCATCGGTAGACAAACATGCGGCTAATCCCTAGTGGTCGGAGCGTTTTGAAAACATCGTTTTTTTTTCATTTCACACTTGAAAAGCGCTATTGCAGCGATACGGTTCTCATTATCTGACCACTCCATGATGAAAGTTGAAACAATTTTAAAATTCCGTTACAGACTAACGCCGTTGAGGTTAGCTTTCAAAACCCATATGACATTAACGGGGTATGTTCAGTTCTACTTTTGAAATGGGTGTGTTCAACGTTGTAACAGTATTTATGTCCCTACTAAATATGGTTGAGTGGAAGCATATTATGTCACGGACCCGAAATCATGATAAAAGTAGTGTGCAGCTACGAAAATCAATGTCACTTTGCCATTTTGTTAAAAACTTTTCTCTTCTAATTAAATAAAGAAGCAAGAGGTCTTGAGCCGGTTTAATCCCTGTTCAATGTGTTAAAGCAACAGACGGAAATAAAACAATCGAGCTAAATATAAAAAAACGGTTGTAGGTATCTTAATATGGTTGCGTGTAAATCATGCTATGGTTTTGTGTGAAACATGCTATTGTTGTGAGGATCATAATATGGTTGTGAGGATCATATTATGGTTGTATGTGAATCATACATTTGATTTTTCTTAGTGTATAACCTTATATCAGGTCATGTGCCGGCTTATTATAATGGGGTGTTTTTTATTGGGGTATAGAACTTTAAGTTGGCATCACTTTTTTAACTGGCGGCCATTTTGTCAGCTGTCAAGTGATTAATATTTAGTTTGGTTTGCCATTTCATCATGAACAGGTTGACAAAAGAACAACGCTTGCAAATCGTGCAAATTTATTTCGAAAGTAATGGTTCAGTTCGCGAAGTTCACCGCAAGCTCCGTCCATTTTATGGTCGACATAATCGTCCATCAGAGCAATTAATTCGGTTAACCATGGATCGGTTAACATGGACCATTGGATTATTTTCTTTGAGGAAATGTGAAGTCGCTCGTCTACGCCAACAAACCAGAAACACGTTAGGGGACTTGGAAGCCAACATTCGTGGCGTTATTGCCAACATACGGCCCCATATGCTCGAAAAAGTGGTTGAAAATTGGACCTGTAGAATTGGCTTTATTCGAGCCAGCCGCGGCGGCCAAATGCCCGAAATCATATTTAAACATTAATGGCATAAAATTATCCTTTCAATAAAGCCAAATTGATGGACATTAAAACGATTTTCTTGTGTTTTATTTCAATTCGAAGTTCTATACCTCAATAAAAAACACCCTTTATTTCACCTTATCTAGCGAATGTTCGTACTCGCTGCCATATTCTTCTGCGTCATCCAACTAAAAAAATGTCATCAATGGTAATTGGGCTTTTAAAATTGATTTTTATGTAAAGGAGATGTCGAACATCTTCTCAAATCTTCGTCGATTTTAGCGTTTCAGCAATGCTGCGTGGCAATATTGTTTAACTTTATATGTGTTATAGAATATTTTCTTCGGCTGAAAATATTTAATTTCTTTTACTTTGTGCTCTCTGTGATACCTAATATAACATATCATCCGATAGTGGCAATATCTTGTGAAATTTTGTTCAATAGCGAGTACAAGAAAAATCGCCGTTAGGTTCGGCCAGGCCGGCCCTTATCTATACTTAACCCTCGACTGGCACATGGTTCTGGCCAGACATATTTGATTTTCATGCTTCAATTTAGCATACTTCTATTTTAGGTACATGGCTGTAATTTCAGGTAATCTCCCAAAATATTGTTCGCTTTCGATATATAAATTAATAATTGAAAAAAAGTCCTTGGAACAGGACAAAAAGCCAATAATCCGCACATTATGGCTCAACCAACAGCTCGTATAGCATTTAAAGCGTACTTTGGGATACCTCTCAATATAGCAAACCTTAATGTGGCTTCACGCAGTGGTCCAGACACATTAGCTGCCAAAAAAGATTGCAGCATTTGCCTGCAGCAAGGTGACAAAATACGCCGTAAGACACGCTTTTTTTTGCTGCAAATGCAACAATCCTGTTTGTCAGCAACATTCAAAAGTAGATTATTTATGTTTTTGTTGCCTTCCGCTAAATTCTGAATAAAAAAATTCAATGTATTCTTCATAATAATTTTCTATTTTGTCATAAACATTTATTACTTTACCCATAATAAAGAGAAATATATATAGAACAAAAAAATGTTGCCCTTTTCATTCCAAAGATTTTTTCAGGTCTATTTTTTCTTCCTCAGGTAGCTAATAACATAGTAAAAAGAAATAGAAACACAAAATATAACAAATATTTTCCTATCTTAGTAAAAAATTTAACGGCAAACAGCCCTTATTTCCATACAAATGCATGTAAATGTGTAGGGGTCTGGCCAGACACCATGTGCCAGAACTAAGGGCTCAACATATGTGCCTGACGAAGGGTTAATATTCTTCACCTACGATAAAAAAAGCCCACGAAAATGGTCCGTTTCGGACCCCGTTATAATAACTTTTTATTTAGACTCGTAGCAAATTTTGCTTTAATTTGAGTACCCATATGTCCACATTGACTATTGATCGCCAGTTTCAATAAAGCGGGCCTTTTTAGGCCACTCGAACCAAAAAGTCCACCAAGGAAAAGTATCCATTTTCATTATCGTCCGTTCAAAAAAATTTTATGATTTGTTAAGCAATTACTTACAAACAAGGAAAATTTCGCCCATTAAAAATCCTAAACCGCTTTTACTATAAGCCATCATTATGCAAAATTTCAGGAGCCTAGATTGATTCGTTTCGTCGCTATCGTGCTTTCAACAGACATGGCTAGAGCGTCATGGAATTTAACTACGATCAATAATGTATATACTAATATAGTATATACGAGGGCGGTTCGGAAACTTCTTAGCCTAGCACAAAAAGCGCGGTATAAACAGAAAAACGATCTGGCAACTCCTTCATATAGAAACAGCTGTTCACAAAAGACGCATCCGCGATTTTTTTACAGTGGAAAAATTAGAAATGCGTGGTGTCATGAAATATTTACATCAAAAAGGTTTATCGGGACAAGAAATTCATAATGATATGATGAATGTGTTAGGTGAAAGTGCTCCTTCATATGCAACAGTAAAAAATTGGGTTGCTAAATTTAAACGTGGTCGTACAAGCATTGAAGATGAACCACGTAGTGGACGTCCAAAAACAACAACAGAAATTGTAGCCAAAGTGCATGATATGGTATTAAATGATCGACGAATAAAAGTGCGTGAAAGAGATAATAACATGGGCATCTCAAATGATCGAGTCCATTTAACTTTGCATGAAGAGCTACAGATGAAAAAGCTTTCTGCAAGATGGGTGCCGGACTTGTTAACAGTCGACCAAAAACGCATAAGAATGAACATTTCTCAAGCTTGTTTGGATCGTTTTTAGCGAATTAAATTGGATTTTAAGCGTCGTTTCATAACTGTTGATGAGACATGGATCCCCCCTATACTCCAAAGACAAAAGAACAATCCAAACAATGGACTGAAGCTGGAGGAAGTGCCCCAAAAAAGGCAAAAACAATTCAATCGGCTGGTAAGGTTATGGCAACGGTTTTTTTTGGGACTTCAAAGGTATTTTATTGATTGACTATCTGCAAAAGGGTAAAACAATAAATTCAGAGTACTATTGCAACCTTTTAGATCAATTAAATGTACAAATTCGAGAAAAACTTCCTGGCTTACAACACAAAAAAATAATTTTTCATCAAGACAACGCACCAGCGCACAAGAGTGTTATAACAATGGCTAAAATCAACGAATTAAAGTACGAGTTGCTTGACCACCCACCTTATTCTCCTGATTTAGCTCCCAGTGACTTTTACCTGTTCCCAAATCTAAAAAAATTCCTTGCTGGCAAGCGTTTTACCTCAAATGAAGATGCAATTACAGTTGTAAACCACTATTTTGAAGACCTTGAGGAAAACTATTTTAATCAAGGGATATAATTGCTAGATAAGCGTTGGACTAAGTGTATTGAAGTTTTATTAGATTATATTGAAAAATTAAAATATTTTTGAAAAACTAACTAATCTCTTTCATTGATAGGCTAAGAACTTTTCGAACCGCCCTCGTAGTAATGGAATGACAATTTTAGTATACCGTCCACAGTTCGGCGAAGTGTATGACGAAATTGTAACTTTTCGTATACTAAACTGAATTTGTCATTCCGCTGCAACAGTTCGAAATATTGATTGGAAAATTAAACGAAATTATTTTTTTGACGCATATTTGTTTTTTTCCTAACCGACTAATTGACAAAAACACCCAATGAACCCCGTTTTCCTCGGTAAATTAAAAATGACAATTTTTTAAACCCCGACCCAAGGCTAACGATAAGTAACCGGGTAACACGTTTGTACATTCAAAATGCGTTGTAAAGCGACAAAAACTAGACATTTTATGCAAACGATTTAAGGTATGGCTCAAGGATTTTTTTTTTTTAGTTATAGGTTCATGCAAATAAGCCATAAATTGCTGATTTCTGTGAATCAAAAATATTTTGACGAAACTTTGTCTTAAAAAGCTACCCACCAAGCGAGATGTAGGGCACATACGAGTAGTCATAAAACAAAATAGTGGGTTTTTAAAGATTTAGACCTTCCCATAAAACTAACACATGTACGTGCATGTGTGTGTATGCTACAGTACACTTTTGTTTAGTTTTCAAATGTGTTTATGTGTGTGTGTGGGTGGTTGTATGTGTAGAAACAGAGATTACTTGTTCTTCATATTTGCATGTTTTCAAGTTTAGTTGCAATCTACGATTACTGCTGCTGCAGCAGCAGCTTAAGATGTGTATGTTGATGTGTATTTATGTCGGTGGATCAGCATATCCTTGTGCCTTCCCCGCCCGTAGTCTGCAGTCCTTGTGCCGTGCAGTGATTTGGCAATTGCAAACAAGTGTGGCCGTAGATGCACTTGGGCCTTTACAAGGATGCCACTACAGCCATCCAAGAAACGGCAAATAGAGTGTGTACTTGAAAGCGAAAATGTATCTTTGCTCTTTAAATGCTGGTTTGGATGGATGGAGCAAGAAACACATACAGCAAAAAACTTAAACTAAATAACAGCAACAGCAACAACATTACGCAAATATGCTGCAATTAGTTGTTTGTTTGTGATTTTCTTTTTCGTGCTGATTGTTTTGCTTCTTCTACTTCTGGGTTAATTCTAGATTATGAAAGCCTGAGTACACTGGAATTTGTTCCGCACAAATACGAAGCAGTACTGAAAAAATGGCGCTGATCAACATTTTTATCATTCCAGGAGACTTATTAATCAAAGCCTACAGCTAAGGAGCATTTTGTAGACATGTGAGGACAAGCGAAAACTGCTCTGTTTTGAAGATATAAGCCTTTCCATGCCATCGTTGTCAATATTAAAGTGGACTTATTCTACGAGGGCGGCTCGGAAAGTTCTTAGCCTATCAATGAAAGAGAATAGTTAGTTTTTCAAAAATAGTTTTATTTTTCAATATAATCTCCTGAAACTTCAATACACTTAGTCCAACGCTTATCTAGCAATTCTATCCCTTGATTAAAATAGTTTTCCTCAAGGTCTTCAAAATAGTGGTTTACAACAGTAATTACATCTTCATTTGAGGTAAAACGCTTGCCAGGAAGGAATTTTTTTAGATTTGGGAACAGGTAAAAGTCACTGGGAGCTAAATCAGGAGAATAAGGTGGGTGGTCAAGCAACTCGTACTTTAATTCGTTGATTTTAGCCAATGTTAAAACACTCATGTGCGCTGGTGCGTTGTCTTGATGAAAAATTATTTTTTTGTGTTGTAAGCCAGGACGTTTTTCTCGAATTTGTACATTTAATTGATCTAAAAGTTTGCAATAGTACTCTGAATTTATTGTTTTACCCTTTTGCTGATAGTCAATCAATAAAATACCTTTGAAGTCCCAAAAAACCGTTGCCATAACCTTACCAGCCGATTGAATTGTTTTTGCCTTCTTTGGGGCACTTCCTCCAGCTTCACTCCATTGTTTGGATTGTTCTTTTGTCTCTGGAGTATAGTGGTGGATCCATGTCTCATCAACATTTATGAAACGACGCTTAAAATCCAATTTAATTCTTTGAAAACGATCCAAACAAGCTTGAGAAATGTTCATTCTTATGCGTTTTTGGTCGACTGTTAACAAGTGCGGCACCCATCTTGCAGAAAGCTTTTTCATCTCTAGTTCTTCATGCAAAATTAAATGGACTCGATCATTTGAGATGCCCATGATATTAGCTATTTCACGCACTTTTATTCGTCGATCATTTAATACCATATCATGCACTTTGGCTACAATTTCTGTTGTTGTTGCTGTTTTTGGACGTCCACTACATGGTTCATCTTCAATGCTTGTACGACCACGTTTAAATTCAGCAACCCAATTTTTTACTGTTACATATGAAGGAGCACTTTCACCTAACACATTCACCATATCATTATGAATTTCTTGTCCCGATAAACCTGTTTTATGTAAATATTTAATGACACCACGCATTTCTAATTTTTCCATTGTAAAAAAATCTCGTATGCGTCTTTTGTGAACACCTGTTTCTATATGAAGGAGTTGCCAGATCGAAACAAAATGTAACATGTGTTCATAGCAGAGATGGAAGTTTCCAAAACACTTAACTTTTTTCTGTTTATAACGCGCTTTTTGTGCTAGGCTTAGAAGTTTCCGAACCGCCCTCGTAAATTCTTTAATTCTTTACAATGTGAACCTGTAGATTTTAGTTTTAACAGGGTACTGATAATAAAGGGTGGTCCAACTAAAAAGCACGATGTTAATTGTAAATAAAACAAAAGAGAATTAGAATTATCTTAATATTTTTTTTTAATCTATGGCAACTGTGTGTGAAACAAAATATCGGCCAAATAATGCTCGTCATGACTTCGGTGGCATACGATGATCAATATTTTTAACGATTTTGCGACATACTGCGGGGTCCTAAGACGTTGATGTGCCGAAATATCTTAGCCTTTAACTCTTGACTTGTTCTTGACTTATTGACGTTCACTTTTTTTTTAAATATCCCCCAAAAAAGATGCCCAGCGTTGTTAAATCACATGATGGTGTCGGATGATTTTTTCTACAGGGTGGCTGATAAATGCTGCCACCAAAAAAAGTTTTACAATTTTTTTTCTATTTAATGAAGTTAATCAAGTTAATCAAAATCTTTCTCACGGATAGGAAATTCATTGTCGAAGTCAATGGAGAACGAGGCGGATTGTTCTCCAAATAGTATTCCTGCTGGAGTTCCTCAGGGGTCAGTTTTATCACTATTATTAGAAAAAAGACTCTCTACTCTTCAGACAAACTTTCAGTGAGAAATGACGTAGCGTTTTACGCTGATGACAGCGCATTTATATGCGGTGGTAAGGTTTCTAATGCAATAGTGACATCGCATTTATATGCGGTGGTAAGGTTTCTATTGCAATAGTCAAGCGTATGCAAAAGACACTTTGTTCAGCTAGCAAATATTTTACAAATTGGAAAATAACGATAAATGAGGCTAAGTCTCAGGCAATAGTTTTTCCATTCAATAAATCCCAAAAAAGAATTCCTGATCAGAGGCTCAGAGCTCAAGGGAGGGAAATAGAGTTTTCGAAGGAGATTAAATATCTGGGAATTATCCTGGATCAGAAACTGACGTTTAGAGCACACTTAAATTCTGTATGTCAAAATTCCGTAAGGTGCGGACGTGCACTTTTCCCTCTTTTGAACAGAAAGTCTAAACTTAATCTCAGGAATAAACTGCTTTTATACAGGGTTGCCCATATTCGACGGACCCATGTTTTTTTTAAAAAAATCAAAGAAAAAAATAAAAATTTGGCGGTTGGCAATCTTAATCATTTAATTTGTTCCAAGTAGATTTGTTTACATCAATTTTTGAATATGATATCTCTCAAATGGCCGCCTCTGGCGTTGATGGCGTATTGTGCCCTTTTTGCAGCATTTTCCATCGTTTCCGCCAACATTTCGGCCGGAATAGCGGCTATTTCTTCACGAATGTTGTCCTTGAGCTCTTCTACGGTCCTTGGCTTGTTAACGTAAACCTTTGACTTCAAATATCCCCACAAGAAGAAGTCAGGCGGCGTCAAATCGGGCGAACGCGGTGGCCAGTCCAAATCACCACTTTTCGACATCAAACGGCCCGGAAACAAATTCTTCAGAAAATCGATTGTTATGCGACTTGTGTGCGGTGGAGCGCCGTCTTGTTGAAACCAGAACTGCCTCATACGCTTTCGACGAATAATTGGCATCACAAAATTGGTCATCATGTCGCGATAACGCTCCTGGTTGATGGTAACAGCATGGCCATTTTCATTTTGGAAGAAAAACGGCCCAATGACCGTTTTCGCACTAACGCCGCACCAAACTGTAACTTTTTCGTCCTGAAGAGGCACTTCTTGAATCTCCTGAGGATTTTCAGTGGCGTAAATACGGCAATTTTGCTTATTTACGGTCCCATTCAATGTGAAATGGGCTTCATCGAACATGATAATTTTGTTTCAAAATTGCTCGTCATCTTCGGCCATTTCGATGACTCTTTGGGCCCATTCCAATCGACGAGGCTTGTCCACAGGCAACAATCTTTGCGTCAATTGAATTTTGTACGGGAACAAATGCAAATCAACGCGAATAATCCGTTGTAAAGTGGACCGAGCCATGCCCAACTGCTGAGAACGGCGTTTTTGGGATGTTCTTGGGGACCTCTCAACACTGGCTCGTACGGCAGCGATATTCTCGGCCGATCGCCTTGGTCAACTTTTATTTGGCCTCTTCGGATTAGAAAGAGCCTCACCAGTCGAAAATTTTTCGTATAAACGCTTAATGGTGTTCTTAGAAGGCGCACTTCTCACATTTTTTTAATATTTTAAAAGCACGTTGAGTTTTCACAATTGACTTGTTCTGTTGAATGTAAATTTCAACTATTTCAGAGCGCTCGCGTGGCGGTTATTGTTGCATGGTAAAAATCTGCTTGGACTGACGCTTCAAACGCGGTATGTCATTAAGCGATCTGACATCTCTGTCAAAAGTTATGGCGTTGCCAGATGGGTCCGTCGAATATGGGCAACCCGGTATAGAATGTGCATCAGACCAATTCTGACGTGTGGGTGTCCGATGTGGAGAAATTGTGCTTAAACACACAAGAAACCTTTGCAAGTTATACAGAATAAAAACTTGAAAATTATATAGAATTTGCCAAAAAGATTCTCCACTGAAGAATTGCATAGAAGGTTTAGACAGAAAACGATTCAGCTCTTAATAAATGACATGAAAAATGCAAAAGGTCTAATTACGTACATCTGAGAAGTTTGATTGATCATTAATTAACGCATTCCATATACAATTTTAGAATGATTTAGCGGTTGGTTCCGAAACTTCTTATTAATAATTTTTGTGATATTAATCATAGGTTTTTTACTATCTTTTTCCTATCCTTATTTGAAATTTATTTATATGTCGACATTTTAAATGTAATTATTTGTTGAAATATCTATAAGAAAAAAACTCAAAAACTTGTAAATAATATCAAACTTTTTATTTTGCAGATTGATTTTTCGATTTAACAAAAATGGATAACTGGGACACAGCAACAAGAATTTGGATTGTCCGCCGCAAACATGCACTGGAGTCCGCAGTTTCGGTTCAAAAAGAGTATAGACGCACGTTTGGCGGCAATCCTCAGCGCAAATGTACCATAATGAGACTTGTTGACAATTTTACCGAGCATGGGACAGTCAACAGAAGACCTAACCATCGAAACCCTTCAGTTCGGACGGAGAAAACAGTCGCTGCTGTAGCTGCTGCCATACAAAACAATCCAAGAGTTTCGACAAGCAGCTTATCTGCTCAAATGGGTAGAAGCAGACAGTCATTGCAGTTAATTATGCACAAAGATTTGGACTCATTCCCATATAAAATTCAAATGGCCAACAGTGAAGGCAGCAGTCTTCCCGATTCGCTTGGAGTTCTGCCGGATGATGCTTCAAATGGTGGAAGAGGACGGAAACATGTTGAACTGTCTTTTTAGGTCTGACGAGGCCTATTTTGTTTTAAACGGCAACATAAATAAACAAAATTGACGTAAATGGAGTGCTTCCAGCCCGCAGCTACTCAATGAGACGGATTGGCATCCACTTAGTGTCACAGTGTGGTGTGCAGTTTCATCACGCTGCATTGTCGGGCCCTTCTTCTTCAAAGAAAACGGTCACACCGTTACTGTTACTGGAGACCGTTACTTGATCATCTTAAGATCTTTTTTTTATCCAAATTTACGCCGAATGAAAATTTCTTTCAACTGTGTGTGGTTTCACACGCAGAGAAAAAACATGGTTACTACATGGTCACGACTATAATAATATGTTCTCCGCAATAAAAGTATGTTCGTCGCAACTATAGCATTGTTAACTGAATTTATTTTTGACAATAGTATAATTGCTGCAATATTAATATTGTTGAAATGTAACAGTAGTATTATTGCCAAATTTAAAAATGAAAATATGGTTATAGCAACTATATATATATGGTTGACGCGACAAAAGTATTGTATTTTGCATTTTATGTTAACAATAATATGATTACGGCAATCATACTGTGTGATTGTAATTTTTCTTCATTTAAATGTGTTTTTAAGAACATATCTTATTGTTACGGATCTAATGCAAATAATATTACTTTTTTATCGAAATTAAAATTTTTATTTAACTGAAATATTTTTAATAAAAACGCTTCTATTTATTTCAACTTATTTTTTCTATTGTGAAATAAATCACTCGTATTATTTTGAATTTAATGTATTTTTGAATAATTTTCATAATTTAAATCTATTGTGTACAACTTAAACAAATTCTAATAAATTATATTGGGGATCATAGTATAATTGTGTGTGATCATACTATGGTTGCAGGGATCATAACATGGTTGCGTGTGAATCATACTATGGTTGTGAGGATCATACTATGGTTGTATATGACACATACTATGGTTGTGAGGATCATACTATGGTTGTGAAGATCATAGTATGGTTGAGTGTGAATCATACTATGGTTGTGGGGATCATAGTATGGTTATGTGTGAATCATACTATTATTGTGAGCATCATAGTATGGTTGTATTTGAATCATACTATTGTTGTGGGGATCATAATATTGTTGTACCACAACCATATACCCAACAATAGTATTGTCCTCTTCGAATTGTCATGGTGCAACTCCTTACATAGCCCGGCCTGTTACGAGTATAACAGAATTGCAACGAAAATTTCCCAATAAGCTGATATCAAGAAACTCCACATTCCGTTGGCCCCCAGGTCGCCTAATCTTAGTGCACCTAACAAATCTTTATTCAAAATTCTCCACAGTAATGTTCGTGAGATGTTCAATTGTTGCGCACGACGACAAGTCAATGTTACACAGGTACTTTCACATTTCCTACAGACTCGGTTGGCTGAAATGTGCGCACAATTCTCCGGGTTGTGGACACATTTGGTCGATTATGCTGACCAAAGAAATCACAAAATGCATTTTGAACGCCTATTTTCGTAAAAGTCTTCAACTAACTTAACGCGCTGCTCAATTGTGCACCTCTTTATGGTTGAATTGGGCAAACACTGAGGTAAGGAAATGTCAAATGAAGTTGGGCAAAAAACTTTAGGAATAGTTTTGACTTACAATTAACACCGTGCATTATGGTTCGACCAACCTTTACAAAAAAGCAACACCACAAGTAAGGGTACTCGTATATGAAACTATTTTGAATAAGTCTATTTTATTGGTAGTATAGATAACATATCTGCACGTAGAGAAAATATATAGTTAAAGTATTGTCACGGCAGCAATAGTATGTTATTTGCAATAAAAGTATGTTTGTCGCAACCACAGTGTTGTTTTTTGAATTATTTTAAAATGTAACAATAGCATTACTCTTAAATTATAAAATTAAAATATGGTTGGTGCGAAAAAAGTATTGGTTCTTTGGCTAACAATAATATGATTATGTCAATCATGATTTTAATTTATCTTAATTTGATATGTGACGCGCAAAATAGAAAGGGACCTAAGGTTAAAAACCAGTTTTGATCAGGAGAGCCATTTTAAAGATTAGGTCCCTTTCTATTTGCGCTTAGAATCGTCGACTTCACTTTCATAAAACGCGCATATCACTAGGAGGGAACACTTTTGGGGCAAGGGATCGGTCTCATTCGGTGCTTAGATGTTGTCCACATCAAAAAATGAAAATTGATTTGTTTACCCTTAGATCCCTTTCTCTATGCGCTGTCACATATGGTTTTAAGAAAAATGTTTTTGGTACAAATCTTACGCAATAATAGTACTTTTTATATGCAATATAAACGTTTTTCAAAACAAACTATTTGGATTAGTACAAGGTGGACCATCTAGAGGATTTTTTCAGAACACAAAAAAAATATAAAAATTCAAATCAAGTGTGGAATCTTTATTGGTAATTTGAAAGGACATTTTATGGCATTTATTTTTTTCGAATATAATTTCCTTCAAGTTTTGGCCGCAACTACGCCCCAGGTTTTCCATTCTGAGGGTCCGATTTTGGATGACTCGTTCGAGCATTTCGACCGGTATGGCTTTAATGACACGCGTAATGTTGGCTTCCGAAACCTGAATCGTAGCTGGTTTGTCAGCATAGACTTAGCACTTTACGTGACCCCAAAGAAAAATGTCTAAAGGTGTGGTATCACTCGATCTAGGCGGCCAACTCACCTGGCCAAAAAGTGAAATAAGCTGCTTTTCGAAATGGCCTCTCAATAGATGCATTGTTTCAGCAGCTGTATGGCAAGTGGCACCGTCCTGTTGAAACCAAGTGTCATCAAGATTACGGGCTTTAATTTCAGCATAAAGATCAATATCTAGGCGCGATAGCGAGCACCATTCACGGTTACGTTCCGGCCATCATCAGTTTTGAAAAAAGTTAGGTTTGCAACAGTAGTTCTCATTCGTTTGTGGAGAGCCTGGCCTTATAGAGTTCGGTTTTACTTTCAACAATTGCAGCAAGGCTTTCTGAAGAGGGTTGTCACGGACCCGAAATCACGATAAAAGTAGTGTGCAGCCACGAAAATCAATGTCACTTTGCCATTTTGTTAAAAACTTGTCTTCTATTTAAATATAGAAGCAAGAGGTCTTGAGCCGGTTTAGTCCCCGATCAATGTGTAAAAGCAACAGACCGAAATAAAACAAACGAGCTAAACCTTTTCTATTATTGTTATCGGAGAGCGAATGAAAAAAATGTATGCAGTGAACTGTTAATGGATATCGAGGAAAGGATTAAAATAAACACAAATAGAGTTTGGTGGTTAAATATCAAACCTTTTTATTTTTATCAACCTTGCCCACCCTTTTTATCATCTCTAAATAAGAAAGTAATGATTTTTCAAATTTATCATTGCATAATTTAACATATTACAGCTATTATATAATGCAATGTAGCAACAATAAATAATTATCTAAAATGTATTTTTGGTAGAAACCAATATTAAGTGTATTTGAGTTCCCGATTATGGGCTATGTATTGTTATAATATATAATTAAAACCTTTTCGTTTATTTATGGTAACTATGTAAACTTGAATTAAATAAAAAAAAACTAAAAAAAAAGTAAAAACATTATATTGTTGTGAGGATCATAATATTGTTATGCCACAATCATATACCCAACAATAGTATGATGCTCTTCGAAGATTGTTACCCCAACCATACTTTTTTTCTTTGTGTGGAAATGCGAGAGTTGCATGCTTCTTCCTAAATATTCCGCTTTAAGGATCTTGCCCCTGTAAGTATCATTCATACTTTCTAATCGGACTGAGCGAAACCCACACACAAAGGTCGGTGGTGCCAACCTAATGCTATGGGAAACCAAGAAAATATAAAATTTAAAGTCAGCTATCTTCCACTCGTTTATAATCATATTCAATATTTGCAATATCTTTCTTTCTTAAAATTTACATCTTCATTTTGCCCAAGTTAAAGAAAGACATCAAAGAAACTTCATTCTCGGCGTTTTTATGTGGTCTTTTGTTTAAACTTGTCTTGCAAGTACTTTATCAATGTCTTAGTGTTTATTTCCTTTGCTCTCGTTCGTTTCTGTGTTTATGCCTTTCAACGTCGTCTCCCACTTCTTAATAATCAACCGCACTTATACGAACACTCTACGGTGAGTAGAGCATAAAGGTAACAAATGTTTACCTGCATCTACTACCGACATTGCAGGAGCTTTTATCCACACACACACACACACACATTCCTAGTATTAGTGTGTGTGTGCGAGTTTTTACACAAGATTTTTATCATAGAGGAAAAATGTCAATACTGTCATATTTCTCCATTTACCGAGAATGTGTCCCCGTGTTATAGGTAAAAATAATGTCATATTGTCGCCGTTCAAACAGCAGCAGCATCAGCCCGAAATGCTATAGCACCAACACAGCCAGCCATCTGCACATACCCGCAGATATGTGTGGGTGTGTGTGTCTCAAACAGACGGACAATCTGATAACCAGCCAACATGCGAGAAAATGAAGCTGTGCGATAGTGCGCTCCTTTGTGGATGAGGATATGAACCAAATTGAACAAGTATTAAAGCGCTGTGAATTCATTTTGTGTATGTGTAATTGTGTGCGCGTATGTGGCTAACACACACACACGCACACACACTGTGTGTAGGTGTGCGCTCGTGCCTTGTGTGTTGTATAAAAATGAATTTTGTCATAATTTGTCAAAGTTTTGCTGGTAATATAATCAATGCTTTTTGCACCATGATGCTGGTCCTGGTTGCTGATGCTGCTCAGCTCGATGCTGGTAGTGGTGCTCAAATTTTGTGTTTTTTCTTGGCAAACATTACGTTCGCCTTTTTCTCTATTCATCCAGCAGGGCACAGTGGAAGATTTTTGTGACATTTTATTAGTTGAAAACACACAGAGAACATATTCATTGGCACAATCAAATTGTTCGCTAAGCCGAGTTATTGAGCGCAACTAAATATTAATTGGTGAACTCTAAGGAAAGTCTTAAGTAAGCAAAACCGACTACATGAAATCCTTACAAGAGGCTTAGGACTTGATGGTCTGAACGTATGACCTATAATTTCAAAGTAATAGTTCGGAATTGTTGTTTTCCCTTTTGTACCCAGCGAAAAGAGGAATGGCCCCGCAAGGCGTTCT
This sequence comes from Hydrotaea diabolus, assembly GCA_963513945.1. Taxonomy (NCBI): domain Eukaryota; kingdom Metazoa; phylum Arthropoda; class Insecta; order Diptera; family Muscidae; genus Hydrotaea; species Hydrotaea diabolus. Next base: position 138,713,644 of record OY740719.1, read on the forward strand.
AGTAGGACTTTTTAGGATGCTTGGAAGCATACTTACTGCATTCTACTCTCATTTCAAACTAACTCAGGGTTAGATTTTAGAGCGTAGAGCTCCCATTAATTGAAAGGTATTCTACTGGACCTGCAGGTATGGTAGCATTCCTTCCCTACAGTACCCAGCTGGAAGCGGAATGGCCCAGCAAGACGTTCTGGGAGGCCGTTTTAGGAAGCTTGGAGGCATACTTACTGCATTCCACTCTCATTTCAAACTAACGCAGGGTTAGATTTCAGAGCGTATAGCTCCCATTAATTGAAAGGTATTCTACTGGACCTGCAGGTATGGTAGCATTCCTTCCACAAGAAGGGAGCCAGGAATAATTAATCAAAGCCTCTCATTGATAATATTAAGACCTTTTCAGCAGGACTTCTTAAAGAAGCAGCATTAGAATGTGTGTGGGATAATTTTTTATTTGCAATTAAGGCCTTTTGAATGCGTATTGGATCTGGAAAAAAAGACTATCTAGAAGGACCTCATATGAGAACGCCTTGCTAATTTCCCCCTGCAATGCTAATGTTTGTTACATCTTAATGAAAAAAATTAGATCCCCTGCTTAGTATACCGACTGATTAAGAATCATTTTTTGACACCATACTTAGTAGGGACATAAATACTGCTACACACGTTTTATGCTGGTAAATAAAAAATACTGAATGTGTTTGGACCAAATATTTTTTTAATATATTTATTGATGTGTATTGTATCCAAGAAGAATCTAGTTATTCGAAATGTCCGCCTTTTGCCTTTACACACGCCTAAAGTCACACTGGCCAATCGTCCATAGCTGCACGAACCTCTTCCATTGGAAAATTAGCCACAGCTCGAACCAAAGCAGTCTTAAGAGATCCAATGTTAGGGTATCTTTTGTGACAAACCTTGTCCTCTAAAACCGTCCACAATTTGTAATCCAATGGGTTCATATCTGGACTGCCTGGGGGCCATACTTCGGAGAAAATGAACGCTGGAAAATTGTTTCGAAGCCAGGTCTGGGACGTTTTAGCCTTATGGGCCGGAGCAGAATCCTGCTGGAAAGTCCATGGCTGGTTTTGGAACAGGGAATTGTTAAGAGGCTTCACAACAGCTTCCAAAACGGTTTCTTGGTAAACTTTGGCCGATGTTTTGACTCCTTGTTCGCAGAACTGCAAAACAGTAACCACATCGTAAGAGACACCCTATCGAACCATGACTGAAGCTGGGTGATGACTCTTTTTCACGCTTGGGATCAGTTTAGCCGCATGTTCGTCTACCGATGCATAAAACTGTTTGAGGAGACTGGAGATGTAAAATAACGCCACCGGTCGGGCCGTCCACACTCTGTTCGAACACCGCATGTCATCAAAGCCGTTAAATCAAGAATTCACAGGAATCCGCTCCGAAAACAGAAAATCATTGACCGTGAGATGAATATCACGCAAAAGTCTATGAGTCGAATCATTAAAAAACAATTGGGACTTGGGCTTTCAAACGACGTACCGGACATTTATTGACTGCAGCTTTAAAAAAATAAGATTGAAAAATGCAAACGTCTTTTGGTGAAGCACGCAAATAAGTTGCACAGAAAATTTTTGCTCACCGATGAACACATTTTTACCGTTCAGGAAAAATTGAACAAGCAAATTGATAGAGTGTATGTGCGGTCATCTAAGGAAGCATCTGAACTGATCCCAAGGGTGGAAAGGGGTCATCACCCAGCTTCAGTCATGGTTTGGAGAGGTGTCTCTTACGATGGGGTCACTGACCTGCATTTCTGCGAACAAGGAGTCAAAACATCGGCCAAAGTTTACCAAGAAACCGTTTTGGAAGCTGTTGTGAAGACTCTTAACAATTCTCTGTTCCAAAACCAGCCATGGACTCTGCGCTGGCCCATAAAGCAAAAACGTCCCAGGCCTGGCTTCGAAACAATTTGCCAGCTTTCATTTCCTCTGAAGAATGGCCCTCAGGCAGTTCATATATAAACCCATTGGATTACAAATTGTAGACGGTTTTAGAGGACAAGGTTTGTCACAAAAGATACCCCAACATTAGATCTCTTAAGACTGCTTTGGTTCGAGATGTGGCCAATTTTCCAATGGACGAGGTTCGTGCAGCTATTGACCAGTGCGGCCTATGGCGTGTGTAATGGCAAAATGCGGACATTTCGAATATGCAGATTCTTTTTGGATACAAATATACATCAATAAATATATTAAAAAATATTTGGTCCACACACATTCAGTTCCTTTTATTTTACAGCATAAAACGTGTGTACAGTATTTATGTCCCTACTTAGCAGCTGACCCGACAAACGCTGTTTTGCCTTCAAATTTTATTTCATTAAAAGTCTGGTTCCGATATTTCGAAGAAGAAAGATAGTTGCACTGCAACGACAAACCAAATTTATGTTCAAATACCTTCGAAAGGAGCAGAAATAATGGATTTTTAGTTTGTGATAGCGGACCCCGTTGCACTCCGCTGCAACCAATAAAAAAAAGAAATGAAATATTTTAGATTTTTTTTTTGTGAAATGAATGCATTGTATTTCAAAATTATCAATGTCAATCCAAAACATTTTGATATAAAGTACACTCTTTATCGTTTGCCCATTTAAAGCGAGCACAAACAAACAATTTGGAGTTACAACTCTTGAGCAGGCCACGTATAGCTGGCCATGGGAAAAGCATGGCTCCTCCAAATTTAGTCCGCATATTTAAAGCGTTTGCCCCTGGGCCTTATTGATGGACATGGCAAATGATAGACGGACTGGGAATTGCAAACGCTTTCATTCAAATGGCATGTCTGTTGAAATCAGTGGAATAAGCACTATTTCACCTGTCGTCAATGAAATTAATCTATATTTGTTATTTGGCATATAAATATATTTGACCTTCTAGAAGGTCTTCCTATGAAAACTCCTTGCCAGTTTCCCCCTTTAATGCTAATGTTTGTAACATATTAATGAAATGAAGTTAGATCCCCAGCTTAGTATAACGACTGATTAAGAATCATTTTTTGATACCAGAGAGCGCCATACCATAGTTCATCCTTCTTTCCACCAATTGTTTGTAATCTAAGCTTAAGTCGTAATATTGAAGCGATTTCGATGAAACTTGGTACTTTGTTCAGGTTTAGGTCTAGGACCCAATTAAAAATGGTCCATATCTGTATGTGTTTTTACATCATATACGAGTATATTTTCCGATTTCAAAACCTGCAACTGTAGAAGCCTCTTATAACATCCGAATTTGACCAAAAATACTTTAAAAGCAAACAACACTCATCGGTTTGTTCGAGTAGCCTCCAAGCGATTTGAGGTCGTGGAAGTCACAAAGTAAACCCGATCGTGCTCAAATTGCACAAAATAAGTTTTAAGTCAATGCAAGTAAGAGAGTTTACGGCAATCTGGATCATATTACTCCGTTTTTTTGAAAAGCCCCCTCAAAAAGGTCCCTGCCGATTTCGGAACTAGCTGTTTTAAAAACCACATATTATATCGGATTCCGCTCTAGAAGTGACATGAAACCTCCGATCCGCTACTATTTTTAAATAAATATAAGCAACCATTATAAGCAACCAAAAATAAGCCTTTCTAAAACAGGACTTTATTGGTAAGTGTGCACACAGAAAACAGATTTGTTGCCATAACCGAATTTGTTTGCCAACCGAATGTTGGTGGTTGCACGTAATATCCCGGTATTTCATCTCTACAACCGCATGTTGATTGGAGACACAGCAATTTTTAGGAGAGGGAACTGACCCTTTCGGTTAAAGAAAACGAGTATCGGCAATCCTAACAGACTAAGACGATCATTGGAACTGAGTTAGCACATGTATTGGATTTTGCTATAGAGGGCGGTTCGGAAACTTCTTAGCCTAGCACAAAATGCGCGGAAACTTCCATCTCTGCTATGAACACATGTTAAATTTTGTTTCGATCTGGCAACTCCTTCATATAGAAACAGGTGTTCACAAAAGACCCATCCGCGATTTTTTTACAATGGAAAAATTAGAAATGCGTGGTTTCATTAAATATTTACATAAAAAAGGTTTATCGGGACAAGAAATTCATAATGATATGGTGAATGAGTTAGTTGAAAGTGCTCCTTCATATGCAACAGTAAAAAATTGGGATGCTGAATTTAAACGTGGTCGTACAAGCATTGAAGCTGAACCACGTAGTGGACGTCCAAAAACAGCAACAACAACAGAAATTGTAGCCAAAGTGCATGTTATGGTATTAAATGATCGACGAATAAAAGTGCGTGAAATAGCTAATATCATGGTCATCTCAAATGATCGAGTCCATTTGATTTTGCATGAAGAACTACAGATGAAAAAGCTTTCTGCAAGATGGGTGCCGCACTTGTTAACAGTCGACCAAAAACGCATAATAATGAACATTTCTCAAGCTTGTTTGGATCGTTTTCAGCGAAATAAAATGGATTTTAAGCGTCGTTTCATAACTGTTGATGAGACATGGATCCACCACTATACTCCAGCGACAAAAGAACAATCCAAACAATGGACTGAAGCTGGAGGAAGTGGCAAAAACAATTCAATCGGCTGGTTAGGTTATGGCAACGGTTTTTTGGGACTTCAAAGGTATTTTATTGATTGACTATCTGCAAAAGGGTAAAACAATAAATTCAGAGTACTATTGCAACCTTTTAGATCAATTAAATGTACAAATTCGAGAAAAACTTCCTGGCTTACAACACAAAAAAATATTTTTTCATCAAGACAACGCACCAGCGCACAAGAGTGTTTTAACAACGGCTAAAATCAATGAATTAAAGTACGAATTGCTTGACCACCCACCTTATTCTCCTGATTTAGCTCCCAGTGAATTTTACCATTTCCCAAATCTAAAAAAAATTCATTGCTGGCAAGCGTTTTACGTCAAATGAAGATGCAATTACAGTTGTAAACCATTATTTTGAAGACCTTTAGGAAAACTATTTTAATCAAGCGATAGAATTGCTAGATAAGCGTTGGACTAAGTGTATTGCAGTTTTAGGAGAATATATTGAAAAATAAAAATATTTTTGAAAAACTTTGATTTCATTGATAGGCTAAGAACTTTCCGAACCGCCCAGACTGTTGGTTAAAAGTACTTTTGAAAACAATGAAATATTTTACCGCCTTGCAATAGGTCAAATGATCAGTAAAACACAAATGTCTTTGGCTAGCTGTTTTAGTCAAAAAAGAATTTAAAAATGGTACGACTATATGTGACCCGGCCTATGAAAAGGTGGCTTATGACTCAAAAAAAAGTTTCCACTTTTTTTTGGTTTCGATAGTTTTTGAGACGCTCTTTCACGTGGTGAAAAACCTTGCTAAATTCTTCTGCGACAGACATTATTCACAAGCGACACACGTCCTACTCGTTCAGCATTGCTTTTAAATCTGAGCACTTACACGATTTTTTTCGGTCAGAAACAGGTTTGTGCTTTGCATTGAAAAAAACCTTTTCATATGCCGGGTCACATATAACAATATTTATTGTCTGACTTTGAATAATAAGGAGGTCTTTATGGCGAAAATTCTAATTAAGTCTGAGTAATGTCGGTTAATTGCAGTTAAGCTTTTTTCTATATTCTGGATAATATTTTTTTATTCAAAGTATAGTTCGTTTATTTCTATGGCAGTATCGGTTGGAAGCAGTAACCGTCTAACCCAAGAAACTTAAACTGTCTGACCATTTTTTTGTTTTTACACATTTTTTAGGATTTCAAAATATGTTTTCGCCGTAAACAAAGATTTTGTTGGACTAGAACCGATAAAATTGTATAGGTTTTACGAGTATATGTTGATGTTGGAATAGCCAATATAATGTTACAACAGCCAACTTAACAGAGTTGGGCACTGCAAAAAACTAATCTGTTGTCACAACCAATTATTGGTACTAAAGCAACATGTACATCACAATTGGTTGGTTGGTTGCCATAACCGCCAGTTGTCACAACCAGTAGTTAAACTGAATTCGGTTGGTATAACTGTGTGACTACCGTGATATTGTTGAAGCAACTATCATATGATATTTCGAACCTATGGAATGCTGGTCATTTCAACTGAAAGTCGGTTTATCCAATCGATTTTTTGTTGTTCGGACCATTTTCCAACTGAGTTTTTCTCTGTGTGTGGTAGAAAAGACGCCCTTGCTATTTGAGGCCCTGTTGTTGTAGAAGTCGCAAATTATATCCCATTCTTTAATGCGTTATGAGTGTTCAATATCTGACCTCGGTAAAATTAGACCGTATCGGTCCTGTTTTCGAATAGTCTCCATAGAAACCTCCCTTCCAAGTAGAGGTTCAGCCGCTGTAGAAGTAACAAACTAAATTCGATTGGTCTAAAATTTAGCATATTTCATTATGATCGACTTGTTGCCGTTCCCACTGAAGCTTGACCATATTGTTCGATCTTTCGATGTATGGGGTCTACAAATAACGAATACAATTGGAATTTCTACCGCTATAAAGGAAATACTTAAAATTCCATTTAGCTAATCTCAACCACGCCTGAGTTCAGTTTTGTTTTATACACTCCATCAGTAGTTGGATGGTGTACTAAATTTGCCATTCCGTTTGCAACACCACGAAATATTGATCGGAGACCCTATATCGTATATAAGTATATACTTATATATAATTGATCGTCGAAAAGTTCTAAGACTAAGGCTCTGTCCGCGAGCCTGTTGAAAGCACGGTAGCGTTCAAACAAATCAACCTAGAAGCTGGAAAGTTTGCAAAATGTTGGCTTATAGTCATAAGCTGTTTAGAATTGTAAATGGGTATAATTCATCCAAGGCGGAAAAGTTTCCCCTTAAGGGACATAAGGTACATCGGATTTTTTTTAATGATTTTCTTTGCAAGTAAAAACTTCTTGTGGAGGAATGGGTAATGTATGCTAGGACATCCTTTATTTCAAGAAATGGCCATCGTTGCAACAAGTTTTGTTCTCATGTGGCCCAAAAACGACAGGCATAGTTAGAACGGACGCTTAGTAGTCAATATGGACATACTTACGAGGGCGACCGCAAAACTAACTGGCCTGGCACATTTTCTGTTTTACTAGCAACTTTTTTTGTTTTGTTTTTTAAAAGCAATCTTTTATAAGCCATCTGTCAAAATTTCCGAAATATTTAATGATTATTTTCTTTGTTACAGGTGATTGAAGTAAACAAGTTTTATAATTTTTGAAAAATGGAAAATAAAGAGTTTCGTGCGGTAATTAAATACTTGTATATGAAAGGTTATACGCCACAATTAATCAAAGATGAATTGGATTCTGTTCATGGGGATAATGCACCATCATACTCCACCGTGAAATCCTGGGTTCAACAATTTAAAATGGGTCGTTCAAGTACGGAAGATGAACAACGCTCTGGAAGACCGAAAACTGCTACTACTATTGAAAACATTAGAAAAATATTTAACGAAGTGACTAAAGATAGACGAATAAAGCTCAGAGAACTTGCTGATATCGTTAAAATACACGAAAAACAAGTTTGGAGTATTTTACATGATGAACTCCAACTCCACATGAAAAAGCTATCTGCAAGATGGGTGCCGCGTTTGTTGACTTTGCCCCAAAAATCGCCCGTTGGACCAATTCCGAGGAGCTTTTAGCGATTTATTAGCGTAATCCAATAGAGTTCTTGCGCCAATTCATAACTGTTGATGAAACATGGATCCATCACTGCATCCCAGAATGGTAAAAGTGGTCCCAAGAAGGCGAAAACTGTTAAGTCAACAGGAAATGTAATGGCCACAGTATTTTGGGATGCAAGGGGTATAATATTTATTGATTATCTTGAGAAAGGAAAAACTATAAATAGTAAATATTATTGTGCATAATTGGATCGGTTGAGTGAAGAAATCAAGACAAAACTACCGCATTTAGAAAAAAAAGTTCTTTTTCATCAAGATAATGCTCCTTCACACACTGCATTTTTAACTCAACAAAAACTGGCCGAATTACGATTTTAAATTGCTCCGCATTCACCACATAGTCCAGATTTAGCTCCTTCTGATTACTTCTTGTTTCCAAATTTAAAAAAAAATCTCGATGGCAAAAAATTTTCGTCCAATAGCGAGGTTATTGCTTAAACTGAGGCATATTTTGAAGGTCTTGAAAAATCTTATTTTTCGGATGGAATTAAAAAAACTTGAAAAACGTTTGATGAAGTGTATTGAGTTGGAAGGAGATTATGTTTGAAAAATAAATAATAATAATTCCAAAAAAACGGTTCTTTTTATGTTAGGCCAGTTACTTTTGCGGTCGCCCTCGTAATAAGTACTCAACATAAAGCAAACGGATACAAACGAATACATTTTAAAAATTTTGGCTAGACTAGGATCAGACACATGGGCCAAAAGTTAAAAAACGGACACATTTTTTAAGATCGAGATGCTTAGTGCCGTTAGATAAGATTCGACCTGGCCGAACTTACCTTTGTTATAATTTTTGTTTGTTAAATAATATATTAGACAATAAGGACGGAAATGCGGATAGGGCGTACAAGTCTAGTGTTTACGAGTGGCTTTTTCAATATATTTATGTCTGACTAAAAACACTAAACACAGAACCCCGTTTTTTTATAAAATTCAAAAAGCTTAAGAAAAGCTTCTATTCTCTGTTCGTCCCTTAAATGCGTTTCATTTTCATTTTTCCTACAAACTTTTCAAATAGCTAGCCTCTGTTAGAAGCTGAAATTAACTTTTTTCAGTAATACTTGATACTTTACTAAGCCCCACTGTGCACCTATACGACGAACGTACATACACAGCAAAGTGGCAAAAATAGCTGCGAAATAAGCAGGTTAATCGAAAATAAGTTGTAAAAATATTATCATATGTTGAGGTGACACTAGTACACGAAGGCAAAGGGGAGCGGCACGCCGGGGGTGCAGAGTGAACACAAACAATTCTTTCGGGTGTTGATATCTTAATAAACGAGATACAGACTTTTGCCAGATATGCTCTCCATTTCCTATTTTTCTGTTATGAGAAACGTGCTTAGCATAAACATTTAAGCCACATAATAATAAAAAGAAAGAAAGAAAAAAAAAACAACGAAACTTTTTCCTCCAGTTCCCCCAAAAGGTGCCTGGCCGCCAACCTTAGCGAAATGTCGAACAAAGTTTACCTTATATTATTTTATAGCAAAATAATTAATTGTATTCCGCCGTACGAAATGGAAAAACTTTGAAACGAGTAGGTCTATTGACGCAACTTACATGCATAAAATAGTGACTCACTCACATCCTTCAGGTGTCACCGAAATTATGAAGTGTGGTCTCGTTACGCCTGTAACAAGCGAAGTGCTAGAGTTAATGTGGGAACGACTTCTTTTATCAGTCTTTAATGATGACCATGTCTGCGTATGAGATCCCTGCAAAACTTATACGCCTTTGTAGAATGACACTGAGTGACACTAAGTCCTCAGTAAAAATAGGAAGCGACCTCTCCGAGACATTCACCACTACAAGAGGTCTGAGACAAGGTGACAGCTTGTCGTGTAATTTTTTCAACATTCTGTTGGAAAGGTACTAGAAAATGCAGTGGTTAATAAAACTGGCACTGTTAACACCAAAGGCCACATTCTCCTCGCGTATGCCGACGATATCGACATTGTCGGAAAAATAGAGCGAGAGGTAACTGCTGCATTTTCTAGAGTTGAGAAGGAGTCGGCAAAGATGGGTCTAGAAGTGAACGAGGACAAAACTAAGATTATGCTTGCAACTGCAAAAGAAACGTCGCGACGGAAGAAAGGCGACATTTTTGAGGCGGGCAGTTGCAAAGTCGAGGTAGTTGATGAGTTTATATACCTCGGCTCCGCCATTAATACGAAAAATAATGTCAGCACCGTAATTAAAAGAAGGATTGTGCTGGCAAATAGATGCTACTTTGGGCTAAGCAAACAGCTAAAGAACAGAGCCCTCTCTCGACGAACGAAAATAACGCTTTACAACACGCTTATTCTACCTGTGCTTTTATATGGCGCTGAAGCATGGGTACTTGCGAAAGCAGACGAAGCGATGCTGGGTGTGTTCGAGAGAAAGATCCTTCGCAAAATCTATGGGCCCAGCTGTGCTAACGGAGAGTATAGACGTCGAACGAACCGTGAGCTGTATGAGCTGTATCCTGACATGAACGTGGTTAAGCGAATCAAAATACAGCGATTGTGCTGGCTAGGACATGTCAGCCGAATGGATCAGAATGCTCCAGCTAGAAAGGCGTTGGACGACAACTACCACGGAATGCGCAGACGGGGTAGACCGAGGCTCCGGTGGAAGGACCAAGTGGATGTAGATATGAAAATCCTTGGTATTACGAACTGGAGACAGCACGCACAAGATCGAAGTGCTTGGAACACATTTCTGACGCAGGCTAAGACCAACAATAGGTTGTAGCGCCAACTTAAGTAAGTAAGTAATGATGATAAGGACTTATGGAAAGCGATCACTCTAAAATTAGTGATGTACTTTTTTGCACTACAGGCTGTGGCGGCACTGTTGGTCGAAGAGAGTGTAGAAAGTTCGCGGCTTATAGTGGCAGACGAAAGATTTGTATTCGTCTGCCTTTCAGTTTGGACACGTGAAGACGTCATTTAATGTTGAAGCGCATTTTTCCGCGCACTCGAACATTGCAGAGCAGTGTGCTTTTCGTTGACGATTCGCTGTTCCCACACGCGGACGTGTTTCTGGACGGCAATCAATCGTAAATTGAGTAACTTCATTGAGAACAGCAGGGAATGTGTCAGGTGCACGCAGAGAAAATATATGGTTACTATATGGTCACAGCAACAATAGTATGTTCTCTGCAGTAAAAGTATGGTCGTCGCAACCATAGTATTGTTTTTTGAATTTCATTTTGACAATAGTATAATTGCGGCAATATTATATTGTTGAAATGTAACAAAAGTATTGTTGCCAAATTTAAAAATGAAAATATGGTTGTAGCAACAATATAAATATGGTTGGTGGGACAAAAGTATTGTTTTCATGGGTTTTAAGTTAACAATAACATAATTACGGCAATTATACCGGCAAAACCTTAATTTTTTTTTAATTTGAGAATGTTATTTTTACGATTCTTACGCAATAATAGTAATAAAAATTATATTTTTAAAAAAAAAACTACGGATTAGTATAACTAAAATATTTTAAATAAATGATTTTTTTTACTGTTTAATAAATCACTCCCATTGTTACATAACTAATTTACTTATTGTTAAATAACAACGTATTCCAGTCTTTAGAAACACTTTTGGGGATCATAGTATGGTTGTGCTTAAGTCATACTATGGATGTGAGGATCATAGTATGGTTGTACGTTAAACAAACTATGGTTATGAGGATCATAATATGGTTCTGGGGATCATATTATGGTTGAATGAGAATAATAATATGGTTGTGGGGATCATAGTATGGTTGTGTGTGAATGATTATATTGTTGTGAGGACAATAATATTGTTATGGGGATCATAGTATGGTTGTGTGTGAAACATACTATTGTTGTGATGATCATAATATTGTTGTGCCACAACCATATAACCAACAATAGTATGGTGCTCTTCGTATATTGTTACCCGAACCATACTTTTTTTCTGCGTGTGTACGAAGGGGACCGGAGAGAAGGATTACAACACAACAAAACATCGAGGCAATTGGAGCAGCAGTCATGCAATCTCCGAAACGCTGTGCTCGGAAGCAATCACTCCGAACGGTACTTGACTATGATACAGCCTCTTGAGGCAATGCAATTTGAGGATACATGGTTCTAACCGCACGCAGAGAAAAGATATGGTTACGCTATGGTCACCGCAACAATACTATGTTCTCTACAATAAAAGCATGTTCGTCGCAACCATAGTATTGTTTTTTGAATTTCATTTTGACAATAGTATGATTGCGACAATATTGCTATTGTTGAAATGTAACTATAGTATTATTGTCAAATTGAGAAATAAAAACATGGTTGTAGTAACCATATAAACATGGTTGGTGTTACAAAAGTATTGTTGTTTAAAATTTACGTTAACAATAATTTGATTACGGCAATCATACAGTATGGTTGCGACTTTGAACATAACAAAACTGGTTTTATAGAGCATACATGTATGTGTGTGCGTATGTTTTTTTGATATACAAAAAAACACACACACACGATACAGTGAATGGTTGTTGTCCATTAAAAAAACAATTACAATCGGAAGGTAGTTCGAGGGATTTTTATTGTGTTAACTTTGTTCGGTGAAATACTCTAAAATCGACTGGTTCTCGTTTATTTAAAATCTGCCTGCACTTAAGTATATAGCCTTCGATCATGGAGTTTAATCACATTCTTTACTTGGTGTCTACGGACGGTGAAGTAGCATTCACCCCCGCTGGCAACTAAAAGTATTTTTGACAGTTGGAATATATATTTTTGTTTCTTGAATGAAATATTTAATAAAAACATGGCCTTAAATCTGGCTATGAACTAATGAACTAATAAAAATCTCTATTTTTGAAACACAACAACAACCAATCCTAACAAATAATTTTGGGGATCATAGTATGGTTGAGTGTGAATCATTCTATGGTTGTGGGGATCATAGTACGGTTGCGTGTGAATCATACTATGGTTGTGAGGATATACTATGGTTGCATGAGAAACATACTATTGTTGTGAGGATCATAGTATGGTTGTGGAGATCATAGTATGGTTGAGTGTGAATCATACTATGTTTGTGGGGATCATAGTATGGTTATGTGTGAATCATTCTATTGTTGTAAGGATCATAATATTGTCGTGTCTCAACCATATACCCAACAATAGTATAATCCTCTTCAAATATTGTCACCCCAACCATACTTTTTTTCTGCGTGCGGATGGTGCCACTGCACACACAGCGAGGGTTACCATGAATTGTTTAATGTTTCCTGGACGGCTCTTTGAGCGGTGATGTGAACTGGCCGGCACGCTCACCAGACTTAGCCCCTTGCAATTTTTTGGGGTTGGGGTAACCTGAAGTCGTATGTGTATATTAACCAACCCAACATCTTGCAAGACCTAATTAACAATATTGAGGCTGAAATTGGCAGAATACCAGTCGACTTTCCTTTTAGAGTTCATGAAAACTTCAGAAAACGTATGCAGCAGTGTGTGAATAGATACACAATTAAAAATCGTGTAATTTAAAAATGCTCTTACCGTTGAATATACTTAGGTTCATAATTTTTGATTTCATTCCCAAATAAGCAAATTTCCGCGCTCCACCCTGTATTAATGGAGTCAACAGGATCAAACCAGTGACTAGGCAATTTTTATAAACTTTGATACGGAAAAATTATAAAAGAGTCGTGGCACTGACCACACAACTCTGATCTTAAATAGACAATATTTTATGAAAGTAAGGGTCTGATCGTTATAATAATGCACGATGTTAATTGTAAATCCAACCTTGGAATGCATTTTACATGTTTCAAATTCATACACAGAGTTTTCCATTAAGCACATAACAATTTTTTATATTAATAAAACACAGAATATTTAAGATATAAAGGTCAAATTTATTCCAGGTATAGTGCAGATGTTACATTTTAAGAACGAAATTCGATTTCGCAGCGGTCTATTCTTTGGACCCAATTGTCCATCACTCTTGCACACAAGTCGCCCGGAACGGTTTGCAATTTCCTGTTGGATAATGTCTCTGAGCTTGTTCAAAGTTGTTAGCTTGCAGGCATAGACCAAGGACATGGTGTGGACCCATTAAATGAAATACAATGAAACCATAGGGATCTTTCCCCTATGGGTAAAAAACAAAACTTTTGTCAAATTGTAGAATATATATAGTAAAGTTAACCATAATGCACGATGTTAATTGTAAGACACACCTAAACGTCATAGTTCTTTCCCAATTTATTTTGACATTTCTTTGTTTTGGCAAATTCAACCATAGAGAGGTACACAATTGAGCGTTAAGTGAAAACATCCGCGCAAGCTCACCCAGTTAGTTCTGAGGAATCTACTAATGTTGTTCGCGATGCCGCACCATCGCAGATCCGTCAACCTCGACTCAACCTCGTACTCAACTATTAAACATCTCACGAACATAAATATTTGAATTTACATGCTTAAAAGGTTCAATTGACACAAGAGCGGAAGCCTACTGACGCTTTCGAGCGCCGTCAGTACGCCGGATGCTTGGTTGAATAGACAGAAGTGAATGCACGAAGAAAAAAATTATGGTTTATTGTTTATATTTTTGTGGCACAACAATATTATGATGATCACAACAATGCAATAGTAAGGTTCCCACACAAGCATAATATGATCCCCACAACAATGTTATGGTCATAACAAAAATAGAATTATTCACACACAACCATACAATGATCACCGTAACCGTATTATTATTCACACTCAATCATACTATGATCCCCACATCCAATTATGATACTCATAACTATAGCATGTTTAACATACAACCAAAGTATGATCCTAACAACCATAGTATGACTCACACACAACCATACCGGGATGTTTATGGAAATAAACCAGAAACGCTTGAGCAAAATATAAATAATGAAATAACACGAAATGTGTCTCGCATTTGTGAGGCTAGTAGAGGCGGACAATATTCTGATAGTGTTTTCCATACATAATGGCCGACATTAAATAAAACACAAAATCAGTTGACAGCGATAATCAGACGGACAACATTGTTTTGTTAATTGACAACCCCTGTAGATGATTGACGAAGTCAATCGAAATATTGGGATAAATAAAAATTAAACAACACATAGAACACCGAGTTTAAATAAATGACCTCAAGCCGAAAAATGATTTTATAAAATAAAATACTTATATTCATCAATATAAGATCCATTCCCTTTCATGTAATCAAAAATTATAGGCAAACAAAGTAGAATATATACCTTCCCGACACCCTGTAGTTTGTTTTGAAAAAAAATTAATTAACTATAAAAGATACATTTAATTGCGTAAGATTCGTTGCAATAACATTGTCAAATTAAAAAAAAAATACGAGTTTCCAGTATTTTCATTTTCATATGTATTTTCATATTTTAATTTGGCAATAATACTATTGTTTCATATCAACATCATTAATATTGAAGCAATCATACTATTGTCAAAATGAAATTCAAACAACAATGCTATGGTTGCGACGACAATACTTTGATTGTAGAAAACATATTGTTTTTGCCGTGACAATAAAATAACCATATCTTTTCTCTAAGTGTGGTGACTCTACAAAGAAAATCTCCAGCGACCAGGCAGTCTTTCAACTCAGTGTATTCGTTAACTAGCAGAACTGCTGCATTTGGTAAATAAAAAAATGGGCGGTTGATTCTTGAAAAGCCGATGCATCAAGAGTAACTTTTTGGTGTGGTTTATAGGCTGGCGGCGTCATCGGGCCGTACTTCTTCGAAAATTTGATTGGCAAAGCAGTTACCGTGAATGGTGTTCTCTAACGCGAGATGGTAAGGGACTTCTAGTGGCCAGAAAGTGTGATATAAACGTGGATGATGTGTGGTTCGAACAGGATGGTGTCACTTGCCACACAGCCAATGAAAGAAGGACTCTTTTGAGCGAGAAATCGTGGAGACGTGAGACAGAAGAAAAAAGACCGTTGGACTTCAATTCCAGAGCTAAAGGATGAGAAAATTCGACACATTAACGACATTGAATCTCCATTGTCTCAGAGTCATACAAAATATGGAGCATCGGATAGAGGTGTGTCACCGAAAATATGGCGTGCATTAGGCCGATTTTTTATATCACACATAATTTCATAGACCCTTATATCATAACAAAAAAAAAGATTACGATAACTCTCTGAAAATGTTCTATTTTAAATATAATAAATATCGTTCGCTGTAGCTGGACCACCCTTTGTTTGGATTTGTGACGAAATTGTATTGTTTTTAAAATCCATATGTCCATAGCCTAAGCCTGGCTATCTTAGGGGTCAGTTGGTCATATCTGTTGAAGCTACTTAGTAGGGACATAAATACTGTTACATACGTTTTATGCTGTAAAATAAAAAGTACAGAATGTTTTTGGACCAAATATTATTTTAATATATTTATTGATGTATATTGTATCCAAAACGAATCTACTTATTCGAATGTCTGCCTTTTGGCTTTACACACGCCTTAGGTCGCACTGGCCAATCGTCAATAGCTGCACGAACCTCGTCCATTGGAAAATTAGCCACAGCTCGAACCAAAGCAGTCATAAGATATCCAATGTTGGGGTATCATTTGTGACAAACCTTCTCCTCTAAAACCGTCCACAGTTTGTAATCCAATGGGTTCAAATCCGGACTGCCTGAGGGCCATTCTTCAGAGGAAATGAAAGCTGGCAAATTGTTTCCTGGGACGTTTTAGCCTTATGGGACGGCGGAGAATCCTGCTTGAAAGTCCATGGCTGGAACAGGGAATTGTTAAGAGGCTCCACAACAGCTTCCAAAACGGTTTCTTGGTAAACTTTGGCCGGTATTTTGGCTCCTTGTTCGCTGAAATGCAGGTAAGTGACCTCATCGTAAGAGACACCTCACCAAACCGTGACTGAAGCTGAGTGATGACCCCTTTCCACCCTTGGGATCAGTTCAGATGCTTCCTTAGATGACCTCGCATACACCTTATCATTTTTCTTGTTAAATTTTTCCTGAACGGTAAAAATTTTTTCATCGGTGAACAAAATTTTTCTGTGCAAGTTTTCAGCGTGCTTCACCAAAAGACGTTTACATTTTTCAACCCTTTTTTTGTAAATCTGCAGTCAATAAATGTCCGGTACGTCGTTTGAAAGTCCCAAGTCTTTTTTAATGATACGACTCATGGACTTTTGCGTGATATTCATCTCACGGGCCATGATTTTGTGTTTGCGGAGCGGATTTCTGTTTATTCTGAATTCAACGGCTTTGATGACTTGCAGTGTTCGAACAGAGAGTGGGCGGCCTGACCGGTGGCGGTCTTTTACATCTCCAGTCTCCTCAAACAGTTTTATGCATGGGTAGACGAACATGCGGCAAATTCCTAGTGGCCAGAGCGTTTTAAAAATATCGCTTTTTTATTTCACACATGAAAAGCGGTATACGGTTCTTATTATCTGACCACTCCATGATGAAAGTTGAAACAATTTTAAAATCCCGTTACAGACTAACGCTATTGAGGTTAGCTTTCAAAACTCATATGACATTAACGGGGTATGTTCAGTTCTACTATTGAAATGGGTGTGTTCAATGTTGTAACAGTATTTATGTCCCTACTAAGTACATCTAAATCAATAAAGTCTATCTTTAGTTAAAATTCATTAAGATTTTTATACCCTCCACCATACAATGGAGGGTATATTAGTTTTGTCATTCTGTCTGTAACACCTTGAAATTATCATCGGATACCCAACAAAGTATATATATTCTTGATCCTCGTAAAATTCTAAGACGATCTAGCCATGTTGTCCGTCTGTTGAAAGCAAGATAGAGCCTGCATGAAAACAGCTAGGGACCTGAAATTTGGCACAAACATGTGTAGTTAACCTAGCATGGTTGGTATTGAAAATGGGCTATATAGCCCTACGGAAAATTGGTGTTGGAAACCCTCAACCGACACTACCTCATAAAAATTAATTTTTTATTTGGAAATATCCTTCCAGTTTCTTGATAATCTTAATAATCTCTATATAGGCGCAATCATCTATTTAAAAATGGTTTAGATTGGGCCACCATTTCTTGTACCTCCCATACAAACGGCCTTATGGGCTTTGAGAAATAATATGACGATAGCTCACCACAAGCTTGACATATCGAAATGAAGTTTTGCACATAAAGATTTCTATATACTCGTAGAACACACTTCCGCACCAAATTTGGTTTTATTTGGGAATCTGGTGGAGGGTATCCAAAGTTCGGCACAGCCAAACTTAACATCTTTTACTTGTTTTTTTATTAATAATTCATTTATTACAAGAGTTTAACAACATTGTGCCCAGGTTAATATTGTGCCTCCGGTACTTTGATAGCAATCTTTAAATGGACAGCAGACGGGAAGACAGACATCCTGCATTGAAATGCGATTATGATGGTATGTCCATCAGTACACTTAAAGGATGTTTTAGCTCAAAAAGGTTTGGCAGTTACAAACATTTGCTATAAAACAAACTCACAAACTAATCCTGTTTCACAAAGTGGTGTAGGGCACATAAACAGATTGCCATCAGTACATTGTGCCTCTAGAGCAGTGACGGCCAATATTAGAAATCCTATACTCGCGAGTATAGGCAAAAATATGCTGCTACTGCGACGCTGCACATGTATACAAAAAACTTCTTTGTATGGCTTCGTTCGGCTGTGCTTCGTTGTCATTGCGTCGAAGTAATTTAAATCAGTTGCTGTTCGGCACTTGTATAAACACTCAAATCAAAATCAAATGAAAATCAGTTGCTGTCCTGCACTTGTTGAAGTAAGACGACGCCGCGCAAGTTTTTGAAAATGTTTAATGAACAATCGGAAAATATGTTTTTTTTTATAGAGAACATGAATGGCGATGCGCAATGCGTTATTTGTTATCGCATTATAAGGCAGAAAACATTGTTTAATTTAAGAAGGCATTACTGTTCTTGCCATTGTAATTACGATGAGCTAAGTGAGGCTGGTCGAACATTAAAACTTCTAGAATTAAAAGCTGAGTTTTTTTTAAAATTTATCTTTGATGAAACTAATATTCAAAATAACAGTTGTCCACCTATATTAGAAAATGTTTCATTGCCTTTAAAAAATATTCAAAATAACAGTTGTCCACCTATATTAGAAAATGTTTCATTGCCTTTAAAAAAGTCATCGTTTGCAGTTGCTTTGGCTTTGGCAAAGCAATGTCGCCCATTTGAGGATGGAATTTTCTTTAAAAGTTTAACATCAGATGTATTGAACTGTTTCGGTGAAAACTGTAAAGTAGCTTTGCAACTTTGTCAAAACATTCCTTTGTCTCGTCAAACAGTCTCACGTAGGACAGAAGAGCTTAGTAAATTTATCTATTCTGCAGCTAGAACTCGACTGACAAATTGTAAATATTTTTCAATATCTCTTGACGAAAGTACAGACATTAATAATATTTGCCAGCTTATTATTTGCATCAAAACAGTTGATAAAAGTTTAACCTGTTTTGATGAAGTCTTAGAACTAGTTTCTCTTCATGGTAATGTAACTGGACAAGTTTTGTATGACGCCATAGAGACTTATGTTTTTTCAATAGTGGATAAAAGAAAATTAAGTTCAATATGTACAGATGGAGCACAAGTGATGAGAGGAAAACACAAAGGCCTTTTGGGTATTTTGAAGAAAAATGGAATCAATTGCCCAGCTTTCCATTGTGTAATTCACCAACAAGCTCTTTTCTCTAAAGAATTATCTATGACAAATACAATGAACATTGCTGTCAAAATTATAAATAAAATTAGAGGTGGGCACAATGCACTTACTCACCGAAAATTTAAAAATTTTCTGGAAAATCTCAACGCGGAGTATGGTGATATTCTGTTATACACAGAGGTGCGTTGGCTTAGTCGAGGCAAAAGCTTGGAACGACTCTTTAATTTAAGAAAAGAAATAATCGCATTTTTCAAAACCATCCCAAAAGCGGACACCGATGAGCTGATTTCATCTCTGGAAGATAACGATTTTCAATTAGATTTAGCGTTTTTATGCGACATAACTGAAATATTAAATGATCTTAATTTAACTCTTCAAGGTAAAAATATACAAATTTTTCAATTACATACAATAATACACAATTTTTACAGAAAATTGAATTTATTAATCCACCAACTCAAAAACAATAACATAGTCAACCTAAAAAAAACATCAATTACCTTTTCCGAATTAAACATCAATAGTTTTGTTAAAATTCAAAAATATGCCGAAATCCTCGAATCTATAAAGGAGAACTATACAGGTAGATTTCAGGATATAAAATGTATTGAAAAGTTAATAGAATTGCACAATTATCCACTTATTTGCAAAATAGAAGAGCAGGACGTCACATTACACGAAGAGCTAAAGCAATTACAGGATGATTTAGAAGTTTCTCTAGAAACTGGAGAAAAGTTTTGGATGCACATCGACGACAATAAATATCCTACCCTTAAAAATGAAATGTACAAGCTATACTCAATGTTTGGCACCACATATAATTGCGAGGTGGCATTTTCCAGCCTAAAAATCATTTTGAGTAAGCTACGTAATAAGTTATCCGACCAACACACAGCCAACCTATTGCGCATCAAGGAATACAGAGGAAACATCGATTTGGATGAGTTAACTAATCGTTCAGGTAATAACGAGTAATTAGTGTATATCAATTATCATAATTAATAAAAAAATTTAAAATGTATATAAAAAAGTTCGAATGAAAAAATAAAAATAATTAAAAAAAGGGCTTTTATTTTCGACAAATCAACAATTTTTGAGTGTAAAATGTAATATGTATAAAAAAAGTTCGAATAAAAAATAAAAATAATAACAAAAAAAAAAGTCTTTTATTTTCGACGAATCAAAAATTTTTGAGTGTAAAACTAGTGCACGTCGTTCGTTTTATGCTGCTTCCCACAAATGCATAAATGTGATAGTATGTGTGTTGGCCGTCACTGCTCTAGAGTGTAGGAAATCACATGTCCTGCCTTGACCGACAAAAACACTTTCTTTATATCCGTTTATTGGCATTTTCTCTAGCTCTCGCTGTCTCTCTTCTCTCTCTCTCTCTCTCTCTCTCTCTCTCTCTCTCTCTCTCTCTCTCTCTCTCTCTCTCTCTCTCTCTCTCTCTCTCTGTCTTTCTTCGTCTTTCAATTCCTGGAAATGCACATAAACACAACGAATCCATAAAACATATTTTACTGCAAATACTAGTTTTTTATTGGGATTTTTCTCTAGGAAGTCATACGAATGTACACATACAAATGCATTGAAAGATTGCACACACTCGCTCACATATACAAACAAACAGACAGACAGAAATTCTTCAAAAGCACTTATAAATGTATAAACATACAAATATGTACACACACACTTGCAAGTAGGAGTACATAGAAATGCACACATACTCATGTATTCACATAAATATGTTGGGGTGTTGGGATGCATTTTATATGTTTCTAATTCATATACAAGCCAACATATGCACGCCTTCAACTGAGTGTGGGTGCATTCACACACACACATACAGATGTCTGCTGCATTCGTTCGGAGCCAGAGCCATTCCGTACACTTTCATATTTTTGCCAAACATTAAATTTTAATATTTACTAAAGAGTCGAATTGTTTCAGGTTTCAGGGTTCTCTTTTGCAATACACTTTTATTTTTTTTCCTTACTTATTTATATTTTTTGCGCTCGAGTTTTTTTTTCTCTGTTTAAATTTATGTTTTATGCACATTACGATGTAATGTATAATGTATGTGTTCGTCCATATGTGCATACAGTATTTCTATATTGTAAAAATTCTGCATAGCACAAAATGTGCGCAAAACTTTTAAATAAATTGAAATGTATAAAAATTTTATGAGCATTTTAGTAAATTAAAATGAAAATATATGCACAGCATTCGCAGCGATATGCATTTAAATAGCAGCATGCATTGCGAAGCCTTCACTCTGTTCAGAGTAACCCAGCAGCAACAAGTGGACCATTCATACGAGGGTTGCTAAACTTAGTAGGGACATAAATACTGTTACAACATTGAACACACCCATTTCAATAGTAGAACTAAACATACCCCCGTTAATGTCATATGGGTTTTGAAAGCTAACCTCCATAGCCAGAGAACCGTATCGTTGTAATAGCGCTTTTCAAGTGTGAAATAAAAAAAAACGATATTTTCAAAACGCTCCGGCTACTAGGGATTAGCCGCACGTTCGTCTACCGATGCATAAAACTGTTTGAGATGACTGGAGATGTAAAAGACCGTCACCGGTCGGGCCGCCCACGCTCTGTTCGAACAAATGTCATCAAAGCCGTTAAATCAAGAATTCACAGAAATCCGCTCCGAAAACAGAAAATCATGGCCCGTGAGATGAATATCACGCAAAAGTCCATGAGTCGAATCATTAAAAAAAGACTTAGGATTGGGGCTTTCAAACGACGTACCGGACATTTATTGATTGCAGCTTTAAAAAAAATAGGATTAAAAAAATGCAAAAGTCTTTTGGTGAAGCACGCAGATAACTTGCACAGAAAAATTTTGTTCACCGATGAAAAATATTTTACTGTTCAGGAAAAATTTAACAAGCAAAATGATAGAGTATATGCGCGGTCATCTAAGGAAGCATCTTGAACTGATCCCAAGGGTGGAAAAGGGTCATCACCCAGCTTTAATTTCAATAAAAAAGTACTATTATTGCATTAGATCAGTGACGGCCAACACACATACTATCACATTTATGCATTTGTGGGAAGCAGCATAAAACGAACGACGTGCACTAGTTTTACACTCAAAAATTTTTGATTCGTCGAAAATAAAAGACTTTTTTTTTTGTTATTATTTTTATTTTTTATTCGAACTTTTTTTATACATATTACATTTTACACTCAAAAATTGTTGATTTGTCGAAAATAAAAGCCCTTTTTTTAATTATTTTTATTTTTTCATTCGAACTTTTTTATATACATTTTAAATTTTTTTATTAATTATGATAATTGATATACACTAATTACTCGTTATTACCTGAACGATTAGTTAACTCATCCAAATCGATGTTTCCTCTGTATTCCTTGATGCGCAATAGGTTGGCTGTGTGTTGGTCGGATAACTTATTACGTAGCTTACTCAAAATGATTTTTAGGCTGGAAAATGCCACCTCGCAATTATATGTGGTGCCAAACATTGAGTATAGCTTGTACATTTCATTTTTAAGGGTAGGATATTTATTGTCGTCGATGTGCATCCAAAACTTTTCTCCAGTTTCTAGAGAAACTTCTAAATCATCCTGTAATTGCTTTAGCTCTTCGTGTAATGTGACGTCCTGCTCTTCTATTTTGCAAATAAGTGGATAATTGTGCAATTCTATTAACTTTTCAATACATTTTATATCCTGAAATCTACCTGTATAGTTCTCCTTTATAGATTCGAGGATTTCGGCATATTTTTGAATTTTAACAAAACTATTGATGTTTAATTCGGAAAAGGTAATTGATGTTTTTTTTAGGTTGACTATGTTATTGTTTTTGAGTTGGTGGATTAATAAATTCAATTTTCTGTAAAAATTGTGTATTATTGTATGTAATTGAAAAATTTGTATATTTTTACCTTGAAGAGTTAAATTAAGATCATTTAATATTTCAGTTATGTCGCATAAAAACGCTAAATCTAATTGAAAATCGTTATCTTCCAGAGATGAAATCAGCTCATCGGTGTCCGCTTTTGGGATGGTTTTGAAAAATGCGATTATTTCTTTTCTTAAATTAAAGAGTCGTTCCAAGCTTTTGCCTCGACTAAGCCAACGCACCTCTGTGTATAACAGAATATCACCATACTCCGCGTTGAGATTTTCCAGAAAATTTTTAAATTTTCGGTGAGTAAGTGCATTGTGCCCACCTCTAATTTTATTTATAATTTTGACAGCAATGTTCATTGTATTTGTCATAGATAATTCTTTAGAGAAAAGAGCTTGTTGGTGAATTACACAATGGAAAGCTGGGCAATTGATTCCATTTTTCTTCAAAATACCCAAAAGGCCTTTGTGTTTTCCTCTCATCACTTGTGCTCCATCTGTACATATTGAACTTAATTTTCTTTTATCCACTATTGAAAAAACATAAGTCTCTATGGCGTCATACAAAACTTGTCCAGTTACATTACCATGAAGAGAAACTAGTTCTAAGACTTCATCAAAACAGGTTAAACTTTTATCAACTGTTTTGATGCAAATAATAAGCTGGCAAATATTATTAATGTCTGTACTTTCGTCAAGAGATATTGAAAAATATTTACAATTTGTCAGTCGAGTTCTAGCTGCAGAATAGATAAATTTACTAAGCTCTTCTGTCCTACGTGAGACTGTTTGACGAGACAAAGGAATGTTTTGACAAAGTTGCAAAGCTACTTTACAGTTTTCACCGAAACAGTTCAATACATCTGATGTTAAACTTTTAAAGAAAATTCCATCCTCAAATGGGCGACATTGCTTTGCCAAAGCCAAAGCAACTGCAAACGATGACTTTTTTAAAGGCAATGAAACATTTTCTAATATAGGTGGACAACTGTTATTTTGAATATTTTTTAAAGGCAATGAAACATTTTCTAATATAGGTGGACAACTGTTATTTTGAATATTAGTTTCATCAAAGATAAATTTTAAAAAAAACTCAGCTTTTAATTCTAGAAGTTTTAATGTTCGACCAGCCTCACTTAGCTCATCGTAATTACAATGGCAAGAACAGTAATGCCTTCTTAAATTAAACAATGTTTTCTGCCTTATAATGCGATAACAAATAACGCATTGCGCATCGCCATTCATGTTCTCTATAAAAAAAAACATATTTTCCCATTGTTCATTAAACATTTTCAAAAACTTGCGCGGCGTCGTCTTACTTCAACAAGTGCAGGACAGCAACTGATTTTCATTTGATTTTGATTTGAGTGTTTATACAAGTGCCGAACAGCAACTGATTTAAATTACTTCGACGCAATGACAACGAAGCACAGCCGAACGAAGCCATACAAAGAAGTTTTTTGTATACATGTGCAGCGTCGCAGTAGCAGCATATTTTTGCCTATACTCGCGAGTATAGGATTTCTAATATTGGCCGTCACTGCATTAGATCCATACCAATAACATTTATTCTTAAAAGCATATTTAAATGATGAAAAATTACAATCATACAGTATGATTGGCGTAATCATATTATTGTTAACATAAAACGCAATACTTTTGTCGAACCAACCATATTTATATTGTTGCTATAACCATATTTTCATTTTTAAATTTGGCAATAATACTATTGTTACATTTCAAAAATTTTTATATTGGAGCAATTATACTATTGTCAAAAATAAACTCAGTTAACAATGTTATAGTTGCGACGAACATACTTTTATTGCGGATAACATATAATTATTGCCGTGACCATGTAGTAACCATGTTTTTTCTCTGCGTGTGAAGAATGGCCCACAGGGAGTCCAGATTTGAACCCATTGGATTACAAATTGTGGACGGTTTTAGAGGACAAGGTTTGTCACAAAAGATACCCCAACATTGGATCTCTTAAGACTGCTTTGGTTCGAGCTGTTGTGGCCAATTCTCCAATGGACGAGGTTCGTGTAGCTATTGATGATTGGCCAGTGCGACTTAAGGCGTGTGTAAAGGCAAAAGGCGGACATTTCGAATAAGTATATTCTTTTTGGATACAATATACATCAATTAATATATTAAAAAATATTTGGTTCAAAAACATTCAGTACTTTTTATTTTACAGCATAAAACGTGTGTAACAGTATTTATGTCCCTACTAAGTATATACTTTAGGCCTAGGCAACACTAACTGTTGCCTGGCGCCATCTGACATATCCATTGGAAGGTTTGACATTTTTTAGCATAAACGTACTCAGGTTTTGAGGTACGACCATCACATGTGTTGTTTACAGTGACTTGAAAAATCAATTTGGCAAAAATATGGAATTAAGTCGTGAAAATGTTCGCGCGATCATTTTTCAAAATTTTCGACTTGGATTTTCATGACAAGAGTGCATTGATGAACTTAAATTTTTGTATGGCGATGAAGCACCATCCTATAACACTGTGAAAACAAAGACGAAGGTCGTCCAAAAATGGCCGTTGTGCCAGGGAACATTGATGCCGTGCATGAACTGATAATGCAAGATCGTCATGTGACATACCGTGAGATAGAGGCATCCTTGGGCATTTCTTCCGCCAGCATACATTTGGTATTGCATGAACACCTGGCCATAAAAAAGGTTTGTTCTCGTTGGATCCCGCATAGTTTGACAATCGCTCTAAAAAAACAACGCTCGTGTCGATAGTCGCAAAGAAATTTTGAAAAAATAGGATCGCAGTGCTTCAAAATACGTTTAAAAGATCGTCACAGGTGACGAATTATGGATCTATGCGTATGAGCCAAATCCAACGAAAGTTGTTCGTGGAAGAAGCACCTCACAACAAATGGTCGTCGGTTTCTTCCGCAAAACTGGCCATGTGGTGGCGACTGTTCCGCTTGAGCAGCGTAGGAATGTCAATTCGGAGTAATACACCACAATTTGTTTGCCTGAAGTCTTCGGAGAAATGCGAAAAACGAACAAGAGAAGACGAATCATTGTGCACCATGACAATGCGAGCTCTCACACATCGGCTCAAACCAGCGCCTTTTGACCGGCCAAAACGTCAGATTGATGGCTCATCCGCTGTACAACCCTGACTTGGCACCCAATGACATCAAGAAAGAAATTCGTGGTCAACGATTTTCGTCGCCAGAAGATGCTGTTGAAGCGGTCAAAAACAATGTTTTGGAGGTGTCTCAATCGGAGTAGAAAAAGTGCTTCGACAATTGTTTAACGCATGCAAAAGTGAATAAATCATGCTGGAAAATACTTTGAAAAACAACAAAACCAGTTTTGATGCATTTTCATTATTAGGCCAGAAATACATATTGCAGCCCCTCGTACGAGTAAGTACGGCCGGGCCAAAACATTTATACTCCCCACTATGGATTGAACGATGTTAATTGTAAAAAGCACAAAAAGTTTTCAGAGAATAATCTAAATAATTTTTATTATGCTAGAAGGATCTATGAGAATTATGTGTGAAACTAAATATCGGCCAAATTCTCGCAACGGCTTTGGTGGCATACCTCCGATGGTTAATAATTTCGATGACTCTGAGACAATGTCGTTAATGTGTTGAGTTATCTTATTCTTAAGCTCTTGTATTGTTCTTGGCATATTGAAGTACACTTTTTCTTTTAAATGTTGCCAAAGAAAGAAGTCCAACGGTGGCAAATCACATGATCGTAGCGGTCAAGTAAC
Organism: Hydrotaea diabolus; assembly: GCA_963513945.1. Taxonomy (NCBI): domain Eukaryota; kingdom Metazoa; phylum Arthropoda; class Insecta; order Diptera; family Muscidae; genus Hydrotaea; species Hydrotaea diabolus. Next base: position 138,740,695 of record OY740719.1, read on the forward strand.
ATCGCCACGACGTGAGACAACACGTCCATTGAATTTCTCGCTTAAGAGAGCCATTGTTTCGCTGGCTGTGTGGCAAATGACACCAACCATATAGTCCATATATCGTCCTGGTCTATATCCCCAAGTTCTGGCCACAATAGGTCCGTTATCAACTCGTGATAGCGAGCACATTTTACTGTAACTGCTAGGTCGACCTCATTTTCGAAGAAGTTCGGCCCTATGACGCCGCCAGCCCATAAGATGCACCACGCACTAATTCTTTGTGGCTGCATCGGCTTTTCAGCAATCTCTCGTGTATTCTCATTTGCCCAAATGCGGCAATTCTGCTTGTTAACAAATCCCCTGAGGTGAAAGTGTGCCTCGTCGCTGAAGATAATTTCTTTGTAACGTCACCAATCATTTCACTGCGATGTTCAATTGTACTACGAGTCGATGTTGACAATTCTTCTGCCACACCATCGCGAAACAACATCAGTTTTTTTCACAATTCCTACAGACCCGTTTTGCTGAAATTTGCGCCCAATTTTCATGATTCTTGACATCTCTTATTCTGACCAAAAATATTATGAAGTGCTCGAAATACATTTTAATTTGAACGCACATTTTCGCAGAAGGCTTTAACAACCTTAGCGCGCTGCTCAATTGCGCACCTCTCCATGGTTGAATTTGTCAAACAATGAACCAAAGAAATGTCAAATGAAGTTAGACAAAAAAAACTTGACGTTAGGATGTGACTCATAATTAACATTGTGCATTATAGTTGGACCACACTAAATATTTGATATTCTTTTAGTTCCTACAAGGATGATAGGGCCTCAATATTTAATGATAGGGCCTCAATATTTGATGATAGGGCCTCAATCGAATAGTATAAAAATCGAATTGATATAAAATATCATACTCAGAGTCGTGAGGAAATTCCATTGTTTTTAATGTCCATTGTTGAAAAGATTCTATTTTCAGGTCCCTTGGACCTATAGATTCATACCCGAAATTATGATTAGTGAGGAAATTTCACTATTTCAGATTACCCGTATGGCCCTGTTTTAAAGGACTAACTTTTTGGCAACCTAGAGACTTAAAACTCACTAAAATCTTTTAGTGTTTTTGGGCCCCAGAGCCGACTGATCAACCCCATAGACCAAGGCATACAATTCAGCCAAATCGTAATATTAATGTCATATTCAGATTCGTAGGTACATTGTTTTGTTTTTGAGTACACAAACTATGTGCATATTCGAACGGACTTAGTGTTGCCACCCTAATCGCCATGGACCCATGAGTCAAGGCTTAAAATTTTACAAGTTCAGACTAAAAGAAAATTCAACGCAAATGTCAAATGCATGGATAATATTGCATGTGTACCTGAGCACTAAACATCTTTCTTTTGCTTTTAGAAGGCCACCACAAGCTTTCAAGGTTTAAGGGAGATCGATCTACCTTTTATGTGAGGGGGTTTTATTAACAAAAATAATGGAAAAATTTCGTGTAGTATTTAAGCACAATTTTTTCGGGCAAATACTAAAGCAACTATCAGAAAGTCCGCAAAATATTGATGAACGTTTGCACCGTCGAAATAAGCAGTGCTTTACGAGTTTTCAGAACCTTTACATGGTTTGCAATTTATGAACGCCGTTCTGATCGATTAAATGAAGCGACCGGCTCAAAAATTAAGACGAATGTTGTGTGATATCGATTCGAAAAAAAACCATACCGAAATTTTCTGAAATCGTTAACCACTTAATAAGCTCGACTGAATTTATTTTGTATACATACATATATGCATAGATGGGTGCTGCGTTTGCTGACAACACATAAAAAGCACAATTGTGACCTGTAATTTAAACCTTCTCCAAATGTTTATTCATAAAAATTGAAGAACACCAAATTACCACCATACATCTCAAACCAAAAACAATCGAAGCTGTGGGTGTAACATGCATTAATATGTAGTCTTTAACCATTACTCTGAGTGCTATTTAAATACCCATTACTGTAAAACATACCATTTTTTTTTTGAAAAGACATTAAATTCTTAAATACCTTCTTAGCTTTTACTTGAATATTTGCCTTGAAATATTTAAGAAGCATAAAAGTTATTACGCTCATAGGGTATTTTTAAAAACGCAATCAAATGAAACGGTTTCTAGTGAAAAGGATATTCCCAAGTGGGACCGCATCGTAATAAACGAGGTGAACGGAAAATAAAGGCCTGAAATAAGATATGATAGGCGATTATTTTAAGCACTTGCTGTAACAATAATTCAAATGATGGGATGCCCTTAACAACAAGTGAATTATACGACGAACATAAATCTTTACACCGAAAAATATGTTCAAAATATATGTTTTTATGCAAACATATTTTGCAGAAAACATATAAAGTTTTAAAGTATGATCCAAACACACAAATATTTGGGTGACAGCAAACATATAAATGTTTGGGTCACAGCAAACATATAAATGTGTTCAAAATATATGTTTTATGAAAACATATTTTGCAGAAAACATATAAATGTTTGGATGACAGCAAACATATAAATGTTTGGGTCACAACAAACATATAAATGTTAGGGTCACAGCAAACATCAATATGTTTGTAGAAACGATTTCAAACAAGCATATGCTTATATGCAAACATACTTTTGTTTGCACCCAATGATTAATATGTTTGCGGAAATGTTCATAAACATTCATATGTTTGCGGCAATGTTCCCAAACATTCATATGTTTGCTTACAAAAATGTATATGTTTGTAGCATATTTGAAACATTTAAATATTTTCTTTAAACATACTTTTAGCATATATTTTTCTGCATGTAGAACCAATTATGAACAAAAATCAGGAAAAAACACCTGCTGATATCTTACTCTTGCATTAAAGTCATCTTACAGCTTCTCTATAACAAGCAGAGATTGTTTGAAAGTGGCTTCAAACAGGTATCCGAAGGGGCATCACTGCTTACACGGAGAAAAAAATATTTTTGCATCCAAAGTCAATGGCAAGCGAACCAGGCTATTAAACAGGGTTACTTGAATGGCGGTCCATGCATTAAAATAAACTTCTATTTTTAGCATATTCTATTTTTAGCACAAAATACTACTGTTGGACAGAGACGACTATGCGATGCCCTTCATCACTATGGCATACAAAAGAATAATTGACTCCGAACGAAATTCAGTCAAGATCTCATCTAAGAGCTGACTTTTCGAGAGAAAGGGACATTTTTAATATGCACTTTATGGCAACATGGACCAATATGGCTCAATTTGGTCTGTTTATAGATACTCGTAGCACTGCACTGACCATGCCAAATGTAATCATGATTGTATTGGAAATTTGGGTTCTTCAATTCGTCTTCCTTCCCAACTGAAGGTCTTTGTATAGGAGCTTCATCAAACAAGTAAAATCCTCGGTAAGTTCGTACTACTTAAGTACTACTTAGGCGCAAAAAAGTAGTCCGTTTTTTGGGACCTTCCGACCCATGCGGTTGTCCATCATGTAACCCAAAACTTCAAAATTCCTCTATATTTGGATTCGAAGCGAAATTCGCTTAAATACTTAGTAGAGACTGTAACAACATTGAAAATAACCCGTTTAAGTCAAACGGGTTTTGAAAGCGAACCTCAATAACGTTAGTCTGTAACGGAATTTTAAAATTGTTTCAACTTTCATCATGGAGGGGTCAGATAATGAGAACCGTATCGCTGTAATAGCGCTTTTGAAGTGTGAAATGAAAAAAAAACGATATTTTCAAAACGCTCCGGCCACTAGGGATTAGCAGAATGTTCGTCTTTCGATGCATAACACTGTGTGAGGAGACTGGAAATATAAAAGACAGCCACCGGTCGGGCCGCCCACGCTCTGTTTAAACACCGCATGTCATCAAAGCCGTTAAACCAAGATGTGAATATCACGCAAAAGTCCATGAGTCGAATCATTAAAAAAGACTTTGGACTTGGGGCTTTCAAACGAAGTACTGGACATTTATTGACTGCACCTTTAAAAAAAATAGGATTGAAAAATGCATACGTCTTTTGGTGAAGCACGCTGATAACTTGCACAGAAAAATTTAGTTCACCGATGAAAAAATTTGTACCGTTCAGGAAAAATTTAACAAGCAAAATGATAGAGTGTATGTGCAGTCATCTACGGAATCATCAGAACTGATCCCTGGGATGAAAAGTGTCATCACCCAGCTTCAGTGATGGTGTGGTGGGATGTCTCTTACGACGGGGTCATTGACCTGCATTTCTGCGATCAAGGAGTCAAAACATCGGCCAAAGTTTACCAAGGAACCGTTTTGGAAGCTGTTGAAGCGTTGAAGCCTCTTAACAATTCCCTGTTTTAAAACCAGCCATGGACTTTCCAGCAGGATTTTGTGCGGCCCATAAGGCTAAAACGTCCCAGGCCTGGCTTCGAAACAATTTTCCAGCTTCCATTTCCTCTGAAGAATGGCCCTCAGACAGTCCAGATTTGAACCCATTGGATTACAAATTGTGGACGGTTTTAAAGGACAAGGTTTGTCACAAAAGATACCCCAACATTGGATCTCTTAAGACTGCTTAGGTTCGAGCTGTGGCCGATTTTCCAATGGACGAGGTTCGTGCAGGTATTGACGATTGGCCAGTAAGACTTAAGGCAAAAGGCGGACATTACGAATAAGTAGATTCTTTTTGGATAGATTATTCATCAATAAATATATTAAAAAATATTTGGTCCAAATATATTCACTACTTTTTATTTTACTTTACAGAAAAAAACGAGTGTAACAGTATTTATGTTCCTACTAAGTAGAATACCCGTGTGACAATTAATGGCTCGTTTTGACCATGCGAAACTTTTTTTTTTTGTCACATGAGCCAAAAAGTCTTCCCACTATAATCGTCTTTGAGGTATTATACCCCATATTTGGCATTGTCGGACCACAAAAAGTTATGATTCTTTGAGCAAATACTCAAGTATACCTTTTCCAAGGTACCATTAGTGTCTTAAAGAAAAATATTTTCCCCCTGGCCGATTTCGCCCATTTACAATTCGAAACAGCCAAAAACTATCATCAAGGAAAATTCCAAAATCCTAAAACCATTCATTTAACCACTAACGTGCTTGCAACAGATGCACGGATGGACGTCTTAGAATTTTTATTAAATCAATAACATGTCGCACATACTTTATAGGGTCTCCGATCAACATTTCGCGGTTTTGATAACGAAATAAAAAATGGAGAATACTATCCACTCTTCGGAGTATAAAAAAGGACAGTTATGGTGGGGCTTCGATAGGGGTTAAGTTTTTAAATCACACTATGATAAATTTGAGCAAAATCTCATTAGATATTTGGATTTTAGACAATCAAGGTATCTTATCGGGAGGGACCTTCTTATGAGGTCAATATGGAATGGTAATGTCTTATTTCCCTAGGGCTGGTTACAGTTCGTTCAAAAGGCAGTGTGCTCAACTTGAGGAAGATCGCGAGCTTTATGATCAAGATTGAGAGCTATATCAAAACATGGAACGACATGATCTGATTTAACAATGGTTGAATTTGCGTTACTTAAAACGCTGTTTGCAATATTTTGGGCAGATCGGATTTGGCATCGGCTTAAGTATTAGTGCAACATGACTTAAGGACCTTAGGAGCAACTAAAAAACTTGGACCAGCTAGATATTACAATTAACAAGAGTTGTTAACTGGTTGTACAGGGTGTGCCAAAAGTTACTTTAGTAACTTTAGTTAACTTTTATAACTTTTTTAATTTATTAATTTTTTTCTTAGATTGTATAGTATACAAAATGCAGATTTTTTTACATTAAGTATGAAAAATAATGTCATTTAAATGGCCCCCGTTTTGAGCTTTGCAATATTGGGCTCCTAAGAGGGCATTTGCCAAAGCATCTTTTAAAATTTTGTGGCTGTAGCGTGCGAATTTCTGCAACAATGTTGGCCTTGAGTTGAAGGATTGTCTCGGGCTTGTTAACATATACTCGCGCCTTCAAATAACTCCAAAGAAAATATTCGGGTACTGATAAATCTGGCGATCGCGCTGGCCAGATAATTTCCGAATTTCTGGAAATTATTTGCTTTCCAAAAACTTGACTTAAATGTGTCATTGTGTCTCGGGCAGTCAGGGCAGTGGCTTAGTCATGCTGAAACCACATTTCAGGTCTGTTTTTAAGAGAATGACGTAAAAAATTTTCATCATAAACCGATACCGCCCGCCATTTACGGCTACAGCACTTCCACCTTCATTCTCGAAGAAGTAGGACCCAATGATATTTGCAGATGTGATCCCACACCATACTGTTCACCTAATGGGGTGCAATTGTCGTTGATGAATGGCTTTGTATTTTCAGACTCCCAGGACCTATAGCTCTGCATATTAACAAAGCCATTCAAATGAAAATGAGCTTCATCGCTCATGCGTTTGCGTTAAAATAATTTATCGCTGATTTAAATAAAAAAATTCTATGATTCTGGTTCTTTGTTTAATTGTGAATCTCTCTTTTATTTATTTTCCAAGTGTTATTTTTATAATCCGAAAAAAATACTTAGTAGGGTCATAAATACTGTTACAACATTGAACACACCCATTTCAATAGTAGAACTGAACATACCCCGTTAATGTCAAATGGGTTTTGAAAGCTAACCCCAATAGCGTTAGTCTGTAACAATTTTAAAATTGTTTCAACTTTCGTCATGGAGAGGTCGGATAATGAGAACCGTATCGCTGTAATAGCGATTTTCAAGTGTGTAATGAAAAAAAGCGATATTTTCAAAACGCTTCGGCCACTAGGGATTAGTCGCATGGTCGCCTACCGATGCATAAAACTGTTTGAGAAGACTGGAAATGCAGAAGACCGCCACCGGTCGGGCAGCCCACGCTCTGTTCGAACACCGCATGTCATCAAAGCCGTTAGGTCAAGAATTCACAGAAATCCGCTGCGAAAACAGAAAATCATGGCCCGTGAGATGAATATCCCGCAAAAGTCCATGAGTCGAATCATTAAAAAAGACTTGGGACTTGGGGCTTTCAAACGACGTGCCGGACATTTATTGACTGCAGCTTTAAAAAAATTAGGATTGAAAAATGCATACGTCTCTTGGTGAAGCACGCTGATAACTTGCGATCAAGGAGTCAAAACATTGGCCAAAGTTTACCAAGAAACCGTTTTGGAAGCTGTTGTGAAGCCTCTTAACAATTCCCTGTTCCAAAACCAGCCATGGACATTCCAGCAGGATTCTGCGCCGGCCCATAAGGCTAAAACGTCCCAGGCCTGGCTTCGAAACAATTTTCCAGCGTCCATTTCCTCTGAAGAATGGCCCTAAGGCAGTCCAGATTTGAACTCATTGGATTACAAATTGTGGACGGTTTTAGAGGACAAGGTTTGTCACAAAAGATACCCCAACATTGGATCTCTTAAGACTGCTTTGGTTCGAGCTGTGTCCAATTTTCCAATGGACGAGGTTCGTGCAGCTATTGACGATTGGCCGGTGCGGCTTAAGGCGTGTGTAAAGGCAAAAGGCGGACATTTCGAATAAGTAGATTCTTTTTGGATACAATATACATCAATAAATATATTAAAAAATATTTGGCCCAAAAACATTCAGTACTTTTAATTTTACAGCATAAAACGTGTGTAACAGTATTTATGTCCGAAAGTATATAAACAAAAGAGTTATTAAATTTTTAAACCCCATAGTAACTTTTGGGCCACCCTGCATTAAAGGTTTCATGCAAAACTAAACAAAATAATTTATAGCTTCTATATGAGGAATATGTTTTGGTTGCGTGCCAATATTTGAAGAGCGTGATACTATTGTTGGGTATATGGTTGTGGCACAACAATATTATGATCCACAAAAAATAGTATGATACCCACACAACCATACTATGATTTACACCCAACCAAACCGGATTATGATCTTTTCAATTATAGTATGTTTCACATACAATAATTAATGGTCCTTACAATCATAGCATGATTCCCACAGCCATAGTATGATTTACACGCAACCATTTTTAAATCCCTACAACCATAATATGATCTCACTTGACTATGTTATGATAGCCAGAATTATTTATTAGGATGTAGTTATGTTGCTATTCTACAGTAGAGCTTTCAATTGAGTAAACTTATTAAAAATACATTAAATTCAGAGTAATTGGAGTTTCTTAGTTAAACAATAGATAAAATTAGTTAACAAAAACGAAAGTTTATTAAAAAATTCAATTATACAAATCCTAAGCGGTTTGATTTGAAAATTTTTTATTTAATAATAATGTAATATTAATGCGTAACATTTGTAACATTGTTCTAAAAACCATATTCAATTTTCTTATAATTACAATAGTATGGTATGAATACCACAGCCATATATTTGTTAACATTAAACCAATAAAAAACAATACTTCTGTAGCAACAACCATATTTATATGGTTGCTACAGCCATATTTTCATTTTTAAAATAAGCAATAATACTTCTGTATTTAATATTATTAATATTGTCGCAATCATACTATTGTCAAAATGAAATTTAAAAAACAATACTACCATTGCAATGAACATACGAGTATTTCAATTGCCGAGAACATATTATTGTTGTCGTAACCATATACTTTCTCTGCGTGTAGAGCTGCACTGTCTACAATCGAGAAGGACTTTTGAACTATAACCGATATAAATAGCATTGAATATTGTCTCAAACTTGCACCATGTGTACAATTTTACCGACATAGGTTGAAATTCCTCAGCTGAACTCTGATTATAACGATAAAAAGACAAACGGACAGATACTTAGCGTTGAATCGAATAAGATAGTGATTAAATATTAACCAAAACTTACAAAAACCTATACTAAAGAAAGATTTATGGTAACAGGTGTATTTTTAGACGAGTAGTTTTCAATCTGGCCACACTTTTTTCGGTGTTGGTCTTTTTGATAGCTGTCACTTATTTTATGCTCAGCTTGGTTTGCCATTTCATAATGAATAGACTAACGACCATCAAGCGCGTCGCACGTTCGGTGACTGGGACCAAAGCGAGATGTCCACCGATCCTGATTTTTACAAGAAATTTTCGTTAATAACCAAAATTGTCATATTTGGATTAATGAAAATCAACAAGCCATTGTTAAAACGCCGTTACATCCTCAAAAAGTCACTGTTTGGTGCGTTCTACGGGCAGAGGTAATCATTGGTCCATATTTCTTCAAACATGAAGCAGGCCGTTATGTTAAGCCCAATTTAAGCCCGAGACTATTGACGCCTTGCTGCAAATAAATGTCGAAAATTGGGCCTCTCGGCAGGAATTTATTCGAGCCAGCCGCGGCGGCCTTTTGCCCGAAATCATTTTTAAAACATAATGGAAAAAGCTTATCTTTATAATAAAGCTAAATTTTTGGCGATAACATTAAATAAAATGCGTTTTATTGTTTCTTTAAACCTACATGTCTAAAAAACAACCTTTAACTTAACTACGTCTAACAATAAAGGTTTTGCCGCCAACAAAAATGTTTTCGTGTAAAAACTTTTGAAAACGTATTATTTTTTAAATGTTTTGCTAGTGTCTTAAAGGAAAACTTTTTTTTCCATTTTGTTCGATTGATGTGGCCTGTTTATAAGCCAAATGATCTATCATATTAAGCCACATATCCGGACGATAGAAGGCTTTAAGTATTTTCGTATGGACTCTACCCAGCTTTCAATCAACAGACTTTGTCTAATTCAATAAACAGACTTTGCCTTGACTCTCTTGTCGGAAATATTCGCTTGGTGGACTCAACATTTCTCCAAAAGATTCACCGGAACAAAAAAGTCCATGCGTTGCTTCAATTACAAAAATCCCTGTTCCGTCATCGAAAATCCTTAAACTAATGTACTAATTACACGCAGAAAAAAAATATGGTTACTATATGGTCACGGCAACAATTGTATTTTCTTTGCAATAAAAGTATGGCCGTCGCAACCATAGTATTGTTTTTTGAGTTTCATTTCGACAATAGTATGATTGCGGTAATATTATTATTGTTGAAATGTAACAAAAGCATTGTTGCCACATTAAAAAATGAATATATGGTTGTAGCAACAATTTAAATATGGTTGGTGGGAAAAAATTATTGTCTCATGGGTTTAATGTTAACAATAACATGATTGCGGCAATCAAACAGGCAAAATCGTAATTTATTTTTGATTAGACAATGTTATTTTTACGAATCTTACGCAATAATAGTAGTTTCTATATATACGAGTGCGACCGTAAAAGTAACTGGCCTAACATAAAAGAACCGTTTTTTGGAAATATAATCATTTATTTTTCAACATTATCTCCTTCCAACTCAATACACTTCATCAAACGTTTTTCAAGTTTTTTTTAACTCCATCCGAAAAATAAGATTTTTCAAGACCTTCAAAATATGCTTCAGTTTCAGCAATAACCTCGCTATTGCACGAAACATTTTTGCGACCGAGAATTTTTTTTAAATTTGGAAACAAGAAATAATCAGAAGGAGCTAAATCTGGACTATATGGTGGATGCGGAGCAATTTCAAATCGTAATTCGGCCAGTTTTTGTTGAGTTAAAAATGCAGTGTGTGAAGGAGTATTATCTTGATGAAAAAGAACTGTTTTTCTAAATGCGGTCGTTTTATCTTGATTTCTTCACTTAACCGATCCAATAATGCACAATAATATTCACTATTTATAGTTTTTCCTTTCTCAAGATAATCAATAAATATTATACCATTTGCATTCCAAAATACTGTGGCCATTACTTTTCCTGCTGACTAAACAGTTTTCGCCTTCTTGGGACCACTTTTACCAGCTTCTATCCACTGTTTTGACTGTTCTTTGCATTCTGGGATGTAGTGATGGATCCATGTTTCATCAGCAGTTACGAATCGGCGCAAGAACTCTATTGGATTACGCTGATAAATCGCTAAAAGCTACTCGGAATTGGTCCAACGGACGATTTTTTGGGGCAAAGTCAACAAACGCGGCACATATCTTGCGGATAGCTTTTTCATGTGGAGTTCATCATGTAAAATACGCCAAACTTGTTTTTCGTGTATTTTAACAATATCAGCAAGTTCTCTGAGCTTTATTCGTCAATCTTTAGTCACTTCATTAAATATTTTTCTAATGTGTTCAATGGTAGTCGCAGTTTTCGGTCTTCCAGAGCGTTGTTCACCTTCCGTACTTGACCGACTCATTTTAAATTGTTGAACCCAGGATTTCACGGTGGAGTATGATGGTGCATCATCACCATGAACAGAATCCAATTCATCTTTGATTAATTGTGGCCTTTCATACAAAAGTGTTTAATTACCGCACGAAACTCTTTATTTGCCATTTTTCAAAAATTATAAAACTTGTTTACTTCGATCACCTGTAACAAAGACAATAATCATTAAATATTTCGGAAATTTTGACCGATGGCTTATAAAAGATTGCTTTTAAAAAACAAAAATAAAAAAGTTGCTAGTAAAACAGAAAATGTGCCAGGCCAGTTAGTTTAGCGGTCGCCCTCGTAAATTGACTTTTTCAAAACAAACTACGGATTAGTATAACTGAAATAGTTTTAATAAATGAATTGTTTCTACTGTTAAATAAATCACTCCCTTTATAAAGAGTTTTATGTATTTTTACATAACTTATTTAATAAAAATCTCTATTGTTGAATAACAACTTAACCCAATCTTTAAAAAAAAATTTGGGGATCATAGCATGGTTGTGTGTAAGTCATACTATGGTTGTGAGGATCATGCACATCATGTTTGTATGTGAAACATTCTTTGGTTGTGAGGATTATAGTATGGTTGTGGGGATCATAGTATGGTTGAGTGCGAATAATAATATGGTTGTGAGGAGCATAATATTGTTATGGGGATCATAGTATGGTTGTGTGTGAACCATACTATTGTTGTGATGATCATAATATTGTTGTTGCACAACCATATAACCAACAATAGTATGATGCTCTTCGAATATTGTTACCCCAACCATACTCTTTTTCTGCGTGAATGTTTTAGATTATGAGATATTCAATGGTTTTATTAGAATTAAATTGTCTCATATCCGCATCACACACGGCGTGTGAGTCTAATTAAAAATTGTTTGTCAAACTCAAATTCCTCATGCCCTTTTTTTAATCCTTCCATTATAGCTTGTATTCTACTATATTTACCCTTCCAATATTATGCCACGCAAAGAGGAAGGAAAGTGTCAATGAATTTGGAAAATGAAAAAAAAACAATTGAAATTTACAAGAGCAATAAACATGGGAAATAATATATTCATTGAAATGTCACAACTTCCAACACTACAAAATGGTGGCAAATATCAAAAATCATGAGAAATTGTTGTACTTTTATTCCCTTCACATGCAGTCGTGATGTAGCTATAGACAGTACTTGGCCTCAAGAAAACTATTACAGATTCCACTGTTCAGATCGATAGCAAAAGGAATTTAAATAAAGCATGTGGACAACTCCTTTGTTCGATCTGGCTGAACTATTTTCTTTACTCTGCACCTAGGATTACTCGTACGTTACAGTATGGCATTGACAATGTTCGCAAGATCCGGATGTGGACCCGAAATTTGGACAAAGTTAGTATATGTGACGCGCAAAATAGAAAGGGACCTAAGGGTAAAAACCAGTATTGTTCAGGAGAGCCATTTTAAAGATTTAAATACGTGTATCTTTGGTGTACCATCACTTTCATAAAACGCGCATATCTCTGGGAGGGAACACTTCTGGGGCATGGGATCGGTCTCATTCGATGTTCAGATGTTGTCCACATCAAAAAAAAGTGAAAATTGATTTTTTTTACCCTTAGGTCCCTTTCTCTATGCGCTGTCACATATATTTAGCTAAGTGATGAAGCAGTACTTTAAAGGATCGCAGTAAGGTATTAATCCGACCAACACGAATCGATCAACTGATTATAAGCAAATCTTTTGCCTCGGTAGCCGGTAATTACTTAGAAGGGTCATAAATACTGTTACAACATTGAACACACCCATTTCAATGGTAGAACTGAACATACCCCGTTAATGTCATATGGGTTTTGAAAGCGAACCTCAATAGCGTTAGTCTGTAACGGAATTTTAAAATTGTTTCAACTTTCATCATGGAGGGGTCAGATAATGAGAACCGTATCGCTGTAATAGCGCTTTTCAAGTGTGAAATGAAAAAAGAGATATTTTCAAAATGCTCCGGCCACTAGGGATTTGCCGCATGTTCGTCTACCAATGCATAAAAAAGTTTGCGGAGATGTAAAAGACCGCTAGCAACCGGGCCACCCACGCTCTGTTCGAACACCGCATGTCATCAAAGCCGTTAAATCAAGAATTCACAGAAATCCGCTCCGAAAACAGAAAATCATGGCCCGTGAGATGAATATTAGCAAAAGTCCATGAGTCGAATCATTAAAAAAGAGTTGGGACTTGGGGCTTTTAAACAACGTACCGGACATTTATTGACTGCACCTTAAAAAAAACAGGATTGAATAATGCAAACGTCTTTTTGTGAAGCACGCTGATAACTCACACAGAAAAATGTAGTTCACCGATGAAAAAATGTATGCGCGGTAATCAAAGGAAGCATCTGAACTGATCCCAAGGCTGCAAAAGGGTCATCACCCAGCTTGAGTCATGGTTTGGTGGGGTGTCGCGTACGATGGGGTCAATGACCTGCATTTCTGCGAACAAGGACTCAAAACATCGGCCAAAGTTTACCAAGAAACCATTCCCTGTTCCAAAACCAGCCATGGACTTTTTAGCAGGATTCTGCGCTGGCCCATAAGGCTAAAACGTCCCAGACCTGGCTTCAAAACAATTTGCCAGCGTTCATTTCCTCTGAAGAATGGCCCTCAGGCAGCCAGATTTGAACCCATTGGATTACAAATTGTGGACAGTTTTAGAGGACAAGGTTTGTCACAAAGGATACCCCAACATTGGCTCTCTTAAGACTGATTTGGTTCGAGCTGTGGCCAATTCTCCAATGGACGAGGTTCGTGCAGCTATGGACGATTGGCCAGTGTGACTTTAGGCGTGTGTAAAGGCAAAAGGCGGACATTTCGAATAAGTAGATTCTTTTTGGGTACAATATACGAGGGCGACCGCAAAACTAACTGGCCTGGCACATTTTTTGTTTTACTAGCAACTTTTTTTTGTTTTTTAAAAGCAATATTTTATAAGCCATCTGTCAAAATTTCCGAAATATTTAATGAAATTATTTTCTTTTTTACAGGTGATTGAAGTAAACAAGTTTTATAATTTTTGAAATATGGAAAATAAAGAGTTTCGTGCGGTAATTAAACACTTTTATATGAAAGGTTATACGCCACAATTAATCAAAGATGAATTGCATTCTGTTCATGGTGATAATGCACCATCATACTCCACCGTGAAATCCTGGGTTCAACAATTTTAAATGGGTCGTTCAAGTACGGAAGATGAACAACGCTCTGGAAGACCGAAAACTGATACTACTATTGAAAACATTAGAAAAATATTTAATGAAGTGACTCAAGATAGACGAATAAAGCTTAGAGAACTTGCTGATTTGTTAAAATACACGAAAAACAAGTTTAAAGTATTTTACATGATGAACTCCACTTGAAAAAGCTATCCGCAAGATGGGTGCCGCGTTTGTTGACTTTGCCCCAAAAAATCGTCCGTTGGACCAATTCCGAGGAGCTTTTAGCGATTTATCAGCGTAACCCAATAGAGTTCTTGCGCCGATTCATAACTGTTGATGAAACATGGATCCATCACTACATTCCAGAATGCAAAGAACAGTCAAAACAATGGATAGAAGCTGGTAAAAGTGGTCCCAAGAAGGCGAAAACTGTTAAGTCAGCAGGAAAAGTAATGGCCACAGTATTTTGGGATGCAAGGGGTATAATATTTATTGATTATCTTGAGAAAGGAAAAACTGGAAAAAGTGAATATTATTGTGCATTATTGGTTGGGTTGAGTGAATAAATCAAGATAAAACAACCGCATTTAGAGAAAAAAGTTCTTTTTCATCAAGATAATGCTCCTTCACACACTGCATTTTTAACTCAACAAAAACTGGCCGAATTACGATTTGAAATTGCTCCGCATCCACCATATAGTCCAGATTTAGCTCCCTCTGATTATTTCTTGTTTCCAAATTTAAAAAAATTTCTTCGTTCAATAGCAAGGTTATTGCTGAAACTGAGGCATATTTTAAAGGTTTTGAAAATTCTTCTTTTTCGGATGGAATTAAAAAACTTGAAAAACGTTTGATGATAGGTATTGAGTTGGAAGGAAATTATGTTGAAAAATATATAATAATAATTCCAAAAAAACGGTTCTTTTTATGTTAGGCCAGTTACTTTTGCGGTCGCCCTCGTACATCAATAAATATATTAAAAAATATTTGATCCAAAAACATTTAGTACATTTTATTTTACAGCATTAAACAGTTTTTATGGCCCTACTAAGTACATACGTCATACAGTCCTTCAACGATAAAATGCTACTCAATAACTTGGCCGACTACTGTATACAGTACTACATAAATACTTACATACGTATCCTGTATGTCACGCATTCAAATGTCAGACATTTCAAATGATTCCGCTCTTGCCCGTAACTTTTATCATCATAACTTTTAACTCGGAATGTCAACAGTTCACAATAATTAGCGTAGCGCAGCGGCCGAGGGGGAGCAAGAACAGCAGAAGTATGGCATTTTTTCCCCTTCAACAAACTCTCTGATCTGCTGGTGCTGAACAGGACAAGCTAAGATAAAAAAGAAAACAAAACTAAAGTATAAATGACAGCTAACAAATGTACAAACTGAAGATAAACATTGATAATTAAGAAAATTATTCGTAAAACTAACGTTTAGCGAATGGATTTCGAACGAAGGCACAGACATTGGTGGAGTAGGTGCGTGACGAAAAGTTCAACACAACTCATTTTTACGCAGGCGATACCATAGACCGACAGATAGAGAGAATGAGATATCGTCACTAAGGACGGACGGACAGACAGACGGAAGTTGTTGTCATCATTACCCTTTGTGTTGTTAACATTAGGTGATTTAAGTCTATGGCAGCAGGAACGCTGCTGGTGGCAGTGGACAGACATGTCAAAAGTAGACGCCACCAGACGTAGAAATGAGCTGAGGATTTGTTTGTCCTGCAGGAAAGTTTCATTTAAAGTTTTGTAGACTTCAAGTTATTACACCCAACTTCAGGAGCAATAAATGGAATCCAAAGTTTATGATAGTTATTACATACTTATGGCTACGGGGATTCAGAGGGAAGGGGTGGGATATTCGAAGGCACTGCACAAATGTTGTGCGGAAACGATGTCAATTAAAAATACTGGACTTTTCTTAAACAGCAACGAACATGAGGGAAGTGAGTTGAAGTTCATTGGTACGTGCGTATTTTACTTAATAAAGCGCTAAAGCAAAAAAAGGTAAGGCTTCATTGAAATCAGTGAGCTGAGCAGGATTTAATTATAATTGTATTGTTTGTGAAAGGCCTAATGTGAAAGAGTGGGATCACCAGAATGAACACAGGTGAGCTTAGAGCCCATGTTCAAGATCAAAATACATCCGGGATAGTCCTATTTATTTTGTTTGTCTAGATAGTATTATACTTATAGAGTGTATCTATGATGAAGACATTAATGCTACCAGTCGGAGTAAGAAGGTTTCTCGTTAGTTTCTTGGTGCATAAATGTTCTTGTTTCTCGACAGAAAATTTTAGGGACCCATGGCTCTGGTTGCACCACAATAAGTTACTGGTCCATAAAACAAACACATTTTCTAGAGATTTTAATAAAACCATTAATAGAAAAGTAATTGTCAACAAACACTAATTGAATATTGCTCATGTTGAATGAACATCTAAAGGATGATTTGCCAATATTTTATAAATATTGCATATAAAATAAACAAATAAATACGAGGGCGGTTCGGAAAGTTCTTAGCCTATCAATGAAAGAGAATAGTTAGTTTTTCAAAAATATTTTTATTTTTCAATATAATCTCCTGAAACTTCAATACACTTAGTCCAACGCTTATCTAGCAATTCTATCCCTTGCTTAAAATAGTTTTCCTCAAGGTTTTTAAAATAGTGGTTTACAACTGTAATTGCATCTTCATTTGAGGTAAAACGCTTGCCAGCAAGGAATTTTTTTAGATTTGGGAACAGGTAAAAGTCACTGGGAGCTAAATCAGGAGAATAAGGTGGGTGGTCAAGCAACTCGTACTTTAATTCGTTGATTTTAGCCATTGTTAAAACACTCTTGTGCGCTGGTGCGTTGTCTTGATGAAAAATTATTTTCTTGTGTTGTAAGCCAGGACGTTTTTCTCGAATTTGTACATTTAATTGATCTAAAAGGTTGCAATAGTACTCTGAATTTATTGTTTTACCCTTTTGCAGATAGTCAATCAATAAAATACCTTTGAAGTCCCAAAAAACCGTTGCCATAACCTTACCAGCCGATTGAATTGTTTTTGCCTTCTTTGGGGCACTTCCTCCAGCTTCAGTCCATTGTTTGGATTGTTCTTTTGTCTCTGGAGTATAGTGGTGGATCCATGTCTCATCAACAGTTATGAAACGACGCTTAAAATCCATTATATTTCGCTGAAAACGATCCAAACAAGCTTGAGAAATGTTCATTCTTATGCGTTTTTGGTCGACTGTTAACAAGTGCGGCACCCATCTTGCAGAAAGCTTTTTCATCTGTAGTTCTTCATGCAAAATTAAATGGACTCGATCATTTGAGATGCCCAGTTTATTAGCTATTTCACGCACTTTTATTCGTCGATCATTTAATACCATATCGTGCACTTTGGCTACAATTTCTGTTGTTGTTGCTGTTTTTGGACGTCCACTACGTGGTTCATCTTTAATGCTTGTACGACCACGTTTAAATTCAGCAACCCAATTTTTTACTGTTGCATATGAAGGAGCACTTTCACCTAACACATTCACCATATCATTATGAATTTCTTGTCCCGATAAACCTTTTTTATGTAAATATTTAATGACACCACGCATTTCTAATTTTTCCATTGTAAAAAAATCGCGGATGCGTCTTTTGTGAACATCTGTTTCTCTATGAAGGAGTTGCCAGATAGAAACATAATTTAACATGTGTTCATAGCAGAGATGGAAGTTTCCAAAACACTTAACTTTTTTCTGTTAATACCGCGCTTTTTGTGCCCTCGTACAGCCAAGAATTTAGTTATACAACCGTAATCAGAAAAAGTATTGGTTGTTACAATTGGTAATTATAACAAACAACCAACTATAAAATACATGTTACTTTAGTACATTTAATTGGTGGTTACAACAGATAAATTCTTTGTAGTAACCAAATCCTGTTTAGTCTCGGGTAGGCAGATAAGCCCCACACGATTGACGCTTTGGAAGAGAATATTTGGGGCATTATTGCTGACATACGGCCCAAAATGCTGCAAAAAGTAGTCGAAAATTGGGCCTCTCGGCTGAAATTTATTTGAGCCCGCCACGACGGTCACTTGTCCGAAACAATTTTTAAAACATAATGGCAAATTCTTATATTTATAACAAAGGTAAATTCTTGGCCATAACTTTAATTATATGCGTTTTATTTCTTCTTGAAACCCACGGGTTCTTCAATCAAGATATTGAGGTGTTGCATACGAAATGACAAAATTGTTATACACTACATCCTTCTGTAAAGGGTATACTACGTAATAAGATGTCTACCGTATTTTAAGGAAAAAGTGGAAAAAGTGTATTTTAAACTATATCATGTGAAAACCGTATATATAAACTATACTCGTATATGGTGATAAAACAAATTTTCTTGTTTGGAATTCGGTCCGAACGACAATAATTTTGATAAATATGAAGCTATAGAATTTCAATAAATTGTTGCACTTTACCATTGGCAATTTCAACATCATCAGCTAGATTCTTCACGATGTTTCTTTCTTTTTATCTCTAAAATTTCAAACATTTATGATTGAAATTTAGTGTTATTTAGTGGCAATCACAGTCATTCGTTTGCAAACAAATCAGTTGTGGTGACACATCGATTCTCTGTCTGTACTTCACTATGGAATGAATATTTTCGAAATTGATCAAATTCAATGAAACAAACAGTGATTGGAAAAATGTTTATCAATAGCTACTAATTAAATATTGCTGCCGATGCGCGTTGTTGAATAATTGTCGTTGCAGTTGGAAATGTGCAAATTATAGGCAAAGTTTAACCTTTCGGAAAACGGCTGGCATTTCATTGTATATCCTTTTGCACATTTGACGCCATCACAGAGGGGACACACACACACACACCTGTGTCCACCTTGGCGATGGATGTTTTATTTTAACAAATTGGAAGCCACATAACAAGTTCACAGTTTTATTAATAATTTGCCTCACATATCTTTCATATCTGATTTTTCAGTTAAATATTTTTCGTCCTGTATGCTCCGCTGCTCCGCCAGTCCCGTTTAACAATGAATCATCGTAAATTCCATGCATATACGAGGGCGACCGCAAAACTAACTGGCCTGGCAATTGAATTGTTTCTCTGGCTGTATGACATGTGGCGCCGTCTTGTTGGAACCACATGCCCTCCACGTTCATTTCTTCAATTCTAGGCAAGAAAAAACTGGTTATCATTTCACGATACCAAACACCATTGACTGTTTGCGCTTGACCTGCCTCATTTTCATAAAAAAAAGGTCCAATGATTCCTCCAGCCCAAAAACCACACCACACAGTGACACATTGAGGATGCATTTGCTTCTCGTGAATCACTCGAGGATTTTCCGCACCCCAAATGCGACAATTCTGCCTATTGACGAAGCCATCAAGATGAAAATGGGCCTCGTCACTGAAGATGATTTTATCGGCAAAATCAGCATTTTCATGTTGTCTCTCCAATACCCAATTAACGAACACCCTTTCGTGTAGCGCTCCATTTTTAATAACCTCGTACCTTCTACTAACAAACAATAACAATTGTTCAAATGTCAAACAATGACACTTCGATTGTTGCCAGATTTAAAAATTGCGTTCTTCTTGGGACACCCTGTCAAAATTTCCGAAATATTTAATGATTATTTTCTTTGTGATTGAAGTAAACAAGTTTTATAATTTTTGAAAAATGGAAAATAAAGAGTTTCGTGCGGTAATTAAACACTTTTATATGAAAGGTTATACGTCACAAGTAAGCAAAGATGAATTGAATTCTGTTCATGGTGATAATGCACCATCATACTCCACCGTGAAATCCTGGGTTGAACAATTTAAAATGGGTCGTTCAAGTACGGATGATGAACAACGCTCTGGAAGACCGAAAACTGCTACTACTATTGAAAACATAAGAAAAATATTTAATGAAGTGACTAAAGATAGACGAATAAAGCTCAGAGAACTTGCTGATATTGTAAAAATACACGAAAAGCAAGTTTGGAGTATTTTACATGATGAACTCCACATGAAAAAGCTATCCGCAAGTAGGGTGCCGCGTTTGTTGACTTTGCCCCAAAAAATCGTTCGTTGGACCAATTCCGAGGAGCTTTTAGCGATTTATCAGCGTAATCCAATATAGTTCTTGCGCCGCTTCACAACTGTTGATGAAACATGGATCCATCACTACATCCCAGAATGGAAAGAACAGTCAAAACAATGGATAGAAGCTGGTAAAAGTGGTCCCAAGAAGGCGAAAACTGTTAAGTCAGCAGGAAAAGTAATTGCCACAGTATTTTGGAATGCAATGGGTATAATATTTATTGATTATCTTGAGAAAGGAAAAACTATAAAAAGTGAATATTATTGTGCATTATTGGATCGGTTGAGTGAAGAAATAAAGATCAAACGACCGCATTTAGAAAAAAAAAGTTCTTTCTCATCAAGATAATGCTCCTTCACACACTGCATTTTTAACTCAACAAAAACTGGCCGAATTACGATTTGAAATTGCTCCGCATCCACCATATAGTCCAGATTTAGCTCCTTCTGATTATTTCTTGTTTCTTAATTTAAAAAAAATTCTCGGTGGCAAAAAATTGTCGTCCTATAGCGAGGTTATTGCTGAAACTGAGGCATATTTTGAAGGTCTTGAAAAATCTTATTTTTCGGATGGAATTAAAAAACTTGAAAAACGTTTGATGAAGTGTATTGAGTTGGAAGGAGATTATGTTGAAAAATAAATAATAATAATTCCAAAAAAACGCTTCTTTTTATGTTGGGCCAGTAACTTTTGCGGTCGCCCTCTTATGCGAGAAACAAAAGCGTATATTTTCCATACGCAAGTGTTTATATGCAAATGTTGACACATAAATACTTATATTTACATGCATGCCATACGAGTATCTATTGTGTTGACATATGTACTAAAACGAGTACATAAAATGGTATGCCTATTAGGGGTGGGATAGAGTTGTATGGAGATTCTTAGTAGTAAGATTTGGGTATGACCCACACCCTTATTTTGTGGGGTTTGGAAAAAAATGCATGCGCCAAAAAATGGGGGAGGTGGGGTGGTTGCAAGTGACAGCTCATCGAGGTCAAAGGTCGTGGGATGAGGATAAATTATTTACAAAAAGCCCCGCGACTATGTAGGAGTCCCACCTAGAGGGGTAAAATGTATGACCGAGGGTAAATTATTTACAAAAGGCCCCGCAACTACCGAGGAGTCCCACCTAGAGGGGTAAAATGTATGACCGACCACCATTAATTTTTCCCTCCCAATATTTTTTCCAAACATAACTATCCCCTATCTTCACCCCCTATCCAAAAAAAATTGACTTTATAAAATTAAAGTAAAAATACATTTATTTAAAATTCGAAATTTTTATAGTTTGAAAATGTTAGTCAAATTAATTCAATTTTTTCATGTGATGGATAGGGGGGCTCCCCTACAAAAAATTGACTTTTTAAAATTAAAGTAAAAATACATTTATTAAAAATTCGAAATTTTTATAGTTTGAAAATGTTAGTCAAATTAATTCAATTTTTTCATGTGATGGATAGGGGGGGGGGGGGCTCCCCTACAAAAAATTGACTTTTTAAAATTAAAGTAAAAATACATGTATTTAAAATTCGAAATTTTTTATAGTTCGAAAATGTAAGTCAAATTAATTTAATTTTTTCATGTGATGGATAGGGGGGGAGGTCCCCTACAAAAAATTGACTTTTTAAAATTAAAGTAAAAATACATGTATTTAAAACTCAAAATTTTTTATAGTTCGAAAATGTTAGTCAAATTAATTTTTTCATCTGATGGATATTTCTTCCGATTTTCGGCGACGAAAATCACTTTCACTTTGCAATTTGTAAAAAAATTGCCTTCCAGTCGGTTAATCCTTCTTCTCTGTTATTGCAATCTATTTTTATTTTAGCAAATATAAACCGATTTCTATGCAAATTGCTCAGGTTTCGGTAATGGACGTACCCTCGTGAATTCGACATTAATACATGTTTTGATATAAAATATAAAGAGAAGTCCGCACTGGCCTTTCCTGCTAAAAGTTGACCATATCGCTTTCAAATATCCCGAACGAAATATGTCCCTCCCACTTTAAAATTATAAAGTTCGACCTGGCTGAAACCGCAGGCAATGGCGACAACCTGCTGAATTACAAACTAGTATAGGGTATCTCATAATCGGCCTAGTTTGACATAACATTTTTTGTACTTGTTTTACTTTTTACCAATTGATACCTACCTAAAACAAGGAAAGATGTTCAGTTTTCAAAATGAATTTAATTAAAAAGAAAAAAAGTAAAACAAGTACAAAGAATGTTAAGTCAAACTAGGCCGATTATGAGATACCCTAGTTTTATTATATAAATAAGTAATATGAGAAGGTTGTGAAACTAATAAATTTTTAATAAAACACCACTCCTGAAGAAGTTGGAAATAAGCCAACGAAAATGAGCGAAAAACGAAATAAATTAGTTTATTTTTATAATCATAATTTGACCAAATTAACCGACAAAATCATATATTAAAAACAAAAAAAATGGTCAGACAGTTTAAGTTTTATTGGGTGAATGCTTCATAAAAATATACGAACTAATAATAAAGAAACTATAATTACGTAAATGTTTTCAGAATATAGACTTAAACATATAGACCTCCTTATTATTCAAACCTTGTCCTCTAAAACCGTCCACAATTTGTACACGCAGAAAAAAAGTATGGTTGGGGTGACAATATTCGAAGAGGATCATACTATTGTTAGGTATATGGTTGTGACACAACAATATTATGATCCTCACAACAATAGTATGATTCACACATAACCATACTATGATCCCCACAACCATAGTATGATTCACACTCAACCATACTGTGATCTCCACCACCATACTATGATCCTCACAACCATAGTATGTTTCTCATACAACCATAGTATGATCTTCAAAACCATAGTATGATTCATACTCAACCATACTTTTATCTCCACAACCATATTATGATCCTCACAACCATAGTATGTTCCTCATACAACCATAGTATGATCCTCACAACCATAGTATGATTCACACGCAACCATACTATGATCCCCACAACCATAGTATGATTCACACTCAACCATACTATAATCCCCAAAATTATTTATTAGGATTGGTTATTGTTGTTATTCAAAAATAGAGATTCTTATTAAGTATGCTATTTTAAATTGCATTACTATTACTCGTAGATCATAGCCAGATTTGATGCCATGTTTTTATTAAACATTTCATTCAAGAAACAAAAATATATATTCCAACGGTCAAAAATACTTTTAGTTGCCAGCAGGGGTGAATGCTACTTCACCATCCGTAGACACCAAGTAACGAATGTGATTTTACCATGATCAATGGCTATATACTTAAGTGCAGGCAGATTTTAAATAAACGAGAACCAGTCGGTATTAGAGTATTTCACCGAACAAAAAAAACAATAAAAATCCCTCGAACTACCTTCCGATTGTTTTTGTCTTTTTTAATGGACAGCAACCATTCACTGTATCGTGTGTATGTGTTTTTTTTGTATATCAAAAAAAACATACGCACACACATACATGTGTGCTCTACAAAACCTGTTTTGTTATGTTCATAGTCACAACCATACTGTATGATTGCCGTAATCAAATTATTGTGAACGTAAATTTTAAACAACAGTTCTTTTGTTGCACCAACCATGTTTATATGGTTGCTACAACCATATTTTCATTTCTAAATTTGGAAATAATACTATTGTTACATTTCAACAATAGCAATATTGTCGCAATCACACTATTGTCAAAATAAAATTCAAAAAACAATACTATGGTTGCGACGAACATGCTTTTATTGTAGAGAACATATTAGTGTTACGGTGACCATAGTGTAACCATATCTTTTCTCTGCGTGTAATCCAATGGGTTCAAATCTGGACTGCCTGAGGGTCATTCTTCAGAGGAAATGAACGCTGGCAAATTGTTTCGAAGTCAGGCCTGGGACGTTTTAGCCTTATGGGCCGGCGCAGAATCCTGCTGGAAAGTCCTTGGCTGGTTTTGGAACAGGGAATTGTTAAGAGGCTTCACAACAGCTTCCAAAACGGTTTCTTGGTAAAGTTTAGACAATGTTTTGACTCCTTGTTCGCAGAAATGCAGTTTAGTGACCCCATCGTAAGAGACACCCCACTAAAACATGACTGAAGCTGGATGATGACCCTTTTTCACCCGTAGGATCGGTTTAGATACTTCCTTAGATGACCGCTCATACACTCTATCATTTTGCTTGTTAAATTTTTCCTGAACGGTAAACTTTTTTTCATCGGTGAACAAAATTTTTCTGTGAAAGTTATCGGCGTGCTTCACCAGATGACTCTTGCATTTTTCAATCCTATTTTTTTAAAGCTGCAGTCAATAAATGTCTGGTACGTCGTTTGAAAGCCCCAAGTCCCAAGTCTTTTTTAATGATTCGACTCATGGACTATTGCGTGATATTCATCTCACGGGCCATGATTTTCTGCTTTCGGAGCGGATTTCTGTGAATTATTGATTTAACGGCTTTGATGACATGGCGGTGTTCGAACAGAGCGTGGGCGGCCCGACCGGTGGCGGTCTTTTACATCTCCAGTCTCCTCAAACAGTTTTATGCATCGGCAGACGAACATGCGGCTAATCCCTAGTGGCCGGAGCGTTTTGAAAATATCGCCATGATTTTCTGTTTTCGGAGCGGATTTCTGTGAATTCTTGATTTAACGGCTTTCGAACATGCGGTGTTCGAACAGAGCGTGGGCGGCCCGACCGGTGGCGGTCTTTTACATCTCCAGTCTCCTGAAACAGTTTTATGCATCGGTATACGAACATGCGGCTAATCCCCAGTGGCCGGAGCGTTTTGAAAATATCGCTTTTTTTCATTTCACACTTCAAAAGCGCTATTACAGCGATACGGTTCTCATTAACTGACCATTCCTTGATGAAAGTTGAAACAATTTTAAAATCCCGTTACAGACTAACGCTATTGAGGTTAGCTTTTAAAACCCATATGACATTAACAGGGTATGTTCAGTTCTACTATTGAAATGGGTGTGTTCAATGTTGTAACAGTATTTATGTCCCTACTAAGTAAATTGAAGTGCTTCAAACAAGAGAGGAGGTCTAAACTTTTAGTGTAATTATTAAAGATAAAAGCCGCTCTCCCCCAAAACAAACACACTTATTTTTGGTGCCACAGTGTAATAGAATATCAAGTACACCACTCAAGTGTCATTTGCCTATACTAAATATTATACTAAATTCAAATTACCCGAACAAAACAAAAGACGATCTGCGCCCAAGATGTTGATAACATTTTTCTAATTCATTCATTTTCCTACGAGCAGCTATAGAAACTTGCCAGCCTGACAAAAAAACAAGCTGCCGGTCTGGTCTGCGGCGCTGTGCGAAACTTTTCCATTCACTTCCAGTGCTTTGATTTAGAATCAATAAATATTCAATTATATGCAAAATACGTTTATTATCATAATATGTATTCGCAAATAAAAAATTACAATAATAATAATAATGATGACAATGGCATGGCTGGCATACGATGGCTGGGCTTGGCTGGTGGCGGGACCGGTGCAGTTTAGAAACTTCGCTGATGCTCAAGCGAATCTGTACCACCACTTTTGTGTACCGTGTGGAGGCCATTGAATTCGTGGGCTGTGAGAACTCAATGGCTGCATGCCTCATCAATATGGAATAATATGCCATGGTATTGGTTTCCAAACACAGGCGCATATCTGTGCATATATTCCGCCGCCCGGTCGCCCGCCCCTTCCCAAAGGCAAATATTATTTTATTCCTTTTAAATAATACCGTTCATATCTCGACAATGATAACAAACGAATGCGAACGAGTACTAATGAGATCATTTTATATTGGATTTGGTTGACTAAAGCACACTGACAGACAGACAGACGGACGGACAGACATACAGGCATACATCATATGTCAGATTGCATTTGCCCCTACATTGTTAGTCGATATGGAAATATTTCCGAGCTTGTGCGTGCGTATGTGCTGGCTCACATTGATTTGCATACGATAATTTATTTGGGGAATAACAGTCAATTAGTAATCAAAACATGGCTTAAATGTGTTCTCATAGAATTTGTTGCCACAGCTTTAATATGATTTTTCAAGTAATTTTTCAAAAAATGTGCCACTTAGTTTGCATATATACGCAGGCGGTTTAATAAGTTTGAAATAAAATAAACAGAGAGAAAAGAAAATTGTGTCTTTCAGACCTTATTTACACTACGAGGGCGGTTCGGAAAGTTCTTAGCCTATCAATGAAAGAGAATAGTTAGTTTTTCAAAAATATTTTTATTTTTCAATATAATCTCCTGAAACTTCAATACACTTAGTCCAACGCTTATCTAGCAATTCTATCCCTTGAATAAAATAGTTTTCCTCAAGGTCTTCAAAATAGTGGTTTACAACTGTAATTGCATCTTCATTTGAGGTAAAATGATTGCCAGCAAGGAAAGTTTTTAGATTTGGGAACCGGTATAAGTCACTGGGAGCTAAATCAGGAGATTAAGGTGGGTGGTCAAGCAACTCGTACTTTAATTCCTTGATTTTAGCCATTGTTAAAACACTCTTGTGCGCTGGTGCGTTGTCTTGATGAAAAATTATTTTTTTGTGTTGTAAGCCAGGACATTTTTCTCGAATTTGTACATTTAATTGATCTAAAAGGTTGCAATAGTACTCTGAATTTATGGTTTTACCCTTTTGCAGATAGTCAATCAATAAAATACCTTTGAAGTCCCAAAAAACCGTTGCCATAACCTTACCAGCCGATTGAATTGTTTTTGCCACTTCCTCCAGCTTCAGTCCATTGTTTGGATTGTTCTTTTGTCTCTGGAGTATAGTGGTGGATCCATTTCTCATCAACAGTTATGAAACGACGCTTAAAATCCATTTTACTTCGCTAAAAACGATTTAAACAAGCTTGAGAAATGTTCATTCCTATGCGTTTTTGGTCGACTGTTAACAAGTGCGGCACCCATCTTGCAGAAAGCTTTTTCATCTGTAGTTCTTCATGCAAAATTAAATGGACTCGATCATTTGAGATGCCCATGATATTAGCTATTTAACGCACTTTTATTCGTCGATCATTTAATACCATATCATGCACTTTGGCTACAATTTCTGTTGTTGTTGTTGCTGTTTTTGGACGTCCACTACGTGGTTCATCTTCAATGCTTGTACGACCACGTTTAAATTTAGCAACCCAATTTTTTACTGTTGCATATGAAGGAGCACTTTCACCTAACACATTCACCATATCATTATGAATTTCTTGTCCCGATAAACCTTTTTTATGTAAATATTTAATGACATCACGCATTTCTAATTTTTCCGTTGTAAAAAAATCGCGGATGCGTCTTTTGTGAACACCCCCTTCTATATGAAGGAGTTGCCAGATCGAAACAAAATTTAACATGTATTCATAGCAGAGATGGAAGTTTACAAAACACTTAACTTTTTTCTGTTTATACTGCGCTTTTTGTGCTAGGCTAAGAAGTTTCCGAACAGCCCTCGTAATTTAAAATTTGTTTAAGGCATGGCAAGGCCATACGTTTGATAACTCTAACTAAACCTCTTCAGCCGACGTTGTAAATGAAAATCTACAGATGGATCTCATTGTAGAGTCTCCGTAGAGGTGATAATGGTGTGTCGTATTTTCGTGGACAATTGTTTGAAAACAACCCGAAGAATGTCATTAACAGTATTTCTCATACGATTGGTGAGAAGCTGGTTCAGTTTTTCCTTAAACAACTGTAGCATTGCATTTCGTTTTTCTTAAACGAGCAATGAAAATGATATTGCGCGTTGAAGATTGCTCTACGCACAGTTCGAAGACTATACGCAAAGCGTAATTCTCATTAATTCAAATAAATCTCCCGTATAAGTCATTTGAATTGCTGCCGATGTAATCGTTGCCAATGACTGCTGACGTAAACCCTTGGCGGGTTTAGAAACAGCTGTACAGTCTACCAGGCAACCAAGCCAATACATTTCACGAATTTTTTACGTTGATTCTGAAAAAGAAACCACAAAAAGGTCTCGAACTAGAATAAAAAATGTCCAAGTCATAATAATGAAAAGAGACCGAATAAATATAAGCAAAAACAAAAAAAATGTTAATGATCTTTTAATGCCAAAACGTTAGTCGAAGTCAGCATTTTTATCATGGTAAAGTTCACTAACAAGCAACGATTGAAAGTCGTCAAAAATACAGGATGGAGCGATGCTAACAAACCAGCTACGGTTCGAAATGCTCGAACAAGCCATCCAAAATTGGACCCTCAGAATGGAAAACCTGAGGCATAGTTGCGGTCAACATTTGAAGGAAATTATATTCAAAAAATAAATGCCATAAAATGTCCTTTCGAAAGAACCTCAAATATTCCACATTTTATTTGATTTTTTGAATTTTTAATATATTTTGAAAAAATACCGTTAAATTGACCATCCGATATAAACAAAAACAAAAAAAATGTTCAAGATCTTTCAGTTTTAAAACGTTACTCGATGTCAACATTTTCATCATGGTAAAGTTCACTTACGAGCAACGTTTGGAAATCACTAAAAATTACTATCGAAATTCTGAGTCAGTGGTCGCAACTTTAAGAGCTCTTTCTCCAGTTTTCGGCCGTTATGATCGTCCCACCCGACAGGCTGTGGCTGCTATAGTGAATAAATTTGGATCAAAATTTTCACTTCTGAAAAAAAGTGAAATTCTTCGGAAATTCTGAGTCAGTGGTCGCAACTTGTTGTTCCTTTGATGTTGGCGCCAAAGAGCCGCCGTACCGCTCAAAGCGACGAAAATATCGCAGTATTTAAACCTACGACTGCTATATTTTCGTCGCTTTGAGCGGTACGGCGGCTTTTTGGCGCCAACATTGAAGGAACAACAAGTTGCGACCACTGACTCAGAATTTCGACAGTCATTTTGAATGAGCCAAATCAGTCGATTCCACGTCGTTCTCAGGAATTTGGCATCTCTCAAACCACACTGTGGCGTAATTTGTGCAAAGATCTTGGCCTTCTTCCATATAAGATTAAAGTGACTCAAGAACTAAAACCACTAGATCATTTGAAACGTGAAAACTTTTCCGATTGGGCTCTGGCAAAGTTTCACGAAAATTTCATCGGAATTTCATCGAAAAATTATCTTCAGCGATGAAGCTCATTTCTGGCTGAGTGGTTTTGTTAATAAACAAAATATGAGAGATTGGACAGCAACAAACTCACATGCAAGAGAGTTTTCAAGAGACACAATTTCATCAGTAAAAAATTACTGTGTGGTGTGGTTTTCATGTCGGAGGTGTGATTGGGCCGTAATTTTTCGTCGATGAAAACAATCGTCATGTTACCGTCAATGGAGAGCTCTTTCGCATTAGAAAATTATTTTTGGCCAGAATTAGATAAACCCGACCTCGCCCATATGTGGGCCGTAATTATTCGTCGATGAAAACAATCGTCATGTTACCGTCAATGGAGAGCTCTTTCGCATTAGAAAATTATATTTGGCCAGAATTGGATGAACCCGACCTCGCCCATATGTGGTTGTAACAAAACGGTGCCACTAGCCACACAATCGATTTACTGAAAGGCAAATTCGGTTAATGTGTTTTCCCGAGAAATGGCCCGGTCGAATGGCCACCTTATTCATGCGCTTTAACGCCATTGGATTTTTTTTATGCGGCCACACATCAAGCCATTGGTCTATGGCAAAAAGCCAACAACTTTAGATGAGCTCAGAGACGACATCCAACGCGAAATTGCCAACGCTCCGGTCAAAATGTTTGCCAGGGTGGTGCAAAATTGGGTCCAAAGAATAGATCGCTGTAGACGGGCTCGTGGTGGTCATATGACCGAAGTAGAGTTTCATTCTTAAAATGTAATATTTTTACTACACCTGGAATAAATTTTCACTCTGTATCTTAAATATTCTGTTTAAAATTGTAATGTCCTTAATGGAAAACCCTGTAGCTCCCACATATGTGTTCATCTGACTTCTCTGTTTAAGCTCGAAAAGCCACGTCTTACATCTGATCCTGATACAATTTTGCACAAGTAAGATTTTGGACCAAGGAGAAGGCCCTTACAATTGAATAAAATCGGTTAAGATTTGGTTATAGCTCCTACATACGAGGGCGACCGCAAAAGTAACTGGCCTAACATAAAAAGAACCGTTTTTTTGGAATTATTATTATTTATTTTTAAACATAATCAATACACTTCATCAAACGTTTTTCATATTTTTTAATTCCATCCGAAAAATACGATTTTTCAAGACCTTCAAAATTTGCCATAGTTTCAGCAATAACCTCGCTATTGGACGAAAATCTTTTGCCACCGAGAATTTTTTTTAAATTGGGAAACAAGAAATAATCAGAAGGAGCTCAATCTGGACTATATGGTGGATGCGAAGCAATTTCAAATCGTAATTCGTCCAGTTTTTGTTGAGTTAAAACTCAACTATTGGATTACGCTGATAAATCGCTAAAAGCTCCTCGGAATTGGTCCAACGGACGATTTTTTGGGGCAAAGTCAACAAACGCGGCACCCATCTTGCGGATAGCTTTTTCATGTGGAGTTCATTATGTAAAATACTCCAAACTTGTTTTTCGTGGATTTTAACAATATCAGCAAGTTCTCTGAGCTTTATTCGTCTATCTTTAGTCACTTCATTAAATATTTTTCTAATGTTTTCAATAGTAGTCGCAGTTTTCGGTCTTCCAGAGCGTTGTTCATCTTCCGTACTTGAACGACCCATTTTAAATTGTTGAACCCAGGATTTCACGGTGGAGTATGATGGTGCATCATCACCATGAACAGAATGCAATTCATCTTTGATTAATTGTGGCGTATTACCTTTCATATAAAAGTATTTAATTACCGCACGAAACTCTTTATTTTCCATTTTTCATAAATTATAAAACTTGTTTACTTCAATCAAAGAAAATAATCATTAAATATTTCGGAAATTTTGACAGATGGCTTATAAAAGATTGCTTTTAAAAAACAAAAAAAAAGTTGCTAGTAAAACAGAAAATGTGCCAGGCCAGTTAGTTTTGCGGTCGCCCTCGTATTTGTTCATTCGATTTCACCAAAAGCAATGATATTTTCTTACAAATTAAGAATACAAATAGTCTCGGTGAATTGGGTGCATAGCATAATTTGAGTTGGCTTTTCGGAACATCCAGGAGTGCATGGTGTAAGACAGTCGGCCACGCCCGACTTAAGTTTTCTTTCTAGTTTTCGCTTGAATCGATGTCACTAGATTCGGTGCCAAACAGTGTTTGACTAACGGGTGATCAATCTAGAGGATTTTTTCGCAGATTACGCGTGAGCTGTGTTATGTGGAGGTTAAACTGTTTAATTTTTTCTTTTTTTCTTTCACATATAAAGAAAAGATATGGTTGTCTCAAATAAAAGTATGTTAGTAGCAACTACTTATATAGTATTGTTTTTTTTTTTGAATTTCATTCAACAATACGAGGGCGGTTCGGAAAGTTCTTAGCCTATCAATGAAAGAGAATAGTTAGTTTTTCAAAAATATTTTTATTTTTCAATATAATCTCCGGAAACTTCAATGCACTTAGTCCATCGCTTATCTAGCAATTCTATCCCTTGATTAAAATAGTTTTCCTCAAGGTCTTCAAAATAGCGGTTTACAACTGTAATTGCATCTTCATTTGAGGTAAAACGCTTGCCAGCAAGGATTTTTTTAGATTTGGGAACAGGTAAAAGACACTGGGAGCTAAATCAGGAGAATAAGGTGGGTGGTCAAGCAACTCGTACTTTAATTCGTTGATTTAAGCCATTGTTAAAACACTCTTGTGCGCTGGTGCGTTGTCTTGATGAAAAATTATTTTTTTGTGTTGTAAGCCAGGACGTTTTTCTCGAATTTGTACATTTAATTGATCTAAAAGGTTGCAATAGTACTCTGAATTTATTGTTTTACCCTTTTGCAGATAGTCAATCAATAAAATACCTTTAAAGTCCCAAAAAAAAACGTTGCCATAACCTTACCAGCCGATTGAATTGTTGTTGCCTTATTTGGGGCACTTCCTCCAGCTTCAGTCCATTGTTTGGATTGTTCTTTTGTCTGTGAAGTATAGTAGTGGATCCATGTCTCATCAACAGTTAAGAAACGACGCTTAAAATCCATTTTATTTCGCTGAAAACGATCCTAACAAGCTTGAGAAATGTTCATTCTTATGCGTTTTTGGTCGACTGTTAACAAGTGCGGCACCCATCTTGCAGAAAGCTTTTTCATCTGTAGTTCTTCATGCAAAATTAAATGGATTCGATCATTTGAGATGCCCATGATATTAGCTATTTAACGCACTTTTATTCGTCGATCATTTAATACCATATCATGCACTTTGGCTACAATTTCTGTTGTTGTTGCTGTTTTTGGACGTCCACTACGTGGTTCATCTTCAATGCTTGTACGACCACGTTTAAATTCAGCAACCCAATTTTTTACTGTTGCATATGAAGGAGCACTTTCACCTAACACATTCACCATATCATTATGAATTTCTTGTCCCGATAAACCTTTTTTATGTAAATATTTAATGACACCACGCATTTCTAATTTTTCCATTGTAAAAAAATCGCGGATGCGTCTTTTGTGAACATCTGTTTCTATATGAAGGAGTTGCCCAGTCGAAACAAAATTTAACATGTGTTCATAGCAGAGATGGAAGTTTCCAAAATACTTAACTTTTTTCTGTTTATACCGCGCTTTACCGTGCTAGGCTAAGAAGTTTCCGAACCGCCTCGTACATTCAATGTCCTGACTCTGTAAACATTTGTGTGAGTACACACATCTGTATGCAAAAATAAACACATACATACATTTGTATTTATATAGCTATTTCTGAGCCGAACTTTTAGGGGCATACAAAAATATTAACCTTTCCAAGGATAATGGTTACGAAAATATGATATGAAACTCTAAACACTTGACACGTTTACGTTTCTTTCTGCCTACATAATTGAAGGTTAATTGAATTCAATAATATCCTACAGGCTGCATGACTTTGCAAAACAATATTGCGACAAAAGAAAAAACAATTTACACGTCATACATCTTGTGCTGGAGATAAGCCTGAAATAGATACAAATACATATTTATCAGGTAATTCGCACGAATACTTAGCGTATATGAACAGTACAACGGAATCGTTTAGGTACACAAGTAATATAGGTTTAAGGTTGCCAATATGTCCTTTGTGACGTTTTTCTTTAGTATGCACGACAAGTAGAAAAAAAGTACAAGTAGAAAAAAGTATGGTTGGGATAACAATATTCGAAGAGCATCATACTATTGTTGGGTATATGGTTGTGGTACAACCATATTATGATCCTCACTACAAAGTATGATATGACCACACTATAACCCTCACAACTATTCTATTATCCTCACAACAATGGTATACTTATAATTCACACATAACCAAACTATGATCCCTACAACCATAGTATGATTCACACTCAACCATTCTATGATCTCCACAACCATATTATGATCTTCACAACCATAGTATGTTTCACAAATAACCATAGTATGATAACAACGACCATAGCATGATTCACACACAACCATGTTATGATCCCTTTAACCATAGTATGAGAACACACAATTATACTATGATCCCGAAAATTATTTATTAGAATTGGGTTAAGTTGTCTGCAAGAGATTTTAAATTATGAAAATTATTTTAAAATAAATCAAATTTAAAATAAAAGGAGTAATTTATTTAACATTAGCAAAAAATCAGCTTAAAAACCGTAATCGTTTTTATTAAACATATAGGGTGATCCATCTAGACGTATTTTTTCAGAACAAAAATAATATATAAAAAAACAAATCAAGTGTGGAATCTTTATTGGTAATTCGAAAGGACATTTTAAGGCATATATTTTTTTAAAAAAATAATTACCTTCAAATGTTGGCCGCAACTACGCCTCAGGGTTTCCATTCTGAGGGTCCAATTTTGGATGACTCGTTCAAGCATTTCGACCGGTATGGTTTTAATGACACGCGTAATGTTGGATTCCTAAATCTGAATCGTAGCTGGTTAGTCAGCATAGACATTGAACTTTACGTAGCCCCAAACAAAAATATCTAAAGGTGTGGCGGCAAATTCGCCGGTCCACAACGTGAAATAAGCTGCTTTTCGAAATGACCTCTTAATATATCCATTGTTTCAGCAGCTGTACGGCAAGGGGCACCGTTCTGTTGAAACCAAGTGTCGTTAAGATTACAGGCTTCAATTTCAGGTAGCAAAAAGTCCGATATCATGGCGCGATAGCGAGCACCATCCACGGTTACGTGCCAGCCTTCATCATTTTTGAAAAAAATATGGACCGATGGTTTTTACCAGCCTAAAAATCGCACCAAACCGTGGTTTTCTCTGGGTATAATAGCACCTCTTCTTGTTGCTCTTCAGCCCAAATGCGGCAATTTTGTTTATTGACATTGCCGTTGAGCCAGGAATGGGCCTCTTCACTGAACATAATTTTGGTCGAAAACAGCGGATCTTCCCGTTACTCACCGAACGCTCATTTCCATAATACAGTTGCCTACATTTGAAGGTAATTATTTTCAAAAAATAAATGCCACAAAATGTCCTTTCAAATTACCAATAAAGATTCCACACTTGATTTGAATTTTTATATATTTTTGTTCTGAAAAAATATCTCATGATGGATGACCCTCTATATATCAGTTAAACAAAGCCAGAGCAGTTTAATGAAAAATGTCCATATAAAAAGTACTAGGAGTATTGCATTAGATCTGTAACAATAACATTGTTCTAAAACGCATATTTACATGAAAAAAATTACAATCATAAAGTATGAGTGGCGTAATCATACTATTGTTAACATAAAACAAAAAAGAAGACAAGACTTTTGTCGCACCAACCATATTTATATTGCTGCTTAAACCATATCATCTTTTTTAAATTTGACAACAATACGAGGGCGGTTCGGAAAGTTCTTAGCCTATCAATGAAAGAGAATAGTTAGTTTTTCAAAAATATTTTTATTTTTCAATATAATCTCCTGAAACTTCAATACACTTAGTCCAACGCTTATCTAGCAATTCTATCCCTTGATTAAAATAGTTTTCCTCAAGGTCTTCAAAATAGTGGTTTACAACTGTAATTGCATCTTCATTTGAGGTAAAACGCTTGCCAGCAAGGATTTTTTTTAGATTTGGGAACAGGTAAAAGTCACTGGGAGCTAAATCAGGAGAATAAGGTGGGTGGTCAAGCAACTCGTACTTTAATTCGTTGATTTTAGCCATTGTTAAAACACTCTTGTGCGCTGGTGCGTTGTCTTGATGAAAAATTATTTTTTTGTGTTGTAAGCCAGGACGTTTTTCTCGAATTTGTACATTTAATTGATCTAAAAGGTTGCAATAGTACTCTGAATTTATTGTTTTACCCTTTTGCAGATAGTCAATCAATAAAATAACTTTGAAGTCCCAAAAAACCGTTGCCATAACCTAACCAGCCGATTGAATTGTTTTTGCCTTCTTTGGGGCACTTCATCCAGCTTCAGTCCATTGTTTGGATTGTTCTTTTGTCTCTGGAGTATAGTGGTGGATACAGGTCTCATCAACAGTTAAGAACGACGCTTAAAATCCATATTATTTTGTTGAAAACGATCCAAACAAACTTGAGAAATGTTCATTCTTATGCGTTTTTGGTCGACTGTTAACAAGTGCGGAACCCATCTTGCAGAAAGCTTTTTCATCTGTAGTTCTTCATGCAAAATTAAATGGACTCGATCATTTGAGATGCCCATGATATTAGCTATTTAACGCACTTTTATTCGTCGATCATTTAATACCATATCATGCACTTTGGCTACAATTTCTGTTGTTGTTGTTGCTGTTTTTGGACGTCCACTACGTGGTTCATCTTCAATGCTTGTACGACCACGTTTAAATTTAGCAACCCAATTTTTTACTGTTGCATATGAAGGAGCACTTTCACCTAACACATTCACCATATAATTATGAATTTCTTGTCCCGATAAACCTTTTTTATGTAAATATTTAATGACACCACGCATTTCTAATTTTTCCATCGTAAAAAAATCGCGGATCCGTCTTTTGTGGACACCTGTTTCTATATGAAGGAGTTGCCAGATCGAAACAAAATTTAACATGTGTTCATAGCAGAGATGGAAGTTTCCAAAACACTTAACTTTTTTCTGTTTATACCGCGCTTTTTGTGCCAGGCTAAGAAGTTTCCGAACCGCCCTCGTACTCTTGTTTCTT
Source organism: Hydrotaea diabolus (assembly GCA_963513945.1). NCBI lineage: Eukaryota > Metazoa > Arthropoda > Insecta > Diptera > Muscidae > Hydrotaea > Hydrotaea diabolus. The sequence continues at coordinate 138,777,537 of OY740719.1, forward strand.
TTCAACAAAATTAATATTGCCGCAATCATACTACAAATTAAAATTAAATTCAATAAACAATACTATTTATAGCGGAGAACATAAATACTGTTACACACGTTTTATGCTGTAAAATAAAAAAGTACTGAATGTTTTCGGACCAAATATTTTTTAATATATTTATTGATGTATATTGTATGGAAAAAGAATCTACTTTTTTGAAATGTCCGCGTTTTGCCTTTACACACGCCTTAAGTCGCACTGGCCAATCGTCAATAGCTGCACGAACCTCGTGCATTGGAAAATTGGCCACAGCTCGAACCAAAGCAGTCTTAAGAGATCCAATGTTGGGGTATTTCTGTGACAAACCTTGTCCTCTAAAACCATCCACAATTTGTAATCCAATAGGTTCAAATCTGAACTGCCTGAGGGCCATTCTTCAGAGGAAATGAACGCTGGCAAATTGTTTCGAAGCCAGGCCTGGGACGTTTTAGCCTTATGGGCCGGCGCAGAATCCTGCTGGAAAGTCCATGACTGGTTTTGGAACAGAAAATTGTTAAGAGGCTTCATAACAGCTTCCAAAACGGTTTCTTGGTAACTTTGGCCGATGTTTTGTCTCCTTGTTCGCAGAAATGCAGGTCAGTGACCCCATCGTAAGAGACACCCCACCAAACCATGACTGAAGCTGGGTGATGACCCTTTTCCACCCTTGGGATCAGTTCAGATGCTTGCTTAGATGACCGCGCATACACTATCATTTTGACTGTTGAATTTTTCCTGAACGATAAAAATGTTTTCATCGGTGAACAAAATTTTTCTGTGCAAGTTATCAGCGTGCTTCATCAAAAGACGTTTGCATTTTTCAATCCTATTTTATTATTAAAGCTGCAGTCAATAAATGTCCGGTACATCGTTTGAAAGCCCCAAGTCTTTTTTGATGATTCGACTCATGGACTTTTGCGTGATATTCATCTCACGGGCCATGATTTTCTGTTTTCGGTGCGGATTTCTGTAAATTCTTGATTAAACGGCTTTGATGACATGCGGTGTTCGAGCGTGGGCGACCCGACCGGTGGCGGTCTTTTACATCTCCAGTCTCCCTAAGCAGTTTTTAGCATCGGTAGACGAACATGCGGCGAACAAACGCTTCGGTCACTAGGCCGGAGCGTTTTGAAAATATCGCTTTTTTCATTTCACACTTGAAAGCGCTATTACAGCGACACTGTTCTTATTATCTGACCACTCCATGATGAAAGTTGAAACAATTTTAAGATCCCGTTACAGGCTAACGCCATTGAGGTTAGCTTTCAAACCCATATGACATTAACGGGGTATGTTCAGTTCTACTATTGAAAAGGATGTGTTCAATGTTGTAACAGTATTTATGTCCCTACTAAGTAGTAACCATATTTTTTCTCTGCGTGCAGTCAGGGTTCAACGATGTGTAACAAATTCAAAATTTTGGTCAGAGCTATAAAACTGTTTCTTAACACGGTGAGGAGCGGGTTAGTCAATGATTTCTGTTGGAAATGAAGGACCAAGGTGAATATAGTAAATTCACAAAAGGTAGGTTCCACTAGTGAAAATTGGGTAACAATGTTGGCTATGGTAATCCGAGTAGTGCGTTCGGTAGGCCGATTATATCGACCATAAGAAGGGGTAAGCGCACGAAAAAACGTTGCTCACCGAAAGCTCATTTCCATCAGACAATTTGGAGACGTTGTTGCGGTGTAAAGCTTTTCATGATGAAATCGCAAACAGTACTTAAAAAAAATAATGTTTAACACAACTCATGTGTAATCTGTAAAAAAAACTATTGAAAAAAATAACTCTAGATAGATCATTCGTTATAAACTTCAGCCAGTCCGAAATTGATGTCGTTGTTCTTTTTAAAGAATTTTTTGTTTGTTTTTGAGTTTATGTCATCTGGCACCTAGATTTATATTACAATTTTTAGCGCCTACCAGAGGTTTTGGTCAGTTATTTGGAAAGTTTGGGTGGAAAAATATTTTACTAATGGCAACACTGCACCGAACATTGACAATGCCAATCAACGCATAATTATGTGTGTACCCAAGCCTGCCAGCACTACTGTGTACCACCTCATATCGCAAGGCATTTCATTATGCAAATTTTGTGCTAATACAACTGTACGGTGCGCGGAAGGTACTTAAATTTGTACACTCCATTTTACATTTTTTGTCTGTAACCCCAAAGCAAAGCACACACACTAACACACTCACACACACACACACTAAAAACACGTCGAATTCTTCTTTAGGCCATGATATTCCCTGCAACACAATGATATAATCCTCCCGGCCGGCGAACACTCTCGGGGATAAATAACCGAGAAAAAAAGACAGGCGGTAAGAAATTGGCTTTCTTTTTTATATTGACATCTTTCTTGGCTCCTCATCGGCTGGATGGCAGATGCGAGGGGGCGATTTACACAAGTGTATCAAAAAATACAATGAGCGAAATGTGACGGAAAAAATAAATTACAAATAATTTCATTTTTAAACTATTTTCAGAATGACAAAAATGAACGTACATCAAAGTTAAGCTTAATTTTGAGGGGGGTGGGCGAGCAACGACGAAGGAACGCCGCGCCGTCATTCATTCGAAACATTTTGCGCGCCCCTACACCTCCTACTCAGCCAGCGACAATCATTTGTCAGGGAGGAAATGAAAATCATGTTGTTCCGCGAACCGTTAGTAATGCATACCCAGAAACCCCCACCCCTGAACTTATCCTCAGACAATCGGGGGAAAAGAAAATAAAGTTAAAGAACACAGAAAAAAAGACAAAAATCATATGTTTTCTTTTCGTCAAGACTTTGGCATTGATGATGACAGCATATGTACAGCTGGTTATGCTGAAATGCAAACGAGCGTAGCTACCAAAATTGGAAAGAGTAATACCGGGTTGCCCGTATTCGACGGACCCATCTGGAGAAGTGCGCCTTCTAAGAACACCATTAAGCGTTTATACGAAAAATTTTCGACTGGTGAGACTCTTTCTAATCCGAAGAGGCCAAATAAAAGTCGACCAAGGCGATCGGCCGAGAATATCGCTGCCGTACGAGCCAGTGTTGAGAGGTCCCCAAGAACATCCCAAAAACGCCGTTCTCAGCAGTTGGGCATGGCTCGGTCCACTTTACAACGGATTATTCGCGTTGATTTGCATTTGTTTCCGTACAAAATTCAATTTACGCAAAGATTGTTGCCTGTGGACAAGCTTCGTCGATTGGAATGGGCCCAAAGAGTCATCGAAATGGCCGAAGATGACGAGCAATTTTGGAACAAAATTATCATGTCCGATGAAGCCCATTTCACCATTTCGGCCATTTGAGAGATATCATATTCAAAAATTGATGTAAACAAATCTACTTGGAACAAATTAAATGATTAAGATTGCCAACCGCCAAATTTTTATTTTTTTCTTTGATTTTTTTAAAAAAAACATGGGTCCGTCGAATATGGGCAACCCTGTAGATACGAGAACGCTATGTTACAAGCCCATAGAAATTAAAGCTCTAACTATTTTTTCCTAGACAGTCGATTTATTGTCATAGTAGCCGGTTATACCTGTTGAAGCTATGAAAGTGTTAACCCTCCGGCGGGTGAAAAGGTCCCTGGGGACCTTTTTCATTTTTAAACTGAAATTACTCCTTGATGGTCCATGGGAAGTATACCCGACCCCCACATGTATTCCAAGGAAATTTTATCTAGAATCGTTTTAAAAAAAACTTCAAAGCGATCCGACCAATAGTTTAGTTTCTACTGAGATTTAAATGCGTTCAGTACGGGAACGTGTGAAAAGATCCGCTGGGACCTTGTGCTGAAATTTCAAGAAATCGTTAAAAAAAAATGCACTGTCTTTTGGCTTGTTTTATTGTTTGAACCCATCACAAACGTGTTCCTTGAATTTTAGTTACTTTTTGGATTATTTTATTGTGCCTTTCCTTGAAACATAATAAACTTTCCGTCCCTTTTTGTATTGTTGTTGTCCAGGCTAGAAGATGTACAAGATAGAAGCCAGGTAGGCGTAGAAAAGGGTATAAAAGCGGGTGTAGTTTCGTAAGCCAAATCAGTGAAAGTTGAGACAGTGAACATCGAGTGCGAAACTTAATTTTGAATTTTATAGAGAGAAATAAAAGTACAATACAATGGCAGAGGAAAATTTAGACATTACTGAAATTGTGGTACATCGTAGTACACGCTACCAGCAAATGAGTGAGGATGATAGATTTGCAGACTTCATGAGTGCGGAGATGAGCGATGAAGGTGCTATTCCTGCTTGAAGGTGCGGATGATGACGATTTCACATATCAAGCAAATTTTCCTGTTAATGATTCGGATGCGGGAACTGAACCACATATAGACATCAATGAAGATATTAGTGATGACGACGATGATGAAGAGGAAGAGGCTGATGCTCAGCAAACAAGTGACAATTACTTCATTTCCAAAGATGGCACCAAATAGACTAAAAATGCACCACCAGTCGTCCCGTACTCGTGCTCATAACGTGATCGACTACACAAGTAGGAATCCGGGACCAGTAGGAACCACATATGATCCCTTTACCATATTCCGCTCGCTCATCACCGAAGACATGGCGTACATCATAATACGCAAATCAAATCGGAAAGGCAGGGAAGTGAACGCTGCATGGAATTTGGCAAATCTAACTAGCACAAAGGAATGGAAACCAATCACTTTGAAAGAGTTCGATGCTTTTTTTGGCTATTATTTTGTATGCTGGACTCACTAAATCGACTAGAGAACCTCTTGAAGAGTTATGGAGCCCAACGCGCTGTCCAATATATAAAACTAAATTATCATTAGATCGTATGAAGTGCATAAAACAATGCCTTAGATTCGACAATGGAAAAACGTGACAGCAGCGACTAATCAACAGCAAAACTGCGGCTATTGATGATATTTGGCAAATGTTGCAGTCTAACTTGGCAGCAGCTTACACTCCGCTTATTACAGTGGCCGTTAATGAGCAGTTATTCCCATACAGAGGCCGCACCTCTTTACACAATACATTCCATCGAAGCCTGCCAAGTACGGTATAAAGATATGGTGGTTGTAAGACACAAAAACCTGTCAAAGGAATGATTTACTCTGGGAAATTGCCTGACCAGGCACGAGAGGTGAATCAAGGGCAGAATGTTGTACTTCAACTTTCGGAGAGATATTTGAATACAGGCCGCAGAATTTATGCCGACAATTTTTTCACAATTTTGGATTTGACGCGTACTTTGATCAGGAAGAAAACCCCATATGTTGGAAGAGTGTGCTCGAATAAGACATGTGTGCCTCGGGAATTCCAAAAAAATCATACGCGTCCTGCACATTGTTCGGCTTCAACGAAGGCGATTTAGCACTATGTTCATATGTGCCCAAGAAGAACAAAGCGGTAAATTAGCTGTCGACACAACATTATAATTGCGGCTTGGACATGCAAACTGAAAAGAAGAAGCCGTTTGCTATTTTGGATTACAACGCCAACAAATCGGTCGTTGATACAATGGACCAGAGGCTAGGCACATATACATGCAAGCGCTCAACAAACCGCTGGCCATGTTTTTTTAATATGGTGGACATTGCTGCATTAGCTGCATTTATTTCATAAAACGAGATGAAGCCAATAAAAAGAAGTGACAGACGACGGTCATTCCTACTGATGCTGACAAACATCAGTAGAGGAACATAGAGGAACGAGCGCTGAACAACCGCACAACCGCATATCCAAGGATTCGGAACGCAATGGAAGCATTTGATGTAAAGGTAAGAAAAACAAATGTAATGTTCAAAAGCAGAATAACTACATAATTTTGTTCTTTTTAGATATTATCAAGACCGGTAGAAGGAGCTGCACCGTCGTTTGCGTCTAGAACGAACATACCGTCATGTCGCCTATGCCATTCTGAGTACGGACGGCAGCGGAAAACAAGGGCCTATTGCCATTCCTGTAACAATGCAATCTAGAACGAACAGACCGCCATGTCGCCTATGCCGTTCTGAGTACGGACGGCAGCGGAAAATAAGGGCCTATTGCCATTCATGTAACAATCCAGTTTGTGCAGAGCATCCAACACTTATGCATCAATGCTACACCTGTACAGAAAATATGTTGGACGAGGGACAATCTACACAACAATAGTTTTTTAAGCTTTTTTCATATAAAACTCATAAAAAATTAAAAATGTTACATATAAAAAAAATGTTTCTAACATTCGTTATACATGTATAATTAGTAAATAATAATAAATCAAAACAAAAAAATGTAAAAAATGCGTTTCTTATAAAATCCCATACAAATAGAAATAGGTCCCTGTGTACCTTGGGGCAACGGATGACTCAACCGTCGGAGGGTTAATAGACTGAACCGCTAGTCTCATTGACCTGCAGCGCCGTTTTTTTAAGAAGGTACTGCTTAGAATCACCTTGACCCATTTTCGGCATTGCCTTTCTATATCCAGCACCACTCTGTGCAACAGGATAGCGAAAATATCGATCGACGTATAATCGTCTCCTGATTCCATTCAACGATGTTTTTCCTGTATTTCGGTAATTGTTGTACGATCCTCATGAAATTTGGCAGAAGTTAGTTATAAGGACCAAAGACGGCCGCTATCGAAATTCAAGAAAATCGGTTCTGATTATGATAACGCTCCCACACGTTCATCTGATTTTTATTTCAGTAGCTCCAGAAGCCACATCTTACACCCAATCTAGATCAAAGTTATTACGAATTAATTTTTATTGGACCAAGGAAGGACATTATTAAATTAAAGAAAATCGGTTTATATAACTCCAACACACATATGTTGTTTAGATTTTATGTTTTAGCTAGGAACCACACATTGCATCTTATCTTGATGACATTTGACACAAGACACTTTTTGGACCAAGGACCGCAGTTATTGAAATTGAAGAAAATTGCTTCAGATTTCGATATAGCACAGAAAACATCCAATCTTGATACAATTTAACACAGTTCGTTACGATTGAAGAGTTACCAACTCATAAAAATGGGTGATATCGGTCCAAAAACTTTAAAAGCTTTTTCACTCATTATTTTTTTTTTCTCAGATTGTATTATAGACAAAAAGGATTTGTTTACACTAAGCATGAAAAATAATGTCACTTAAATGACCCCCGCTTTCAACTTTGCAATGATGGGCTGGTTCAGAATTTGTGGACGTAGCGTTCGAATTTCTGCAACAATGTTGGACTTGTGTTGAACGACTGTCTCGGGATTGTTCATATATACTCGCTCCTTCATATAATCTGGCGATCGCGCAGGCCAAATAATTTCCGAATTTCGGGAAATTATTCGCTCTCCAAAAATTTGATTTAAAATTGCCATTGTGTCTCGGGCAGTGTGGGCAGCGGCTCCGTCCTGCAGAAACCACATCTCAGGTCTGTTTTCAAGAGCAGGACGTAAACAATTTTTTATCTTAAAACGGTTCCGCTCGCCATTCACGGTTACAGCAGTACCATCTTCATTCTTGAAGAAGTATGGCCCAACGATATTTGCAGATGTGTTCCCACACCATACTGTGCACCTAATGGGGTGCAATTGGCGTTGATAAATGGCTCTTGGATTTTCAGAACCCCAGAACCTACAGTTCTGCTTATTAACAAAGAAATTCAAATGAAAATGTGCTTCATCACTCATGCGTTAAAATAATTGATCGCTGATTTAAATAATAAAATTCTATTATTCTGGTTCTTGGCTCATCTGTGAATCTCTTCATTATTTATTCTCCAAGTATTATTTAAGTACATAAGTACAATCCGAAAAAAAAATAATTAAATGAAAAAGCTAATAAAATTTTAAATCCCACGATAACTTTTGGCCCACCTTGTAGGTGCCAAAAGCAATAAAAGCATTTTTCATTAAGAAAATAACAATTTTATATATTGAATTAATAAAACACAGAATATTAAATATATGTGACAGTGCATAGAGAAAGGGACCTAAGGGTAAAAAAAAAATCAATTTTCACTTTTTTTTTGATGTGGACAACATCTGCGCATCGTATGAGACCGAGCCCATGCCCCAAAAGTTTAAAATGGCTCTCCTGAACAAAATTGGTTTTTACCCTTAGGCCCCTTTCTATATGTTACGCGCAAAATAGAAAGGGACCTAAGGTTAATAACCAGTTTATTTCAGGAGCGCCATTTTAAAGATTAGGGCCCTTTCTATTTGCGCTTAGAATCGTCGACTTCACTTTCATAAAACGCGCATATCTCTGGGAGAGAACACTTTTGGGCCATGGGATCGGTGTATAAGTAGTGAAAATCTTACATTATAAGAATGAAAGTCGATTTCCGTCAAATGGCCACCACGGAGCTCGTTTACAGCGATCTATTCTTTGGCCCTAATTTTTCACCACTCTTGCACACATTTTGACCGGAACGTTGGCAATTTCGCGTTGAATGTTTTCTCTAAGCTCATCTAAAGTTGTTGGCTTCTTGCCATAGACCAATGACTTGATGTGGCCCCATAAAATGAAATCCAATAGCGTTAAATCGCATGAAAGAGGTGGCCATTCGACAGGACCATTTTTCGGGATAACACGTTCACCGAATTGCCTTTCAGTAAATCGATTGCAACGCATGCTGTGTGGCTAGTAGCACCGTCTTGTTTAAACCACATATCGGAGATGTCAAGCTCATCCACTCGTGGCCAAAAATAATTTTCTATCATGGCACGATAGTGCTCTCCATTGACGGTAACATGACGATTGTTTTCATCGACGAAAAAGTACGGCTCAATAACACCCCTGGCATAAAAACCACGCCACACAGTAGTTTTTTGAGGATGCAATTGTATCTCTTGAAGCAAATGTGGGTTTTTGGCTCTCCAATAACGCATATTTTGTTTATTGACAAAACCACTCAGTCAGAAATGAGCTTTAACGCTCATCCTGTCGGGTGGGACGATTATTACGGCCGAATATTGGAGTAAGCGCTCTTAAAGTTGCGACCATCGACTCAGCATTTTGGTAGTATTTTTCAATGATCTCCAAACTTTGCTCGTAAGAGAACTTTACTTTGATAAATATGTTGAATTCGACGAACGTTTTGACACTGAAAGATCATTTAAAATGTTTAAGGGTGCGTTGACATAAACATACGAAGTTGTTAAGTCCCTATTGGTTAACCCGTTATAAAATAAGTTTAAAAATCTAAGAGAAATTTGAGCCAGTCCAAGGGAGTCCAAAAACCTATTGTCTTTTTGCTTTTCCGAACATCAGAAATGAAGGGAGTAATTTTGTCGGTCACATTCGAATTAAGCTTCTTTTTACTAGTTTTTTTTTATAACCTCTATTATAGGATTTGTGGTATATTCACTTTGTCATTCCGTTTGCAACTACTGGTCAGAGAACCCTTAAAGTATAACTAAATAGTTGGGACATAAATACTGTTACAACAATGAATACACCCATTCCAATAGTAGAACCAAACATACCCCGTTAATGTCATATGGGTTTTGAAAGCTAACCTCAATAGCGTTAGTCTGTAACGGGATTTTAAAATTGTTGCAACTTTCATCATGGATATAATGAGATCCGTATCGTTGCAATAGCGCTTTTCAAGTGTGAAATGAAAAAAAACGATATATTTAAAACGCTAGGAATTAGCCGCATGCTCGTCTACCGATGCATAAAACTGTTTGAGGAGACTGGAGATGTAAAAGACCGGCACGGGTCGGGCCGCCTACGCTCTGTTCGAACACCGCATGTCATCAAAGCCGTTAAACCAAGAAGTGACAGAAATCCACTCCGAAAACAGAAAATCATGGCCCGTGAGATGAATATCACGCAAAAGTCCATGAGTCGAATCATTGAAAAAATGTTTGGACTTGGGGCTTTTAAACGACGTACCGGACATTTATTGACTGCAGCTTAAAAAAAAAATAGGATTGATAAATGCAAACGTCTTTTGGTGAAGCCCGCTGATAACTTGCACAGAAAAATGTTGTTTACTGATGAAAAAATTTTTTACCGTTCAGGAAAAATTTAACAAGCAAAATGATGGAGGCCTGGCTTCGAAACAATTTGCCAGCGTTCATTTTCTCTGAAGAATGGCCCTCAGGCAGTCCAGATTTGAACCCTATGGATTACAAATTGTGGACGGTTTAAGAGGACAAGGTTTGTCACAAAAGATACCCCCAACATTGGATCTCATAAGACTGCTTCGAGCTGTGGCCAATTTTCCAATGGACGAGGTTCGTGCAGCTATTGACGATTGGCCAGTACGACTTAAGGCGTGTGTAAAGGCAAAAGGCGGACATTTCGAATAAGTAGATTTTTTGGATATAATATACATCAATAAATATCGTATATTAAAAAATATTTGGTCCAAAAACATTCAGTACTTTTTATGTAACAGCATAAAACGTGTGTAACAGTATTTATGTCCCTACTAAGTATTCTGAATCACCGAAAATTCTATGTTGATCTAGCCATGTACGTCTGTATGTCAATCTATCCTGTCTGTGGAAAGCAAGCAACAGGACGTACTACTGAAGGTAGGTGGCTTAAATTTTGCAGAAAGATATGTTGATGGACGGCCATGGCTGTAATTGTAAATTGGCCAGAGCGGTCTAGAGGTAAACATTTTCCTCCCCCACAAGGACTGAGTACACCTCTGAAAAAATCAACTATCCTGAACTTACAACAATCTCATGGACTGATAGATATATGAGGCTATTATTTGGAACATATGATGTTGTCATGGATCGAAACCATCCCAGCCGAAAATTGGACAGTGCCCAGCCCCCATTTAAAAATCGCATTTACTCCTAATCTAACTGACCGGTCGTTATAAACTGGATAAAACTAATGACTACGCAATTATTCAAGACTACTTTAGAATCAAGTTAGACAAGTGGCGTGGCACTGCCCACACAACCCTGAATTTAAAAAGACAATATCTTAAAAACTGTTATATATGACAATGACACTTGGACCGTCTGATACTGGCATGGATAAAAGCACATCCTAAAAGAAAATTTGGCATTTCCACTTCCTGTTAAAAAATCGCATTTATCGCCAGAGAAATTGTCTGATCGTTATAAAATTGTAACAGAATCAAATTAATGACTATGTAATTATAGTAAAATATGTTATGATAAGATTGGACAGAGGGCGTGACACCGCCCATACAACCCTGAACTTAAATAAAAAGTATTTCACAAACTATGACGATGATATTTTGAACATACGAAACTGGCATCTATTAAAACACACCATGGTAAAAAGTCGGTCGAAATCCATAATGGAGAGTGTATAAGCTTCAGTTCGGCCAAACAGAGAAAAGATATGGTTACTATATGGTCGCGGCAACAATAGTTCTCTGCAGTAAAAGTTTGGTCGTCGCAACCATAGTATTGTTTTTTGAATTTAATTTTGACAATAGTATAATTGCGGCAATATTAATATTGTTGAAATGTAACAAATGTATTGTTGCCAAACTTAAAAATAAAAATATGGTTGTAGAAACAATATAAATATGGTTGGTGGGACAAAAATATTGTTTTCATGGGTTTTATGTTAACAATAAAATAATTACGGCAATCACCTTATTTTTTTTAATTTGACAATGCTATTTTTACGATTCTTACGCAATATTAGTAATAAAAATTATATTTAAAAAAAAACTACGGATTAGTATAACTAAAATATTTTTAATAAATGATTTTTTTACTGTTAAATAAATCACTCCTATTGTTACATAACTTACTTAATAAAATTCTTTGTTGTAGAATAACAACGTATTCCAGTCTTTATAAACAATTTTGGGGATCATAGTATGGTTGTGCGTAAGTCATACTATGGTTGTGAGGATCATACTATGGTTGTACGTTAAACAAACTATGGTTGTACGTTAAACAAACTATGGTTATGAGGATCATAGTATGGTTGTGGGGATCATAGTATGGTTGAATGTGAATAATAATATGGTTGTGGGGATCATAGTATGGTTGTGTGTGAATGATTCTATTGTTGTGAGGACCATAATATTGTTATGGGGATATAGTATGGTTGTGTGTGAACCATACTATTGTTGTGATTATCATAATATTGTTGTGCCACAACCATATAACCAACAATAGTATGGTGCTCTTCGAATATTGTTACCTCAACCACACTTTTTTCTGCATGCACTTTTATTGTTTCAAACAAGCGACACACAGTTGAACAACGAATAATATAAGTAGTTATGATCCTAAATCTTACGCTGCAGAAGTACATTTCGCTTGTTGTAGAATCTTCGGTCAATATAAGCGGCCATCTAAGGCAACAATCTCTCGATTGTGCACAAATTTGAAGGAAATGCGTTCTGTGCAAGACATAACATGTGCGTTTTAAAGGTCGTTCGAACCAAAACATTGCGGCTGTGAAACAGAGTGTGGACCAGGGAATGACAATTTCAATTCTACGAGTTTAAAAGTTGCGAACCGCAAATGAATCCTACCTAAGGCACGGAAGGACCTATTTAAAACCTAAATTGACAATATGTACTACAATGCTAGCGAAAGTCATATTGTATCCGATTTGGATGATGTTGTCAGCGCTAATTACTGTCTTCAGAAAACGTGTTAACATATTTTTTTGTATCTCCTATAGTTTAATAGATGATTTTCACTGGAAAAAAAATTGGTAAATCGATTAGCTTAAATTCTGTAATAATCGAAATATTTTATTTTTAAAAAATACCATTAAATGATTGGTTACAAAAAACAAAATTATTGGTTGCCACAACCACCAATTGTGGCAACTAAATAGATTTTCCCATTTCATTGGTATGACCGATCAATAAGTTGTGAGTACAGTTCGATGATCATATTTATCATCTTGTGGTATTTCAAACCGAATATCCATTACGTTTGTAAACATTTGTGTGATTCCAACCGAAATGATTCTTTTGCAACCTGATCATTATGGTTCCAACCGATTTTTAACTAACTTTTTCTTTGTGTGTAGTTAAAAGTATACAGTTGTTACAATTGAATAAAAACACAGTGTAGCAAAAAAGAATGAAGTCAAAATACCTGAGAAGTGATATTATTTTTCTTGTAGATCTTGCTGAGTGCAACAAGAAATTGGTTTTGAAATTTGCCAAACACCTCCAAATCTTGAGTTACGAGAAAAAAAAACAGTTTTTCGGATCTTACGCACTTATATGCCAGCAACTTTGTTGAATATCAACCGATTTAAGGTTCTTCGACTGAAAGAAGAAACTGCGGCGTTTCGAATGGTGTATACACTTTTAAAATCACACTGAAAAATGTGTTTATTTTTCCTGTAAACTCTTTTTTTTTAATTTTTTGTAACTTTTTTACTTTGGATGCGTTTTTACACAGAATTTTTTTAAAGGAAGCGAACAATTTTTGGACTGAATAATTAAGAGAGTGTTCTAACGAATACAGTTCGGTGTAATTTTTAAATATCCGTTAAAAAATGATTGAGTTATTTAACTTTTATTAAAACAATTTTTTTTGAAACAATACAGTTTTTGGCCAAACTACTTAGAAATATTTGTTTGACCGTTTTCTTTTTAATTGAACATCATCAGTATCCCGTGACCAGCAATACGTACTTTTACATGAACTGTCAACGAAAAGTCGTCATTCGTTTGCCTTACATCAGCGCAATATAGGAGATTACTGCCATTTTCACCAGTCTTAAAACTTTCTTCTAATAACAATGTCCGGCCGGTTCTTCTACAGAAAGTAACACGAAAATCTTCTCCAACCAAATTCCACTGCCTTAATCGCGATCCAAGGATTTCAGCCTGTCGTTTTGACAGACTTTAATTGCGAATTCACATTCACATCTAGACTTCTTTCCAAAAAAAAACATGGGACAGTTCAGTGATGAACAAGACGAACACTTTCATCAAGAAATAATTACAATGCAAAAACGTTTTGAAGGGAAAGATAAAATAAAAATGATTTCCGAATATTGCTGGTCACTTGAACGGGATACTGATGATGTTCAATTGAAAAGAAAGCGATCAAACAAACATTTCTAAGTAGTATTGCCAATAATTGTATTTTTTCAAAAAATTGCTGTTTTAATATAAGAAAAAAAAAAGAAAATTGAATAACTCAATCAGTTTCTAATGGATTTTTAAAAATGACACCGAATTGTATTCGTATAAACACTCTCTTAATTCAAAAAAAGTCAAAAATTGTTCTGTTCCTTTTAAAAAATTCTGTGTAAAAGCGTATCCAAAGTTAAAAAATTACAAATATTTTTAAAAAAAAAAATGAGTTTACAGGAAAAATACACATATTTTTTTCAGTGTGATTTTAAAAGTGTATACACCATTCGAAAGGCCGCAGTTTCTTCTTTCCAAATCAGCAAAAAAAAATCGGTTGACATTCAACCATGTTACTGGCATATAAGTGCGTAAGATCCGAAAACCGGGTTTTTACCCGTAACTTCAGATTTTAGAGGTGTTTGGGAAATATCAAAACCGGTTTCTTGTTGTACTCAGCAAGATCTACAAGAAAAATAGAAAATATAAAATTTCCCAGGTATTTTATCTCTGTCACACTGTGTAATTTTTCATTCTCGATTGATTTCACAGATATTTGTTTTATTTACACGCATTTGCTTTTCAGATGACGACGTAAGGAATAAATTATGTAAGGAATTAATGCGGGCATAAGTGTGGGTGTATCTGTGTATGTTTGCGAGTATGTGACTTAGTTTATATAAGAATGTATGTGAGTTTCGGTACTCATTCTTTTTTTTAAATTCATCTCATTATATTCCATTAACATGACAAAAACAGGCAAATTACAAGATGAAGATGAAGCAAGAAATAAAACAGACAAAATAAAGAAGAATAAAATGAAGGGAAATGCACACAATATCAACATGTGTAACTAAAATAACAAAACATGGAAGCTACAATAACAACACGAGTACCGAAGGGATGAGCAGGATAAAGTAACTGGTAATACAACAAGATGTATGCCAACAATGGCTTCAGTGGCAAGCTATGACTTCCGGTAGGAAAACTCCCAGTCAGGAGCACAGTGGGCGATGTGGAAACTATTTTCAGTTAATGCTTTTACGATATGAATTTGAAGAATTACTTAGTATAATTAAAATAGTTTCGAGAATTTGAAGAGGTTTATTTTATATTAATAACGAGTTTATAAACAGGAACTTGCGAGTTCCAAAAATGAAAAAGATTGACGTATAAAAGAAAATGTAAATAAAGAAATGTAAATAAATGTAAGTAAAGTCCGCCCAAAAAATGTAAAAATGTTTAAATACTCTCCACCGAATAATGGAGCGTATATTAAATTTTTTATTCCTTTTACAACACCTCGAAATATTGATCGGAGACCATAAAAAATATATAAATGGTGATGTATTCGCGACTGGAAAAAATTTAACCAGTGTACGAGTATTCCTTGGCTTTTTTCATGAAAATATGTCCATCTACGACCATTCCCGAAAATGCAAGGGGGCGAAATGGCAGAAGTTTGAAAATTTTCGGATTGGTGGTCGGAGGGTACTAGGGTAAAATTGCTATGTTCTGAACCAGTGGTATGATTATTTAACCAGTGGTCTGATATTAAAAGATAGCCCTACCCGTTTCCTTGCCAAAATTACCTAAATTAAGCCCAGAGGTCCTACCGTTCCAAAGTTATGACTATTTGACTGATATGCAAAAAAAAATATTGTGTAAATTTACAAAAACAAATAAATGTGAGCTGTCATTTCGCTTCCAAATAAAAGGGAAAATAGTGAAATTTGTCAAGTCGTGAATGAATCACCCTGCACATTATTGGTAGTCGTAAAATTTTATCACAATCTGGACACGTCCTTCCGTTAACGGCTCGACAGCGGTCGACTTACAAACCCAAACACTGTTTGGTCCAAAATGGTCGAAGGAGAAAAAAGTTTCCCTTTAAAGGAGTACCTCACTTTTTTGAGTATTTTCTAAGCAAATCATAAATAAGTGGCATTTGGGTACTAAAAAACCAATTTTGCTATTAATAAGAATAATGGTATTTAGAGTGCCCCAAAATGAGTCCATTTAAAATGGATATGTGGGTACTTAGAAACAGAAATGTTTTGACCTGTGCGCTGACGGTCAATAGTGCCGCAAAAATAAGTCCTCTTAAACATACACCCACCCATAATAATTATATCCTCCAATACTGCTAATGCTAATTGGACCTAGGGGCCATAAAATGGGTCCACTTTACCTAAAGCATATAGGTACTAAAAACCAATTTTATTACGAATAAGAATATAACATTAATTCTAAACATTTCACTCAAAAAGAAGTTTTGACCCCTGGGTCGAAGAATCCCAGGGTGCCCTCTAATATGTCCTTTCGATGATATATATGAGTGTACTCAGAAACAATGGCACTTCTTCACTAATCTACTTAGTACGGACATAAATACTGTAACACACGTTTTATGTTGTAAAATAAAAAGTACTGAATGTTTTTGGACCAAATATTTTTTTAATATATTTATTGATGTACGAGTATTTTGTATCCAAAAAGAATCTACTTATTCGAAATGTCCGCCTTTTGCCTTTACATACGCCTTAAGTCGCACTGGCTAATCGTCCATAGCTGCACGAACCTTGTCCATTGGAAAATTGGCCACAGCTCGAACCAAAGCAGTCTTAAGAGATCCAATGTTAGGGTATCTTTTGTGACAAACCTTGTCCTCTAAAACCGTCCACAATTTGTAATCCAATGGTTTCAAATCTGGACTGCCTGAGGACCATTCTTCAGAGGAAATGAACGCTGGTAAATTGTTTCGAAGCCAGGCCTGGGACCTTTTAGCCTTATGGGCCGGCACAGAATCCTGCTGGAAAGTTCATGGCTGTTTTTGGAACAGGGAATTGTTAAGAGGCTTCGCAACTGCTTTCAAAACGGTTTCTTGGTAAACTTTGGCCAATGTTTTTACTCCTTGTTCGCAAAAATACAAGTCAGTGACCCCATCGTAAGAGACACCCCACCAAACCATGACTGAAGCAGGATGATGACCCTTTTCCACCCTTGGGATCAGTTCAGATGCTTCCTTAGATGACCGCGCGTACACTCTATCATTTTGATTGTTAAATTTTTCCTGAACTGTAAACATTTTTTCATCGGTGAACAAAATTTTTCTGTGCAAGTTATCAGCGTGCTTTCCCAAAATACGTTTGCATTTTTCAATCCTATTTTTTTTCAAAGCTGCAGTCAATAAATGTCCGGTACGTCGTTTGAAAGCCCCAAGTTCCAAGTCTTTTTTAATGATTCGACTCATGGACTTTTGCGTGATATTCATCTCACGGGCCATGATTTTCTGCTTTCGGAGCGGATTTCTGTGAATTATTGATTTAACGGCTTTGATGACATGGCGGTGTTCGAACAGAGCGTGGGCGGCCCGACCGGCGGCGGTCTTTTACATCTCCAGTCTCCTCAAACAGTTTTATGCATCGGTAGACGAACATGCGGCTAATCCCTAGTGGCCGGAGCGTTTTGAAAATATCGTTTTTTTTTCATTTCACACTTGAAAAGCGCTATTACAGCGATACGGTTCTCATTATCTGACCACTCCATAATGAAAGTTGAAACAATTTTAAAATCCCGTTACAGACTAACGCTATTGAGGTTAGCTTTCAAAACCCATATGACATTAACGGGGTATGTTCAGTTCTACTATTGAAATGGTTGTGTTAACAGTATTTATGTCCCTACTAACAAGATATGAAAGTACTTTTAAGATTTGTCTGAATTTTAGGCTTGGACTTACAGGACCTAGGGACCTCGAAATCAGCCCCCTTCAACAATACGGGCCTTAAACCCAATAACATTTCCTCACAAATCGGAATATGTGACAGGGCATAGAGAAAGGGACCTAAGGGCAAAAAAATCAGTTTTCATTATTTTTCTTTTTTTTCATGTGGACAACTTCTGAGCATCGAATGAGACCGATCCCATGCCCCAAGAGTGTTTCCTCCCAGAGATATGCGCGTTTTATGAAAGTGAAGTCGACGATTCTAGGCGCAAATAGAAAGGGACCTAATCTTTAAAATGGCTCTCCTGAACAAAACTGGTTTTAAACCTTAGGTCCCTGTCTATTTTGCGCGACACATATGGCATAAATTACACGATTTGGCTGAATTTGAGGTCTTGACCTGTGGGCTAAAGGTCCATTGAGCCCCGAAAATTGAGTCCTTTCCCATAAACCCCAATACTGCTAAATCTAATGGGCCCTAGGTCGTTTTGAAGATAGATATGAGGGTACTCAGAATCAATGGAAATTCTTTATTAATATAAATGTGGACGTACTTTTATGATTTGTCGGAGTTTTTCGCTTGAATTTACAGGTCCTAGGGGTCACAAAATCAGACCCCTTCTAAAAACTAGGTCTCAATACCAATAAAATTACCTTACAAATCTAAACATGACATTAATTTTACAATTTGGCTGAATTCGAGGTCCCCAAATACTGCTAATGCCATATACTGGAAGGCACATCAGAGTGGTGAATATAAAAACTTTGGTCCGATAGCTAATAGGCGCGAGTTTCTTTCATTTGATGAACAGGAGGCTTTTTTGGAAAACTAGTACTAGCAATGCAACCATTCATAAAGCGATGTTAAAACTTGGTGTTTACGTTGCCCTTGTTATTTAGATGAGGCATTGCCGGTCGTCAACGATTGCATTTTGAGATCGTCGTCGGCCGACGATCTTGTTACTCGCTACAGGGATTCGACAACACTTTTGTGTTGTGTCACCGTTGCTACTTCCTTGGCTAACTTAACCGTCTTGAAGTTTGCCACAACCAAGCCAGTTTCATTAGTTCAAAATAGTCAAAGGAGCTACACAACACCTGCCACAGCAAAATCATCGAAATTTATTATTTTGTACAAATTATAAATTTGATCAAACAAAATTGTACCGTGGGCACGAGGACACCTGAATGAAACTGTTTTTCATTGCGGAAATCAGTGGGGAAAGGCCGAAACCCCGATCAGCAAAGCAAGTGTCCCAGGAAAAAGGAAAAGGAACTTTGCCGGCGACACAAACCACCCACGACAGCCGGTTCTAAAGGGTGTCCTAAGAAGAGCGCAATTTTTAAATTTGAAATAAAACACAGATATTTAAGAAAAAATCGTGAAACTTTATTATATCGTAAAGTAGACAGAATGAGGTTATGTATGGAACAATATATCGTGCAGATGGCCGCCGCGGCTTTGCTGGCATGCACGCGATCTTTTAATGAAATTTTCAATGACCGTTTTGCATGAATGCTGCGGTATTTCATTAATGCAGCGTCCAATTTCGTCTTTTAAGGCTTGAGTCGTCGTCGGCTTATTCGCGTAAACCATCGACTTCAAAAAACCCCAAAGAAAAAAATCTACTGGTGTTAAATCGCACGATCTAGACGGCCAATTCTGATCTCCAAAACGCGAAATTACAAGACCGGGAAATGACTGATGCAGCAATTGAATTGTTTCTCTGGCTGTATGACATGTGGCGCCGTCTTGTTGGAACCACATGCCATCCACATTCATTTCTTCAATTCTAGGCAAGAAAAAACTGGTTATCATTTCACGATACCAAACACCATTGACTGTTTGCGCTTGACCTGCCTCATTTTCATAAAAAAAGGTCCAATGATTCCTCCAGCCCAAAAACCACACCACACAGTGACACGTTGAGGATGCATTTGCTTCTCGTGAATCACTCGAGGATTTTCCGCACCCCAAATGCGACAATTCTGCCTATTGACGAAGCCATCAAGATGAAAATGGGCCTCGTCACTGAAGATGATTTTATCGGCAAAATCAGCATTTTCATGTTGTCTCTCCAATACCCAATTAACGAACTCCCTTTCGTGTAGCGCTCCATTTTTACTAACCTCTTACCTTCTACTAACAAACAATAACAATTGTTCAAATGTCAAACAATGACACTTCGAATGTTGCCAGATTTAAAAATTTTGTTCTTCTTGGGACACCCTTTATGTACCGGATTGACCCGAAGCAGTTATCTTCGGCCAAGGACTGTCACCTCGGCACTACGTTTGCCGCTACAACAAGAACAGCAACAACAACAACCTGAGGAGTACCCGAATACCAAGAGCAGCTGCCATCATCATGGGACTTTCTCCGGAACCCCAGTAACTCAACACTTGGTACATTACCAGTATTTTCTTTTTCATTTAATACCACTGCCGCCAAGTACTTTGCCAGTGCTACTTTTATAGAAACGTCCGCCAGTTCTTACCGGTTATTTTAACTAGTCTTTACATATCACTTTTTGTATTTGAAAACACTGTGTCCTGGAGTATATTTTTATACCCCGTACACTAACAAAGAAACCTTTACAAAAAGGGAAATTACGACAAAGGAACGATGGAAAACATACATAAATAAAGGAAAAAAATTTCATATTCCTTCGTCCTGGCATTGTATGGCTTGAATGCTTTCACTTGTCCTGAATGGTGAGTGCACACCGGGATTCCTTTAAGTAAATGCAGCAAAACGTACACCAGCCCAGCACTGTGCGCTGAGCTCCATCTCAGGTTCATATTTATTTAACATTATAAAGTCCCTTTTCAGGACACCAGGCTGCTCGGAAGAAGGAGAGAGAGAGAGAGAGAGAGAGAGAGAGAGAGAGAGAGTAACAGCAGAAGGGACCCACAACGACTCGCTGCTGTTTGTTAGCGGAGGCGAAGTAATAGAGGAAAACAGGAAATGCATGAATTATAGGAGCAAATAGTTGGGTTTACTTCTTTATGTCGGTGAATGGAGTAAACACGGGACAAGTTATTTGCTTTTTAACCTTAAAGGCTGTTTGTTTAAATGTACACAAGGATAGACTACAAGTGGGTCATAATTGTGACCGAGTATAATGAGGCAGATGTAACTACATTTAATTTACAAGCGCAGATATATTGAGCAAAGGCAGTTCAGTCTTATTGTAGGGTATTTACCGAAATCAAGGACAACAATGGCCACTTGAAACCAATAAGTCAAAGTGAGTCTACACAAGGTATGCCGTGGTTATACTTAGGCAATGATTGAAAGGCTTCGGCTTTTGTATGGTGACAAATGCAAAATTGAGTATTGCAATATGGGGAACATTTTAAATTCTTCTGTTTGTCCGACTTAAATAGAAAAATTCATATGTATGAAAGCAATACTTTAACGTGGAGTATATTTTGAACAATATCAATAATGTGAGCAAACAAATGTAACAAACGAAAATTTAACAAAATTCTAAGTAAAAGTTGATTAGACCCTATATAGGTGGTGATAGCATGGATCTAATTGGTCGGTTTTCTACGATGTTTTTCCCACAAAAGATACGAGTATAGGATAAGTGAGAAGTTTCCAGTGGATATTTTTCATTTTTAAACTGAAATTACTCCATAACACAGTACAACACATGATTTCGGGTCTAAATTTTGAAAACTGTTTGTGAAAGTAGCCCCAAAAAGAAGAACTGCTGCATCATTCGTTTGGCCAAGGTACACCAAACAATAATTTAATAATTAATTTAAAGTTAGTAAGTATCGTATAGGGCAATTTGCCACGTTTTAGGCTCTTTTGTTTGTCATAACTCGAGAACCACTAGTCCGAATAAGCTGAAACAAATTTAAAAAAAAATATGAGCAATTATAAAGATCAATTAACCTTTTGTTTATTACTTATTTTTATTTTTTAAATTCTGAGAATCATAAAAAAGTCATCAACGTTTTTTCCAAAGAATTTTGTGCATATCTCCAGCAAATTTTTGAAATTCATACCTTTACTTTATTTTGCATAAAAGCGAAACGGGTAGATCAATTTTCCTGTTCTACGAGGGCGACCGCAAAACTAACTGGCCTGGCACATTTTCTGTTTTACTAGCAACTTTTTTTGTTTTGTTTTGTAAAAGCAAACTTTTATAAGCCATCTGTCAAAATTACCGAAATATTTAATAATTATTTTCTTTGTTACAGGTGATTGAAGTAACAAGTTTTATAATTTTTGAAAAATGGAAAATAAAGAGTTTCGTGCGGTAATTAAACACTTTTATATGAAAGGTTATACGCCACAATTAATCAAAGATGAATTGGATTCTGTTCATGGTCACCATCATACTCCACCGTGAAATCCTGGGTTCAACAATTTAAAATGGGTCGTTCAAGTACGGAAGATGAACAACGCTCTGGAAGACTGAAAACTGCTACTACTATTGAAAACATTAGAAAAATATTTAATGAAGTGACTAAAGATAGACGAATAAAGCTCAGAGAACTTGCTGATATTGTTAAAATACACGAAAAACAAGTTTGGAGTATTTTACATGAAAAAGCTATCCGCAAGATGGGTGCCGCGTTTGTTGACTTTGTCCCAAAAAATCGTCCGTTGGACCAATTCCGAGGAGCTTGTAGCGATTTATCAGCGTAATCCAATAGAGTTCTTGTGCCGATTCATAACTGTTGATGAAACATGGATCCATCACTACATCCCAGAATGCAAAGAACAGTCAAAACAATGGATAGAAGCTGGTAAAAGTGGTCCCAAGAAGGCTAAAACTGTTAAGTCAGCAGGTAAAGTAATGGCCACAGTATTTTGGGATGCAAGGGGTATAATATTTATTGATTATCTTGAGAAAGGAAAAACTATAAATAGTGAATATTATTGTGCATTATTGGATCAGTTGAGTGAAGAAATCAAGATAAAACGACTGCAGTTAGAACAAAAAAAAGTTCCTTTGCATCAAGATAATGCTCCATCACAAACTGCATTTTTAACTCAACAAAAACTGGCCGAATTACGATTTGAAATTGCTCCGCATCCACCATATAGTCCAGATTTAGCTACTTCTGATTATTTCTTGTTTCCAAATTTAAAAAAAATTTCTAGATGGCAAAAAATTGTCGCCCAATACCAAGGTTATTGCTGAAACTGAGGCATATTTTGAAGTTCTTGAAAAATCTTATTTTTCGGATGAAATTAAAATACTTGAAAAACGTTTGATGAAGTGTATTGAGTTGGAAAGAGATTATGTTGAAAAATAAATAATAATAATTCCAAAAAAACGGTTCTTTTTATGTTAGGCCAGTTACTTTTGCGGTCGCCCTCGTATGTCTCATTTTGTTCATAGGTTATGTGACTTTACGTGAAAGTAATAGGAATTGAAACTTTTTACCGTTTTGTATTTTTTTTGAATTAAAAAAAAAAACTTTAATTTTTAGGCAAAAGACATTTTTTTCTTCATACATTTACGAGTATTTATAACTGCGAAACTGTTGCTTATGTAGCGAGACGTTGTATGAACAGATTAAAGGAGTTGTAATTTTTAATTTTTAAATTTGTTTCAGCTTATTCGGACTAGTGGTTCTCGAGTTATGACAAACAAAATAGCCTAAAACGTGACAAATTCCCCTATACGATACTTACTAACTTCAAATTAATAATTAAATTATTATTTGATGTACCTTGACCAAACGAATGATGCAGAAGTTCTCCTTGTTGTGCTACTTTCACAAACAATTATTGAGTCCCGAATCAATCACCTGAAAAATGATGTACTCCGTAATGATCCATGGGAAGTTTACCCGAGCCCCATATTAATTTCAAGAAAAATCTATCTAGGATCGTAGAAAAAAAAATCTAGGCGATTTAACCGGTAGCTAAGTTTTTAATGACCAATAATAAAGGGTAATCTATTTAGAGGTATTTTTCACAACAAAAAAAATATTCAAATTCAAATCATCTGTGAAATCTTTATTGTTAATTTGAAAGGACATTTTATGGCATTTATTTTTTGAATATAATTTCCTTCACATATTGGTCGCAACTACGCCTCAGGGTTTCCATTCTGAGGTTCCAATTTCCGATGACTCGTTCGAGCATTTCGACCGGTATGGCTTTAATGACACGCGTAATGTTGGCTTCCAAAAACCTGAATTCTAGCTGGTTTGTCAGCATAGACTTTGGACTTTACGTAACCCCAAAGAAAAATGTCTCAAGGTGTGATATCACTCAATTTAGGCGGCCAACTCACCTGTCCAAAACGTGTAATTAGCTGCTTTTCGAAATGACCTCTCAATTGATCCATTGTTTGAGCAGCTGTATGGCAAGTGTCACCGTCCTGTTAAAACCAGGTATCGTCAAGATTACGGGCTTCAATTTAAGGTAGCATAAAGATCGATATAATGGCGCAATAGCGAGTACCATTCACGGCTACGTTCTGGCCATCATCATTTTTGAAAAAATATGCACCGATGATTCCACCATTTAATAAACCGCACCAAACCGTGGTTTTCTCTGGGTATTATGGCACCACTTGAATCTCTTTTTGTTTCTCTTTAGCCCAAATGCGGCAATTTTGTTTATTGCCTTTGCCGTTGAGCCAGAAATGGGCCTCATCACTGAACAAAATTTTGGTCGTAAACAGCGGATCTTGCCGTTTCTCACCGAACGCTTGTTCTGAAAAAATACATCTATACGGATCACCCATTATATACTTAGTAGGGACATAAATAATATTACAACATTTAACACACCCATGCAAAACACACCCAACTGAACATACCCCGTTAATGTCATATGTGTTTTGAAAGCTAACCTCAATAGCGTTAGTCTGTAACGGGATTTTAAAATTGTTTCAACTTTCATCATGGAGTGGTCAGATAATAAGAACCGTATCGCTGTAATAGCGCTTTTCAAGTTTGAAATAAAAAAAGCGATATTTTCAAAACGCTCCGGCCACTAGGGGTTATGAAAAAAAGTGAAATGAAAAAAAGCGATATTTTCAAAACCCTCCAGCCGCATGTTCGTCTACCGATGCATAAAACTGTTTGAGGAGACTGCAGATGTAAAAGACCGCCACCGGTCGGGCCGCCCACGCTCTGTTCGAACACCGCATGTCATCAAAGCCGTTAAATCAAGAACTCACAGAAATCCGCTCCGAAAACAGAAAATCATGGCCCGTGAGATGAATATCACGCAATAGTCCATGAGTCGAATCATTAAAAAAGACCTTGGGCTTTCAAACGACGTACCGGACATTTATTGACTGTAGCTTTAAAAAAATAGGATTGAAAAATGCAAACTTCTTTTGGTGAAGCACGCTGATAACTTGCACAGAAAAATTTTGTTCACCGATGAAAAGTTTCTTACCGTTCAGGAAAAATTTAACAAGCAATATGATAAAGTGTATGCGCGGTCATCTAAGGAAGCATCTGAACTGATCCCAAGGGTGGAAAAGGATCATCACCCAGCTTCAGTCATGGTTTGGTGGGGTGTCTCTTACGATGGGATCGCTGACCTGTATTTCTGCGAACAAGGAGTCAAAACATAGGCCAAAGGTTTCCAACCGTTTTGGAAGCTGATGTGAAGCCTCTTAACAATTCCCTGTTCCAAAACCAGCCATGGACTTTCCAGCAGGATTCTGCACCGGCCCATAAGTCTCAAACTTCACAGGCCAGGTTTCGAAACAATTTGCCAGCGTTCATTTCCTCTGAGGAATGGCTCTCAGGCAGTACAGATTTAAACCCATTGAATTTCAAACTGTGGAAAGATTTTGAGGACAAGATTTGTCACAAAAGATGCCCCAATATTGGATCTCTTTGGACTGCTTTGGTTCGAGCTGTGGCCAATTTTCCAATAGACGAGGTTCGTGCAGCTATTGACGATTGGCCAGGGCGACTTAAGGCATATGTAAAGGCAAAAGGCGGACATTTCGAATAAGTAGATTCTTTTTGGATACAATATACTCGTACATCAATAAATATATTACGAAATATTTGGTCCAAAAACATTCAGTACTTTTTATTTTACAACATAAAACGTGTGTAACAGTATTTATGTCCCTACTAAGTACTTTAAAATTAGCAATCACACAAGCCAACTTGGAAGCAGAAAATAAAAAGAGGAATTACAATTAGATCTACAAAAATATGAATCCCGAAATAATTCCATTGGAACTACCCTCAACAACTACCTGCCATCAAAATAAATGTTTTGAGCGATTGAGCCTTACGCATTTACGATTAACTCACGAACACCTTTTGTCCAGGAACCCCACCCTATATACCAATTTTGCAACAACTGTAACCTATCAGTGACCCACCTACTCTCGGATTGTACAGCACTCCAACCAATGCGCCGCAAATATTCAAAACAGCCGATGCATTTGACGAGCTTAGATATCCGTCTAAAGAGAATATTAAAAATATTTATATTTTTCTCAAAACTTTAACAATTCATAATTTGTAATTTGATTTGTACTTATTTTACTTTCGTAACTGAAAAATATCTCCTTTGTACTTGTATGTAGATCACAGGTAGGCCGATAGCTTCTAGTGCTTTTTTTCTTAAGTTTATTATAATTTTTAACTATAATAGATATTACAAATAAAATAAATAAAAATGTCCTGCTAAAAGATTTTGCCTAAAAGTTGACGTAGCCGTCAGTAATATTTTAGAGAAGCTCCCCGCTTAATCTTGCAAAAACAAAGTACCATAACTCACAACGCTTTATTCATTATGAAAATGTTTACTCCACTCAGTTAAAATTTAATGCCACTACACTCATCTCAATTTTTACCCTGACAAGTTTTTTGCAATATTGCCTTAAAGTTTTTGAAACTAAAATTTGATTTGCTTTCACCATTTCATTTGGCAAAACCTTGTGTTGAAAAATTTAATATTTAATTGAAGTGCTTTCTCTTGATAGTGTAAATATTGCCATGACCTACATTTAATGCCTTTCAACGTAATGGACGCGGACTCGTTTATTTCGGCGCACACTCTCCTAATAGTTTCGCAAGGAAATAAATTAATTTGTTTAACTTTAACACTCGGATCGTTAAAACGTTTGATTGGGAGAGGTGTTGGCGTTGCAATGTTCTACAAATGTTTATTTACTTTTGTTTTTAGCATTGCATTGAAAGCCATGCCCGGTGCCAAAGTCAAATAAAGACGTCCGTCCGGCACTGGGCCAGCAACAACGTTACGAGGGCGGTTCGGAAAGTTCTTAGCCTATCAATGAACGAGAATAGTTAGTTTTTCAAAAATATTTTTATTTTTCAATATAATCTCCTGAAACTTCAATACACTTAGTCCAACGCTTATCTAGCAATTCTAGCAATCCCTTGATTAAAATAATTTTCCTCAAGGTCTTCAAAATAGTGGTTTACAACTGTAATTGCATCTTCATTTGAGGTAAAACGCTTGCCAGCAAGGATTTTTTTTAGATTTGGGAACAGGTAAAAGTCACTGGGAGCTAAATCAGGAGAATAAGGTGGGTGGTCAAGCCACTCTAACTTTAACTCGTTGATTTTAGCTATTGTTTAAACACTCTTGTGCGCTGGTGCGTTGTCTTGACGAAAAGTTATTTTTTTGTGTTGTAAGCCAGGACGTTTTTCTCGAATTCGTACATTTAATTGATCTCAAAGCTTGCAATAGTACTCTGAATTTATTGTTTTACCCTTTTGCAGATAGTCAATCAATAAAATACCTTTGAAGTCCCAAAAAACCGTTGCCATAACCTTACCAGCCGATTGCATTGTTTTTGCCTTCTTTGGGGCACTTCCTCCAGCTTCAGTCCATTGTTTGGATTGTTCTTTTGTCTCTGGAGTATAGTGGTGGATTCATGTCTCATCAACAGGTATGAAACGACGCTTAAAATCCATTATATTTCGCTGAAAACGATCCAAACTAGCTTGAGAAATGTTCATTCTTATGCGTTTTTGGTCGACTGTTAACAAGTCCGGCACCCATCTTGCAGAAAGCTTTTTCATCTGTAGTTCTTCATGCAAAATTAAATGGACTCGATCATTTGAGATGCCCATGATATTAGCTATTTCACGCACTTTTATTCGTCGATCATTTAATACCATATCATGCACTTTGGCTACAATTTCTGTTGTTGTTGCTGTTTTTAGAGGTCCCCTACGTGGTTCATCTTCAGTGCTTGTACGACCACTTTAAAATTCAGCAACCCAATTTTTACTGTTGCATATGAAGGAGCACTTTCACTTAACACATTCACCATATCATTATGAATTTCTTGTCCTTTTTTATGTAAATATTTAATGACACCACGCATTTCTAATTTTTCCATTGTTAAAAAATCTATATGAAGGAGTTGCCAGATCAAAACAAAATTTAACATGTGTTCATAGCAGAGATGGAAGTTTCCACAACACTTAACGTTTTTTTGTTTATACCGCGCTTTTTGTGCTAGGCTAAGAAGTTTCCGAACCGCCCTCGTATTTGTTTTTTTTTTTTTGGGCAATCAGACGATTTGTAATTTATTGGGTGCTAAAAGGCTAGAGAATGGCACGAATGTTGCAATTGCAGCAAAGTCTCTATGGGAAATACGTACAGACGTACAGGAAATCGAAAATAATGGCAAGTCGAATAGAAGCGAAACAGCGAAATCGTTATACCCTACGTACAAGATTAAGGCATGTGGCGAATAAATCTTCTAGGCTTTAATTTAAAACATGGCCTTGCAGAGTTATGGGAACTGTGTGATGTACTCGTATATGAAGATTGCTGAACGGACAATGTTTCCTTGCTTTGAGCCAATTCAAAATGTCACTTACGTCTGCCCGTTCGAAAGGACCGTATTCACCCATTAAGGAGTGTATCGGGGATCCGTGCCATAACATGGTTACCACTTTATTTTTTTAACACATTTTTGTTTTCAGTATCCTCGGAACAATAATACTCGTACATATGTCGATTGCCCTGGAACACAGCACAAGCGTTTCCAAGTGCAACCATTTTAAGCTGTTCTCAATGGTTGTACACAAACATTACGCCGCCGCCTCATGCGTCCTTTGTTTGGGACGACAATTGCAAGTGTAACCACTCGCATGGAGTGCAATGAGTACATATCGGCTATTGTAGGAATCATTTTAAAAAATTAAATAAAAATACCCATTGTCAGACCAGAAAGAAAGTGACCATTTGACCGACTGCCCATCAATATGGTCAGCACCACCACAATCGCCGCACACACTCACACAGACTCCCAAGCAGCAGCAGAAAATTTAACTTTATTTGCAACAGTTTTATTTCCTGCCAATTCGTTGGCGCTTTCTTTTTGGTTCTGGTTTTTTTTTCTCTGTTCATAAAGGGGATTGTATGGCGATTTTCATTTGGGCCGCATGGCGTGGAAAGTGGGCAGAAACCCCCAAATGCTGCATGTACTCGTACAGTACTAGAGTCTTTCAGAGGTGGTGGAGTTTGAACAGAATGCTTATATATACAATTTTATTTAGTAACTTAGGTTAAATCGATTTGAAATAATTAAATAATTATTTTAATAAAATAATTAATTAAAACAAGTAACTAGTTATTCGACTAGGTCGAAACTTATACCGTCTATACGCTACTAACGCGCTAGAAAATTATCGGTTTTATAGGTCAACTAAAACACAAAAATTACTCTTTATTTGGATTGTTTTTTTTTTAATTTAATAATTTGCTTTAATTTTAGTTTCTACTTTATATGACACTATTGGCTTCTAGTCGAATGTTTTGACCTTGCACTCCGTTTTCTGTGATATATGACTCTAAGAGTACAGAAACTATGCCCTTTTTTGTGTCCCAACTAACAGTAGCCATTTAAACCATAGTCCGTCTACAAAAGTAGAGGAAACCTGGGCCAATTTTGCCAATTAACAAGCCCAAACAGCTCTTGACCATAAAGTTGATTCGTTTGACCGCTATCGTACTTTCAACAGACACACAGACGAAGAGCCATGGCTGGATCGTCTTATATTTTTTAAGGTCTTCGATCAATACTTCGTGATATTGCAAAGAGAACGAAACGTTTAGTATACTACGAGGGCGACCGCAAAACTAACTGGCCTGACACATTTTCTGTTTTACTAGCAACTTTTTTTTTGTTTTTTAAAAGCCTTCTTTTATAAGCCATCTGTCAAAATTTCCGAAATATTTAATGATTATTTTCTTTGTTACAGGTGATTGAAGTAAACAAGTTTTATAATTTTTGAAAAATGGAAAATAAAGAGTTTCGTGCGGTAATTAAACACTTTTATAAGAAAGGTTATACGCCACAATTAATCAAAGATGAATTGGATTCTGTTCATGGTGATAATGTACCATCATACTCCACCATGAAATCCTGGGTTGAACAATTTAAAACGGGTCGTTCAAGTACGGAAGATGAACAACGCTCTGGAAGACCGAAAACTGCTACTACTATTGAAAACATTGGAAAAATATTTAATGAAGTGACTAAAGATAGACGAATAAAGCTCAGAGAACTTGCTGATATTGTTAAAATACACGAAAAACAAGTTTGGAGTATTTGACGTGATGAACTCCACATGAAAAAGCTATCCGCAAGATGGGTGCCGCGTTTGTTGACTTTGCCCCAAAAAATCGTCCGTTGGACCAATTCCGAAGAGTTTTTAGCTATTTATCAGCGTAATCCAAATGAGTTCTTGCGCCGATTCCTAACTGTTGATGAAACATGGATCCATCACTACATCCCAGAATGCAAAGAACAGTCAAAACAATGGATGGAGGTAAAAGTGGTCCCAAGAAGGCGAAAACTCTTAAGTCAGCAGGAAAAGTAATGGCCACAGTATTTTGGGATGCAAGGGGTATCATATTTATTGATTATCTTGAGAAAGGAAAAACTATAAATAGTGAATATTATTGTGCATTATTGGATCGGTTGAGTGAAGAAATCAAGATAAAACGACCGCATTTAGAAAAAAAAAAGTTCTTTTGCATCAAGATAATGCTCCTTCACACACTGCATTTTTAACTCAACAAAAACTGGCCGAATTACGATTTGAAATTGCTCCGCATCTACCATATAGTCCAGATTTAGCTCCTTCTGATTATTTCTTGTTTCCAAATTTAAAAAAATTTCTAGATGTCAAAAAATTGTCGCTCAATAGCAAGGTTATTGCTGAAACTGAGGCATATTTTGAAGGTCTTGAAAAATCTTATTTTTCGGATGGAATTAAAAAACTTGAAAAACGTTTGATGAAGTGTATTGAGTTGGAAGGAGATTATGTTGAAAAATAAATAATAATAATTCCAAAAAAACGGTTCTTTTTATGTTAGGCCAGTTACTTTTGCGGTCGCCCTCGTAACAGCCCAAACAGCTCTTGACCATAAAGTTGATTTGTTTGACCGCTATCGTACTTTCAACAGATACACGGACGAACTAACAAACGGGCACACTGACGGAGAGACATGGCTGGAACGTCTTATATTTTCTAGGGTCTTCGATCAATGCTTCGTGATATTGCAAAGAGAATGAAAAATGTAGCTACTTAGTAGGGATATAAATACTGTTACAACATTGAACTCACCCATTTAAATAGTAGAACTGAACATACCCCGTTAATGTCATGTGGGGTTTGAAAGCTAACCTCAATAGCATTAGTCTGTATCGGGGTTTTAAAATTGTTTCAACTTTCATCATGGAGTGGTCAAATAATGAGAACCGTATCGCTGTAATAGCGCTTTCCATGTGTGAAATGAAAAAACGATATTTTCAAAATGCTCGGGCCACTAGGAATCAGTCGTATGTTGGTCTACCAATGCATAAAACTGTTTGAGGAGACTGGAGATGTAAAAGACCGCCACCGGTCGGGCCGCCCACGCTCTGTTCGAACACCGCATGTCATCAAAGCCTTTAAATCAAAAATTCACAGAAATCCGCTCCGAAAACAGAAAATCATGGCCCTTGAGATGAATATCACGCAAAAGTACATGAGTCGAATCATTAAAAAAGACTTGGGACTTGGGGCTTTCAAACGACGTACCGGACATTTATTGACTGCAGCTTTAAAAAAAAATAGGATTGAAAAATGCAAACGTTTTGTTCACCGATGAAAAAATTGTTACCGTTCAGGCAAAATTTAACAAGCGAAATGATAGAGTGTATGCGCGGTCATCTAACGAAGCATCTGAACTGATTCCAAGGGTGGAAAAGGGTCATCAACCAGCTTCAGTCATGGTTTGGTGGGGTGTCTCTTACGATGGGGTCACTGACCAGCATTTCTGCGAACAAGGAGTCAAAACATCAGCCAAAGTTTACCAAGAAACCGTTTTGGAAGCTGTTGTGAAGCCTCTTAACAATTCCCTGTTCCAAAACCAGCCATGGACTTTCCAGCAGGATTCTGCTCCGGCCCATAAGGCTTAAACTTCCCAGGCCTGGCTTCGAAACAATTTGCCAGCGTTCATTTCCTCTGAAGAATGGCCATCAGGCAGTCCAGATTTGATTCAATTGGATTACAAATTGTGCACGGTTTTGAAGGACAATGTTTGTCATAAAAGATACCCCAACAATGGATCTCTTAAGGCTGCTTTGGTTCGAGCTGTAGCCAATTTTCTAATGGACGAGGTTCGTGCAGCTATTGACAATTGGCCAGTGCGACTTAAGGCGTGTGTAAAGGCAAAAGGTGGACATTTCGAATAAGTAGATACTTTTTGGATACAATATGCATCAATAAATATATTAAAAAATATTTGGTACAAAAACATTCAGTACTTTTTTTTATTTTACAGCATAAAACGTGTGTAACAGTATTTATGTCCCTACTAAGTAGCCTTCCATCACTCCACGGTGGTCAGGCACACTTCCCTCACCTCCAGGTACCTATGACGTCTATTCTTTAGGGACGCCCATCAAAGGGTAAAACACTGACTCATTTTTCTCATTATCCTTCAACAGGCGGAAGTATTTAAGCACTCCGATTTTCTATTTTCTAGTCATCTCTCTATAATTTCAAAATCGTCCTTCAGGACACCCACGAGCACTCTGACACCACTTTTGCTATTTTCAAGCAGGGTTTTGGTTCTGCTCTAGTCCAGTTTAGTCCAGAGAGCAACCTTACATTTGCCGGTCCTAGTCCATAATCTGTTAACTTTATTATCAATCCATGTTCCTTACAGAGAAACATGAATTCATTCCTTCCCTTTTCTGTTTTACTGAATACTTTCAAAACTTTAAAGTTTCGCACAGCATTTTTGCTTTTGCTGCCATTGTCGTTGGACATGGTCTGCACATTCCAATTCAATTTAAGTCGCCCATATTTTGGCGGAAGTTTATTAGCGACATTTATGTGCACAATTGAGTTGAGTGGAATTTCTTGTTATTCAAAATTATGATAATGAAATCGATTGCGTTCCAGTTTTTTTTGTTGCGAAAGCATGGAATGAAATTATTTTTAGTATGTCAGTTGCCAAGGGACAGTATGTGGAATTCTATGCGAGGTTTGCGGTAAATGCATTTAGACAAACTCAGACAAAAGGCCAAATCGAACGAATCAGAACCAGAAATGGGTTCTGTTTTTCTGTTGAAATAACCAAAAACCCACTATTTAATTAAAAAAATATAGGGTGATCCATCTAGAGGTATTTTTTCAGAACGAAAAAAATATAAAAATTCAAATCAGGTGCGGAATCTTTATTGGTAATTTGAAAGGACATTTTATGGAATTTATTTTTTTTAAAATAATTACCTTCAAATGTTGGCAACTGTATTAATTAGGGACATAAATACTGTTACAAACGTTTTATGCTGTAAAATAAAAAGGACTGAATGTTTTTGGACCAAATATTTTTTAATATATTTATTGATGTTTATTGTATCCAAAAAGAATCTACTTATTCGAAATGTCCGCCTTTTGCTTTTACACACGCCTTAAGTCGCACTGGCCAATCGTCCATAGCTGCACGAACCTCGTCCATTGGAAAATTGGTCACAGTTCGAACCAAAGCAGTCTTAAGAGATCCAATGTTGGAGTATCTTTTGTGACAAACCTTGTCCTCTAAAACCGTCCAATGGGTTCAAATCTAGACATTATTGAGACAATATACCACACATTTTGCTTATATTGCGTTTTATACAGGGTGGCTGATAAATATTGCTACATTAAGAAACTCAAATAACTTGTTTTCAATGTATTTTTTTCCTCGTACTACAGCTCATTCAATTTTATTAAATATAGCTAAATTAGTTTTAACTTTTTACCTTGTCCTCCAAAACCGTTCACAATTTGTAATCCAATGGGTTCAAATCTGGACTGCCTGATGGCCATTCTTAAGAGGAAATGACGGCTGGCAAATTGTTTCGAAGCCAGGCCTGGGAAGTTTAAGCCTTATGGGCCGGAGCAGAATCCTGCTGGAAGGTCCATGGCTGGTTTTGGAACAGGGAATTGTTAAGAGGCTTCACAACAGCTTCCAAAACGGTTTCTTGGTAAACTTTGGCCGATGTTTTTTTGACTCCTAATTTGCAGAAATGCAGGTCAGTGACCCCATCGTAAGAGACCCCACCAAACCATGACTGAAGCTGGGTAATGACTCTTTTTCACCCTTGGGATCAGTTCAGATGCTTCGTTAGATCACCGCGCATACACTATCATTTTTCTTGTTAATTTTTTCCTGAAAAAAATTTGTCTGTGCAAGTTATCAGCGTGTTTAACCAAAAGACGTTTGCATTTTTCAATCCTATTTTTTTAAAGCTGCAGTCAATAAATATCCGGTAAGTCGTTTGAAAGCCCCAAGTCCTAAGGCTTTTTTTTACTTTTGCATGATAATTATCTTACGGGCCATGATTCTGTTTTCGGAGCGGATGTCTTTGAATTCTTGATTTAACGGCTTTGATGACTTGCGGTGTTCGAACAGAGCTTGGGCGGCCCGACCGGTGGCGGTCTTTTACAGCGATATGGTTCTCATTATCTGACCACTCCATGATGAAATTTGAAACAATTTTAAAATTCCGTTACAGACTAACACAATTGAGGTTAGCTTTCAAAACCCATATGTTATAGCGCATAGAGAAAGGAAACTAAGGGTAAAAAAATCAATTATCATTTTTTTTTTGATGTGGACAACATCTGAGCATCGAATGAGATCAATTCCATGCCCCAAAAGTGTTCCCTCCCAGAGATATGCACGTTTTATAAAAGTGAAGTCGACGATTCTAAGCGCAAATAGAATGGGACCTAATCTTTCAAATGGCTCTCCTGAACAAAACTGGGTTTTAACCTTAGGTCCCTTTCAATTTTGCGCGCCACATATGACATTAACGGGGTATGTTCAGTTCTACTATTGAAAGGGATGTGTTCAATGTTTTAACAGTATTTATGTCCCTACTAAGTATTATGGAAATGAGCGTTCGGTGAGAAACGGGAAGATCCGCTGTTTTCGACCAAAATTTTGTTCAGTGAAGAGGCCCATTTTTGGCTCAACGGCAAAGTCAATAAACAAATTTGCCTCTTTGGGCTGAAAAGCAACAAGAAGAGGTTCAAGAGGTGCCATTGTACCCAGATAAAACCGCGGTTTGGTGCGGTTTATAAAATTCTATAATTAAATATAAAATATTACAATGGTGCATATTTTTTCAAAAATAATGATGGCCGGAACGTAACAGTGAATGGTGCTCGCTATCTGAAATTGAAGCCGGTAATCTTGACGATACCTGGTTTCAATAGGACGGTGCCACTTGCCATACACCTGCTCAAACAATGGATCTATGGA
This sequence comes from Hydrotaea diabolus, assembly GCA_963513945.1. NCBI lineage: Eukaryota > Metazoa > Arthropoda > Insecta > Diptera > Muscidae > Hydrotaea > Hydrotaea diabolus. Next base: position 138,813,083 of record OY740719.1, read on the forward strand.
GAGGTCATTTAGAAAAGCAGCTAATTTCATGTTTTGGACAGGTGAGTTGGCCGCCTAGATCGAGTGATATCACACCTTTAGACATTTTTCTACGTAAAGTCCTAAGTCTATGCTGACAAACCAGCTACGATTCAGGTTTTGGAAGCCAACATTACGCGTATCATTAAAGCCATACCGGTCGAAATGCTCGCAGGAGTCATCGAAAATTGGACCCTCAGAATGGAAACCCTGAGGCGTAGTTGCAGCAAAAATTTGAAGGAAATTATATTCAAAAAATAAATGCCATAAAATGTCCTTTTAAATTGCCTCTTTATTGGTCCACACTTGATTTGAATTTTTATTTATTTTTTTTGTTCTGAAAAAGTACCTCTAGATGGATGACCCTATATATCAAAACAGTCTTCAGCTGAAATTTCAATTGAAAAATTTGCCATAAATATTTGCATTTGCTTGAAAATGCAATGCCAAATTTAATAAATAAAAATACCAGCAAAATGTTGGCTAAATGGAGATGTTAAATTTTTGTAAATTTCATCTATCGGTCAAAAACATAACGACCATATCCTATTGAGTGTGTCAGACTGGGATTAATTAATAAAATCAATACAAATGATTTGCTGATTTGCATGTTGCTGCTGATGATGATAATGTTGGCCAGATTTAGCCAATTTTACCAGAACGCAGGTGTCTAACAGCAATGCAAATGGATTAAAGGATAACAAGTTTGGTTGACAACCAAATATTGAACACAAATTCTAAAATTCTATAATTAAATATAAAATATCACAATGGTAGTTGTTCGTGTCATGAAACACCAAATACTGTTTTTGATATCTTAAATAACAACAGCGTCAAATAAAAACAACACCTTTGAATGTAAAACAATATGGCTATCGTTGTAAATATATACTCATATATGTATAGGTTTATATATGTACGAGTATATATATATATATGTGACAGAGCATAGAGAAAGGGACCTAAGAGTAAAAAAAAACAATTTTAATTTTTTTTTTCTTTTTCTGATGTGGACAACATCTGAGCATCGAATGAGGCCCATCCCATGCCCCAAAAATGTTCCCTCCCAGAGATATGCGCGTTTTTGAAAGTGAAGTCGACGATTCTAAGCGCAAATAGAAAGGGACCTAATCTTTAAAATGGCTCTCCTGAACAAAACTGTTTTTTAACCTTAGGTCCCTTTCTATTTTGCGCGTCACATATATATCTACTTTATTCTGTCAATATATCAATAACCGAATATTAACATAAATCACAAATTTGAGGTTCAAAGAAACAAAAAATAAATAAATTGAAAATCGAAAAAATGGCTGCCATATTATAACAGAAATCATATTTATCATATCCATATCTAGTACTATTTATTAAAGGCAACAAATACGAAATAAAACAAAACAAAATCATAGACGAATTTCAATTTACTGAAAAATAGTAGAAAAAGGAATTTTTCAAAACTTTTTTCTATTTTTACACATAATATATGCAAATGTCGTTGTATGTGTGCATATGTTTGAAAGTGTGCAACAATATGGAAATATTGAAAATAGAAAGAAAAATCAAACAAATCGTATGCACTTATACCACCTCGGATGGCATTTGCATTTGAAAAGTGAAAAAGTGGTCAAGAGGAAAAATATCAGACAAAAACACCGAATCAGATTTGAACAGGTAAATAACACTGTGGAACATTTTTGGGGTTATTGTCTGGGGGGGTGAGAAATTCCAAGTCAGGGTGATGGTCAGTATTAAAACCCTCAAAGGGTTTTGCGTTCGTATGTGCCAGTTTTATGACCTTTTACATTTTTTCCTTATCTTGATGTTTTTTCGCTTAGTTGTAAAATGTTGGCAAAAACGTAGTTTGACATAACTCGAGAACGACTAGTTCGATTTTGCTGAAATAAATTGAGAAAAATTAATAATTACATTTTCTTTAATCCATTAATATACTGTTTCTCTACCAAATCAACATTTTTTCAATTAGAAATAAATTTATGAAGAAAATTTTGCCAAAAAAAAAAAATTTTTTTTAAAACATATAAATCCCAAACGGAAAAACGTGTAGAGTCTTATAGCTTTCACGTAAAGTCACATAACCTATAAACAAAATGCGACATAGATCATAGAAATCGATTAACGCGTTCTGCTTTTATTTACAATTAAGAGAAGTTACTCTCACCCCCCAGATTGGCTGTTGTACTGTGTAATCTCTTGTGAACTCCTACGTTAATACGAGGCTTGCTAATTATATTTCGGGTCCGGCAATAAAACCACAATAATTTATCATTGGAAATAGTTTTTTTGTTTTTCAAAATATTCTTCTTTAAAATCAATAGACTTTTTTATGCGCACAAACCAATTTTCGAAGCAAGTTTTCCACTTCGATTGAGACACCTTCAAAACATGCTTTTTCAACGCTTCAACAGCTGCTTGGGGCGATAAAAAACGTTGACCACGCCTTTTTTCTTGATGCTATGGTATAAAAATAAGCCATTGGGTGCCAAATCAGGGCTGTACGGTGGATGGCCCATTAATCCGACATCTTGAGTGATCAAATAGCTCTTCGTTTCAGCTGATGTGTGAGAGCTAGCATTGTCGTGATGCAAAATGAACCGTCTTCTCTTATTATCTTTGCTCATTTCTACCAACACTGTTGGTAAACAGATGGTTGCATGCCACACAGAATTCACCGTCCTATGTTACACTAAAGGCACTGTGGCAACATGGCCGGTTATACCGAAAAAAACGCAAACATTTGCTTCGATATACTCCTTCCACGAACAACTTGTGTTGGATTTGGCTCGTCTTGAAAGACCCATACGGTCGATTGCTGTTTTGCTTCGGGTTCATATGCATAGATCCATGATTCGTTACCTGTGACAATGTTATACACTGCCTTTGAGCTACCGCAGTTATACTTTTTCAATATCTCTTTGCACCAATCCATACGAGCCTTTTTTTGAGCATTTGTCAAATTATGTGGGATCCAACGAGAACAAATTTTTTGTCACGGCCAAATGAACATGCGATATCTTATGATGCTTGTCATACTAATGCCTCATGCTTTAAACACATAGACGACAGCAAGCAGCACGACGACTGACTTCAAATGTCGTTGGCGACATTTGTCGTTGTGCTGCCACCTTTTAAAATATTTTGAGAACGGCAGCAGCAGCGTAAACAGCTGATATTGTTTTTTTGACAGAATTTTTATAAGTTTTACGAAAACATGAGTGAAAATAAATTAAATTTTATAAAATATATTGCTAAAGTAGTAGATATTGCGGCTTTAGTATACAAAGCCCATAAATTACGTCACAGAAGCAATCGAAGATGGTGGGTGCGTCCAGTAAATTTGTCACGTGAAGAGGAAGGCTTTTATAAAACCTGTGTACTGCAACTAAAGGAGATGGACGAAGAACATTTTTTTAAGGCTACTCGGATGAATGTCAACAGTTTCAATATTTTGTTGTCGCTATTAAAAACAAAAATGGAGCGATTTTCAAATAGAAAAGCCATAGATGCCGAAACACGCTTCGCTGTAACAATAATGTAAGTAAATACAAGTTATTAGTTTTTTTTTATAATAACAAAATTAATAATTTCAGTTACTTGGCACAAGGCTGTAACGTTCAAATCCTAGCCTGGGCTTACAAGCTTGGTATATCGACAGTGCGTAAAATTATTTATGAAACATGTGAGGCAATTTGGGATGAGCTGCATGCTGTTTATTTGGCACCTCCAAACGTGGATGAGTTTAAGGCCATATCAGATAAGTTTTACGTCAAAACTGGAATGCCGAACTGCTTAGGAGCTATTGACGGTAAACATGTGAAAATTGTTTGCCCAAAGAAAAGTGCTTCGCTATATTTTAACTATAAAAAAACCTTCAGCATCGTCTTGATGGCAGCGTGCGATGCAAATTATACATTCACGTATGTAGATGTGGGGGCCTTAGGCAGCCAGAGCGATGGTGGCATTCTAGCTCGTAGTGAATTTGGACGTAACTTATTAAATGGAACTTTAGAAATTCCTACTTCTTCAAATCTTCCTGGAACTTCCACAAATTTTCCCTACTTTTTTGTTGGTGATAGTGCATTTCCCTTAAAAACTAATATAATGCGACCATACCCCGGACGTAACTTATCGGAAGACAAGGACAAATTCAACACTATATTGTCTAAAGCCCGGGTCCACATTGAAAATACATTTGGAATTTTAGCCAATAGGTGGAGAATATTGCATACAACGCTGCAAATGAGTCCAAAAAATGCAGACAAAATTGTTTTAGCGACTGTAGTTCTTCATAATTTTTTAATGCTGCAAAAAGATAGAAACTACTTCTTGACTGAACTTGTTGACCACTCAATTGGCAATCAAGAAATCCAGGGCCAGTGGAGACAACAGATACAGCCTTTACCATCCTATCGTTCGGGAATGCCTAATCGGTCAGCAACAGCCGCATTTCAACTTCGCGATGAATTAAAAGACTTCCTTCAAAATAATTCATTAAACATAAATTAATTCATTTATTAAAAAATACAACTTAAACATTGTCCTACAATAATGTAAAAAATAAAAAATAAAAAAAAACAGGAAAATGGCATATAAGGCACTTATTAAGGTTCATTTACACTACTGACATGTTCGTCAGTATTTGCTTTCAAAATTTAAAGTTGAATGGTAAGGTAAATTGTTCAACAATTTTATATTTTCTAAATATTGATTGTACCCCCAAAAGAAAGTGGCGATTTTTGGAGCTAATGTCACTTTTGAAAATGAACCTTAACTGAAATACATATATAAACTAATTATTAATATCCCCTCCATTATAGTACTTGTCAACTTCAGAAAAAATTAAAGCTGAAACTTTAGACTCTATTTTGTTTAACAGATTTGGTGGCATGTTGGCTTCTAGTAACTTCGTTGCCAAGCTTGCAAAAAACAACGTTGTAGAGTCCTGCTTTTGATTTGAAAGCGAGTTACAAGTTTCGGAAATGCTCGTTGCAGCTACATCAAGAAATTCTTGGAACTTCTCACTGTCTTGTTGTTTCTGAAAATAGAAATATGTATATACGCACATTAGACTATCACTATTAGGGAAAAACATTAGAAAATCTTTTTGTATATGGATCACCCCAAAAGAAATTAACATTATACATTCATACCTTATTTGCTCGTGAAGTCGACGTGGGATTTGAAGAAGCACTGGTTAAATTGCTTTCAGTCGAATCCAAAACACTAAATTCGTAAGGTTGCTCTTCAAAGAAATCTTCGCTGCAAAAATTTCCCACAGTACTAAAAGAAAAACATACCTATGTTTATGAAATTTGTATTTCAATCGCACTACAGAATGATACTGACCTTCTGGAACTTAAAACGTTTTCCAAAAATGACATTGGCTCCAAAAATCGCCACTTTCTTTTGGGGGTCTCAGCAGCACTTCCAGAAGCTAATTGCTCCATCCTTTTGCATCGCTTATACGAGTCACGCAGTGTTTTCCACCGTTTCCTGCATTCCGATTCTGTAAGAATACAATCAATATTTAGAAAATATAAAATTGTTGAATAATTTACCTTACCATTCAACTTTAAATTAGCAGCAACTTCTCTCCAGGCGTAGTCTTTTTTTTTTAAGTTTTTGTAGTCTGGGTGGCCCAAATCATAAAGATGTGTGCGGCTGCGTACTTCTTCTATCAGTTTTTCATCGACGGCGTCCATATTTCTTATCTAAAATACATTAATACACATAAATAAAACAAATTAAACAAATATAATCAAAAACTTACCAAATTCAGCAAATGACAACCAACACAATAAAAAAATTTTAGTATGCACAGCTGTTTATCGGAGCAATGTATTTTTCAGTGATGCCAATATGACGTTTATGAGGCACACAAACAAACGATTTATGTTCTACATAATAATTTATTGTAATCGTGTGCACCCTTCATAGGAAATAGACCGTACATCAGATTGACAGTTTCGTTGCAAAATACATAGTCTGGTTTTACACGGACAATTATAATTGTCGCCATTGTTCCCCGTTCCATACTTCTTACCTCTCTCTCCAACCAACTCAACAATCGTGACAATTATAATTGTCCGTGTAAAACCAGACATAGCTCACTCACTATGCAGCAATCGGATGTTTCGTGTATTTTCCCCAGTAGTGAAGCCGAAGTATCAGATAAGAAGCACATTGAAAAAAAGATTCCGGAACAGAGTATTTTATATATTATTTATATATTATATGTTTTATTTTCATTATAGTTTGTTTATTAATGAGTGGATTGAATAGATTGCAAAGAGGCAGGAAATATTTAAAAGGCGAAGCCATATTTTGGCATACCCCCGGACGAAGACCGGCTTCACAAGAAATCTTTATATAGCGAAATTATATTTTAGCATACCAAGAAGATATATAAAAACACCTTGACACCTTGAACATTTAATAAATCCCAAAATGTTTGACGCAAATTTTCAGTTTTTAGTTAAACGCCTTTAATCTCTAAATTATTACAACTACTTTAGTGCATTACCAACACTGTATCTGATATTGTCGCCTTTCAAAATAGAAATTAGTTTATATTGGCGACAACAGCAACGGCTGCTGTGCCGTCGTGCTGCTGTGACGCCGTCAAAGTAATCATTTTCATATAAACGTGTGTGTTTTAATTTTGACAGGTTGTCGCTCGCTGCTTGCTGTCGTCTATGTGTTTAATGCATCAATCTCACGGTATGTCTTATGTCTGTCTTGCTTAATCAGTTCACGTACAGCATCGATGGTTTCTGGCAAAGTGACCGCAGTTGGACGTCCATCACTAAATTCATCCTGGAGCGAACGGCGTCTGAGACTGAACTCTTGATACCAGCGATTAACAGTGGTTTTTGATACTGCTTCATCGCCAAAAGTCGAAACAAGTTGATTTAAAAACTCTTGTCTCGACAACCCACGCCTTAGATCGTAAAAAATCATTGCACGAAAATGTTTACGGGATAATTCCATTTTTTGACTGAGTTGAATCTTTCAACACATTAAACCAAACAATTCGCCCACAAATGACAAAACCATCTGAATTAAGTTATGCTAAAAAATGTCAAAGTTTCCAATGGAAGCTCCAGCTTGCATCTGGGAACACTAGTATTGTCAGGACCCGAAATATAAATTGTAACATTTGGATTTGCATTTCGACTAAATTTTGGTGAAGGGCCTTTTGCCCGATAATCTTGTGCATTTATAAATGAAAACCAATGCAATTTTCTGACAAGTTGGGCAAATTAACAGCCCGTTCAGGGGGCTCAAAAACCTCTTTTCAATTGGGATTTTAAAGGGATTTAATAGTAAAGTAAAGGATTTAAAAAAGTCGGCCATGCTAGACTTTCAATTTTAAAATTTATTTTAAAACAAAAAAGAAATTAATTCGCAGCAAGTGATTTTATTGCATTTAAAGGTCTAGAAATGGAGACAATGACTTCACTTTCGATTGGGGAAATACTTTCTTTTCCTTAGCTAAATAGTAAAAGTGAAATATCGGCTAATGCCGGTTTTTTACTTTTATAAAACCCCGACAGTTGGCTTATTAACCCTTCGTCAGGCACATATTTTGAGCCCTTAGTTCTGGCACATGGTGTCTGGCCAGACCCCTATACATTTACATGCATTTGTATGGAAATAAGGACTGTTTGCCGTTAAATTTTTTACTAAGATAGGAAAATATTTTTTATATTTTGTGTTTCTATTTCTTTTTGCTATGTTATTAGCTACCTGAGGAAGAAAAAATAGACCTGAAAAAATCTTTGGAATGAAAAGGGCAACAATTTTTTTGTTCTATATATATTTCTCTTTATTATGGGTAAAGTAATAAATGTTTATGACAAAATAGAAAATTATTATGAAGAATACATTGAATTTTTTTATTCAGAATTTTGCGGAAGGCAACAAAAACATAAATAATCTACTTTTGAATGTTGCTGACAAACAGGATTGTTGCATTTGCAGCAAAAAAAAAAGCGTGTCTTACGGCGTATTTTGTCACCTTTCTGCAGACAAATTCTGCAATCTTTTTTGGCAGCTAATGTGTCTGGACCACTGCGTGAAGCCACATTAAGGTTTGCTATATTGAGAGGTATCCCAAAGTACGCTTCAAATGCTATACGAGTTGTTGGTTGAGCCACAATGTGCGAATTATTGGCTTTTTGACCTGGCTTTTTGTCCTGTTCCAAGAACTTTTTTTCAATTATTAATTTATACATCGAAAGCCAACAATATTTTGGGAGATTACCTGAAATTACAGCCATGTACCTAAAATAGAAGTATGCTAAATTGAAGCATGAAAATGAAATATGTCTGGCCAGAACCATGTGCCAGTTCGAGTGTAAAAAACACGATTTAAAAAAAAACCCGAAGTTCCGGTTTTCTGAAAATCACGGTATTTATTTATTTTAGAGTGACCAAGATAAGTGATCTCATCCTAAAGATCAAAATGGTAGTCCGTAGCAAACAGTTGCCTAAAGTTTCACATCCATTCGCTATTAGTTGGCCTACTGATCGCACTACGCTTTATAGAGAATATTCATTCTCTAGCCATGTTGGCCTTATTCGAAACAGACTTCCCGCAGAGGTGTTTTCTGCCACATACGAAATGAACACAATCAAGTGAAATAAGTCAAAATAGCATACCTATTGTACTGTATATATAGGGGAGGCTTATAATGATCCCTGAACCAATTCGTGAGAGAAATTTCATGGACAAACAGAACAGAAATAAGAGAATAATCTCCAACATATTTTTTCCAACCTAGGGCGGTAGAAGGTAAATAAGTTTAACAAAGGTATATAAGTTTAAGTACAGAGAAAGAAATACAACCCTAAAATATCCACCAAAAAATTGGTAAGCGATTTTTATCGCCACTTAATTAAAAGAGTCTTAACTTAGCTAAACTATTTATCAGATATTGCAATGATACGAGGGCGGTTCTTAGCCTATCAATGAAAGAGAATAGTTAGTTTTTCAAAAATATTTTTATTTTCCAATATAATCTCCTGAAACTTCAATACACTTAGTCCAACGCCTATCTAGCAATTCTATCCCTTGATTAAAATAGTTTTCCACAAGGTCTTCAAAATAGTGGTTTACAACTGTAATTGCATCTTCATTTGAGGTAAAATGCTTGCCAGCAAGGAATTTTTTTAGATTTGGGAACAGGTAAAATCTCACTGGGAGCTAAATCAGGAGAATAAGGTGGGTGGTCAAGAAACTCGTACTTTAATTCGTTGATTTTAGCCATTGTTAAAACACTCTTGTGCGTTGTCTTGATGAAAAATTATTTTTTTGTGTTGTAAGCCAGAACGTTTTTCTCGCGTTTGTACATTTAATTGATCTAAAAGGTTGCAATAGTACTCTGAATTTATTGTTTTACCCTTTTGCAGATAGTCAATCAATAAAATACCTTTGAAGTCCCGTTGAACCGTTGCCATAACCTTACCAGCCGATTGAATTATTTTTGCCTGGATTGAATTATATTTTCCTGAAGCTGGAGGAAGTGCCCCAAGCACTTCCTCCAGCTTCAGTCCATTGTTTGGATTGTTCTTTTGTCTCTGGAGTATAGTGGTGGATCCATGTCTCATCAACAGTTATGAAACGACGCTTAAAATCCATTTTATTTCGCTGAAAACGATCCAAACAAGCTTGAGAAATGTTCATTCTTATGCGTTTTTGGTCGACTGCTAACAAGTGCGGCACCCATCTTGCAGAAAGCTATTTCATCTGTAGTTCTTCATGCAAAATTAAATAGACTCGATCATTTGAGATGCCCATGATATTAGCTATTTCACGCACTTTTATTCGTCGATCATTTAATACCATATCATGCACTTTGGCTAAAATTTATGTTGTTGTTGCTGGTTTTGGACGTCCACTACGTGGTTCATCTTCAATGCTTGTACGACCACGTTTAAATTCAGCAACCCAATTTTTTACTGTTGTATATGAAGGAGCACTTTCACCTAACACATGCACCATATCATTATGAATTTCTTGTCCCGATAAACCTTTTTTATGTAAATATTTAATGACACCACGCATTTCTAATTTTTCCATTGTAAAAAAATCGCGGATGCTTCTTTTGTGAACACCTGTTTCTATATGAAGGAGTTGCCAGATCGAAAAAAAATTTAACATGTGTTCATAGCAGAGATGGAAGTTTCCAAAACACTTAACTTTTTTCTGTTTATACCGCGCTTTTTGTGCTAGGCTAAGTTTCCGAACCGCCCTCGTATTTGATGAATAGAAACAACGAAAAATTCATACTGTATCGCGTGTGTGAAGGTTAATGTGTTTTCTTAGTATGTATGCAGTGCGAGGGACTTTTTTGTATTCGGTAGAAAACTCCATTACCGGCAGTTATGCGAAAAACTGCCTGCCCCTAAAAGTATAGCCGTTGAACATAGCTATGGCTCATTCGTTGCTTGGAGTCTTATGATGGTGAAGTGAAGCTCACCAAAACTGCAGTCAACCTAGCTTATAACTGAAAGTCTCGCGGAGCATTTTTCTTTAAACATTTTTACAACTTTTTTTGTAAATATCTGAATTTTTTCATCACCTCGTAGCAAAATGTTTCCAATAAACGGTTACAATTTCATTTGTAAACATGTGAATTTGTTTATCACCTGAAAGCGGAAACATTTTCGATAAATGGCTTACAGTTTTATTTGTAAATATGTAAATTTCTTTATCTCCTAAAATCGAAAATTTTTCGAAAAACAACGTACGAATAATTTATTTCATATTTGAAATTTTTTATCACAGAATTCCAATAAAAAAATTTTTTTGAACCGATTTTTTTTGTATAGGGTGATCCATCTAGAGGTATTTTTTCAGAACAAAAAAAAATATATAGAAATTCAAATCAAGTGTGGAATCATTATTGGTAATTTGAAAGGGCATTTTATGGCATTTATTTTTTGAAAATAATTACCTTCAAATGTTGGCAACTGTATTATGGAAATAAGCGTTCAGTGAGAACCGAAAAGATCAGCTGTTTTCGACCAAAATTTTGTTCAGTGATGAGGCCCATTTCTGGCTCAACGGCTAAGTCAATAAACAAAATTGCCGCACTTTGTCTGAAGAGCAACAAGAAGAGGTTCAAGAGGTGCAATTATACCCAGAGAAAACCACGGTTTGGTGCGGTTTTAAGCTGGTAGAATCAACGGTGCATATTTTTTCAAAAATGATGATGGCCGGAACGTAACAGTGAATGGTGCTTGCTATCGAGCCATGATATCGATATTTATGCTGCCTGAAATTGAAGCCCGTAATCTTGACGACACTTGGTTTCAACAGGACGGTGCCACTTGCCATACAGCTGCTCAAACAATGGAGGAGTGATTTATTTAACAGTAGAAAAAATCAGTTTAGAAAACGTAAGCGTTTTTATTAAATTTATTTCAGTTTAACAAAGCCAAAGCAGTTTGGGTGAAAAATTTAGTTTTTTATCAAAAATACTATTATTGCATTCGATCCGTAACAATAACATTGTTCTAAAAAGCATATTGAAACGAAAAACAATTACCATCATACAGTATTACTGCCGTAATCATATTATTGTTAACAAAAAACCTAAAAAAAAACAATACTATTGTCGCACCATTTATATTGTTGCTACAACCATATTTTTTATTTTTAAACTTGGTAATAACACTAGTGTTACATTTCATCAATATTAATATTGCGACAATCATACTATTGTCAAAATTAAATTCAGTAAACAATACTGTGGTTGCGACGAACATACTTTTATTGCGGCGAACATATTATTATTGCCGTGACCATATAGTAACCAAATTTTTTTTGTGCGTGCAGAGTCACAACCTTACTCTCACCAAACTGGTGGATAGACCGACTCCAGCGCTCCGACCAGGTCTCCCGTAGAGCGATTTCTACGGAACCCATACAGTCGATCACCAAGCAGGTCGTTGGGCTCTAGATACCTTCATATGAGCAACTCGAATGGAGATTGTGGCACCATCGATACTTTGCATGGTGGCTGCCTGAAGTGATGGTCCGACTTTTGTAATTTTTGTGCGGGGGCTTTTCCAAAACTTAGAACGGTAAGATACACTTTTGCTCCTAACGATCAATGCGAAATTTTAGCAGATTTCAACTTTTAGTGCAACAGAGCCAGATGGAACTTTATGTATTTCATCAAAACATGGATCGATATAGACTGATTACAACATCAGTATGTCCTTGGCCCTAATCTGGACAATGTGCAAAGTTGCATCGAGGTCAGTTCATAAACACTGTGGAACAGTCACTGACTGATAACTCAGTCAGTGTGTGCCCTGGCCTACCGTTCCTAACCGAAAATGGCTATGCACGTGGATGAGGATGTAACATAAAATTCACACAGTTGCCTCTTTCAATATCTCATAAATCATGTCATAATCAATTTTCGGTTGGCATGTTTGTATCGGGGCCCATTCGTGAGTATGTGTGTGTGTGTGTTGACAATACTTATGGAGGCAATGACATACACACTCTTTCGTACACCTAGCACCAGCAATACGAAGAGCAAATATCGCTCGTGCATATATCAACCCGGTCTGGTCATCTTTCATAATTTCGACATTTGCATGTGTGTGTGTGTGTGCTTGTGTATGTGCGTGTATGAGGTACGAGGTAGGTTATTGTTGCTGCCTAGTGTTGGCGCTACCACTGCGTTGGCTCCACAAGTATTCACAGAATCGTTTTCAAAGTGTTAATAAATGAAAAACTACAGAAAGCATTTGAATGCTTGCCTCCTCCCGAAGCACCAAAAAAGGTTGGCGATGATACTATGGCTGTGCCTGTGATGCTGACGACGATGGCAATGATGCTGACGCTGATGATGATGGCAGCAGCAAGAAAACAACAAAAAACACAAAACGAAAGCAAACGCAAAATATTGTTGAATGTTAAACAAAACCGGAAATGCACTGAAAAAGAGGTTTAAACAAAACCAAAAACAAAACAAAAATCAACACCATTATTACACCAAATGCATCATGCACGAGCACGAACATGTCGGAGTGCATGGCTGGACACTTGATTCAATTTTATGTTGCTCATGAAACTCCACACACTCACTCGCAGGCACAGGCCGAGGCCGTACTCTTTGGAAAACGGAAATTGGCAAAAACATATTCTGACATACCCTTTGCATTTGTTTTCAGATCCGGCAAATATATGAGTTTTATGTGACTCTCAGTGCCAGTACAGTCGTGGTCTAGTTGATAGCACATCAATAGAAAATAATTGACAATTGCTGATTTCTCTAAAGCCATTTCTTTTAGTTGCACCCAAGTCAAATGAACTGCTCGAATTAATATAGGTCAACCTTACCGATTTATTCCATAAAATAAATGGTTGGTCCACGTGGCAGCCCCAAACGCATATGGCCGTTAAGTAGTGCCTGGCACAAACAAGAAAAGTATAGTTGGGTTGACAATATTTGAGCAGCATCATACTCGGCTCATTTAGGATTGTCGCCGTCGTTGCGAATTGAAGCGAGGCGATAACATTCGTATTACTCGTATGGTTGTCGCTTTTTGTCGATAGCGACGAATGGTTGGGATTATCGATGTCGATACAACAGTCAAAGTGAAGTCGATGTTTGAGAATATCTGTCGTCTAGTATTTTTGAGGCGCCGTTGATTTTTTTTTTTTTTGTTTAAGGCGACGTTGATTTTTTGCAATTTGGTACTTCCCGTTTAGGTATTCATAGGCATGTTACAGAAGACAATTCCGATCGAAAATGGTTTCAGTTCCGTATTTTGCTTCTTCAGAAAACTAATTCCGAAAGATTTTTGTCGGAATAAAACCACTTTTGATTATGTGATCGGAATTGATATTTTTAGTTCCATAAACACAATAAACTTTGATAAAAGTACTTTTTCTGAATAAAGATTATTGTAATCTTTAATTACGTTAAATTTTTATTATTTTATTAATAATTTATTTTAATAAATCTTATATATTTTCAATAGTTCTAAGACAACAATACAAGCCAAATAATTGTCTTGAACGAAATAAACTAAAATCAAAAAACAAAACAGCAATCGAAGAAGGTCGATTGCTGTTTTGTTTTGGGCTCATGCGCATAGATCCATGATTCGTTACCTGTGACGATCTTATTAAAGTCTTTTGAGGCACCGCGATCGTATTTTTTCAAAATTTCTTTGCACCAATCGACACGAGCCTTTTTTTGAGCGATTCTCAAATTGTGCGGGATCCAACGAAAACAAACCTTTTTTACGGCCTGGTGTTCATGCAATATCGCATGTATGCTGCTGAAAGAAATGCCCAATAAAACAAGAAACGGAAATAAAACAAATAAGAAATGTGAATATAGAAAGCATAGAAATATTGCTCAAGATAAAATTTTTGTCGAGTTCATGGAGTGCCACAATGATATAGCCAGAGGATTCGTTAAGGGAGATCGTGTGGTTGTAGTAGCGCTTTTATTTTATTTATTTTTTTTATTTATTTGATAGAATTAACAGAAAAATTTAATTCTTTTGAAACACCACACAAAGATTGTGATGGATGGAAGAAAACCTGGACGGACTGGAAAACATGCGTGAAGAAGAAACTGTGCTACAACAAAAACGAAATTTGTAAAAAGGTGGTGGCACATATAACATATACGAGGGCGACCGCAAAACTAACTGGCCTGGCAAATTTTCTGTTTTACTAGCAACTTTTTTTGTTTTGTTTTTTAAAAGCAATCTTTTATAAGACAACTGTCAAAATTTCCGAAATATTTAATGATTATTTTCTTTGTTACAGGTGATTGAAGTAAACAAGTTTTATAATTTTTGAAAAATGGAAAATAAAGAGTTTCGTGCGGTAATTAAACACTTTTATATGAAAGGTTTTACGCCACAATTAATCAAAGATGAGTTGGATTCTGTTCATGGTGATAATGCACCATCATACTCCACCGTGAAATCCTGGGTTCAACAATTTAAAATGGGTCGTTCAAGTACGGAAGATGAACAACGCTCTGGAAGACCGAAAACTGCTACTACTATTGAAAGCATTAGAAAAATATTTAATGGAGTGACTAAAGATAGACGAATAAAGCTCAGAGAACTTGCTGATATTGTTAAAATACACGAAAAACAAGTTTGGAGTATTTTACATGATGAACTCCACATGAAAAAGCTATCCGCAAGATGGGTGCCGCGTTTGTTGACTTTGCCAATCTTTTGGACCAATTCCGAGGAGCTTTAAGCGATCCAATAGAGTTCTTGCGCCGATTCATAACTGCTGATGAAACATGGATCCATCACTACATCCCAGAATGCAAAGAACAGTCAAAACAATGGATAGAAACTGGTAAAAGTGGTCCCAAGAAGGCAAAAGCTGTTAAGTCAGCAGGAAAAGTAATGGCCACAGTATTTTGTTATGCAAGGGAAAAACTATAAATAGTGAATATTATTGTGCATTATTGGATCGGTTGAGTGAAGAAATCAAGATAAAACATTTAAAAAAAAAAGTTCTTTCTCATCAAGATAATGCTTCTTCACACACTGCATTTTTAACTCAACAAAATCTGGCCGAAACACGATTTGAAATTGCTCCGCATCCACCATATAGTCCAGATTTAGCTCCTTCTGATTTTTTCTTGTTTCTAAGTTTAAAAACAATTCTCGGTGGCAAAAAATGTTCGTCCAATAGCGAGGTTATTGCTGAAACTGAGGCATATTTTGAAGGTCATGAAAAATCTTATTTTTCGGATGGAATTAAAAAACTTGAAAAACGTTTGATGAAGTGTATTGAGTTGGAAGGAGATTATTTTGAAAAATAAATAATAATACTTCCAAAAAAAACGGTTCTTTTTATGTTAGGCGAGTTACTTTTGCGGTCGCCCTCGTATGTATTGACCGAGGTTAATACGAGGTTAGAGTCTCCGGAATGCAGAGAAGTGTAAAAGGCGTTGCTGGCGCCAAAAGTTTTGGAGAAAAGGATCTGATCGTGTACATTTGTGAATCTGAAAAAGAAAACGACGATGATCTTGATTTTACTCCCTCAACATCTGACAGTGCTAGGGAAATAGGAAATGTTTTGACAAGAAAGCGAAGTGTAACACCATAAGAGGCGTTTTTCCTGCACACCATCTCCTACTCCTAAGCGCCACAGATCAGGTACTCGCCATGTATCCAACCCGGAATTGAGCAGCCTTTTAGTAGAAGAAAATAAACACTTGGGGGAAAATTGCTAAGTTGCTGGAAAAGCAACGTGTCGACAACAAAGTGGAAAATATTGTCCACCTTATGGAAGAACAGCGCGTTGAAATGCGAAAACCAAATGAAAAATTAGACAGGCTGTGCAATATTTTGGAAGCCCATTCAAAAGTAAAGGAACTATTGTTAAACAATTTTTGTAAAACTATTTTTCTTAAAACATATGGTTTTTGTTTTCTCATATGCATAGAGTTGCCATAGCAAATTAGAATAACCAGGGTTTTTAAAATTTTCGGGATTACCTAAATCGATCGGAATCTGAAGAATGTAAAACAAAACCGAACGGAATGGTAAGTACGGATTTCTGTGACAGGCCTGATTGATAAACAAAAAATAAACAACAATGAAAATAACAAGCACGAAAAAATTTGAAATTTTAGCTGGAAAAAATCCTCGTTTTGCAAAAGGGTTTTCCAAAGGCCACGTTCCGGCTAATTTCACATCGGATTGGGAGGCCATTGCAACAAAATTAAATGAAAGCGGGTCTCCGGCAAGAGACACCGATGGCTGGCAAAGAGTAAGTTTTGTTTTATAATTTTTTTATAAATTTTGTTATCAAATGTTTAAGAAATCCTTATAGGTTTGAAAGGATTTCAAATTCAAAATCAAGACGAACTCGTGCACAATAAGTTGGAAGCTAAAAGCACTGGAGGGGCATATTCAGGCAAATGACTCTGTCGCCTTTGGAAGAAGCCGCTGCAAAAATGCTGCAGTTCGAAAATTTGCTTAGCCCTCAGGGTGCTTGCCTCGGAATCGAAGAGACGGTGGTAGAGAACATTGAAATGGACAGTATTGATATAGGTTACGGGCAGGTGGACACAGTTGATGACGAAATCAATCACGGTGGGTTGGGCTAGTGAAATATTGAAGTCGTTTCCGACACTGATCTGGTAAGAGCCTGGCGCTAAAAATCGCAGTGCAGTGGCCAACTTTACTTCATGTGTAAGAGCCGATGACCGTCGTCCAGTGTGTAATTTTGGCGCAAATTTCATGCAGCTCATGTCGAAAGCAATTCCTAGTGAGCCTGAAGTAGTTCAAAAATCTAAAGAAACGATATAATTTTTGTTTTTCTTTAATAAAATTAATTAAAATACTTACTTGGAGTCAGACAATTCAAATATGTTTCTTTGTTGCCTAAACACTCAACGCTGCACTACTAATATCTTGTCCTCCTAATCCCCGCTTGAAGTAGTAATAGCGTACTTATCGCGTTGTTCATCATAAATTTAACAAATTTTTACGTTTTCTCAAAAAAGACTTTTGTTTGTTTGGCGCGGACTTTAAAATAGAACCAATTTTCTGACATTTGTAAGACAACAGCAAAAGAGTGTTGCCAACTTATTTCTTAAACAGTCGATGTCGCTTTTATACCTCAGCGTAATAGCATTTTAGAAGCGAGGCGACGACGACGGCGACAAGCACTTACTATCGACATCGACTATTGAAGCGACAACTGTAATCGGGCCGACTATTGTTGGGTATATGGTTGTGGCACAATAATATTATGATCCTCCCAACAATAGTATCCACACGATCATATTATGATTCTAACTAAACTATACTATGATACCCACAAATATATTATGACCCTTACAACCATAGTATGTTTCACATACAACCAAAGTATGATTATAGCAACCATATTATGTATCACAAGCAACCATAGTGTGATCCTCACAACCATAGTATGATTTACACGCAATCATGTTATGATCGCTACAATCATATTATCCCTAAAAATGCTAAAAAGCGAAGTAAAGGAATTCTACTAGGAGGGACCTCTGAGGACATGTTCATGATAGAACTTTTAGACTTTGCGTAAGCTAGTAACTCATTAGGTCTACCAGCCATCTTACTGCAAACAGAGAGCAGATTTGTTGCCACAACCGAATTTTTTGCAAACCGAGTGGTACTACTCATATTTTCCACCGCTACTACCGAATGAGGATTAGGTATGCGGAAATTTTCAGGACGGGAAAATGGCATTATCGGTTGAAAAGACAAAAAATCGGTAACCCTTACAAAATAAGGACCAATATTGGAACTGAATTTGTACATGTATTGGTTGTTGTTATATATTATTGGCTATAATGACTCAATGAATTCGGTTATTATTACCACGAGCATTTGTTAAAGGGACTAACTGATGATTAAATTTTATGTATTCGATTATCAGACCGAAATAGTATTTTTTTTAAATATTTTTTATTATTTGAATTATAAGCACATTTTTTTTAAAACCTGGTTTTTAAATTCAATTTTAATAAAGTTTTTATGCACGAGTGGAACGATTTGATGCATCAAGTTGGTAAAGTGGGTAAAAAAAGTTTTGGTTTTAAAGTGTCAAAAAAAGGTTTAAATCTGATATGAAAAATAAAAATAATTAACGAGAAGTACAAGGCTTGCTATTTATATTTCGAGACCTGACAATACTAGTGTTCCCAGATGCAAACTGAAACTTCCATTGGAAACTTTGACATTTTTTAGCATAACTTCCTTAGAACGTTTTGTCATCTGAGGGCGAATTGTTTTGATTGCAGTGTGTTGAAAAATTCATTTCAGTCAAAAAATGAAATTATCCCGTGAATATTTTCGGCGTGGGCTATCGAGACAAGAGTTTCGACTATTGACTTGTTTCGACTATTGACGATGAAGCACAACCAAAAACCACTGTTAATCGCTGGTACCAAGAGTTCAGTTTCGGACGTCGTTCGCTTCAGGATGAATTTCGTAAAGGATGTCCAACTTCGGACACTTTGCCAGAAACCATCGATGCTGTGCGTGAACTGATTAAGCATGACCGACATGTGACAAACCTTGAGATTGAGGCATCCTTAGGCCTTAAAATGAAAAGCATCAATAAGATATTGCATGTTCATTTGACCGTGAAAAAAAAATTGTTCTCGTTGGATCCCTCAAAATTTGATGAATGCTCAAAAAATGTTCTTAAAAATTGTTGCAAAGAGATAATGAAAAAGTATAACTGCGGTAGCTCAAAGGCAGTGTATAACATTGTCACAGGTGACGAATCATGGATCTATGCATATGAACCCGAAACAAAACAGCACTCGACCGTATGGGTCTTTCAAGACGAGCCAAATCCAACAAAAGTTGATCGTGTAAGAAGTACATCGAAGCAAATGATTGTGTTTTTTTTCGGTATAACCGGCCATGTTGCCACATTACCTTTAGTGAAACGTAGGGTGGTCAATTCTGAGTGGTATACAACCATCTGCTAGCCAAAAGTGTTCGCAGAAATGAGCAAAGATAATACGAGAAGACGGATCATTTTGCATCACGACAATGCGAGCTCTCACACATCAGCTGAAACGATGAGCTATTTGACCACTCAAGATGTCGAATTGATGGGCCATCCAACGTACAGCCCTGATTTGGCACCCAATGACTTCTTCTTATTCCCTAGCATCAAGAAAAAATGCGTGGTCAACGTTTTCATCGCCCGTAGCAGCTGTTGAACAGTTCAAAAATCATATTTTACAGGTCTCTTAATCGGAATGGAAAAAATGCTTCGAAAATTGGTTTGTTCGCATGCAAAAGTATACTGATCTTAAAGGAGAGTATTTTGAAAAACAATAAAACTATTCCAATTATTAAGTATTGTGTTTTTATTGCCGGACCCAGAATATAAATAGCAACCCTCGTAATATGGCACCTTAAGTATTTTCTACTACTAATTCTTCAAGTCTTAACTACAGGGTGGGCAATTTAACATTTTAAATTTGAAACGGCAGTACAAAAAGTACTGATAATATTTTAGAATTTCTGGTTTTATTGGAAAGTTTGAACTTCGTCATTTAATAATGAAACACAATATCTTCCATATGACAACCTTAAATGGCTCGGCAGTACCTTAGCCGATTAACCCACATTCTCAGTACATTTTTGATTGTTTCGGGTCAAATCTCTTCAACAGTAACTTTGAATTTATGTTTCACCGCTTCAAATGTCTCTGGATGCTTTGCGTAGCACCTATCCTCAATGGCTCTCTACAGGAAAAAATTAAATGGCTCAAATCTCAGCTTCGCTGCAACCAATTGACATCACAATTTCGGCTGATTATTCGATTTTCAAAAACAGTGCATAAACTATCGATGGTTGCATTGGCTGTGTAATAGGGTGGAGTGAAATTCAAAAAAAAAAGTTAACCTCGGAAAGAGATGTAGTCTGGGGTCGTAAAGAGGGGAAAAATAAAGAAAAAAATTTAAAAAAATTTTTAGGGGTCGCGCCACTCCCTCGAAATTTGCAAATTATCGCTATTTTGGCGTTGATTTTAGAAAAATCCTAAAAAGTTTTATGTCAATAAATGTTTGCAATAGCGTAAACAATGAAATAAGGGCATGAAAAAATTTAAAAAAAATTTTCTCATTGTTCAAAAATTTCAAAAAGTAAAATAAGTCAAATCGTCCCTTCTTCAGAAAATTGACTGAACAATGAAATCGCCACCAAAGCTACAAATATTAGTCGATTATCCTCATATTTGCCTCAAATACTTTTGTTTGGGCACTGAACAAGCTCAAACTTTTAAATTTCGAATAAGTTAAGTCGTTAATTTTTAGGATTTTTCTAAAATCAACGCCAAAATAGCGATAATTTCCAAATTTCTAGGGAGTGGCGCGACCCCTAAAAATTTTTTTAAATTTTTTTCTTTATTTTTCCCCTCTTTAGGACCCCAGACTACATCTCTTTCCGAGGTTAACTTTTTCAAATTATAAAAAAATCATGTTTTCACTCCACCCTACTGTGTAACACGTGGCCCCGTCTTGTTAGAATCAAATGTAGTCCAAGTCATTCTCTTGAATTTTTGGAAACAATAATTCGTTGAGCATGGCGCGATAACGCTCAGCGTTGCGGGTAACGGCGGATCCTTGCTTATTTTGGAAGAAAAAATGGCAAACAGTGACTCGTTGAGGATGTATTGGCTTCTCAATAGTCACGTGTGGGTTATCTGAATCCCATGCGCGGCAATTTTCAGCAATTTTTTTACAGCCGATTCAAATATACAATTTTAAATGGCCCACCCTATATTATAATTGTGCTCAATGAGCTAAGTGTGTCTAAAATTTAACATCTACTACAACCTAAAATAACGTATAAGCCAAATAATAATCTTAATAAAAAAACTCTTTGGGATCCCTAATTTAGTTTAAAGTCGAAGGTATATTTAATTTTAACTTTCAATTTAAGAAAGATTTCCCTATAAATTGCATGTTGCAATGATCAAATGATCAAGCACAGCAAATTGATTAATGGTACCTAAAGAAGATCTTAAACAAGAAACTTTTGGAGCCTTATTCTGATAATACTCGTACAAGTTTACATTCATCAGGACAAGCACTAGTGCAGCCTTTTGATTTTTTACAGGTGTGGCTTTCTTCCAGGAAATATTTCTAGTAATCTAGGAATTAAATAGGTGACCGCATCAGTTGGCTACAATTTAAATTCTATGCAATTTTTAATTAAGTCCACAGCAGGCCTATGTTAGGCTAGCCAAAGGAACTGTAGCGAAATCCTATCTGCCAGTTGTAAAGTAGCGCTAGTTGTCACGACATTGCTGCACTTTCGCAGGACTATGAACTGCAACTACCCGATTATGGGAGAGTGTAAGTGAGCATGTACAAGTGTCGCAGCGGCAGAAGGAAGGGCTCGACAGGCCTTATAAAAGGTGATTCAACTTAAACGCAGAATGTTAATTGTAAATAAAACAAAATGTTTTTAGAGAATTACTAGCTGACCCGGCAAACGTTGTTTTGCCATATAATTTATTTCTGGGTAACACAAACAAACTGGATGGTTTACCAACTCGAGAGCATGCCACGTACAATTGTCCGTGTGAAAAAGATGGGGCCTTTTCGGAATTGCAACACTGCACAACACATTCCTAATTGCAAAGTCCGTCAACACTGCAAGCGTCAGATGTTCTAAAAAGCAACTATCAAGCATATGTTGGGCAAACATACTAAAAACACGCAGTACTAAAATGGCTGATCCAATGACTGAGCATCTGCAACAGCTGATCGGCAACTGCTGTGCAACAGTTGCAGCGCAACGTTGCATTTCCGAAAAGGCCCATGGTGTGCTCAATCTAAGCCACAAATAGACAGCGTTTGGCCTTGGGATTTGTTGATAGTTATTGAAAATGCCAATCTAATCGGAAACTGAATACGTTTAAATTGAATTGGCACATCTGTAGGTATAATATGAATCGGTGGTAATAATATATTTTCACCTCGGAACTTGCAATCTAAAATGCTAGCCTCGATAATGCTTTTTATTAATTTTTAAATGACTAATCGCGCACCGTTGCACAGCCGTGGCGGGTTCAAATTACGAAGCAAGATAATCGGAGATCCAACCTTCAATTGTAAATTATGCGGTGACATGCCTGGCAAATCCAGTGAGCTCTAAAACTCTGTGGGAAAATTTACAATTGCGCTGGCATCGCAAACTGTATCAATAGATTTCAATGATACCAAGTTCCCTGGCAACAACTGTTGTATCTTCAGATTTAAATTGTCAACGTCCACATTTTTATACCCTCCACCATACAATGGAGGGTATATTAGTTTTGTCATTCTGTCTGTAACACCTTGAAATAATCATCGGAGACACAACAAGTATATATATTCTTGGTCCTCGTAAAATTCTAAGACGGTCTAGCCATGTTGTGAGGCTGTCCGGCTGTCCGTCTGTTGAAAACGAGATATAGCCTGCATGAAAACAGCTAGGGAGCTGAAATTTGGCACAAACATGTGTAGTTCATCTATAATGGTTGGTATTGAAAATGGGCTATATAGGTCTACGGGAAGTTGGTGCTGGAGACCCTCAACCGACACTACCTCACAAAAATTAGTTTTTTATTTGGAAATATCCGTCCAGTTTCTTGAGCAAAATCACTGAAATTTTGCAAATAATAATCTCTGTATAGGCGCAATCATCTATGTAAAAATGGTTTAGATTGGGCCACCATTTCTTGTACCCCCCATACAAACGGCCTTATGGGCCTTGAGAAATAATATGACTATAACTCACCACAAACTTGACCTATCGAAATGAAATTTTACACATCAAGTTTTCTATATACAATACACTTCTACGCTGAATTCGGTTGAGATCGGAAAAGTCCTACTGGTACCTCCTACACTAACGGTCTCATGAGCCTTGAAAAATAATATGACAATAACTCACCACACACTTGACCTATCGAGATGAAATTTTCTGCAAGATTTTTATATCGAACACACCTCTGCGCCAAATTCTGTTGAGATCGGAAAAGTCCTACTAGTACCTCCCACACAAACGGTCTCATGGGCTTCGAGAAATGATATGACAACTCACCACAAGCTTGACCTATCGAAATGAAATTTTGCACATAAAGATTTCTATATAGAACACACTTCCTCACCAAATTTGGTTTTATTTGCGAATCTGGTGGAGGGTATCCAAAGTTCGGCACAGCCAAACTTAACATTTTTTACTTGTTTTCCGCCAAAATTGCTCTTTCTGCAAGCCACTCATGATTTATGTACTGTGTGTGTACATCGGAAAATATTAGTTCAATGAGAGTACTTGTGAATCAGCGATTGTGCAGAAATCGGTCGGTAATTAAACGCATCCAGTTTCATCTACAGCAACTTTTCCATCACCGATATCTAAGAGTTGTTTTGAGAATGTTCCAGCAGATGGATCTTGAAGCATTTGAAAGCGCATATTTACTTTCAGCTGTACTTTTTCAACATTACGCCTCAATGGAGATGATTTTAAGCAATTTCAACAATTGCAGCAAGGCTTTCTGAAGAGGGTTGTCACGGACCCGAAATCATGATAAAAGTAGTGTGCAGCCACGAAATTCAATATCACTTTGCCATTTTGTTAAAAACTTGTCTTCTATTTAAATACAGAAGCAAGAGGTCTTGAGCCGGTTTAATCCCAGTTCAATGTGCAAGCGTTGATCTCATCAGCGTATGTTGAACGAGGAATGAGGGAAAGTGTTTGTCTGAAATCGCCTGAAAGGACCAACAGAGTGCCGCCAAATAGTTTGTCGTTGTTTTTAATATCTTTCAATGTCCTGTTCAACGCCTTAAGCAAATGTTTGTGTGTCATAGTACATCCATCCCAGATGATATTTGTACACTGTTTCTGCACGGTGGCCACGGACGATTGTTTTTTAATGTTGCACACTGCGTCAGGGTTATTTTGAATATTAAGTGGCAGCTTAAATACTGAATGAGCTGTTCTGCCTCCATCCAATAAAGTTGCCGCAATTCCCGATGATGCCATTATTTGATCGTATTTCAGCAAGAATTAGCGAAATAAGGAAGATGAACCCACCTTGTCCTGTTGAAACTGTGAGCATAATGCGGTCATAAATGGTTCTTTGTTCCTCATTCATTTTAGGGACATTGTTACTCGCTGCCATTTCTACAGCGTTTTACTATAGTACACGATTCATTCCACTGTCCATTAAATCAGATGCATTTCAATGTGGCGAATTCATACCAAGGGTAAAAATTTAGGGTTGCATGTATTTTTTTAAGCCACTTTATAGAAAAATAATAACAAAAAAATTTGTCCAATAATTAAAAAAAAAATGTTAAAGGTGAACAACCCTTAATACTTAGGGGCATGAAAAATAGATAGTAGCTGATTCTCAGGCCTACTTACTAACATAAACAGATCTTGATACTTTTTACTTTCATAGAAGGATATATTTCAATTATGTGTGGAACATAATATCGCCCATATGCTCGCCATGGCTTCGGTGGCATACCTCTATCCATTAGTCCTTATTTTCAATGACTTTGAGAGGTAATAAAGGATCACTGTCCTTATTGTACCGAATCATCTCATTCTTAAGTTCTTATTTTTTTGGTTTATTGACATACGCATTTTTTTCAAATATCCCCAAAGAAATAAGTCCAACGGTGTCAAATTACATAAAAGTGTCGGCCAATTAACATCGAAACGACGTAAGATGACACGGCCATTGACTTTCTCGCGTAAAAGAGCCATTGTTTTGACGGCTGTTTTGGCACCATTCTGTTGAAACCACATATCGTCCAGGTACATATCCTCGATTTCTGACCACAAGAAGTCGTTATCATCTCGCGAAAGCAAAGATCATTCACGGTGACTGCTCGGTCGATCTAATTTTCGAAGAAGTACGGCCCGATGACGCCACGAGCCCATAAACCGTACCAAACTGTCACTCTTTGTGGATGCCAGTTTTCAACAATCACCCGTGGAGTATCATTTGTCCAAATGCGGCCAATTAATAGACTGATTTTCATTGATTTTCTAGTGCAAACGAGCCATTGTTTTGACGGCTGTGTTGGTACCATTCTGTTGAAACCACATATCGTCCAGGTACATATTCTCGATTTTTGGCTACAATAAGTCTGGCCACAATAAATGGAGTCTCATTTGTCCAAATGCGGCAATTCTGCTTGTTAACGAATCCACTGTGAAAAGATCCATCAACAATCTTAACGCGCTGTTTAATTGTGTTAACTCTCCATGGTTGAATTTGTAGACAGACCACTGAGTCAAAAAATGTTAAATTAAGTTCGGAAAAAAAACTTGACGTTAAGGTGTGACTCACAACTAACATCGTGCGTTATGGATGGACCACCATTTTTAGGATTTTGAAACTTTCATTTTAAATGACAAATTTAATTGATTTTCAAATAAACATCCACTGAAGAAGTTAGAAAAAAGCTAACGAAACGTTGGGAGAACACGGAATAAATTAGTTTTATTTAATTCATGAAGGAAGACTGACCAATCAGCCCAGTCAAAAACGACATAAACAAATAAAATAAATACCCATTTGGTCAAAAAAAAACAAATTTTAACATTTGTCATTTAATATTAACCAGTCAGTTAGGCTAACATCTAGTGAGAGTAAGGTAAACAGGACTTGCACCAATGTCAGGAAAACCCTAACATGTGATGAATAACGCTACAAATTCTGTAGGAAGCCGCAGTTGAACCCTACCAAACTGTTTGCAAAACTAAGCAGATTTTCCAACTTCTAAGAGGAAAACTTCTTCACATCTTTAAAAAAGATACTTTCCAAGGCAACCACATTATCCTTAGTGAAGAGACAGGCATTTTGCTTTTTGCTGCTCCTCATGCTGAGACAAGCCACAGATAAATCTCTTCTACCACAAAGCAATTTATATACTTAGTAGGGACATAAATACTGTTACAACATTGAACACACCCATTTCAATAGTAGAACTGAGCATACCTCGTTAATGTCATATGGGTTTTGAAAGCTAACCTCAATAGCGTTAGTATGTAACGGGATTTTTTAATTGTTTCAACTTTTATCATGGAGTGGTCAGAGTGAAATGAAACAAGTAAAAAATGTTAAGTTTGACTGTGCCGAAGTTTGGATACCCTCCACCAGATTCCCAAATAAAACCAAATTTGGTGCGGAAGTGTGGTCTATATAGAAATCTTTATGTGCAATTTCATTTCGATAGGTCAAGTTTGTGGTGAGTTATCGTCATATTATTTCTCAAAGTCCATGAGACCGTTTGTATGGGAGGTACCAGTAGGACTTTTCCGATCTCAACAGAGGTGTGTTCTATATATTAATCTTTATGCCAAAAATTTCGTCTCGATTGGTCAAGTGTGTGGTGAGTTATTGTCATATTATTTTTCAAGGCCCATGAGACCGTTAGTGTGGGAGGTACCAGTAGGACTTTTCCGATCTCAACCGAATTCGGCGTATAAGTATGTTGTATATCTAAATCTCGATAGGCCCAGTTTGTGGTGAGTTATAGTCGTATTAGTTCTCAAGGCCCATAAGGCCGTTTGTATGGGAGGTACAAGAAATGGTGGCAAAATCTAAACCATTTTTACATAGATGATTGCGCCTATATAGAGATTATTATTTGCAAAATTTCAGTGATTTTGCTCAAGAAAATGGACGGATATTTCCTAAAAAAAAACTAATTTTTATGAGGTAGTGTCAGTTGAGGGTCTCCCATTTTCAATACCAACCATGCTAGGTTAACTACACATGTTTGTGCCAAATTTCAGCTGCCTAGCTGTTTTCATGCAGGCTCTATCTCAACAGACGGACAGCCGGACAACATGGTTGGATCGTCTTAGAATTTTACGAGGACCAAGAATACATATACTTTGTTGGGTCTCCGATGATTATTTCAAGGTGTTACAGACAGAATGACAAAACTAATATACCCTCCATTGTATGGTGGAGGGTATAAAAAGCGATATTTTCAAACACTCCGGCCACTAGGGATTAGCCGCATCTTCGTCTACCGACGCATAAAACTGTTTGAGGAGACTGGAGATGTAAAAGACCGCCAACGGTCGGGCCGCCCACGCTCTGTTCGAACACCGCATGTCATCAAAGCCATTAAATCAAGAATTCACAGAAATCCGCTCCGAAAACAGAAAATCATGGCCCGTGAGATGAATATCACGCAAAACTCCATGAGTCGAATCATTAAAAATGTCTTGGGACTTGGGGCCTTCAAACGACGTACCGAACATTTATTGACTGCAGCTGTAAAAAAAAATAGGATTGAAAAATGCAAATGTCTTTTGGTGAAGCAAGCTGATAACTGGCACAGAAAAATTTTGTTTTCCGATTAACACAATTTTTACCATTTAGGAAAAATTTAACAAGCTAAATGAAAGAGTGTATGAACGGTCATCTACGAGGGCGACCGCAAAACTAACTGGCCAGGCACATTTTCTGTTTTACTAGCAACTTTTTGTTTTGTTTTTTAAAAGCAATCTTTTATAAGCCATCTGTCAAAATTTCCGAAATATTTAATGATTATTTTCTTTGTTACAGGTGATTGAAGTAAACAAGTTTTATAATTTTTGAAAAATGGAAAATAAAGAGTTTCGTGCGGAAATTAAACACTTTTATATGAAGGTTATACGGCACAATTAATCAAAGATGAATTGGATTCTGTTCATGGTGATAATGCACCATCATACTCTACCGTGAAATCCTGGGTTCAACAATTTAAAATGGGTCGTTCAAGTACGGAAGATGAACAACGCTCTGGAAGACCGAAAACTGCTACTACTATTGAAAACATTAGAAAAATATTTAATGAAGTGACTAAAGATAGACGAATAAAGCTCAGAGAACTTGCTGATATTGTTAAAATACACGAAAAACAAGTTTGGAGTATTTTACATGATGAACTCCACATGAAAAAGCTATCCGCAAGATGGGTGCCGCGATTGTTGACTTTGCTCCGTTCGACCAATTCCGAGGAGCTTTTAGCGATTTATCAGCGTAATCCAATAGAGTTCTTGCGCCGATTCATAACTGTTGATGAAACATGGAAACAATGGGTAGAAGCTGGTAAAAGTGGTCCCAAGAAGGCGAAAACTGTTAAGTCAGCAGGAAAAAATAATATTTATTGATTATCTTGAGAAAGGAAAAACTATAAATAGTGAATATTATTGCGCATTATTGGATCGGTTGAGTGAAGAAATCAAGTTAAACGACCGCATTTAGAAAAAAAAAGTTCTTTTTTATCAAGATAATGCTCCTTCACACACTGCATTTTAACTCAATAAAAACTGGCCGAATTACGATTTGAAATTGCTCCGCATCCACCATATAGTCCAGATTTAGCTCCTCCTGATTATTTCTAGTTTCCAAATTTAAAAAAATGTCTCGGTGGCAAAATTTTCGTCCAATAGCGAGGTTATTGCTGAAACTGAGGCATATTTTGAAGGTCTTGAAAAATCTTATTTTCCGGATGGAATTAAAAAACTTGAAAAACGTTTGATGAAGTGTATTGAGTTGGAAGGAGATTATGTTGAAAAATAAATAATAATAATTCAAAAAAAAAACGGTTCTTTTTATGTTAGGCCAGTTACTTTTGCGGTCGCTCTCGCAAGGAAGCATCTGAACTGATCCCAAGGATGGAAAAGGGTCATCACCAACTTTAGTCCTGGTGGGGTGTCTCTTACGATTTCTGCAAACAAGGAGTCAAAACATCGGCCAAAGTTTACCAAGAAACCGTTTTGGAAGCTGTTGTTAAGCGTCTTAACAATTCCCTGTTCCAAAACCAGCCATGGACTTTCCAGCAGGATTCTGCGGCGGCCCATAATTCTAAAACGTCCCAGGCCTGGCTTCGAAACAATTTGCCAGCGTCCATTTCCTCTGAGTAATGGCCCTCAGGCAGTCTAGATTTGAACCCAATGGATTACAAATTGTGGACGGTTTAAGAGGAGAAGGTTTGTCGCAAATGATACCCCAACATTGGATCTCTTAAGACCGCTTTGGTTCGAGCTGTGGCCAATTTTCCAATTGACGAGGTTCGTGCAGCTATTGACGATTGGCCAGTGCGACTTAAGGCGTGTGTAAAGGCAAAAGGCGGACATTTCGATTAAGTAGATTTTTTTTGAATACAATATACATCAATAAATATATAAGAAAATATTTGGTCCAAAAACATTTAGTACTTTTTATTTTACAGCATAAAACGTGTGTAACAGTATTTATGACCCTACTAAGTATTTTGATAGTTATTAGTTACAGGCCTATACACCATACACCTATTAGCTACAGGTCCATTTACCAAACTCCGGCCTTCTAAAAATGAGAAAACAGCAATCTAAACAGACTGAGATATCGCATGCTATGGAAAAGCTGCAGCAGACAGTCCTTAAAGCACAACTTGTGGCTGGCATAGGATGTGGACTTTGGCCTTTATTTGAGTAAATAAAAACAGAATAGGACACAAGGCCTTTCTAAGGCCCAAACTGTCCAATTCCGCCGATGATAAATTTGTTCGTGTGCGGCTGTGTGAGCAGCATTTGTGACAATGCTCGTGTTGTTGACAACTTCAACATTTTGACATTGGTTGGACTAAGTGTTAAGCATTACGTACGTTCTTCCACTGTTGATTCGTTCTTCTTTCCTGTTTTTTTTTTCCTTTTTTGAGACAGTTTTTTTATGACAGTGCAAGTGAGTGAATGGTTATGGCTTTATTATAGTTTATGACCCTGTTGTTGCTGTAGTTGATGTTTTTCGTCCTTTTTTTTGCTGAGGTGAGCCACTCGAATATTCATAACTAAAACTCACAGCCTCACAGCGGCCACGGCATTCACACACAAATTTTTCAATTACAAGTGGCTTTAGAGCAAGTTCTGAATTTATAGGATTTTTGTTGAAAGTGAGAAGAAAATACTCGGTCTCATCGTGCAGGTATGAAAATTGACATTAAGGACACTTGGTGAGCCGGCCACCAGTCACCGCAGTTATCTCGCAGACGCACTTAACAGTTTAGCACAGACAACAGAGCACATGCAGCATGTCAAATCGAGAGCACATGTGAAGTATCGCATATAGTGTTCCAAGATTTAAAATAAGCTGAATACAGCAGTATGTGAAAATATTTGAAAATTTTAATGTTACCTGTGTGGAAGTTGAATACATTTGTCCTTTAGTTTGGCATATTCAGACTTACCTGAAAAGAAAAGAAACACAGATTAAATATTTGTCATAAAAATTGCATCATTATTAAAGAAATATATGGGTTTGCCTTCCAAAGAAAGTTGGCACTAACATTTGCAGGTATTATCTATACTTCTGGTTAAATAACCCAGATGACGCCATCGTGTCGCACATGTGGAACAGTTGGGGAACTACAGGTTGCATATTTTACCCCCACAGAGTTTCTTGCGAACTGCACTAGTATGACATTGGCACAGTGTCAAAATGTCTGAAGGGTGGGAGGGAGTGGGGGGATATTTTATTTATACTCTAAAAAGAAAATTATTTAGTTTAGTTTTTTCTGTATAATATGGCGTAGGAATACAACCAACTCGTATAATGTATGAGTGTATGCACACTATTTCAGTTCAAGTACTTGCTAGGTGGCGTATGAGTGATATCGTCGACGTTATATTACTTATACGCACCGTTCACATGTGTACAACCTTAGCGTTTCCGTTTTGTTGTTTGAGGCACTGTTTTCGGTATTTCTAGTAAAGGGTGGTTACATTTTAAGGGCCGATGTTGAATGAGAACTACTCCTCAACGTCATGTTTTTTTCTGCATTTCATTTGATATTTCCCAATTTTAGACTAACTCAAGAAATGACAACAGTGGATGATCAATTTTCAAAGAAAATCATCATCAGTGATGAGGCACATTTTCACCTCGGTGGATTCGTCAATAAGCAGAATTGCCGCATTTGGTCTAATGATAATCCCAGAGTGATTGTCGAGAAAACAATGCACCCACAAAGAGTGAATGTTTAGTGCGGTTTATGGGCTGGCGGCATCATCGGTCCGTATGTTTTCCAAAATGAGGCCGTTCAGGCAGTTACTGTGAATGGTGTTCGCTTTCGTGAGATGATAACGAACCTTTTATGGCCCGAATTGGAAGATATGGATGTGGACAATATGTGGTTTCAACAGGATGGTGCCACTTGCCACACAGCTAGCAAAACAACGGCTCTTTCGCAAGACAAATTCAATGTCCGTGTTATCTAACGTCGTGGCGGTGTTAATTGGCCGCCAAAATCATGAGATCTGAACCGTTGGACTTCTTTGTTCGGGGTTATTTGAAGGAAATGGTGTACGTCGATAAGCCAGCAACAATTCAAGAGCTTAAGGATGAGATAATTCGGCACATTAACGGCATAGAACCTCAATTATGCCTCAGCGGTATCGAAAATTTGGACCATCGGATAAGGGTGTGTCGCCGAGGTCGCGGCGGCCATTTTGCCGTTATTTTGTTCCATACATAATTAAACTTGAACCACGCCAATAATTGAAATTGAACCATACCAATATTATCATAATAAAGAGAAATTACAATAATTTCCTCAAAAATTTGTGTTTTAATTAAAATCAACATCGGCCCTTAAAATTTAACCACCCTTTTTAACCGCCACCGAAGTATGGAGTGCATGTTTACTAAATTTCTCATACCGTTTGTAGCCTCTTGAAATACTTAACCACCATGTAAAGTATAAAAGTTCTTGATCGTCCCAATTGTGAGACGATCCATCCATAGATCCACGAGGAACATCTTGTCATAGGGCTTGTTCTGGTAAAGGCTGCGACTTAAACGTGTGGTTGTTGTTGTTGTTGTAACAACAATATATTTATTTTGAAGTCTTGTTCGTCTACGGGGGATCTGCTTCGATATCCAGGTGAAGGAAACGCGCCATTTAAACTGGATGCGTCCACAGAGACCTGGGGGTCAGCTGAGTGGGCTTGGCCGGACAATTGAAGAGGTGCAGTACATCATGTGGTCCCTGATGGCAGGCGGGACAGATGTCCGGAACGTTAGCATCAATTCGTGCCCAGTAAGAATTGAGACGGCTGCACCATCCAGATCTCAGCTGCGCCAGAACCACGCGCGTCTGCCGAGGTAGTACCTTCTCCTCAGGTGAAATCTCCGGGGGATGTTCCCCTAGCACTGCATTCACACGGTAGCTGGATCGGCGTGAATGTTGTTCAAACCTGCCTGATAGTTTAGATGATCTAAAGTTTCTCTCTTATACCGCTGGACCTCTCTCTCTAGATCATGAAGATCGTACCTGATCTGCCTGGGTGGAGGCATCCTGTTCAAGAGATGGTGTTTAGGATGACTGCTGCGAAAACACCCTAGCAGGTATTGCTTAGACAACAGGAAATTGTGTCTGCGCACGGTAAGGACCTTCGTCTCCTCATGTAGATGGTCCTCAGAGGCCATAAGAAGACACCCTGTTGATGTTCTAAGGGCGGCATTCTGGCATGTCTGAATTATCTTCCACTGCGTCGTACTCACAGTCGCCGACCATACAGGTGCTGCGTAGTTTGCTACAGACCGACCTATCGCTTTGTAAGAGGTCAACAAGGTTTGTTTGTCGGCTCCCCAAGTACTGCCGGCAAGTGACTTGAGGACCTTGGTCCTACTTTTGAGTTTATCGCAGATAGCTGTAGCATGTGCAGAGGATCTAAAAAGGCTGTCCAATGTGACCCCAAGGATTTTGGGGTAGTTGGTGGTCGGGATGTTGACGTCATCGACTTTTACATTGAGTGACAACCGCACCTCTGCGGTCCAAGCAGTAAACAGTGTGGCTGATGATTTGGAGGCGGATATTTTCATATTCCTCGCAGTGAAGAAATTTGACGCACAGCGACAAATCTCAGAAAACTGATCTGCTTCGAATTTATGGTCCACCACGGAGCTGCGATTATATGACGTTAAACATTTTTTCCTTGAAATACTGATGTTATGCGCAGAATACAAACCGACATGCTCCAGATGAGCTGCTGATAAATCAGCCGTGGCAGCCACACAATGAATTGTGTGCCATACATAAAGTAAATGTTTGCTTTATATTCATTCTTTACAATTTTTCAAATAAAGGTTAGATTTGACACGACTATCCCACCGAAATCTATTTTAAGCTGCAGAGTAGGGTTGACCGATTTGTAAGGACAAAAATTTGTCATCGATTTTTCGATAGCTTTTGGCAGAAGGAAAAAAAACTTCCACTACGACATATCAAAAAAATCATCTTTGAGGCGACTAAACTTACATTTTTTGACTTAAAACTAAAAGTTGGGAAAAAGTCAAAAATTTATATTCGGCGCCACGAAATGGAACGAATTTAAATTTTTTTTGGTATCATTTTAAAGGTAACAGTCCAACTAAGAAAATCCGCAAATATTCTTTCGTAGATAAAGTTTTTTTTTGGCTCCAGTGCCATTCAAAGTGCACGATTTGTATCCACAATTAATTAATATTTTAGTTTCGTTCCTGAGTAGTTGAACGAAAATATTTGTCAGATAGGCATTTTTAAACAGAACCGAATTGCCTCATATTTTTTGGAATTGTTAAGGAGTGATACAAATTTTGGTTTTTTATTTTTTTGGTTAAATCTTATAAATATTATTTTGAATTAATTTTCTAATATTTAATTTTGTTCGATGATTATGTTCAAAATTTAAAATTTTTGATGGTAAAATAAAAAAAAAAACAAAAAACAAGTAAAAATGTTAAGTTTGGCTGCGCCGAACTTTGGATATCCTCCACCAGATTCCCAAATAAAACCAAATTTAGTGCGGAAGTGTGTTCTATATAGAAATCTTTATGTGCAAAATTTCATTTCGCTTGTGGTGAGTTATCGTCATATTATTTCTCAAAGCCCATGAGACCGTTTCCATAAATAATGTGAATGTTTGCTTTTAATTCATTCTTTGCAATTTTTCAAATAAAGGTTAGATTTGACACGACTATCACACCGAAATCTTCTCTATGCAAAGAAGGGTTGACCGATTTGTAAGGACAAAAATTTGTCATCGATTTTCCGATAGTTTTTGGCTTGAGGAAAAAAAACTTCCACTACGACATATCAAAAAAATCATCTTTGAAGCATCCAAACTTAATTTTTTTTTAATTTTAAACTAAAAGTTGACAAAAAATTAAAAAATTTAAACTTGGACGCCTCGAAAAGTATTATTTTAAATATAGGATTTTTTTCCTCATGTCAAAACCTTGCGAAATATCGATGGCACAATATCAATTGCTAAATCGACCCACCCTACTGCAGAGTCTAAACTGTAATAGGTGGACTTGACTGACAAGTTGTTTTCAGAAAATTTTCCTCTAAAATTTGATATGATTACACATGCCTGCGTTATTTCTTCAAAGGCACTTTAAAGTTTGAAAGAAAACAAATTTTAACACACTTCTCTAAATATCCCATGAAGGCCCAAGCGGTTCTCTCAAACTTTTTGAGGGTGGCCCAACTAATAAGCACGATGTTAATTGTAAGTGAAACAAAAAGTTTCCAGAGAATTATCTTAATATTTTGAAATTATGATAGAAGGATCAATGACATTCATTAAAAAAAAAATATCGGCCAAATGATAGCCATGGCTTCGGTGGCATACCTCTGTGCGATGCTCCATATTTTCAATGACTCTGAGACATAATGGAAGTTCAATGGCGTTATTGTGCCGAAGTATCCTAACTTCTTCCTCTCGAATTGTTCTTATCTACTTGTTGTACACTTTTTTTAATATTCCCAAAGAAAGAAGTCCAACGGTGTCAAATCACATAAACGTGGCGGCCAATCAACGACGCCACGACGTAAGATAACAAGGCCTTTGAGTTGTACGAGTAAAAGAGCCATT
The DNA here is from genome assembly GCA_963513945.1 of Hydrotaea diabolus. Lineage (NCBI taxonomy): Eukaryota > Metazoa > Arthropoda > Insecta > Diptera > Muscidae > Hydrotaea > Hydrotaea diabolus. The sequence goes on from OY740719.1 coordinate 138,848,558, forward strand.
GTTTCGTTAGCTGTGTGGCAAGTGGCGCCTGTCCTGTTGTTACCACATATCGTCCAGGTCCATATTCTTGATTTCGGGCCACCATAACTCCGTTATCGATTGCTAACACCATTCACGGTAAATGCTTGGCTTACCTCATTTCCGCAGAAGTATAGCTGGATGACGCCGTCAGCCCATATACCGCACCAAACAGGCAATCTTTGTGGATGCATTGGCTTTTTAACAACCACTCGTGGATTCTGCCCGGTTAGCTGAAATTTGCCCACAATTCTTTCGGTTGTGGACACATTTGGTCGATAGTGCTGACGAAAATAAAACTCGAAGTGCACGAAATACAATTTGCTTTGAACAATTTTAACAATCAATTGTCAATTTGAGTTGGGCAAATATTTGGAGGTTAAGGTGTGACTCAAAATTAACAAGTTGCATTATGGCTGGAACACCTTTTACTAACTGAACTTTAACTTCCGGCTCCAATTGATAATGCAATTTATACAGATGCTTTTTCACGGCTTACGGAGGTAGCTCACACTCAAAAAGTTGCCGAATTGTTAGATATTCTTACCCGGAATTAAACCTGGGTACACTTGTATGATGATCAGGAATACTAACATTACATCACGGCTGCCTTAAAACAACCCTAACATACACTAGCCTAGACAAGCCTAAAATGAGCTTACATAAAACAGTTAAAAATGTGAACCCAGTTTTATAAAATAGGGCTTGATTATTCATACCCATAAAAGTTGTTTAGCTTTGCAAATTAGAAAAACGTTTCGCATATTACGAGGGCTGTTCGGAAACTTCTTAGCCTAGCACAAAAAGCGCGGTATAAACAGAAAGTGTTTTGGAAACTTCCATCTCTACTATGAACACATGTTAAATTCTGTTTCGATCTGGCAACTCCTTCATATAGAAACAGGTGTTCACAAAAGACGCATGGTGTCATTAAATATTTACATAAAAAAGGTTTATCGGGACAAGAAATTCATAATGATATGGTGAATGTGTTAGGTGAAAGTGCTCCTTCATATGCAACAGTAAAAAATTGGGTTGCTGAATTTAAACGTGGTCGTACAAGCATTGAAGATGAACCACGTAGTGGACGTCCAAAAACAGCAACAACAACAGAAATTGTAGCCAAAGTGCATGATATGGTATTAAATGATCGACGAATAAAAGTGCGTGAAATAGCTAACATCATGGGCATCTCAAATGATCGAGTCCTTTTAATTTTGCATGAAGAACTACAGATGAAAAAGCTTTCTGCAAGATGGGTGCCGGACTTGTTAACAGTCGACCAAAAACGCATAAGAATGAACATTTCCCAAGCTAGTTTGGATCGTTTTCAGCGAAATAAAATGGATTTTAAAAGTCGTTTCATAACTGTTGATGAGACATGGTTCCACCACTATACTCCAGAGACAAAAGAACAATCCAAACAATGGACTGAATCTGGAGGAAGTGCCCCAAAGAAGGCAAAAACAATTCAATCGGCTGGTAAGGTTATGGCAACGGTTTTTTGGGACTTCAAAGGTATTTTATTGATTGACTATCTGCAAAAGGGTAAAACAATAAATTCAGAGTACTATTGCAACCTTTTAGATCAATTAAATGTACAAATTCGAGAAAAACGTCCTGGCTTACAACACAAATAAATAATTTTTCATCAAGACAACGCACCAGCGCACAAGAGTGTTTTAACAATGGCTAAAATCAACGAATTAAAGTACGAGTTGCTTGACCACCCACCTTATTCTCCTGATTTAGCTCGCAGTGACTTTTACCTGTTCCTTGCTGGCAAGCGTTTTACCTCAAATGAAGATGCAATTACAGTTGAAAACCATTATTTTGAAGACCTTGAGGAAAACTATTTTAATCAAGGGATAAAATTGCTAGATAAGCGTTGGACTAAGTGTATTGAAGTTTCAGAAGATTATATTGAAAATAAAAATATTTTTGAAAAACTAACTATTCTCTTTCATTGATAGGCTAAGAACTTTCCGAACCGCCCTCGTATTTCTCTTAAAGGAAGTCCGTAGCGAAAGGGTTGTAGTTGTTGTTGTAACAACAATATATTTTGTTTGTCTATAGGAGATCTGCCTTGATATTCAGGTGAAGGAAATGTTTCATTTAAACTAGATTTGTCTACAGAGACCTGAGGGCCAGCTGAGTGGACTTGGCCGTACAATTAAAGATGTGCAGCACGTCATGCAATCCCTGATGGCAGGCGGGAAAACGTCCGAAACGTTAGCATCAATTCTTGCCTAATAAGAATTTCGACTTTGTATTATTCAACTTCTCTGCACACTACCCATCCAAATTTTTATTACAAAACCGCACCTATGTAGCATTTATTTATCTTCAACATCCGTCGGAAATCTACATTAAAAATATTTACCCAAATCATAATCTAAACTATTTATCACAACTTTTTTCTGATTTCAACAATTTCAGCGATTTTTGCTAAAGGAAAAACTTTTTATATTACACTCAAAACTTTGCCAAATGTTCACACGAACATTCGTGGTTTATTTTTCACATAAAAAACTAGAACATTAAAGGAATGGAAAGGATATGGGTGTGAGTGATGTTCTAATAATCTACACACCTTCACCAATTGCGGTAAGAGTTAAGTTATTGGCTTGGTAGCTAGGTAATCATTTTTTTAGACAATTGGATTACATTTTGCGGACACTTCGCACCGGGGTTTTATTTGGCAAATTGAAAATAAATGTAACCTTTTGGTGCCATTAAAAAAACTATTTAGATAAAGGATTTAGTCAACTTTGGAACCCCATGTTTCAAGCTAACTGGATTAATAAGACTTAAACTTTTTGCGTAGAACGAAAATAGACGAAATACTAAAGTCAATTGTGGCCCTTAAAAAACATTTTAAATAATTCAATGTATTGGGTAACTCGAGTAGAATAGTTTACCGCTTTAGCGGGGTAAGCACTGTCACCAGAAATGAATTGGTTTGAGAACCTTAGGGTGAGAAGAAATATTTTGATTAAAAGAAATGTTTTACACATTCCTAGAGTGTCAAAAACCATAGGTTCGTTGTTATTCGTCGGCAAGTTTTTATGATGGAGCTTAAAATGCGTCTACTTATATTAGCTGAAATTAGAATTAAGCGTTAAAAATAACAATATATGCCTCAAATATTTAGGTCATCGGTATCTGTTTAATTCTCATTTAGCGATGACATTAGCCAAACTGCCTTATTCCAACAACGGGTCATAATTAAAAACGTTTTCGATGAAACTTTGAGCTGACTGCACAGAAAACTTTTTTCACAAAAATCGTGGTTGAATTCACCAAAAAACCGTAAATATAGAGTTCACAGTCAGCTTTTGTGAAATTCACAAAATCTGTAAATTTTACTTTTTTTTGTGAAAGACACAAAATAATTTTGTGAAACCCACAGAAAATTTGTTGTGAATTTCATAAAAAATATTTTAAAAAAACACAATATTTGGTTATGAAAATCACAAAGACACCGTCAGATTCACAATTGTGATTTGTGAATTTTATGGAGTATTTTGTTTATTTTAAAGAGTAGTTTTGTGAATTTCACAGAATTTTGTGTTCGCCTGAAAAGTACCTATACACTTAAAAGAATTATTGTACCAAAATGCATTATTTTTTTTGGTACAATAATGTTAGCATAAACTCCTGAAAACAAATAAATAAAACATGTTTTTTTTTTGGTTTTTGTAATGAATATACACTTTAATTAAAACAGAAAGCCAATAAATTGTGATTTAAATTAAAAATAGTTCATTTAAAAAGAGCATTGAATTCAAAAAGATTTTGTAATTTTTTGTAATAAAATCCAAAAAATTTAAATTAAATTAAACAAAATTCATAATAAAAATCTTATACTATTTCAGTAACTTATATACATTGATTTATTATTAAATTTTAATTGGGAGAGGATTGAGTTAAGCTTTGGTTAAGTTCATTGCATAAACTGTTTATTATGGGAAACTTCTTTTTATTTTTTGTACTGATTTTAAATAAATATTTTTGAATAAAAGCCCACATGAGGAGTGAAGGTAACGGATATTCTAAATGGAATACATGAAAAATTTTGAAACAAGTGCTTATGGCTTCTAATAGTGAAAAAAACTTATATCTAACCTCATCAAAGTAAACAAATACATTTTTTATATTCAGTATACTTCCTTCAATTAAAACTAATGGCTGTATTGGTTGCTTCTTTTCCTTAATCTTCAACAATTTTGTTTCTATATCAGCCTATAACACTGTCGTTTGTTGTCTTCTTTTGATAAGCTGTAAGATTTTGGAACCAGCACACCATGCAAAATGTATATTAGGGCAGCATATTTGATATCTGTTAAAATAAAAATTTACAAGTTCTTATCAGATGATAATGAGTTTATAAGTTTATATGAAAACTATTGACTAATATTCAAAAGTATTAATTCATAAACCAAAAAATCATGAAATAAACATTACATATCTATTTTTTTACTTACGTTTTTTTCCAAAGTTCTACTTCGTATTCGTATTTGCACTCCAAGTGGTATTGCTGTATTTTTAAATAGCTGCCGTAAATGAGACGCTGTCATTAATTTTATTGTAGTTTCATCAATTCCAGAATCTAAATATAATTTTAATTTATATGTATGTATTTCTATTTAAAAAAAGGGTATATGTACTTACCAGAAAACAAATCTTTTAACTGATATTTTTTACTAATTGTTTAATCAATTGCTTGGAAAAAACTTTCGCACATGTTGCTCTTGACAATCTTAATTTTGTGAGTTTAATTGAGGATAATTGCTTATTATTTGTGTAATTCATAGTGATTGGTTGTGAATTTCACAGTTTCTTATTTTCTATTCTTAAGTCCCTGTAACATTAACAAAAATATTATGAAATCCACAGAATTTTTATGATGATCACAAAATTTGTGTTATAATCACAATTTTTTTCTTTTACATTAACAAATGTGTAATTATGAATTTCACAAAACGAGTTTTTGTGAAATTCATATAGAACCACTATGAAAAAATTTTTCTGTGTGGTGCAAGACAGACTCTGTCTATATTAACCATTATCGGTCAATGTTTTAAACTTAAGCTACATATTAATAGCCAAAAGTGTTAAAATGGGTTAAAGGGTATTTCCCATTTCAGGTTTAGAGTGAACCTATTAAAGGGCTTTGCAGTAGGACCTTAACATTTTCGAATCTTTATGTCAACGCTCTCTAAGCCATTTTTTCATTGTCAAAACGTTAGTTGAAGTCAACATTTTCATCATGGTAAAGATTATTTACAAGCAACATTTGGAAATCATAAAAAATTACTACCAAAATTCAGAGTCGGTGTTCGCAACAGATATAAAATGCACATAAGTCAGCGCTATTTTGGATAGCTCTTTCGACAAAAACATGGCTTCATAGCGGGGTAGCACCTGGTAGAAATATATAGATTTACTTTCATACTCTGTGCGAACGCGGCTGGATTTCATAAGTTGCCGCCCCTTTTAAAAACGTTGAAGTTCCTTTTGTTAGAGGTGTGCCGAATGTATTTATCTAAAATGTCAAGAATTCTCTGACCAATTCTAACAAGACATTGAAAGCACTTTCGCTATTGGATGATGTACCATCGTACCCAAAAGAAAGGAAACTCAATACTGATTCTAGCTTTTGAGTTTTGTTTTTGGCTCCGAACTGCACTGCAATCTTACTTACAACCAATGGATCAGAATTTACGAGGGCGACCGCAAAAGTAACTGGCCTAACAGAAAAAGAACCGTTTTTTGGAATTATTATTATTTATTTTTCAACATAATCTCCTTCCAACTCAATACACGTCATCAAACGTTTTTTAAGTTTTTTAATTCCATTCGAAAAATAAGCTTTTTCAAGACCTTCAAAATATGCCTTAGTTTCAGCAATAACCTATTGGACGAACAATTTTTTGCCACCGAGAATTTTTTTTAAATTTGGAAACAAGAAATAATCAGAAGGAGCTAAATCTGGACTATATGGTGGATGCGGAGCAATTTCAAATCGTAATTCGGCCAGTTTTTGTAGAGTTAAAAATGCAGTGTGTGAAGGAGCATTATCTTGATGAAAAAGAACTTTTTTTTCTAAATGCGGTCGTTTTATCTTGATTTCTTCACTCAACCGATCCAATAATGCACAATAATATTCGCTACTTATAGTTTTTCCTTTCTCAAGATAATCAATGAATATTATACCCCTTGCATCCCAAAATACTGTAGCCATTACTTTTCCTGCTGACTTAACAGTTTTCGCCTTCTTGGGACCACTTTTACCAGCTTCTATCCATTGTTTTGACTGTTCTTTGCATTCTGGGCTGTAGTAATGGATCCATGTTTCATCAACGGTTATGAATCGGCGCAAGAACCTCTATTGGATTACGCTGATAAATCGCTAAAAGTTCCTCGGAATTGGTCCAACGGAAGATTTTTTGGGGCAAAGTCAACAAACGCGGCACCCTTATTGCGGATAGCTTTTTCATGTGGAGTTCATCATGTAAAATACTCCAAACTTGTTTTTCGTGTATTTCAACAATATCAGCAAGTTCTCTGAGCTTTATTCGTCTATCTTTAGTCACTTCATTAAATACTTTTCTAATGTTTTCAATAGTAGTAACAGTTTTCGTTCCTTCAGAGCGTTGTTCATCTTCCGTACTTGAACGACCCATTTTAAATTGTTGAACCCAGGATTTCACGGTGGAGTACGATGGTGCATTATCACCATGAACAGAATCCAATTCATCTTTGATTAATTGTGTCGTATAACCTTTCATATAAAAGTGTTTAATTACCGCACGAAACTCTTTATTTTCCATTTTTCAAAAATTATAAAACTTGTTTACTTCAATCACCTGTAGCAAAGAAAATAATCATTAAATATTTCGGAAATTTTGACAGATGGCTTATAAAAGAAGGCTTTTAAAAAACAAAAAAAAGTTGCTAGTAAAACATAAAATGTGCCAGGCCAGTTAGTTTTGCGGTCGCCCTCGTAATTCAGAACATCAAAGTACAAAGAATCTTTTACGCCACTTTCTTCAAGAAACGTTGCAAATATCACTAGTGTTGAAGGGGGACGATGCAGATTTAGTTAAGAGAGATAGATTAGACCTGTCAGGATGTAAATAGAATATCTTCAACGTTGTCCATTCTTAATCCTTCTGCCAATTTTGAATAATGCTTGGCACGTGGTGAAAACAAAGTAAGTATTCATTATTTTGTACACTTATATGTTGCTTTTTCAATAATTTATTTCCAATAAAGCAAAGAAACATAAGGTGAAAAAAATTTGTGCTGTAGTCCGGACAAATCTCGAAGCTTTATCTGTCCGGATCAGAGAGATTATACTGCACATTTATCTCAAAATAGGAGATAAATATATTTACCAATAGAGTGATTTGTTTACCAATAGAAAATATCCGATTATAAAAGGCAAGTATCTCATTTATCAAAATTGTTTCAGTTACAAAAGGGTGATCCATCTAGATTTTTTCAGAACAAAAAAATATAAAAATTCAAACCAAGTGTGGAATCTTTATTGGTAATTTGAAAGGGAATTTTATGGCATTTATTGTTTGAAAATAATTACCTTTAATAGTTGGCAACTGTATTATGGAAATGAGCGTTCAGTGAGAAACGGGAAGATCCGCTGTTTTCGACAAAAAAAAAATGTTGATCAGTGATGGGGCCCATTTCTGGCTCAACGGCAAAGTCAATAAACAAAATTGCCGCATTTGGGCTGAAGAGCAACAAAAAGAGGTTCAAGAGGTGCCATTATACCCAAACGAAACCACGGTTTGGTGCGGTTTATAAGCTGATGGAATCATCGGTGCATATTTTTTCAAAAATGATGATGGCCGGAACATAACCGTGAATGGTGCTCGCTAACACGCCATGATATCTATCTTTATGCTACCTCAAATTGAAGCCCGTAATCTTGACGACACTTGGTTCCAACAGGACGGTGCCACTTGCCATACAGTTGCTCAAACAGTGGATCTATTGAGAGGTCATATCGAAAAGCAACTAATTTCACGTTTTGGACAGGTGAGTTGGCCGCCTAGATCGAGAGATAGCACACCTTTCGACATTTTTCTTTGGGGTTACGTAAAGTCCAAAGTCTATGCTGACAAACCAGCTACGATTCAGGTTTTGGAAGCCAACATTACGCGTGGCATTAAAGCCAATCCGGTCGAAATTCTCGAACGAGTCATCCTAAATTGGACCCTCAGAATGGAAACCCTAAAGCGTAGTTGTGGCCAACATTTAAATGAAATTATATTCAAAAAATAACTGCCATAAAATGTCCTTTCAAATTACCAATAAAGATTCCACACTTGATTTGAATTTTTGTACTTTTATTGTTATGAAAAAATACCTCTAGATTGATCACCCTATATTCCTGCTTCAGATTCGTAACAGTAACATTGTTCTAAAAACCATAATCAAGCTTATAAAAATTACAATCATATTGATGTTTACATAAAAGCAAAAATTAAACCTTTGGTCGCTCCAATAATAATTATATGTTTACTATAAACATATTTTCGTTTTTAAATTTGGCAATAATACATTTCTTATATTTCAACAATATTAATATTGCCGCAATCGTACTATTTTAAAAACATAAATTAAAAAAACAATGTTATGGTTGCGATGAAGATACTTTTATTGAAAAAAACATAATACTGTTGTCGTGATCATATCTTTTCTAAGCGTGAAAGAGATTTGAGCATAAATTTGATTAAATGCGACCAATTTGGGTCTTTCAGAGCAACAGGACCTCAACTCGTACGGAGACTTGTATTAAGCTACTCTAAAGCATCCCCCGCCAGTGTTAACTTTACCCAGGGCTAGCTATGGGACATGTACGAGGGCGACCGCAAAACTAACTGGCCTGACACATTTTCTGTTTTACTAGCAACTTTTTATGTTTTGTTTTTTAAAATCAATCTTTTATAAGCCATCTGTCAAAATTTCCGAAATATTTAATGATTATTTTCTTTGTTACAGGTGATTGAAGTAAACAAGTTTTATAATTTTTGAAAAATAGAAAATAAAGAGTTTCGTGCGGTAATTAAACACTTTTTTATGAAAGGTTATACGCCACAATTAATCAAAGATGAATAGGATTCTGTTCATGGTGATAATGCACCATCATACTCCACCGTGAAATCCTGGGTTCAACAATTTAAAATGGCTCGTTCAAGTACGGAAGATGTACAACGCTCTGGAAGACCGAAAACTGCTACTACTATTGAAAACATTAGAAAAATATTTAATGAAGTGACTAAAGATAGACGAATAAAGCTCAGAAAACTTGCTGATATTGTTAAAATACACGAAAAAACAAGTTTGGACAATTTTACATGCTGAACTCCAGATGAAAAAGCTATCGGCAAGAAGGGTGCCGCGTTTGTTGACTTTGCCCCAAAAAATCGTCCGTTGGATTAATTCCGAGGAGCTCTTAGCGATTTATCAGCGTAATCCAATAGAGTTCGTGCGCCGATTCATAACTGTTGATGAAACACGGATCCATCACTACATCCCAGAATGCAAAGAACAGTCAAAACAATGGATAGAAGCTGGTAAAAGTGGTCCCAAGAAGGCGAAAACTGTTAAGTCAGCAGGAAAAGTAATGGCCACAGTACTTTGGAATACAAGGGGTATAATGTTTATTGATTATCTTGAGAAAGGAAAAACTATAAATAGCGAATATTATTGTGCATTATTGGATCGGTTGAGTGAAGAAATCAAGATAAAACGACCGCATTTATAAAAAAAAAGTTCTTTTTCATCAAGATAATGCTCCTTCACACACTGCATTTTTAACTCAACAAAAACTGGCCGAACTACGATTTGAAATTGCTCCGCATCCACCATATAGTCCAGATTTAGCTCCTTCTGATTATTTCTTGTTTCCAAATTTAAAAAAAATTCTCGGTGGCAAAAAATTTTCGTCCAATAGCGAGGTTATTGCTGAAACTGAGGCATATTTTGAAGTCTTGAAAAATCTTATTTTTCGAATGGAATTAAAAAACTTGAAAAACGTTTGATGACGTGTATTGAGTTGGAAGGAGATTATGTTAAAAAATAAATAATAATAATTCCAAAAAAACGGTTCTTTTTATGTTAGGCCAGTTACTTTTGCGGTCGCCCTCGTACAATGCACTATCCCAAACTTGTGCTAGATCATATGTGTATAAAATTAAAATTCAATGATATGCCCCTGTTTCACAAGGTAACATTGCATGCAAAATATGATCACGATCACGATGGATTAGCGGCAGGACCTCTAATCCAAAATAAACTGTGTGTAGTGACTATTCCAAAACATGGTTCGGTTTCGTAAAAATTAACAAAAAATTGTCCGATGGATGGAAGGACATTATTCAATGAAGTCATATCGTTACTCTGAATGGATTGACATAATAAACATAGCAACAATACTAGTGTTCCCAGATGCAAACTGGAATTTCCATTCGAAATTTTGACATTTTCTAACATAACTTCACTCAGAACGTTTTGTCATTTGAGGGCGAATTGTTTTGTTTACAGTGTGTTGAAAAATTCATCTCAGTCAAAAAATGGAATTATCCGGTAAACATTTTTGTGCGATGATTTCTAAGGATTTTCGGCGTGGGTTATCGAGACAAGAGTGTTTAAATCAATTTTTTTTCGATTTTTGGCGATGAAGCACTGTTAATCGCTGGTACCAAGAGTTCAGTCTCGGATGCCAATCGCTCCAGGGTGAAATTCGTGAAGGACGTCCAACATCGGTTACTTTGCCAGAAACAATCGATGCTGTGCTTGAACTGATTAAGCAAGACCGACATGCGACATACCGTGAGATTGAGGCATCCTTGGGCATTAGTATGACAAGCATCATAAGATATCGCATGTTCATTTGGCCGTGAAAAAAATTTGTTCTCGTTGGATCCCACATAATTTGACAAATGCTCAAAAAAAGGCTCGTATGGATTGGTACAAAGAGATGTTGAAAAAGTATAACTGCGGTAGTTCAAAGGCAGTGTATAAGATTGTCACAGGTGACGAATCATGGATCTATGCGTTTGAACCCGAAACAAAACAGCAATCGACCTTTGGGTATTTCAAGACGAGCTAAATCCAACAAAAGTTGTTCGTGGAAGAAGAACATCGAAGCAAATGATTGCGTTTTTTTCAGTATAACCGGCCTTGTTGCCACAGTGCCTTTAGTGGAACGTAGGAGGTCAATTCTGAGTGGTATACAACCATCTGTTTACCAACAGTGTTCAAAGAATTAAGTAAAGATAATAAGAGAAGACGTATCATTTTGCATCACGATAATGCGAGCTCTCACACATCAGCTGAAACGACGACTATTTGACCACTTAAGAAGTCGGATTGATGGGCCATCCACCGTACAGCCCTGATGTGGCACCCAATGATTTCTTCATATTTCCTAGCATCAAGACAAAAATGTGTGGTCAACGTTTTTCACCGCCGAAAGCAACTGCTAAATCGTTCAAAAATCATGGCGGAGTGTAAAAAGTGCTTCGAAAATTGGTTTGTGCGCATGCAAACGTGTACTGATCTTAAAGGAGAATATTTTGAAAAACAATTAAACTATTTCCAATGCTAAATTATTGAGTTTTTATTGCCGGACTTGAAACATAAATAGCAACCATAGTATGAGCTACCTGCCTTTTTTTAAGGTGGAGTTTAAAATTATGGAAACATGGAGGTGAGCCAAGAATTATAGCGCCGAGTTGTGTGTTCATTCTAAGCATTACAAATAGCAGCACTGCAGTAATCTTTTGATTATAGAAATTTCTTAAAGTTTTTAATTAACTAAATTAGGACTTTTCCAGCTTATTAAAAATATTGAGTCCTACACTTTAGCATCGGTCTTAAATTCCATGGATTTTCAAAAGAGTTGTACACATCCCGCAATAAATTCACATTCGATTCCCTCCTGAAAATCACCGCTTCCCAATGTAATTCAATTCAAAATCATATTTCATACGCGCATACACATACAAATTTTATAAGTTTTCAAAAGCTTTTCAACTCAGTCTACCATTTGCCATTGTATGAAATGCTCACACCCTTCCCTACCTTCCGCAGAACAAAAACGTTGTAAAAATCATAAAAAAATAAGCTACAACAACGTTATTGTTCAACTAATGCGGCAAATAAGCTACGTGTCCGTCCGATTGTGTTTGTGTGTGTGTGTGAACGCCTTTTGATAGAAATTTTAAAAAACTATTTATGAAATCAATGTTTATTGTTCTGGGTTTTGGCTGGATTTCCCTCCACGTTTCGTTGGGCGAAAGAGAGAAAAAAAACTTTTTATGGGAATCAAAAAAAAAAAAGAAGAATCACACAGCTCGGAAACCAAAAGTATTTCCATTTTCTTTTTTTTTTTTGGGTAGTAAAAATTCTGTTATACCGCTTTTTTCGTAAAGTTCTTTTGTTCCCATTTTTTCTGCTGTTTAGTAGAATAAATAAATTTGCCAAAGTTTACAATGGATAGTGAGTGAACTATTCAATAATTTGGAAAATTTTATAACCGACATTTGGGAAAATATTTGCTCCAATAATATGGAAATGTATGGTGCAATAGAATGTGTGCAGATTTAAAGGGTTTTCCAATAGGGACATAACTATTTCGTATCTTTATGTCAACGCACCCATACAAGTTTTTTTCTTTCAGTGTCAAAACGTTAGTCGAAGTCAACATTTTCATCATTGTAAAGTTCACTTACAGGCAACGTTTGGAAATCATTAAAAATTACTACCAAAATATTAAGTCGGTGGTCGCAACTTTAAGAGCGCATACTCCAATTTTCGGTCGTAATAATCATCTTCAGCGATGAAGCTCATATCTGGATGAGCGTTTCTTTTATAATAAGTAAACAATAAATAAAATATGCGTAATTGGACAGCAACAAACCCACGTGTGCTTCAAGAGACACAATTGCATGTGCGAAAAAGTACTGTGTGGTGTGGTATTTTCTCGTCGATAAAAACAATCGACATGCGCTATCATGGAGAGCGCTATCGTGCCATGTTTGAAAATTATTTTTGGCCAGAATTGGATGAGCTTGACATCGCCGATATGTGGTTTCAACAAGATGGTGCAACCACCCAAGCAGCACGCGTTACGAGGGCGGTTCGGAAACTTCTTAGCCTAGCACAAAAAGCGCGGTATAAACAGAACAAAGTTAAGTGTTTTGGAAACTTTCATCTCTGCTATGAACACATGTTAAATTTTGTTTCGATCTGGCAACTCCTTCATATAGAAACAGGTGTTCACAAAAGACGCATCCGCGATTTTTTTACAATGGAAAAATTAGAAATGCGTGGTGTCATTAAATATTTACATAAAAAAGGTTTATCGGGACAAGAAATTCATAATGGTATGGTGAATGTGTTAGGTGAAAGTGCTCCTTCATATGCAACAGTAAAAAATTGGGTTGCTGAATTTAAACGTGGTCGTACAAGCATTGAAGATGAACCCCATAGTGGACGTCCAAAAACAGCAACAACAACAGAAATTGTAGCCAAAGTGCATGATATGGTATTAAATGATCCACGAATAAAAGTGCGTGAAATAGCTAATATCATGGGCATCTCAATTAATCGAGTCCATTTTATTTTGCATGAAGAACTACAGATGAAAAATCTTTCTGCAAGATGGGTGCCGGAATTGTTAACAGCCGACCAAAAACACATATGAATGAACATTTCTCAAGCTTGTTTGGATCGTTTTCAGCGAAATAAAATGGATTTTAAGCGTCGTTTCATAACTGTTGATGAGACATGAATAAACCACTATAATCCAGAGACAAAAGAACAATCCAAACAATGGACTGAAGCTGGAGGAAGTGCCCCAAAGAAGGCAAAAACAATTTAATCGGCTGGTAAGGCAATGGCAACGGTTTTTTGGGACTTCAAAGGTATTTTATTGATTGAATATCTACAAAAGGGTAAAACAATAAATTCAGAGTACTATTGCAACATTTTAGATCAATTAAATGTACGAATTCGAGAAAAACGTCCTGGCTTACAACACAAAAAAATAATTTTTCATCAAGACAACGCACCAGCGCACAAGAGTGTTTTAACAATGCCTAAAATCAACGAATTAAAGTACGAGTTGCTTGACCAGATTTAGCTCCCAGTGATATTTACCTGTTCCCAAATCAAAAAAAAATCCTTGCTGGCAAGCGTTTTACCTCAAATGAAGATGCAATTACAGTTGTAAACCACTATTTTGAAGACCTTGAGGGAAACTATTTTAATCAAGGGATAGAATTGCTAGATTAGCGTTGGACTAAGTGTATTGAAGTTTCCGGAGATTATATTGAAAAATTAAAATATTTTTGAAAAACTAACTATTCTCTTTCATTGATAGGCTAAGAACTTTCCGAACCGCCATCGTACAATCGATTTACTAAAAGGCAAATTCGGTGAATGTGTCATCTCGAGAAATGGTCCGATCGAATGGGCGCCTCGTTTATGCGATTTAACGCCACTGGATTTCTTTTCATGGGACCAAATCAAGTCATTGCACCTTAGACGAGCTCAGAGAAAACATCCAACTCAAAATTTCCAACGTTCCGTTCGAAATGGTTCCAGGAGTAGTGGAAATTTGGGTCCAAAGAATATGCCGCTGTACACGGGCTCGTGGTGGTCATACGACCGAAATTGAATTTCATTCTTAAAATGTAACATTTGCACTAAACCTGGAATAAGTTTGAACTTCATATCTTAAATATTCTGTGTTGTATTAATTGTATGTCCTTAAGGGAAAACCCTGTATCTAGGTTAAAACTTCTAGTCCCAGCTTTAGAGCTGATAAATAATTTTAGTGTTTGCCAAAGGAAATAGTTGTCAAGATGTCCGACGAATGTTGCTACTAAAAACCAAGGTTAGGAAAATGGTATGAAACAATAAAAATGTTTTGTTATTTCTATATTATTTCTATATATGTGACAATTTTCACTTTTTTGTTGCGGACAACATCTGAACATTGAATGAGACCGATCCCATGCCCCAAAAGTGTTAAATCCCAGAGATATGCGCGTTTTATGAAAGTGATGGTACACCAAAGATACACGTATTTATAACTTTAAAATGGCTCTCCTGAAAAAAACTGATTTTTACCCTTAGGTCCCTTTCTATTTTGCGCGTCACATATGTGACGATTTGAATTTTTCCCACAGACAATTTGCCAATGCATTTGTTTTCCACTTTTCGATTGCATCAAATTTAAATGCAACAAGCACTCACTAACCTACGTAGACATGAACGTTAAAAAAAAAACATCCTTGTCTTGTTTATATTCGCTTTGCGTGTTTTTGTATCATCTGCTGTGCATATTTAAGTTTCATTTTTTTCTCTATCATGTGGTTTTTTAATTAAAAAAGTTAATTCTCTTTGGAACTAAACAACATTGAACAATAACAGAAGCTAAAGAAACAACAAAGTTTTTTTAATCTTCCCAATGAAGAAATCGGAATGCAGAAAACAGCGCAAACGAGACTAGGCGAAATGGGACAAGACCAGACGCGACGCACGAGACGTGGCAACGTTGAACGTCAATGAGAATTGGTTCGTTCACATTCTACGCGAACCATGACATTGAAATGGAAAGCAAACACATTAAAAATTATTTTTTAATTATAGCGTTACGCTTTACATTTGTTCGCCGACTTTGGTTTGTTCTAATCTTTTTCGCCGAAAATTTCCATACGAAATGAGTATTCTCGGACGCAAAAATAGTTAAGTCTATATTAAAAAATAATTTGCATTTAGGTAAACTCCAATGACTTTTTCCTGCTTCTCCCATTTTGTGACGTCGTCGTTGTTGGACCACATTTAAAATGGCACAAAAGAGACTGACACACACAGACACGCAACACGGTCGCGACATCGTAATTGTAAGCCAGGCATCCTAGAATGCCAGCGTCTCATCACATCCGCGTCACAGATCACCTGTCTTGTGGTACTTATCAGCCACTACAGCCATAAAATCCTCCCGACGGGCCATCCACAACTCACCGCCAGCTAGCTTGAGTAACTTCATTATGCATGCTGGAGGTAAAACAAAACTGATTGTGCGATTTGCATGCTAGAACTGAGCAACAAGACAAAAAAAAACTGAAGGTGTCCTTAAGCAGGGGACATGATATGCAACGACTTATTATGATGGCTAAAGGGTGCATGAAATGTAGCCATGTTAAGTCGCTGTACATTGAGAAGGCATTCATTATTGTGGGGCATCCTGTGGGCGTGGGGCATTCTGTATCAAAGGTTACAGTTTAATGCCGGCCCAAAAAAAAAATACTTAGAGATTAAGCTCTAGCTGGTAAACCTTGCCTAACCTTATATCGGGTGAGCAATCTAGAGGTATTTATTCATTATAAAAATATACAAAATTCAAATCAAAAGTGGAATACTTATTTTTCATTGCAGAAGACATTTTATGGCATTTATTTTTGAATAAACGAGGGCATTAGTACTTCCGTGACTTTTCGAAAAAACACATTTTTTTGCAAAAAAAAAAAAATATTTTTACCTTATATCGGGTGAGCAATTTAGAGGTATTTATTCATTATAAAAAAATACAAAATTCAAATCAAAAGTGGAATACTTATTTTTCATAGCAGAAGACATTTTATGGCATTTATTTTTGAATAAACGAGGGCATTAGTACTTCCGTGACTTTTCGAAAAAACACATTTTTTTGCAAAAAAAAAAATTTTTACCTTATATCGGGTGAGCTATTTAGAGGTATTTATTCATAATAAAAAAATACAAAATTCAAATCAAAAGTGGAATACTTATTTTTCATTGCAGAAGACATTTTATGGCATTTATTTTTGAATAAACGAGGGCATTAGTACTTCCGTGACTTTTCGAAAATACACATTTTTTTTGCAAAAAAAAAATATTTTTACCTTATATCGGGTGAGCTATTTAGAGGTATTTATTCATAATAAAAAAATGCAAAATTTAAATCAAAAGTGGAATACTTATTTTTCATTGCAGAAGACATTTTATGGCATTTATTTTTGAATAAACGAGGGCATTAGAACTTCCGTGACTTTTCAAAAAAACACATTTTTTTTGGCAAAAAAATAATTTTCAACTCAATCTTTTTTAGCTCAATATATTTAATCCAACGTTTCTCTTAATTGTTTATCATTTCCAAAAAATACGATTTTTCGAGGTCCATAAAATAGGCATTTGTTTGAACTATAATTTCATCGTTGGAGCTGAATCCCTTTCCACCGAGTCATTTCTTTAGGTTTGGAAATAGGAATAGTCAATGGCCTTCTTCGGAGCCGATTCACCGGAGAAACCCATTCTTTAGACTTCAGTTTGGTCTCCGGAGGGTTGTAATGGATCCATGTTTCATCCACAGTTACAAAACGCAGGAAAAACTCATTCGAATTGCGGTTAAACAACTCTAAACAATCCTTTGAAGTTGTCACACAATTACGTTTATGGTCAGTTGAGAGCAAACGCGGCAGACATCTTGCAGACAGCTTTCTTAAACCCAACTGATCATGTAAAATCGAAACCACAGGGCCATATGAAATGCTTATGGCACCAACAATCTCTCGCACTTTAACTCTTTGATCGGCCAACACCATATATATCGTGGATTTTCGTATGTTCGGCGTCATTTGTACTTATGCGACCACAACGAAACTCAGTAAACCACTTTTTACCATTGAAATCGATGGTGAAGAGTCCCCATAGTATTTATCAAGATTTTCCTTGGTTTGATTGATTGGTTTTTTCCGCCCTAAAGAAAAAATCCTAAAGGCGTGATATTACACGATCCAGGCGGCCAACTCACCGGTCCAAAATGTAAAATTAGCTGCTCTTCTAACTGACCTCTCAATAGTTCCATTGTTTGAGCAGCTATCTAACAAGTAGCACCGTCCTGTTTAAAACAAATGTCGTCAATGCGAGATTTGCTATATATATATTTCTGTTCTAGGCAACACTAAGTGTTGCCTGGCGCCGTCTGAAATTTCCATTGGAAATTTTGACATATTTTAGCATAAACGTACTCAGAACGTTTTGAAGTACGCCCATCATATGTGTTGTTTACAGTGACTTGAAAAAATCAATTTGGCAAACAAATTGAATTAACTCGTGAACATTTTCGTGCGATTATTTTTCACAACTTTCGACGTGGATTATCACGACAAGAGTCCATCGATGAACTTTAATCTTTGTATGGCGATGAAGCACCATCCTATAGCACTATGAAAAACTGGTTTAGTGAATTCAATCGTGGCCGACGCTCGCTTAAAGACAAAGGTCGTGAAGGTCGTCCAAAAACGGCCGTTGTGCCAGCGAACATTTATGTCGTGAGTGAAATGATAATGCAAGATCGTCATGTGACATACCGTGAGATAGAGGCATCCTTGGGCATTTCTTCTACCAGCATACATTCGATATTGCATGAACACCTGGCCGTAAAAATGGTTTGTTCTCGTTGGATCCCCCACAATTTTACAATCGCTCAAAAAAGGCTCGTGTCGATTGGTGCAAAAAAATTTTGAAAAAATACCATCGCCGTTCTTCGAAAGCCGATTATACGATCGTCACAGGTGACGAATCATGCATCTAAGCGTATGAGTCCGAAACAAAACAGCAATCGACCGTGTGGGTTTTCGAAGACGAGCCAAGTCCAATGAAAATTATTCGTGGAAGAAGCACTTCAAAGCAAATGGTCGCCTGTTTCTTCGGCAAATCTGGTCATGTGGCGACTGTTCCGCTTGAGCAACGTAGGAGATCAATTCTGAGTTATACACCACAATTATTTTGCCTGAAGTCTTCGAAAAACGAACAAGAGAAGACAAATCCTTGTGCACCATGAAAATGCGAGCTCTCACTTATCGGTTTAAACCAGCGCCTTTTTGACCTGCCAAAACGTCGAATTGATGGGTCATCCGCCGTACAGCCCTGACTTGGCACCCAATGACTTCTTTTTAATCCCGCACATCAAGAAAAAAATGCGTGGTCTTCGAATTTCGTCGCCAGAAGTTGCTGTTGAAGCGTTTAAAAACCATGTTTTGAAGGTGTCTCAATCGGAGTGGATAAAGTGATTCAACAATTGGTTCGAGCGCATGCAAAAGTGTATAAATCATGCTGGAGAATAGTTTGAAAAACAATCAAACCATTTTTGATGATAAGTACTGGCATTTTCGTTATTAGGCCAGCAAGATATACAACAGCCCTCGTATTACGGGCTTCTATTTCAGGTAGCAAAAAGTCCGATATCATGGAGCGATAGTGAGCACCATTCCCGGTTACGTTCCGGTCATCATCATTTTAGAAAAAATATGGACCACCAGCCTATAAACCGCACCAAACTGTGGTTTTCTCTTAAACCTCTTCTGGTTGTCTTTCAGCCTAAATGCGAGATATTGTTTATTGACTTTGCCGTTGAGCCAGAAATGGGTCTCATCGCTGAACAAAATTTTGGTCGAAAAACGGTAACCACAACTCACGCGTAATCTTTGAAAAAACCCCTATTGAAAAAATACCTCTAATTTTCTTAAAATTGTATTAAATTATAATTTTGTAAAATTTGTGGCTTCACATTGAATAGGGATTAACCGGCTCAAGCTTCTATATTTAAATAGAAGACAAGTTTTTAACAAAATGGCAAAGTGACATTGATTTTCGTGGCTGCACACTGCTTTTTTCATGATTTCGGGACCGTGACAACCCTCTTCAGAAAATACTGGATCTCAAAACGGGAGGGACCTTCCTTATATGTAACAATGGACCAATTTCACTAGAGATTGGTGTTAATTGCTCGTAACGCTCCATGCTAAATTTAGTCAAAAGCGGACAGACTAAATAGGAAAAAACGTTGTATGATATCGAAAAATAGACCAACTTTTATAGATTTCTTCCCTGAGCCAAAACAGAACAACGTACAATGTTTCATCGAATTCGATTTTTATCGATAAAGCATCCATGCGGGAAATTGGGTCGGTACAGCACCAGTCATGTGATAGGTCCCTAATAGATAGGGGCAGGTCCCTGTACCGACCCAACTATATGACAATAACCGGTACCTTTTACATGGCTTTGTCATTGGAGGCAGTCAATTGACACCACTCATATACCATGTGATCTATCAAGGGACTGGCCAAAAAAGGCAGCTACCGAACGTGTCTTTGTATCCATAGAATAGAATACTCATCACAGAACCCATCCTACCCGTCCCAACACATCTGTTTAATTTAACGCTTAGTGTGATTGCTTAAAAAAATTGATCTCAATGTAAATTTTCATACAATTTGTAATAGTTTTCTAATCAAAATCCGCTAAAAGTGACTTTTGTTTAAAAGATAGCTGAAATCTTCGGATATCTAAAATCTTTATTGTGCAGTTTGATGTGCTAAGGTATAACGCGAATTTAAGACTTTAAAATTACATGTAATTGACTCCATTATATCCATACCGAACCTGTTCTGTGACAGGTTCTGTTTTCACTCATCCTCGATTCGGTACATATAGGATAATTGACTGTGCATTTGTACAGGGTGGCCAACCCTAATGCACGATGTTTATTTTGAGTCACACCATAACGTCTAGCTTTTTGCCCAACTTAATTTGGCGTTTCTTTCTTTCAGGCTTTAACAGATTTAACAATGAAGAGTCACAAGGCTTTTTACGAAAATTAGAGTTCAAATCAAAATCCATTTCGTAAACTTCGTGATTTCAGCATAATCGAACAAATGTATCTACAGTAGATACGTTTCAATCAAGATTGCCGCATTTGGGCAAATGGAAATCCACAAGTGATGGTTGAATCGAGTGTTTTGTGCAGATAATGGGCTGGCGGAGCCATCTGGCCGAGCTTCTTCGAAAATGAGGTTTGCCAAGCAGTTACTTAGTATCTACTTAGTAGGGACATAAACACTGTTACACACGTTTTATGCTGTAAAATAAAAAGAATCAACTTATTCGAAGTATCCGACCTTTGCCTTTACACACGTCTTAAGTCGCCCTGGCCAATCGTCAATAGCTGTACGAACCTCGTCCATTGGAAAATTGGCCACAGCTCGAACCAACGCAGTCTTAAGAGATCCAATGTTGGGGTATCTTTTGTGACAAACCTTGTCCTCTAAAACCGTCTACAATTTTTAATCCAGGGGGTTCAAATCTGGAATGCCTGAGGGCCATTCTTCAGAGGAAATGAACGCTGGCAAATTGTTGCGAAGCCAGGCCTGGGACGTTTTAGCCTTATGGGCGGGCGCAGAATCCTGCTGGAAAGTCCATGGCTGGTTTTGGAACAGGGAATAGTTAAGAGGCTTCACAACAGCTTCCAAAACGGTTTCTTGCTGAACTGTGGCCGATGTTTTGACTCCTTGTTCGCAGAAATGCAGGTCAGTGACCCGATCGTAAGAGACACCCCACCAAACCATGACTGAAGCTTGGTAATGACCCTTTTCCACCCTTGGGATCAGTTCAGATGCTTCCTTAAATGACCGCGCATACACTCTATCATTTTGCTTGTTAAATTTTTCCTGAACGGTAAAAATTGTTTCATCGGTGAACAAAATTTTTCTGTGCAAGTTATCAGCGTGCTTCACCAAAAGACGTTTGCATTTTTCAATCCTATTTTTTTAAAGCTGCAATCCAATAAATATCCGGTACGTCGTTTGATAGCCCCAAGTTCCAAGTCTTTTTTAATGATTCGACTCAAGGACTTTTGCTTGAAACTCATCTCACGGGCCATGATTTTCTGTTTTCAGAGCGGATTTCTGTGAAATGGGCGTGGGCGGCCCGACCGGTGGCGGTGTTTTACATCTCCAGTCTCCTCAAACAGTTTTATGCATCGGTAGACGAACATGCGGCTAATCCCTAGTGGCCGGAGCGCTTTGATAATATCGCTTTTTTCATTTCACACATGAAAAGCGCTATTACAGCGATACGGTTCTCATTATCTGACCACTCCATGATAAAAGTTGAAACAATTTTAAAATCCCGTTATAGACTAACGCTATTGAGGTTAGCTTTCAAAACCCATATGACCTTAACGGGGTATGTTCAGTTCTACTTTTGAAATGGGTGTGTTCAATGTTGTAACAGGTATTATGTCCCTACTAAGTAGTATTGGTGTTCCCTATCGCGAGATTATAATGACTTGTTGTGGCCTAAAATTGAGGATAGGGACCTGAACGGTAGGTGGTTTTACCAGGATGGTGCCACTTGCCACCGAAAAAATGGCTCATTTGGGCGAGAAGCGCAATGGTCGTGATATCTCACATCCTGCACGCAGAAAAAAAGTATGGTTGGGGTGACAATATTCGAAGAGGATCGTACTATTGTTGGGTATATGGTTGAGGCACAACAATATTATGATCCTCACAACAATAGTATGTTTCACACGTATCCATATTATGATTCCCACAACCATAGTATGATTAACACTCAACCATACTATTATCTCCACAACCATACTATGATCCTCACAACAATAGTATTATTTACACTCAACCATACTATTATCTCCACAACCATATTATGATCCTCACAACCATAGCATATTTCTCAAACAACCATAGTATGATCCTCACAACCATAGTATGATTCACTCGCAACCATATTATGATCCCCACAACCATAGTATGATTCACACTCAACCATACTATAATCCCCAAAATTATTTATTAGGATTGAGTAATGTTGTAATTCAAAAATAGCGATTTTTATCAAGTAAGTTATTTTAAATTGCATTACAATTAGTTCATAGCGAGATTTGACGCATGTTTTTATTAAACATTTCATTCAAGAAACAAAAATATATATTCCAACGGTCAAAAATACTTTAAGTGGCCAGCAGGTGTGAATGCTACTTCACCATCCGTAGACACCAAGTAACGAATGTGATTAAACCATGATCAATGGCTATATACTTAAGGGCAGGCAGATTTTAAATAAACGAGAACCAGTCGGTAGTAAAGTATTTCACCAAACAAAGTAAACACAATAAAAATCCCTCGAACAACCTTCCGATTGTTGTTGTTTTTATAATGGAGAACAACCATGTCTGTATCGCGTGTATGTGTTTTTGTATGGTATATCAAAAAAAACATACGCACACACAAAAATATTCGCAACCATACCGTATGATTGCCGCAATCATATTATTGTTAACGTAAATTTTAAACAACAATACTTTTGTTGCACCAACTATGTTTATATGGTTGCTACAACCATATTATCTTTTCATAATTTGGCAATAATACTATTGTTACATTTCAACAATATTAATATTGCCGCAATCATACTGTTGTTAAAATGAAATTCAAAAAACAATACCATGGTTGCGACGAACATGCTTTTATTGTAGAGAATATATTATTGTTGCGGTGACCATTGAGTAACTATATCTTTTCTCTGCGTGTGGCGATGTTAGTTGGCCACCACGATCATGTGATTTGAAACATTTGGACTTCATTCTTTGGGGATATTTAAAATAAAAGGCGAACCATTGAAGAGCTAAATAATGTCATTCACAACATTGTACCTTTATTATGTCATAGAGTCATTGAAAATATGGACCATCGAATAGAGCTATGCCACCGAAGTCGTGTCAAGAATTTTACCAATTTTTTGTCAATTGTCATTGATCCTTTTATCATAATAGAAAATATTAAGATAATTCTCTGTTCCTTTTTTTGTTTGATTTACAAATAACAAAGAGAGTTTTAGTTGCACCATCCTTTTAATTAATAGACAGTGAAGGAAAAAGTCTACATAACATGAAAAAGTCAATTCTCTTCTTTAACCAAATGGGTATTTCTTTTATTTGTTTGTGTTGTTTTTGACTGGGCTGATTGGTCAGTCTTCCTTCATGAATAATAAAAATATAAAAAAAAAACTAATTTATTCCATGTTTTCCCCACGTTTCGTTAGCTTTTTTATAACTTCTGTCGACAAAAAGTTTTGTGTTACTTATAATTTTCTATGAAATGTTAGTTTTACTTACAATTAGTTTTACATTTCATTCGTCATAATTTCTTACTACTATTAAAAAACTGGACATCACGAAACAATTTAATAATAAATTGCAATTTTAATAAAGTTAAGGTTTTGACTTATGCAGCGACCATTGAAAAATAGTTTAAAGCAATTTCGAAGGCATTATAAATAAAGATTATTTGAAGGAAAAAGGCTAAAATTGGAATGTCGGCTAATGACGGGTTTTTACCCGGCAATTCGGGTTTTAAACACTTTAGTGTAGGGTATAAAATTCCCTAACCTAAGCTCGAAAAGCTCTGAGTATCCTTTTGCTTTGGAACTTTACGAGGGCGACCGCAAAACTAACTGGCCTGGCACACTTTCTGTTTTACTAGCAACTTTTTTGTTGTTTTTTAAAAGCAATCTTTTATTAGCCATCTGTCAAAATTTCCGAAATATTTAATGATTATTTTCTTTGTTACAGGTGATTGAAGTAAACAAGTTTTATAATTTTTGAAAAATGGAAAATAAAGAGTTTCGTGCGGTAATTAAACACTTTTATATGAAAGGTTAACGCCCCAATTAATCAAAGATGAATTGGATTCTGTTCATGGTGATAATGCACCATCATACTCCACCGTGAAATCCTGGGTTCAACAATTTAAAATGGCTCGTTCAAGTACGGAAGATGAACAACGCTCTGGAAGACTGAAAACTGCTACTACTATTGAAAACGTTAGAAAAATATTTAATGAAGTGACTAAAGATAGACGAATAAAGCTCAGAGAACTTGCTGATATTGTTAAAATACACGAAAAACAAGTTTGGAGTATTTTACATGATGAACTCCACATGAAAACGCTATCCGCAAGATGGGTGCCGCGTTTGTTGACTTTGCCCTTAAAAAATCGTCCGTTGGACCAATTCCGAGGAGCTTTTAGCGATTTATCAGCGTAATCCAATAGAGTTCTTGCGCCGATTCATAACTGTTGATGAAACATGGATCCATCACTACATCCCAGAATGCAAAGAACTGTTAAGTCAGCAGGAAAAGTAATGGCCACAGTATTTTGGGATGCAAGGGGTATAATATTTATTGTTTATCTTGAGAAAGGAAAAACTATAAACAGCGAATATTATTGGGCATTATTGGATCGGTTGAGTGAAACAATCAAGATAAAACGACCGCATTTAGAAAAAAAGTTCTTTTTCATCAAGATAATGCTCCTTCACACACTGCATTTTTAACTCAACAAAAACTGGCCGAATTACGATTTGAAATTGCTCCGCATCCACCATATAGTCCAACTTTAGCTCCTTCTGATTATTTCTTGTTTCCAAATTTAAAAAAATTTCTCGGTGGCAAAAAATGTTCGTCCAATAGCGAGGTTATTGCTGAAACTGAGGCATATTTTGAAGGTCTTGAAAACTTGAACAGGGATTAAACCGGCTCAAGACCTCTTGCTTCTATATTTAAATAGAAGACAAGTTTTTAACAAAATGGCAAAGTGACATTGATTTTCGTGGCTGCACCTTACTTTTATCATGATTTCGGGTCCGTGACAACCCTCTTCAGAAAGCCTTGCTGCAATTGTTGAAAGTAAAACCGAACTCTATAAGGCCAGGCTCTCCACAAACGAATGAGAACTACTGTTGTAAACCTTACTTTTCAAGTTTTCTTCACACAATTGCCCACGTAAAATCTTATTTTTCGGATGGAATTAAAAAACTTGAAAAACATTTGATGAAGTGTATTGAGTTGGAAGGAGATTGTGTTGAAAAATAAATAATAATAATTCCAAAAAAAACGGTTCATTTTATGTTAGGCCAGTTACTTTTGCGGTCGCCCTCGTAGCTTTAAGATATCCAATTCAATTCTCCAAAAGTCTAAAGCCAACCACAAGCTGCACTAGCTGCCCTACCACAATAATGTAGGGCACATAATCAGGGCTGGTGGTGGGTGCAGTATCCAACAAAAGCCAAGCCAAACAAAAAAAAATTAAAATGAAATGCTCAGCCATGCCCTCATGGCAAGCCGAAAAGAAATGAACAAACAAAACAAAGCATAAAAGAAAAGGAAAAAAATTAACAAGTGGCATGAAACGTTCATCGTTTTTTTTTTGTTTTTTGCCTTTAAAACCTCCAGCATAAAAATCTAAATAAACTGTGAAAGTTAAGAAAAATATTCTGAATTAATTAGTCAACACTTAAACTTTTCACGCAACGCAAAGTCGCGCTGCTTCTTAATTCTTTATTCTTTTCATTACTACGTTTTCTCAGCGACGACAACAACAACAACAATTAAAATACCTTTCGTTTGTTTTGCTTTCCCTTTCTCTTGTCCCGGCAGCCGCATGACACCGGGTGTCACCCCCTCGAAACAGGTACAACAGCAGAAGTTCAAAAGTAGTTGAACAATTGTATTGAAGCAAGAGAAAACAGCAAGGGGAGCTGAGGAAGATGCAGCACAAAAATCTTAAGAAAAATTAAAACAATCACAACAAAAGAAAGAGCAAAATTCAATTAAAACGCTCAAACACAATCGCACATACGCCAAAAGCGGCATTATGCAGAAAAAGAAAAAGTCAGGCATGAACTTCGATGGCAAACGTAGTTTTGGTTAACTTTTCCAAAGACAATTGCGCTGATGTCAAATTTCTTTTAAGTGCTCTTCGGTATCTTATTTAAAGGGCAGCATTACTGCTGGGAATGTGTGTCCTTTCGACTAAGGCAATTGGAAATTACTTAAAGAATGACTTTCATGAACTGCGCAAACCCTTGAACTTTTTCAAGTTGCCAAAACGAAATGTTTTGTAAGTAGCAGGATCAGAGTAATAATTGAATTTTCAGCCATGGCAGGAGTACAATTGTTCATTATTGAGACATTAAATTAGCACTATAAGCTGATGAAATTTGAAAATTAACTCACATCAAATTACAAAGGGCACAAAACAGTCTGATACTTAGACTTTATAATCGGACAAAGCAGTGAGTTTACAATATGGCAATATTTAATGCCAAAGTCACTTTTCCATTTTGTTAAAAACTTGTGTTCTATTTAAATATAGATGCAAGAGCTCTTGAGCCGGTTAATCCCTGTTCAATATTTAATGTAGGCATACTAGTAAGAAAATTTACAAGACCTCCTCAAAAAGTGCCTTCTAAAAGAAATAATTACAAAGGACGTCCTCCATAAAATTTTTTTCTGGCCCAAACGAGACTACTGATGTAAAATTAAATATGAGGGCCAATCAATATATCCGTGACTTTTCCAACTTCCCTCGTAGTTACATGAAATGCAACACATCTCCTATAAAGTATCAACTGTTAAAAGGCTACTGTCAATTTTAATGAGAGTTCCGCCTTTTAGTTTGTGTTTAACAGCTGTTCAAAACATACAAGCTCGTGGATTTTTGTAAATATGGAAAAAAGTCAATTTTGATTACTCATTAAACATTTTGCGGAAAAAACCGTCAATCAAACCAGGTAAAAGGTTAATAAATACTATGGGGACTCTGCACCAACGATTTCAATGGTAGAAAAGTGGTTTACTGACTTTTGTTGTGGTACAAATGACACAGAAAGTTGTGGACGGCCAATTGAGGTCAATACACCCAAAAATGTCGAAAAAACTCACGATATGATGTTGGCCGACCGAAGAGTAAAAGTGCGTGAGATTGTTGATGCCATACGCATTTCCTATGGCAGTGTGGTTAAGATTTTACATAATCAGTTGGCCTTAAGAAAGCTGTCTGCATGATTAGTGCCGCGTTTGCCCTCAATGGAGCATAAATCCTGTGACAACTTCAAAGCATTATTTGAAGTTGTTTAACCGCAATTCGAATGCGTTTTTAGGTGTTTTTTAACTGTGGCAGCAATTCTAAACAATGGGTTTCTCCGGGAGAATCGACTCCGAAGAAGGCCAAGGTGACTTTGTCGGTAATGGCAAAAGTTTTTTAGGATGCACGCTGGCTAGTCCATATCGATTTCCTTCAAAAGGGAAAAACAATTAACGGCGAATGCTAAGCCAACTTATTGACCTGTTTAACGAGGATTTAAAATTTAACGACCTCATGTGGCCAAGATAATGCACGGATGCACACGTGTGCAGTCTCATTGGCAAAATTGCATGAACTGAGTTACGAATCGATCCTGCATCCGCCCTCTTTTCCTGATTTAGCCCCCAGTGACTATTTCCAAACCTAAAGAAATGGCTCGGTGGAACAATGAAATTATTGATCAAACAAATGCATATTTAATGAACCTCGAAAATCCTATTTTGTGAAAGGGACACAAAAATTGGAGAAACGTTGGACTATGTGTATGTAGCTAAAAGGAGATTGTATTGCCAATTAATTTATTTTTTGCAAAAAAAAAGCTGTATTTTGGTTTAAAAGTCACGGTATTATTGATATGCCAACACGCAGAAAAAAAAAGTATGGTTGGGGTGACAATATTCGAAGAGGATAATACTATTGTTGGGTATATGGTTGAGAGACAACAATATTATGATCCTCACAACAATAGTATGATTCACACATAACCATACTATGATCCTCACAAACAATGTATGATTCACACTCAGCCATACTATGATCTCCACAACCATACTATGATCTCCACAACCATACTATGATCCTCACAACAATAGTATGTTTCTCATACAACCATAGTATGATCCTCACAACCATATTATAATTCACACGCAACCACACTATGATACCCACAACCATAGAATGATTTACACTTATTAGGAATGGTTTTTGTTGTTATTCAAAAATAGAGATTTTTATTACGTTTGTTATTTTAAATTGAATTACTATTAGATCATAGCCAGAATTGAAGCCACGTTTTTATTAAACATTTCATTCAAGAAACAAAAATATATATTCCAACGGTCAAAAATACTTTTAGTTGCCAGCAGAGGTGAATGCTACTTCACCATCCGAAGACACCAAGTAAAGAATGTGATTAAATCCGATGATCGAAGGCTAAATACTTAAGTGCAGGCAGATTTTAAATAAACGAGAACCAGTCGATATTAGAGTATTTCACCGAACAAAGTAAACACAATAAAAATCCCTCGAACTACCTTCCGATTGTTTTTTTTTTAATGGACATCAACCATTCAAGGTATCGTGTGTATGTATTTTATTTTCGTATATCAAAAAAACATACGCACACACATACTTACATGTATGCTCTATAAAACCTGTTTTGTTATGTTCATAGTCGCAACCATACTGTATGATTGCCGTTATCAAATTATTGTTAACGTAAATTTTAAACAACAATACTATTGTTGCACCAACCATGTTTATATGGTTGCTACAACCACATTATCATTTATAAATTTGGCAATAATACTATTGTTACATTTCAACAATAGCAATATTGTCGCAATCATACTATTGTCAAAATGAAATTCAAAAAACAATACTATGGTAGCGACGAACATGCTTTTATTGCAGAGAACATATTATTGTTGCGGTGACCATAGTGTAACCATAACCTAAGGTTAAAAAAAATCAGTTTTAATTTTTTTTCTTTTTTGGATGTGGACAACATCTGAGCATTGACCGATTAGACCGATCCCATGCCCCAAAAGTGTTCCCTCCCAGAGATATGCGCGTTTTATGAACGTGAAGTCGACGATTCTAAGCGCAAATAGAAAGGGACCTAATCTTTAAAATGGCTCTCCTGAACAAAACTGGTTTTTAACCTTAGGTCCCTTTCTTTTTTGCGCGTCACATATACAAATCTTCAATAACAATACGATACGACATTTGTTATTTAACTATAAGTATAGACCGACCATACCTTTAAAGGTATCCGACACTATAGTACTGGGAGACCACACCAAGGCCGTCGACACAGTCAATCATGCAACATCCCTAGTTTGAAACATTGGGTAGTAAACTATAAGTGTGGGCGCCAGTCAAACGTAGAAGTTATGGACAGAAAGTAGAAGCTTCGTAGAGTTAAACAGAAACTTCCCCAGGGTACACAGTGCTTGGTTTCATACTAGCATTGGACAATTAAAAGGATTGTTCTGAATACAATGAAGCTTCATTTCTAAATGTATTATGATACGGCGATTTCAAAAATGTTATCGGTTTTTATGTAACATTCACAATTTTCTTGTAAAATGCATTGGTTTTTACTGAATCATTTGGCATATCAACTAGGCCCGAATTAAAACAATGAACTGTTCTCAGAACATTTCGCTGACATCCTTAATTTCATGAATTTGAAATTTTAAAAAAATAAATATATATTAAATATATATAAAAAATTATATACATATTTTTTTAATGTTTTTTTGTGCTTCTTGAAATCAAAATTTTTCGAATAAAAAATTCATCATCGACACTTTTAGTAGTATCTCTTTCTAATGAACAAAGGTCCAAAATAATTTATTGTGCAAAAAATGTCACCGAATATTTTGATGTTTTTTTTTAACAAATGTTGATAAAAAAAATGTTGAAAATTTTTCAGATATTCATCAAAAAAATTAAATATTTAAAAATATCATCTAAATTAATATTTGAAAGATTTGAACTAAACTACAAAATGCAAAATTTGTACCACTCTTTAACAATTGAAAAATTAGAAGCCAATTCCGTTCCGTCTAAAAATGCGTCTTTGACAAATATTTTCGTTCAACTACTCAGGAACAAAATTATAATATAAATAATTCTCGATACAGATCGCTCACTTCGAATGGCTCTGCAACCCAAAAAAAAAACTATTTCTAAAAAAAATATTTGCGGTTGTTTCTTAGTTGGACCTCAAATGATACCGAACAATTTAAGTTCAAAGCTGGTCAGTTTTCTGATTTTTGTCAATGAAACGGAGCACTGTGGAGTGAGGTGATATTTCCGGCACTGTTTTACCTCTACCTCTCTAAAATTCATGCACCACCAGACAGCGTTGAAATTGTGTCGTGATGATTCAAGTCTGACACAATTCTGGCGTCAGAACCTAAAGTGAATAACAGATGCAACTGTTACCTCACTGACCTATCAGGGGAATATGAAAATATCTGCCTCCAAATCATAGGCCACGCTGTTCACTGCATGAAACGCAGAGTTGCGGTTACGCTTCATGTGAAAGTCGATGACATCAACATTCCGACTACCAACTACTCCAAAATCAGTGGGCCGCGTTTTCGATCCTCTGCACCTACTATAGCTACAGTAGGTGCAGAGGATCGAAAACTGCGATAATCTTAAAAGTAGGAATATGGAAGTGAAGTCACTAGCCGGCACTACTTGGGGATACGACTAAGAAACCTTGTTAACCTTTAACAAAGCGCTAGGTCGGTCTAAAGCGAACTACGCATCGCCGGTGTGGTCGCAGGACAGAAAATCAGGACTTGCCAGAATGCCGCCCTGATAACTTCAACAGTGTGTCTCCTTATGTCTTCTGTGGACCATATACTTATACATGAGGATATGAAGGTCCTTAAACAGTTTCTTATTGTCTATGCAGTATCTGCTTGAGCGTTTTCGCACGAAGAAAAAAAGTATATTTGAAGAGGATCATACTATTGTTGGGTACATGGTTGTGGCAAAACAATATTATGATCCTCACAACAATAGTATGATTCACACTCAACTATACTAAGGTCCCCACAACCATGTTATGGTCCCCACAACCATATTATGGTCCCCACAACCATATTATGTTTCACAGACAACCCTAGTATGGTCCTCACAACTATAGTTTGATTTAAACGCATTTATGATCCATATTATGATCCCCAAAATTAATTATTAGGATTCGATTCGTTTATATTGTCAACAATATAGATTATAGCGAATTATAGTAAATTATTTAAAAATATATTAAATTTAAAATAATATGATTGATTTCATTAACAGTAGAAAAAATCCGTTTAAAAAAATTAAAGAGCTTCATTTATTAAAAATATTTCAGTTAACCAAATCCAAAGAAGTTTGTTTGAAAATTTTAACTTTACGAGGGCGGTTCAGAAAGTTCTTAGCCTATCAATGAAAGAGAATAGTTAGTTTTTCAAAAATATTTTTATTTTTCAATATAATCTCCTGAAATATCAATACACTTAGTCCAACGCTTATCTAGCAATTCTATCCCTTGATTAAAATAGTTTTCCTCAAGGTCTCCAAAATAGTGGTTTACAACTGTAATTGCATCTTCATTTGAGGTAAAACGCTTGCCAGCAAGGAACTTTTTTAGATTTGGAAACAGGTAAAAGTCACTGGGAGCTAAATCAGGAGAATAAGGTGGGTGGTCAAGCAACTCGTACTTTAATTCGTTGATTTTAGCCATTGTTGCGTTGTCTTGATGAAAAATTATTTTTTTGTGTTGGAAGCCAGGACTTTTTCTCGAATTTGTACATTTAATTGATCTAAAAGGTTGCAATAGTACTCTGAATTTATTGTTTTACCCTTTTGCAGATAGTCAATCAATAAAATACCTTTGAAGTCCCAAAAAACCGTTGACATAACCTTACCAGCCGATTGAATTGTTTTTGCCTTCTTTGGGGCACTTCCTCCAGCTTCAGTCCATTGTTTGGATTGTTCTTCTGTCTCTGGAGTATAGTGGTGGATCCATGTCTCATCAACAGTTATGAAACGACGCTTAAAATCCTTTTTATTTCGCGGAAAACGATCCAAACAAGCTTGAGAAATGTTAATTCTTATGCGTTTTTGGTCGACTGTTAACAAGTGCGGCACCCATCTTGCAGAAAGCTTTTTCATCTGTAGTTCTTCATGCAAAATTAAATGGACTCGATCATTTGAGATGCCCATGATATCAGCTATTTCACGCACTTTTATTTGTCGATCATTTAATACCATATCATGCACTTTGGCTACAGTTTCTGTTGTTGTTGCTGTTTTTGGACGTACACTACGTGGTTCATCTTCAATGCTTGTACGACCACGTTTAAATTCAGCAACCCAATTTTTTACTGTTGCATATGAAGGAGCACTTTCACCTAACACATTCACCATATCATTATGAATTTCTTGTCCCGATAAACCTTTTTTATGTAACTATTTAATGACACCACGCATTTCTAATTTTTCCATTGTAAAAAAATCGCGGATGCGACTTTTGTGAACACCTGTTTCTATATGAAGGAGTTGCCAGATCGAAACAAAATTTAACATGTGTTCATAGCAGAGATGGAAGTTTCCAAACACTTAACTTTTTTCTGTTTATACTGCACTTTTTGTGCTAGGCTAAGAAGTTTCCGAACCGCCCTCGTAAGTTTCCTAAGAATAACATTGTTCTAAAACCCATATTAAAATGAAGAAAAATTGCAATCTTACAGTATTAATGCCGCCATCATATTATTGTTAATATAAAACTCAAAACACATTATTTTTGTCTCCAACCATATTTATATTGTTGCATCAAAAAATTTTTCATTTTTAAATTTGACTATAAAACTATTGTTACAATTCAACAATTTCAATATTGCTGCAATCGTACTATTTTCAAAATGACAGTCAAAAAACAATACTATGGTTGCGACGAACAAATTTTAATTGCAGAGAACATATTATTGTTGTCGTGACCATATAGAAACCATATTTTTTCTCAGCGTGCGCAGTAGTCGACCCAACCACCATCTCATGGACAGGATGCCTCCGCCCCGACAAATCACGTTTGATTTTCATAATCTAGAGAGAGAGGTCAAGCGGTAGAAGAGAGAGCCTTTACATTATCGAAACTATCAGGAAGGTCTGATCGCAATCTTATGGGCAGGATGCCTACACTCAGGCAGATCAGGTGTTATCTTTTTTTTTAAATAATTTGATAATTTTTATTAAATTATATTACCGCCTCAGCGCCACTTGGGCATTATTGAGACGAGCGGGCAACACATTCAACTAAAAAGTTTATCAAACGATAAACGAAATTAGGAAATACAAAAAATGAACTAAAAGAAATAAAAGAATAAACAAATAAGAAAGAGAGGCCCAGCAGTACAAGAGAGAGCCCTTAGATCATCGAAATTAGCAGGAAAGTCTGAGCGACATTTACGCGGACGAAGTCGAAGCAGCAGTATCCAGCCATAGCGTGAATCTAGTACTAGGGGAACATCCCCCGAAAATTTCACCAAAGGAGAAGACTCTACCTCGACAAACGCGCGTGGTTCTGGCTCAGCTGAGATCTGAATGGTGTAGCCGCCCCAATTCGTATTAGGTGCGAATTGATGGCAACGTTAGGGTACTTTGTCCCTCCTGCCATTAGGGACTACATGACGTGCTACATGACATCTATTATCCGGCCAAGCCCACTCTGCTGATCCCCGGGTATCTCTGGACGCATTCAGTTCAACTGACGCATTTCTTTTAATTGGATATAAAAGCAGATTCCTTATGGACAAACAGGACTGCAAAACAATATATGTGACAGCGCATAGAGAAAGGGACCTAAGGGTAAAAAACTCAATTTTCACTTTTTGTGGACAACATCAGAGCATCGAATGAGACCGATCCCATGCCTCAAACAGTGTTCCCTCCCAGAGATATGCGCGTTTTATGAAAGTGAAGTCGACGATTCTACACCAAAGATACACGTATTTAAATCTTTAAAATGGCTCTCCTGAACAAAACTGGTTTTTACCCTTAGGTCTCTTTCTATTTTGCGCGTCACATATATTGTTGTTACAACAACAACAACAGTCTCCGGCAGACACGCCTAGTTCTGGCTCAGCTGAGATCTGGATGGTGCAGCCGCCTTAATTCGTATTGGGAGCGCATTGATTGCAACGTTAGGGTACTTTGTTCCCTCCTGAGACTACATGACGTGCTAAATCTATTGTCCGGCCAAGCTTACTCAGCGGACCCCCAGGTCTTTTTGGAGGCGTCCAGTTCAAATGGCTTTTTTTCCTTTACCTAGATATCGAAGCAGATTCCCCATAGACAAACCGGACTTAGAAAACAAAATATATGTTTGCTACAATTTAGAGGAAAGGTGTTCACTTAAAGTGAAAAATGTCAAAAGTTGCCCGAAATTTATTTGCCATGAAGTATTTTCTGGATGCAGCTTTAAAAAGATTTACTAGTACCAACAGCATAAAACGAGCATGCACGAACAAATGCAAACAATTTTTATGTTAAATTTTTAATCTAAAAATATCATGATCTAAAAGTTCCTGAAAATGAGAAAGTTATGGGAAAACTTAATTTTAAGGACGATAGTTTTTCATGACAAGCAAATCCAAACAACACTTTATCATCACGTAGTACGGCCAGAGTGACAGAGTGGCGGAGGAACTCCGCACGAGGGCTGGCTGCTGTGCATAAATAAGTAACAGCAGCGGCAGCGGCGGCAGTGGGAGCAGCACAAGTGAGTGGTTTTGCTCTGTTGCCACGGACAATAATTTTCTAAAGCGATCCTGGTTGTTTGTCTAAAGTTTAGATTTTATTTTTTTTTTTTGGTATTTTCGTTAACTAATTTGTTAACATTTAATCTTATTTAAAGTTTGATATTATACAATATTTTTAGAAAGCACAAAAGCTCACAGAACCAACAACAATTTTTTTCTCACTTTTTTTTTAAATTCTTGTTGTTGTTTTTTATTTATTTTACAATACTTCAATTTGTGGCCATACAATAAAAGTAGATGTGTCTGTGCGACTGTAAGCGTGGCGCTGTAGCATACGTATACTTAGTTATTTTTAACATTCCGGTCACGTTGAATGGCCCATATGCCCAGACATTCGTTGGCTAAATAGCGTACGTACGAACGTACGTTAAGTTCTGCTTCCGTTTCCGGTGGCTGGCCTCGCTCCCGCTATCACTGGCGTGGGGCACTGGTGCAAC
Source organism: Hydrotaea diabolus (assembly GCA_963513945.1). Lineage (NCBI taxonomy): Eukaryota > Metazoa > Arthropoda > Insecta > Diptera > Muscidae > Hydrotaea > Hydrotaea diabolus. The sequence goes on from OY740719.1 coordinate 138,884,417, forward strand.
ACCAACTGCTTTGGCTTAATATTCATTGGGATTTTTTTACAAAACCGAAAAACTGGTTACTGACCATTTTGTTACCACATTCGTTGCCGCCACATTTTGTATTTTCTCTCTCTTTTTTTTTGTGTGTGTTACGTCTTTCTGGCCAAATACGACAATAACAAGAAGAAGAGCAACAAAAAAGCATAAAGTTTCATGCATTGTTTCGCCGGATATTTTATATATCGTTTTTGTTTTTTTTTTTGCTTTTTTGCAGCGGCAAAAGGCAATCCAAAAGGAGTTCGGAAATTTTAAAGGCAGACAATGGCAACAGACCATGTTCAAGGGTTCTGTTCACTGGAGTGCGCGCGCTCTGGCCGCACGAAGGATGAAGCGGAACAGATGTCGTATGTTATTAGTTGAAGTACTTTTGTTAATTTAACAGGAAGTGCATGAAGTACAACAAAGGCCGCCGCCGGCTCGTTCAGTTATGTAGTTCTTGTTCATCCGCATCGTACCGTCTCGCTCGCTCAATGGCCGGAAGTCGGTAATTAAACAAGTTGACATTAACAAGAAGTTTCTGATGTGAAGTGTTTTCCTCCAGATACACTATACGAGTAGTTATACGAGATAGACAACAGGACCAGAGTGCAGCTTTTGTTGTCTATGACTAGAAATCATTGGCTGGTGTTATACTGGGTCCCGGAAGTCCTTTTCATAGGACTCATCTGACACACGACTTGGTTGACTATGTACGGAAGTGAGAAGGATTGGGTGCTGTGCTGATGTTGTGCGAATTCACGAAAAAGCAACAACACCAGAGCTACAAAAATCTATATAAATATACATTTCCCAGGAATAGGTCGTTAATGACCAAGAGAGTTACATCCCTAAAATCAAAGAGCAGTGCACGCTATGAGTACATCCTACAGTCCCTGACTGGGCCTTACTGTCGGCTCAGACGGCTAACGCAGGTCACCTACATTTAAGAAAACTCTAAATACTTTCTTAATTATAATACTGTGATTAAAACGTACCAGGCTTCTAGTGCATAGCGTACTTAAGAAAACTCAAGCACAAGTTCTAGCCAATTATCCGTTTCCATTTTTATGCTAGAGATATAATATTCTACAGAACCTTTAGAAGTGGACCCTGAATATTTGTCTTTAAATCCTCATACGAGTAAGATAAGCATAAGAAGAATTAAGCTATAGAGTTCAAATTTATTCAAGGTGTAGTGCAAATGTTACATTTTAAAAATGAAATTCGACTTCGATGTTATGACCTCCACTAGCCCGTGTACAGCGATCTATTCTTTGGACCCAATTTTCCACCACTCTTGCAGACATTTCGTCCGAAACGTTGGCAATTTCGCTTTGGATGTTGTCTCTGAGCTCGTCTATAGTTGTTGGCTTGTTGGCATAGACCAATGACTTGATGTGGCCCCATTAAAAAAGTCCAATGGCGTTAAATCGCATGAACGAGGTGGCCATTCTACCGCACCATTTCTCGAGATAACACGTTCAACAAATTTACCTTTCAGTAAATCGATTGTAACGCGTGCTGTGTGGCAAGTGGCACCGTCTTGTTAAAACCACATATCGACATGTCCAGATAATCCAATTTTGGCCAAAAAAAAATTTCTAACATGGCACGATTGCGCTCTCCATAGACGGGGACATGACGAATGTTTTCATCGACGAAAAAATACGGCCCAATCACATCTCCGGCACAAACCACACAGTCATTTTTTTTGCGGATGCAATTGTGTCCTTTGAAGCACATGTGGGTTTGTTACTTATATTTTGTTTATTGACAAAACCTCTCAGCTAGAAATGAGCTTCATCGCTGAAGATGATTTTTCGATGAAATTCTGATTTTTTGTGAAACTTTGCCAGAGCCCAATCGGAGAAGTTTCATATGATCAAGTGGCGTTTGAAATGATCAAGTGGTTTAAGTTCTTGAGTAAGTTTGATCTTAAAAGTATGAAGGCCAAGATCTTTTCTCAAAATACGCCAGAGTGTGGTTTGAGAGAAGCCCAATTCCTGTGAACGACGTGGAATCGACTGATTTGGCTCATTTTGAACGGATAAACTAACGGCTGCGATATTTTTGTCGCTTCGAGTGGTATGGAGTCTCTTTGGCGCCAAAACATCCAAAAGTGAAAATTCGGATCGAAACTTATCCACTATGGCACGCACAGCCTGTCGGGAGAGACGATTATTACGGCCGAAAATTTAAGTAAGCGCTCTTAAAATTGGCGACCTCCGACTCAGAATTTCGGTAGTAATTTTTATTGATTTCCAAACGTTGCTCGTAAATGAACTTTACCATGATGAAAATGTTGACTTCGACTTTGAAAGACAATGAAAGATCATTAAAAATATTTGAGAGTGCGTTGAGGGTGCATTTGGAAACCCGTTAATCCGCATAACCTTTTGGACTTCTAATTAGGCCATTGTAAATCCTTTAGAACTTCCAATTTTAAATGAAACACTTAAAGTGATTCTATATCTACAGGATGGCGCCCCATTTGTGCTACAATAATATATTCAAATAACTTCTTTTTAATCAATGTTCTTGTATTTCGTGTATTTTTATTGTATAGGAAAATCAATTTAATTGTATATGGCTTGAGGTTTTTGAAGATGATAGACCGTAAATGACCTCTATGCTCATCCAAACATATGCGCCTTCTGATCAGAAAATTATTCATTGCGGCCTGAAGGGTTGAAGTTGGGATCACTTCAATAGTTGTAATGGACTGCTTTAATTCAGTCAAATTTCTTGGTTTCGTTTTGCTCTTGCTTGACATAGCCCCATAAAAAAAAGTCTGGTTCAGACAGGGCCAGTGACCTTGGGGGCCAGCAAGAATTGGAATTTCTGGATATTAATTTGTTTGGTAATTTTCGTTGGAGCTCTGCCATAACCGGTCTGGCCATATGTGCAGTTGCTTCATTTTGCTAGAATCAAATGCTGTTGAATCAGATGCGTCATCGGCGTTTCTGGGTAAAAAAACACCTTCAAAATCTTTAAATAACCATCGCCGTTGACAGTCACTTTTAAACCGTGTTCTGCAAATAAGTGAGGCCCCACAATGCAGCTTGCTGAAACTGCGCACCGCACAGTAACTCGTTCTGGATGCAGCTCCGTATAATGGAGTACTCGTATTTTTGGATTAGATTCACTCAATTATTTGTTGGATAAATTCCATTCCAAGAGGCACATCCAGAGGATTTAACTTGCTTGTAATTTGGACTTTGTACGGAAACAAATTTAAGTCATAATGAAATACAACAGTCTGCTAACTGCGTTAAGTTTCGAGTCGAATCATTTGGATTTGCCTGAATTGACGATGCTATAGCCGCGATAGTATGTTGAACCCAAACATGGGGATCTCGATTGTAAGGTATTCGTGCGATGCTTCCACATTAGGCGAACATTTTTTACCAACCTCATAATGTGGCCCATCTTCTCGGGGGAGTTCCGCCAAGCTCCCTCCTAAATTCCGTTTGGACGGACAGCAAAGCATGGTATCGCTGCACTATTCAAATTCTCTTTTTGGTAACCCAAGTTTTTAATTAAATAAATCCGAACACTAACCTTCCAAATAAAATAAAGAATAAGCCGAATTCTGACACAGACCATTTCTTTTTATACCCTATACCGCTGTGGTTATGACTTCGTGCTGATGTTTGTAACACCTTTAAGGAATGGAGATATACCCTATGTTAAGTATAGCGATCGACTCAGAATCACTATAAGATTCCATTGAGTCCCTCTGTCTGTCCATTTATCCTTGTGAACATCCATCTCTTGTGAAATTTTGTCCATATCGGTCTATGTTTTTGAACATATACGGCCCATAGGCCCCTCCCTTACAACCCCTAACAATAAACTAAGATCGATATAACGATAGTGGGCGTTTTTTCAGAAGTGTGGCTTTCAATAAGAAATAAAACGCATAAGTGACGCGCAAAATAGAAAGGGACATGAGGGTAAAAACCAGTTTTGTTCAGAAGAGCCATTTTAAAGATTTAAATACGTGTATCTTTGGTGTACCATCACTTTTATAAAACGCGCATATCTCTGGGAGGGAACACTTTTGGGGCATGGGATCGGTCTCTTTCGATGCTCAGATGTTGTCCACATAAAAAAAAAGTGAAAATTGATTTTTTTTTACCCTTAGGTCCCATTTCTCTATGCGCTGTCGCATATATTTTTTGAAAGACTGAATTTCTCCACAAGCTAATAAGATCAGGTTTTTTTATTGTTATTTGTCGTAGAGGGAAGGAAAGTTAAACTTTCTGAAACAATTCCTACCATATTGACAACACTGTTCGTTAATGTTATGGCCAAAAATTTTGCTGTATTATAAGATAAGGGTTTGACATTATGTTTTAAAATAGATTTCGGGCAAGTGGCGATCTTGAAGGCTACGCCACAAGCCCACGACGCGAGATATTGCGCTCACCAAAAATTTCCTTCAATAAATGGACTGTTTTGTTGACTGTATGGCATGTAGCGCTGTCTTGATGGAACCAAAGGTCGGCATCCTCCAATTCAGGACCGAAAAAGTCATTAATCATGGCTCTATAGATTTCCCCATTAACTATATCATTACAGCCGGCTTTGTTTTTGACGAAATATGGACCAATGGTTCCTCTGCCCATAGAGCACACCAAACAGTGACTTTTTGATGATGTAATGGCGTCTCAACAATGGCTTGTGGCAATTTTAGCGATAAAGTGAGCTTCATCTCTCATCAATATTTTCTTGTAAAAATCAGGATTGGCGGCCATCTCGTTTCGGGCCCATTCACCACGATTTGCAAACGTTGTTTCAGAGTAAGTCTATTCATTATTAAATGGCAAACCAAAATGAGCATAAATCAAGTGTCAGCTGTCAAAAATACCAACTTCGAAAAAAGAGTGCGATCAGATTGAAAACCACACGTCTAAAAAAACACCCTGTACAAGAAAATCCTAACCAATCTTTTTATGGTCAAAAAAAAAACTAACGTATACGATGTTGCTGCTGCTCAAAACGTAAACATACAATGAACATATAGATGGATGCTATATCTAAATCTGAACCGATGATCTTCAGTTTCAACAGCATCCGTTCTTGGTCCAAAAAATGACTCCTTCCAAATTTCATGAAGATCGGACGACAATTGCGACCAATAGTTTGATTACAAGCTTTAGATGGACTGTCGGACATACAGACATTGGTAAATCGAATCAGCTAATGATTCTATGTCGATCGGTGCACTTATAGGTGGGTCTAGCTCAGATATTTTTGGTAATAATACCCTGTTCCGCAGAGTGGTGAAGGGTATACACACAATATCTAATAAACTATTAGAGATAGGAGGCTGATATTTGGAACTTATTATATTGGCATTGATCGAAATACATTCAGGGGGATAAGTGGGCGGTACCATGCCCTCTTTTAAGAAACCAACACCAAGCTACTGGACTGATAGTTATAAAATTAAACGAATAACTTGGCAATTTTCTAGACTATGCTGTGGTTAAATTGGACAAGAGGGTCACGGAGCGCCGCCCATACAGCCCTTAACATTGATAGCCTATATTTTGCGATTCAGAAATTGGCGTCGGAACAAAAACGCCAATACTGAAATGCTGCGGATATAGGCGAGATCTTCGTCTGCCAGAATGCATAGGTGTGAAAAATTTCTGCACGAACAACGTCTACGTACAAAGGTTCTTACTTTTCCCAGGGGAAGTGAGAGCTTTTCGTCGTTTGTACTAAGAGTAAAGTATAGGTCATCAACTATTCCAACTCTTGTTAAAGACGATCAGACATTCACCGACCCGGTTGATAAAGCTAACCTATTGGCTAAAATGTTTCCAGATATTTCTTCCTTGCCGGAAAGCAATCAACCACTTTCCGTGATCGAAAACGTATCTATTAGTAGTTCCATGCCTCAGATATTATTTCGAACACGTGGGGTTAATAGGGTTCTTGCGAATCTCGACGTAAATAAATCTCCGGGCCCAGATAGTATTTCGGCACTTGTCCTATGTATATGCTCTTCGACGCTAGCCCGTCCATTACGCAACCTTGCTTATCGTGCGGGAGTCTTTCCAGCGTGTTGGAAGGTTGCGAACGTCCAGCCAATCCCTAAAAAGGGTGAAGTTAAAAATCCTGCGAATAATCGACCAATCGCGATTTGCTCGGCGCTCTCCATGGTAATGGAGAGCATGGTTAACCACTATCTTGTGAGGTATCTAGAGTCCAAGGATAAGAACTCTAGATACCTCCAACGTGGTATCTAGAGTCCTCCAACGAGGTATCTAGAGTCCATCGACTTGCTTAGTGATCGACAGTATGGTTTCCGTAGAAATCGCTCTACGGGAGACCTGAAGGCTTTCCTGTCGGAAAGCTGGAGTCGATCTATCCACCAGTTTGGTGAGAGTAAGATCGTGGCTCTAGATATCTCCAAGTCAATTGATAGAATCTGGCACGGTGTACTCTTATTAAAGCTGATCGCATTTGGTATCGGTAATACTTTCGCTCGTTTTATACCGAGCATTCTTAGAGGTCGCACTATAAGAGTTGTTGTAGATGGGTTCTTCTCCAACCAACATAGGCTGCCCGCAGGTGTACCACAAGGCTCTGTCCTTTCTCCCACTTTATTTCTTATTTTCATTGATGACCCAAGAGGGTCAGACCGTGAAACCAATCTTTGGTTGACTGAATAAGAATGCAGCAACCTCTGTCATTCTTATTCATTCAGCCATAGGCCAAGTCTTCAAGATGTAGAAGACAGAAGGCGTTTTATGCATAAGACACTTGACCGGGATTTACAGGCCATTTCCGACTACGGTCGAATAAATAGAGTTGATTTTAATGCGCGAAAGACACAGTGCTGTTGGTTGTCTGACAAGCGATTCACTGACCCATCAGGTCCGTCATTATCTATCGACGGTATGGATGTCGAACAATCAGATGCTCTTGATGTTCTGGGCATGAAGATACAATGTGACGCTCGTTGGACGAGACATGTATTCGAAGTGTCGAAAGAAGCACTCAAGTGTATAGGCTTTCTAAAGCGGTGTAAGAAATATTTCGCTCCTTCTGATCTTTTCGATATCTATTCGACCTATAAGTACTTAGTAGGGACATAAATACTGTTACACACGTTTTATGCTGTAAAATAAAAAGTACTGAATGTTTTTGGACCAAATATGTTTTAATATATTTATTGATGTCTATTGTATTCAAAAAGAATCTACTTATTCGAAATGTCCGCTTTTTGCCTTTACACACGCCTTAAGTCGCACTGGCCAATCGTCAATAGCTGAACGAACCTCGTCCATTGGAAAATTGGCCACAGCTCGAACCAAAGCAGGTTAAGAGATCCAATGTTGGGGTATCTTTTGTGACCAACCTTGTCCTCTAAAACCGTCCACAATTTGTAATCCAATGGGTTCAAATCTGGACTGCCTGAAGGCCAATTTTCAGAGGAAATGAACGCTGGCAAATTGTTTCGAAGCCAGGCCTGGGACGTTTTAACCTTATGGGCCGGCGCAGAATCCTGCTGGAAAGTCCATGGCTGGTTTTGGAACAGGGAATTGTTAAGAGGTTTCACAACAGCTTCCAAAACGGTTTCTTGGTAAACTTTGGCCAATGTTTTGGCACCTTGTTCGCAGAAGTGCAGGTCAGTGACCCCATCGTAAGAGACACCCCACCAAACCATGACTGAAGCTGGGTGATGACCTTTTTCCACCCTTGGGATCAGTTTAGATGCTTTCTTAGATGACCGCGCAGACACTCTATCATTTCGCTTGTTAAATTTTTCATGAACGGTAAAAAATTGTTCATCGGTGAACAAAATTTTTTTGTGCAAGTTATCAGCGTGCTTCACCAAAAGACGTTTGCATTTTTCAGTCCTATTTTTTTAAGGTGCAGTCAATAAATGTCCGTTACGTCGTTTGCCCCAAGCCCCAAGTCCCAAGTCTTTTTTAATGATTCGACTCGTGGACTTATGTGTGATATTCATCTCACGGGCCATTATTTTTTGTTTTGGAAGCGGATTTCTGTGAATTCTTGATTTAACGGCTTTGATGACATGCGTGAGCGGCCCGACCAGTGGCGGTTTTTTACATCTTCAGTCTCCTCAAACAGTTTTATGCATCGGTAGACGCACATGCCACTAACCCCTAGTGGCCGGAGCGTTTTGAAAATATCGTTTTTTTTTCATTTCACACTTGAAAAGCGCTATTACAGCGATACGGTTATCATTATCTGACCACTCCATGATGAAAGTTGAAACAATTTTAAAATCCCGTTACAGACTAAAGCTATTCAGGTTAGCTTTCAAAACCCATATGACATTAACGGGGTATGTTCAGTTCTACTATTGAAATGTGTGTAGTATTTATGTCCCTACTAAGTAAAGGGTGTTTTTTATTGGGGTATAGAACTTTAAGTTGGCATCACTTTTTTAACTGGCGGCCATTTTGTCAGCTGTCAAGTGATTAATATTTAGTTTGGTTTGCCATTTCATCATGAACAGGTTGACAAAAGAACAACGCTTGCAAAATGGGCTGAAAATGAGATTCATCTCGATGCTGATTTTCATCACAAAATTTTGTTCAGTGATGAGGCTCATTTTTGGTTGAATGGCTACGTCAACAAGCAAAATTGCCGCATTTGGAGTGAAGAGAATCCACATGAGACCCTTGAGACGCCATTACATCCACAAAAACCACATGTCACACATCGCACGCCACAATCGAATTATTGAAGGAAACATTCGATGAGCGCATAATTTCGCGGAATGGACCTGTCAATTGGCCACCAAGATCGTGTGATTTGACACCATTGGATTATTTTCTTTGGGGATATGTGAAGTCGCTCGTCTACGCCAACAAACCAGAAACGTTAGGGGACTTGGAAGCCACCATTCGTGGCGTTATTGCCAACATACGGCCCCATATGCTCGAAAAAGTGGTTGAAAATTGGACCTGTAGAATTGGCTTTATTCGAGCCAGCCGCGGCGGCCACATGCCCGAAATCATATTTAAACATTAATGACACAAAATTATCCTTCCAATAAAGCCAAATTGATGGACATTAAAACGATTTTCTTGTGTTTTATTTCAATTCGAAGTTTTATACCTCAATAAAAAAAACACCCTTTATATCAGGCCTAAAATGGAATACAACTCCCATATATGGGCAGGTGCTCCAAAATCATCCTTGGAGCCACTTGACCGTGTTCAAAGGAGAGCGATGGTGCTGATAGGTGACAGCGGGGTATTCAACTCAATTGTCTCCCTCGAGCATCGTGGGAATGTGGGATGTGTTTCGCTGTTCTATCGTTACTTCCATGGTGTGTGCTCCGCTGACAGCAGTCGATTTATACCTGACGTTACGATGTTCGCCAGGAATGTGCTACTTTCTAGGAATTCACACCCGTTTGTTATCAATTGGCCAGTCGACCGCACTATACACTACAGATCGAATTTGTTTTTTGCACGTACTGTTCGTATGTGGAATGGACTTCGGGCAAATGTATTTCCCACCATTTACCACATTTTGAAATTCAAGACAAATGTCAATAAACGTTACTCCCTCTTTCCCCCCTCTGATCCCTTACTTTCCACCCACCAACGCAATGCACTGCATAAAAGGGGACATCCCCTGAGTGTTGGTCAATAAAAAAAAATCTTTGATGTAGGGTACACGCAGAGAAAAGATATGGTTACACTATGGTCACCGTAACACTAATATGTTCTCTACAATAAAAGCATGTTCGTCGCAAACATAGTATTGTATTTTGTATTTTATTTTGACAATAGTATGATTGCGACAATATTGCTATTGTTGAAATGTAACAATAGTATTATTGCAAATTTAGAAATGAAAATATGGTTAAAATTGTTGGTTAAAATTTACGTTAACAATAATTTGATTACGGCAATCATACAGTATGGTTGCGACTATGAACATAACAAAACAGGTTTTATAGAGCTTATGTGTGTGCGTATTTTTTTTTGATATACAAAAAAACACATACACACGATACAGTGAATGGTTGCTGTCCATTAAAAAAACAACAACAATCGGAATGTAGTTCAAGGGATTTTTATTGTGTTTTCTTTGTTCGGTGAAATACTCTAATACCGACTGGTTCTCGTTTATTTAAAATCTGCCTGCACTTAAGTATATAGCCATTGATCACGGAAAAATCACATTCGTTACTTGGTGTCTACGAATGGTGAAGTAAAATTCACCCCTGCTGGCAACTAAAAATATTTTTGACCGTTGGAATATATATTTTTGTTTCTTGAATGAAATGTTTAATAGAAAGCATGGCATCAAATCTGGCTATGAACTAATAGTAATGCAATTTAAAATAACAAACGAGTACTTAATAAAAATCTTCATTTTTGAATAACAACAATAACCAATCCTAATAAATAATTTTGGGGATTATAGTATGGTCGAGTGTGAATCATACTATGGTTGTGGGGATCATAGTATGGTTACGTGTGAATCATACTATGGTTGTGAGGATCTTACTATGGTTGTATGAGGAACATACTATGGTTGTGAGGATCATAATATATTTGTGGAGATAATAGTATGGTTGAGTGTGAATCATACTATGGTTGTGTAAATCATAGTATGGTTGCGTGTGAATCATACTATGGTTGTGAGGATCATACTATGGTTGTATGAGAAACATACTATGGTTGTGAGGATCATAATATGGTTGTGGAGATAATAGTATGGTTGAGTGTGAATCATTCCATGGTTGTTAGGATCATAGTATGGTTGTGGAGATGAAAGTATGGTTGAGTGTGAATCATACTATGGTTGTCGGGATCATAGTATGGTTATGTGTGAATCATACTATTGTTGTGAGGATCATAATATTGTCGTGTGACAACCATATACCCAACAATAGTATGATCCTCTTCGAATATTGTCACCCCAACCATACTTTTTTTCTGCGTGTATAAAGCTTCGGCACAGTCGAACTAATTTTGTCCACTTGTTTTATTTAAGGGAAACTCTTCGTTTGTTCTTTAAAAGTCTAAAAGTAATTTGATATTGCGTTTAGTCACCCAACCTAATACAAATTAAAAAATATTTTAGTTTGACAGAAAAAAACAAGGAATCCTAATGTAAACATGAAGGCTTTTTCGTTAATCAGACAAAAACATGAATATTTTGAATAAATATCGTAGTCAGTCAACTTTATTGTTCCAATTTTTTTTTAGTTCTCCGAACTTTCTCTCTCTACAAACAATGACAACAGACAGCCACAACAACACCGGAACTAAATACGAGAGTGAATATTGTGTGTCTCATTCCTTCTTAAGCTCGTTACTAATGTATTGCATGTGGAGGAACGCCTGGCTGGCTGGTGGGTTGGCTGACTGGCCTGGCTTGGGCTCAAGGAATGAATAGATGGATGGGAGCCTAAATGGCATACACCATTTGTTAACATGTTACCAATATGGCCATAATGCACATTTTATCACAGCACGACAATAGCAACAAACACACTTAATAACAGCAGCAACAACAGAAACTGTTAATGTCATCTAAAGTTGTGTTCCTTTTTGCCTTGGCATGTCCTTGAATGTATTGTGTGTGTTCTGTTTTTTTTTCATCAGTATTTTTTTCTTTTCTTTTTTGTTGTTGTCATTTTCGAAAAATTGGTTCATGCGACCGACGTACGAAACGAGGGATATGTCTAATATCAAAAATGGCACAATACACACACATTTGCTAAACATCATTAAGGCCTTAAGTCATTTGTAGGGAGGCTTAAAGTAGACCAAACAGAAGAAAACAAAAAAAAAACACACACACACACACGAAATGAGGCAAAGCCACACAATGAAAGGCATCTTTCATGTTGTATTAATTTAAGTGTCATTTCATTCTTAGCCCAGATAACGAAATCATATGTTAATTTCAAAACTTGGCACAATGATGTGATGACGATTTTCCATCTGACAGGGCATTTTTATTGGTACACACACTCGTAAAGAGGGCATTTTGTGTTGGTCGGGGTTTCTTTGTGATTACAGACGTTACATATGGGCTTTTTGGGTAGACAGTTTTGTGCTAAAGGCATGTGATATCAGTGTCCTACTAAGGATTTGATGGAATTAACACATATTTTCATAATTGAAACAACGAAACACTCAGTCCCTCAAGCAGATTAAAAGTCAAAAAAAAAACAAAAATCAAGTTTAATTAACTAACAGTATGGGATGTGTTTTTAGACGTGTGGTTTTCAATCTGGCCATACTTTTTTGGAGTTGGTCTTGTTGGCTGCTGTCACTTGACTTATGCTCCGTTTAGTCTGCCATTTCATAATGAATACACGCAGTGAACAAATATGGTTACTACATGGTCACGGCAATAATAATATGCTCTCCGCAATGAAAGCATGTTCGTCGCAACCGTAGTATCGATTTCTGAATTTAATTTTGACAATAGTATGATTGCCGCACTATCAATGTTGTAGAAATGTAACAATCAGCCTGATTACGGTTGGCGTAGTCGAGTCGTAAATTAAACGTTTTTAAAAAATGGTATTGCGATTGGCGTAGTCGTGTCGTAAATTAGGAGTTTGTCTAATCTACGAGGGCGGTTCGGAAAGTTCTTAGCCTATCAATGAAAGAGAATAGTTAGTTTTTCAACAATATTTTTATTTTTCAATATAATCTACTGAAACTTCAATACACTTAGTCCAACGCTTATCTAGCAATGCTTTCCCTTGATTAAAATAGTTTTCCTCAAGGTCTTCAAAATAGAGGTTTACAACTGTAATTGCATCTTTATTTGAGGCAAAACGCTTGCCAGCAAGGATTTTTTTTAGATTTGGGAACAGGTAAAAGTCACTGGGAGCTAAATCAGGAGAATAAGGTGGGTGGTCAAGCAACTCGTACTTTGATTCGTTGATTTTAGCCATTGTTAAAACACTCTTGTGCGCTGGTGCGTTGTCTTGATGAAAAATTATTTTTTTGTGTCGTAAACCAGGACGTTTTTCTCGAATTTGTACATTTAATTGATCTAAAAGGTTGCAATAGTACACTGAACTTGTTGTTTTACCCCTTTGCAGATAGTCAATCAATAAAATACCTTTGAAGTCCCAAAAAACCCGTTGCCATAACCGTACCAGCCGATTGAATTGTTTTTGACTTCCTTGGGGCACTTCCTCCAGCTTCAGTCCATTGTTTGGATTGTTTTTTTGTCTCTGGATTATAGTGGTGGATCCATGTCTCATCAACAGTTATGAAACGACGCTTAAAATCCATTATATTTCGCTGAAAACGATCCAAACAAGCTTGAGAAATGTTCATTCTTATGCGTTTTTGGTCGACTGTTAACAAGTGCGGCACCCATCTTGCAGAAAGCTTTTTCATCTGTAGTTCCTTATGCAAAGTTAAATGGACTCGATCATTTGAGATGCCCATGATATCAGCTATTTCACGCACTTTTATTCGTCGATCATTTAATACCATATCATGCACTTTGGCTACAATTTCTGTTGTTGTTGCTGTTTTTGGACGTCCACTACGTGGTTCATCTTTAATGCTTGTACGACCACGTTTAAATTCAGCAACTCAATTTTTTACTGTTGCATATGAAGGAGCACTTTCACCTAACACATTCACCATATCATTATGAATTTCTTGTCCCGATAAACCTGGCCTTATTGAGTTCGGTTTTACTTTCAACAATTGCAGCAAGGCTTTCTGAATCATGATAAAAGTAGTATGCAGCCACGAAAATCAATGTCACTTTGCCATTTTGTTAAAAACTTGCCTTCTATTTTAATATAGAAGCAAGAGGTCTTGAGCCGGTTTAATCCCTGTTCAATGTGTTGATACAATTTTAAATCCCGTTACAGAATAACGCTATTGAGGTTAGCTTTCAAAACCCATATGACATTAACGCTGTATGTTCAGTCCTACTATTGTACAGTATTTATGTCCCTACTAAGTATATTCTGATTTTGAGATTAGAAAATAATATGTTACACAAGCGGACTATACGGACCAGTTGTGGCAATCAATAGTTTTACTGAATTCGTTTTTTGAAGGGTGGTCCAACTAAAATGCACGCTGTTATCGTAATTTTTTTTATTATGAAAGAAGGACCTGGGACAATTATGTGTGAAACAGAATATCGGCCAAATGCTCGCTACGGCTTTGATGGCATATTTAATGGCTATCCGATGGTCCATATTTTCGATGACTCTGAGACAGAATAGTTGTTTAATGTTGTTAATGTGCCGAATTACTCGTATTGCATTCTTTAGTTCTTGAATTGTTCTTAAATGATCCCAAAGGAAAAAGTCCAAAGCTTAACTTTGCTACGAAGTAAGATAGTGCGGACATTAAATTTTTCGCGCAATCTCCCGATTGTTGACAAAAAAAATAAAGCCCACGAAATGCTTTTTGGTTTTAACGCCCATTTTCGCAAAAAAATCTATTTCACATATCTTCATGGTTAAATTTGTCTAACACTGAAACAAAAATGTCAAAATAAGTTGGGCAAGAAATTTGACGTTAAGATGTGACTCACAACTAGTGGTTGTATCATCCTTTATAAAAATATCTTTCACCTTAAAATATTTTGAACCATGTGACCATCAATACCAACAAAAAGTCTAATTATCCAAAATATCCGTTATAGGAAAACAACAAGCCCACATGTGCTTCAAGAGACACAATTGCATCCGCAAAAATGTACTGTGTTTCATGCCGGAGGTATGATGTTACCGTCAATGGAGAGCGCTATCGTGTTTTTGGCCAGAATTGGATAAGCTTGACATCGCCGATATGTGGTTTCAACAAGACGGTGCCACTAGCACGCGTTACAATCGATTTACTCAATGGCAAATTCGGTAAACGTTTTATCTCGAGACATTGTCCGGTCGAATGGCCACCTCGTTCATGCGATTTAAGACCTTTGGATTTCTTTATATGGTCTACAAGCCAACAACTTGAGACGAGCTTAGAGACAACATCGAACGCGAAATTGCCAACGTTTCGGTCGAAATGTGTGCAAGAGTGGTGGGAAATTTGGTCCAAGGAATAGATCGCTGAACACGGGCTCGTGGTGGTCATATCACCGAAATTGAATTTCATTCTTAAAATGTAACATTTGCATTACACCTGGAATAAATTTGAACTCTATATCTTAAAAATGCCATGTTATATTAATATAAAGTTGTGATGTCCTTTATGGAAACCCCTTTATTGACTGGAGCATAGGACGATTCTAAATTTTTACTTAACAGACTTTTAAAGCCATCGCCAGAAGCTCACATTCGTGTAGTCGTATTCGACAATGCCATACTAGACCCCTCTTTTGTATTTTTTCACCAACCTCACGGCCGTTGCATACAACATTTTGTTGCATGCATTTCTAAGCATACAAAAGAACCATACGCTTTTATTATTGTTGTTTAAATGTTTAGCTTTTTTCCAGTTTAATGCCACAGCCCGACTGCGGCTCGAGCGAAAACAATTCAAATCGAATGAATTTCAAGGTTCAGTGTTTCCAATTCCAATTATAAAACGCCAATCGATTCGTTTGTTTAAATGAGAATACAAAAAAAGCGAACAACAACACGAGAGAGAAGAAGAAGAGAAAAAAAAATCACAAAACAAAATTGCATACGTACCAAATGAAAGAGGATAATAGAAAATTTGACAATGGCAACGCTTAACACTCTTAATTAATTCATCCTTTTGAATGGAGAATTGCGCTTTTATGCTGCTGCCGCAGTCTTCCTACTCCACTAAATTCCTATACCAGGGGAAAGGGGACAGCATAAGCCGACAGTGTCTAGGTTATGGTGGTAAAAATGAAAACGGCAAACAAAAAACAAAAGGAGGTTGGGGCAAAAGTGATAAAAGCATTTTTTGGTGTTAAGAGAAAATAAGCAAATCGTACAACAGCAACAACGCCAATCCTGATAGTACAACAAACCGATTAAATCATTTGTTGAAGTCCTGCCATTGGTGTTGAAATAAAATTTAAAATCGGGTACCTTTTTTCCACCAGCTGTGGGTGTGTGAGTTTTTGTGTTATTTCAACAAATTCACGTTTGTGTGCATGTGTGTGTGTGTGATAACATTTTAATTGTCTGCCGGACAATCGTATTTCGGTTACTTTTTCAGCGTGTTATTTTTGACGGACGTTTTGGCACTTCCAACCGGAGTGAGAGGGCGTGCGACTGGAAAATCAACACTGCCATTCAAAACCCTCAAAAACTCACCCTCCCCCTCTATGCCCAGTCCACCCACCGAGCGTGTACAAATCATTTTTTTTTGGGCATTGTCCTGCAGAAGTCATTTGGAAAATTGCGGTTTGTTATTGAAAACAAATTCATTGGAAAGCCACTGCATACAACTTTGTGTATTTAATTATTCTTATTTGTTTTGTCGTTTTTTATTATTTTTGGTATGTTTTTGTTGGACACATTTCAACCTCAGGTCGCATGCATTTGCCTGACTGGCATTTTCCTATTTGAATGCTGGGATTTAAGTGCTGCTACTGACTGGTGTAAGTACTCTTTTTTGGGGTTGAAAAATATGTCAAATACTTGAAATCTGAAATACATTTGGTTGGCATTTAATGCTGTTTCCATGTAAGAAGTATTTGGGTTAATGTAGATTGCGAAAAAAGGTAGGATTAAATTGTTGCTACGGTTAAGCCCCAAATAAGTCGACTTTGTATTAAATTATGCGGTTGCCTGGCTTGGGGGTTCAAGGGGGTTAATGTCGTAATTTTTAGATAATAATCGGTTCAACGCAGCGGACGCACCTAACCCCAATACCCGGAATTAATGTTAGCTTATTTCTTCCGGAATACCGGGAATTTTTAAAAGTCGTTGGACAAAGCCATTCGTTTTAGAAATCAGTAGTGAAAGAACATCAAAAATACTTAGTAGGGACATAAATACTGCTACACACGTTTTATGCTGTAAAATAAAAAAGGGACTGAATGTATTTGGACCAACTATTTTTTAATATATTTATTGATGTATATTGTGTCCAAAAATAATCTACTTATTCGAAATGTCCGCCTTTTGCCATTACACACGCCTTAAGTCGCACTGGCCAAGCGTCAATAGCTGCACGAACCTCGTACATTGGAAAATTGGCCACAGCTCGAACCAAAGCAGTCTTAAGAGATCCAATGTTGGGGTAACTTTTGTGACAAACCTTATCCTCTAAAACCGTCCACAATTTGTAATCCAATAGTTTCAAATCTGGACTGCCTGAGGGCCATTCCTCAGAGGAAATGAACGCTGGCAAATTGTTTCAAATCCAGGGCTGGGACGTTTTAGCCTTATGGGCCGGCGCAGAATACTGCTGGAAAGTCCATGGCTGGTTTTGAATAGGGAATTGTTAAGAGGCTTCACATCAGCTTCCAAAACGGTTTCTTGATAAACTTTGGCCGATGTTTTGACTCCTTGTTCGCAGAAATGCAGGTCAATGATCTTATCGTAGGACACCCCACCAAACCATGACTGAAGCTTGGTGATGACCTTTTTCCACCCTTGGGATCAGTTTAGATGCTTCCTTAGATAACCGCGCATACACTCTATCATTTTGCTTGTTAAATTTTTCCTGAACGGTAAAATTTTTTCATCGGTGAACAAAATTTTTCTGTGCAAGTTATCAGCGTGCTTCACCAAAAGACGTTTGCATTTTCAATCCTATTTTTTTAAAGCTGCACTCAATAAATGTCCGGCACGTCGTTTGAAAGCCCCAAGTCCCAATTTTTTTTAATGATTCGACTAATGGACTTTTGCGTGATATTCATCTCACGAGCCATGATTTTCTGTTTTCGGAGCGGATTTCTGTGAATTCTTGATTTAACGGCTTTGATGACATGCGGTGTTCGAACAGAGCGTGGGCGGCCCGACCGGTGGCGGTCTTTTACATCTCCAGTCTCCTCAAACAGTTTTATGCATCGGTAGACGAACATGCGGCTAATCCCTAGTGGCAGGAGCTTTTTAAAAATATCGCTTTTTTCATTTCACACTTGAAAAGCGCTATTACAGCGATACGGTTCTCATTATCTGACAACTCCATGATGAAAGTTAAAACAATTTTAAAATCCCGTTACAGACTTACGCTATTGAGCTTAGCTTTCAAAACCCATATGACATTAACGGGGTATGTTCAGTTCTACTATTGAAATGGGTGTGTTCAATGTTGTAACAGTATTTATGTCCCTACTAAGTAATTAAAATTTGTTGTAACGGGCAGAAGTTTTTCAACAGCATCTTCTGGCGACGAAAATCGTTGACCACGCATTTTTTTTCATTGGGTGCCAAGTCAGGGCTGTACGGCGGATGACCCATCAATTCGACGTTTTTGCCAGTCGAAATGGCGATGGTTTGAGCTGAAGTGTGAGATCTCGCATTGTCATGGTGCACAATGATTCGTCTTCTCTTGTTCGTTTTTCGAATTTCTCCGAAGACTTCAGGCAAACAAATTGTGTTGTACCACTCAGAATTGACCGTCCTACGTTGCTCAAGCGGAATAGTCGCCACATGACCAGTTTTGCCGAAGAGACAAACGACCATTTGCTTTGAAGTGCTTCTTTAGCGAACAACTTTTGTTGGATTTGGCTCGTCTTCGAAGACCCACACGGTCGATTGCTGCTTTGTTTCGGGATCATACGCATAGATCCATAATTCGTCACCTGTGACGACCGTCCTTTGAAGGACCGCGATCGTATTTTTTCAAAATTTCTTTGCACCAATTGACACGAGCCTTTTTTTGAGGGATTGTCAAATTGTGCGGCATCCAACGAGAGAGACCAAACCTTTTTTATTACCAGATTTTCATGCAATATCGAATGTATGCTGGTGTAAGAAATGCCCAAAGATGCCTCTTTATCACGGTATGTCACATGACGGTCTTGCATTATCAGTTCACGCACGGCATCAATGTTATCTGGCACAACGGCTGTTTTTGGACGACCTTCGAATTTGAGCGAGCGTCGGCCACGATTGAATTCCTTAAACCAGTTTTTCACAGTGCTATAGTATGGAGCTTCATCGCGATACAAAGATTTAACTTCATCTATGCACTCTTGTCGTGCACGAATATGTTCACGAGTTGATTCCAAATTGATTTTTTCAAGTCACTGTAAATAACAGAAATGATGGTCGTTCGTCAAAACGTTCTGAGTACGTTTATGCTAACAAATGTCAAACTTATCAATGGAAATGTCAGATGGCGCCAGGCAACACTTAGTGTTGCCTAGGCCAGAAATATATATAGCAACCCTCGTCCGCGTGAGTTGCGTTAAACTTTATTTTCTTTTCGGTGTTGTTTGCCATTTCATCACGAAAAAACTTACACCACGAAAACCAGTACGATATGCTCGAACGAATCATCCAAAATTTCACCCTCAGAATGGACACACTGAGGCGTTTTCTTATATTTGAAGGAAATTATATTCAAAAAGTAAATGACATAAAATGTCCTTTCGAATTAACAATAAAGATTCCACACTTGATTTAATTTTTTATTTATTTATTTTAGTTTTATCACCCAATAGTTACCTCGGATATCCGATTTTAAACTTCCTTATTTGAAACATGTTATGCAACAAAACTAAAGAACGGGTAACACTGTGCGACAGCCACAATCGGTTTGGAATGAAACCACCGGGGAAAGTTATATCGGTCAAAAAAAGGTCATACGTGTCCCAGCGTTTCGTTGGGTCTCATCTAGGAATCGAGATATATCGATTTGAAGTTAGTAAGTATCGTATAGGGGAATTTGTCACGTTTTTGGCTCTTTTGTTTGACATAACTTGAGAACCACTCGTCCGATTTAGCTGAAATAAATTTTAAAAAACCAAGTAATAGGACTTGACACTTTTTACCGTTTTGGATTTTTTATGAATTAAAAAAAAAAAAAATTAATTTTTAGGCAAAAATAATTTTCATACATTTATTTATAATTGCGAAACTGTTGCTTAAGTAGGAAAACGGTTTAAGAACAGATTAGAGGAATTGTAATTCTTAATTTTTCTAAATTTGTTTCAGCTAAATCGGACGAGTGGTTCTCGAGTTATGTCAAACAAAAGAGCCAAAAACGTGACAAATTCCCCTATACGATACTTACTAACTTCAAATCGATATATCTCGATTCCTAGATGAGACCCAGCGAAACGCTGGAACACGTATGACTTTTTTTTTCCAATATAACTTTCCCCGGTGGTTTCATTCCAAACCGATCACTGACTCTTACCATTTGTCGCAGAGTGTAATCAATACGAGTATAAAGGTATTTTTTCAATAGGGCCTTTTACACAGATTACGTCTAATTTGTGTTAAACTTTATTTTTTTCTTTTCAGTATTGTTTGACATTTCATCATGGAAAGACTTCCAACGCGAAAACTACGGTTTGTGTCATTAACGTCATACCAGTCGAAATGCTCGAACGACTCATCCAAATTCGGACCCTTAGAATGGACCCCCTGAGGCGTAGGGTCGGCTAATATTTGAATTAAATTATATTTAAAAATAAATGCTATAAAATGTCCTTTCGAATGAACAATTTCACATTTGATTAGAATTTTTTTTTTTGAAAATTTCACACTTGATTTGAATTTTTGTATTTTTTTTATTTGAAAAAAATTCCTCTAGTTTAAATGGTGTACCTTGTTGAAACTAGATTTTTTGCCATCAGTAGACCAATTTATGCCTTTTTAACGATTACTGCGAAAAGGTTCGGATTTCCAGCAGAGGTCCAAGGCGCCCTGAATTTTCGGTGCGGGTGAAGAGAATAAAACTGACAGCAGCTAAAAGCCTGCTGAAGCCGATGTTCAATTTAAAAAGTAATGCTTTTTGTAATGTACTTATTACAGACAAAAATAACACAATTTATGTGTGGGCAAGACTAAACTCTAATCGAACAAACTAGTAAAGCAATTAAAAAATGTCGTTTAGTTCGGCCAGGCGGAACCTTACACCGTCTCTACGCTACCAAAGCGCAAACAAAAATTGTACGCTTTTTTGGCCCCAGCGTCCGTCCGTAATCTCAGGTTTAACATCAAAATCGCTCTATATTTATATGCGTAGCTAAGTTTGCTTGAATTTGAGTATATATAGAGGGCGATTCATTCACGACTGGACAAACTTCCTTGGCCCATTTCACGAAAATATGTCCATCTACGACCCTGCCAAAAATGCAAGGACCGAAATGGCAGCGGTTTAAAAGCCCAAAGGTCCTACCGTTCCGAAGTTCTGACAATTTGACTGATACGCCAAAATTTAGTTTTGGGAGCTAATAATAGTAGACGTTTATTTGTATTTGTAAATTAACGCAAACAAGGAATTTCAGTCAAATAGTCATGACTTTTGAACGGTAGGACCTCTGGGCTTCGTTAAGGTAATTTGGGAAAGGCAAGAGGAAAAGTATATTCGAAAAGAATGAAACAAGCCCGACCACTGGTTCAGAACTTAGCAATTTTACCCTAGTACCCTTCGACAACCAACCCAAAAATTTGCATTTCAGTCAAATAGTCATGACTTTGGAACGGTAGGATCTCTGGGCTTCGTTAAGGTAATTTGGGAAAGGCAAGAGGAAAAGTATCTTCTAAAAAAATGAAACGAGCCCGACCACTGGTTCAGAACTTAGCAATTTTACCCTAGTACTCTCCGACAACCAACCCGAAAATTTGCATTTCAGTCAAATAGTCATGACTTTGGAACGGTAGGACCTCTGGGCTTCGTTAAGGTAATTTGGGAAAGGCAAGAGGAAAAGTATCTTCTAAAAGAATGAACCGAGCCCAACCACTGGTTCAGAACTTAGCAATTTTACCCTAGTACCGTCCGACAACCAATCCGAAAATTTTCGAACCGCTGTCATTTCGCCTCGCCCCCTTGCAACTTCTGGCATGGTCGTAGAAGGACATATTTTTATGAAATGAGCCAAGGAATACGCTGGTGAAATTTATCTAGTCTTTTCATATTGATTATAATTCATACGTGTTGACCATGCGGTACGTTTTTTGGGCCACAAAAGCCAAAACGTCCAGCAAGAAAGCGCTTATTTGAGGTATAAATCCCAAGCATCCCAATGAGCATAAGTCAACATCATGCAATTTAATCCTCCTAGCATCATTCGTTTGATCGCTGTCGTGCTATTATCAGACACACGGACGGAAGGACATGGAAAGATCATCTTAGAAAGATCAAGAATATATATAATCTATAGGGTCTACGATCAATATTTTGTGGTGTTGCAAACGGAATGAGAATTTTAATATATCACTTACCCTTTAATGGAGGGTATAGAAGCTGATGTCGGGAGAGGATGACTTTATTTCAGCGTTTGAAAATGCTACGCTACTTCGTAGTATTTTGTTTTGCTCTCGCTACCACTCTTTCTTTGAACAGAGCCGTAGCAGAGCCATAGTCGAAAAATGAAAAAGTATATGCTCTGCTCTGCTTGTAGTTATGTTGCGTCATAAACTATAGCAATAGAAACAGGCAAAAATCAAATGATGTGCTCTGCGTAGCCATAGCGGGAGCTGAAAACTGAGAGCGAGATGAGAGCAGATCAAGTGAAATTGTTTTTATTTACTATGGCTCTTCTGCATTTTTGTTTTGCTAAAAGTCTGTGCTTGTTTACACGTTTTTGTTTTTGCTACAATTCTGTGATCTTTATTTTATTCATGTGTAGGTTAATAAATTGAAAAATGAAAACCATATTTTATTCAGTCACAATATTTAAATTAAATTAAAGTTTGTATTAAGTAAATAGGAATAAGAGCTTATACGAATAGAAACTTATGTATTAATCCTCGTCTTCAAATAAACTTAAATTGTCGATCGCACTATCTAAGTGTGTCGAATTAAGCATGACAAGAAGTATATTTTCCAAGGTTTCCATCATATACTTGACGGCTCACAAAAAGAAAAGGCTATCAATTTTTTAAAGAAATTGTGGGAACAAATCAAATTCCACAGTCCCATTCTAAAATTAACAGCTTCAACTAACTCAATGGATATGGACTCTGGACATTTCAAAGAAAATAATTTTGAGTTGTTGGACAACTTTTTAAACGCTAGCAACGTACCTCCAAATGAGTCAACAGATGTCCATACCAAGATTGAAACGTTGAAATTGCCGTATATGAAAGCTAATTTAAATGTTTTAAATTTCTGGAAAGACAGGAAGTCAAGCGATCCAGAGCTGTATGCCCTAAGCAAAGTATGTTTTGCTATACTATATACTATATACTAACTCAAGTAAGCATTACTACCTAATCTAAAAAAAATGTTAATAAACAAGCGGTTCATTTCTTAATACATGTAGATAACAATAGAGCGGGCGTTTTCTTCTTTGAAACTGGTGTTGTCGGATAATCGAAATCGATTAAGCAACTAAACATTTTGTTTAGCATTTCTTTAGTCTTCACGCAGAAGAAAAGTATGGTTGTGGTGACAATGTTCGAAGAGGATAATACTATTGTTGGGTATATGGTTGTGGTATAACAATATTACGATTCTCACAACAATAGTATGATTCAAATACAACCATACTATGATCCTCACAACAATAGTATGATTCACAAATAACCATACTATGATCCCCACAACCATAGTATGATTTACACTCAACCATACTATGATCGCCACAACCATAGTATGATCCTCACAACCATAGTATGTTTCATATATAACCATAGTATGATCCTTACAACCATTCTATGATTCACACGCAACCATGTTATGATCCCAACAACCATAGTATGATCACACCAATATTATTTATTAGATTTTGGTTAAGTTGTCAACAATAGATTTGAATTATGAAAATTATTCAAAAATACATTTAATTCAAAATAATGGGGAGTGATTTATTTCACAGTAGAAAAAAAATAAGTTTAAATAAACGTTTTTATTAAAAATATTTCAGTTAAACAAAGCCAAAGCAGCTTGTTTAAAAAATTTTAATTTCGATAACAAAGTACTATTATTGCATTGGATCCGTAGCAATAACATTTGTTCTTAAAAGCATATTTAAATGAAGAAAAATTACAATCATAGAGTATGATTGCCGTAATCATATTATGGTTAACATAAAACGCAAAACACAATACTTTTGTCGCACCAACCATATTTATATTGTTGCTATAACCATATTTTCATTATTAAATTTGGCAAATAATACTATTGTTACATTTTAACAATATTAATATTGCAGCAATTATACTATTGTCAAAAATAAATTCAGTTAACAATGCTATGGTTGCGACGAACATACTTTAGTTGCGGAGAACATATTATTATTGCCGTGACCATGTAGTAACCATGTTTTTTCTCTGCGTGTTAGACCCGATGAGATTAGTCTACTGTAAACCACCATTGTCTAGGCAAATAATATAGTCGAACCGGTCCGACGTTTTAATTTTTTAATTATACGCTATTGTTTGTATCCTCATCTAGAGGATAAAGTAGTTTCAGCTTGTTTTTATTTGACCTCTTTCAGACACTTAACGATAACGAAATGGACATCTACGACAAGTTAACCAAAAAAAATAGTATACATGCTTATCTCGATGAATATTAAATTCTCTATCACTTTAAGAGCATGCCCGAAGCCAGGAACCCAGGAATATTTTGTGTTAACCTTAAAAATCGATAATCATTATACGAGTATGTATGGACATATGTATGTACTTATATATATTTATATAACATGTATTAATATATAATATAACAGAATGTATGTGCATATCTGTCACAATCTTTAATCGCAAAACCATCACGATAAGCACTTTAATTGCCACTTTGAATGGCTTGAATGTCGGACGGTTCGAAGGAATATGCATGCCTTAAGTGACTGACTTCATTGGATATTCATCTAAAATCATTTCTTTCAACTACATAATCACATTTCTTGCACTCACCTCAATTGTGCTCGGTCTGACGTTCGTCGAACAAACCGTTAAAGATATTGTGGGCGGGCAGGGTGTTGGAGCCAGCGGAAGGCGTAATGTTCACATTTATGCAATAATAGTCCTCACACACAGTCACGGAAACTAAGGGGACGTACGACTACCTGCTAGTCAGCTCAAAAACAATGGGCTTTTAGCGTATTTTTACATAAATTTGTATTCGCATAAAACGTTTTAAAATTTAATTAAAATTCATATACCCCTCCGCCGTCGCATACACTCAGACAAATGTACGGCTAGATAATAGAGAGCAGGGCGGCGCACATACACCAGTTGTACACGTGCACAAATACAATGAACCGAAACCCCGATGATAACGACGTTTCCAGCACGCACACACCGACAATGGCGGCACCGACGACACTTTTCGTAGGACCTAATGCGGTACACTTTTCACTTTGCGCCCCGCATCCCTGTCTCACTTATCTTTCCGTTGCTCATACGTAAATGTATTTATGCATGTGTGTATGCGAGTGAGTGTATGTGTGTGAAGTACGAATTTTCTAATTTACACATTTGTTTTCATTACAGTACGCCACGACCTATGTCAAGGTAAATAAAATACTATAGGCGTCTGACAATATTCTTTCTGCCCCTCGCTTGGCTCCCTCTTTCTCTCTCTTTTCCTTGCTACCCTACACACACTCTCTCACACACTCTTGGTGCCTTCGCTCTTTTAGGCAAGTCTTACGACAAGATTTCCTTTTCTTTCAATGGAGCATAAGAGCGGGCCGTTGTTTCTTGTACGACGTCAGACGACACAACTTGCGCTCCCGCACACGACAAAGCGTATTTCAGCCGCAATAAAGTAAAGGAAGATTCAATATTTTCGTGTTCCAGATAATTGTTGCGGGTTTTTCTCGCACGACAAAAATCCCTCTTCGAAGAGGCGCATAGAAATAGACGAACTTCAACCGTTTAAGCTAAACGCACAACTAAACTTGGTTTAGCGGAATTTAAACGGGAAACGTCGTCTCGTTGTTTGTCGTGCTGGCAGGCGAATAGACGATAAAACGTGCTACACACGTACCGACAACGTTGTCCCTGCGATAAAAACGAACGACAACAAACTGAATGGGATGATGGCGTTGATAATTCCGTGTACCTACAATTGTTGGCTATGCTTCCTTGTTCTTCTTCCTATTCGGGATTAACATCGACCCCATACTCACACACACACACACACACGCACACTCTCAGCAGCAAAAAACAAAAAACGGGAACTCTATTTATATACGCTACATCGAATACCTCTAGATAAATATTCCGTAACCGTATCTGTATTTGAATCTTTTGCATGGTTCACATTCTGCCGAAATAGCATAGAAATACACACACTCACACAGGCGGAGGGAACCTCATCATTGGCCTCACATCAGCTGCTACCACACCAGCATCGGTTGGCACAGCCAAGCTGAACCTTTTGAAACGAAATGGAATTCGCAATACTGTAGGAGTAATCGTAGAAGAATAGAACACAAGAACCTCTGGCTAGAGTAGACAACGACAATCTCAGAACGGTAGCACAAAGCCAAAACAACAGCTACAGCAACACCAACACCACAATTCATACGTAGGAGATACGCAAAAAAAAACACAACGACAGAGAAGCAAATGTGCCAGAGCACAAAAACAAAACGGGGACAACGACCAACAGCAGCAATAGCAGCAACAGTCATCATAATCAGCAACATGAACTCTCGCAATCAACATCATTAACATGCCCTGATGTCCACCGCAATCCCCCCTCAAACAACACCGCCCACAACATCATTATCAACATTATGAAGTTTCTCTGTTATCCAACATTTCCAGTTGGTCCTCACATAAATTCATTTCATTCCTGTTCCCCCTCTAAGTTTGAGCACAAACAACACTGTTGCACATTTAACTGTGCAAAGTGAAACACTCTCTCACAGTTGCAATTCCATTTTATAACCGACTCTTTCATTCGAAACTCTCACTTGCTAGCTGTACACAAGAGAACATTCTCAATTCTTTTCGGATTTCCGCTGTTTTTTTTTTAAACTCTTATAATTTTTCTCTTTCACTTTACTTCCTCTCTGTGTCATGTGGATTCTCTTAAGCTTCTGCACAACCTTCTGTCTTGTCTTGATGTTTATTTACCCTTTGACATACTTTTCTGCTTTATTATTTCACCCACATCTTCGTAGTTGTTCACATACACAGATCCACACACACACGTATAATCACGCTTATATTCCCATCTCCCACATATGTTGTTCCTATATGAATGTGTGTACATAGATTTGACAGGAAAAACTTATTGTAGTTGTTGTCCTATTTGCTATTGTTGTTGTTATTATATGAAATGTTATTTCATTATGTTTACACTTTTTCTCATTACTCGTACATAGTTTTGGGTTTATGTTAAAGCGCAATAAGTTTATGCGCTAACAATTTAGACGCTTCACACAGCAAAATATATTAGCCATCATTTAGTGTGAATAGCATCCATCACAATTTTATCATTCTACATCCATTGGGTTTGATAAAAGGATCTGCCCATGAATCAAAAGAACCCGTTCTACTCTACATTCGTAGAAAGTAACAAATATGAAACAAGTAAAAATTGTTAAGTTTGGCTGTGCCGAACTTTGGATACCCTCCACCAGATTCCCAAATAAAAACAAATTTGGTGCCGAAGTGTGTTCTATATAGAAATCTTCATGTGCAAAATTTCATTTCGATAGGTCAAGCTTGTGGTGAGTTATCGTCATATTATTTCTCAAAGCCTATGAGACCGTTTGTGTGTGAGGTACCAGTAGGACTTTTCCGATCTCAACAGAATTTGGCTCTGCGCCAAAAAAATCTTTATGTAGAAAACTTCATCTCGATAGGCCAATTTTGTAGTGAGTTATTGTCATATTATTTGCCAAGGCCCATGAGACCGTTTGTGTGGGAGGTACCAGTAGGGCCTTTTCGATCTGAGCCAAATTTAGCGCAAAAGTCTGTTCTATATATTAATTTGTATGCCGAAAATTTCGTCTCGATAGGTCAAGTGTGTGGTGAGTTATTGTCATATTATTTTTCAAGACCCATGAGACCGTTAGTGTGGGAGGTACCAGTAAGACTTTTTCCGATCTCGACCGAATTTAGCGTAGAAGTGTGTTGTAAAGGGTGTTTGTTATTGAGGTATAGAACTTCGAATTGAAATAAAACACAAGAAAATCGTTTTAATGTCCATCAATTTGGCTTTATTGGAAGGATAATTTTATGCCATTAATGTTTAAATATGATTTCGGGCATGTGGCCGCAGCGGCTGGCTCGAATAAAGCCAATTCTACAGGTCCAATTTTCAACCACTTTTTCGAGCATATGGGGCCGTATGTTGGCAATAACGCCACGAATGTTGGCTTCCAAGTCCCCTAACGTTTCTGGTTTGTTGGCGTAGACGAGCGACTTCACATATCCCCATAGAAAATAATCCAATGGTGTCAAATCACACGATCTTGGTGGCCAATTGACAGGTCCATTCCGCGAAATTATGCGCTCTTCGAATGTTTCCTTTAATAATTCGATTGTGACGTGCGCTGTGTGGCATGTAGCGCCGTCTTGTTGGAACCACAACTCATCCACATTCATGCCATCCAATTCGGGAACAAAATAGTCGGTTATCATGGCTCTATACCGGTCTCCATTAACGGTAACTGACTCTCCAGCATTATTTCGGAAGAAGTATGGCCCAATGACTCCACCAGCCCATAGAGCACACCAAACAGTCAGTTTTTGTGGATGTAATGGCGTCTCAAGGGTCTCATGTGGATTCTCTTCACTCCAAATGCGGCAATTTTGCTTGTTGACGTAGCCATTCAACCAAAAATGAGCCTCATCACTGAACAAAATTTTGTGATGAAAATCAGCATCGGGATGAATCTCATTTTCGGCCCATTTTGCAAGCGTTGTTCTTTTGTCAACCTGTTCATGATGAAATGGCAAACCAAACTAAATATTAATCACTTGACAGCTGACAAAATGGCCGCCAGTTAAAAAAGTGATGCCAACTTAAAGTTCTATACCCCAATAAAAAACACCCTTTATATGTAAAATTTCATTTCGATAGGTCAAGTTTGTGGTGAGTTATAGTCATATTATTTCTCAAGGCCCATAAGGCCGTTTGTATGGGAGGTACCAGAAATGGTGGCCCAATCTTAACCATTTTTTAAATAGATGATTGCGCCTATTAGAGATTATTTGCAAAATTTCAGTAATTTTGCTCAAGAAACTGGACGGATATTTCCAAATAAATGAGGTAGTGTCGGTTGAGGGTCTTCAACACCAACTTTCCGTAGAGCTATATAGCCCATTTTCAATACCAACCATGCTAGGTTAACTACACATGTTTGTGCTAAATTTCAGCTCCCTAGCTGTTTTCATGCAGGCTCTATTTTGTTTTCAACAGACGGACAGCCGGACAACATGGCTAAATCGTCTTAGAATTTTACGAGGATCAAGAAGAACTTTGTTGGGTCTCCGATGATTATTTCAACGTGTAACAGACAGAATGACAAAACTAATATACCCTCCATTGTATGGTGGAGGGTATAAAAATAAATTGATGGGAATTTGTATGGAGAGCTTCATTAAGCTGTACATAGCAAGGCATTAACATGGTTTAAGGCATACAAGACTGAGTCGAAAAAACCATAAAACCCCCTAATCAATTTTAAAACAAAATGACATACCCTTGTCTTTATAATAAAGCTAAATTCTTGGCCATAACATTAAATTATATGCGTTTTAAAACACACGTATGAAAAAACACCCTTTAGTAACAGGTATTCTTAGAAGAATAGGCTATACAAAATCCCTAATAATATTATATAGGGTGATCCGTCTAGATGAATTTTTTCAGAACAAAAAAAAATATAAAAATTCAAATCAAGTGTGGAATCTTTACTGGTAATTTGAAAGACTTTTTTTTTGAATATAATTTTCTTAAAATGTTGGCCGCAACTACGCTTCAGGGTTTCCATTCTGAGGGTCCAATTTTGGATGACTCGTTCGACCATTTCGACCGGTATGGCTTTAATGACACGCGTAATGTTGGCTTCCAAAACCTGAATCGTAGCTGGTTTGTCAGCATAGCCTTTGGACTTTACGTATCCCCAAAGATAAATGTCTAAAGGTGTGATATCACTCGATCTAGGCGGCCAACTCCCTGTCCAAAACGTGAAATTAGCTGCTTTTCGAAATGACCTCTCAATAGATCCATTGTTTGAGCAGTAGCACCGTCCTGTTAAAACCAAATGTCGTCAAGATTACGAGCTTTAACTTCAGGTAGCATAGCGATCTATATCATGGCGAGATAGCGAGCACCATTCACGGTTACGTTTCGGCCATCATTATTTTTGAAAAAATATGCACCGATGATTCCACCAGCTTATAAACCGCACCAAACCGTGAGTTTCTCTGGGTATAATGGCACCTCTTTAACCTCTCTTGTTGCTCTTCAGCCCAAATGCGGCAATTTTGTTTATTGACTCTGTGTTGAGCCAGAAATGGGCCTCATCACTGAACAAAATTTTGGTCGAAAACAGCGGATCTTACCGTTTCTCACCGAATGCTCATTTCCGTAACACACTTGCCAACATTTGAAGGAAATTAGTTTCAAAAAATAAATGTCATAACATGTCCTTTCAAATGACTAATAAAGATTCCTCAATTGATTGGAATTTTTATATTTTTTTGTACCTCAGATGGATCACCCTATATAAGCATTAAAAATAAGTTTTCAGAATTTTTTTATGAAAACTACAAAGATGTATGTAAAGTGTGTTTTTTTAGACGTGTGGTTCTCAATCTGTCCACACTTCTATCGGAGTTAATCTCTTTGACAACTGCCAGTTGATTTATGTTCAGTTTGGTTTGCCATTTTCTAATAAACAGACTTAAAACGGAACAACGTTTGCAAATCGTAGTGAATAGGCCCAAAACGAGATGGCCACCGATCCTCATTTTCAGAAGAAAATTTTTGAATGAAGCTCACTTTTGGTTAAATGGGTACGTTAATAACCAAAATTGTCGCATTTGAAGTAATGAAAAATTCACAAGCCATTGTTGAGACGCCGTTACATCTTCAAAAAGTCACTGTTTGGTGTGCTCTATGGGCAGAGGGAATCATAGGTCCATATTTTTTTAAAAATGAACCCGGCTACACTGTAACAATGGGCAACGCTATAGAGCCATGATTAATGACTTTTTCGTGCTTGAATTGGAGGATGTTGATGTGAACGACCTTTGGTTCCAACAAGACGGCGCTACATGCTTTACAGCCATCTCACGTCGTGGGCTTGTGGCGTGGGCTTGTGGCGTGGACTCTAGGATCGTGCGATTTAACATCGCTTGACTATTTTTTTTGGGGATTATGTCAAGTCACTTGTGTACGCAGATAAGGCCGAACCTATTGACGCATTGAAAGAGAAAATTCGCCGCGTTATTGCTGACATACGGCCCCAAGTACTGCAAAAAGTTGTCGAAAATTGGGCCTCTCGGCCCAATCAATTTGCCGCAATCAATTTTAAAACAAAATGGAAAATCCTTGTCTTTATAATAAAGCTAAATTCTTGGCCATAACATTAAATTATATGCGTTTTAAAACACAAGTCTAAAAAAAACACCCTTTAGTAACAGGTATTCTTAGGAGAATAGGCTATACAAATTCCCTAATAATATTATATATTATGGATAATTTAATTAATTCCATGCCTCAGCGGAGTGATGCAGTGCTTAAAAATAAAGGACACTTAACAAATATTAAAATCGAAAATTTGAAAATATGATTTGTTTTTGCTGTGTGGGAAAACTTTGCCTTGTTTTGCAAATGCCCTAAAAATTAAATACATGCAATTTGTAGCTATATCTTGACAGAACGTATTGATTATAATTATATATTGTATTTTTTATTTTTATTTAATCTTAAGGTCTGATTCTTTTATATTTATTTATTTGTTCCGATATTTCCCTATCCTTCGGATAGCATCTTCAGGAAATAAAAGTAACAATAGCCAAACGTCACAGTAAATCAACATCTAATATTGCACTCGATTTAATGTGACGTTTGGTTATTGTTACTCCTATTTCCTGAAGATGCTATCCGAAGGATAGCGAAATTTCGAAACAAATAAATAAAAATAAAAGAAACTGACCTTAAGCTTGAATAAAAATAAAAAATACAATATATAATTATAATCAATACGTTCTGTCAAGATATAGCTACAAATTGCATGTATTTAATTTTTAGGGCATTTGCAAAACAAGGCAAAGTTTTCCCACACAGCAAAAACAAATCATATTTTCAAATTTTCGATTTTAATATTTGTAAAGTGTC
Organism: Hydrotaea diabolus; assembly: GCA_963513945.1. NCBI lineage: Eukaryota > Metazoa > Arthropoda > Insecta > Diptera > Muscidae > Hydrotaea > Hydrotaea diabolus. The sequence continues at coordinate 138,916,762 of OY740719.1, forward strand.
CTTTATTTTTAAGCACTGCAGAGTTTGTTAAAAACAGGTCGAATAAACCATCACGATATAAAAATTGTATTTTTTTTTTTGAATATATGCAACATATCAATATTATACTTCTTTTTTTTATAAATGGGCTTATGGCTTTTTTAAGTAAGAAAAAACATTATCACGCCCTGTATTTCAGGATCACTGTTGCCCAAACGTGCAACATATCAATATTATACCCTACTTCTTTTTTTTTGTTATAAATGGGCTTATGGCTTTTTTAAGTAAGAAAAAATAACAGCAGACGTGAAATATTAGGAGTATCGGCCATTTAAAATTTTAAATTTAAATCAACTGTAAAAAAAAGTACTGATAATTTTTTCCAATTTCTGGTTTTATTGGAAATGTTAAACTTTGTCATTTTATAAAAGAACTCCATACGATGCGTTTTTGCTTCGCCCAATGGGCTGCAGATTGTTTGGCAGGAGATGAAGAATTTTTCCGAAAAATCGTGTTTTCACACGCAGAAAAAAAGTATGGTTGGGGTGACAATATTCGAAGAGGATCATACTATTGTTGGGTATATGGTTGTGACACAACAATATTATGATCCTCACAACAATAGTATGATTCACACATAACCATACTATGATCCCCACAACCATAGTATGATTCACACATAACCATAATATGATCCCCACAACCATAGTATGATCCTCACAACCATAGTATGTTTCTCATACAACCATAGTATGATCCTCACAACCATAGTATGATTCACACGCAACCATACTATGATCCCCACAACCATAGTATGATTCACACTCAACCATACTATGATCCCCAAAATTATTTATTAGGATTGGTTATTGTTGGTATTCAAAAATAGAGGTTTTTATTAAATTGTTTTTATTAAATTAAATTGCATTACTATTAGTTCATAGCCAGAATTGAAGCCATGTTTTTATTAAACATTCAAGAAACAAAAATATATATTCCAACGGTCAAAAATACTTTTAGTTGCCAGCAGGGGTGAATGCTACTTCACCATCCGTAGACACCAAGTAGCGAATGTGATTAAACCATAATCAATGGCTATATACTTAAGTGCAGGCAGATTTTAAATTAACGAGAACCAGTCGTTATTAGAGTATTTCACCGAACAAACTAAACACAAAAAAAATCCCTCGAACTACCTTCCGATTGTTGTTGTCTTTTTTAATGGACAGCAACCATTCACTGTATCGGGTGTATGTGTTTTTTTTGTATATCAAAAAAACATACGCACACACGATGTTCTACAAAACCTGTTTTGTTATGTTCATAGTCACAACCATACTGAATGATTGCCGTAATCATATTTTTGTTAACGTACATTTTAAACAACAATACTTTTGTTGCACCAACCATGTTTATATGGTTGCTACAACCATATTTTCATTTATAAATTTGGCAATAATACTATTGTTACATTTCAACAATAGCAATATTGTCGCAATCATACTATTGTCAAAATGAAATTCAAAAACAATACTATGGTTGCGACGAACATGCTTTTATTGGAGAGAACATATTATTGTTGCGGTGATCATAGTGTAACCATATCTTTTCTCTGCGTGCAGATAAAGCTCATTTTCATCGCTGTTTCAATAAGCAAAATTTCCGCATATGGGGTCCAGAGAACCCACACGTGACTATTGAAAAGCCAATGCATCCGCAACGAGTTTGATGTGGATTTTCGGCAGGCGGCACCATTGGACCATATCCTACGAAAATGAGCACGGAGCCGCCGTTGCCGTCAAAGATGAGCGTTAGTCCCCACTTACACGAGGCAACTTTATCTGTGTCAACTTTTATCTTGATCTTGCCTCTTGCGTCGGATACGGATACGGCAATACTTATATTTGTTTTCATTATTGCCTTTTCTAACATTCTGTGGTTTATTTGTTCTGATTTTTGTGTATAAAACATTTAAATAATCTGCAATCAACTTCACACTAAGGAATTGACAGTATGGACAAGTTTTTTCCCTTTTCATTCCCCTTACCTCTCTCCTACAAACTAAGAGTTGTGGCAAGTATAGTTGCCCCCAGTAAATGGGACTTTCCACGCCATGCTCAACGCATTTTCGTTTCCAAAAATTCAAGAGAATGACAAAGACGACATTTGATTTCAAAAAGACGGGGCCAAATGTCACACAGCAAACGCAACCATCGTTATTTTACGCACTGTTTTTAAAAAACCTTTAATCAGCCGCAATTGTGATGTTAATTGACCGCCTTGGAGCTGTGATTTTAGCCCCTTGCATTATTATCTGTAAAAAAGCCATTAAGGATAAATGTTATGCAAAGTATCTAGAGACAATATAGGCTTTGAAACATGAAATCGAAGTTGCCATTGAAGAGATTCGACACGAAACAATCGAAAATGTGCTTCAAAATCGGGGATGAGCCCCGATAATATCATTCATATGGTAGCCATATGAATGATATTATGTTCCACTATTCAATGACAAAGTTCAAACTTTCTAATAAAACCAGAAATTTAAAGAAAAAAATCAGTACTGTTTTACAGCCGATTTAAATTTTAATGTTAATTTAAATCGGCTGTATTGTATACTACTCCGCCAGGAAGGTATACTACTTTGTTTTGCCGCCATTTTGGTAAACATTAGTCTTGACAGTTCATATTTGGCAGTCGTGAAGTATTCGATAAATATTCGATAAATCAACGTGTTTTAATCATTAAAACCTTTTCTTGAATGAAATCAATCATCGATTACTGTGACGATAAGAAAGTTACGTGAAATTTTTGGGAGAAACAACGTGCCAACAAAACGCACTTTTTATCGTGTAGTGCGTGATTTCGAAGAAAGGGGGTCTGTTGCTAATAGGCTCAAGCATGGGCCACAACGTACTGCAAGATCGTACCTTACTGCTGCTCAAAAGAGAGTTTAAAACAATCCATCAACCTTTATTCGACGCCGTGCTTTGGAGCTTGGGCTTCAAAGAACAACTTTGGCCACAATTTTGCACAAGGATTTGCATTAGTTTCCATTTAAGATTCAGTTGACACAAGATCTTCTTCCACAAGACCATTTACGCCGCCGTACATATGCCAATAATACAGCTCGCTCATGACAACCACGATTTTTATAAAAAAAATAATAATAGTGACGAGGCACATTTTCATTTAAATGGATAAGTGAATAAACAGAAAATTCGGTTCTGGGCAATGGAAAAACCCTTAAAATATTCATTGGTCATTCATTAAAAGTGCCCGACTGGGGTGCAATTTGGTCAGGAGGAGTCATTGAACCTTAGTTCTATAAAAAATTAAACGACGTAACGGTAACTGTCAATAAGGAGCGATATCGTGATATGATTGAAATGTTTTTGACGCCAGAACTGCATGCTTTGGGCTTGATTAACATGTGGTATCAACAAGACGGTGCTACATCGCATACAGCCAGGATTACCATGTAAATACTGCGAGACCTCTTTTCACAACGAGTTAAGATATGGTGATGTTGATTGGCCTCCACGGTTGCCTGATTTGACTGCTTCGGACTTCTTTTTGTGAAGATATGTGAAAAGCAAGGTTTATACAAACAGACGAGAAACGCTTGAGCAACTCAAACAAAATATTCGTGATGAAATTAAAGAAATACCGCGTGAAATGTGTGAGAATGTAATGCAAAATATGCTCAAAAGGGCTTGCATTTGTGAGGCTAACAGAGGCGGACATTTATAAGTATCTGATATTGCATGCCAAACATAATTGCCGACATTAAATTAAACATTTATCAATATAAGATCCATTCTTTATCGTTTAATTAAAAACTATAAACACACAGAAAATATCGTTAGAATATGACGTGATTTGCAAGTTGATACAGTAGGAAATCTACAACGTACATAGATTGAATAGTTGCACTCCTATTACACAGTACAACAGCCAATCTGGGGGGTGAGAAATTCCAAGTCAAGGTGATGGTACTAGGTCAGTATATTAAAACCCTCAAAGGGTTTTGCGTTCGTATGTGCCAGTTTTTTTTATGACCTTTTACATTTTTTCCTTATCTTGATGTTTTTTCGCTTAGTTGTAAAATGTTGGCAAAAACGTAGTTTGACATAACTCGAGAACGACTAGTTCGATTTTGCTGAAATAAATTGAGAAAAATTAATAATTACATTTTCTTTAATCCATTAATATATTGTTTCTATACCAAATTAACATTTTTGCAATTAGAAATAAATTTATGAAGAAAATTTTGCCAATAAATTTTTTTTTTTTTAAAACATATAAATCCCAAACGGAAAAACGTGTAGAGTCTTATAACTTTCACGTAAAGTCACATAACCTATAAACAAAATGCTACATAGATCATAGAAATCGATTAACGCGTTCTGCTTTTATTTACAATTAAGTGAAGTTACTGGCACATACGAACGCAAAACCCTTTGAGGGTTTTAATATACTGACCTAGTACCATCCACTGACTTGGAATTTCTCACCCCCAGACAATAACCCCAAAAATGTTCCACAGTGTTATTTTAAACACAGCTGTAAGTCCATACATTGGTGGTAACACCTCGTTTTCTTTAAGTAGAAACTTCTTCTTTTATCGAGATTTTGTAAAAAACTCGCTTTATTTGATATTGAATGCATTAGGAATGGAACATTTTCTTTAACTAAACCTCTTGATACATTGACGCGTTTTTTCAGTGCATTGTTGAAGAAACTTTTTGTCAAAATAGAAATAGCTGCTTTTACAAAATCCTGAAAAAATTATTAAAATTGTCATGCAATGGTGTGGTATTTTTTAAAGTCTGTTGACAACATAACCAAACCTGCCAAATTCTCCTAAACTTCAACAATTTGAAAAATGTTGACAATTGTCAAACAAATATTAAAGAAATATGGCAAAACTTCAAATTAAAATTTCTGATTAAAGTTGTGCAAAACTTAAAGCAATGCATTACAACGAAAATCATAATTTTTACCAAAAAATTATCATTTTATTTCGGCAACAAGAAATAATATAATCTTATTTCATCTAAAATATTTGATAGTGGAAGTTTTATTTCAAGTTTTACATAAATTTGTATGGCCAAACTGTTTTTCATATATTAATTCAGTTTTGTAATACAAAAGCCTCAAAGGCCAAAATAATATAATACAAGTTAAACACTAGATTACAAAAACGTTCATTCACATCAGCAATTATAACAGAACCATTGTTTGACATTTATCTGGTAAGACTTAACCTTTTATTTGTTGGACCAAATCGTTGGACCAATTGACGGGCGTACATGGCTTGATGTTCGCAGATGAGTATTTCGAGATGTTTCGCACGGTATAAGTGAAGGAAAACTTTATTGGGACCTTTAAAATATTTTTGTTAAGTGAAAAAGATGACATCTGTCAAGTGGCTACCCACAAGTCACTAGCCCAACAACAAATAAATAGTTTGCAATTCTGTTAGAGCAACTTAAAAGAGAATGCCAATTACACAGTACAACAGCCAGTCTGGGGGGTGAGAAATTCCAAGTCAAGGTGACGGTAATAGGTCAGTATATTAAAACCCTCAAAGGGTTTTGCGTTCGTATGTGCTAGTTTTTTTATGACCTTTTACATCTTTTCCTTATCTTGATGTTTTTTCGCTTAGTTGTAAAAAGTTGGCAAAAACGTAGTTTGACATAACTCGAGAACGACTAGTTCGATTTTGCTGAAAAAAATTGAGAAAAATTAATATTTATATGACCTTTAAAGTCTTTAAAATTGGTATTTAAATAAATTATTTGTTCTTCAAAAAATTTCCTAACGATATTTTCTATGTCCCGACGGAGTTTGCCATTTTAATTTCCATATGTAAAAATAAATAAAAAAAACACTTACCCTTTAATTCCATATATTACATGTATGTAGTATTGAATAAGAAACGTCCATCCATACTCCAACAGTTCTACGCACAATTCTCAGTCTAAATTCGCCTTGCAGTTTACATAAGTTCATTCCAGGCAAACACAGCAAAAAGTCAAACTTTGAATTTGCTTTCGTCATAAACCGGGAAGCGAAAAAGTTACATTCTCTCTGACACACACACTCACGAATGCGGCCACAAACCGAGGCAAAGAAAATGTTTTGAGACACTAGCAGCCACACTGACCACTCTAGTTTAACAAAAACAAAACACAAAGGAGAGTCAACGCATACACGCATGCAAACACATACATAATTAAACGACAGCAAACGGAAACAAACAACAACAAGTGCAGCGCGACGGAGCGAATTCGTCTCTTTGCACACAAGCAAGTTTTTTCGCAGTTGTTCTTGTTGTGTTGGTCCTACCGCAACTGCATAACTGTATATTCGCCGCAAAGTAAACAAATCTTCAATAACTCGATCTTTTTGTTTATTTGCTGAAAATTTTACTTTTCACTCGTTCGCAAGATGTTAATCTAACAGTTTTTTTACCCTTTAATCACTTTTATTACCAATTGTATGCATTAAATGTTGATTTTTGTTTACCACGACACAAACACGACCGATCACAACTAAAATTACACAGAACTGAAAAGGGGATGGCAAAAACTGAAAGCTCTTTTCTTAGCAGATGTAGGAGTGAGTAAGAGCTAGTGAGAGGAGAGTAAGATGAAGTAAAATTTGGGAAATCAAAGAGATGTGTACGGGTGTATGTGTGCATTCACCCTGCCAACATTTTCTATCGCGGAAGTGACTAAGAAGTGGCGTTAGGAAGTTAAAATTCATCGTCTGCGATACCATTTTCTTATCGCGGAAGTGTCTTCCGTATAAAGAAGTTGTACCCCCCGGAAGTAACTTCCAGAAGCCACTTCTGCGTAACTATAAAGAGTCACTTCTTAGTGCCTCCTTGGGAGTGACTTCTGAGTGTCTTCGTGGAAGTCACTTCTTAGTGTCTTCTAGGAAGTTACTTCTGAATGCCTTTTAGAAGTCACTTCTTAGTAACTTCTAGGAAGTTACTTCTGAGTGCCTTTCAGAAGTCACTTCGTAGTGCCTTTTAGTCACTATTAAGTGGCCTTATGATACAAAACTTTTTTCCTCAAATCGACTGTTTTTATCAACATAATCTTCAGAGTCACTTGAACTATCACTTGACGAAACATCATAACATGAAAACATTTGAACGGAAACACTGGGTTCGCAACTTTCTTCAATATGACCTGCATCAATTATTTTTTTATTACATTTTTACCACTGGTTGTACTCCCATATGTATTTGTTATTATTTTATTTGCCTCTCTTTTGCTTTTTATTTTTTTGCCTTTACAGAAAATTCACTCATATTGTGGGATAAAAAAATATGTAAAAACTACAACAATAACAAAACCACACTTTATCACTGACCGATCACAGCAAAAGACAAAATACCAAAAATCTCGATGATGTCTAATAACTTATTTTTTGCATCGTTCTCATTTCTTCTAATTGTTTTCGCGGTCTCTGCGATTGCAGAAGTGAATAATTTTGTTTTTGTTTAATATGTCCATTTTCGGCTGGTGTTGTAAACAACAAACAATCTTCCAATTATATGTAAATAGTTATTGTAAAATTCAAACTATCTTCCAACTATCGTCTGGAAGTGACTAAAGCGAAACGCATTAGACGATGGACGATGAAAGAAACTTCCAAATGTTGGGAGGGCAGGTACCTTACATAGTTACAGCGTTTGAAAATGCTACGCTACTTCGTAGTATTTTGTTTTGCTCTCGCTACCACTCTTTCTTTGAACAGAGCCGTAGCAGAGCCATAGCCGAAAAATGAAAAAGTATATGCTCTGCTCTGCTTGTAGTTATGTCGCGTCATAAACTATAGCAATAGAAACAGGCAAAAATCAGATGATGTGCTCTGCGTAGCCATAGCGGGAGCTGAAAACTGAGAGCGAGATGAGAGCAGATCAAGTGAAAATGTTTTTATTTACTATGGCTCTTCTGTGTTTTTGTTTTGCTAAAAGTCTGTGCTTGTTTGCACATTTAATAAACAAGTCACAGAATTGTAGCAAAAACAAAAACGTCCAAACAAACACAGAATTTTAGCAAAAACAAAAATGCAGAAGAGCCATAGTAAATAAAAACAATTTCACTTGATCTGCTCTCATCTCGCTCTCAGTTTTCAGCTCCCGCTATGGCTACGCAGAGCACATCATTTGATTTTTGCCTGTTTCTATTGCTATAGTTTATGACGCGACAGAACTACAAGCAGAGTAGAGCAAATACTTTTTCATTTTTCGGCTATGGCTCTGCTAGGGCTCTGTTCAAAGTGGGAGCGGTAGCGAGAGCATAGCAATATTTGTTAAGCTCTTGCTGCTACGGAGTAGTAAATGCGAACGCTGCATAGTTATTTATTTAAATTGGAGTTTTTGTATGATAATCAGTGTTGCCAATTTTTTTCGAATTTGCCAAATCAGCCTTGCAACCGCAAAATTAGCTGTAACCACTTAATTCTTCATTCTAGGCTACAGAGGGGTTAGCGCTTTAACTATGGCGATTTTTTTTCAAAAATAATTTAGATTAAACGATTTTTCTGACACTTTATTATTCATTCTAGGCTACAGAGGGGTCAGTGCTTTAGCGATTTTTTTGATAAATAATTTATTTTTAACGATTTATTTTTGACGTAAAGGCTATAAATTGCAGTTGCAACTAATTTAATTGACAATATTTGTAAACAAACACAAAATGAAATAAAAATTTCTATATACATATTTTAATCAAAGAATAATGGATTTTAGAAAAAATGTTTATCAGTGAATGGGTTCTTTTTGCAAAACTGGAAAAATACAGAAATATAATTTTTAATCTAAAAAACTATTTAAAAAATTGTGTTTTTCTATCGTAAATTATACGTCTATTCCAAGAGAAACCGATCACTTTTTCAAGGAGGCCTTCTATTTTTAAGAATTTTTTTACGCTAGTTCACTTTGGTGTTTCAAATAAAGTACAGTTAGGGTTTTTTTTTAAAAAAAAATCAGAATTTGAAAATTACAGCAGTGGCAACATTTTCAATACGTTTTTGTAAACAACTCATAACTTTTGATTAATTGTAATACATATTTGAGTTGTATTTTCTTTATATGTCAGGATTAAATTAAGGTTTACAAAATATGAAACTAATTATGTAAAAAAGTATATATAAAGATATCTCAAATTTAAATTTTCTAATGCTTTGTATTGAAATGCTATCGTTTTTTTAGTTTTGTTTTTGGAACCAATCTAATATTTATACTGTATTTTAAAATAAAATACTACCAACAAAATAAATAGAAAATGTATTTTTTTAAATATCCATATTTTTAATACTTTTTTGAGCCTTTGAGTTATTTCTAACGGAAATAAAGAAAAATCCGCATAATTCACGTTAGAGATTCCTAATTTTAAAGTGTTTAAAAATAATGTGGAGACCACCGCCACGAAAAACTTTTATTGTGCCATTGGCCAAAATAATAACTATTTACCCACAAAAATTAAATAAAATAGAAGGCACGTCTTTTTAAAATTGTGTAATTTTTTTTTTAAGGAAAAAAAATGTAAAGATTTTTTTTAACAAAAAGGCAATGCCAATGTAAACTTTACAACGCATTCCTCTATGGGTGATGGTAAGTCGGTTCACCTTACTACAACTTTTGACTTCTTTTAATGCTGATTTATATGGGCCTTTATTGCTATTTGTTATGAATATAAAAATTTCCTCATACATGACAAATAGAAAATAAGACCGTGACACAAATTTAGGTTAGCAAAAGTTAGTTCGATTCTATGAGTGAGGGTTGAAAAATAGACTTAATTAGAAGACCCGTATCGCGGCGTTTGTTTATGTTAGTATGAAATTTTTTTACTCGATCTACGAACTTTGCAAAAGCCAAATTATTGCTAGAGACCTGTCCAACAATTAAAAAATTGATTTAGAAAATTTTTGTGGTGCTTATGAAGCAAAATGTTAGAAAAAATATTTTTTTCATGATTTTTGAAAATATTTTCCACAACTCTAAGTCTTTTTTGCTTTCTGTTTGATCTATAATATGCTTCTCAGTTTCTTCAATAAATTTCATTTGAAAAGAAAACAATCAATACAAAACATGCGTTTTACAGCTTTATATTTATTTACTTCTCATTTTTTATGTATCAATTTTGTTCAGTGTTGGTTTTGAAGAAACATTGAATAAGAAATCATTAAAATGTGTAAAAAATATAATTTTAAAATGTTAGTTATGAAAAGTTTTAGTAAAATTGAAAAAATGTGAAGACAACAATTTTTTTTTTAAAAAAAAACGAAGGGACACTTTTTTTAAATAGCGAAATTGTTTTCCAAAATAGGAAAAAGAAAAAGTTTTCTAAAAAAATATATTATGTAAACAAAAATTTAGTACTGATAGTTTATATTTTTTTTAAAAATTATAACTAGAACAAAAGTTACTTTTTAAAAAACGCATTAGAAATGTTGCCACTGCTGTAATTTTCAGAATTCTGATCTATTTATAAAAACCCAAACTGTATTATATTTAGAACACCAAAGTGAACTAAGGTACAAAATTTCGTGACAATCGAATACGAGTACCTACTTGTAAAAAGTGATCGGTTTCACTTGGAATTGACCTATAACAAGTCGGCGAATTTTTATACACTTGCACATTTTCATTGGATGTTCGGAAAAAACTTTAGAAGCTACATAAATTTGTTTCATCGAAAAACAATTTGAAATACATAAACTTTTGTTTGCACATTTTATGCTTAAAACCTGCATATGTGACAGCGCATAGGGAAAGGGACCTAAGGGGAAAAAATCAATTTTTTTTTTTTTTTTTTTGATGTGGACAACATCTGAGCATCGAATGAGACCGATCGATCCCATGTCCCAAAAGTGTACCCTCCCAGAGATATACGCGTTTTATGAAAGTGAAGTCGACGATTCTTAGCACAAATAGAAAGGGACTTAATCTTTTAAATGGCTCTCCTGAACCAAACTGGTTTTTAGCCTTAGGTCCCTTTTTATTTTGCGCGTCACATATGTAGCTTCAAACGTTTTTTTGTTGTGCTTGAAAACTAAGGTTGATTTTACAAATTTTATAAGAAAAATATGCTCCTTTAACTTGATGCGATGTAGAAATAAAAATCTTTTCAGCAACTATTGTTTTTTTTCGAAAAAACGCCAAAATCTGGCTATGAAATAAATGATTTTTATATACTGCAGTGCACATTTGTGTTATCAATTAAAAAACCAATAAATTTAATAAAAAAATTAAGTAATTCAGAAGGTAGTAAAAAGGATATTTATTGAGTTCAAAATGTTCGGTGGAAAATTAGGCAGTAGGTTTGGAAGGTTCTCGTTTATTTAGAATTGGATGGCAGAGTAGCGTTCACCGAAACTGCAGTCAAACCTGCTTGTAACTAAAAGGTTTTCGACTGCCTTTATAATAATTTTTTCGTTTCTCTTTGATTCAAATGTTTAACAAAACAAGGTCTCAAACCTGACTATGAACTAAGCATAAAAATTTATATTGCAATTATAGTTTGTGTTTACAATTAAATATATTTTTAAACGCAAAAATTTTTGTTTGCATCCAATTTTTTATTTGCATAGTACATTACATTTCCCAGCACATTTTTGACATAAAAACTGAATATGAATTATGCATACGAAAACATGTTAGTGGACTCACAATTCCGATGTCTTATAATAACTACTCATCTACACGCAATTTCGAACAAACTTCTTTTGATTGGAATTATTGTGCACATTTAGAATTTCAAAAATGAGAATCTGGCAACGCCTTATAATTAAATGCAATATGGTACATCGTCTAATACGAGAAATGTCAACCGTAGGTGCGGACAAAAGGAATAAAGTTAACGGTAAACGTCAAATACATTTTACAAGAATAATAGCCTATAGCCGCCAGAAGTGCCTTATAAGTCCCAATATAAAAATGTTAAAAAATTTAAAAATAAAAATATTTTACTTACAAAATATGTTATTCCAAATATATAGGTCTAACAATTCACTGTAGGCCAGTGAGTGTTCCATCATTTGCAATTTAAAAGTTAAAAGAAACATCAACTGGGACGACGATTCTTAAGGCAAACATTCGGTAGATCTTTCCGAAAAGTCCCAGAGGTAGAAAACGACTCAAGAGAGCGATCTGTAAGTTTTTCTTTCCCTTTTTGACGGACAAATAATGACTTAACAGAAAAATTTAAAAACGAATGATAAAATGGGCTGGCCTTGCCTCAAAGTTATTTTATAAAAATCTTAAAAGATATTCCTAGAAAAATACATAGGATGCTAGGAAATGTATATATTTAACTAGTAAAACTAAAATTGAGTTGGGAATAAATGAAATGAAAAAAGAAGGTAAAAACCGACAGCGAAAAATCGCATGTTATTTAAAAATACTTATAAAAAATCCGCTTTTTAAGATTGCTATCTTAAATTGGCTTGCAAATGAGAGGCTCTTAACGAAGTTATTTAAACAAAAACTCGAGCATAATTTTAAAAAGTTTTAATTTTTGTTGTTGTTTTTTTAAATTCTTACTTGTTTGTTATTTGCCTTCATTGTAAAATACTTAGTCTTATTTATCGAGGCTTAACAGAATCGTATGATAAACTTCGTAATATCATTAGATATATATTTTACAATGAAGCCAACGTCAAAAATTGGGTTTTTTTAGACTAAAAAAAGTAAATACGCCATCTACAAGAAACAGCGCCGTCTGCATGACATCGGCATCTAGCGTGAGTTTTAGGTAAAAATAATTATCAAAAATGAATTCCTAGACCCCACAAACAGATAAATACCACAACTTTCTAGGATAATAAAAATAATTAGCTTTATTTTATTAAATTTTCAATAATCTTTTCTTGTTAGACAGCGTTCCAAAATCACCAACTTTAATTGCGTGTAAAAAAATTCGCACTGAACTAAAAAAACTCGACGGTTTTGTTATGGATAATGTCAACTTTCATTTGCAATTGGTTTCATCCTATTCGCATTTGGGAAGTTCGATTTTGTATCACTGTGTAATAAAGCGGAAAAAATCCGACCAAATTTTTAATTCTTTCCGGCCACATTTCGTGGAATCCGACCAAAACGGCATCACTGCCGGGAAGTAAAATAAATGACGAAGAATGGTTCGCTATGCCTTAGGGTGATGGCAGAGTGCGCGCTCAAAGCGGAGCCGAGCGGAAAGCTGATTGAAATTCTTAAAACTGTGCCCAGACAAATTAGTACAAATCGGCGTCGGGATGGCAGAGTGCGCGCCGAGCCGAGCTGAAAGCTGATTGAATGGAACAAAACTGTTTTGAAGCGTGTTTTCGTGCTGATTGGAGCTGATATTTGATTTATGTATTTGTAAAGATATGAGTTGTTTGTAATTTGTAAACGGTTCTTGACGTTTTGATACTGTTGAAATAATTCTCCCTGTTTTGTTTGACAAATCTTTCAAATATTGAACAAAATTTTTTAAATTTGATGAATTATATTTATGATACACTTATTATTCAAAGCTCAGATTAAGCAGAAATTTCCATTATTAGATTAATTAATTAATCTCATTATTGATTTACCCAAATTTTGACTAACAAAATCAACTAAAAAATAACATTCATTTATAAAAAATATAAAAAAACATAAAACGCACAGCAAAAACAGTGCAGATTCAACGCCGATTTTAGCGTTCACTCTGTCATCCCCAAATTTCATATTAGCATGGGATAAGTTCGGCTCGGCTCCTCTTTGAGCGCGCACTCTGCCACCACCCTTAAGATAAAACAAAAAAATGCTGTTCATAACAATTTCGCAAAATTCCTTAAAATAAGAATTTGGCACATTTTTACATGAAAAAATTAAAAGTACTCGTATATATGTAAATGCTAATAAGAATAAAAAAGAAGCAAATACTTTTTTAAAACTTACCTTGTTTATATGAAACACTTCCTCCGTAAAAGAAACTTCCTTCAAAGCCGAACCAAAAAATCCAAAAGTTCAAAATGTACTTTAAATTCGCTTTTTAATTATCATTAACTAAGTTCATTACAAAAGATAGATTCAAACTTTGAATTTGCTTTTGTTGCGAACCGGGAAGAGAAACATTTTTTGTTTCTCTCCCACGCACACGCGAGTGTTTCAACTAGCCGATGCCTAAAGGATGATGTTTTGTAGAAACTGTAGCAGCCGCATTGACCACTCAATTTAACAAACACGACGAACAAACGAAATTCATCTATTCACCAACACAAACACACGCCAACAAAAGTTAACAAACGGAAGCAAAACAACAACAAACGCAAAGCGGCGAAAAGCGAATTCATTTATTTGCACTACTCCAAAAGCAATGGAGCTACAGTAGTTTTTTGCATGCAAGCAATATTCAATATTCGCCATAAGGAAAACAAATATTCAATTAAAAGTTCTTTTTATTTTCTGTAGATTTCACTTTTTACTTGTCCGCAAGATGTTTATCTAACATTTTTTTTATTAAACTTTTATTAACAAATTTTAGCAATATTTATTGATTTTTCTTTAACACGACACAAACACGACCGATCGCAATTGAAGTTACCCAAAACTGAGGAGGTGATGGCAAAAACTGAAAGCTCTTTTAGTTCTTTGTACATTCGTGGGAGTGAGTACGAGTCAATGTCAGGAGAGGCGTAGAGGAGAGTAATTAAGCAAGGGTGCTGGCAAATTTAATGTCAAAGGCATTAACAGTTAATGAGGTAGGTATTCGCATACAGTGTTATCGATACTAAGAAAGAAAAATCGCCAATTCTTGGAAAAAGGGCTACATAATTTTAAACTGAGTTTTTAATGTACGAATAAAATATTTATAATATACATATGCAGCGAGGAACAAATATTTTAATAAATTTAAAATTTATTTTAGTTGGAATTACAGTACGTGCTCGATTTACGCAACCGATAGGAAATCAGTCCAGTTGCACCTACCGCAATTGTTGCACTTGGTGAGCCTAAATTTTTAAACATAATAAAGACGTGACTTCTTCAGTTAAAATTTTTTTTTTTTATATAAGCTTTATTTGAATTATTGAATCTGCTCCAAAGGAGCCTAACAATAAGTATACGAATCTTAAGTATAATTCAATAATGAATCCTAGTATGGATTTCTTGTAATGTGGGTCTCTGCTAATTGGCAGGAATTTTAATTAATTTGGTCAAAATAGTATATAACTGGTATGGATCACACGTGAGGATTTTAAACCTGGTTTGGCTTAAACCTCGTGATAAAGGTCCAGAGGACCCTTACAGTCATTTACTGAGTGTTCGCGATATTATGTAGAGTGAAGAACTCTAGTTATGTATGTATAACGGATAACTCTAGAATAGCAGAGTGGACGACGTAATTTGGGTTTTGTAGGTTTTTCGCGTTGACTGTTTTAAGGATCACGTATGAGAGCATTTAAGCCACGTGACGTAGAATGAAGGATTCAACACAGTCTTTTTTGATTGTTCGTCCGCGATTGATATTGACTGTTTTAAAGATCACGTATAAGAGCGTTTAAGCCACGTGACGTAGAAAAGGATTCTACACAGTCTTTCGGGCGCGTGTGTTCGCGATTACTGTTACGGATGAAGATTAGAAAACACGGCGTTCGTTTCTCCGAAGTCTTAAAGATCTGGGACTGCACAATAATTGTCTAGCAAGTATGTTATCATGACGTTCGAGCTTCTCTTTGTGCTTTATATTGATTTTTTGAATTGCCTCTTTAACGAGAGGTATTTTCAAGTCTCGGTGGATATTTTCATTCCTCATATACCAAGGGGCACCGGTAATAAGCCGCAATGTCTTCGATTGGACTCTTTGGATTTTGTCGAGATTGCTCGAGCTTGCTTTGCCCCATAGCTGGGCACCGTATAACCAGATAGGTTTGATTGCACTGTTGTATAGCAGGACCTTATATTCAAGACTTAGTTTTGAGTTCGCGTTTAGGAGCCAGTGAAGTTGATGGACCTTAAGTTTCAGTTGAGTTTTCTTGGCTTCGATATGACTTCTCCAGGTGAGTCGGCGATCCAGATGGATTCCAAGGTATGAAACATGATCAGATTGAGAAAAAGGGATATTGTTTAATTTCAATGTCGGACAAGTGCTAAAATTCAGTGTGAAAGTTACCTGTGTGCATTTAGCCTCATTGACTTTTATTCTCCAGTCAGAGAGCCAAGATTCTACTCGTCTGAGATGTACACCTAGATTCATAGATGCAATATCCTGCTTTTTATGTGTGGCCATTATAGCGGTATCATCGGCAAAAGTGGATGTTAGCACGTTTGGGCTGGTAGGAATATCTGCGGTAAACAGAATGTAAAGGATAGGCCCCATGACGCTTCCCTGGGGAACACCTGCTAGTATTTCGCGGTCATCGGTGACGTGTTGTCCACATTTGACTCTGAATCTGCGGTTTTCTAAGTAAGACTCAAGAATTCGATGCGTATTTGCCGGTAAGTATTTGCAAATTTTGTAGGTCAAGCCAAAGTGCCAGACTTTGTCAAATGCTTGAGCAACATCCAGGAATACTGCGCAGCAATATTCTCGCCGTTCAAATGATTTTTCAATTGCTTGGGTCAGACGGTTTACTTGTTCGATAGTGCTGTGACCTTCGCGAAAACCAAACTGATGGTCTGGTATTATGTTATTTGACACGAGAAACGGTTTTATTTTCGATAAAAGAACTTTTTCAAATAGTTTGGATAAGCAGGGAAGCAAACTGATCGGCCTGTACGAGGAAGGTATTGATTTGTCCTTTCCTGGCTTTAAAATCATTTGAATCAGAGAAATTTTCCACACTTTAGGAAAGTACCCATGTCTCAAAATAGAGTTAAATAATTTTGCCAGGAACTTCACAGCAATATAGGGAAGTTCCAAGATCATTTTAGGCGTGATAAGATCATATCCAGGTGCTTTACCTGGATTCACGGTTTCTTTAATGACATTCAGAACTTCATTTGCGTTAGTAAACAATGGAATTACGGCAGACATTTTATCAACAGGTGGAAGGATGTCGCTACTTGCAGGATTTGGGCGAAATACCTGTGATAGATGGTTTGCAAAAACATTGGCCTTTTCCTCTTCTGATATTGCCCACTTGCCATTTGCGTCGCGTATTGGAAATTGCGTTTCGGTGGGCATACTAGTATTTCTTAATGTTTTCCATAATGAGAATTTGGTTGAAGCAGTCGGAGTTAAACTTGCAATGAAACTAGCCTGCTGTCTACTGTCTTCTTTTCTAAGTGCGCTTTGCAACCTTTTAGTAGCTCAGTTAAAATAGCATTTTAAAATAACATCTATTAAACAAAAGAATAAAAAAATCAAAAATGCCAAAGACATTTTTAAATAATATTTAGTAAAAAAAGAACATGTATTAAAAAGGATTTATTCATTTTATAAATAACATTGGGGTATACAAACAAAACAACTCCTAAGAATTAAAAATATTATTTTTTTAAAAAATGCTCGTAGTTTGAATATTTTGTTTGTACATTTATCGTTTGAAACTTTATCGCTAGCATAATTTGTACATTTATCGTTTGAAACTTTATCGCTAGCATAATTTCTTTTAATTCTTGAATAGCAAAAATAAATATTAACAGATTTGTTTGTACTCATGTTTAAAAAAGTATAACTTTATTGAGAATCGTGACATATTAAACGAATAAAAACGAAAGCAATTGTGTTCAGTACTCTTGGTTTTGACATGGGCATATTTTTGGAGTTTTCAGAGTTGATATTGTTGAACGTCATAATTGTTTAGGTCTTATAATTGATAGAAAACTTTATTTTGGACATCATATTGACTCTGCCCATTGTAGTATTTATGGTAAAGGGTGTTTTTTATTAGGGTATAGAACTTTAAGTTGGCATCACTTTTTTTAACTGGCGGCCATTTTGTCAGCTGTCAAGTGAATAATATTTAGTTTGGTTTGCCATTTCATCATGAACAGGTTGACAAAAGAACAACACTTGCAAAATGGGCCGAAAATGAGATTCATCTCGATGCTGATTTTCATCACAAAATTTTGTTCAGTGATGAGGCTCATTTTTGGTTGAATGGCTACGTCAACAAGCAAAATTTCCGCATTTGGAGTGAAGAGAATCCACATGAGACCCTTGAGACGCCATTACATCCACAAAAACTGACTGTTTGGTGTGATCTATGGGCTGGTGGAGTCATTGGGCCATACTTCTTCCGAAATAATGCTGGAGAGTCAGTTACCGTTAATGGAGACCGGTATAGAGCCATGATAACCGACTATTTTGTTCCCGAATTGGATGGCATGAATGTGGATGAGTTGTGGTTCCAACAAGACGGCGCTACATGCCACACAGCGCACGTCACAATCGAATTATTGAAGGAAACATTCGATGAGCGCATAATTTCGCGGTATGGACCTGTCAATTGGCCACCAAGATCGTGTGATTTGACACCATTGGATTATTTTCTTTGGGGATATGTGAAGTCGCTCGTCTACGCCAACAAACCAGAAACGTTAGGGGACTTGGAAGTCAACATTCGTGGCGTTATTGCCAACATACGGCCCCATATGCTCATAAAAGTGGTTGAAAATTGGACCTGTAGAATTGGCTTTATTCGAGCCAGCCGCGGCGGCCACATGCCCGAAATCATATTTAAACATTAATGGCATAAAATTATCCTTCCAATAAAGCCAAATTGATGGACATTAAAACGATTTTCTTGTGTTTTATTTCAATTCGAAGTTCTATACCTCAATAAAAATCACCCTTTATTTTACGCAGGTTTTTTTCGACTTACATTTATTTACCGCCATTGGTTAAATGTAGGCCCATGCACTTTTAAAGCACAAATTTTGTATGGACTAGAGGTGGTGTCGGGTACAGTCGAATATAATTTGCTTAACCTAAGGCGTATTATGAACACTGTAACTCGTTTTGTATATAATTTTCATAGGCGTGAACATGTATCTGCGTTTGTTAGAAGTTTTTTAGGAGTGTCATTTACTGAATATATTAATCATAGGATTTTATTTCAGTTCTGTTTTTCGCACTCTAGTAGGAATACTCAAATCGTTATACCTAGAATTTTTAATTCCATATTTAAAAAGTCTTTTGTTGTTCGAGTAGCCAGATGCTGGAATCAATTGCCTATTGAACTGCGAGTTTTTTCTCACTCTAAAAATGCCTTTCGTCTTAAACTCTTTGATTACTTTATATCAGTTACGCCTTCCTAATTATGTTCATACTTACAGATTTATTTTCATGGATATAAAATATGTTTGTCCACAACATGACTAAGTATGGTTTGTACAAATCTGGACTATATTTCTATTTTTTTTAGTTCTACTTGATGTAAATATGGCTGGGGAGCCAATCGCGTTAAATTACATGTGTATATACATACATACATTTTTATTATTAAAGTTTATTTTCGTTTTTAAGTTTTTCTATTTGGGAATGTATTGCTCAGTAATAAGGTTTATTTTTGGCCCTGTGGGCTTTTTATTTCTATATGAATAAATAAATAAATATTTAATAGTTGTTCGCTTATGACAATGAAACGAAAACATATTTCGTAAGATTGTTGCACTGATCGAGATTTGTTTTTGAAAAATAGTTGCACTTATAAAGACCGTTATGTAAAACAATAGACGGTTGATTAAATCGGGTAGTTGCGATAATCGGTGGTTGCGTAAATCGAGCGCGTACTGTATTAAGTTTCTTGAAATATTAATTACAATACGGTACATGGTCTGGAGAAATGTCAACTTTATTAGTAAAGAAATTTTACTAATAAAATTTAGGTATTTCCACCGAGACGAAAAAATCACAAGGGCTTAAGAAAAAATCTGTTTCAATATTTAAATTAAAATACTGTTCAATAATTAATGTCTTACTGCTTATTTATAATTCAAAATCTCATCTTTGCTATGTCACTAGAAAATCGGCTTCAACTTGAAATTATGCTTGAATACATAAGTTTTGATGCTTTTTTTTACATACGCAGATATGATATGGCAACAAACTTTACATTATATGCTTTTTTCAATATCAAACAACAACAATAACCTTTTTTTAAAATTTTTTTATGTGTAATAAAAAAACTAAAAACAATCTTTCTGGAATTTATGTCCCGCTCGCGATTACCCGTTCGTGAAAGTTGCAAATGTCTTTAAAAAACGTACGATTAAAGACATTTCAGGAAATAACTTTATCATGAAAGCTTTATTAATAAGTCTAATATAGAAACTGTACAGTTATACAGTCTGCCTGGCAACCGTAGCCAATACATTTCACCAATTTTTTAGTTGTTTCTGAAAAAAAACAAGAAAAAAGAAATCTAACCAGAATAAAAACTGTTTAATTCATAAGTTTTTCTTAAGTTTTTGGAGTTAGTTATCCATTTAGCATTTTGAAAAGCATTTGAAAAGCAATTAAACATTTAATAAGAGCTTAAAAAATGTTATGTTTTCATACTTACATATTAATTTTAAAGCTTGTGAGAGTCCCGTTTGCGATCCTGGAAATACCCATATGTAATATGGATCGGACAAAATAGTGACGCTGAGCGTTCCATCACCGGAAGATAAAAAGAATAAAAGTCAAAGTTAGTGTCTTCGTTGAATTCGTTTTTCCCAGGAATTTAAGTCATTTTAGCCAGCTTCCCAGGAAATTTTAAAATTTGAATTCACTTTAGAAATTCATAGTGAAAGAACTGTAAATTTAGAATATTTTATTTAAGGTATTGTAATTTGTTGCAATTTGACTTTAATTGGCCATGAGTGGACAATTTTCTTGGTTTGAAGGATTAAAAAAATGTTTTATTGATTGACGGAAATTTATGGTGTCAGTGTAAGTCCCAAGTCCAAGTAGCTATTATCGCTGCAAGTATTCTACAAAGTAATAATTGTAATACAGTAGTTTTGACTCAGGTGAATCATCGAAGTTTAAATGACTTTTGTAGCATGTAAGTGGAAATGACACATAAGTTAAATTTAGTTAGTTGACAGAAATTTGCAGCTTTCTTATGTGCCATACAACTGGCACTTATTTATTTGTAGACATATTGAGCCTTTACCGCGAAAAAGACGTAAGCACACCTGCTTTTAAATAAAATTTGATAGAAAATTGTACAACGGTCTTAAAATCAATTATTATAAATTAATTATTAATATTAACAAAGATATAACAAATTTAATTGTAGCGAAATCCTTCAGATGAATTAGACAAAAACCCTCTCTTGTAATTTTTTTTTTTTTGGCGCTTATGTCTTTTTCTCGGGATAAGCTCGTATGTATCGCTTGCACGTTTGTGTGGCAAATTTATTATAAAATAAAACAATGATTTACTATTTTTTATTTATGCAAATATTAAGCTAAGATAGAAAACGATTTTGACTTTTTACGAAGATTTCGAAAAGAGTTGGATTTTCGATCCGATCGACATAAAATTGAAAAACTGATATAGGTATTTTTGGATTTGTGTGTCGCTGATACTTATAAAGAACAAATGAGGAAAATTACAAAAATCGTTTATTTTTATTTTTCTTTTGTTTTGGGCATGGCCCACTAGTATTAAGTTTTATTTTTAGTATATATGATCTCAAGAGAGCGATCCGTTAGTTTTTCTTTCCCTTTTTGACGGACAACTAAAGTCTGGACAGACAAATTTAAAAACGAATGACTAAATGGGCTGGCCTTGCCACAAATTTATTTTATAAGATTATAATAAGATATTCCTAGAAAAATACGTAGTATGTTAGGAAATGTATAAATTAAACTAAGTAGTCTATAATGTAAAACAATACTGATTTGGGAATAAATGAAATTGAATTGAAAAAAAAATTGAATTGATTACAAAAATCGTATGCTGCTACTATAAATTGGCTCGTCAATGAGTGAGTATTGTTTACACACAAACTGTAGACAAATTTCAAAAGTGATGATTTTTGGCACTATCGTAAACTCGCTCTTGAGCGAGTGGCAACTAAACCGAAACTACTGTATATTGATTGGTATGCGAGTGTATTGCTACACATATAATATAAGTAATACAATTTTTTAAATTTAATCATTTCAAAGTTGCGTGTATTGTAGACCTTTTTATTGTAAAATGTATTCAGTTTTTGAAAACAAGAAAATCAAAGCTTCGTTTTTTTTTTTGATATACGATATATTACATTTTTTTCGATTAAATATAAATTTAATTCTTTATTGTTTCAATAAAGTTTATAGAATTTCCATTAATCAAATAAAAATCATACTGAGCAACAAAGTTTTTATTTGCTGGGATCAAATAAAATGAACTTTATTGAGTTTGAATCAGATTTCGAAATTTTTGCAGCTCGTCCTACTTTGAAACAATTTGGTTTTCGAGTAACCTTAACATCTTTCCCAGTATTAAGGTTTGTTTAAAACACAACAGTGTCCCAACTGCGTGAGTTGAGTATAATAAACATTATTCTCTCGTGTCCTATAATGGAATCCACTTGTACAACAGGATCCGCAGAAATCATTGTATTAAAAACTTTCGTACTTCTGGGTATTTCAGTTAAGCCGATGTAATTTAGAGGAAATGTGTTTACTGTTTGAAAACTGGAATTGTGTCCGGGGACTATTTTTTATCCCAGATTCGTCGAAAATTAAAATGGTCCCAAAGGTAGTAAATGAAAAACTGAACGAAATTAAAAAAAAAATATAAAAGTAAATATTTTGAACAGGGATTAACCGGCTCAAGACCTCTTGAAACTGTTCAAGTCATTTCCGGAATATTTTAAAATTGTTCTCGCTTGCCTGGGAAACGAAAAATACCGGGAAATAAAAAACTAGTCTAAATGCCTAAAACATTGAAAGATCGAAGAATTGTAAGTGTTATGCATTTCAAGACAAAAAATTATCTTTTGCAAGGTAGATCGTTAAAACCTTCTGCTAAAACGGAAAATCACAATAACTTATGGTCAACTGGGGACAGTATTGATCTCCCACAGTGGTTAGAACTGAACTATATGGCAAAATTTCAACAAGAACTGTCCGACACAGATTAGCAGAACACATTTAATTTAGTAGATGTTCCTGAAAAGTCATAATAGCTAAAAATGGCGATACTTTGTATGGTAGGTAGATTCAAGAAACAAATTTATTGGTAATGATAGGCAAACCAGTATTAGC
Source organism: Hydrotaea diabolus (assembly GCA_963513945.1). Taxonomy (NCBI): domain Eukaryota; kingdom Metazoa; phylum Arthropoda; class Insecta; order Diptera; family Muscidae; genus Hydrotaea; species Hydrotaea diabolus. Next base: position 138,939,932 of record OY740719.1, read on the forward strand.
CGACCTCAAAATAAAAAACGCTACATAAAAACATGCAACATTATTATTTACTAAAAATATGTCGGATACACCTGTCGCAAACGGCCCAATGCAATGCAACCAAATCCTACTATAAATTGAGTTATAGAAAAAATATTGTAGACGATATAGCTTTAACGAAATTTATCACTCTTATACGGATCGGCTTAACGTTTTTGTAATATAACTTATGTTACAAAAATTTTAAATTTTACAAAATTTTTAAGAAAATAAAAAAACTTTTTGTTTTTTAAATCACGTTTTAAAATATTCGTTAAGCTGTGATTTAAGTAATTTTTCTCTTATCAAATAAACCTAACTTTTGTTTCCACCCTACAAAAAAAACATGGTTTGGCATGGAGTATGGTCCATATACAGAATTAAGGTAAACATTGATAATATTCTTAACTGCTATTTCCTAACCGAATTAATTTTGCCCTATGTTTACCTTATCCCCGCAACATCCCATAAAGGAACAGGAGAATTTAGTAAGCTGTGGACATTGTAACTATTATTCTAATTAGCAGGACCTACTATTTAACACCAGATTCTAATGGCTAATGCATTTTTTTGGAGAAGTTTTTGTACGACTTAGAGATTAATATCTTGCTCGTAAAGTCGGCGACATTTTCGAAGTGAAAACCGACGCTGAATAATGTAACCAGGGCTTAATGGCATTACAGACGTGCATGCAACCATACTATGGCGACCCACAATAGACTGCAAGACGCAAGTCCAATAATAATAATTTAATTTTCTCACTAATCTTATTTAAAGCTAACTTTTAAGATTATTTGAATTTCGAGTCGAATCTACACTTAACAATGAATTAACTCAAAACTATGAAATTTTACTTCTAATTTCAATATTTATATAAGGATTTAGCTGCATTGCATTGGGCTGATTTGATTTAATTATTGAGAAATCCTTTACGTATACTCAAATTAAAGAATTGATTGCGAATCGAAAAATGGATCTCTTTTAAGAAAATGACCGCGTTCAGGGTCGAACTAATGGGCCAAAAACGGTTATAAAAAGTGAGTTCACGTTAGTGGCTATTTATTTACGATTTTGCCTGGCCGAACTTAACGAAGTTTTTATATTCCCACCCTAATGGGCTAGAGGTTATATATCATTTGGTGCGGACAAAAAGTAAAACGTATCGAAAGAGGTATTGTAGACCCTACATATATTTTGACCAAATACGTTTCATGACTTAAAGTCATTTAAGCCATATCCGTCTGTGCGGCTGGTTCTCACAATAACTCGCGAAAGGAGGTAGAAATCGTTTTTAAATTGTGCATGTCGTAATATTTTTCCACAACTGCGTATGGGATTGAAAATGGGTCATATAGCCACATCCCTTCAGGAAGCTCCCACACAAATGTATCATTATGCTTACTTTTGATATTATTGAAATATCTTTAATCCTTATCATGCCATCTAACCCAAAATCAATACTTAGAATCAGGAATATAAGACAGTTAATTCCTAGCCACACCCTTCTATTACCTCTCACACAAGTGACTTTTGTTCGGAGCAGATTAGAACCCATATTATGTACTTGTCACCCAGTGCCTTTAATTAGCATTGATTGTAAATACCGTACTATTTTTGTACTTGCATTAAAATAAAAGGGTTAACACGCCCCATTCTGGTACCTTCCATACAAATGAACCACTCAGTCCACTTTTTATTCTTGAAATATATTTATTGGAAAGCTCACGATCTAACCAAAAATCAATACTTAAGTCCACAATTATAAGGTTAACTTGGTGACTGATAATTGGATTTGTAGACTTCGCACAAAAAACGTTGTCGAGTTTCGAAACAGCTGTACTGTCTGCCTTGCAACCATAGCAAGGAAATTTTAAAAAATTAGGTTAACAAAATATGGAATGTTTAGCTCGTTTGTTCATTTCAGTATCTTGCTTTAACACATTGATCAGGTAATTATCTGCTTGAGACCTCTTGAAAAAATCTTGAAAAGTGAGATAAACAACTGTAACTCGTTTCCGCAAATAAATCGGTAAGTTACCGATTTATGTGACGTCACACCGACTAGATTGAAATTTACCGATTTCTTGATAACTGCTGTTTCTGCAATAAATCGATCTGTGATGTAAAGAAACACAAATCGGAAAGAAACGCTAAGAATTGAAACAGATGACAAGCTGCTTTTTATTTGCATTTGTTTTCATGTACAAATATTTTGTATTAAAACACTGCTATTTTAATATACATATGATATTTGGCTTATATTGCGTCTTCTGGTGTTCCTCAAGGAAGTATTCTAGGCCCGTTGTTCTTAATTCTTTTTATTAATGATATTGCTCTATGCCGATGATTTAAAATTATTTTTGTGCATCAATCCATAGCCGATGTATTTAGTTTGCAAAATGATGTACAGAGTATTGCTAAATGGTGTTCGGAGAATTTTCTTGAAATTAATGTTAAGAAATGTTTCAATGTTTCATATTTTAAATGCAGAAATCCGGTTTTATATGACTATATGCTTAATGATCATAAACTAGTTAATGCTGAAGAAATTGTTGATTAAGGGGTAATATTTGATTCGAAGTTTACATTCGTAAATCACATACATTCTCTTGTACCTAAAGCATACTCACTGTTAGCTTTTATTAAAAGGAATTGTAGAGATTTTGTGGATCCATACACCGTAAAGGTAGTTTATACGTCTTTAGTTAGAGCTAAATTAGAGTATGCGTCCTTAATCTGGAATACCTTTTATTCAATTCACATTTGTAGACTTGAAAAATTCAAAAGAGATTTATATCGTTTGCTCTTCGCTCAACTAATTTTGCTCAACCTCAGCCTTTATATGTAGACAAATGTAGGTTAATTCATTTGAAAACGCTGGACAATAGAAGGACCTTATTATCTCAAGTTTTTCTTCATAAATTGGTTTCGGGCTCGATAGATTCATCGTGTTTGTTGGCACTAGTCGATTTTTGCTTTCCTACCAAAACTTTGCGTCGCTATAACTTGTTTTGTTTACCTTTTCATAGAACGAATTATTCTCTTAATGAACCTATAACTAGAGCAATGAAAGAGTTCAATAGTATCTCCAATCAGAACATTGATTTGTTTGATTCGTTATGTAATTTTATTAATAACTTAGATTTAATTTACTTTTAGATGTAAGAAATAGTCTGTTAGGAATTTGTATTTCCATAGACTTAAATAAATATATTCAAACGACATAACTATTACATACCTTCTGACTCATTTTGTTAAAAATATGCAAACAAATAAAAAAACGAGCAATTAAATAATCTGACAGTTGGTGATGATCGGTTATTTTGCATTACCGATTTCGTTGAAAACGGTTCATAAATTGTCGTAAATTTTAACACACTGCTATCTTAAATGTTTATGTTTTGCTACCTATTTGCAAACACAATTAAACCGCAATAACACAATTAAAACATATTTATTTAATAAAATATTTATTTGTCTAAAATAACAACAATAAAATTGTCTTTGGTTTAAAAAGTTATATTTGGTTACTTGCTTTCTCGTAATTGCAACAGCACTAGAGCAATCGGCACAGTTCTCACTTGGCTTAAAGTTAGTTAGAAAGTTACTTTTCTTACAGAAACACTTTTTTAAGCTATTCCTATTAAAGTAGAATCGGTACAAATGTCATATCACCGATTTGGATCGAGTGAATGGAATAGGAATCGGCAATTTTTTTAACACCAAAGGTGAAAATGACGTCAAATCGTTTATTTCAGTCGGTAACTGCGATCGGTACGAGTTACAGAAACGAGCTGTAATTCGTTCTCATACGTTTGGTGCAAACCGGATATAACAATTTCAGCTTTCCTTTCAAAATTTCTGTGCGCCCGAAATCGCGATGAAAGTAGTGTGCAGCCAAAAAAAAAACAATGTCACTTTGCCATTTCGTAAAAAACTTTCCTTATATTAAAATATAGTTGCCAGAGGTGGTCACGAGCCGGTTAATCCCTCTTCAAAAAATTAGGTTAACAAAATATGGAATTTATGTTAAGATCCCAAATGTATATATAATGATAGTTCTTTCATTTCAATAGAAACTTCAGTAGCGTGAGTATCGAAGTTCTTAATCATTTGTTAGATAGCTGTACAAATAAAAGCGAAATAAACCAATTTTATAAAATCCATCGTATTTCATAAAAAAAAGGGTTAAGTAAAAAATTTACGTTTTTTTAGTTTCGGTCTAAAGTTCTAATTCGAAAATACTTTATTTAGCCGAAAAAAAAGCTAAGTTGGCATCACTGCTCTAATCTCCTTGATTGGAAATGCCTTTGACACTTAAATCGTGAGTACCTTTTCCTAAATATTCTCTTCTCTCCTTTCTCTCATCAATTCATACTCACTCCCACATAGTTCGAAAGTAAAGCTTTCTGGTTTTGCCATCACCTCTTCAGTTCTTTGAAATCTCAGTTGAGATCGGTCGTGTTTGTGTCGTTGTAAACTAAAATCAATAACTAATGCTTGTTAGTTATTATTTGAAGTGTTAAACTGGATGAATAAGTGTGATTAATATCTGGTAAACGAGTAAAAAGCAAAATTTACCGAAAACATACACTGACGATAAGTTTTCTTGCGGCCAATATCAAATTGTGCTGTTGTAGAAAAAATAACTGTTGAAAAAGCTTGATTGCATTTGGTGTAGTGCAAATAAATGAATTCGCCTTTCGCCGCGTTGCATTTGTTGTTGCTCGTTTCCGTTAGTTAACTGTCGTTTGCTTGTGCGTGAGTTTGTAAATCTATGAATCCCTTTGCTTCGGTAGTTGCCGCGGTCGCGTGTGTATGAAAGAGACATAAACATTTTCGCTTCCCGGTTCGTGACAAAAGCAAATTTATAGTATGACTTTCGTGTGTTATTTTAAATGAGTTGTAGTTCAATTGCACGGCGAATTCAAAGATCTTATTGAGCTTTAAGAGTATTTGTTATTGTCATGAGAAGAGAAGTTATATTAAAGAGATAAGTGAAATTAAAAAGCTTTGGAGCTATGACGTAGCAAAAGCTCAGAGTTACAAGGTAAGTTTCGTTAAAATTGTCTTTTCTAATATCCGCTTTCTGCCGTAGAACACAATGGTGTTTATTGCTTAGGCCTAGTACAAGTATTTAGTTCGTTGCCGGGAAAACATTAATCACCGAAAATATGACCCATGAATGCAATTTTGCAAATCGCTGAGAGATCGTATATTAAATTTGTCATTCCGTTAGAATACCCACGAAATAGTGAACTGGGACCCTAAAAAGTATATACTTAGTAGGGACATAAATACTGTTACACACGTTTTATGCTGTAAAATAAATAGTACTGAATGTTTCTGGACCAAATATTTTTTAATATATTTTTTGATGTGTATTGTATCCAAAAAGAATCTACTTATTCGAAACGTCCGCCTTTTGCCTTTACACACGTCTTAACACGAACCTCGTCCATTGGCAAATTGGCCACAGCTCGAACCAAAGCAGCCTTAACAGATCCAATGTTGGGGTATCTTTTGTGACAAACCTTGTTCTCTAAAACCGTCCACAATTTGTAATCCAATACTAGGTTAAAATCTGGACTGCCTGAGGGCCATTCTTCAGAGGAAATGAACGCTGGCAAATTGTTTCGACGACAGGCCTGCGACGTTTTAGCCTTATGGGCCGGCGCAGAATCCTGCTGGAAAGTACATGGCTGGTTTTGGAACAGGAAATTGGTAAGAGGCTTTACAACAGCTTCCAAAATGGTTTCTTGGTCAACTTTGCCCGATGTTTTGACTCCTTGTTCGCAGAAATGCAGGTCAGTGACCCCAACGTAAGAGACACCCCACCAAACCATGACTGATTGTATAGTATGGTCCGGCGCAGAATTCTGCTGGAAAGTCCATGGCTGGTTTTGGAACAAGGAATTGTTAAGAGGCTTCCCAACAGCTTCCAAAATGGTTTCTTGGTCAACTTTGCCCGATGTTTTGACTCCTTGTTCGCAGAAATGCAGGTCAGTGACCCCAACGTAAGAGACACCCCACCAAACCATGACTGAAGCTGGGTGATGACCCTTTTCCACCCTTGGGATCAGTTCAGATGCTTCCTTAGATGACCACGCATACACTCCATAATTTTGCATATTAAATTTTTCCTGAACGGTAAACATTTTTTCATCGGTGAACAAAATTTTTCTGTGCAAGTTATCAGCGTGCTTTACCAAAAGAAGTTTGCATTTTTCAATCCTATTTGTTTTACAGCTGCAGTCAATAAATGCCCGGTACGTCGTTTGAAATCCCCAAGGCCCAAGGCTTTTTTAATGATTCGACTCATGGACTTTTGCGTGATATTCATCTCACGGGCATGATTTTCTGCTTTCGGAGCGGATTTCTGTGAATTCTTGATTTAACGGCTTTGATGACACGCGGTGTTGGAACAGAGCGTGGGCGGTACGACCGGTGGCGGTCTATTATATCTCCAGTCTCCTCAAACAGTTTTATGCATCGGTAGACAAACATGCGGCTAATCCCTAGTGGCCGGAGCGTTTTGAAAATATCCTTTTTTTCATTTCACACTTGAAAAGCTCTATTTTAAAATTCCGTTACAGACTAACGCTATTGAGGTTAGCTTTCATAACCCATATGACATTAACGGGGTATGTTCAGTTCTACTATTGAAATGGGTGTGTTCAATGTTGCAACAGTATTTATGTCCCTACTAAGTATGTATGTATATGCTAGATCGTCGTAAATTCTAAAATGATTTATCCATGTCCGTCCATCCGTGTGTCTGTTTAAAACACTATAGCGATCAACCTAATATCCTACAATTTTTCATGATGATTTTCCAAAAGATCTATTTCACTTTTCTTTAAGGGACTAAAGGACCGTCGCAAAAAAGTACACTTTTTTGGTATTTGCTTTGGAAATAATATTTGTTGTGGACGGGCAATGAATAAAATTGGTACTGATAGATGCCGCGCACTAATTGAAGCGTGGTCCAACTAAAACGAACGATGTTGATTATAAATAAAACAAAAGGTTTTCAGAGAATTACCTAAATATTTTTTATTGTGGTAGAATGATCTATGACAATTATGTGTGAAACAAAATATGTGCCAAATGCGCGCCACGGCTTCTGTGGCATACCTCCATCCGATGATCCATATTTATAATGACTCTGAGACATGATGGGCGTTTAATGTCGTTAATGTGCCAAATTATCTTGTCCTTTAGCTCTTGCATTTGTTCTTGGCTTATTGACAAACATTTTTTCTTTCAAATAACCTTCAAGAAAGAAGTCCAACGGTGTCAAAAGTGGTGGTGGCCAATTAACTTCGCCACGACGTGGGAAACCACGACGATTGAATTTTGCGAGCAAAAGAGACATTGTTTCGTTGGCTGTGTTGGAAAAAAGACAGAAATACGACCTAGTCGATGCACTACGATCTCTCAGTCATATTTCTATTCTCACGTGTTCATATGTAATATTGGATTGTATGTGGCAATATATATTTGTATGTATTGTATGCCACCTTGGAAAGGTAATATTTAAAAAAAAACATTTTTTTTTAACAAAAAATACCTTAGAAATAAATGTTGCAAAAAAGTGAAAAAACTGATATTTGAGCTTCCCGAAAATGACTTATTTGATATGTGGTAGTGGAATTTTTTTCCTTATGATAAAAGCTATCGATAGAACAAACTCGATTGCTAAATCGACCCTTTGTGTTACGGTTATTCGAAAATATAGACTGATTTGTTTTAATGTTATAGGGCACAAATGTTAGTCGATTTTAACGCTCTATGCTATATTTGTAGGATCGGATGTAAAATGTATTCGGATGTAAAATGTATCAACCCTAAAATCAGGAAGGTCTTTTGTGTGGGGGCTATACAAAAAAATGGACCTATGTGGTCTAGTTTCACCGCAGTATACTAAGGGTCGTTCACAACGTACCGTGGAAATTTGAGCGTGGTCGGGTGTGATTTATAGCATCTACCGCTGGACCTCAAATCGGGAGGTACCTTTGTGTTGAACATTTTCGAAAACATGGACCGACATGTCACCTTCTTTCACCAGAGATATGTGTAGGTCACTGGTAACGGTTTTTGCAAAATTTGGTCGAAATCAGGTGTAATATGTGGCTTTAGGAGTTGTAGATTTTGAATTCGGGTAGGACCTTTGTATTTACGGCAATACTGTTAGCAAAGCCAACTTAACTCTTTTCACAACACACGTTGTGAATTAAATCTATTGATAGCTCTCAAAGTGGAGTCTCTGTAGAGTTGGTAAGAGTGAATAATATTTTCGTGGGCAATTGTTTAAAGAAAACTTGAAAAGTGAGATATACAACAGTAGTTCTTACTAGTTTGGTGAGAGCCTAGTCCTTAAGATTTCGGTTTTCCTTTCAACAGTTGCCGAGAAGCTTTCTAATGAAGGTCGTCACGGACTCGAAATCGTATTTAGCCTCGGAATTCAATGCCATTTTGTTAAAAACTTGTTCTCTATTTAAATATAGATGCAAGAGATCTCGAGCCGGTTAAAACCTGTTCAACGGTATTAAAAAAACACTAAAACTTCGTCACGAAGCAGAATGTTACATTTATTATACGGTTCGAAGTAATTCGAGGTCTTGGCACATGGGTCTAAGGTCCCTATTGTGGGGAAAAACTAGTCCTTTCGAACATGGACTTATGGGCTCTCAGAAACACACAGATTAGCCACATGTTCGTCTACCGATGCATACAACTGTTTGAGGAGACGAGATGTAAAAGACCGCCATCGGTCGGGTCGCCCACGCTCTGTTCGAACACCGCATGTCATCAAAGCCGTTAAATCAATGATTCACAAAAAGTCGCTCTGAAAACAGAAAATCATAGCCCGTGAGATGAATATCATGCAAAAGTCCATTAGTCGAATCATTAAAACGACTTGGGACTTGGGGCTGTCAAACGAAGTACCGGGCATTTATTGACTGCTGCTTTAGAAAATAGGGTTGAAAAATCCGAACGTCTTTTGGTGAAGCACGCTGATAACTTGCACAGAAAAATTTTGTTCACCGATGAAAAAATTTTTACGTTAAGGAAAAATTTAACAAGCAAAATGATAGAGTGTATGCGCGGTCATCTAAGGAAGCATATGAACTGATCCCAAGGGTGGAAAATGGTCATCACCCAGCTTCAGTCATGGTTTGTGGGGTGTCTCTTACGATGGGGTCACTGACCTGCATTTATGCGAACAAGGAGTCAAAACATCGGCCAAAGTTTACCAAGAAACCGTTTTTAAAGCTGTTGTGAAGCCTCTTAACAATTCCGTGTTCCAAAACCAGCCATGGACTTTCCAGCAGAATTCTGCGCCGGCCCATAAGGCTAAAACGTCCCAGGCCTGGCTTCGAAACAATTCGCCAGCGTTCATTTCCTCTGAAGAATGGCCTTCAGGCAGTCCATATTTGAACCCATTGGATTACAAATTGTGGACGGTTTTAGAGGACAAGGTTTGTCACAAAAGATACCCCAACATTGGATCTCTTAAGACTGCTTTGGTTCGAGCTGCGGCCAATTTTCCAATGGACGAGCTTCGTGCAGCTATTGACGATTGGCCAGTGCGACTTAAGGAGTGTGTGTAAAGGCAAAAAGTGGACATTTTGAATAAGTAGATTCTTTTTGGATACAATATACATCAATAAATATATTAAAAAATATTTGGTCCAAAAACATTCAGTAGTTTTTATTTTACAGCATAAAACGTGTGTAACAGTACGAGTATTAATGTCCGTACTAAGTATATCTAAATTAAAGGATTTGGGCAATTTTTGCACTCGGACATGCCCATAGGGGTCTTTCAACTATGGGCATAGCTATGAGGAGGACAACATTTCATAGGGCCCCAAAAATGTTGTTCTGAAAAACATGAACCCAACAACGCAATCCATGGAGAATAGTTTTAATGCTTCGGTCCGGGCGAACTTACGAATTGTCCACTTCCTTTTAGCTTATTTTGAATTTAGTTGTCGAAATTGTCGTTTATAGCCGCCTAGCTCTCTACACAAATTAAAACAAATTCTGATCCTGCGATGCACTCAAAGTCGTGTAAAACACGAATCTGAAACCGAAAAATATGTCAAAATGAGCTTTTCCATTAAAAACATTGTATTCAGCACAATTTTAAATGTCGCTTAAAATCGCTTGGGTCTCTTTATAAACTAAGCAAAAATCTAAGCTAGCAGTGTAACCAAGTATTTTTTTAAAGTAAGTATGCCTTTTACAAATAATCCGAAAAAGTAAATTGCTCAAAACGGGAATTTCGGCCAATTTTGGCATCATTTGGGCCAAAAACAAACCACTTGAAAAACTAGTTGGTACCAAATGGAGAATGTCTTTTACCATCGCTGTTCCTTCTACTTCAACATAGTTTCTGTACGCTGTTTTTTGTGCGATGTAAAGTCTTGAATCAATATAAAAATATTTTAGTTTTCAATAATTTAGTCTTTTTCTTCAGTACATATTTTTAAATAGCATTAAGCCTTTCCATTAGATAAAAGCAGCAGCAGCAGTTTTAACGAAGTACCCATTCGTCATCCATAATGCATCGCATGCACTTGATTATATCGAAAATTCGACAAATGCAATTTCAGTAAACGAAACGGAGGCCATGCAAGTGCCAGCCAGCCAGCACCCATTTGAATCAATATCATCGCCTCCAGAGTGATAAATTAACTCATGAAGAGTGTCCTTACCGAAGAGCACAGCGAATCATATCGATCTCATATCAAATAAAGTGCATTCACATGCCCTTCACGACACCCTCACAAATATGGCATGGCATGGCATGGAACCCATAGTCCATGTACTCGTATGTCCCCGTGTACGGTACAGGCGAGGCATGCACCACAACGGCGGAAGACTTGCAACAAGCAACCATCTGCAATTGTTATGACAATGACGATGACGACAGGCAGACAGACAGACACTGAGGATGGTGGGCACAGAGTTCATGAAACATTTAAAGTGAATGCACTTTAACAATTAATTCAGTAAATTTATCATTTTAATTTAATACCATTTCAGAGCATAAGACTCTTCTTTATTTTAATCTGTTTTCCCCACCGCCCTCTTATGCACCAGCGGCAAGAACAACCACAAGGACGTAGTCTTTAGCATGTATTCACCGGGGCGAAATAGAGGAGACAATTTATACAGTCCAATTCACCCACTATAAAGAATAAGTTGCAGGAAAAATGCACAACAAATGCATCATAGCTGCAGTGCATACGAGGGCCGATCGCAGATTTACACTTAAACTTAATGGTTAAGTGGAAATTATGACTTACGAAAAAATGATGGTGAAATTATAGAAGCGCTACTTTTGAGGTGATTTAGAAAAGTTTGGGGAGCGTGAAGTATACTCGTACTGACACCACCTAACAAACAATACATTCAATCCGGTAGCCTAAGTTTATTCTTAGTTGTTATTGTCCTAGACTGGGCTCGATTAACATCTTATTTATTAGGTTTAATACCTATATTATTAGGTTTAAGGTATCGAATGAAAAGTCATTGAAATGTCTTAACAAAAAGTAGCAGTGCCTCATTAATATGAAACAAAAGTACCCGATACCAGAAGTTCGAATGTACTTTATTCCTTTAAGGAACAAACCAGGAACTTTTCTCAAATCAGTGAGCTATTGACGATATCATTTTTCGACTCACTGACCGGGACCTACTGTCTAAGGCAGGCTACGAAAATTTTTAACTTGGTAAATGGTATAAAAGTCATGTATGCTACCCCTCATACCACGGCGACCCACGATGGACTGCAAGACAAAAATCCAATAATAATATGATTTTTTCATTAAGCTTTTAACGAGCTATCTTTTAAGATTGTTCAAACGTCGGGTGCGAATCAACATTTAACAATGAATTTAATCAAAAGAAATGAAATTTCCTCACGAATTTGATGATTTTTTTAGGATTTGGCAGCATTGCGGTCTCAATTGATCAAATTATTAAGAAATTCAATACGCATATTCAAATAAAGGGATTGGCTGCGAATTGAAATATGGATTTATTTTAAAGATTAGACTGAAATCGGTGTTGAGCTCATGGACCCAAAAAACGGTCTTTTTCTGACGAATTTACGGCGATAGCCACCACCGTAAATTTGATATAAAATACCGTTTTTTTGGTCCATGAGTTCGACACCGATTTCAGTATAATAAGATTTTGGAACTTAACGACTGTTTTTATATCTTGAGGTATTTTTTTTAAATTAAAAAAAAAAATACTAAAATTTTGATCTTTGTAGAATCTTTATTGTTTATTCGAAAGGACATTTTATGCCATTTATTTTTTGAATACAATTTCCTTTAAATGTTGACCGCAACTACTCCTCAGGGTGTCCATCCTGAGGGTGCAATTTTGGATGACTCGTTCTAGCATTTCGATCGGAATAGCGTTTATGGTAGCTGGTTTGTCAGCATTGACTTAAAACTTTACGTAGCCCCAAAGAAAAAAGTCTGAAGGTGTGATACTAGTATCACACGATCTAGGCGGCCAACTCAACGGTTTAAAACGTAAAATTAAATTCGAATTGACCTCTCAATAGATGCATTGTTTGAGCAGTTGTATGGCAGGTGACACTGTCCTGTTGAAACCAAATGTTGTCAATATCACGGGCTTTCATTTCAGGTAGCAAAAAGTCCGCTAACATGGCGTGATAGCGAGCACCATTCTCGGTTACGTCCCGGCCAAAATCGTTTAAAAAAAAACATGGACCGATGATTTTAACAACCCTTAAACCGCATCAAACCGTGGTTTTCGCGGTGTAAGTCTTTCTATGAAGAAATGGCAACCATACTGAAAAGCAAAAAAAAAAGTTTAACAAAACTATATATTCTTGATCCTCGTAAAGTTCTAAGACGATCTAGCCATGTTGTCCGGCTGTCCGTCTGTTGAAAACAAGATAGAGCCTACATAAAAACAGCTAGGGAGCTGAAATTTTGCACAAACATGTGTAGTTAACCTAGCATGGTTGATATTGAAAATGGGCTATATAGCTTTACGGGAAGTTGGTGTTGGAGACCCTCAACCGACACTACCTCATAAAAATGAGTTTTTTATTTGGAAATATCCGTCCAGTTTCTTGAGTAAAATCACTGAAGTTTTGCAAATAATAATCTCTATATAGGCGCAATCATCTACGTAAAAATGGTTTAGATTGGGCCACCATTTCTTGTACCTCCCATACAAACGGCCTTATGGGCCTTGAGAAATAATATGACTATAACTCACCACAAACTTGACCTATCGAAATGAAATTTTACACATCAAAATTTCTATATACAGCACACTCTATGCTGAATTCGGTTGAGATCGGAAAAGTCCTACTGATGGAGGGTATCCAAAGTTCGGCACAGCCAAATTTAACATTTTTTACTTGTTAAATATATTTCTGTCCAAATAATGAAAATGTGAATATTTATCATCAAAAATGGTTTTTATCGTTTTTCAAAGTATTATCCAGCATGATTTATACACTTTTGCATGCGCTCAAACCAATTGTCAAAGCACTTTTTCCACTCCGTTTAAGACAAACAAACATGGTTTTTGAACTCTTCAACAGCATCTTCTGGCGATGAAAATCGTTGACCACGCATTTTTTTCTTGATATGTTATAGTCAGGGCTGTACGGCGGCTGACCCATTAATACGAGGTTTTGGCCGGTCAAAAAGGCGTGCATCGAAGAACTTTAATCTTTGTATGACGATGAAGCACCATCCTATAGCACTGTGAAAAACTGGTTTAATGAATTCAATCGTGGTCGACGCTCGCTCAAAGACAAAGGTCTTCCAAAAACGGCCGCTGTGCCAGAGAACATTGATGCCGTGCGTGAACTGATAATGCAAGATTGTCATGTGACATAGAGGCATCCTTGGGCATTTCTTCCACCACCATACATTCGTTATTGCATGAAGACCTGGGCGTTAAGAAGGTTTGATCTCTTTGGATCCCGCACAATTTGACAATCGCTCAAAAAAGGGCTCGTGTCGATTGATGCAGAGAAATTTTGAAAAAAATTCTTAAGACGTTTATAAGATCGTCACAGGTGACGAATCATGGATCTATGCATATGAGCCCGCAACAAAGCAGCAATCGACCGTGTGGGTCTTGGAAGACGAGCCAAATCTAACGAAAGTTGTTTATGGAAGAAGCACTTCGTAGCAACTGGTCGCCTGTTTCTTCGGCAAAACTGGCCATGTGGCAATTGTTCCGCTTGAGCAAAGTAGGACGGCCAATTCTGAGTGGTACACCACAATTTGTTTGCCTGAAGTCTTCGGAGAAATTCGATAAGGAAAAAGACGAATCCTTGTGCACCATGACAATGCGAGCTCTCACTCATCGGTTTAAACCAGTGCCTTTTTGACCTGCCAAAACGTAGAATTAATGGGTCATCCGCTCTACAGCCCTGACTTGTCACCCAATGACTTATTTTTATTTCCGCACGTAAAGAAAAAAATGCGTGGTCAACGATTTTGTGTCGCCAGAAGATGCTGTTAAAGCGTTCAAAAACCATGCGTTTGGAGGTGTCTCAATCGGAGTGGAAAAAGTGCTTCGACAATTGGTTTGGACGCATGCAAAATTGTGTAAATCATGCTGGAGAATACTTTGAAAAACAATAAAACCATTTTTGAAGATAAATATTCGCATTTTCATTATTAGACCAGAAATATATATAGCAGCCCTCGTATCTTCAATCCTTATCATGCGATCTATCCCAAAATCAATACTTAGGATCACGGTTATAGGATTAACTTAAAGACAAATAATATAATTCCTAACCACGCCCCTTCTGCTACCTCTCACAAGAATGACTTTTGTTTAGTGGAGACTACAACCCATATTACTTATCACCCAGTGCGTTAATTTCGCTAAGATTGTGAACACCGTAATGTTTGTATAACGGCTTTGCACTTGCACATTACAAAAAGGGGTTGGCATTCTGGTAGCTCCCATACAAATGCAACACTCAGCCCACTTTCTTATTTTTAAAATATCTAACTATCTAACCCAAAATCAATACTTAAGACCACCATTATAAGGTAAACTTTTTTTTTTTAAATAACCAACACTCAGGGGACGTGCCCTATACATTGCACCGCATGTCGATTGGAAAGTAAAGGATCGGAGGGGGGAAGAGGGAGTTATGTTTATTGACACTTGCTTTGAACTTCTGGATGTCGTAATTAGTGGAAATACATTCGCCGGAAGTCGATTCCACATACGGACTGTACGAGCGAAAAACGAATTTGATCTGTAGTGTATAGTGCGGTCAACTGGCCAATCGATAACAAACGGACTGATATGTGGATTCCTAGCCATGCCCTTCTGGTACTTCTCACACAGTTGTGCAGTGTCGATTAGAACCCACATTACTCTTCACATACGGCCTGGAATTAACTTAACAACGAACTACGTTATGTAGCTTTATAACGGCTTTAGACACGTGTACGAAAGTAGAAGATGACACGCCCTATTCGGGTACCTCTAGTGCAAATGCACCACTCCGCCCACATTTGGTATTCTTATAATTATTTGAATATTATTCATATCGTATGTTTCTGTAATTAGCAAATATAATATAAATTAGACTAGCTGTCGAAAATTTGGAGCCTTTGCCAAGCCCCTGATTTGCACCTTCTACACGCACCCTGTACTATCCGGGAGTAGATTGAAACCAAAAAAGCATTTAAGTTGGGCCACTTTTGACAACCTTAATTCGTTTGATCGTTATAGGTATTTCAAAAGAAATACAAACGGACTTGGCTCAAAGGTCCTTGAATTTAACGAGATCAGTAATATAGATGAGTACAGAGTCGAGGTGTAACAAACAGAAGGACAGATATAAAGTAGTATACACTCAATCCTATGGTGGATTGGGGTATATAACCAGAAATATCAGTTTTAATGTGAGAGGTACGGCGCAGCGACAGTAGTAACAACAATTTAAGCTCTTAAAATGTTATGAAACTTTTCATTGAATCTATGAGGAAGGTCTTTGATTCTACAATATTTTTTTAGAGCAATAGAATAGCTATCTTTTACTTGGAAACATTTCTTATACTGCCCTCGTAGTTGGACGCATTTATTCATCATTCTGATTTTTTTGTGCAACAAACCAAAAAGAAACAGTCAAATGCATATAAAATAGCATAAAGGCCATACACAGGCCGAATCACACAAACAACTGCACAAAATATATACTTACAACCGTTTTTCCATACACGAGTACGCACACACACGTACGCCTACGAGTACATAAATACATACAAGTATAATATACTCATAGAGCAGTACACCAAACTGCTGCGGCCGCTTTGTGTGGCACAACTCATATGGACCAGGGCATGCAACCAAACAGTGAGCCGAGCCCGCCCTAGTGCTTTCCAGCGATGACGGTGGCGATGATGCTGATGACGACGACGACAACAACGTCGCTGATGATGTTGTGTTGATGATGTACTCCCAAAGTATCGCAGATACTTGCTTTCCATGCTGTTGCTGCTCCCATGCAGTTACAACAACTGTTGCTTGTGCAACAATTTAAGGACGGCGGGCGGTGATGGCTTATGGGGTTGATGGTGCTTTGAGCATCCAGCGTTTTGAGCTGTGCCAAGTTTTGCCTACACGACACAGGCAACAGAGGTTCTTGTTTCCCTTCTTGCAATTGTTGCTGCTACTGCCGCCGCAATTGCAGTTGTACTATTTGCTTTGATGCATACAAAAGATGGATTTTGTACGATCGTTGTATGTGCGACTACACCCTGAGCCTATTTACGCGTATGCCAGCTGTATGTCTGTCGGTATGTACCGATGTACATGCATATGTACGTATGCCCATATGCGCCGCATTAAAGTTATTCGCAAAAAGCATAAAATAATTGCGAGTGGTAAAATTAGGGTTGGCAAGGATCTAATGTGCCCTACTTTTAGCTGGCAGGATTGTGTCACCAGCACGTATTTCGTATAACAGCTCTTACTTTCTCTCTCTCTCTCGCTCTCTCTCTCTCTCTCTGTAAGCTTAAATTAGTAAGCTTGATATTATTTCTGTACTTACAGTTTGGGAGTTTTAAGTCGGCTATGATAAAACTACTACCAAAGAAGTTTTACAGGGTGTCCGTCAGGAAGGTACACTCGTACTACTTTGTTTGTTTATAATTTCGGATTCAATAAAAGAGAATGGATCTTATATTGATAAATGTTTTATATAATGTCGGCAATTATGTATGGACTACAATATCAGATAAATGTCCGCCTCTGTTAGCCTCACAAATGCGAGCCCTTTTGAGTCCATGTTTCATTACATTCTCACACTTTTCACGCGGTATTTCATTAATTTCATCACGAATATTTTGTTTGCGTTACTCAAGCGTTGTTGGTTTGTTTGCATAAACCTCATATATCCCCACAAAAAGGAGTCCGTAGCATTCAAATCAGGACTGGCCTCTACCAATCAACATCACCATTTCATGAAATAACTTGTTGTGGAAAGAGGTCTCGCAATAATTGCATTGTAATTCTGGTTCTAGCACCGTCTTGTTAATACCACATGTTAACCAAGCCCAAAGCTTACAGTTCTGGCCACAAAAAGTTTTTAATCATTTCACGATATCGCTCCCCATTGACAGTTACCGTTACGCCGTTTTCATTTTCATTGAAGTAAGGTCCAATGATTCAGGAAGGCCAGTCGGTCACTTTTAATGGATGCAAAGATGACTGATTAATAATTTGAGGGTTTTCCATTGCCCAGAATCCATCGCATATCCATTCAGATGAAAATGTGGCCCGTCACTCATTATGATTTTTCATGAAAATCGGTGTTGTCATGGGCGTCTTGAGGAAGAAGCTCTTGTGTCAACTGAATCTTAAATGGAAACAAATGCAAATTCTTGTGCAAAATTGTGGCAAAAATTGTTCTACGAAGACCTAACTCCTGAGTACGGCGTCGAATTGAGGTTGATGGATTGTTTTGAACACTTTCTTGAGCAGCAGTAATGCTTTCAGCCGATATTGCAGGACGTTGTGGTCCATGCTTGAGCCTATCAGCTACAGACCCTCTTTCTTCGAAATCATTCACTACGCGATAAATAGTGCGTTTTGATGGTACGTTGTTTCTCCAAAAAAATTTACGTAACTTTCTCACCGTCCAGTAATCGATGATTGATTTTGATAAAATGTTTAAAGGTTTAAAACACGTTGGTTTATCGAATATTTTTCCATAATAAATCTGCCACGACTCTACGTCACGACTGCCAAATATAAACTGTCAAGACTAATGTTTACCAAAATGCCGACATATCAAAGTAGTATACCTTCTAGGCGGAAACCCTGTATTTTAGAGAAAAGTACCACCTTAAGCTATGGTATGGATACAAATAGCAATTGATTTTCTGTTGGAAGAATACAACTTTTTCTTTACGTCACTTCATAGCACCTAAGATTTTTAATGGCAATAAATCCATTTAATCCAGTGATTTACATAACTTTTTAAAATATACTCGTACAATAGTCAACTAGTTAAGGCCTTATTCAAAGGTAGTTTTTTTGTAAATAAAAACATTTATTTGGCAGCACTGTCTTCTGACACCTACAGTAACTTTATGCTATACGACACCGCAACAAAGCGGCAATAATAAGCTGAGTTTGAAAGAACCTCTTAATTAAGCCCAAACTAAAAAAATCTCTCTGGCTTGACTTATAAAATACGCTTATATATCTTCTCTGCTATTGCGTTAATAGAAAACGTTACAGGATCATTAAACTCGAAAAAGCGTCAGAATTTCGCTGTTAAACCATTGCTCCAAAATGTGCGAAATACCCGCTTTTGGTTATCAAAGCCACACATTTACTGTAGTTTATAATTAGATTAATTCTCGTTCACTTTGAAGAATCATATGCATTAGTACAACAACTATAGCAAGCGTTTGACTGAACCTTCCATGCTGCCATTTTCAGGGCACATTAACATTTTCGTAACGACTACAGGACTACACCCATGGCTTCTACGTTTACCATTGCTACCCTAGAGAAGAAATTTAGGGCAAGTAGATTTACCTGTAGATATGAGACTGTTTCGCAATCAAGGTTCAAATTTTGCTAAAGAAAATCAAGCATTATATTTAAATTAAGATTAACATTTCGCTAGAACAATTTACTGAACTTATGAGTCGCCTTCTTTGATAAAAAAGAAGGTTACGAATGAGGGCGATTAGACGCTTAATTTAGGAGATATAGCTGATTTAAGTTTTTATAGGAAATTCCAACTTTTTTCACCCAGAAAAGGGGTGGTCACGAACTAAGCCTATTTTTGTAGACTAGACGCTTAGTTTACGAGATATAGCTGATTTAAGTTTTTATAGAAATTTCCAACTTTTTTCACCCAGAAAAAAGCTGGTCACGAATTAAGCTGATTTTGTCGATTAGACGCTTAGTTTAGGAGATATAGCTGATTTAAGTTTTATAGGAAATTTTAACTTTTTCACCCAGAAATGGGATGGTCCCAAATTTGGCTTATTTTGTAGATTAGACGCTTAGTTTAGGAGATATAGCTGATTTAAGTTTTTAAAGGAAATTCCAACTTTTTTCACCTAGGAAAAGGGTGGTTACGAATTAAGCTTATTTTGTCGATTAGACGCTTAGTTTAGGAGATATAGCTGATTGAAGTTTTTATAGGGAATTCCAACCTTTTTCACCCAGAAAAGAGGTGGTCACGAATTAAGCCTATTTTGTCGATTAGACGCTTAGTTTAGGAGATATAGCTAATTTTTATAGGAAATTCCAACCTTTTTTACCCGGAAAAGGGGTGGTCACAAATGAAGCCTATTTTGTCGATTACACGCTTAGTTTAGGAGATATAGCTGATTTAAGTTTTTATAGGAATTTCTAACCTTTTTCACCCAAAAAGGGGTGGTCACGAATTAAGCTTATTTTGTCGATTAGACGCTAAGTTTAGGAGATATAGCTGGTTTAAGTTTTTACAGGAAATTTCAACCTTTTTCATCCATAAAAGGAGTGGTCACGAATTAAGCTTATTTTGTCGATTAGACGCTTAGTTTAGGAGATATAGCTGATTTAAATTTTTTTATAGGAAATTCCAACCTTTTTCAGCCAGAAAAGGGGTGGTCACGAATTAAGCCTATTTTGTCGATTAGACGCTTAGTTTAGGAGATATAGCTGATTTAAGTTTTTATAGGAATTTCTAACCTTTTTCACCCAAAAAGGGGTGGTCACGAATTAAGCTTATTTTGTCGATTAGACGCTTAGTTTAGGAGATATAGCTGATTTAAGTTTTTATTGGAAATTCCAACCTTTTTCACCCAGAAAAGTGGTGGTCACGAATTAAGCTTATTTTGTCGATTAGACGCTTAGTTTAGGAGATATAGCTGAATTAAGTTTTTATAGGAAATTCCAACCTTTTTCACCCAGAAAAGGGGTGGTCACGAATTAAGCTTATTTTGTCGATTAGACGCTTAGTTTAGGAGATATAGCTGATTTAAGTTTTTATAGGAAACTCCAACCTTTTTCACCCATAAATGGGGTGGTCACGAATTAAGCTTATTTTGTCGATTAGACGCTTAGTTTAGGAGATATAGCTGATTTAAGTTTTTATAGGAAATTCCAACCTTTTTCACCCAGAAAAGGGGTGGTCACGAATTAAGCTTATTTTGTCGATTAGACGCTTAGTTAAGGAGATATAGCTGATTTAAGCTTTTATAGGAAATTCCAACCTTTTTCACACAGAAAAGGGGCGGTCACGAATTAAGTTTATTTTGTCGATTAGACGCTTAGTTTAGGAGATATAGCTGATTTAAGTTTTTATAGGAAATGCCAACTTTTTTCACCATAAATGGGGCGGTCACGAATTAAGCTTAATTTGTCGATTAGACGCTTAGTTTAGGAGATATAGGAAATTCCAACATTTTTCACCCAGAAAAGGGGTGGTCACGAATTAAGCTTATTTTGTCGATTAGACGCTTAGTTTAGGAGATATAGCTGATTTAAGTTTTTATTTGAAATTCCAACCTTTTTCACCCATAAAAGGGGTGGTCACGAATTAAGCTTATTTTGTCGATTAGACGCTTAGTTAAGGAGATATAGCTGATTTAAGTTTTTATAGGAAATTCCAACTTTTTTCACCATAAATGGGGCGGTCACGAATTAAGCTTAATTTGTCGATTAGACGCTTAGTTTAGGAGATATAGGAAATTCCAACATTTTTCACCCAGAAAAGGGGTGGTCACGAATTAAGCTTATTTTGTCGATTAGACGCTTAGTTTAGGAGATATAGCTGATTTAAGTTTTTATTTGATATTCCAACATTTTTCACCCATAAAAGGGGTGGTCACGAATTAAGCTTATTTTGTCGATTAGACGCTTAGTTTAGGAGATATAGCTGATTTAAGTTTTTATAGGAATTTCCACCCTTTTTAACCCAGAAAAGGGGTGGTCACGAATTAAGCTTATTTTGTCGATTAGACGCTTAGTTTAGGAGATATAGCTGATTTAAGTTTTTATTGGAAGTTTTAGGAGATATAGCTGATTTAAGTTTTTATAGGAAATTCCAACCTTTTTCACCCAGAAAAGGGGTGGTCACGAATTAAGCTTATTTTGTTGATTAGACGCTTAGTTTAGGAGATATAGCTGATTTAACTTTTTATAGGAAATTCCAACCTTTTTCATCCAGAAAAGGGGTGGTCACGAATTAAGCTTATTTTGTCGATTAGACGCTTAGTTTAGGAGATATAGCTGAAATAAGTTTTTATAGGAAATTCCAACCTTTTTCACCCAGAAAAGGGGTGGTCACGAATTAAGCTTATTTTGTCGATTAGACGCTTAGTTTAGGAGATGTAGCTGATTTAAGTTTTTATAGGAAATTCCAACTTTTTTCACCCAGAAAAGGGGTGGTCACGAATTAAGCCTATTTTGTCGATTAGACGCTTAGTTTAGGAGATATAGCTGATTTAAGTTTTTATAGGAAATTCCAACCTTTTTCACCAATAAAAGGAGGGTCACGAATTAAGCCTATTTTGTCGATTAGACGCTTAGTTTAGGAGATATAGCTGATTTAAGTTTTTATAGGAAATTCCAACCTTTTTCACGAATAAAAGGATGGTCACGAATTAAGCTTATTTTGTCGATTAGACGCTTAGTTTATGAGATATAGCTGATTTAAGTTTTTATAGCAAAATTCCAACCTTTTTCACCCATAACAGGGGTGGTCACGAATTAAGCTTATTTTGTCGATTAGACGCTTAGTTTAGGAGATGTAGCTGATTTAAGTTTTTATAGGAAATTGCAACTTTTTTCACCCAGAAAAGGGGTGGTCACGAATTAAGCCTATTTTGTCGATTAGACGCTTAGTTTAGGAGATATAGCTGATTTAAGTTTTTATAGGAAATTCCAACCTTTTTCACCAATAAAAGGAGGGTCACGAATTAAGCCTATTTTGTCGATTAGACGCTTAGTTTAGGAGATATAGCTGATTTAAGTTTTTATAGGAAATTCCAACCTTTTTCACGAATAAAAGGATGGTCACGAATTAAGCTTATTTTGTCGATTAGACGCTTAGTTTAGGAGATATAGCTGATTTAAGTTTTTATAGGAAATTCCAACCTTTTTCACGAATAAAAGGATGGTCACGAATTAAGCTTATTTTGTCGATTAGACGCTTAGTTTAGGAGATATAGCTGATTTAAGTTTTTATAGCAAAATTCCAACCTTTTTCACCCATAACAGGGGTGGTCACGAATTAAGCTTATTTTGTCGATTAGACGCTTAGTTTAGGAGATGTAGCTGATTTAAGTTTTTATAGGAAATTCCAACTTTTTTCACCCAGAAAAGGGGTGGTCACGAATTAAGCCTATTTTGTCGATTAGACGCTTAGTTTAGGAGATATAGCTGATTTAAGTTTTTATAGGAAATTCCAACCTTTTTCACCAATAAAAGGATGGTCACGAATTAAGCCTATTTTGTCGATTAGACGCTTAGTTTAGGAGATATAGCTGATTTAAGTTTTTATAGGAAACTCCAACCTTTTTCACCAATAAAAGGATGGTCACGAATTAAGCTTATTTTGTCGATTAGACGCTTAGTTTAGGAGATATAGCTGATTTAAGTTTTTACAGGAAATTCCAAATTTTTTCACCCAGAAAAGTAGTGGTCACGAATTAAGCTTATTTTGTCGATTAGACGCTTAGTTTAGGAGATATGGCTGAATTAAGTTTTTATAGGAAATTTTAACCTTTTTCACCCATAAAAGGGGTGGTCACGAATTAAGCTTATTTTGTCGATTAGACGCTTAGTTTAGGAGATATAGTTGATTTAAGTTTTTATAGGAAATTCGAACCTTTTTCACCCATTAAAGGGGTGGTCACGAATTAAGCTTATTTTGTCGATTAGACGCTTAGTTTAGGAGATATAGCTGATTTAAGTTTTTATAGGAAATTCCAACCTTTTTCACGAATAAAAGGATGGTCACGAATTAAGCTTATTTTGTCGATTAGACGCTTAGTTTAGGAGATATAGCTGATTTAAGTTTTTATAGCAAAATTCCAACCTTTTTCACCCATAACAGGGGTGGTCACGAATTAAGCTTATTTTGTCGATTAGACGCTTAGTTTAGGAGATGTAGCTGATTTAAGTTTTTATAGGAAATTCCAACTTTTTTCACCCAGAAAAGGGGTGGTCACGAATTAAGCCTATTTTGTCGATTAGACGCTTAGTTTAGGAGATATAGCTGATTTAAGTTTTTATAGGAAATTCCAACCTTTTTCACCAATAAAAGGATGGTCACGAATTAAGCCTATTTTGTCGATTAGACGCTTAGTTTAGGAGATATAGCTGATTTAAGTTTTTATAGGAAACTCCAACCTTTTTCACCAATAAAAGGATGGTCACGAATTAAGCTTATTTTGTCGATTAGACGCTTAGTTTAGGAGATATAGCTGATTTAAGTTTTTACAGGAAATTCCAAATTTTTTCACCCAGAAAAGTAGTGGTCACGAATTAAGCTTATTTTGTCGATTAGACGCTTAGTTTAGGAGATATGGCTGAATTAAGTTTTTATAGGAAATTTTAACCTTTTTCACCCATAAAAGGGGTGGTCACGAATTAAGCTTATTTTGTCGATTAGACGCTTAGTTTAGGAGATATAGTTGATTTAAGTTTTTATAGGAAATTCGAACCTTTTTCACCCATTAAAGGGGTGGTCACGAATTAAGCTTATTTTGTCGATTAGACGCTTAGTTTAGGAGATATAGCTGATTTAAGTTTATATAGGAAGTTCCAACGTTTCTCACCCAGAAAAGGGGTGGTCACGAATTAAGCTTATTTTGTCGATTAGACGCTTAGTTTAGGAGATATAGCTGATTTAAGTTTTTATAGAAAATTCCAACGTTTTTCACCCAGAAAAGGGGTGGTCACGAATTAAGCTTATTTTGTCGATTAGACGCTTAGTTTAGGAGATATAGATGACCACGCCTTTTTCACCCATAAAAGGGAAGGTCACGAATTAAGCTATTTTGTCGATTAGACACTTAGTTCAACAGATATAGCTGATTTAAGTTTTTATAGGAAACTCCCACTTTTTTCACCCAGAGAAGGGGCGGTCACGAATTAAGCTTATTTTGTCGATTAGTCGTTTAGTTGAGGAGATATAGCTGATTTAAGTTTTCATAGGAAATTCCAACTTTTTTCTCCCAGAAAAGGGGTGGTCACGAATTAAGCTTATTGTGTCGATTAGACGCTTAGTTTAGGATATATAACTGATTTAAGTTTTATAGGAAATTCCAACCTTTTTCACCCAGAAAAGGGGTGGTCACGAATTAAGCTTATTTTGTCGATTAGACGCTTAGTTTAGGAGATATAGCTGATTTAAGTTTTTATAGGAAAATTCCAACCTTTTTCACCCAGAAAAGGGGTAGTCACGAATTAAGCTTATTTTGTCGATTAGACGCTTAGTTTAGGAGATATAGCTGATTTAAGTTTTTTTAGGAATTTCCAACCTTTTTAACCCAGAAAAGGGGTGGTCACGAATTAAGCTTATTTTGTCGATTAGACGCTTAGTTTAGGAGATATAGCTGATTAAAATTTTTATAGGAAATTTCAACCTTTTTCACCCAGAAAAGGGGTGGTCACGAATTAAGCCTATTTTGTCGATTAGACGCTTAGTTTAGGAGATATAGCTGATTTAAGTTTTTATAGGAAATTCCAACCTTTTTCACCCATAAAAGGGGTGGTCACGAATTAAGCTTATTTTGTCGATTAGACGCTTAGTTTAGGAGATATAGCTGATTGAAATTTTTATAGAAAATTCCAACCTTTTTCACCCAGAAAAGGGGTAGTCACGAATTAAGCTTATTTTGTCGATTAGACGCTTAGTTTAGGAGATATAGCTGATTTAAGTTTTTTTTTAGGAATTTCCAACCTTTTTAACCCAGAAAAGGGGTGGTCACGAATTAAGCTTATTTTGTCGATTAGACCCATAAAACGGGTGGTCACGAATTAAGCTTATTTTGTCGATTAGACATTTAGTTTAGGAGATGTAGCTGATTTAAATTTTTATAGGAAATTCCAACCTTTTCACACATAAATGGGAAGGTCACGAATTAAGCTTATTTTGCCGATTAGACGCTTAGTTTAGGAGATATAACTGATTTAAGTTTTATAGGAAATTCCAACCTTTTTCACCCAGAAAAGGGGTGGTCAAGAATTAAGCTTATTTTGTCGATTAGACGCTTAGTTTAGGAGATATAGCTGATTTAAGTTTTAGGAGATATAGTTCATTTAAGTTTTTATAGGAAATTCCAACCTTTTTCACCCATAAAAAGGGCGGTCACGAATTAAGTTTATTTTGTCGATTAGACGCTTAGTTTAGAAGATATAACTGATTTAAGTTTTATAGGAAATTCCAACCTTTTTCACCCAGAAAATGGGTGGTCAAGAATTAAGCTTAGTTTAGGACGCTTAGTTTAGGAGATATAGCTGATTTAAGTTTTAGGAGATATAGTTCATTTAAGTTTTTATAGGAAATTCCAACCTTTTTCACCCATAAAAAGGGCGGTCACGAATTAAGTTTATTTTGTCGATTAGACGCTTAGTTTAGGAGATATAACTGATTTAAGTTTTATAGGAAATTCCAACCTTTTTCACCCAGAAAAGGGGGGTCACGAATTAAGCTTATTTTGTCGATTAGACGCTTAGTTTACGCATAGCTGATTTAACTTTTTATAGGAAATTCCAACCTTTTTCACCCATAAAAGATGTTGTCACGAATTAAGCTTATTTTGTCGATTAGACGCTTAGTTTAGGAGATATAGCTGATTTAAGTTTTTATAGGAAATTCCAACCTTTTTCACCCAGAAAAGGGGTGGTCACGAATTAAGCTTATTTTGTCGATTAGACGCTTAGTTTAGGAGATGTAGCTGATTTAAATTTTTATAGGAAATTCCAACCTTTTTCAACCAGAAAAGGGGTGGTCACGAATTAAGCTTATTTTGTCGATTAGACATTTAGTTTAGGAGATATAGCTGATTTAAATTTTTATAGGAAATTCCAACCTTTTTCACCCATAAAAGGGGTGGATACGAATTAAGCTTATTTTGTCGATTAGACGCTTAGTTTAGGAGATATAGCTGATTTAAGTTTTTATAGGAAATTCCAACTTTTTTCACCCAGAAAAGGGGTGGTCACGAATTAAGCTTATTTTGTCGATTAGAGGCTTAGTTTAGGAGATATAGCTGATTTAACTTTTTATAGGAAATTCCAACCTTTTTCACCCAGAAAAGGGGTGGTCACGAATTAAGCTGTCGATTAGACGCTTAGTTTAGAAGATATAGCTGATTTAAGTTTTTATAGGAAATTCCAACCTTTTTCACCCATAACAGGGGTGGTCACGAATTAAGCTTATTTTGTCGATTAGACCCATAAAACGGGTGGTTACGAATTAAGCTTATTTTGTCGATTAGACATTTAGTTTAGGAGATATAGCTGATTTAAATTTTTATAGGAAATTCCAACCTTTTTCACCCAGAAAAGGGGTGGTCACGAATTAAGCTTATTTTGTCGATTAGACGCTTAGCTTAGGAGATATAGCTGACTTAAGTTTTTATAGGAATTTCCAACCTTTTTCACCCATAACAGGGGTGGTCACGAATTAAGCTTATTTTGTCGATTAGACGCATAAAACGGGTGGTCACGAATTAAGCTTATTTTGTCGATTAGACATTTGGTTTAGGAGATATAGCTGATTTAAATTTTTATAGGAAATTCCAACCTTTTTCACCCAGAAAAGAGGTGGTCACGAATTGTGCTTATTTTGTCGATTAGAGGCTTAGTTTAGGAGATATAGCTGATTTTTATAGGAAATTTCAACTTTTTTCACCCAGAAAAGGGGTGGTCACGAATTGTGCTTATTTTGTCGATTAGAGGCTTAGTTTAGGAGATATAGCTGATTTAAGTTTTTATAGGAATTTCCAACCTTTTTAACCCAGAAAAGGGGTGGTCACGAATTAAGCTTATTTTGTCGATTAGACGCTTAGTTTAGGAGATATAGCTGATTTAAGTTTTTATTGGAAGTTTTAGGAGATATAGCTGATTTAAGTTTTTATAGGAAATTCCAACCTTTTTCACCCACAAAAGGGGTGGTCACGAATTAAGCTTATTTTGTCGATTAGACGCTTAGTTTAGGAGATATAGCTGATTTAAGTTTTTATAGGAAATTCCAACCTTTTTCACACAGAAAAGGGGTGGTCACGAATTAAGCTTAGTTTAGGAGATATAGCTGATTTAAGTTTTTATAGGAAATTCCAACCTTTTTCACCCAGAAAAGGGGTGGTCACGAATTAAGCTTATTTTGTCGATTAGACGCTTAGTTTAGGATATATAGCTGATTTAAGTTTTTATAGGAAATTCCAACCTTTTTCACCCAGAAAAGGGGTGGTCACGAATTAAGCTTATTTTGTCGATTAGACGCTTAGTTTAGGAGATATAGCTGATTTAAGTTTTAGGAGATATAGCTGATTTAAGTTTTTATAGGAAATTCCAACCTTTTTCAACCAGAAAAGGTGTGGTCACGAATTAAGCTTATTTTGTCGATTAGACGCTTAGTTTAGGAGATATAGCTGATTTAAGTTTTTATAGGAAATTTCAACCTGTTTCACCCAGAAAAGGGGTGATCACGAATTAAGCTTATTTTGTCGATTAGACGCTTAGCTTAGGAGATATAGCTGATTTAAGTTTTTATAGGAAATTCCAACCTTTTTCACCCAGAAAAGGGGTGGTCACGAATTAAGCTTATTTTGTCGATTAGACGCTTAGTTTAGGAGATATAGCTGATTTAAGTTTTTATAGGAATTTCCAACCTTTTTAACCCAGAAAAGGGGTGGTCACGAATTAAGCTTATTTTGTCGATTAGACGCTTAGTTTAGGAGATATAGCTGATTTAAGTTTTTATTGGAAGTTTTAGGAGATATAGCTGATTTAAGTTTTTATAGGAAATTCCAACCTTTTTCACCCAGAAAAGGGGTGGTCACGAATTAAACTTATTTTGTCGATTAGACGCTTAGTTTAGGAGATATAGCTGATTTAAGTTTTTATAGGAAGTTTTAGGAGATATAGCTGATTTAAGTTTTTATAGGAAATTCCAACCTTTTTCACCCAGAAAAGGGGTGGTCACGAATTAAGCTTATTTTGTCGATTAGATGCTTAGTTTAGGAGATATAGCTGATTTAAGTTTTTATAGGAAATTCCAACCTTTTTCACCCAGAAAAGGGGTGGTCACGAATTAAGCTTATTTTGTCGATTAGACGCTTAGTTTAGGAGATATAGCTGATTTAGGTTTTTATAGGAATTTCCAACCTTTTTAACCCAGAAAAGGGGTGGTCACGAATTAAGCTTATTTTGTCGATTAGACGCTTAGTTTAGGAGATATAGCTGATTTAAGTTTTTATAGGAAATTCCAACCTTTTTCACCCATAACAGGGGTGGTCACGAATTAAGCTTATTTTGTCGATTAGACCCATAAAACGGGTGGTCACGAATTAAGCTTATTTTGTCGATTAGACATTTAGTTTAGGAGATATAGCTGATTTAAATTTTTATAGGAAATTCCAACCATTTTCACCCAGAAAAGGGGTGCTCACGAATTAAGCTTATTTTGTCGATTAGACGCTTAGTTTAGGAGATATAGCTGATTTAAGTTTATATAGGAAATTCCAACCTTTTTCACCCAGAAAAGGGGTGGTCACGAATTAAGCTTATTTTGTCGATTAGACGCTTAGTTTAGGAGATATAGCTGATTTAAATTTTTATAGGAATTTCCAACCTTTTTAACCCAGAAAAGGGGTGGTCACGAATTGTGCTTATTTTGTCGATTAGAGGCTTAGTTTAGTAGATATAGCTGATTTAACTTTTTGAAGGAAGTTCCAACCTTTTTCACCCAGAAAAGGGGTGGTCACGAATTAAGCTTATTTTGTCGATTAGACGCTTAGTTTAGGAGATATAGCTGATTTAGGTTTTTATAGGAATTTCCAACCTTTTTAACCCAGAAAAGGGGTGGTCACGAATTAAGCTTATTTTGTCGATTAGACGCTTAGTTTAGGAGATATAGCTGATTTAAGTTTTTATTGGAAGTTTTAGGAGATATAGCTGATTTAAGTTTTTATAGGAAATTCCAACCTTTTTCACCCAGAAAAGGGGTGGTCACGAATTAAGCTTATTTTGTCGATTAGACGCTTAGTTTAGGAGATATAGCTGATTTAAATTTTTATAGGAAATTCCAACCTTTTTCACCCAGAAAAGGGGTGGTCACGAATTAAGCTTATTTTGTCGATTAGACGCTTAGTTTAGGAGATATAGCTGATTTAGGTTTTTATAGGAATTTCCAACCTTTTTAACCCAGAAAAGGGGTGGTCACGAATTAAGCTTATTTTGTCGATTAGACGCTTAGTTTAGGAGATATAGCTGATTTAAGTTTTTATTGGAAGTTTTAGGAGATATAGCTGATTTAAGTTTTTATAGGAAATTCTAACCTTTTTCACCCAGAAAAGGGGTGGTCACGAATTAAGCTTATTTTGTCGATTAGGCGCTTAGTTTAGGAGATATAGCTGATTTAAGTTTTTATAGGAAATTCCAACCTTTTTCACCCAGAAAAGGGGTGGTCACGAATTAAGCTTATTTTGTCGATTAGACGCTTAGTTTAGGAGATATAGCTGATTTAAATTTTTATAGGAAATTCCAACCTTTTTCAAAAGGGACGCTTAGTTTAGGAGATATAGCTGATTTAAGTTTTTATAGGAAATTCCAACGTTTTTCACCCAGAAAAGGGGTGGTCACGAATTAAGCTTATTTTGTCGATTAGACGCTTAGTTTAGGAGATATAGCTGATTTAGGTTTTTATAGGAATTTCCAACCTTTTTAACCCAGAAAAGGGGTGGTCACGAATTAAGCTTATTTTGTCGATTAGACGCTTAGTTTAGGAGATATAGCTGATTTAAATTTGTATAGGAAATTCCAACCTTTTTCACCCAGTAAAGGGGTGGTCAAGAATTAAGCCTATTTTGTCGATTAGACGCTTAGTTTAGGAGATATAGCTGATTAAGGTTTTTATATGAATTTCCAACCTTTTTAACCCAGAAAAGGGGTGGTCACGAATTAAGCTTATTTTGTCGATTAGACCCATAAAAGGGGTGGTCATGAATTAAGCTTATTTTATCGATTAGTTAAGGAGATATAGCTGATTTAAATTTTTATAGGAAATTCCAACCTTTTTCACCCAGAAAAGGGGTGGTCACGAGTTAAGCTTATTTTGTCGATTAGACGCTTAGTGTAGGAGATATAGCTGATTTAAGTTTTTATAGGAAATTCCAACCTTTTTCATCCAGAAAAGGGGTAGTCACGAATTAAGCTTATTTTGTCAATTTGACGCTTAGTTTAGGAGATATAGCTGATTTAAGTTTATATAGGAAATTCCAACTTTTTTCACCCAGAAAAGGGGTGGTCACGAATTAAACCTATTTTGTCGATTAGACGCTTACATATAAATACTTTATTTAATTTTGAACCTCCCTGTAGTTATATTACAAACTTTAGACGAACGGACTGACAGGCGAACATCGTTAAATGCAATCACCTGGTACGAGGGTTGCTATATATATACTTCTGGCCTAGGCAACACTATAAGTAAGTGTTGCTTGGCGCTATCTGGCCTTTTCATTGAAAATTTTGACATTTTTTCGCATAAACGTACTCAGAACGCTTTGACGTACGACCATCATTTGTGTTGTTTACAGTGACTTGAAAAAATCAATTTGCCAAAAAAAATGGAATTAACTCGTGAATATTTTCGTGCGATAATTTTTCACAACTTTCGACGTGGATTATCATGACAAGAGTGCATCGATGATGAACTGATAAGGCAAGATCGTCATGTGACACACCGTGAGATAGAGGCATCCTTGAGCATTTCTTCTACCAGCATACATTCGATACTGCATGAACACCTTGCCGTAAAAAAGGTTTGTTCTCGTTGGATCCCGCACAATTTGACAATCGCTCAAAAAAATGCTCGTGTCGATTTCTGCAAAGAAATTTTGAAAAATATGATCGCGGTGCTTCAAAAGACGTTTTTCATATCGTCACAGGTGACGAATAATGGATCTATGCGTATGAGCCCGAAACAAAACAGTAATCGAGCATGTGGGTCTTCGAAGACGAGCCAAATCCAAAGAAAGTTGTTCGTGAAAGAACCACTTCGAAGCAAATGGTCTTCTGCTTCCTCGGCAAAGCTGATCATGTGGCGACTGTTCCACTTGAGCAACGTAAGACGGTCAATTCTGAGTGGTACACCACAGTTTGTTTGCCTGAAGTCTTCGGAGAAATTCGAAATACGAACAAGAGGATGAACCATTGTGCACCATGACAATGCGAGCTCTCACACATCGGCTCCTTTTTGACCGGCCAACACGTCAAATTGATGGGTCATCCGCCGTACAGCCCTGACTTGGCGCCCAATGACTTCTCTCTATTCCCGCTCATCAAGAAAAAAATGCGTCGTCAACGATTTCCGTCGCCAGAAGCTGCTGTTGAAGCGTTCAAAACCCATGTTTTGGAGGTTTTCTCAATCGGAGTGGAAAAGTGCTTCGACAATTGGTTTGAGCGCATGCAAAAGTAAAAAACAATAAAAACATCTTTGATGATAAAATAGGTATATTTAAGGGTGGGTCAAGCTTAAATATTTTGGGTATTTGCAAAGATCTGCATTGAAACTAACACACAATACCCTGTTTCATGGAGTTGAGTGTTGTAGTTCATATAGGTAACACTTCAATCGCCAAACCCTGTATCATCACATCATATTAGCTGAAGGTCTTTCTACTCTATCCTGATGGTTTTCCGGGTGGGAATTTCCGGTAGAGAAACTTCAGCCGCACCCTGTGTGTCTTATATCAGCCATCTCAAGTTATGTTTAATTTTTCCGGAATCTCTTTTGTCTATTGCCTGGGAATATGGTTTGATGGAGGAGTCAACGGTCTTTGCAAATCACGGCGCAGCAGTATGCATAGACATGATTTCACATCAATAATCCTTGCTCATAAAAGGCTTTCCAACCGCACAATGAACACCCTTCCAAATACTATCAATACTACGACTAATTGCGAAATCTTTCGTACTGATGATATGGCTGGCCATCCTTTCTCATTACATGTGTGAGATATGGATAATTATCCTTATATGGCGCTAAAGGATAACGGCGAAGAAGACAACAACGACAACATCATTTGGTTGCGCCCATCGCCAATATTGACCATTTTTCGCTATTTGGGAAATGGGGAAGTGTTACAAACGGAAAAACAAAATTAGTATGCGGTGCATCCTGTCTGTATGTAACCCGGCCCTTGTGTGTTCCCCTCG
This sequence comes from Hydrotaea diabolus, assembly GCA_963513945.1. Lineage (NCBI taxonomy): Eukaryota > Metazoa > Arthropoda > Insecta > Diptera > Muscidae > Hydrotaea > Hydrotaea diabolus. The sequence continues at coordinate 138,972,905 of OY740719.1, forward strand.
TAGTAGGCCACAAAAGCAGTCAAGAAAACATTTTGTGAAAAGGGCTCGAGACCTCTGAAAGCAACAACTTGCATAGTAGCACAGTAGGCGCTTTATATGCACAGGGGGCTTGGACTGGGTTGGCCTGGGTAACATATCCATCCGTAAGTTATACACACACACACACACAAACACACGCGACCGTAGATTTCTGTGGGCTTTCATTTCATTATAACTATTCGCTAGATTGTTTTGTTGTTTGTTGTGTTGCTGTTCCTTGTGTTGCACATTGTGGATTCTTTGGTTTTCGTGGGCTGCGGGCTCGCTGCCTATGTCGCTGCGTGTATGTGTGCCCTGTGCCTGCCTCTATTTAAAAATGCACAATGTTACTGTTGACGTGGATAAAATGGTGCCTGGCGGATAGGAAGGACATGGTATGAACTGCGGGGTTGCTTGGGGAATGGAGGGATTTTAGTTGTGCTCCCCCCAGGGGGTCGTTTGCGTTTGCCATTCGTTTGCACAAATTGCATATAATTATGATGGCGTGCCATGTTGTTGTTGCTACTATTGGCCGCTGCAAGAGTACAACGTATGTTTGGATAAATGAATAAGTGAACGAATGAATGACAGACATTGTGTATGTCGATGATGATGATGACGTTAGTGGGGATGACGATAATGATTGCATTGACACTTGCTCACAGTGGCTCAAACTCAAAACATGTAAACATAGCAATAAGAACGAAAATATTAATGCAAGGGCATATCAATAAATCCGCGACTTTTCGAAAAAACACAGTTTTTTTTAAAAAAAAAAAAATAAAATATTTTTCAACATACGAGGGCGGTTCGGAAAGTTCTTAGCCTATCAATGAAAGAGAATAGTTAGTTTTTCAAAAATATTTTTATTTTTCAATATAATCCCCTGAAACTTCAATACACTTAGTCCAACGCTTATCTAGCAATTCTATCCCTTGATAAAAATAGTTTTCCTCAAGGTCTTCAAAATAGTGGTTGACAACTGTAATTGCATCTTCATTTGAGGTAAAACGCTTGCCAGCAAGGATTTTTTTTAGATTTGGGAACAGGTAAAAGTCACTGGGAGCTAAATCAGAAAAATAAGGTGGGTGGTCAAGCAACTCGTACTTCAATTCGTTGATTTTAGCCATTGTTAAAACACTCTTGTGCGCTGGTGCGTTGTCTTGATGAAAAATTATTTTTTTGTGTTGTAAGCCAGGAAGTTTTTCTCGAATTTGTAATTGATCTAAAAGGTTGCAATAGTACTCTGAATTTATTGTTTTGCCCTTTTGCAGATGTCAATCAATAAAATACCTTTGAAGTCCCAAAAAAAAGCGTTGCCGTAACCTTACCAGCCTTCTTTGGGGCACTTCCTCCAGCTTCGGCCCATTGTTTGGATTGTTCTTTTGTCTCTGGAGTATAGTGGTGGATCCATGTCTCATCAACAGTTATGAAACGACGCTTAAAATCCATTTTATTTCGCTGAAAACGATCCAAACAAGCTTGAGAAATGTTCATTCTTATGCGTTTTTGGTCGACTGTTAACAAGTGCGGCACCCATCTTGCAGAAAGCTTTTTCATCTGTAGTTCTTCATGGGCATCTCATTTGAGATGCCCATTTCACGCACTTTTATTCGTCGATCATTTAATACCATATCATGCACTTTGGCTACAATTTCTGTTGTTGTTGCTGTTTTTGGACGTCCACTACGTGGTTCATCTTCAATGCTTGTACGACCACGTTTAAGTTCAGCAACCCAATTCTTTTCTGTTGCATATGAAGGAACACTTTCACCTAACACATTCACCATATCATTATGAATTTCTTGTCCTGATAAATCTTTTTAATGTAAATATTTAATGACACCACGCATTTCTAATTTTTCCATTGTTAAAAAAACGCCGATGCGTCTTCTGTGAACACCAGTTTCTATATGAAAGAGTTGCCAGATCGAAACAAAATTTAACATGTGTTCATAGCAGAGATGGAAGTTTCTAAAACACTTAACTTTTTTCTGTTTATACCGCGCTTTTTGTGCTAGGCTAAGAAGTTTCCGAGCCGCCCTCGTAATCTCCTTTTAGCTCAATATAAAGGGCCGATGTTGAATGTGAACCACACCTAAACGTCAAGTTTTTTTCTGCAATTCATTTGATATTTCTCAGTTTGAGACTAACTCAATTTAAAGCATGGAAAGATACACAAGCGAGCAACGCGTTAAAGTTATTCAGTCTTATTATGCCGCATTTTTGCGAATGATAATCCAAGAGTGATTGTCGAAAAAACATGCACCCACAAAGAGCGTCTGTTTGGCGTGGTTTATGGGCTGGCGGCATCATCGGGTCGTATTTTTTTTGCAAAATGAGGCCATTCAGGCAGTTACAGAGAATGGTGTTCGCTATCGTAACTTTTTATGGCCCGAATTGGAATCGCCATACAAAGATTTAAAAAATTTCATCGATGCACTCTTGTCGTGATAATCCACGACGAAAGTTGTGAAAAATGATCGCAAGAAAATGTTCCCGAGTTGATTTCATTTTTTTACCAAATTGATTTTTTCAAGTCACTGTAAACAACGCAAATGATGGTCGTACGTCAAAACGTTGTGAGTACGTTTATGCTACAAAATGTCAAACTTTCCAATAAAAATGTCAGTTGGCGCCGGCAAAACTTACTGTTGCCTAGGCCAAAAATATATATAGCTCAATACACTTAGTCCAACATTTCTCCAATTGTATTGTATCCCTTCCAAAAATAGGATTTTTCGAGGTCCATAATATAGGCATTTCTTTGATCAATTATTTCATCGTTCGAGCTGAATCACTTCCCACCGAGCCATTTATATAGGTTTGGAAATAGAAAATAGTCACTGGGGACTAAGTCCAAAGGATATGGCGGATGAGGTACCGATTCGCAAGCCAATTCATGCAATTTTGCCATTGAGACTGCACACATGTGCAAACTTGCATTATCTTGATGAAAAGTAACTTTTTTCTTGGCCATATGGGGTAGTTTTTTTAATCCTCGATAAATCGACCAATGAGTTGGCATAATATTCGCCTATTATTGTTTTTCCCTTTTGAAGGTAACCGATGTTCATTATACATCCCAAAAAACTGTTGCCATCACCTTATTGGCCGAAAAAGTCCCCTTGGCCTTCTTCGAAGCCGGTTCACCCGTAGAAACCCATTGTTTAGACTGCTGCTTGGTCTCCGCAGCGTTGTAATGGATCCATGTTTCATCCACAGTTAGAAAACGCTGCAAAAACTCATTCGAATTGCGGTTAAACAACTCCAAACAATACTTTATCACACGATTAAGTTTATGGTCAATTGCGAGCAAACGCGGCACCCATCTTGCAGACAGATTTCTTAAACCCAACTGATCATGTAAATTCGAAACCACACTGTCATATGAAATGCGTATGGCATCCACAATCTCGCGCAATTTTACTCTTCGATCGGCCAGCACCATATCGCAAATTTTTCGACATATTCGGGTGCATTGAACTCAATTGACCTTCCAGAATATTCAGCGTCATTTATATTTGTGCTACCACAAGGAAAGTCAGTAAACTACTTTTTTACCATTGAAATCGTTGGGGCAGAGTCCACATAGTACAGGGTTGTCTTAAAGTTACCATGGGGTTAAGAACTTTAATAACTGTTTCGTTTATTATTTTTTCTAAGATTATGTAGGGTATGGTATTTTTTCAGAACAAGAAAAAAATATAAAAACTCAAATCAAGTGTGGAATCTTTATTGGTAATTTGAAAGGACATTTTATGGCATTTATTTTTTGAATATAATTTCCTTCAAATGTTGACCGCAACTACGCCTCAGGGTTTCCATTGTGAGGGTCAAAATTTAGATGACTCGTTCGAGCATTTCGACCTTTATAGATTTAATGACACGCGTAATGTTGGGCTCGTTTAGAGCATTTTCCATAACATCCGTCAAAATTTTTGGCTGTTGTCCTTGAGTTAAAGAATAGTCTCGGGCTTGTTCACGTATACTCGCTCCTTCAAATAACCCCAAAGAAAATAGTCGGGTGCTAACAAATCTGGCGATCGCGCTGGCCAATAAATATCCGAATTTCAGGAAATTATTCGCTCTCCAAAATTTGACTTAAAAGTGCCATTGTGTCTCGGGCAGTGTAGGCAGTGGCTCCGTCCTCCTGAAACCGCAACTTAGGTCTATTGTCAAACGCAGGACGTAAAAAATGTTTTACCATAAACCGATACCGCTCTCCATTTTCGGTCACAGCACTTCCATCTTCATTCTGGAAGAAGTAAGAGCAACAAAGAAGTAATGTTGGGCTCGTTTAGATCCCTTTCCATAACATCTTTCAAAATTTGTGGCTGTTGTCCTTGAGTTGAGGGATAGTCTTAAACTTGTTCACGTATACTCGCTTCTTCAAATAAACCCAAAGAAAATAGCCGGGTGCTGACAAATCCGGCGATCGCGAATTTCTGGAAATTATTCGCTCTCCAAAATTTGACTTAAAAGTGCCATTGTGTCTCGGGCAGTGTAGGCAGTGGCTCCGTCCTCCTGAAACCACAACTTAGGTCTATTGTCAAGAGCAGGACGTAAAAAATGTTCCACCACAAACCGATACCGCTCTCCATTTACGGTTACAGAACTTCCATCTTCATTCTCGAAGAAGTAAGGCCCAATGATATTTGCAGATGTGATGCCACACCATATTGACCACCTAATGGGGTTCAATTGGCGTTGATGAATGGCTGTTGGATTTCAGACCCCACGATCTACAGTTCTGCTTATTAACAAAGCCGTTCAAGTGAAATAGAGCTTCATCACTCATCACTTTGCGTTAAAATAATTGATCGCTGATTTAAATAATAAAATTCTATTATTCTGCCAATTGGAAAATTGGCCACAGCTCGAACCAACGCAGTCTTAAGAGATCCAATGTTGGGGTATCTTTTGTGACAAACCTTGTCCTCTAAATCCGTCCACAATTTGTAATCCAATGGGTTCAAATCTGGACTGCCTGAGGGCCATTCTTCAGAGGAAATGAACGCTGGCAAATTGTTTCGGAACCAGGCCTAGGACGTTTTAGCCTTATGGGCTGGCGCAGAATCCTGCTGGAAAGTCCACGGCTGGTTTTGGCACAGGGAATTGTTAAGGGGCTTCACAACAGCTTCCAAAATGGTTTCTTGGTAAACTTTGGTCGATTTTTTGACTCCTTGTACGCAGAAATGCAGGTCAGTGACCCCACCGTAAGAGACACCCCATCAAACCATGACTGAAGCTGGGTGATGACCCTTTTCCACCCTTGGGATCAGTTCAGATGCTTCCTTAGATGCCTGCGCTTACACTCTATAATTTGCTTGTTAAATTTTTCCTGAACGGTAAAATTTGTTCATCGGTGAACAACATTTTTCTGTGCAAGTTATCAGCGTGCTTCACCAAAAGACGTTTGCATTTTTCAATCCTATTTTTTTTAAAGCTGCAGTCAATAAATGTCCTGTACGTCGTTTAAAAGCCCGAAGTCCCAAGTCTTTTTTAATAATTCGACTCATGGACTTTTGCGTGATATTCATCTCACGGGCCATGTTTTTCTGTGAAATCTTTATTTAAGGGCTTTGGTGACATGCGGTGTTTGAAGAGAGCGTGGGCGGTCCGACCGGTGGCGGTCTTTTACATCTCCAGTCTCCTCAAACAGTTTAATGCATCGGCCGGAGCGTTTTGAAAATATCGCTTTTTGTTTAGCTCGTTTGTTTTATTTCGGTCTGTTGCCTTTACACATTGAACAGGGATTAAACCGGCTCAAGACCTCTTGCTTCTATATTAAAATAGAAGACAAGTTTTTAACAAAATGGCAAAGTGACATTGATTTTCGTGGCTGCACACTACTTTTATCATGATTTCGGGTCCGTGACAACCCTCTTCAGAAAGCCTTGCTGCAATTGTTGAAAGTAAAACCGAACTCTAAAGCTGGCAAGAGTGAGTTGTATTTTCGTGGGCAATTGTGTGAAGAAAACTTGAAAAGTAAGGTTTACAACAGTAGTTCTCATTCGTTTGTGGAGAGCCTGGCCTTATAGAGTTCGGTTTTACTTTCAACAATTGCAGCAAGGCTTTCTGAAGAGGGTTGTCACGGACCCGAAATCATGATAAAAGTAGTGTGCAGCCACGAAAATCAATGTCACTTTGCCATTTTGTTAAAAACTTGTCTTCTATTTTAATATAGAAGCAAGAGGTCTTGAGCCGGTTTAATCCCTGTTCAATATCGCTTTTTTTCATTTCACACTTGAAAAGCGCTATTACAGCGATACGGTTCTCAAAATTAAGTTAAAATAATTTTAAAATCCCGTTACAGACAAACGCTATTGGGGTTAGCTTTCAAAACCCATATGACATTAACGGGTTATGTTCAGTTCTACTATTGAAATGAGTGTGTTCAATGTTGTAATAGTATTTATGTCCCTACTAAGTATATAAAGGAAATAGTTATTAAAATTTTAAACCCCATGGTAACATTTGGCCACCCTGTATTTATCAAACTTTCCCTTGGTTTGGTTGACGTTTTTCTCAACAAAAAAATGTTTAATGCCTAATAAAATTTAGAAAAATAATTTGTTGTTGCCATTTTAGTATTAAGTCTGGATAGAGGCTTATACTCGTTAGGTATTCCGGCTAGTTACTAAAATGGCTACACAAATTTGTTGTTTTCTAAATTTGTAATTACTCTAAGAAGAGGGTAGTACTTCTGGACTTTTCTTTTCAAGAACAAGATTGACCATTTTTGTTTACAATTGACTTTTCTTTTCAAGAACAAAATTGACCATTTTTGATTACAATTATTTATCAACGCTCCTCCTGAAGCACCATCTGTAAAGTAAACATTTTGAAATCTTGTTTAGAGATCGGGTTTAGCATAGGGAAATTCCATGAAATTTTAGGCCGTCTTGTTTACTCTTGCGTACGAATACTACTGTGTCATAATTTTATTATGTCTTAATTCAAATTTTTTGTTTTATGTCTCGGTGAATTTAATAAGGACACTTCTGGAAAAAGGGCTTAAGTTAAAGTGCAAAGTTCAATGTATTTTAATTGCAAAGTGTGTTTATTCTTGATTCTTGGCTAAGGTATCATTGATTTTTTAATTTTCCCTACCAAAAAGAAATACCATTTCTTTCTTTGCAATATAGTCAAATTTCGAAATGAAATTCCCTCCCATGCAGGTTTACCGTCCAGAAATTTAAAAAATTTGCCAAATGTCTTTTATTAAGAAAAAGTTGCACATTTATTGTAGTCTTTCTTAAAAAGAAACTAGACAATAAAAAATTAACGATTCAAACGAGTGACACAGTAGTATTTGTACGAAAGAGTAAAAAGTACGTGGTAAAGTTTCATGGAATTTCCCTATGCTTAACACGATCTCCAATCGAGATTTCAAAAGAAACTTTACAAGTGGTGTTTTAGGGTAAGCCTTGATAAATAAAACTGGATAGCAATAGTTGTTAATTGTAAACAAAAAGCGCCAACTAAGACACAATTTTTTGATAGTTAAGGGTGGTTAAATTTTAAGGGTCGATGTTGAATTTGAATAAAATTCAATTTATTAAGAAAATTATTGTCATTTCTTTTAATTATGATTATATAAGTATTGGTATGGTTCAATTATGTATGGAACAAAATATAGGCCAGATGGCCGCCGCGATCTCGACGGCACACCTCCATCCGATGGTCCAAATTTTCGATGATGTTGAGGCATAATTGAGGTTCTATGCCGTTAATGTGCCGAATTATCTCATCCTTTAGTTCTTGAATTGTTGCTGGCTGATCGACGTACAGCTTTTCTTTCAAATAACCCCAAAGAAAGAAGTCCAACGGTTTCAAATCACATGATCTTGGCGGCCAATTAACATCGTCACGACGTGTAATAACACGGCCATTGAATTTGTCGCGCAAAAGAGCCATTGTTTCGGTAGCTGTGTGGCAAGTGGCACCGTCCCGTTGAAACCACATATCGTCTACATCCAAATCTTCCAATTCGGGCCATAAAAAGTTCGTTTTTATCTCACGATAGCGAACGTTATTCACAGTAACTGCCTAACCGTCCTCATTTTGAAAAAAACACGGCCGATGATGCCGCCAGCCCATAAACCGCAAAAAACAGCCACTCTTTGTAGGTGCATTGTTTTTTCGACAATTACTCTAGGATTATCATTCGCTTAAATGCGGCAATTCTGCTTATGGACGAATCTACTGAGGTGAAAATGTGCCTCATCACTGAAGATGATTTTCTTCGAAAATTGATCAACCGCTGCAGCGCGCTGTTGCCATTTCTTGCCACCAGCCTGAACAACTTTAACGCGTTGCTCGCTTGTATATCTTTCCATGGTTCAAATTGAGTTAGTCTGAAATTAAGAAATATTAAATGAAATGCAGAAAAACACTTGACGTTTAGGTGTGGTTCACATTCAACATCGGCCGTTAAAATTTAAGCAACCTTTATATACGAGTACTATATTAATTTTATATTTAAAAAAAAACAAAAATATATGAAATTATTATGACTTGAACAGTTTTTATTCTGGTTCGAGACCTTATTGTTGTTACTTTTTCAGAATCAACGTAAAAAGAAGAAATTGCTGAAATGTATTTGCTACGGTTGACAGGTTTTTCTTCAGAAGTCTTTGGCAACGATTACTTCGGCAACAAATTAAATGACTTAAACGGGAGACTCATTTTTATTAATGAGAATTACCCTTTGCGTATAGTCTTCGAACCGTGCGTAGAGCAATCTTCAACGCGCTATATCATTTCCACCAATTCCGTTTCGCATGGGTCTTCGTTGAAAACCACAAATGCAAAAAGCACAATCATAGTGGGCATGTTTTTTGTGCGTACGTATACTCATACATGCGTTGCACATTAGGGCGTAGGTAGTCGTTGCCAAAGACGGCTGAAGAAAAACCTCGGCGGGTTTAGAAACAGCTGTACAGTCTGCCTAACAACCGTAGCAAATACAATTCACCAATTTCTTCTTTTTACGTTGATTCTGAAAAAGAAACAGCAATAAGGTCTCGAACCAGAATAAAAACTGTTCAAGTCATAATAATGATAAAAGACCGAATAAATAAAAACAAAAAGAAAATAAATAATATGAAATTATAATAAAATGTCGACATAAAAAAGTTAGATTTATATAGATGTATAATCCGTCATTGACTTTTTTATACAAAAAAGTCTATTTATAGATTAGTCGAAAATAGGCTTGTAGAACCTTAGACGGACATGGCTAAGTTTACATATTAAATAGTTCTCATTTTATTGATATAATTTTTAATTTGTCTTTTAAACTTTTTTTCTAGGTAGTGTTCCGCCGGGTGGTGAGGTTATATAAAGCAAAAAAATATATTCGCGTTTGAAAAAGGTAAGTACTCGTATATTTCAATATTCGCTTTCGCATTTGCAAAAAATTATACATCAATATTTGCTTTCTTTTTGCCAAAAATAAATAAAGTAGACTCGCTGTAGAGGGATATAATTAATGCAAGGCCTATTCCCTTAACCCCCTCAATCGAGATTGAAGTAAATAATTTTTAAGATGACAAAATGATTATTACAGCTGGTATATTTATGTAAAGGGTGGTTGAATATTAGTGGCCCTATTTTTCCAAAATGAGACCGGTCAGGCAGTTACTGGTGTTCACTATAGTGAGATGATAACGAACTTTTTATGGCTCGAATTGGAAGATGTGGATGTGGACGATATGTGGTTTCAACAGGACGGTGCCACTAGCCACACACCTAACGAAACCATAGCTCTTTTACGCGACAAATTAAATGGCTGTGTTATCTCAGGTCGTGCCGATGTTAATTGGCCGTCAAGATCAATTCAAGAGCTAAAAGATGAGATACTTAGTAGGGACATAAATGCTGTTACACACGTTTTATGCTGTTAAATAAAAAGTACTGAATGTTTTAGGACCAAATATTTTTTAATATATTTATTAATGTATATTGTATCCAAAAATAATCTACTTAGTCGAAATGTCAGCCTTTTGCCTTTACACGCGCCTTAAGTCGCACTTGGAAAGTCCCATTGGAAAATTGGCCACAGCTCGAACCAAAGCAGTCTTACGAGATCCCATGTTGGGATATCTGTTGTGACAAACCTTGTCCTCTAAAACCGTCCACAATTTGTAATCCAATGCGTTCAAATCTGGACTGCCTGAGGGCCATTCTTCAGAGGAAATGAACCCTGGCAAATTGTTTCGAGGCCAGGTCTTGGACGTTTTAGCCTTATGGGCCAGCACAGAATCCTGCTGGAAAGTCCATGACTAGTTTTGGAACAAGGAATTGTTAAGAGGTTTCATAACAGCTTCCAATACGGTTACTTGGTTTTTTTTTACCCTTGTTCGCAGAAATGCAGGTCAGTGGCCCCATCGTAAGAAACTGGGTGATGACCCTTTTCCATCCTTGGGATCAGTTCAGATGCTTCCTTAGTTGACCGCACATACACTCCATCATTTTGCTTGTTAAATTGTTCCTGAACGGTAAACATTTTTTCAACGGTGAACAAAATTTTCGGTGCAAGTTATCAGCGTGCTTCACCAAAAGACGTTTGCATTTTTCAATCCTATTTTTTTTAAAGCTGCAGTCAATATATGTCCGGTACGTCGTTTGAAAGTCCCAAGTCTTTTTTATGATTCGACTCATGGACTTTTGCGTGATATTCATCTCACAGGCCATGATTTTCTGTTTTCGAATCGGATTTCTGTGAATTCTTGATTTAACGGCTTTGATGACATGCGGTGTTCAAACAGAGTGTGGGCGGCCAGGCCGGTGGCGGTATTTTACATCTCCAGTCTCCTCAATTAGTTTTATGCATCGGTAGACGAACATGCGTCTAATCCCTAGTGCCCGGAATATATCGCTTTTTTTTCATTTCACACTTGAAAAGCGCTATTACAGCGATACGGTTCTCATTATATGACCACTCCATGATGAAAGTTGAAACAATTTTAAAATCCCGTTACAGACTAACGCCATTGAGGTTAGCTTTCAAACCCCATGTGACATTAACGGGGTATGTTCAGTTCTACTATTGAAATGGGTGTGTTCAATGTTGTAACAGTATTTATGTCCCTAATAAGTAATTCGGTACATTAAGGGCATAGAACCTAAAATATGACTCAGCGTCATTGAAAATTTGGAATATCGGATGGAGGTGTGTTGCCAAGGCGCGGCGGCCATTTGGCCGATATTTTGTACCATACATAATTGAACCATACCAATATTATCATAATAAAAGGAAATGGCAACAATTTCCCAAATAATTAGTGGTTTATTCAAAATCAGCATCGGCCCTTAAAATTTAACCACCCTTTATTTTAAATACGGAATGCTATTTTAAGAAGTCTAACAAAGCGCGTTTTTGTTTTAACTTCCAGTGATTTTTCGCAGCAATATATATCTCTGATATTTTTGAGAACAATGAGATAATGCTGTTCTCAGTCCAATCAATTGCCGAAGTTAATGTTCAAAAATCTAATTTCTAATCTGGTCTTGAATCCATTGAGCCAACTACAGCTGGCATAAAAGGTACAACTTTTTGTTCATACATACATGTTTTTTAAGCGGGTTTGTTATGTTTTTCATTAATAAGATTTCCAAAAATTAGAATATGTCGGCTTCTTTGAGTAAAGAAACATTTTTACAGCCTTTCTTCCAACCCAGAAAACTCACCCTTCTCCATAGATTTTCCTTTTGTACTGCACGCTGGCGCCATTTTCAAAAGTATTTTTTACCACTTTAAATTTTGATATGGTTGATTTGGTCACATACACATGTAGATCCGCAAATCATTTAAATGTAAAGCCTTTATCGAACTTCTGTACAATTTCGCATGTTGTTTAAAGTGTTGGCAATTTTTTAACTTACAAAGTGAACTATCAAAAGTTTTCGTTATCACCAACTTGATTCCACTCAAAAGCATAACCTCTACATGCAAAACACACACGTCTACTAAACTTCTCTTATTGTTGAGAATCAAATGAAGAAAAGAAACTTTTAGGGATTTATATCGGGTAATCAATCTAGAGGTATTTTTTTTTTAAATAAAAAAATACAAACTTTCAGATCAAGTGTGGAGTTATTATCGATCTTGTTCGAATGGAAATTTTATGCCATTAATTTTTTTAATATAATTTCCTTCAAAGTATTGCCACAACAATGCCCCAGGGTGTCCATCCGAGGGCCCAATTTTGAATGAATTATTCGAGCATTTCGTCCGGTATGGCGTTAATGACATGCGTAATGTTGGCTTCCAAAATCTCAAACGTAGCTGGTTTGTCAGCATAGGCTTTGGACTCTACATAGCCCCAAAGAAAAAAGTCTAAAGGTGTGATATTACACGATCTAGGCGGCCAACTCACCGGTCTAAAACGAGAACTTAGCTAGCCTTCGCAATTACCTCTCACTAGATACATTGTTTGAGCAGCTGTGGCACTGTCATATTGAAATCAAATTCTGTCAAGATTACGTGCTTTAATTTGAGGTAGCAAAAGGTCCGATATCATGGCGCGAGAGCAGGCACCATTAACGGTTACGTTACGGCCATCATCTTTTTGGAAAAGTATGGACTGATGATTCTACTAGGCCATAAACAGCACCAAACGTGGTTTTCTCTGGGCATAATGACACCTCTTTGACCTCTTCTGGCTGCTCTTCAGCCCAAATGCGGCAATTTTGTTTATTGGCGTTGCTGTTGAGGCAGAAATGGGCCTCATCACTGAACAAAATTTTGGCCTTAGCCAGTTTCTTACCGATATCTCATTTCCATTATAAGTACAGTTGCACAACTAGGAGACGTTGTTGCGGTGTAAGTCTTTCCATGATAAAATGTCAAACAGTACTGAAAACAAATAAAAAATAAAGTTTAATACAACTCACGCATAATCTGTGAAAAAAACGCTATTGAAAAATACCTCCAGATGGAATACCCTATATATACGAGGGCGGTTCGGGAACTTCTTAGCCTAGCACAAAAAGCGCGGTATAAACAGAAAAAAGTTAAGTGTTTTGGAAACTTCCATCTCTGCTATGAACACATGTTAAATTATTGGGTTGTTAAAAAATTGGGTTGCTGATTGAAGATGAACCACGTAGTGGACGTCCAAAAACAGCAACAACAACAGAAACTGTAGCCAAAGTGCATGATATGGTATTAAATGATCGACGAATAAAAGTGCGTGAAATGGGCATCTCAAATGATCGAGTCCATTTAATTTTGCATGAAGAACTACAGATGATAAAGCTTTCTGCAAGATGGGTGCCGCACTTGTTAACAGTCGACCAAAAAAGCATAAGAATGAACATTTCTCAAGCTTGTTTGGATCGTTTTCAGCGAAATAAAATGGATTTTGAGCGTCGTTTCATAACTGTTGATGAGACATGGATCCACCACTATACTCCAGAGACAAAAAAAAATCTAAAAGTGCCCCAAAGGCAAAAACGATTCAATCGGCTGGTAAGGTTATGGCAACGGTTTTTTGGGATTTCAAAGGTATTTTATTAATTGACTATCTGCAAAAGGGTAAAACAATAAATTCAGAGTACTATTACAACCTTTTAGATCAATTAAATGTACAAATTCGAGAAAAACGTCCTGGCTTACAACACAAAAAAAGAATTTTTCATCAAGACAACGTACCAGCGCACAAGAGGGTTTTAACAATGGCTAAAATCAACGAATTAAAGTACGAGTTGCTTGACCACCCACCTTATTCTCCTGATTTAGCTCTAAGTGACTTTTACCTGTTCCCAAATCTAAAAAAATTCCTTGCTGGCAAGCGTTTTACCTCAAATGAAGATGCAATTACAGTTGTAAACCACTATTTTGAAGACCTTGAGGAAACTATTTTAATCAAGGGATAGAATTGCTAGATAAGCGTTGAACTAAGTGTATTGAAGTTTCAGGAGATTATATTGAAAAATAAAAATATTTTTGAAAAACTAACTATTCTCTTTCATTGATAGGCTAAGAACTTTCCGAACCGCCCTCGTATACAGCATGGTTAAGCATGGCGCGGAAACGCTCACCGTTGACCCCATTATCATTTTCAAAGAAAAATGGCCCAATGATGCCGCCAGCCCAAAATCCACATCAAACAGTGACTCGCTGTGGATAAACTGGCCTCTCAATAGTCCCGTGTGGGCTCTTTGAACCCCATATGTGGCAATACTGCTTATTGCCATAGCCACCGAGATGAAAATGAGCTTCATTTGAAATCATGATTTTTCGGTTAAATTCTTTATCTCTTGTCAAATAATCTTTAGCCCATTGGGCGAAGCGAAAACGCATCGGATGGTCATGAGGCTTCAGTTGTTGAACCATTTGAACTTTGGAAGCCTTCATGTCGAGGTCTTTATGCAAAATTCTTCTCAAAGAAGTGCGAGAAATGTTGACTTCCAGAGAACGATATCCAGTTGCTGTTGATGGTTGCTCTTGGACATTTTCAGCCACAGCAGCAATGTTTTCGAATTGGTTGGTTTGTCCAATAACGACCCGTTTTGATAAACTCGCTTCACAAATTGACCCACAAACTGAAATGGAAGACGTATATTTCTTACAGTTCGCTGTAAAGACTCACTACTTTGGAAGTAAATTTTTATTATTTCCAACTTTTATTTCAGCGTATAGCGTTCCATTTTGATAATGTCAAACATAAACTTAATATTAAAAAAAAGGTAATGCCAATCTTCATGAGCAGATCAATAATTTCGTGACTTTTCTAACATCGCTCGTAGTAATATGAAATGCAACACTGCTCCCATCTGGTACCATCTGTAAGTAGACTACTGTCAAATTTTGAGAGAGTTCCGTCATTTAGTTTGTGTTTAACAGCAGTTCAAAATATACAACCTCGTGGATTTTGTTAAAAATAGAAAAATATGAATTTCAAGTGCTTATTAAACATTATTTTTTGCGAAAAAAAATCGTTAATCAAACCAAGGAAAAGCTTAATAAATACTATGGGGAATTTGCACCATCGATTTCGAATGGTAAAAAAGTGGTTTACTGACTTTCGTTGTAGTCGCACAAGTACAAATGACGTTGAACCTTCTGGGCGGCCAATTGAGGTCAATACACCCGAGAATGTCGAAAAATTTGCGATATGGTGTTGGCCGATCGAAGAGTAAAAGTGAATGAGATTCTTGGTGCCATACGCATTATGGCAGTGTGGTTTTGATTGTACAGAATCAGTTGGGTTTAAGAAAACTGTCTGCAAGATGGTTGCCGCGTTTGCTCTCAATTGACCGTGTGACAACTTCAAAGGATTGTTTGAAGCTCTTTAACCGCAATTCGAATGAGTTTTTGTGGTGTTTTGTAACTGTGGATGAAATATGGATCCATTACAACACTCCGGAAACCAAGCAACAGTCTAAACGTGGGTTTCTCCAGGTGAACCGGCTCCGAAGAAGGCCAAGGTGACATTGTCGGCCAATAAGGTGATGGCAACAGTTTTTTGGGATACAGGCAGAATAATCCACATTGATTACCTTCAAAAGGGAAAAACAATAAACGGCGAATATTGTTCCAACTTATTGGACTAATTTAACGAGGATTTAAAATAAAACGACCCCATGTGGCCAAGAAAAATGTTATTTTTATTAAGATAATGCACGTGAGCAGTCTCCACAGCAGAATTGCAAGTATTGGGTTACGAATTGGTACCTTAGTCGCCATATTATCCGGATTTAGAAGCCAGTGACTATTTACTATTTCCAAACCTAAAGAAATGGCTCGGTGGAAAGAGATTCAGCTCTAACGATGAAATGTTGATCAACAAATGCCTATTTTATGGACCTTGAAAAATTCTATTTTTTGAAAGGGATACAAATATTGGAGAAACGTTGGACTAATATATTGAGCTAAAAGGAGATTATGTCTAATTTTTTTTTTGCAATAAAAACTGTGTTTTATTCAAAAGGTCATGGAATTATCTCGTACCCTTTAACGTAATCGGTATATCACATTTTACATGGGCCGCCCTTTACTTATTTTTTGCAGTGTAACTGTATAATTTTTTTTAGATGTACTTTTCATCCAGCTCTGATCAGATTGAAGGTTTTTTTTTGTTGAGTACTTACTGAAAGATTTTTTCTATCGAGTAGTTTCTTAATCACGGGTTTCTCTACTCCGTTTCTACTGTATTTCAATATTCGCTTTTGTTAAACCAACTTTTGTTACACCCCTAGTATGTAACGGGGTTTCCAATAGGGACATACCAATATCGTATCTTTATGTCAACGCAACCTAAAACATTTTTAATGATCTTTCAGTGTCAATACGTTAGTCGCAGTGAACATTTTCATCATGGTAAAGTTCACTTACGAGCAACGTTTGGAAATCATTAAAAATTACTACCGAAATTTTGATTCGGTGGTCGCTACTTTAAGAGCGCTTACTCCAATTTTCATCATCTTCAGCTGAAGCTCATTTCTGGCTGAGTCGTTCTGTCTATAAACAAAATATGCGTTATTGGACATCAACAAACCCACATGTCCTTCAAGAGACACAATTGCATCCGCCATAAATTACTGAGTGATGTGGTTTTTATGCCGGAGGTGTGATTGGGC
This sequence comes from Hydrotaea diabolus, assembly GCA_963513945.1. Taxonomy (NCBI): domain Eukaryota; kingdom Metazoa; phylum Arthropoda; class Insecta; order Diptera; family Muscidae; genus Hydrotaea; species Hydrotaea diabolus. The sequence goes on from OY740719.1 coordinate 138,989,519, forward strand.
CGTATTTTTTGTCGATGAAAAGAATCATCATATTATCATCAATGGAGAGCGCTATGGTGCCATGTTAGAAAAATATTTTTGGCCAGAATTGGATGTGCTTGACATCGCCAATTTCTGGTTTCAACAGGACGGTGCTACTAGCCACACAGCACTCGTTACAATTACTGAAAGCCAAATTACTGAAAGGCAAATTTAGTGAAAGTGTTATCTCGAGAAATGGTCCGCTAGAATGGCCACCTCTTTCATGTGATTTAACGCCATTGGATTTCTTTGTTGGGGCCACATCAAGTCATTGGTCTATGCCAACAAGCCGGCAACTTAAGACGAGCTCAGAGACAACCTCCAATGCGATATTGGCAACGTTGCGGTCGAAATGTGTGCAAGAGTGGTGCGAAATTTGGTCCAAAAAATAGATCGCTGTACACAGGTTAGTGGAGGTCAAACGACCGCGATCGAATTTCATTCTTAAAATTTAACAGTTGCACTACATCTTAAATAAATTTGAACTCTACGAGGGCGACCGTAAAAGTAACTGGCCTTACATAAAAGAACCGTTTTTTTGGAATTATTATTATTTATTTTTCAACATAATCTCCTTCCAACTCAATACACATCGTCAAACGTTTTACAAGTTTTTTAATTCCATTCGAAAAATAAGATTTTTCAAGACCTTCAAAATATGCCTCAGTTTCAGCAATAACCTCGCTATTGGACGAAAATTTTTTGCCACCGAGAAAATAATCAGAAGGAGCTAAATCTGGACTATATGGTGGATGCGGAGCAATTTCAAATCGTAATTCGGCCAGTTTTTGTTGAGTTAAAAATGCAGTGTGTGAAGGAGCATTATCTTGATGAAAAATAACTCTTTTTTTTAAATGCGGTCGTTTTATCTTGATTCTTCTCTCAACCGATCCAATAATGCACAATAATATTCACTATTTATAGTTTTTCCTTTTTCAAGATAATCAATAAATATTATACCCCTTGCATCCCAAAATACTGTGGCCATTACTTTTCCTGTTGACTTAACAGTTTTCGCCTTCTTGGGACCAGCTTCTATCCATTGTTTTGACTGTTCGTTGCACTCTGGGATGTACGATAGTGATGGATTCATGTTTCATCAACAGTTATGAATCGGCGCAAGAACTCTATTGGATTACGCTGATAAATCGCTAAAAGCTCCTCGGAATTGGTCCAACGGACGATTTTTTGGGGCAAAGTCAACAAACGCGTCGGATAGTTTTCGGATAGCTTTTTCATGGGGAGTTCATCATGTAAGATACTCCAAACTTGTTTTTCGTGTATTTTAACAATATCAGCTCTGAGCTTTATTCGTCTATATTTAGTCACTTCATTAAATATTTTTCTAATGTTTTCTATAGCAGTAGCAGTTTTCGGTCTTCCCGAGCGTTGTTCATCTTCCGTACTTGAACGACCCATTTTAAATTGTTGAACCCAGGATTTCACGGTGGAGTATGATGGTGCATTATCACCATGAATAGAATCCAATTCATCTTTGATTATTGTGGCGTATAACCTTTCACATAAAAGGGTTTAATTAACGCAGGAAACTCTTTATTTTCCATTTTTCAAAAATTATAAAGCTTGTTTAATTCAATCACCTGTAACAAAGAAAATAATCATTAAATATTTCTGAAATTTTGACAGATAGCTTATAAAAGATTGCTTTTAAAAAACAAAAAAAAAGTTGCTAGTAAAACAGAAAATGTGCCAGGCCAGTTAGTTTTGCGGTCGCCCTCGTATATCTTAAATATTCTGTGTTTTATTAATATATAAAATTGTAATGCCCTTAATGGAAAGCCCTGTAAGCATTGTCTCCTTAAAATGTTTTGAACCACTGTCAGGCAATGCCTGTTCTGATGATGATGTTGCCGTTGAATATGACGAAAATGTTGCTAGTTTGTTGATGCCGCTGTTGCACTCAGTACGCAGAACTCCGCGTGCGAGTGGCAGGCACGACTGTGGAAATGTGCCTGTGTGTCACTGGCAACAGCAGCATTGTTAAAGCTATTAGCGTAAGTTGCCTTTGTCAGAGTCACTTGTTAATCGTAATATTCCCCTCTGTAACCCTTCAGCGCCAAAAAAAAAACAGAACGCAGTACACAAAGCTTAAGGCGCCATGTCACAATATTCAGATCTTGCATTTTTACAATCGACATAAGCTTCTCACTCACTCATAACAACAGCAAGAACAACTTCTGCCCCTTAATGTATGCACACTTCCGCATAAATACATGGTTGTGTTTGTGCTCACATACATTTGACACACTACACACTGCATATGTACATATGTTTAATGCATGGTTGACTCTACTGACTACCCCCTCAACCACCCATTCCATCATTCAGCATAGTTGCCCTCTCATTATTTGTTTATTACCACAAAGTGGGTGGGTGGGAGTGTGGGGTGTGTGTGACTGTTTGGTTCTGCATGGGTGTGTTAGAATTGCACAAATGTCGGGAGTGAATTAGTCGTGCATATGTGTTATGCACACACATGCATACCAACGAGTATCTGCTGAAAGGCAAATACACTCTCTGGCTCTGGCGTACTCTCCCACATGAAATGTTATAATAAAAAGCAACAATTTCAAATACAACAAATCATTTTTGGTATTTTGCATGCCTCTGCTCTGTGCTCTGTATGCGTATGTGTTTGGGTTAGTGTGCGTTAATCATCGCTTGTAATCAGTTTATGTTGCTAATTATTTGTAAAATGTGGTCGCCCCCAACGCCCGCCACAATACGCCAGCGTACTCTAGCGCACTTTAGCACTTCCTTCACTCGTGCCCGTATCTATGGGAGCGTATTTGTGAATTTTACGCTTTGGCTTTGCTTGGCAGACATTGTACAAGTGCGTGTGCGTGTGTTAAGTTTATTGTCGAGCCCATGGAACTTTGCTCGTGCGAATGCCTCATTATATGTGTGCCATACTCGCGGCATTTGCTCAACGTGGCCCGACCCGGTCGGCCAACTAGTCAAGCCGACTGATTGGCAGTCAATTAGACCTATTGTATTGTATGGAATTTATGATTGAATTGGGCCAGTCGGTTGGCGGCGGGGTGGTGTGCGACTGTGGCAAATTTATTACTTTTAACAACTGTTGGCATGAAATTGCGTTTAGCATCCATAAAAATGTGGGAAGGAATTTCGAAATGAAAAATGATTCGGCTTTCTTTGTTTTAAGTGTGAGCGGAAGTTTATAAAATAACTAGAAACTAATTTGGACTAAAGTTTAAATGTACCATCGCTAATAAGTTGAGTGAAAGTAGCTGAAATAATTAAATCCTATCCAAGCGGAAATAAGCGTTGTTTCTGAGTCATTGTACGTGGAGTAAATCTTTTATTAAATTAATGGGAAAAGTTATGGGATTTCTAACTTCTGCTAAAACAGAGAGTTACAAGCTATACCCTTTCTGGTAAGGACTAACTGTTAGAAGCCTGCCTTGAAAGAGACATGATTAAAAGAGACATGAGAGTTACAAGCTATACCCTTTCTGGTAAGGACTAACTGCTAGAAGCCTGTCTAGAAAGAGACATGAGTTTTCTTAACCCTACAACACTAAACCTCTTTTCTTTCACTTTAATACCAAGTCTCGCCTGTAAGGCTACATTTTAAAGAAATACAAAAATTTTATTGTTTAAAATAATTTTTTTATTCAAAAAGAATTTATTATCTTAAAGAAACACAAGTTGACATATTCTAAACTCTTTTTACAACACACACACAAACGTTGTAAAAGAAATCTATTGATGGCTCTCTATGTCGAGTCTCTGTAGAGGTGGCAAGAGTGAGTTGTATTTTCGTGAGCAATTGTGTGAAGAAAACTTGAAAAGTAAAGTTTACAACAGTAGTTCTCATTCGTTTGGGGAGAGCCTGGCCTTATAGAGTTCGGGTTTACTTTCAACAATTGCTGCAAAGCTTTCTGAAGAGCGTTGTCACGGACCCGAAATCATGATAAAAACAGTGTGCAGTTACGAAAATCTATGTCACTTTGCCATTTTGTTAAAAAACTTGTCTTCTATTTAAATATAGAAGCAAGAGGTCTTGAGCCGGTTAATCCCTGTTCAATGTGTAAAAGCAACAGAACGAAATATAACAAACAAGCTAAACATGAAAATAATAACTATTTGAAAAGAAAATCAAGGCGAATAAATTAATTTTTTTAAAGTTTTGATAAGAAATTTACATTAAAAAAAGAAATGATCTCTTTGTAAAATAAATATGATTTTACAAAGAGATTTTTTATCAAAATAAAGATAAATTTAATTTCAATTCATAAACTTAAAACAACATACATTCGTATACATATTTGCATAAAAATAAAAAAGTTTTATTATATCGGGTGATCTATCTAGAGGTATTTTTTCAGAACAAAAAAAATATAAAAATTCAAATCAAGTGTGGAATCTTTATTGGTAATTTAAAAGGACATTTTATCGCATTTATTTTTTGAGTATAATTTCCTTCAAATGTTGGCCGCAACTACGCCTCAGGGTTTCCACTCTGAGGGTCCAATTTTGGATGACTCGTTCGAGCATTTCGACCGGTATGGCTTTAATGGTACGCGTAATATTGACTTCCAAAACCTGAATCGTACTGGTTTGTCAGCTTAGACTTTGGACTTTACGTCACTCCAAAGAAAAATGTCTAAAGGTGTGATATCACTCGATCTAGGCGGCCAACTCACCTGTCCAAAACGGGAAATTAGCTGCTTTTCGAAATGACTTCTTAATAGATCCATTATTTGAGCAGCTGTATGGCAAGTGACACCGTCCTGGTGAAACCAAGTGTCGTCAAGATTACGGGCTTCAATTTCAGGTACCACAAAGTCCGATATCATGGCGCGATTGCGAACGCCATTCACGGTTACATTCCGGCCATCATTATTTTTGAAAAAATATGCACCGATGATTCCAGCAGCTTATAAACCGTTTGGTGCGGTTTATATGGTTCTCTCTGGGTATCATGGCACCTCTTGAACCTCTTAATGTTCTCTTCAGCCCAAATGCGGCAGTTTTGTTTATTGACTTTGCGTTGAGCCAGCAATGGGTCGCATTACTGAACAAATTTTAGAAATGTACATTTCTTAATAACAAGAAAGTGTGGTACTCACGACGGAGTTATTTTGTTTAATTTAGTTATTCCTGATGATGTTCTTCAGAGAGGAACGAAATATCGAATAAAGTAAAATATAACAAGAAATAAGAACCTTGGCCTCGAGCTCGATATAATAATTATTTAGTAATGTTTAGCTCGTTTGTTTTATTTCGGTCTGTTGCTTTTACACATTGAACAGGGATTAAACCGGCTCAAGACCTCTTGCTTTCTATATTTAAATAGAAGACAAGTTTTTAACAAAATGGCAAAGTGACATTGATTTTCGTGGCTGCACACTACTTTTATCATGATTTCGGGTCCGTGACAACCCTCTTCAGAAAGCCTTGCTGCAATTGTTGAAAGTAAAACCGAACTCTATAAGTAATTATTTTCAAAAAAATAAATGCCATAAAATGTCCTTTCAAATCACCAATAAAGATTCCACACTTGATTTGAATTTTTATATTTTTTTGTTCTGAAAAATACCACTAGATGGATACCCCGTTATTATATTTAATTACAATGAAATGTACATTACAAAGAAATCAGGTATTTTTCTTTATATTACTATCATAGCAATCAGCCGATCTTATTTATTTTAAGACAAGAACAATTCAAGAGCAAGGATGAGATAATTCGGCACATTTATGACATTGAACCTCCATTATACTTATATTAATATATGATCTAGTAACGGGTTTTCCAAAAGCGACACAACAATTTCGTATCTTTATTTCAACGCACCCTCAAACAATTTTAATTATCTTTCAGTGTCAAAACGTTAGTCGAAGTCAACATTTTCATCATGGTAAAGTTCACTTACGAACAACGCTTGGAAATCATTTAAAATTATTACCGAAATTATAAGATGGTGACTCTGGCAAATTTTCACTAAAATCCAGAATTTTATCTGAAAATCATCTTTAGCGATGAAGCTCATTTGTGGCTGAGTGGTTTTGTCAAAAAAGAAAATATGCGTTATTGGACCGCAACAAGACCACATGTGATTCAAGAGACACAATTGCAAAAAATTAATGTGTGGGGTGATTTTCATGCCGGAGGTGTGATTGGGCCGTATTTTTTCGTCTATGATTACAATTGTCATGTTACCGTCAATGGAGAGCGCTATCGTGCCATGTTAGAAAATTATTTTTGGCCAGAATTGGATAAGCTTGGCATCGCCGATATGTCGTTTAAACAGACGGTGCCACTAGCCACACAGCACGCGTTACAATCGGTTTACTGTTCGTATGGCTGAAATCGAATTTCATTCTCAAAATTTAACATATGCAATTTTTAACAATTTTTGCGAATTTCAAAATTGGCATACTATAGTCCAATAGGCCATTAAAAACTATGAAGAAATACGTTTTTACTTTGTCGCTAGCGTCAAAAAAGTTCACCCACCAACAGCGATGAAGTTTAGAATATGAATATGAAAACAAAAAACAATTCTGTCAAACTTTATTTTAGTTTTAATGGAAATTTTAGCTTCTTCGACGCGTTTTCGAGTATAGCCACCTTTATTGTTAATAATTTGGCTTCGTGATTCATTGCATTTCAATATGTCTTATAAGAAAAGTGTAATAGTGGTTCAAAAAAATTCCCAAATCTGGGAGAAACAATTAATCACATTCCAAAACAATATAGAGACCGAATTATACGAATTGAACAAAATGCCTAGTCAAAAGATAATAATTGGAAGATTTAATGCTTTAGCAAAATCAGTAAAAAGTAAAAATTAAAGATATGTTACAATATCTGGTGAATTACACACATTATGGGAAAAGATGAGTATTCCAAAACTTACTAAAAGATCAGTGAAAAGAAAAGTGGAAAACTTAATTCAACTTTATCATAAATATTCACGAAAGCAAAAAAGTCGTGTTAATTTTAAAGACATTTTTAATATAACTAACGAAGTGGCAGATTTCAAATCTGAAGATCTAGATTTCCAATCAAAAGAAATAGATTTGGAATCATTATCAAGTTATACATTTGAAGACAACATTTCCTCATCAGAATCGGATAATTATAAACCTCCAGCACGACTAACACGGAATCCACAATCTACAGTTCCAGCTGTGGAGCTTGTGAACAAAGTTCATATAAGTACAAGAAAGGCTGCAAAAAATTGTAAGGAATTGGCTCAATCTGGAATTAAAATCTCCACACCTTCGCAACCAGCTATATATAAGGCAGTTATTAAATCAGCTGAACAAAAAGAAGAATTATTAAAAAAGCAGTTAAAAGAAGAAAATTGGTGTCTACACTTTGATGGCAAAAAAATAAGTGGTAAAGAAATTCAGGTGATAGTTTTAAAAAATGAAAGTAAAGAAATCTACCTTGGAGTACTGGTTTTGGATGATGGAAAAGCGAATTCTATATCTCATGGAATAAAAGATATTCTTAGTAAGTTCGAACTTTACGAATGCATAAAAATGATAATTTGCGATACAACAGCAGTAAACACAGGGAATAAAAATGGAGTAGTTATTCAATTGCAAAACTATTTTAAATCAATTAAATTGAATACGCCACAATACGTTGGTTGTCAACACCATATTTTAGATTTAATATTAAGGCACGTTATGGATGTGTTGCTCGGTGGAAAAACGTCATCCCCCGAAATATGTTACAATTTTATACCAGAATTAATCAACAATTACAACGAACTCAAGATAAGCTATACCCAAAATAAAGAAAAAATAGACACCAAAAACATAAAGTGGCGCGATGATATGCAGTATCTGTTTGAATTAGGAAATGCATTCAGATATTTTCAAAAAAACCAAAAGTTTCCATTTATAAAATTTAAAACTATTCCGCCGATCAGCAATGCACGATGGAATTCGAGGGCCATCCTTGCACTTTTAGCTTTTATACTAATACCAAAATATCGGTCTGAGTTATACCCAATTTGTGATTTTATTTGCGGTCAATGGTACGATATATGGTTCTCAGATCACCAATTCAACGAAGATAATTTTCAGCTTTTAAACCTATCATTAGCAAGATTCGAAAACGCCAAGAAATGCTTTCTTAAACATTGGGTACAAGATGATTCATTCATCAAAAATCAGCAAAGGAGCAATATTTGTGCAGAACGTGCAATAAAAATTGTCCAGGATATATACCCATTTTGCAGATCTACACGTACTTTAAACTTAAAATTTGTATCCTACAATAGTAATTAAATGGATGCTATGATATTGTTGTGTTTTATTTTTAATATAACCATTGTATATGAAGTTTAATAACTCGTTATGATATGAAATAGAATTACTTAAATTTTAATTTTTTTAATTTTTTTTTGTATTGATTTAGAAAATGCGTTTGGTGGGTGAAGTTTTTTTCTTAAAATGATGCAAGATAATGCTTTTCATTAATAAAACATCATGGCGCATCTCGTGGTAGTATCTGCCAAAAAATTGGTTATATCCCTAATATGCACTACACCTGGAATAAATTGGGACTCTATATCTTAAATATTCTGGGTTTTATAAATATATAAAATTGTTGTGTCCTTAATGGAAAACCCTGTTTATTCTTCAAACGAAACGACTAATAAGATAGACTATCCATCGGTGGGGGGTATAAAAATTTTTTCGTAGTTCAATCTATTTAAATATTAAATTGTCTAATTTCAGCACTCATTTTCGTACTTTTTCGGGTACGCTGGGATTTCGGAGCAAACTATTTTGATTGCCGATCGTGTGGCTGACACGTTAAAATTTGAACTCCTTTATTTTTAGATAATTTTTTTAGGTTTTTGTGAAACTGCTCGTTTTTGGGTTATAAGAATAGAAAGAGCAGTTGCGATTACCAATTGTAGGCATTAAAGAACTATTCTCTACAAAATTGTGAAATTTCCGCAACAGGCGGTCTTAAAAGCAATAAATTGCACTGCATGCGACTAATATAACTGATTTGTCAGTTTTCTGGACCCTTATGAAGGGTGTTTCTTTCAGACGTGTGGTTTTCAAGAATAAATAAAACGCATATAATATAATGTTATGGCCAAGAATTTAGCTTTATTATAATGATAAGGTTCTGCCATTATGTTTTGAAAACGATTTCGGGCAAGGGGCTGCCGCAGCTATCTCGTATAAATTCCAGTACAGAGGCCAAATTTTCCGTATGTCGGCAATAACGCGCCAAATATTCTCTTCCAAGGCGTCAATCGTGGCGCCTTGGAAGACCAATGGCTTAGACAAATGGCTTCACAATCAATAAATTGATTGTTTCGTTGGATGTATGGCATATAGCGCCAGCTTGTTGCAATCAAAGGTCGTCTACATCACCATTCTGCAATTTAAGCACGAAAAAGTCATTAACCATGGTTCTATAGCGTCCCCCATAGACTGTAACATTATGGCCGGCTTCATTTTTTAAGAAATGTGTCTTCCCATAGATCACATCGTACAGTGACTTTTTGAGGATATCTCAACAACGGTTTGTAGATTTTCATTACTTCAGATCCGACAATTTTGGTTATTAACTTTGCCATTGAACCAAAATTGTGCTTCTTCGCTGAACAAAATATCTTGTAAAAATCAGGATCGGTGGCCATCTCGTTTTGGGCCCATTCGCTGCGATTTGCAAACGTTGCTCCACAGTAAGTCTATTCATTATGAAATGGCAGACCAAACTGAGCATATATCAAGTGTCAGCTGTCAAAATTTAAAGCCATACGTTCAAAAAAACACCATTTATAATTAAAGCTATCTTCATTTGGTTTGTCGAATAGAATTTCTTTAAAAATTTTCAGCATCTGTTGATTGCAACAGAAAGTCTACTCATTAAGCGGATTTTTTTTATTTCGGACCGACTACTGATTATTGTTGTCATATGGTACAATGAATAGCATTTCTTTCTAGATTTTTAACATTTAGTGATTGAATTTTCAACATAACCCGTTTTTGGTTATGATGAAATTTTATCTCGAATAATTGTTTACAACAACAACATTTTTGTAAAAATATTGGTTGCGACAACCGCCAATTCTGGCAACTAAATATCTCTACCGCGCTTTATTGGTATGTGCGATAAGTGTGTACAATACCGAATATCTATTGTGATAAAAAAAAATTGTTGATTGCAACGGAAATACTTCTTTCGCAACGGAGTTTTTGTGGTTCAGACAGATTTTAGACTAATTTTTTCTCTGTGTGTACTAGAGTGACCGCAAAAAATTAATGTCGGAATCTTGTTCGTCTTAACCCCACAAAACGAATCCCCTTTGCAGATATTGGGATTGAGCCCGATTAAAGGACGTTAACACGTGCCGCTCGTCGCTCAAAATTTGAAAAAAACGAATTTTTTGGCCAAAAAGTTGACGTATTGAGCCATAACTCGAGAACGGTAAATAATAAAAACACGCACGATATCACAAAAGATAGCTTATTTTGTTCTTCAAAATGTATGTTATGAACAAAATTGTTGTAACTCTGAGTCAAACCGAGTTACGGCAGCCTTTAGCTCCGAAAACGTGACCTGGTGCCACCAGGAGCATACTTCATATATTATGTTATTATGTGATAAATTTTTAATTTTTTTGGTATATTTTTGAGTTTAAAGTAGAAATGTAATAAAAAACACAAGTAATACAGTTAAATTTAAGAACATTTTTATTTTAATATATAAAAATCAGGGATATATTCGATAATATTACATAGTTATCCAATTTATTCTAGAGCTTTTGTTAAAGTACTTTTTGAAACGTCGGGATACAATGCTCGGCATTTGCTTATAACTTGCAGGACATATTGCTTTTGTTCTTCATCTTTTGTCAGAAGGTCGTTGAAGTCAGTTATTAATTTAATACCACGCTCAGCCATATCATTTACTACTTTTAATGTTTTGACAATTTTCAATCCTTCTTGGAAGTTATTATTTTGAGGCCAGGTGTTTGGATTTTGTCTAAGAAAATCTATTTTTATATTAAATCGGTCAAAAAAATTAAACGTTTTTTTGGAAAGTAAATTAATTAATCCTCCATCAACCAACTCTTCTAGTTTTTCTTTCCTAACTTTTGGATTTACATCCCTAGCTTGCTCTGATGGTTCATCTGTGCTACTGAGCAATTTATTAGCCATTAATAACTTTTCATCGTCTGTAATGGTGGGATCAAAGAACGACAATCCAACCAAATCCGTATTCAAATACCACAAATGATTCGTAAATTTAGTGAGTGCTATTTCTGCGATGTCGTTGTCACATTCTTTATAGTCTAATAGACTACGCAAAATGTCTAAATCTTGCTTTGGCGCTAGATGATCTTTTGGAGCATTGAACCAAGCTTTACAGTAAATTTTAACTAGAAAAACAGCAATAGCACTTACAGAATTTTTTTCTCCTCTATACATCTTAAATTGGCGCCGAAAAATAAATATTTTAAAGCAGTAAATAGCCTTTGCCATCCATCTGGCGTGATGAATGGCGCCTGGAGTTCTAAAACCCACAACATTGCCGTCTAGTGATCCTGCAAATACGAGAACCAACTGCAACAGCTCCTTGTAGTCATCTCTTGGATGGTTCTCAGTTAATTTCTTTTTGAATTCAGCAGTAACATGTGCAATTAATTCTGGAGATAGCTGCTTTTGTATTAGATTGTCACTAATACCTGTGTCATATTTTTGTTTGTCTATCTTGGGCCACGCAAGGAGAAATCTTTTGAAAATGTCTGGATGAGGTCCCGTGGTTGAACCCATTTTTGTGTCGAATACGCCTCTTAACATAATTTCCAAGATATGGTGACGGCAAGCTAGGTGCAGTAATTCTCTTCCTAACATTTGCTGCAATATGACGCATGCTCCTTTAAATCTTCCAGTGTTGGATGTTGTAGTATCAAAGCACATCGCCTTGACGGTGTTGGGAAGACCCCATTGCTGTAGGCAATCATATACGGCGAGTGCTTGCTCCTCTCCTGAGCTGTTTTCTGTTACAGGAACTCCCAGCAGTTGTTCCTTGCCGCCGTATGCAATAGCAATAGCTATTCGCTCACATTGCTCATTTTTTAAAACGCCCGGTAAAAGTTTACCGTTCCAATGGGCAACCACGGCCTCTTCTTCTGGAATGTTTACTTTATCTAAAATATTTTTAGTATACTGTTCTCTGAACATTTTCCTTCTAGTATGTAATAAAGTTTTGGAGACTTTGTACTTAAGAGCGTCAAGGTTAAGTGCCTCTAGTGTAGCTATTAAAATTCTCGTGGCATTTCTGTCGGATACCTTACACCGATCTAACAAAATTGACAATTTCATGTTTAAAATCTCGTGAACGCCTCTTGCATATGAAACTTTCATCCTTTTTCTATCAGATGGACCTAGATCTTCTGCAGCTTCTTCCGGGATGTCCATTGCCTCCAAGTTTTCAAGCTCCTGGTAGATGATGTCCTCTTGAGTGTCTTCTTCTTCTCCGAAATTGTACTCATCATCCGTTCCTAAGAAGCATCAAGAAAATATTAATAATAAATTGGAATAATAATATAAAAAACTCACCAATATCAAAATATTCTTCTTGGATTTGTCGGTTAATTCTTTCAAGTTCCTTTTGCGCCTTGATTTCTTCAGCTCTAGATAACTTGCGATCTACTCCAGACATGCAGCCTGGACGGCCCTTCTGCCTCTGTTTCACGAGAAAAGCCTTATCTACTTCCGATTTCATCAGAGTCAAGGCATCTTGATGAGCAATATCAAAAAGATCGTCTAACTTTTCAACAAACTGTTTAAATTTGTTTTTGATCGTTTTCGATGTTTTCTTCTTGTCTTTTTGAAGAATTCTCCACTCGACGTGAAGTTTTTCAAGCTTTGTTATTGCATTTTGCTCATCTTTAGCCGGGATTCGAGCTTTCTGCCAAAAAATTAACACCCCTCGTATAGTAAGTTTTGCTCTCTTACAGTTAATTTTACAGTACGTAAATTATAAAAAATGCACACAAAACTTGTCGATTTGAGGGTAGTTTACAACCTGTGATCTGGTTAATGGGAAAGCCAACAAGAAATATTTTATCCTTGGTCCGGCTTTGTACACCTGATGTGGATGCCATTTCAGAGTCTAGGTAAATTGATTTCTATATATTTAAATAAAAATAAAAATAAAATAAAAATTAAATAAATTAATTAAAAATAAAATAAAAATTAAATAAATTAATTAAAATTAAAAATTTATCACATAATAACATAATATATGAAGTATGCTCCTGGTGGCACCAGGTCACGTTTTCGGAGCTAAAGGCTGCCGTAACTCGGTTTGACTCAGAGTTACAACAATTTTGTTCATAACATAAATTTTGAAGAACAAAATAAGCTATCTTTTGTGATATCGTGCGTGTTTTTATTATTTACCGTTCTCGAGTTATGGCTCAATACGTCAACTTTTTGGCCGTTTTTTTCAAATTTTGAGCGACGAGCGGCACGTGTTAACGTCCTTTAATCGGGCTCAAATTTTGGCTATCCCAATATCTGGAAAGGGGATTCGTTTTGTGGGGTTAAGACGAACAAGATTCCAACATTTTTTTTTTTGCCCCATATAAGTTGCGGTCACTCTAGTGTGTACCGTACGCACCGAAGAAACAATTGCTGGTGTGGATCGTTTTCTTAAGGGGAGACATCTTCTTTTCATCTTATCCACAATTAACCGAGTTTTATTTTAAAATTATAAAAAACATAATTTGAATTTAAGTATCTCCCTAAAAAACTCATTATGTGTGGCCATTAGAGCTGAAAGTTACAAAGACTTGCAGCAAAATCACATGCCCAGTGCAGCTGATTTATTTGGGTTGCTATCATTTTGATCACCTGTGTATACACAGCAAAATTTAAAATACATACGAGTACTCTTAAATGTATCCGCATTGAAGCTAAACATACTGTTCTAAATTTCGTGTGTAACTAGATTAGATCTTTTGAAAAAAGTTGTTATTTTCGCAGATATACTGTGTACGTGTGCTGTTAACAGGCATTATGGATGAAGAAGGCACAAAGGCAAAACGAATTGTTGCATCTAAATATGATCTCTATGCCAGCATTTTGTAAGCTTCGTTCACTGAACTTTTGCCCGACAAAGAAAAAATGTTAAAAAATTTTAGAAAAAAAAGATGGCCATATAAAAGCATTTTTTTAATCTCTGCACCTCCACACCAGAAAAGAGATTTGCATACATATGAATACACGTATTCGGCGCAGACACTGAAAAAAAACACGCTAGGGCAAACAAAGTGGGATGTTTTTATACCCTCTCCTTCGAAGAATGAAGTGCAGGCGAAATTTGTTACATTGTTTGCTACCCCGCGAAATATCGACCGAAGACCCTGTGAAGTAAACACATGGAAAAACTTAGTTTTAAATAGGTTGGAACTACAGGGTGGGCCAAAATTCACCATGGAGTTAAAATTTTATTAACTTTTTCGTTTATTAATTTTTTTTATTTTTTCTCAGATTATATAATATACAAAATGCATTTTTTTTAACTAAGTATGAAAAATAATGTCACTTAAATGGCACCCGTTTTCAGCTTCGCAATGATGGGCTCGCTTTAGAGAATTTCCCATGACATCTTTTAAAATATGTGGCTGCAGCGTTCCAATTTGTGCAACAATTTTGGCCTTGAGTTGAAGAAATGTCTCGCGCTTGTTCACATATACCCGCTCCTTTAAAAATCGGCAAAGGAAATAGTCGGTGCTAACAAATCCAACGATCGCACTGGCCAAATAATTTCTGGAAATTATTCGCTCTCCAAAAATTTTAATTAAAAGTGCCATCGTGTCCCGGGCAGTGTGAGCAGTGGCTCTGTCCTGATGAAACCACTTCTCAGGTCTGTTTTCAAGAACAGGACGTAAACATGTTCTATCATAAACCGATACAGCTTTCCATTTACGGTTACAGCACTTCCATCTACATTCTCAATGATATACGCAGATGTGATGCCACACCCTACTGTATACCTAATGGGTGCAACTGACGTTGATGAATGCCTCTTGGATTTTCAGAACCCCAGAACATACAGTTCTGCTTATTAACAAAGCCATTCAGATGAAAATGAGCATCTGCACTCATCACTTTGCGTTAAAATAACTGATCGCTGATTTAAATAATAAAATTCTATTATTCTGGTTCTTTGTTCTGTGGTAAATCTATCCATTATTTATTCTCTAAGTATATAAACGAAAAAGTTATTAAACTTTTAAACCCAATCCAGTTGTCCATGACCAGTTTTGCCGAAGAAACAGGCGACCATTTGTTTCGAAGTCTGCGAAGACCCACACGGTCGATTGCTGTTTTGTTTCGGGCTCATACTCATAGATCCATGATTCGTCACCTGTGACGTTCTTATAAACGTCTTTTAAAGCACCGCGATCGTATTTTTTTAAAATTTCTTTGCACCAATCGACACCAGCCTTTTTTGAGCGATTGTTCAATTGTGCGGTATCCAACGAGAATAAACCTTTATTTTATAATAAATAATCGCACGAAAATGTTCACGAGTTAATTCCATTTTTTGCAAATTGATGATTTTCAAGTCACTGTTCAGTGGTAAATCTATCCATTATAATAATTATAATCCATATAAATAATTATTTATTCTCCAAGTGTTATTTATATAAGTATAATCTAAACAAATGCATATATAAACGAAAAAGTATTTATACTTTTAAACCCAATGGTAACTTTTGGCCCACCCTGTACAATGAATGGGTTTCAAAAGAGGAATTTTTGGTCTCAATCACCAAATGTTTTTAATTGTAATGGATATTCGGTTCGAAATACCACAAGATGATAAATTTGACCGTCATACTGTACCCACAAATTATTGATCGGTCATACCAATGAAACGCGAAAAACGTATTTAAGGGCTGCTATATATATTGCTGGCCTAATAATGAAAATGCGAATATTTATCATCAAAAATGGTTTTATTGTTTTTCAAAGTATTCTCCAGCATGATTTATATCTTACACTTTTGCATGCGCTCAAACCAATTGTCGAAGCACTTTTTCCACTCCAATTGAGACACCTCCAAAACATGGTTTTTGAACGCTTCAACAGCATCTTTCGGCGACGAAAATTGTTGACCACACAGTTTTTTCTTGATGTGCGGGAATAAAAAGAAGTCATTGGGTGTCAAGGCTGAACGGCGGATGATCCATCAATTGGACGTTTTGGCCGTTCAAAAATGAGCTGGTTTGGGCCGATGTGTGAGAACTCGCATTGTCGTAGTGTACAATGATTCGTCTTCTCTTGTTCGTTTTTCGAATTTCTTCGAGGACTTCAGACAAACAAATTGTGGTGTACTACTCAGAATTGACCGTCCTACGTTGCTCAAGCGGAACAGTCGCCACATGACCACTTTTGCCGAAGAAACAGGCGACCATTTGCTTCGAAGTGCTTCTTCCACGAACAACTTTCGTTGGATTTGGCTCGTCTTCGAAGACCCACATGCTCGATTACTGTTTTGTTTCGGGCTCATTGGCATAGGTCCATGATTCGTTACCTGTGACGATCTTATTAAAGTCTTTTGAAGCACCGCGATCGTATTTTTTCAAAATTTCTTTGCACAAATCGACACGAGACTTTTTTTTGACCGTTTGTCAAATTGTGCGGGAGCCAACAAAAACAAACCTTTTTTACGGCCAGGTGTTCTTGCAATATCGAATGTATGCTGGTGGAAGAAATTCCCAAGGATGCTTCTCTCTAACGGTATGTCACATGACAATCTTGCATTATCAGTTCACACACCGCATCAATGTTCTCTGGCACAACGGCCGTTTTTGGACGACCATCATCTTTGAGCGAGCGTCGGCCACGATTAAATTCATTGAACCAGTTTTTCACAGTGCTATAAGACGGTGCTTCATCGCCATACAAAGATTTAAGCTCATCGATGCACTCTTGCCGTGATAATCTACGTCGAAAGTTGTGAAAAATTTTCTCACGAAAATGTACACGAGTTAATTCCATTTTTTTTTTGGCAAATTGAATTTTTCAAGTCACTGTAATCAACAGAAATGATGGTCGTGTGTCAAAACGATCTGAGTATGTTTATGATAAAAAATGTCAAACTTTCCAATGGAAATGTCACATGGCGCCAGGCAACACTTAGTGTAAAATATATATGTGACAGCTCATAGAGAAAGGGAACTAAGGGTAAAAAAAATTAATTTTCATTTTTTTTCTTTATTTGATGTGGACAACATCTGAGCATCGAATGAGACCCAACCCATGCCCCAAAAGTGTTCCCTCCCAGAGATATGCGCGTTTTATGAAAGTGAAGTCGACGATTCGAAGCGCAAATAGAAAGGGACCTAATCTTTAAAATGGCTCTCCTGAACAAAACTTTTCATCAACTTTTCACTTTATTTTTTTTGATGTGGACAACATCTGAGCATCGAATGAGACCGATCCCATGCCCCAAAAGTATTCCTTCCCAGAGATATGCGCGTTTTATGAAAGTGAAGTCGATGATTCTAAGCGCAAATAGAAAGGGACCTTATCTTTAAAATGGCTCTCCTAAACAAATCCGGTTTTTAACCTTAGGTCCCTTTCTATTTTGCGCGTCACATATGTCAACCGTTGTTACCAATTAGGTGGTAGCGGCAACTAACTACACACTTCTATTATGTAAGCTACAGTTTTTGCCTCTGACTTAAATTTTAATTTCGGTTGTGGCAACAAATACGTTCTCTGTGTGTATATATTATTTATCGTGTTAAAATTCTAGGATGATCTAGACCATGTCCGTCCGCTTTTCTGTTAAACGAATTAACCTTGGATCCTGGTATTGTTCATGATGAAAGCTCTTTCAGTTTAGGATTGTATCGTAAATGCTTGCAATCGGCACTACCCTAACAAGTTGCTATACTACACCTTTTTGAGTATTTCCAGACCCCTCTGATAATGTACTATATTCCTATAAAAATCATAAAACTCAAAATGTCATTTCTTTCCGTGTAGCAATATATGTTTCGATGCAATTTAGCGCGAATGTGTGTGTGTTTATATCCCTGTGCATGTGACAGTAGATGTATCCGTGCATGAATATATGAACGTGTTTAGTTTGTTTGTTGAAATTTTAAATACCTTTACGTTTGGCCAGTTTAATTCTATATTTGGGTCATCTAAGCTGTTTTGTTGTTGTTGTATTTGTGGGCAGTTTTGGTGCTGCTGTTACAGGGATAACAAAAAAAATCGTGGCAGCGGACTGGACGGCGAGTGCACATTTGCATGGATGTGCCTGTACGTAGATGTGCTCGTATAGCCAAAGCCATAAATAGTTATGTCTACACAGCTAAAGGGCTTTTGAGTATTTGATACCAAACGAACGCCAACGCAGAGTCCTACAGACTTTCAAAATTATGCACAGTGGTTTCAAACTACACATATGACCTTAAAACATGGTAGTAATAGTTTATTTTCCGAAAACAATTAAATGTCCTAACAAAGCATGCACTGTGTATTAAAAACTGTGTTGAAACATTAAGTCCAGATTTTGGATTAAAATAATTTATAAGGATCGGATGGGAATTGTGATCTGTATTTTGTTTTGCAACCTTTAGTTGACCAGCAAACAGACGGACAGACATAGATAATCGATAATCAGCTCGTGTTTCTGCGACAGTTGGAAAACTTAAAGAGAAACTAACTTACAATACCCTTTTCCGCACAATGGTGCAGGGTATTAAAAGATGTAGGATTTTTCGATTTATCCTAATTCCACAAAAAAAACGGCGAAAACTAATCGCACGAATCTTGGCTTCAATATCATAGCTCAAAAACGTGCAATTGTACGTTTGCAATATTCCTCTCCCAAAAATTTCAAAAAGGGGCGTGAAGATTGTGGCCCCGTCAGTTTAGTCGGGCTGTGTCACATTCTCATTATCAAAAAAAAAAAAATAGCGTAACCTTGCGTAACTTTCTATTGAAGTTGCCCGCTTTTTGGGACCCTTGGGTCCAGTAGTCCGTGCAAATCATTTAAATGACCTACAGTATCATATTGGGAAAATTTTAAGACATTCAGCAAATATACTAAAAGATAACAACAATAATAATAATAAGGTTACAACTAAATAGTCGTTAAATTCGTTCAGGCACTTCTCCGTCCCTACACTGCTTTAAGGAATGACAAATTTAGTATACTACCACACTTCGGTAGAGGGTATATAAAGTATAGTTTTTTCCGTGGAATTTGTAGTCCCTTAAAAAAACATTTTGTCCCTTCGGTTCCTTTGGCCTATTTGTAAGTCCAAACAGCTTATGAACACTGTCGTCCTTTTAGAGGACATTCGCACAGACGGACATGGTTAGATTGTTTAAGATTTTTACGACGATCAAAAATATATATAAACGTTACTAGCGGTAACCCGAAGCGCTTCGATGCCCTCAAATATTTTTTTTAGAGAAATAAGCAGAAGTATGTTTATACTCGTACATTTTTATACCCTACACCACTTTGTGGAACAGGTATTATAAGTTAGTGTCATGGTAACTGTTTATAACTTCCAAAAATATTTAAGCTAGATCCACCTTTAAGTATACCAATCGACGTATAATCACCTGGTGATTCCAATTAACGATTTCTGTCTGTCCGCCAGTCTGTCCATCAAAAACTTGTAATCAAACTACAGGTCGCCGTTGTTGTTCGATTTTCATAAAATTTGTCAGAAGTTTATTTTTTGAACTAAGGATGGATGCTATTGAAAATGTAGAAAATCGGTTCATTTTAAGATATAGCTCCCAAATATAGGGTGATCCATCTAGAGATATTTTTTCAGAACAAAAAAATATAAAAATTCGAATCAATTGTAGAATCTTTATTGGTAGTTTGAAAGGACATTTAATGACATTTATTTTTTGAAAATAATTGCCTTCTCGCCCAAAAGAGACATTGTTTCGTTGTATGTGTGGCAATTGGCGCCATTCTGTTGGAACCACATAGCATCCTGGTTCATATCCTCCATTTCTAGCCACAAGAAGTCCGTAATCATCTCGCGATAGTGAACACCATTCACTTTAATAACTGCTTGGCTGGCCTCATTCTCCAAGAAATACGGCCCAATGACGTCGCCAGCCCATTAACCACACTAAATAGTCACTCTTTGCTGATACATCGGCTTTTCAGCTATCACTCGTCTATTGTTATTTGCCCAAATGAGGCTATTCTGCTTGTTAACGAATCCACTGAAGCGATTATGGTAACCAACAAAAATCACGAAGTGCACGAAATGCATTTCGATTTAAACGCCCATTTTTGTAAAAGACTTCAACAATGTTATCGCCTTGCTCAATTGTGTACCTCTTCACGGTTGAATTTGCCAAACACCGAAACAAAGAAATGTCAAATAAAGTTGGGCAAAAAAACTTGACGTTAAGTTGAAACTCACAATTATCATCGTGCATTATGGTTGGCTTTTTGTAGCTAGTCTCTTCGATCAATATTCCGAAATGCCAAATCCTCTGTATATACCCCATCCTTCTGTGCCAGACCTTTTTAGACCAAAAATTAATATACCACCCTACAGGGTCACTGATAAATATTGCTACAGTAAGAAAGTCAATTTATTTTTTTTTCAGTGTATGGAATTCATTTTTTCTTTTATTCATGTTAAATCTTAATAAAAAAAGTTTAATTAGTTTTTAAAATAATGGAATTTAAATGCACACCCCCCCCCCCCCTGCTCATTGATGCAAAATGTTGTTCATTAATGATTGGAGAGTTGATACAGGAATAGCTCCAATGGATTGCTTTGTTCATTTAAATTTGTTGCTTATGCTTTGTAAACTTCCTGGTTGCAAGAACCCTACAAGAAAAAGTCAGATGTAAGCCCAGGCGACCTGGGGGCCAACGGAATGTGAAGTTTCTGAGTATCACCTTATTAGGAAATTTTCGTCGAAATTCTGTTATAACATGTGAGGCCGGGCTATGTGAGGAGCTTCACTTTCATGCTAAAACCACACAGAGTTAAAAGAAACTCTCATTCGGCGTGATTCTGGAAAGAAAAACTCTCTCAACATGCTCAGTCTCCAGTCTCCAGTAACCGAAACGGTGTGACCGTTTTCTTCGAAGAAGTAGGGCCCGACAATGCAGCGTGATTAAACTGCACACCACACTGTGACACGATGCCAATCCGTCTCATTCAGTAGCTGCGGCCTGGAAGCACTCCATTTTCGACAATTTTGTTTGTAAATGTTGCCGTTTAAAACAAAATGAGCCTTGTCAGACCTATAAAGACAGTTCAACATGTTTCCATCCTCTTCCACCATTTGAAGCATCTTCCGGCAAAATTCCAAGCGAATCGGGAAGTCTGCTGCCTTCACTGTTGGCCATTTAAATTTTATATGGGAATAAGTCCAAATCTATAGGCATAATTGACTGCAATTGCTGTCTGCTTATATCCATTTGGGCAGATAAGCTTTTTGTCGAAACTCTTGGTGTCTTTTGTATGGCAGCAGCGATTGTTTCCTCCGTCTGAACTGAAGGGTTTCGATGGTAAGGTCTTCTGTTGACTGTCCCATGCTCGGCAAAATTGTTAACAAGTCTCATTATGGTCCATCTGTTCATGGGATTGTCGCCAAACGTGTACCTATACTCTCTTTGAACCGAAACTACGGACTCCAGTGCGTAATAGCGGCGGAAAATCCAAATTTTTGTTTCAGTGTCCAAATTATCCATTTTTTGAAAAAATCAAATCTGCAAAATAAAAAAATAACAAGATTCCTTTAATAGAAAAAGTTATTAAATTCTTTTGGTGGCGGCTTTCATCAGCCACCCTGTATGTTACCCAGCTTTAGAACAAATATTTAACCTCTCTGTAAATGTTAGACTTTATTTTCCTTTTTGATCCCACTGTGCAGCAGTGCATTCACTCCAGTTGGAGCAGTAGTTCTGTTCGACGCTGTTGTTATTTTGTCGGTTTCTATTGCCTGGCTCCGAACAAGTAGCCTTTTCGATTACAAAATAGTAAATTCGCCGCTTAAAGCCTGACGATACGAGTCCGTCCTAGTTTTACCATTCGCAGTGAATGCCAACCATGGCGGTGGTGGTGGCTGCGAAAGTGTAATGCCACACAAAAGTTGGAGTTATCATAACTAAAGGCGTTGACAATATTTGTTGTTTGTATTTTATTTAACATTTCTTTCCTCGGGGGACCTGGGCCATACTGTTCGAGATGTACATGTGTATGTAAGTAGGGACGTATGTACTATTATGGTCGTCGGTGTCCTCCGTCCACCACCATTGCCAGTGGAACGTTTTGTTGTGGTTTTCATTAAATAAAACTTGTAGAGCAAAAACCAAAAGGGAAATGATTCTCACAAATAGAATGCTTTATGAGTATTCCTATTACCTACACAGCCAACAAATGGCCAAATGGACACCCACTCCCCTTTGGAAGCCTTTGGAAGGGGGGAAAACAGTAAGGTCATTGTGCCTCTGAATAATTATGTTGCTTTCATTTGTGGTCAAACACATACACACACACACACTAGGCCACAACCTGGACAAATTAAATTTTTCCTTTTCGCCACAGTGGAATTTTGCAAGTTGCGAGTACTCTCGTAATTACGGGGAAAATTCAAAATGAAACATATGCAATGGCAACTAATTACATATGCCAGCATAACAATATATGCCATATACGGTGCATATAATGGTTGATCCATCTAGAGGTATTTTTTCAAAACAAAAAAAATATAAAAATTCAAATCAAGCGTGGAATCTTTATTGGCAATTTGAAAGGACATTTTATGGCATTTATTTTTTGAAAATAATTACCTTCAAATGTTGGCAACTGTATTTTGGAAATGAGCGTTCGGTGAGTAACGGGAAGATCCGCTGTTTTCGACCAAAATTTTGACCCATTTCTGGCTCAATGGCAAAGTCAATAAACAAAATTGCCGCGTTTGGGCTGAAGAGCAACAAGAAGAGGTTCAAGATGTGCCATTACTCGTATACCCAAAGAAAACCACGGTTTGGTGCGGTTTATAAGCTGATGGAATCATCGGTGCATATTTTTTCAAAAATGATGATGGCCGGAACACAACCGTCAATGCTACTCGCTATCGCGCCATGCTATCGATATCTATGTTGTCTGAAATTGAAGCCCGTAAACTTGACGACACTTGGTTTTAACAGGACGGTGCCACTTGCCATACAGCAGCTGCTCAAACAATGTGTCTTTTGAGAGGTCATTTCGAAAAGCAGCTAATTTTACGTTTTGGACAGGTGGGACATTTTTCTTTGGGGTTACGTAAAGTCCAAAGTCTATGCTGGCAAACCAGCTACGATTCAGGTTTTGGAAGCCAATATTACGCTTGTCATTAAAGCCATACCGGTCGAAATGCTCGAACGAGTCATCCAAAATTGGACCCTCAGAATGGAATGGGGCGTAGTTGCGGCCAACATTTTAAGGAAATTATATTCACATAATAAGTGCCATAAAATGTCCTTTCAAATTACCAATAAAAATTCCACCCTTGATTTGAATTTTAATATTTTTTTGTTCTAAAAAAATACCTCTAGATGGATCAGCCTATAGTTTAAGGAGATACAAGGAATTTCATCGAAAGGAGCTAAATTTGCGCCACGGCTCTGAAGGACTTTTGGGCAGGACCTTTGCCTTTGAAATTAACCCCAATAAGGGCTCTTGGAGATATCGCACTCAATCTAACATGATTTGTTAAGTCGCCCATAAAATGTAGATTTTTTTTAATTAAATAAAATGAAATGCAACAGAATTTCGTAGACATTTACACATTTTAAAAGTCCAGAGGATTGATAGCAGAAAAAAAATTAATAAATTTGTTCTCATGTCAGGGCGAAAAACTATTAACAGATTTCAGGGTTTGTGTTTTTTTTTTTGTTTTGCTTTACATCTCTCCCGCTGCCTCAAAAAACAGACTGACACTAAGAGGACATTAAAATATCAGTCCAACATTTTTACAACTCATGTTGATGGCATTAATTTCAGTAATAAATGAACAGCAACAACAACAACAAAATAATAATTACAAATACGCGAAAACGTTCCCAGTGCTTCCATGCAATGGGTTCGCGTTTTTGTTTTTTTTTATATTTTTCACAATTTATTTGACCGCAATACCCCCGCAAGCAACAGCCAGCGGGCAATAGCAATGGACACCACGATGTCGAGCAGCATCGACAGCGGCGGCCACAGAACCAGGAAAAGCCACAGCAACTGGAGTCTGTTGCTCGTTACTCGTGCTAGCTGTTGGTGGTGTTGGCAGCGGCTTCCGACATCACTGTGGAAGCATTTGTCATGGCCGCAAATACCAGTAAAGTGTTTTGAAATCCCGCACGTATTTAATGGAACTTAACTAATTGCATATTTTTCCTACAATTCTATTCAGTTTGTGCCGACTTTTTTTTCTCTCTCTCTGTCTCTCGCGTTTTGTCCATAAATATTCTCCGCCGCATTTGAATAGCAGCAACAGCAGCTACAAGCCTTAGTGCGTTCGCCCCCCCCCCCCCCCTTTCGTCAACGCTTACAATGTCCCCGAGCCTTTTCATAATATTTGCTATATCGCCTCGAAAATTGTTCCCCAACTATTAATATGTACAAGTTTTTCGAAAAATGTGTGCAAGTCTATGCGTGTCGCGTTCTATATATACATACATATATGATGGTGACAACTTCACAATTAGCGAATACACTCAAAGAAAATAAAGATGTTGAGCGTAAAGGTAGTTCAGTAATTCCCAGGGAGTTAATACAAAACTAAATCCATCGAAGGGTGGTTGGGTCGGACCGAAAAGGCTCAAAAACCAGGACTGTGCACGCAAAATAAAAGTATGGTTGTGGTGACAATATTCGAAGAGGATAATACTATTGTTGGGTATATGGTTGTCGTACAACAATATTATGATCCTCACAACAATAGTATGATTCAAATGCAACCATACTATGATCCTCACAACAATAGTAGTATTCACACATAACTATACTATGATCGCCACAACCATAGTATGATTCACACTCAACCATACTATGATCTCCACAACCAGAGTATATTTTACATACAACCATAGTATGATCCTCACAACCATGGTATGATTTACACGCAACCATGTTATGATCTCTACAACTATAGTATAATCGCACACAATTATACTATGATTCCCAATATAATTTATTAGAATTTTTTTAAGTTGTCGACAATATATTTGAATTATGAAAATTATTTAAAAATTAAATTCAAAATAATAGGAGTGATTTATTTCACAGTAGAAAAAATAAGTTTAAATAAACGTAAGCGTTTTTATAAAAATATTTCAGTTAAACAAAACCAAAGCAGCTCGTTTAAAAGATTTTAATTTCGATAAAAAAGTACTATTATTGCATTAGATCCATACCAATAGCATTTGTTCTTAAAAGCATATTTAAATGAAGAACAATTACAATCATACAGTATGATTGCCATAATCATATTATTGTTAACATAAAACGCAAAATACAATACTTTTGTCGCACCAACTATATTTATATTGTTGCTATAACCATATTTTCATTTTTAAATTTGGCAATTATACTATTGTTACATTTCAACAATATTAATATTGCAGCAATTATACTATTGTCCAAACCAAATTCAGTTAACAATGCTATGGTTACGACGAACATACTTTTATTTCGGATAACATATTATTATTGCCGTGACCATGTAGTAACCATGTTTTTTCTCTGCGTGTGGATGGTAAAGGGTGCTCCAAATAAAACGTACGTTGTTAATAGTAAATAAAAGCAAAAGTTTTCACAGAATTATCTAATTATTTTTTATTATGATAGAAGGGTTTATGACAATTACGTATGTGTGAAAAAATACTGGCCAAATGCTCGCCAGCTCTTCGGTGGCATACCTTTTTCCAATGGTCCATATTTTCAATGAATCTGATACATAATGGAGGTTCAACGATGTTAATGTGCCGAATCCTTAAGCTCTTGAATTGTTCTTGACTTATTGATGATCAATTTTTCTTTTAAATATACCCAAAGAAAGAAGTCCAACCTTGCCAAATCACATAATCGTGGCGGCCAATTAACATCGCCACGACGCACAGTGGGGTATTGTACCCCCAAAATGGATATTAATTAAAGGACGTTTTCCGGAGATGTATTCTTTATTTATATTTACTATTTATGATTAGCCGATTTCAGTTAATTTTATTAAAATCGGCCTTAAAATGGCTTAGATATGGCCAATGTTTCATTGGAAAAGATATGCCAAAAATATAATTTTTTAACGTATATTGGGCTATAACTTCCGATGTATGCATTCGACGTGACACCTTCAAATACTAGAATTATAGCCCTCAACAATCTGCGTCCTTTGCACTTAATTTAATGAAAATCACAATTCAAATGGCCTAACTATCGGCGATATTACGTCGAAAAAACACATTTAAGGCAGATATCGGGCTTTTACTTCCGATATGTATATCCCACGTGGAGCCTTCAGAGATCAATTTGATAGCCCTAACTGAGATCTGTCTTTTGCAGTAAATTTCATTAAATTCAGTAATCAACTGGCGACAATATGGATTATAGTATTTCAAAAATATATATTTACATCCGATATTGTGCGATAAGTTCCGATGTGTATATCCCACGCGGATCCTTTAAATATCAATATGATAGCCCTCAAAGAGGTTCATCTTTTGTCGTTAATTGCACTAAATTCGGCAGAGAAATGAGTAAAAAAATTAAAAACCGACAGCAAAAAAAATCTTTTCAACCGACATAAGGCTATAGTAATATAACTTTGCGAATGCAAACCCCTCAGGTACCAAAATAATGCCTCGACCATGATATATAATAAGGGCGCTGTAACATACTATATAGTCCCCAAAACATTTGACCAGCTTTATAAAGCCTAACAGATATTTCAACAAAAACTTATTATATGTTGGCCGTAACTATATTTTAAAAAATAATAATTTGATATTTTTATTAAAGAACTACTAAGCAAATTATTTTATAATTTTGAAAATTGTTTGCTTCATAACTGAATGTTATCCGTTAAATTCTTAATGTTGCTGTGAAAAAAACGGGGTTAAATCTTTATATATTCCTTTTGGAACATCACGTTTTAATTGTCACTTTTGCTTTGTACTTAAAAATAATAAATCAAAACCAGGCACACCGAAGTGTTAACACCTTATACATCTACTTATATAATGGTCGAGTTAAAAATATCAGCGAATATTGTCACGAAATTATATTTAACAAAAAATCTTTAAAATAGTGATCGTGATTATTTTATTGTTAATATGAAATAAAAAATAATTGCTTTAGGGTGCATGGTAATGCACCGTTAGTTACAAATAAAGATAACAATAACAATATACACAACAACGATTTAAATGTAAACACAATAAATGGAGTCACTGTTAATTTTCTACATTTTTACTACATGTGAATATTTTTAGAAAATCTGTAAATACATGAATTGGCACAAAAACGCTCAAGATGTTTTTCTTAATTATATAAGTAAACACATTCTATTATATATATCTACAAATTTTTTTGGGGGGTTTTGCCCAGTGCCCTTTTAAAATCTACAAATATACTAAAAATGCCTTAAATTAAGACCATTTTCCAAAAAATAATTAAAAATACTTATACTACATATTCACTGACAACCTATTTGTATATTTGTTCTAAAATACCTGAAGTTGAAGGTTCCATAGCAATAATATTGTTTTCAAATGGTTGAATAGAAAAAATTGTCACTTGAAACAACTGATATGTCACTTTCTGAGAGAGTTTAAACATATCGAAAAAAAATTCCACTTTTGGCGGAACACAGAAGAAGAAGCAAACAACACATTTTATACATTCTATCAATAAGTGATAAAATTGGAGTACCAATATATAATCGGATATATTTATTTTCATTTTCCAACTAAGCACCGTTATGGTAGTCAAATACCCTACTATGTGACGTGAGAACTGCCATTGAATTTCTCGCGCAAAATTGCCATTGTTTCGTTGGTTGTTTGGCAAGTGACATATCGTCCAGGCCACAAAAAGTTCGATATCATCTGGCGATAGCGAACACCATTCGCGGTTACTGCTTGGTCGACCTCATTTTCAAAGAAGTACGGCTTGATGACTCGACCTGCCCATAAACCGCTCCAAACAGTTTGTCTCTCTGGCAGCATTGGCTATTTTACAATTACTCGTGGACTCTCATTTGCCCATATGTTGAAATTCTGTTCGAATCCACTGTAGAATCAGTTAGTGGATTATGTTTACCAGAAAAAATCGCGAATTGCACGAAATGAATTTCGATTTGAACGTCCATTTTCGTAAACGACTTTAGCAATCTTAACGCCCCGTTCAATTGTGTACCTCTCAATGGTTAAATTTGCCAAACACTGAAACAAAGAAATGTCAAATTAAGTTGGGCAAAACAACTTGACGTTGAGCTGAGAATCACAATAAACATAGTGCATTATGGTTATATAAAGTTCGTCCAAACCGAACTATACGACGTTTCTAGTTGTTTTCCCTGGATACATAAAAATTGATATAAGTGGACCCATACGTTTGACCTGGCCGAATGTCTATTATCGCGCACTCATAAGTTATATTGTTTTATATGTGGCAATGTATACTTAGTATGTGGCAATGTATACTGTTGCAACACTGAACACACCCATTTCAATAGTAGAACTGAACATACCCCGTTAATGTCATATGGGTTTTGAAAGCTAACCTCAATAGCGTTAGTCTGTAATGGGATTTTAAAATCGTTTCAACTACCATCATGGAGTGGTCAGATAATGAGAACCGTATCGCTGCAATAGCGCTTTTCAAGTGTGAAATGAAAAAAAAACGATATTTTCAAAACGGTCCGGCCACTTGGGATTAGCCGCATGTTCGTGTATTTATGCATAAAACTGTTTGAGGAGACTGGAGATGTAAAAGACCGCCACCGGTCGGGCCGTCACGCTCTGTTCGAACACAGCATATCATCAAAGCCGTTAAATCGAGAATTCACAGAAATCCGCTCCGAAAACAGAAAATCATGGCCCGCGAGATGAATATCACGCAAAAGTCCATGAGTCGAATCGTTAAAAAAGACTTGGGACTTTCAAACGACGTACCGGACATTTATTAACTGCAGCTTTAAAAAAATAGGATTGAAAAATGCAAACGTGAAGCACGCTGATAACTTACACAGAAAAATTTTGTTCACCAATGACAAAATTTTTACCGTTCAGGAAAAATTTAACAAGCCAAATGATAGAGTGTATGCGCGGTCATCTAAGGAAGCATCTGAACTGATCCCAAGGGTGGATAAGGGTCATCACCCAGCTTCAGTCATGGTTTGGTGGGGTGTCTCTTATGATGGGGTCACTGACCTGCATTTCTGCGAACAAGTTTTTAACAAAATGGCAAAGTGACATTGATTTTCGTGGCTGCACACTGCTTTTATCATGATTTCGGGTACGTGACAAACCTCTTCAGAAAGCTTTGCTGCAATTGTTGAAAGTAAAACCGAACTCTATAAGGCCAGGCTCTCCCCAAACGAACGAGAACAACTGTTGTAAACCTTACTTTTCAAGTTTTCTTCACACAATTGCCCACGAAAATACAACTCACACTTGCCACCTCTAAAAGAAATAAATTTGAACACAACTCACGCGTAATCTGTGAGAGAACCCTATTGAAAAAATCTATTATCAAATTTTTGCACTAATTTATCAAATGAAAGAACCTTCCTTTTTTTAATTGCAAAATATATTTATGTATATTGTTGATCTTATAAAATACCTAGTCTTAATAGCCATGTCCGTCCTCGTCTGAGAGCTGGTTGAAATTACTTTACAAGTCAAACGAACTAAATTAGTAACATAAACTAGGCAAAATGAAATAAGCTATTTGGGATTGTACAGGGTAGGCTATTTAACATTTTAAATTTGAATCGGCTGTTAAAAATAGTACTGATAATTTTTGTTAGCACCCCATAAAACTATATTTATCCTCATTATTCATTATGATTATAAATCTTGTAAATTAATAAATAATTCATATGACTACCACAACTGACTCGGCAGTACCTTATCCGATCAACCCAATTTTCAGTACATTTACAATTGTTTCTGGTCGAATCTCTTAAATGGCAACTTCGATTTTATGTTTCAAAGCTTCAGTTGTCTATGGATGTCGTCATATTGTCATCATATTTATCCTAAATGGCTCCCCACAGAAAATATAAGCATTCCAAAGGGATCAAATCAAGTTCCGAGGCGACCAATTGACGTCACAATTTCGACCTATTATTCGATTTATAAAAACAGTGCGTAAAATAACGATAATGGTGTTAGTTGTGTGACATGTGGTCCTTTTTAAAACCAAATGTAGTCATTCTCTTAAATTTTTGGAAACAAAAATTCGTTGAGCATGGCGCGGTAACGCTCACCGTTGACGGTAGCGGCGGCTGCTTGTTCATTTTCGAAGAAAAATGGACCAATGGTGCCGCCAGTCCAAAATACTTAGAGTACACACATAATAGTGACTCGTTGTGCATGCATTAGCTTCTCAGTGGTCACGTGTGGTTTCACCATATGCGGCAATTTTGATTATTGGCATAGCCACCGAGATGAAAATGAGCTTTATTGAAAAAAAACACAATTTTTCGGTAAAGTTCTTCATCTCCTGCCAAGCAATTTTCTGTCCATTGAGCGAAGCGATAAAGCATCCGATGGTGTTCCATTATTTAATGACAAAGTTCAGCGTTTCCAATAAAACCACAAATTTGAAAAAAATTCAGAATTTTTTTCAGCCAATTTAAATTGTAAATGTAAAATCGCCCACCCTGTATATAGACGAAATGGGGGGAAAATATTTTTCTTAAAGGTACTACCGGTACCTCGAAACACTTTTTTGAGTATTTTATCAACGTTGGTGGGTATTTCAGATTCGGACTTATCAACATTTGTACATGCTTATGTACTTTGAACATTACTTATAGAGAGTTTCAAGTGCGAGTGTGAGCCCAAAAGTTTAACCCTCCGACGGTTGAGTCATCCGTTGTCCTTATACGAAGTACAAGGACCTATTTCTATTTATATGGAATTTTATATGAAAACGCATTTTTTTACATCTTTTTTGTTTTGATTTATTATTATTTAATAATTATACATGTATAATGAACGTTAGAAATTTTTTTTTATATATAACAATATTATTTTTTATGAGTTTTATATGAAAAAAGCCTAAAAACTATTGTTGTGTAGATTGTCCCTCGTGCAACATATTTTCTGTGCAGGTCTAGCATCGATGCATAAGTGTTGAATGTTGTGCACAAACTGGATTGTTACAGGAATGGCAAGAGGCCCTTGATTTCCGCTGCCGGCCGTACTCAGAACGGCATAGGCGACATGACGGTCTGTTCGTTCTAGACGCAAACGACGGTGCAGCTCCTTCTGCCGGTCTTGATAATTTCTAAAAAGAACAAAATTATGTTGTTGTTCTGCTTTTGAACATTAGAATTATTTTTTCTTACATTTACTTTAAATGCTTCCATTGCGTTCCGTATGGATATGCGGCTGTTCAGCGCTCGTTTTTCTATGTTTGGTAGTGTCAATTGTTTTGTCAGCATCAGTAGGAATGACCTTCGTCTGTCACTTCTTTTTATTGGCTTCATCTCGTTGTATGAAATAAATGCAGCTAATGCAGCAATGTCCACCACATTCAAAAACATGGCCAATGGCCAGCGGTTTGTTGAGCGCTTGCATGTATATGTGCCTAGCATCTGGTCCATTGTATCAACGCCCGATTTGTTGGCGTTGTAATCCAAAATAGCAAACGGCTTCTTCTTTTCAATTTGCACGTCCAAGCCGCAAATATAATGTTGTGTCGACAGCAAAACTACCGCTTTGTTCTTCTTGGGCACATATGAACATAGTGCTTTATAGCCTTTGTTGAAGCCGAACAATGTGCTGTTGACAGGACGCTTATGATTTTTTTGGGATTTCCGAGGCACACTCTTCCAACATATGCGGTTTTCTTCCTGATCAAAGTACGCGCCAAATCCAAAGTTGTGAAAAAATTGTCGGCATAAATTGTGCGGCCTGTATTCAAATATCTCTCCGAAAGTTGAAGTACAACATTCTGCCCTTGATTCACCTCTCGTGCCTGTTCAGGCAATTTCCCAGAGTAAATCATTCCTTTGACAGGATAAAATGATTTTGAGTCGCACAACCACCATATTTTTATACCTACTTGGCAGGCTTCGATGGAATGTATTGTGTGAAGCGGATGCGGGCTCTGTGTAAGAATAACTGCTCATCAACGGTCACTGCATTAAGCGGAGTGTAAGCTGCTGCCAAGTCAGACTGCAACATTTGCCAAAAATCATCAATAGCCGCAGTTTTGCTGTTGATTAGTCGCTGCTGTCGCGTTTTTCCATTGTCGAATCTAAGGCATTGTTTTATGCATTTTATACGATCTAATGATAATTCAGTTTTATGTATTGGACAGCGCGTTGAGCCCCATAACTCTTCAAGGGTTCACTATTCGATTTAGTGAGTCCAGCATACAAAATAATAGCCAAAAAGCATCGAACTCTTTCAAAGTGATTGGTTTCCATTCCTTTGTGTTAATTGGATTTGACAAATTCCATGCAGCGTTCACTTCCCTGCCTTGCCGATTTGATTCTCGTATTATGATGTACGCCATGTCTTCGGTGATGAGCTAGCGGAATGTGGTAAAGTGATCATATGTGGTTCCTACTGGTCCCGGATTCTTTCTTGTGTAGTCGACCACGTTATGAGCACGAGTATGGGAAGTCGGTGGTGTATTTTTTGACCATTTGGTGCCATCTTTGGAAATGAAGTAATTGTCACTTGTTTGCTGAGCATCAGTTTCTTCCTCTTCATCATCACTAATATCTTCATTGATGTCTATATGTGGTTCAGTTTCCGCAACCGAATCATCAACACGAAAATTTGCTTGATATGTGAAATCGTCATCATCCGCACCTTCAAGACCAAATGCAGGAATAGCACCTTCATCGTCTCATCTCCGCACTCATGAAGTCTGCAAATCTATCATCCACTGCACGTCTTTCATCCTCACTCATTTGCTGGTAGCGTGTACTACGACGTACCACAATTTCAGCAATGTCTAAATTTTCCTCTGCCATTGTATTGTACTTTTATTTCTCTTTATAAAATTCAAAGTAACATTTCGCACTCGATGTTCACTGTTCACTGCCTCAACTTTCACTGATTTGAATTACGAAACTACAGCCGCTTTTATACCCTTTTCTACGTCTATCTTCTAGCTTGTACATCTGCGTCGATGTGAGAGTAAGAGTAGATAAGAGTATGCGTAAAAAGTAAGGGTAAATTCAAACAACTCCAAAGGGACGGTAACAAAAATTCAAAAAGGGACGGAAATTTATTATGTTTCAAGGAAAGGCACAATAAAATAATCCAAAAAATAACTAAAATTCAAAGAACACGTTTGTGATGTGTTCAAACAATAAAACAAGCCAAAAGACAGTGCATTTATTAACGATTTCTTGAAATTTCAGTACAAGGTCCCAGCGGACCTTTTAACACGTTCCCGTACTAAACACATTTAAATCTCAATAGAAAGTAAACTATTGGTCGGATCGCTGAATTTTTTTTCAAAACGATTCTAGATAAAATTTCCTTGGAATACATGTGGGAGTCGGGTATACTTCCCATGGACCATCAAGGAGTAATTTTAGTTTGAAAATGAAAAAGGTCCTCAGGGACCTTCTCACCCGCCGGAGGGTTAAACCCACTATATTTGGAATGACACATGTTGTATACACTCCAATAAGGCGCATTTGGCTGTGATTATGCCATACAAGTAGAAATTTCACAGTAAAATCTTTCACTGGCACACTTGCAATCTGGGAACAAGATTTTTGGACCCAGAACCGAGACAGCCCAAAATAGTCGACGGCGGCTGCACAATAAATATTTGATCGGCTGCGACAGCCAGGAATTAAGTTTATTTGTACCAATCGTACTTTTTTCACATTCAAAACACCTAAAATATTTTCTCCACTTAGTATCGGTGTTTCTTTCAGTGCATGTACACGATTTGAATAACTGATGTGATGACTAGATGCAACAGCCGGCCTGGCAAAAACACGCAAAGCAATCATGGTTGCTATCACACTAGCAGACCACAAAAAAGAACAAAGCATAACTTTAACATAATCATTAGTTGAGGGAAACGACATTCATACACATACATCCAGGGCCGACAACAGCACAGCCCCATTCTTTCGGAACTAGCGGCGGACCTTAAATCAGGCTAGAATTTTGCGCCACCCTGCCGCTGTTGCACAAATGGAAGGTTCGTGATTCATTCATTTATTCGCAGTGAAATGTAAGCGGCAATTCGTGCCTTGTCATAGTAATACGAGTACACAATAATCCTTTCGTTAACATTCGAATCCATTTGCGGTCTTTTTTCTCTCCTTCTCCTCCACCTTGGCAATCATTAGAGCGCCACTACCACAATTCATATTTCCATCTGATTTGGGAACTCGGCTTTCTTTTGCGTTGCGGCAGCACAAAGGATTTCTCAGCTTAGTCCTCCGGCTTTATGTGTGGCATCCATTAAAAAGTTTAGTCGCGTCATTCACATCATTCAAAATTGGAGCGCCCCTCAGCCAGTGCGACTGCCATGGCCATCATCGTGCACAGTAGCAAGCGATGGCGCGGCATTAGTGGGACAAGGCTGAGATTGAAAAATATTTTTTTTGTGCTTTCTTTGGAGCATTTTGGACATTTCCATATTTCCATTGCAAAGTAGAGCCGGTTTAAAATGTAGCCGTACGCCATTTGTGATACGCTTGTCCGTTCGTTCGTTCGTTCAATGCTTAAGTAATGATTTTCAATTTCATTCGTCCTCTCGGTGAATGCCTGCTGCAAGCTGCACGCTGCCTGCCGTTAAGTGAATAATGATGTTGCGGTCATCGGTATCAGCGGCATCATCAGTTCTTTGACCACTCTCTGGCAACAGCTACAACAAAAACGACAGCAGCAACAAAAACAACAACAATGCCATAATACATTATGTTCAGCTTCATCATTATCAATTTGGACTAGACCTACGCATACATGTATACTTGCAGTGTGGGATTTGACACGATCCCCGAGAAGGCCTTTAAGGAGGCGCTCTTACGAGTACGACAAATACGCCTGTGTTTTTCGGAAAGGCAACGAGTAAGGAAAGTCTAAAGTCATAATACCCTCACGCCTGTTTAAGACTTCATAGTCTTAGTATTTATAGGGTGGGTCATTAAAAATTTTAATCGCCTGCCAAAAAAATTCTACTTTTAACATTTCCATTTTTTTTCTAGGAAAGTTTGAACTTTATCATTAAATAATGTAACACCGATGCGTTTTAACTTCGCCCAATGGGCTGAAGATTGTTTGGCGGGAGATGAAGAATTTTACCGAAAAATTGTATTTTCAGATGAAGCTCATTTTCATCTCGGTGGCTATGTCATGCAGCATAATTGCCGCATATGGGGTTCAAAGAATCCACACGTGACTATTGAGAAGCCATCCACAATGAGTCACAGTTTGGTATGGACTTTGGGCTGGTGGCATCATTGGGCCATTTTTCTTCTACAATGAGCAAGGAGTAGCGGTTACCGTCAACGGTGAGCGTTACCGCGCTATGCTCAACGAATGCCTGTTTCCGAAAATTCAAGAGAACGAATTGGACGATATTTGGTATTAACAAGACGGGTCCACATGTCACACAGTTAACGCAACCATCGATTTTGAAAATAATATCAGCTGAAATTGTAATGTCCATTGGCCGCCTCTGAGATGTGATTTGAGCCCTTTAGATGATTTTCTGTGTAGAGCCACTAAGCACTAATGTTACGCAAATCCAGAGACAATTGAAGCGTTGAAACATGAAATCGAAGTTGACATTGAAGAGATTCGAACCGAAACAATCGAAAAAGTGTTAAAAAATTGGGTTGCTCGGATGAGGTACCGCCGAGCCAGTTGTGGTACAAGGGTTGCTATTTGTATTTCGGGACCTGCAATAAAAACACAAGAATTTATCATTACAAATGGTTTTATTGTTTTTCAAAATATTCTCCTTTAAGATCAATACAATTTTGCATGCGCACAAACAAATTTTTGAAGCATTTTTTCCACTCCGTTTGAAAAACGATTTTTGAACGCTGCAATAGCTGCTTCGGGCGATGAAAAACGTTGACCAGGCATTTTTTCCTGATAAAGTAAGAAAAAGTTATGGGGTGCCAAATTAGGGCTGTGCGGTGGATGGCCCATCAATTCGACATCTTGAGTGGTCAAATAGCTTCGTTACAGCTGATGTGTGAGAGCTCGCATTGTCGTGATGCAAAATGCTCCGTCTTCTCTTATTATCTTTCCTCATTTCTTCGAACACTGTTGGCAAACAGATGGTTGTACACCACACAGAAATGACCGTCCTACGTTCCACTAAAGGCACTGTGGCAACATGGCCGGTTATACCGAAAAAACGCAATCATTTACTTCGATGTACTTCTTCCACGAACAACTTTTGTTGGATTTGGCTCGTCTTGAAAGACCCATACGGTCGATTGATGTTTTCTTTCGGGTTCAAATGCATAGATCCATGATTCGTCACCTGTGACAATGTTATACACTGCCTTTGAGCTAACGCAGTTATACTTTTTCAATATCTCTTTGCACCAATACATACGAGCCTTTGTTTGAGCATTAGTAAAATAATGTGGGATCCAAAGAGAAGAAATTTCTTTTCACTTTCAAATGACATGCAATATCTTATTGATGCTTGTCATACTAATGCCCAAGGATGCCTCAATCTCACGGTATGTCACATGTCGGTCTTGCTTAATTCATTCACCTACAGCATCGATGGTTTCTGGCAAAGTGACCGAAGTTGGACATCCTTCACCAAATTCATCCTGGAGCGAACGGCGTCCGAGGCTGAACTCTTGGTACCAGCGATTAGCAGTGGTTTTTGATGGTGCTTCATCGTCAAAAGTCGAAACAAGTTAATTTAAACACTCTTGTCTCGATGACCCATGCCGAAAAAATCATCGCTCGAAAATGTTCACGGGATAATTCCATTTTTGACTGAGATTAATTTTCAACACACTGTAAACAAAACAATTCCCCCTCAAATGACACAACGCTATAAGTGAAGTGATGCTACTTCTGGAAACGCTAGTTTTGCAGGACCCGAAATATAAATAGCAACCCTCGTAGTCTTATGAATGATATTGTGTTCCATTATGAAATGACAAAGTTCAATCTAAAAAATAAAACCAGAAATTTTAAAAAAATTATTAGTACTCTCTTTTTACAGCCGATTTATAATTTTAATGGCCCACCCTTTATACGACATACAATTCCAAAGTATTATCTTAAATATTATTTTTCCCAACACTTTACTCATATAGTCGAAAATTACAAAGAAAACAGGGCAAGTTTCACTAAAATGTGGTACAATAGCCAAGCTTTAGAGCTTTTGCAGTACGAGTATATGCGGTCTAATTCCACACATTCAGCATTATTGGTATCTTGTGTCTAAATCGACCTAAAAAATAATTCTGAGACAATCAGTACAATGGGGTTATTAGAATTTTTTTCCGGGCGTTACAAACATCAGCAGAAAGTCATAATGCCCCAAAACCACATGAACTGTGGCCATAATAAAAAAATTGCCTTAAGATCTTAAAGCTGCCATGAATCCGAGAATTTCATTGGCTGCGGATTCTTAGGAATAAGAGGCCGTTCTCTCAACAAAGTATAAAAAGTGGGCAAATTAGGTTCGATTATGTTGAAGCTTATATGTAAAGGGTGTTTTTTATTGAGGTATAGAACTTCGACCTGAAATAAAACACAAGAAAATCGTTTGAATGTCCATCAATTTGGCTTTATTGGAAGGATAATTTTATGCCATTAATGTTTAAATATGATTTCGGGCATGTGTCCGCCGCGGCTGGCTCGAATAAAGCCAATTCTACAGGTCCAATTTTCAACCACTTTTGCGAGCATATGGGGCCGTAAGTTGGCAATAACGCCACGAATGTTGGCTTCCAAGTCCCCTAACGTTTCTGGTTTGTTGGCGTAGACGGGCGACTTCACATATCCCCCAAAGAAAATAATCCAATGGTGTCAAATCACACGATCTTGGTGGCCAATTGACAGGTCCATTCCGCGAAATTATGCGCTCATCGAATGTTTCCTTCAATAATTCGATTGTGACGTGCGCTGTGTGGCATGTAGCGCCGTCTTGTTGGAACCACAACTCATCCACATTCATGCTATCCAATTCGGGAACAAAATAGTCGGTTATCATGGCTCTATACCGGTCTCCATTAACGGTAACTGACTCTCCAGCATTATTTCGGAAGAAGTATGGCCCAATGACTCCACCAGCCCATAGAGCACACCAAACAGTCAGTTTTTGTGGATGTAATGGCGTCTCAAGGGTCTCATGTGGATTCTCTTCACTCCAAATGCGGCAATTTTGCTTGTTGACGTAGCCATTCAATCAAAAATGAGCCTCATCACTGAACAAAATTTTGTGATGAAAATCAGCATCGAGATGAATCTCATTTTCGGCCCATTTTGCAAGCGTTGTTCTTTTGTCAACCTGTTCATGATGAAATGGCAAACCAAACTAAATATTAATCACTAAAAAAGTGATGCCAACTTAAAGTTCTATACCCCAATAAAAAACATCCTTTACATCCTCCATCATTGATTGGACTTCAATATGAAGATTTAGTCAAGGCACAGTGGCAACGACCTCCTTTCTATCTTGGTGTGTTTCGTTCCATACCAACATCATATATACCAGCAACTATCCTCATAACGTAGTTTGTTCAAGAGACATGGCCTTTCAAAGTTCAGGGTTGAAAGGGTGGCGCCACGTCCTTTTGTCCAGTTTTAATACAATATAGTCTATAATAATATGCTAGTCAATAATTTTATTCTGTTAACGTTTTATAACGATCGGACAATTACGTTGGCTATAAATGCGATTGTTTAAAGGGAGCGCAGCAACGCCTATGTATATGTGCCAAATATCATAAAATCTTTAATAGTTAATAAGGTATTGCATTGTTAAGTTCATGGAGGATTTTCCATAGGTTAACTCATTCCTTGTGTTGGGAAACTTTTTACCTTTTGACCGACCTGGCCCATTTTTAATACCAACCGTTTTTGTCCATCAACACATGTTTTTGCAAAATTTCAGCCATGAGCTTCAATAGTTCGATCTGGTGTTTGGTTTCCACAGACAGACTGGCGGACATGGCTTGATCGTCTAAAATTGACAAGAATGACTACTTAGTAGGGACATAAATACTGTTACACACATTTTATGCTGTAAAATAAAAAGTACTGAATGTTTTTGGACCAAATATTTTTTAATATATTTATTGATGTATATTGTATCCTAAAAGAATCTACTTATTCGAAATGTCCGCCTTTTGCCTTTGCACACGCCTTAAATCGCATTGGCCAATCGTCAATAGCTGCACGAACCTCGTCCATTGGAAATTTGGCCACAGCTCTAACCAAAGTATTCTTGAGAAATCCAATGCTGTGGTATCTTTTGTGGCAAACTTTGTCCTCTAAGACCGTCCGCAATTTGTAATCCAATGGATTCAAATCTGGACTGCCTGAGGGCCATTCTTCAGAGAAAATAAACGCTGGCAAATTGTTTCTAAGCCAGGCCTGGGACGTTTTAGCCTTATGGGCCGGCGCAGAATC
The DNA here is from genome assembly GCA_963513945.1 of Hydrotaea diabolus. Lineage (NCBI taxonomy): Eukaryota > Metazoa > Arthropoda > Insecta > Diptera > Muscidae > Hydrotaea > Hydrotaea diabolus. Next base: position 139,029,429 of record OY740719.1, read on the forward strand.
CTACTGGAAAGTCCATGGCTGTTTTTGGAACAGGGAATTGTTAAGAGGCTTCACAACAGCTTCCAAAACGGTTTCTTGGTAAACTTTGGCCGATGTTTTGACTCCTTGTTCGCAGAAATGCAGGTCAGTGACCCTTCGTAAGAGACACCCCACCAAACCATGACTGAAACTGGGTGATGACCCTTTTCCACCCTTCGGCTCAGTTCAGATGATTCCTTAGATGACCGCGAGTACACTCTATCATTTTGCTTGTTAAATTTTTCCTAAACGGTGAAATTCTTTTTTATTTAAGAAACTAAAAAAAATATATATTCCAACGGCAGTCGAAAATACTTTTAGTTGCCAGCTGGGGAAAATTCTACTTCACCACCCGTAGACCCCAAGTAACGAATGTGATTAATCCATGATCAATGGCTATATTCTTAAGTGCAGTCAGATTTTAAAAACACAAGAGCCAATCGGCAGTAGAGTATTTCACCAAACAAAATAAACAAAATAAAAATCCCTCGAACGACCTTCCGATTGTTGTTTTTTAAAATGGACAACAACCGTGCACTGTATCGTGTGCATGTGTTTTTTTGGTATACCAAAAAAACCTTCGCATACACATATATAAGTGCTCTATAAAACCTGTTTTGTTATGTTTATAGTCGCAACCATACGGTATGATTGCCGTAATCATATTATGGTTAACGTAAATTTTAAACAACAATACTTTTGTTGCATCAACCATGTTTATATGGTTGCTATAACCATATTTCCATTTCTCAATTTGGCAATAATACTATTGTTACATTTCAACAATATGAATATTGCGGCAATCATACCATTGTCAAAATTAAATTCAGAAAACAATACTATGGTTGCGACGAACATACTTTTATTGCGGAGAACATATTATTATTGCCGTGAACATATACTAACCATATATTTTCTCTGCGTGCAGTACAGTAACAGTATTTATGTCCCTACTAAGTAGTAACAAAGTCTGAAGTCAGGCGTGACCGACTATAAGATATCCGACACCACTTTGTTATTCAGAAGATTCTGCGCCTCCACCTAGAGCTTAAGCAAAGTCAGACTAAATATGTTACATCAAGATCGGAAGGGAAATTTTTCGCTGGGCCTATATAAAACACAGTCTGGACCAATTTCACCAGGGATAATTACACAGTGATACAAAATCGTACTTTTCGAATGCGAAAGGGAAGAGACGAATTGCAAATGAAAATAGACATTATCCAAAAATCTACAAGAAATAGCACCGTTTGTATGACATCGCCATCTAGCGTGAGTTTTCGATAAAAATAAATATCAAAACTGAATTCCTCGACCTCAAAAACAGAAAGATACCACAAATTTGCAAGATAATAAAAATAAATCAGCATTATTTTATTAAATTTTCAATGATCTTTTCTTGTTAGACAGCGTTCCAAAATCACCAACTTCAAATGCGTGTAAAAAATCCGAGAGAAGGCCTTTAAGGAGGCGCTCTTGCGAGTACGACAAATATACCTGTGTTTTTCGGAAAGACAACGAGTAAGGAAAGTCTAAAGTCAGCGTTCCAAAATCACCAACTTCAAATGCGTGTAAAAAATTCGAATTATGCACTGAACTAAAGTAAACCCTTTGTAGGTTTTGTTATGGAAAACATCATTTCATTTGCAATTGGTTTTATCACATTCGCATTTTGGTTGATGCACTGCGTTACAGGTCGCACATAACGCACTATGCTATATTTAAGCTGAATTGAAGTTACAATGAAGCCTTTAGAACGGAAGGTACTCAAATCAAAATGGACTTTTGTGACTCGAAAACATCTCTCAGTGTGGACCACTCTCAAAAGTATTCGTTCTTGACCCAAACTTGAAGAATACATGTTTTAAAAAGATTCGTTCATAATTGTCACCTGAAGGTTGACTACAAAGGTAGATGGACAGACAGATGGACGGAAATCGTTCAATGAAATCAGCAAGTGTTTCTGAATTGATTGGTATGTTTAACATGGGGTATATCCATTTCTTTAAGATGTTACAGATATTAGCACGAAAGTATAATACGCGTACCCTGAAACACAATGTGATGTGGGGAATAAAAATATGGTTTAGATGCCAATATTCGAAGAATAGCATACTATTTTTGTGGCAATAACTTTTAATTACGTTCATAGTATGGTTTCATCTAAAATAATATCAATATTTGGTCCCTTCAATTATACCTTAATTCTCAATAAATAGAGAATGATGACCACAACTACGGTATGGCTACTGCTGCATTTTCATGATTCTCACAATCATACTACGAGTATTAAATCTACCTTGTTATGATCCTTAAATTTGCCCAGAATTACGGAATGATTTCAATTATCGTATTATGGATGCAAAATAGTTCTTTTTTCGTGCTAACCATATTAATATTGTTCCTACAAGCATATTTTTCATTTCGAACTTTTCGCAAATATATTGCTCTTAAATTTTAACAATTTTAGTATTCAAAAATCATACTTTCATTGAAATGAAATTCAAATAAAAATGCTATGGTTGTGACAAACATATTTTCACTGTAGTATGATTCACTACATTGAAAATATGTAGTAACCATATGCTGGATGAATTAAGCTTATTTTTTCGATTAGACGCTTAGTTTAGGAGATATAGCTGATTTAAGTTTTTATAGGAAATTCCAACTTTTTCATTCAGAAAAGGGTGGTCACGAAGGCCTATTTTGTAGACTAGACGCTTAGTTTAGGAGATATAGCTAATTTAAGTTTTTATAAAAAAAATTTTGGAAGGTATTTTACTTATTTGGAAACGAAATTAAAAATTATGAACCTTAGAATAATTTACTTTATATTTTAATTATATTGAATAGTAAGGGAATTTTTAAATTACATGGTTTTAATAGTGTATCTGGCAAGTGTCGACCTTTGCTATCCACACACTGCTGCATACGTTTTCTAAAGTTATATTAGCTCTAACAAGCATGTCGACTAGTATTCTGCCAATTTCTGCCTCAATATTGTTAATTAGGTCTTCCAAGGTGTTGGCACGGTTGATATACACCTTCGAATTCAGGTAACTCCAAAGGAAAACAAACGCATGGGGCTAAGTCTGGTGAGCGTGCCGGCCAGTTCACATCACCCCTCAAAGAGATAAGCCGTACAGGAAACATTTGCCCGAAACAATTCATGGTCAACCTCGCTGTGTGTGCCGTGGCACCATTCTGTTGGAACCATGTATCCTCTAATTGCATTGCCTTAAGAGCCGACTGAAAAAAAATACAGGATATGCCAACCGCAAGTGATTGCTTCCGAGCAGAGCGTATCGGAGATTGCAAAACTGCTGCTCTAACTCTCTCGATGTTTTGTGGTGTTGTAATCGTTCTCTCAGGTTCCATTCATACGCATGACATATTTCCTGCTGTTCTCAATGATGTAACACACGTGAGGGAACAGCACGCTGAACTGCAATGATCGAATGCGCGTTTGAAAATGACCTCTCCTCACGTTTCCAATGCATGATGGCAACTGAAAGGCAGACGAGTACTAATTTCCCACCAGCCACTATAGCCACGCATACCCTCCACTCTCTTCGACCAGTTGTGTCGCCACAGCCTGTAGTGCAAAAAAGCAATTTACGCGCACCACCCTGTATTTTTCTTGAGTGTAGATTGACACCATCAGATGAATGACTGGCCAAAATACACACTTGGGCCATAAAGATATCTTTACATCAACTACGTAACGGCGGAAAAGAAGTTGACAAATCAAAAGATATCTTTTACGAACTGCTAGAAGAGACGTTTGACCGCAGCGACAGACAAGGAACCGAAAAACATCTTTGGCGGGATGACATCTCTGTAGTTACTACTTGAAATGTCAGCCTCCACGAAAACACTTTCGATAAAATGAGGTCGATGGATTTCACTACAGCACATAATACGATAACAAGCAGCACTAGATTTCAGAACTGCCCAGGTCATAAATGCGAGACAGAAGACAGGGTATTCGATCTTAGAGCGACTTGAGCTTCTAAAATAGATTCCGCGCATTTCCTAGTCACAGCAGAAGTGTGTACCAGATTAAGTGTAGTGAAAGCCGTACATAATAATGCACAAAGACGGCTAGATGTCGCAACGTTGCTTACACAATAGACAGCCCATGAGATATTCACCTATCTATCCATTTTGCTACAAGAAAACACTCCTCTCTCGATAGTTAAGGGTGATCCAAGTAGAGATACTTTTTTCAATAGCCTTTTTTTGACAGATCACGTGTGAGTCGTGTCATGCTGTCATGCTATTTTTGTTTAGTATTGTTTGGCATTTCATCATGGAAAGACTTACGCCTGAACAACGTTTACAAATCGTTCAACTTTATTACGAAAATTCACGTTCTGTAAGGAATGTGTTTCGTGCACTTTGTTTAACATATAGTCAACATAATCGGCCAACATTTCTGGCTCAATGGGTATGGACGAAGAACAACCAGAAGAGGTTCAAGAGCTGCCACTTCATCCAGAAAAACAACGGTTTGGTGTGGTTTGTGGGCCGGTGGAATCATCGGTCCATGTTTCTTCAAAAATGATGCCGGTGAGAACGTAACCGTAAATGGGGACCGTTATCGTATCATGATAACCGACTATTTGATGCCTGAAATTAAAACTCGTGGTTTCAACAAGACAGCGCCACTTCCCACACATCGCATCAATCAATGGATTTATTAAGAGAACACTTCGGTGAGTAGATAATTTCACGGCCGGTCGATTGGCCACCAAGATCGTGTGATAATACACCGTTAGACTTTTTCCTGTGGGGATATGTAAAGTCTAAAGTTTGCATATCCCTGTGGGGATATGTAAATTCTCAAGATAAACCCGCTTCGAAGCTGGAGCAAAACATCACGCGTGCCCTTCGCCAGTTACCAGTTGAAATGCTCGAACGAGTCATCGAAAATTGGACTCAAGGAATAGACCATCTGAGATGTAGCCGCGGCCAACATTTGATAGACATAATCTTCAAAAAATAAATGCCAAAGAATGTTCTTTCAAATGATAATAAATATTCCCCATTCAATTTGAATTATCTGTGTTTTTTTTTTAAAGTAGGGAACCTCAAAATTAATCATCCTATATTAGTGCACACCGCGAATGGAAACATATTTCCCTCTTAATGCCGACAGTAGTAAAAAAGGATCGCACCGAACACCACTCCCATGAATCGACAACGAGTGTAAAAATGCTACAGACGGAGTAAATGCTGCCCATAACGCAACACAGCAGGGTGTAGCACCAGAAGCTGCATGGTAGAGATATCTGATGGTTATAAAGGTCTGACGAATGAAACGAGAAATGGAATTGCGTGAGTGTTGATGGATTGAAATTTATAAGAGTACAAATGATGCCCGAAATTCTGTCAAAAAGCTCCCAAATAATGGTATGAACTCCTGAAGAGATAGAAATGGAAATCTACTTACGTACTTAACCCCCACTACATGCCATTAAGGATCTAGGGGAAACTTCTCACAAATCAGTAAGCTGTGCACGATATAGTTCTTATACTCACTGACCGGGACCTACTGCTAACGCCTGCTCCAAACACATTTATAGATGGGTTTTTACATGGCTTACAGATAGATATCTTTCTCGTAAAGTCGTCAGCTTTCACGATGTGGCAACCTGTTGCTGAAAAATTGTTTAATGATCTTACCCGAGGTTGATTCTGAGTTAACTGGCATGATAGCCGTGTACACTTCCGTCATACCACGGCCCAAAAATGGATATCTAGTGATGGATAAGGCAAGTACATTCAGATTATGGAGAAAACACTTTTCTAACCTATTGAATCAAGGAGGTTCTCTTGGAGAAAATGATAAAGCTGAGGAAGACATAGCTTGCTAATTACACGTCTAATGTCAAGTCTAAAATTACACACCTTAAAAATAATAAAGATTAAGTGCCGATTATTTATTGGCTAATCTAAACAAGACTGGAGGGAATGATTTCATTTATAGCCTGCACTATTTAATCTGTACAAAACTATAAGTACATCGACTGCCTATAAAGGCCTGCCCGTAGGCCTTGACACACTTACCTTCCTTCACTGTTTACACATCCTTGTACCTACACAACGCACACATTTGCTCGTCGGAGTAAAAGCCACACAATTGTTGCAGTTTGAAACCACAATAATAACAAAAACCAATGAATAAAACAAATCCATCAGGAAACCATCCATGGATTCGAATTTATTCATCCACAAAAATAGCAAACCGGATTATTTTTCGGTGGCTACAAAACTGATGTTGATGTATGATGGACGGTCAGTCGGATGGATGGCTGAATAGTATTTGCAAGTAGCTTTAAATAAGCCCAACGTATTGAAGAAGATCTGCTATTCGCATTACTTAACTGATAATTATTATGGAATGGCGGCGGACGGAAATGATGGCGAGGATGATGCATGCATGCAGTGGCGTGTGGTAAGTAAATTCCTTTTGAATCCAGTGCAAATCGTTTTGAGTAGTTTTCACTAAAACGGTTTGTGGGTTCAAAACGCAGAATATGTACGCGTACTGATGGATTAGGCGTATGGGAATTATTTCTTTTAACCATAATTTTAAAACGCTAAAATAGTTTGTGCCCCATATTAGCGAGGTTGAATCTAATGGCGATAGCGCTGGTGTTTATAACCCAAATTTGATTTCTTATTAAGCGATGTGGCTATTCACAAAATAGTTTGCAGTTATACAGGGTGGAGAGCGAAAACTTGCTTTTTTGCACTGCAGGCTGTGGCCGCACTGTTGGTCGAATAGAGTGGAGAGTGTACTTGACTTATAGTAGCTGACGGGAGGTTTGTATTCGTCTGCCTTTCAGTTGTCCACCATGCATGTGAGAAGAGGTCGTTTTGTGTTGAGTCGTATTTTTAAAATGCGCATTCGATCATTGCAGTGCAGCATGATTTGCGTTTACGGTTCGCAGTTCCCCCACGCGGACGTGTTCCTGGACGGCAATCAACTGTAAATTGGGTAACTTCAATAAGAACAGCTGGGAATGTGTCATGTGTACGAAAAGGACCTGAGAGAAAGATTACAACACCACAAAACATCGATAGTGTTAGAGCAGCAGTACTGAAATCTCCTAAACGCTCTGCTCGGAAGCAATCACTTGGTCTTCCCATTTCCAGAAGTTTTTTTAAGCCGGCTCTTGAGGCAATGCAATTAGAGGATACGTGGTTCAAACCGGATGGTGTCACTGCACACACTGCGAGGGTTACTGTGAATTATTTTAGGCAAATATTTCTTGGATGGCTCATCTCTTTGAGGGGTGATGTTAACTGACCGGCACGCTCAGCAGATTTAGCGGTTTTTTCCTTTGAGGTTACATGAAGTCAACCGTTCCAACACCTCGAAAGACCTAATTAACAACATTGAGGATGAAAATGGCAGAATACCAGTCTGAAAACTTCAGAAAACGTATGCAGCAGTGTATGGATAGCGAAGGTTGATATCTGCTAGATACACTATTTAAAACCATGTAATTTAAAAATATAATTTTAAATATAATAAAATTATAAAATAAATTTTTCTAGGGTTCATAATTTTTTTATTTCATTCCCAAATAAGCAAATTACAGCTCTCCACCCTGTACAACATAGTTGGATGCCATTTCTGTGCTTTAATCACTGGTTTTTAGACCCTCCATCATAGGATAGAGAGTGTATTCACTTTGTAATGCCGTTTGCTATTTCTCAAAATACTCCCCATAAATATTGAATGTCGTAAAATTTTAAGATGATCTAGCCATGTCCATCTGTCGGTCTGTCTGTGGAAAACAAACTACAGGTCGAACTATTGAAGCAATGCAGCTAAAATTTGCAGAAACATGTGTTGATGAACTCAGACGATTGACATTGAAAATGGCCCAGATCGATCAAGAGGTAATACATTTTCACACACAAGTAAGAAGTCGACCTCTGAAAGAATCCACAATCGTGAACATAAAATCACAATACATATGATATGAATAATATTTGAAATAAATTATGTTGGCATGGATCAAAACATACACTGGCAATGTCGAAGGTAATTGACTGATCATTCTTCAGTATTAAAGAAATTAAAACAGTGGCTAGGTAATTATTATAAAATATGTTATGACAAAATTGTGCAAGAGGTCGTGGCACCACTAACATAATTCTGAACTTAAAAAGACAATATCGCATGAACTATGAGATTTATGATGATGTTATTTGGAACATATGACGTTGACCTGGGTCGAAAGACTACGTGGAGGAAAAGTGGGCGAAGCCACGGCACCTTTAAAAAATCGCATTTGTGGCCAAAGTAATGGACTGCTCGTTTTTAAATATTAACAAAAGGAAATTAATGACTTGGAAACAGTTTAGCTCGTTTGTTTTATTTCGGTCTGTTGATTGTACACATTGAACAGGGATTAAATCGGCTCAAGACCTCTTGCTTCTATATTTAAATAGAAGACAAGTTTTTTACAAAATGGCAAAGTGACATTGATTTTCGTGGCTGCACACTACTTTTATCATGATTTCGGGTCCGTGACAACCCTCTTCTGAAAGCTTTGCTGCAATTGTTGAAAGTAAAACCGAACTCTATAAGGCCAGGCTCTCCCCAAACGAATGAGATGCTGCCCCGTATTTTTTTTCCAAAATGAGGCCGGTCATGCAGTTACTGTGAGTGGTGTTCGCTATCGTGAGATGATACCGAGCTTTTTATGGCCCGAATTGAAAGATATGGATGCGGACGATATGTGGTTTCAGCAGGACTGTGCCACACAAATTCAAATTCAATGTTAATTCAAATCTTAATTGGCTGCCAAGATCATATAATTTGACACCTTTGGACTTCATTCTTTGGGGTTATTTGAAATAAAAGGTGTACGTCGATAAGCCAGCAACAATTCAAGAGATAAACGATGAGATAATTCGGCACATTAACGGCAGAGAACCTCAATTATGCCTCAGCGTCTTCGAAAAATTAATTAAATTAGGACGATTGGATGGAAATGTGCCACCGAGGTCGCGGCGGCTATTTGGCCGATATTTTGTTCCATACATAATTGAACCATGCCAATATTATCATAATAAAAAGAAATGACAGTAATTTCCTAAATAATTTGTGTTTTATTCAAAATAAACATCGGTCATTAAAATTTAACCACCCTTTACTAACATTGCAATCATCAAAAGTTTTTAATCGTAATATATATTCGCTTAAAGATACCACGAGATGATAAATATGATCATCCTATTGCAGACGCAACTTATTGATCGGTCATACCTATGGAACGCATAAAATGTACTTAGCTGCCATAACTGGTGTTTGTGGCAACCAAAAACGGAATATTTGTGTAAATATCTAAACTTTCATCATAACAAAAAGCGAAAATTACCCTATTATCGTATTTCTGCTTTCAGCAAATCGTTCAGTCTAATTTATTCAGTGAAAATCTATCATAATCTTTTATCAACATGGCCCTCTGTATGCTTTGAGTACTTCAAGTATATGAGTATAAAGAAAGAGTTTTTTGCCTCTATTGAAAATATACAATTTTTTTGTCAAACAAATGCAGCATTTTTATTCAAAAAGTCTTTTCTGGACTTTCGGATACAAGTGCTTCGTATTTTCTACCTATACTTCCGCTACAATTACTGAACGTAACAGTGCACCAACTAACATTCGGTTGTACTGATGGAATACTCGAGGTGCATGTAACCTCAATCATTCGGTTGGCAAAAAAATTCGGTTGTGGCAACGAACCTGTTCTATGCGTGTGGAACATGTGGATGAAAAGAGGTTGGTGCCACGCCCACTTTGAAAAATAGCAATTAATGATTATCAAATAATGAATAGCATATTGTTATAGATTATAGTGTGTTTAAATTACACAAATGTGCGAGACCCCGCTCATACAACACAGAACTTTAAAAGGCTATATCTCGTTAACTAACACTATTTTTTGGTAAAGTAAAGAATGGCCCAACTAAAACGCACGATGTAAATTATAAATAAAACATAAATTTTTCAGAGAATAAACGCAATATATTTTATTATGATAGCAGGATCTATTACAATTATATGTGATCCATATGCTCGCCACGACTTGATGCCATACCTCGATCCGATGGTCCATAGTTTTAATGACTCTGACACATAATGGAGGTTTAGTGTCGTTTATGTGCCGAATCATCTCATCATTTAGCTCTTGAATTGTTCTTGGCTTATTGACTTCTTCTTTTAAAATATCCCCAAAAGAAAGAAGTCCATCGGAGTCAAATTACTTGATCGTGTCGGCCAATTAACATCGCCACACCATGAGATTACTCGACTATTCAATTTCTCGCCCAAAAGAGCCTTTGTTTTGGTGGCTGTGTGGCAAGTGGCACTATCCTATTCGCACCACATATCGTCCAGGTCTATATCCTTAATTTCTAGCCACAAGAAGTCCGTTATCATCACGCGATAGCGAACACCATTCACGGTTACTTCTTGGCCGACCTCATTATCGAAGAAGTACGGTCGGATGCCGCCATCACATAAAACGCTTTTAATAAAAATTTATGTTTAATTTTGCGATAAATTATGGTTAATTATGATGTTCTTAATGTTGCCAAGGGAGTTAAGTTGAGTCCCTTCAACAAGATTTTTTGCTTTACGTTCGGTGTAAATAATGTAGGAATTGTTTACGCTTATATGAAGTTAGTCAAAAAATAACCAGACGTAATATTTGTCCCATATTTTTGTTGTAATGCATAATAGCTTTCGGGCATTTTACGTTGATTTTCTCAGCACTACCAGCTATGCGACGTCTGACGATGTCTGTCTCCGCTGGCGAAAGAAAATTTGTGAAAAGAGTCACAGCTCTGTTGTCCATCCACTTCACAAAGGATATGCCCTCAAAGCTTGATGTGTAAATGTCTTCTCGCTTCATATTCTTATCGAGAGGCAAATTTTTGGAATATTTTTTCGTTTGCTTCTTACTGTTCCACAGGACTTTATTTGACGTTTTTTCAACTCATATTGTAACAAAGGCGAGTTGAAGAAGTTATCAATGTAGACGTCGGAGCCCAAACATGTGAACTTTTCTGTCAACTGAAACACGACTGATTCCCCAAATCCGTATTCAGTTCCATACTCTTTTCTTCCAGTGTATAGATCAAATTCAAAAAGATATCCGGAAGCAGAATCACATCTACACCACATCTTAAATCCCCATTTTATTGGTTTGTTCTTGATATACTGTTTCATAGCATTATGACCTTTGAATTTGATCATGTGTTCATCGACAGCCTGTTTGTATGTGTTTTTCATTGCATTTTGAAATGCTTTGTTGAAATGAATTATGACAGGTCTGATCTTAAAAGCCCGATCATTACTGTTTCCTTCTTCATCGTTATTGCTGAAGTGCAAATTTTGACGGATATCTTCAAATCTTTTTCTTCTCATTGCATTACTTATGAAGGGTACACCCATATCAGGTACTGTTGACCAATAATCATGAATGGATGGTAAAACGTGATATGTCATTACCAGATCGATACCAAGAAAAGCTTTCATTTCATCAGCAGTAACATCAAAAACCCTTCCATTTTGTTCAGCATATCTACAGGATTCATAACTATAAGTTCTATCAAAACATCAAAGTTCGTAGTCAGTAAAAAAATCTGAAATGGTGATAGATTACGGTTGGGGTCCCCAACATCGCAGATTTTCACTTTTCCAAACTCATAGTCACTGTTAGGGAATACGTTTGCAGTGTATGAATTTCTCCATCTAAAATTTGGTTCACTTTTTTCTATCGTTTTTTTCTTGTAATTTTCTGGAATACGAGGCGCTTGTTCCGTTATCTCAACGACTTGTTCTATTGTCTCAACCGCATTATCATCGATTTCACAAAATGCTGCACCTGCATCAACATCACCTTCAAGAAAAATCTGATTTTCTTCGTCTAGATACAAATCGTCTTCATCTTCGCTATTATCCGTGGTAAGAAATTGCAATATTTCTTCTTCATTCAGGTTAAAAAATTTAAGATGCTGGAAAGCCATTCTTCATCCGTGGTAAGAAATTGCAATATTTCTTCTTCATTCAGGTTAAAAAATTTAAGATGCTGGAAAGCCATTCTTCTAAAAAAATGTTGTTAGAACATTTACATTCAAATTTATCAAACGAAAATTTACCAATGACGACCACAGGGACACCCGTGTCCCTTTTAGTTTTTTTCTTGGAAACATCTCAAAACCGAATTTCAATTTGTAGAATTTTGTTAAATTAAACAAAAATTTTTAAATTGAAAGAAAGAGAAAATTTCGTCTATGATTTAGAGCAGTTTAAATATCCCGTTTACGGTATGTGCAAAACTTGTTTTTTTGCTCTTAAAAAACATTTATTATTTTTTTTTCACACAAATTTTTAATAAATTTTAAAAACCCATCATTTAACTATGCATTAAGCTAAAAATATCAATACTTTAAGAATTAGTTTGTTTTTAACGCATATTTTTCTTTTTTGGGACACATATGTCCCCTGGTCGTCAAAGGGCTAAGACTCAGTTGACACAAGAGAAAAAATCATAATGAGTGGCCAGGCACATTTTATTTGAATGGATATGTGAATAAACAGAATAGTCGGTTCTGGGCAATGGAAAACCCTCAAATTATTCAACAGTCACCTTTTCATCCAATAAAAGTGACAGTCTGTTGTGAAAATTTGCAAGGAGGAATCATTGGATCTTACTTCTATGAAAATGAAAAATGCGAAATGGTAACTATCAATGGGGAGCGATATCGTGATATGATTGAAAACTTTTTTAAGTCATAACTGCATGCTTTGGGCTTGATTAACATGTGGTATTAACAAGACGGTGCCACGTCGCACTGTGGGATTTTGGTGTCAATAAATCAATTTTTCAACTACTGAATTTCAAAAATTTAAAGATGCAGTTTTGTAGAGAACTGTTTAAATACGAAATGTGCATTTATGGTTTTTTCGAAAAATTGTATTCTATTTGTGAAAAATTGAGGGAAAGTCCCTGCAAGGGTGCTAAGCAAGAAATGACTTATATTTTCATGCAATGCAGTGGTCCATATATGTAAAATTTTCTTGATAATACCATTTGACTTTAATATATTTTAAAAATATAGTATTTCTCTATAAATTAAAAAAAAAATCATGGGGATATCATAAACCGTTAGGAAGATATGTCCAAATCTGTAAGCCGCTAAAAAAATTTTTTTTTGGATTTTCAATGGACACAAAAAAATGTAGCTCCACTCTCCTCCAAGCCGTTCTTTTAATAAAATGAAAGGTGGGAATGTCTTCTTTCGATTAAACCAAAAAATATTTTTAGGAAACTTCCGGAAGTGGAAGAAAACTAGAAATTTCTGGTAAAAGTCATGAAAATTTTCATTAAATTTTTGCAAAAAAAAGTATTGCATAATTTTAGGCCAGCTATTTATTGAATATTGAATATATCAACAACAATTAACAATTCGGGCGAAACAGTGCATAGAGATAAATGAAAACAAAACCATATGATTTTTAGAATTAGCACATGATTATTTTATCATTTTGTAGTGAACAAAAGGAAGAACAACAACATTTGCGATTTTAGTTTTCAAAGTTTTTAAATTTTTTTTTTTGAATAGTACAGAGATTTTAGCATGTGGTGGGCAATTCAGTGTGAAACATTATTTATTGTTTACTATGTTGGATGGGAAGACGGCTCAAACTGTTACAAATACAGCTTAATCAGCCGTTTGTTATATTTGTAAGGCGAAGCCTTCCGAAATGAATCAATTATCTACAATTTCAAGAAAAGCAATTGATGGGGGAAGCATGTAAATTGGGCCTTTCCTCGTTACATGCTAGAATTAAATTTATGGAGTGCATTCTTCATGTTGCTTACAACAAACCCTTTGAAAAATGGTCTGCGCTAACAGTACAGCATAAAGAATTGAAAGAAAACAACAAGCTTCGTATACAAAAAGCACTCAAGGAACGAATGAACATAAGAGTCGATTCAGTTCAACATGGCACAGGATCTTCTAATAATGGGAATACGTCGCGACGTTTTTTCTTCAACCCGCCACTCGTTGCTGATATTACCGGAGTTGAGGAAGAGCTGATAGATCGTTTCCGAATAATATTACAAATAATAACGTGTGGCCACAAAATCAATTCGGAAAAGTTCAAAAACTATACTTGGGATACGGCAAAACTATCGTTGAAAAATATGGTTGGTATTTCATGCCGATCACCGTGCATAAAATACCTATACATGGAAAAGACATCATGGATGCAGCAATTCTTCCTATTGGTATGCTAAGTGAAGAAGCGGAAGAAGCAAGAAATAAGGACTACAGGAAGTATAGGTTAATGTTTTCTAGGAAATGCAGTAGAGTTGCGACAAACACTGATATTTTTCATCGCTTACTGGTTTCATCAGACCCTTTTATAACCAGCCTAAGACATAAGCCATCCAAACACGATTTGGAATGTGATGATGTAGTCAAAGAAATGATAGATGAAGAATAAATAAAGTTTTTTGTGGAATAATAAACGAAATATAAAAAAAAATTCGTATCTATAATCTGTATGAGTGGTGGGCGTGGCCGATTTTGATGAAACTTGGCACGCATCTTTTCTTAATTCTAAAAACTGTATGTACCAAATTTGAACACTTTTGACCGAATAGGAAAAATTTTATGCGAAAAATCCATTTGGATTGTATGGGCGGTGGGCGGTGGGCGTGGCCGATTTTGATGAAATTCCATTTTTTTCTTAATTTAGTCAATATAATGCTCGGTGCCAACTTTCAATGATCTCGGACTACTCCTTCTATTTTTTGCACAAAAATGTATGAAGCGATCCCACAGTGCGTCGCATACAGCCAGGATTACAATGGAATTCTTGCGAGATCCTATCCACAACAAGTTATTTAAAGTAATGGTGATGTTGATTGGCCTCCACGGTCGGCTGATTTGATTGCTTCGGAATTCTGTTTGTGGGGATATGTGAAAAGCAAAGTTTATGCAAAAAAAACCAGAAACGCTTGAGCAACTCAAACGAAATGAGAGAGAGAGATTGAGAATGTAATGAAAAATGTGCTCAAAATGGCTCGCATTTATGAGGCCCTAGCTTGCTTGTTTATTTTCCATAAGAATTTTGTTTTGCAGATTTTAAGTCTATCTTATGCTAGGTTTGTCTAATATACTTAGTAGGGACATAAATACTGTTACAACATTGAACACACCCATTTCAATAGTTGAACTGAACAAAAGCGATATTTTCAAAACGCTCCGGCCACTAGGGCTTAGCCGCATGTTCGTCTACCGATGCATAAATCTGTTTGAGGAGACTGGAGATGTAAAAGACCGCCACCGGTCGGGCCGCCCACGCTCTGTTCGAACACCGCATATCATCAAAGCCGTTAAATCAAAAATTCATAGAAATCCGCCTCGAAAGCAGAAAATCATGAACCGTGAGATGAATATCACGCAAAAATATCACAAATTAAAAATTGTGGACGGTTTTAAAGGACAAGGTTTGTCACAAAAGATATCCCAACATTGGATTACTTAGGACTGCTTTGGTTCGAGCTGTGGCCAATTTTCGAATGGACGGGGTTCGTGCAGCTATTGACGATTGGCCAGTGCGACTTAAGGCGTGTGTAAAGGCAAAAAGCGGACATTTCGAATAAGTAGATTCTTTTTGGATACAATATATGTGACAGCGCATAGAGAAAGGGACCTAAGGGTAAAAATCAATTTTCATTTTTTTCTTTTTTTGATGTGGACAACATCTGAGCATCGAATGAGACCGATCCCATGCCCCAAAAGTGTTCGCTCCCAGAGATATGCGCGTTTTATGAAAGTGAAGTCGACGATTCTAAGCGCAAATAGAAAAGGGGCCTAATCTTTAAAATGGCTCTCCTGAACAAAACTGGGTTTTAACCTTAGGTCCCTTTCTATTTTGCGCGTCACATATATCAATAAATATAATATATTAATTAATTTTTATTATTAAAAAATATTTGGTCCAAAAACATTCAGTCCTTTTTATTTTACAGCATAAAACGTGTGTAACAGTTCTTTTGTCTCTACTGAGTACATGGGATTTTTATTGAATTTTTTACTTTTATTTTTATAAATAAATGACCTGAGGCCAGCCCACCTAACGATTATTATTTAATTTGAACATTGTCACAATTTGTATTATTTTCCCGCAAAAATTTGAATACAAACGGGGTGATTGAGCATTTGTGAGGCTAGCAGAGGCGTACATTTATCTGATACGAGTATTGTATTCCATAAATAATTGCCGACATTAGATAAAACATTTATCAACATAAGATCCATTCTCTTTCATTTAATCAAAAAATGTAAACAAAAAATGAAGTATACCTTCCTGATGGACACCCTGTATAAAGTATATGTGACGCGCAAAATAGAAAGGGACCTAAGGTTAAAAACCAGTTTTGTTCAGGAGAGCCATTTTAAAGATTAGGTCCCTTTTTATTTGCACTTAGAATAAAACGCGCATATCTCTGGGGGGGGGGGGGACACTTTTGGGACATGGGACGGTCTCATTCGATGCTCGGATGTTGTCCACATAAAAAAAGTGAAAAGTTTTGTTCAGGAGAGCCATTTTAAAGATTAGGTCCTATTCTATTTGCGCTTAGAATCGTCGATTTCACTTTCATAAAACGCGCATATCTCTGGGAGGGAACATTTTTGGGGCATGGGATCGTTCTCATTCGATGCTCAGATGTTGTCCACATCAAAAAAAGAAAAAAAATGAAAATTGATTTTTTTTTACCCTTAAGTCCCTTTCTCTATGCGCTGTCACATATTAATTTTTTTTGTCCCCTGTAACTCTTTACTTCATCTGAATACAATTTGAATTGCGAAAAAAGTTCTTCAATAATGTACCTCTCAAATATATTAGCTTCCAGAAAAAGGAGTAAGTTCTTAACCACTTCCAGCCAACACTGTCATTTACCCTAGTCCCATCACAGACAACCTTGAATATAATCACTCCCTCAAAATGAGGCAAAAATCAATCTACAACTACGCGTAAACAGATTCATTAATAACGCCCTAGATTGTCTTGTCATCTCAATAAGAAACTAAGTTTGGCACTTAATCACCACCAAACGCAAACGCAAAGGCACCGAAAACAGAAAACCAAACAAAAAGGACAAACTTAACGAAACGAGAGAAATGTTTATGACCACTATCATAAAATTATGAAATCTTGCCATCTCGGTTCTGGCTCTGGCCCACGGAATATGACGCAGTGTTTAGCATAGAATTATACTAAATCACATCAAAAAAAAAAAGAAAACTCCCTCCCAGAACTTGGAAGTGAAACCCCAAAAAGCAGAAAAACATGTACAAGCCAGCGATAACCACGACAAGACAGCACAGCACAGCATATAAATCCACAATTTACAGCCCGCCATAAAGTAGGGGGTGACTGGCTGGCTGTCTGGCTGGCCCTGAGGTAGGGTAGGGTAGTGTGTGGCTGTGTGTTTGTTTGTTTAGACCAACGTTACGAATTTATAGCAATAATAAATTAAAAACGGCGAAAAAACGTAGAAAATAAAGCACTTATTGAGTATTACCCCTCATATGAAATAAAACATACTCGCAACACCAACAAACACTGCCCGCCCTCACCCACACCCGGACTGCCGCCAACAAACAACATGATGAACGCCAGTTTGCCAGCTGGAGAGCCAGCACCACCACCTCCAGCCAGGCAATCATAAGTCAGCCCCTTAAGTACCAGTAAAACCCATACATGAGCATGACTTTGTGCGTGTGTGTCTATAAGCCATACACACACACACATGTATAAGTACACACTTGACCAAGAAAATATGGTCAATGTTATAAACACTTATGACCAGTACGAGGCTACAACAGGCCCAACAACAACCGAAAAGAACCCTAACCAGCCAACGAAAAGGAATTATCACTTTTCGACATACTCCTATAGCATAGTTCTTGAGCTTGTTCTTGTTTATTTCTTGCTGCTCCCTCCTCTTCTCCGCTTCTGTCCATTTCCTTAATACGAAAAAAAGTGTTGAAGTGTAAATAGAGTTTAAGGAAAATGCGAAAATGTACCGAAGGATGAGCGTCTTGAATGCTGAAAGAATTATGTGCGGGGGGTGGGGGCAGAAAAAAAATATGATTTATAGAAATATTTATTTACAGGGATATGTTTTGGATTTTCTACATGCCTGTGTCCATATACATGTATGTGGTGTGTACCCTACACACCCGGTGATGGCTGGACATTACACACAAAGTCCCTGTAGAGCAGTTGATAGACAAATTTCCCATTTAACGGAGAATTGATCTTTTAACGCTGTTAAGGGAATCACATATCTGGGATTTGGTGATTTCGCAGATTTGCCGATTAGGGTAGAAAGAAAACAGGCAAAATCACCTAAAATGTTGTTAATAAACAAGTGGGCTATTTGTTAGGAAAGGCGTAGTTAGGTTAGATCGGGCAAGATTGCCAGTATATTGGATAGTTGTTTGCGCTGCTTTAAGAGGATATTTAACCTCAACATTAAAATAAGTGTACTTTATAAAGCCTAGTTTAAAAAACGCGGTGCCCGGATCGATTGTTCTTTTGGTCTCTATAATACTCAGAGATAAAGTGAAAAAAAATTTAATTTAACGTAGCTTGAGAATTAATGTGCAGTTTCAATACAACCTCAATAGCCTACAGGAGGACCATTAGTTTAAACACCAAGAAAAAAGTATAAATACAGGGCGGCGCACCAATTTTGCTACAATAAGAAATTCAGTAATATTGTGTTTTTAATCAAGAATCAGAGTGGAGCGCGGAAATTTGCTTATTTGGAAATGAAATAAAAAAAATTATGAACCTTAGAAAAATTTATTTTATACTTTCGTTATATTGAACAGTAAGGGAATTTTTGAATCACATAGTTTTAAATAGTGTTTCGGGCAAAAGTCGATCTTAGATATCCACACACTGCTGCATACGTTTTCTGAAGTTTTTATGAACATGCATGTCTACTTGTATTCTGCCAATTTAGCCTCATTTTTGTTAACTAGGTCTACCAAGGTCTTAGGACGGTTGTTATACACTTTCGACTTCAGGTAACCTCAAAGGGAAAAACCGCATGGGGCTTAGTCTGGTGAGCGTGCCGGCCAGTTCACATCACCGGCCCAACCGGGCCGAGTGCGAATTTAATAAATACGCTGGACTGCCTTTAACACAAAATGGACTCTCCTTACTTGCCCAATGCATGATGGCAACTAAAAGGCAGACGAATACAAATCTCCTGTCAGCCTCTAAAGCCACGCACACTCTCTTCGACCAATAGTGCCGGCACAGCCTGCAGTGCAAAAACTGCAAATTACCGCGCTGCACCCTGTATTTCATTTATTTTTTATTGTATAGAAAATTAAATTTAATTTTGTTAAGGCTGTTTTTTTAGACGTGTGGTTTTCAATCTGGAGTTAGTCTTTAGACAACTGTCACTTGATTTATGCTCACTTTTGTTTGCCATTTCATAATGAATAGACCTCCGGAACAACGTTTGCAAATAGTGGAAATTTATTACCAAAATAATGTTCGGCTGACGTGACGCATCGCTCTCTGCGTCCAATATTCGGTCGACAAAATCGCACACCAGAGTCGGTAATGAAAATTCTCAGAGACGCCGAACAGTGCGTACCGAATGAGTCCATCCGCCATCGCGCGAAGCAATTGCAGCTGTGCCCATCCACTTTATTGAAGATTTTACGGCGGGCTTATAAAATCCAACTCGTGCAAGAATTGAAGCCGAAAGACCATCTAGCGCGTCCCACGTTCGACGAATAGGCCCAAAACGAGATGGCCACCGATTCTGATTTTTTCAAGAAAATTTAGCTCAGCGATGAAGCTGTCTTTTGGTTGAATGAGTACGTTAATAAAATAATGAGTAAAAATCCTCATGTCATTGTTGAGACGCCGTTAAATGCTCAAAACGTCACTGTTTGATGTGCTGCATGGGCTTTGGTCCATATTTCTTCAAAATAAAAGTCGGCCATATTGTTACATTCAATGGGGAATGTCATAGAGACATGATGAATGACTTTTTTTTGCGTTAATTGGAGGAGGATGATCTGGACTACCTTAGGTTCCAAAAAGACGGCGCTACATGCCGTACAAACAACAAAACAATCAATTTATTGAAGAACATTTTTGGTGAGCTCATTTTTTCGCGCCGTGGGCCTGTGACGTGACCTCCAAGATTGTGCGATTTAACAACGCTGAACTATAATTGTGGAGGTATGTGAGGTCGCTTGACAACGCAGATAAGCCTGGCACGATTGACGCCTTGGAAGAGAATATTCGGCGGGTTATTGATGACTTCGGTCCCAAATGCTACAAAAAGTGGTCGAAAATTGGGCCTATCGGTTGGAATTTATTCAAGCCAGCCTCCACGGTCACTTGCCCGAAATCATCTTTAAAAATAATGCGAAATTCTTGGCCATAACATTAAATTATATGAGTTGTATTTCTTCTTGAAAACCACACGACTGCAAAAACCAACCTTTATATTGAACAATTTAAAATTAAAAAACGTATGCATACCTATAATTTTTTATGTGTCCAATCAATTTTTTAAAAAGACACTGAAACGATGAAGTTTATTGTTTTGTTTAAAATGTAAATATTGTAAAAATTGTGTCGTTTATTTTTGTATTTTAATAAGTTTTTGTGTTTTAGTTAATATTTCCTGAAGATGATCGTCGATGATGATCGAAATATTGGAAAGAATATAAAATAAAACAAATTACAAGATAACACCAACTCTTGTTTTGTCAATGACCTCGAGCCAGACAATTTGGATCAAATAAAATATATATATATAAGTATAAGTATACTTATAATATAGGGCGTCACAACCAACAATATTTTTTTTTAAATTTTAAAACTTGACCTATAATTCCGGCGATTCTACAAACAAATTGCTAAATTGTATAGAAAGCATCGAGTGTCGTTCTGGGCAGATAAAACTCAATTTTGTTTTTAAAAAATTCAAAACAGGTCGGTTATGGCTTTGGCTCTTTGGCATAGCACCCAGTTTTTGATTCCCAGACGGTCACGGCAACAATAGTATGTTCTCTGCAATAAAAGCATGGTCGTCGCAACCATAGTATTGGTTTTTGAATTTTATTTTGACAATAGTATGTTTGCGGCAAAACTAATATTGTTGAAATGTAACAATTGTATTGTTGCCAAATTTTAAAATAGAAATATGGTTGTAGCAACAATATAAATATGGTTGGTGCGACAAAAGTATTGTTTTTGGGTTTTAGTGTTAACAATAATATAATTACGGTAATCATACCAGCAAGATCGACCTTTTTTGACAATGTTATTTTTGCGAATCTTACGCAATAAAAATACTTTTATATGTAAATTAATTTATTTTAAATCAAACTACTTTC
Source organism: Hydrotaea diabolus (assembly GCA_963513945.1). Classification (NCBI taxonomy): domain Eukaryota; kingdom Metazoa; phylum Arthropoda; class Insecta; order Diptera; family Muscidae; genus Hydrotaea; species Hydrotaea diabolus. The sequence continues at coordinate 139,050,945 of OY740719.1, forward strand.
GATTAGTATAACTGTGCGTGAATAATTCTATTGTTGTAAGGACCATAATATTGTTGTGGGGATTATAGTATGGTTGTGTGTGAACCATTCTATTGTTGTAATGATCATAATATTGTTGTGCACAACTATATATCGACAATAGTATGATCCTCTTCGAATATTGTCACCCCAACCATACTTTTTTTCTGCGTGAAGATAAAAAAGCTCTTCGGCAGAAAAGATGATCTGTCGTACAAAATCTTTGTCGAAGGCCCAATCTGAATGAAGCTGTTGCTCGTGTGCCTTCAATTCGCAAGTCAACTGTTGACTGTGTCACCAGTACTACTGACCAATTATACGCTTCGGTGACAATGTCAACAAAAAGTCAACCAACAATAGTGTTGACTCGGAGACACTTGACCCTTAAGCTTCTTAGAGGGATGCCAGTATCAAAAACAAAAGCACAAGCTTGTTTACAGCAGGAGAGGAGGGTTTCTCATTTCAGCTTAGACTTTTTTTAATAAGAGTACTGTTTGGGCTACTCAGTATTGACTGTGGAAATAAATTTTCGATCATAAAGCTATTTTTTCATACAACGGATACACTCGTATAACACTAACTTTCTTTCAATATTTCAAGTGGACAAGATCTGCCACTGAATAAATTACATATAATTAAAAAAAACACCTAATGGCCCAATCGTTATACTTAATTTGGTTTACAAAAAAATATTTTCTACACAGCAAATTTAGTCTATCCCAAGAAGTGAAATAAAGCCACACTTTTCAATTGAACTTCTGCCATCAATAGAGCCCCATAATTTGTATTTGTTTCGTTGATTTCGAAAAAGGATTTTGACGGTTCGATGATTTTCTATCTCTCAAGTCCACGATTATGAACCAAAGTTTGACAGGTAATAGCTTTTACTCTATTCAATGTAAAGCCATTTCTGTGCGTCCCGAACTTTCCTCTATACAACTACAATGAAGTAGTTTTTGTATTAGTGGTTTATGTACACATGTATGTACAAACCAGCATGTATACGCTGGAGACATATATCAAAGTTTTTGAGGCAAGTGTAGGGGCAGGGTAGGCCAAATAAAGTATTGAAGCCATGAACAACATAAATGACAGAGTTTCATAAGTTGTATGGTTAAAAAACACTTAAAACTTAACCACAAATCAAAAAAGAAATCTGACGACGACGACAACGACAACGATTCTGCACAACAAAGGCAGCCAACTCTCGGATGTGTGGCAGGCATATGCTTAACAGACTGGGTCACGGTTGGTGGGATAACAAGTGGACAAATTATGTTGGGCTTATGTACCTACATTCATGGATTTCTGTTCAATTTGAACATATTTTCAAGGGGTTTCCTTACCAACATCACACATGCCAACTACAGGGTGGGCCAGAAGTTACCATGGGGTTTACAAATTTAATAACATTTTTGTGGATATTTTTTTCTCAGATTATTTAAATAACACTTGGAGAATAATTAATGGAGAACAACCAGAATGACAAAGAACCAGAATAATCGAATTTTATTATATAAATCAGTGATCAATTATTTTAACGTAAACGCATGAGTGATGAAGCTCATTTCATTTGAATGGCTTTGTTAAAAAGCAGAAACGTAGGTTCTGGGGTTCAGAAAATCCAAGAGCCAATTATCAACGCCAATTGCAACCCATTAGGTGTAGAGTATGGTGTGGGATCACATCTGCAAATATCATAAGGCCTTACTTCTTAGAGATTGAAGATGGAAGTGCTGTAACCGTAAATGAAGAGTGGTATCGGCTTGTGGCAGAAATTTCTTTACGTCCTGCTCTTGAAAACAGATCTGAGATGTGGTTTCAACAGGACGGAGCCACTGCCTACACTGCCCGAGACACTTTTAAGTCAAATTTTTGGAGAGCGAATAATTTCTAGGAATTCGGAAATTGTTTTCCCAGCGCGATTACCAGATTTGTCAGCACTTTACTATTTTATTTGGAGTTATTTAAAGGATATATGTAAACAAGCCTGAGACAATCTTTCAACTCAAGGCCAACATTGTTGCAGAAATTCGCTACAGCCACAAATTTCAAAAGATGTTATGGAAAACGAGCTAATCATTGCGAAGCTGAAAACGAGGGTCATTTAAGTGAGATTATGTTTCATACTTATTTTAAAAAAATTTCATTTTGTATAATCTAAGAAAAAAATAATAAAACGAAAAAGTTATTAACGTTCTAACTCCATATTAACTTTTGGCCCACCCTGTACTATCGTCATATTGATATATCCTAGAAGTACTCTTTTAAAGTTCGGTGTTGTATGTTCGTGGCCACTTTCTTTTGTCCAATTTTAACACAATATGGAGTATAATACGCGTAATATGATTTTGTTGATTTTATTATGTTTAAATTTTACAGCGGTCGGTTAACTACTTTGGGCATAAATCTGATTTTTTAAAGTGGGTGTGAGACCACCCACTTTTTCTGCAGGGTGTGTTTAAATCCATCATATGTTCCAAATATTACGGTCATATATCTAATAGCTTATGAGATATTGTCTTTGAGTTCAAAGTTGTGTGGGCATAGTCACGCCCCTTGTACTATTTTACCGTAACATACGATTCTATGTCTATCCATCAGGAGATCAATCTAGAGGTATTTTTTAACAATAAAAAAAGTACAAAAATTCAAATCAAGTGTGGAATCTTTTTTTTTCATTCGAAAGGACATGTTGTGGCATTTATTTTTAAATATAATTTTCTTCAAATGTTGGCGGCAACTTCGCCTCAGGGTGTCCATTCTGAGGGTCCAACTTTGGATGACTCCTTCGAACATTTCGACCGGTATGGCGTTAATGACACGCGTAATGTAAGCTTTCCAAACCTGAATTGTAGCTGGTTTGTCAGCATAGACTTTGGACTTTAGGTAGCCCCAAAGAAAAAAGTCTATAGGTGTGGTATCACACGATCTAGGCGGTCAACTCACCGGTCCAAAACGTAAAATTAGTTGCTCTTCGAAATGGCCTCACAATAGATCCATTATTGAGCAGCTGTATGGCAAGTGGCACCATACTGTTGCAACTGAATGTCATCAAGATTACGGGCGTTATTTAGAGGTAGCAAAAATCCAATATCATGGCGCGATAGCGAGCATCATTCAAGGTAACGTTTCGGCCATCAGTATTTTTAAAAAAAATATAGTGCGATGACTCCATCAGCTTTAAAACCGCACCAAACCATGGTTTCTCTGGGTATAATGGTACCTCTTGAACCTCTTCTTGTTGCTCTTCAGCCCTAATGCGGCATTTTTGTTTATTGACTTTGCCGTTGAGCCAGAAATGGGCCTTATCACTGGACAAAATTTTGGTCGAAAACAACGGATCTTCCCGTTTCTCACCGAACGCTCATTTCCATAATACAGTTGAATTTTTATATTTTTTTGCTTTGAAAAAATACCCCAAGATCAGCGTACAATTCTAAGACGCTCAAGTGAAGTCCGTCCGTCAGTGTGTCTGTTGAAAGCACGATAGCGGTCACAATAATCAAACTAGAAAGTCCAAACTGTGAAGTTAAATGTAAGGCCCATTTAGTCTCGACGGTTGACGGTAGACAATCAGCTATTTCAGTTGGGGGTTGCATTTTGCATGTGTTAGAGGGAGATAACTACAGTTTGACGGTTGACGACGGTAGACTTCTGCAGGTTGCAGAATCTACCGTCAACCGTCGAGACTAAATGGGCCTGTATAGCTGTTGCAAGTTGTTTGGGATTTTTCATGGACCAAATCCATTCAAAGGAAAAAAGGTTCTCTATGTAAGGACTCAAACAATATCTGTAAAAATCAAACTTTTTTAACGTACTTTTTTTTATAAAAGTTGGTACCATGGGACTGACCAAGGCTGCTGAGACTAGGTATGAAACTGTCTTTTGGGCAAGGCCTTTTTAGGATTGAATACGGGCCAAATTATTAAATGTTTTGATATAGCCTCCATATGAAGTTATTTTCCAGGTTCAGATACATGCGCTCTAGAAACTGCATTTATAGTCCGATCTCGACGGAATTTGACACAAAGGAATTTCATGGCATGGAAAGTAACTGTTTATAATTTAGACCATATCGGTCCATAATGATATACAGCGCTCATACAAATTTCCCTTTCGATTTTATGTCCTAACGCTCTGGAAGCCACATTCATTGTCTGACCTGGCCAAAATATAGTACAAAGTAGTTCTATGGAATGACAGTTAACTGTTAAGGATCTGTCGCATGATTTAATTAGCTCACAAATAAAGACGCCTTATTAATTTGATTCATGATTTGAACATAATCTAAGGAAGAGAGAGCATAGAGAAAGAACCTAAGGGTAAAAAAATCAATTTTCATTTTTTTTCTTTTTTTTGATGGGGACAACATCTGAGCATCGAATGAGACCGATCCCGTGCCCCAAAAGTGTTCCCTCCCAGAGATATGCGCGTTTTATGAAAGTGAAGTCGATGATTCTAAGCGCAAATAGAAAGGGACCTAATCTTTCCTGAACAAAACTTTTCATCAACTTTTCACTTTTTTTTTGATGAGGACAACATCTGAGCATCGAATGAGGCCGATCCCATGCCCCAAAAGTGTTCCCTCCCAGAGATATGCGCGTTTTATGAAAGTGAAGTCGACGATTCTAAGCGCAAATAGAAAGGGACCTAATCTTTAAAATGGCTCTCCTGAACAAAACTGGTTTTTAACCTTAGGTCCCTTTATATTATGCGCGTCACATATACTGAATGCTTCCTTCATTCCTGTCATTTATATAGGCAATTCAAAAAAGGCTTAACTAAAATTAGAATTATGGGTTTGGGAATTAAAAAGGCCTATGTAAAGAATTACACTTAGGTCTTTTAATAATAATTTTATGATAATTTCTACACGGAAATGCACCATTTTCTAAAACCTAAACCAATACAGATATCGAATAACGAGTTGGAGAGTAAATTTATGACCAATAGGGCTACCAAAAGCGACAATAAAAAAATCAAAAAATTAAACACAGGCCTTCTGCTGAGAACTACGGCGACATGGTTCTGTAAAATTTGTGCTGCTTAGCTTTAATATTGCGACCTATAGTTTGCTTTCCACAGACGGACAGACAGACATGGCTAGATCATCTTAGAGCTTTACGACGATTCAGAATATATAAACTTTTAAGGGTTTTCGAACAGTATTTCGAGGTCATTTCACACATAATGTTCTGGTGTTACCCGCTTCATTGCACATCACGTATAAGGATATCTTGCAGAACTGTTGTAAGAGTGTGGACACAAACACAATCTCACGCTCACGTATAAACAATGAAACAGTTTCGTTTACAGGCAAACTTCGCCCAACGTGGAAGATAACACTGTTCTGCAAAAATTATCTTTCCAGCCCTCCGATTGACAAAGCCAACTTATCGGTGATGTCTCGAAAACTATACGTGATGGGGCAAACCGGATCCTCAATTCGGAGTCAGGAGATCATTTTACAAAAAGATCATGTTTCTTTTGTCTAAGGGAGGTGTTTGTTGCAGAACAGTGTAATTACGTTCTGATTTTTTCCAGCATCTTATAAAGGTACAAAAGGATCACTTTAAAAAAATCTAGCAGATAATTCAAGTTTTCACTTTCAAATGTACATTATTAGGGACATAAATACTGTTACAAAATTGAACATACCCATTTCAATAGTAGAACTGAACATACCCCGTTAATGTCATATGGGTTTAAAAGCTAACCTCAATAGCGTTAGTCTGTAACGGGATCTTGTTTAACTTTCATCATGGAGTGGTCAGATAATGAGAACCCTATCGCTGTAATAGCGCTTTTCAAGTGTGAAATGAAACAAAAAGATATTTTCAAAACGCTCCGGCCACTAGAGATTAGCCGCATGTTCGTCTACCGATGCATAAAACTGTTTGAGGAGACTGGAGATGTAAAAGACCGCCGCGGGTCCACGCTCTGTTCGAACACCGCATGTCATCAAAGTCGTTTAATCAAGAATTCACAGAAATCCGCTCCGAAAACAGAAAATCATGGCCCGTGAGATGAATATCACGCAAAAGTCCATGAGTCGAATCATTAAAAAAGAGTTGGAACTTGGGGCTTTCAACGACGTACCGGACATTTATTGACTGCAGCTTTAAAAAAATAGGATTGAAAAATACAAACGTCTTTTGGTGAAGAACTTGCACAGAAAAATTTTATTCACCGATTAAAAAAATTTTACCGTTCAGGAAAAATTTTACAAGCAAAATGATAGAGTGTAAGCGCGGTCATTTAAGGAAGCATCTGAACTGATCCCAAGGGTGAAAAAGGGAAATCACCCAGCTTCAGTCATGGATTGGTGGGGTGTCTCTTAAGATGGGGTCACTGACCTGCATTTCTGCGAACAAGGAGTCAAAACTTCGGCCAAAGTTTACCAAGAAACCGTTTTGGAAGCTGTTGTGAAGCCTCTTAACAATTCCCTGTTCCAAAACCAGCCATGGGCTTTCCAGCAGGTTGTGCGCCTGCCCATAAATATAAAACGTCCCAGGCCTGGCTTCGAGTGAATTTGCCAGCGTTCATTTCCTTTAAAGAATAGTCCTCAGGAAGTCCAGATTTGAACCCATTGGATTACAAATTGTGGACGGTTTTAGAGGACAAGGTTTGTCACAAAGGATACCCCATCATTGGATCTCTTGGTTCGAGCTGAGGTCAATTTTCCAATGGACGAGGTTTGTGCAGCTATTGACGATTGGTCAGTGCAACTTAAGGCGTGTGTAAAGGCAAAAGGCGGACATTTCGAATAAGTAGATTCTTTGTGGATACAATATACGAGGGCGACCGCAAAAGTAACTGGCCTAACATAAAAAGAACCGTTTTTTTGGAATTATTATTATTTATTTTTCAACATAATCTCCTTCCAACTCAATACACTTTATCAAACGTTTTTCAAGTTTTTTAATTCCATCCGAAAAATAAGATTTTTCGAGACCTTCAAAAAATGCCTCAGTTTCAGCAAGAACCTCGCTATTGGACGAAAATTTTTTGCCACCTAGAAATTTTTTTAAACTTGGAAACAAGAAATAATCAGAAGGAGACAAATTTGGACTATATGGTATATGGTGGATGCGGAGCAATTTCAAACCGTAATTCGGCCAGTTTTTGTTGAGTTAAAAATGCAGTGTGTGAAGGATGAAAAAGAACTTTTTTTTTCTAAATGCGGTCGTTTTATCTTGATTTCTTCACTCAACCGATCCAATAATGCACAATAATATTCACTATTTATAGTTTTTCCATTCTCAAGATAATCAATAAATATTATACCCCTTGCATCCCAAAATACTGTGGCCATTACTTTTCCTGCTGACTAAACAGTTTTCGCCTTCTTGGGACCACTTTTACCAGCTTCTATCCATTGTTTTGACTGTTTTTTGCATTCTGGGATGTAGTGATGGATCCATGTTTCATCAACAGTTATGAATTGGCGCAAGAACTCTATTGGATTACGCTGATAAATAGCTACTCGGAATTGTCCAACGGACAATTTTTTGCGGCAAAGTCAACAAACGCGGCACCCATCTTGCGGATAGCTTTTTTATGTGGAGTTCATCATGTCAAATACTCCAAACTTGTTTTTTGTGTATTTTAACAATAGCTGCAAGTTCTCTGAGCTTTATTCGTCTATCTTTAGTCACTTTATTAAATATTTTTCTAATGTTTTCAATAGTAGTAGCAGTTTTCGGTCTTTCAGAGCGTTGTTCATCTTCCGTTCTTGAACGACCCATTTTAAATTGTTGAACCCAGGACTTCACGATGAACAGAATCCAAATCATCTTTGATTAATTGTGGCGTATAACCTTTCATATAAAAGTGTTTGATTACCGCACGAAACTCTTTATTTTCCATTTTTCAAAAATTATAAAACTTGTATACTTCAATCACCTGTAACAAAGAAAATAATCATTAAATATTTCGGAAATTTTGACAGATGGCTTATAAAAGATGGCTTTTAAAAAACAAAAAAAAGTTGCTAGTAAAACAGAAAACGTGCCAGGCCAGTTTGTTTTGCGGTCGCCCTCGTACATCTAAAAATATTTTTAAAAATATTTGGTCCAAAAACATTCAGTACTCTTTATTTTACAGCACAAAACGTGTGTAACAGTATTTATGTCCCTACTAAGTATTTTTTTAGTTTTCACTTTCCGGGACTTACAGCTTAGAGCCTGTGATTTTTATCACTGAATGACGGAGGGACGATATTTCACTTCTATTCCATTAGAAAAAAGTATAGAAATGCTGCACCCAAAATGTTATTTACGATCTTTTGACTCTAGAAATATTATAGGGCTGTATATCGTCTATGCTCCGCTTATAACTTGGTTGCTTCGATAGAGAACTAATAAGGAACAAATGTGTAATAACCCCAAAACAGCCGCCTAGCGATTGATTCTTCTTGTTTTTCTGTTGGCGAGTTTGAGTCAGAACTTCCAGCTATACAATGAGTCAAAACATATCGCCGTGCCTAACCATGAGTCCATTAAAATAGCACTAATAGCACTAACTTGAGCCGAATTTCCTTAACCAATTGGAAACGTGGTCTGGAGAAGTTCGAACATCTGCAAATACTGCTTTATTCCAGGGTTACCTGTTCATTCATGTGTTCAAAGGGCTGGTTGTGGGAAAATGTGTGATTGATTGGTTATATGCATATGTATATGGGGCTATGTATGTGTGCGCGTGTGTGTCTCATGAGTGCCTGTATGTATGTGTGTAAGTTTGTTTTGTGGTTAATACAATTAACAAAGGAATTCTTGTTGAAATTGTCGTTTAAGAACTTAAAATGATTGTGATTAATTTGAAGATGAAAATGCTAATTGGTACCGCAATTACCACAAACTGCTACACATACACACACATGCACATGCGACCAAAAACCAATACATCGAAGCAATAAACGTACACACGCACACACCCCAATACAATTTGCAATGACCACATGAACGACAGATTGAAGTATCGGTCATTGAATACGTACGTATTTGACTATTGAATGACAACGAATAGGACTCCATCACTCTTTCTCGACGAGTATCTCACACTTCTCGTCGCCGTCACGTCATGAGTGACAAAACTATTTGTTTGTAAACAATTTGTGCGAGTGTGAAGGAAGGGTGGTTAAATAACCAATTACCACAAATGTAGTTATCGGAGAAAATCGCAATGTATCGGAAGGGAATTACACAAAATTTATCATTTTTTGATTGTCATGTAATTAACCAAAAATTGCATAAGATTTACAGAATTCATTACTGTTTTTGAAATTTGTTTTTAGTGGTTTTATGCTTGGTTTTTAGCCCTTTGATCACAGTCACCTTCTTTGAACTTTTGTGGAAACACAGAATTTCAACAGACACCGAGAAGACGGTTAAAAGACTTTAGTCAAACTTTAGTGGTTTTCTTTAGCACTTTATTTTTCTGTTGCGATCAAAAATTATAGTTCCATAATTTGAAATATTAGATTATACTTATAGATAAATTAAGTTAAAGTAAGTCTGGTCTACCCATTTGTTTTCGGGTTATGGGAATTTTGAAAAAAAAATATAATTATACCTGATTCTAAAAAAAACAACCTCGTAAAGTTTGACCTTATACTTGTATGCCGTGCACAACACTGTGGTTAGAAAACTAAATATTTCGGAATTAAATCTCTTATTTCTTTCGTGCTTGTCTTATATCCATGGATTTTTTATACTTATACTAGGAATGGTTTACAGAAACTTTGCTAGACCTCTAGCCAGAATTTTTGTCTCGTAGCTCGGGTCGGAAGTTGGCAACCTTGGGTGTTTAAAAGCTTATTATGCTCGCCAAAACCACAGTATACATCCGATTTAGATGACATTTGTCTTTGTAGGAAGCGCTAGTGACTGTCTACAGGAAATGTGTCGGCATATTTTTTTTTGTTTCTCCTAACTTTTGAGTCATGCACAATGAATGTCCCAGAACCGGTTATTTGAGAAAGTTAATTGAAAAATCAGTTTTTCGAAACCCCCGTATAATTTTTTTTTTTTTTTATTTTTTTTTAAATAACCAACACTCAGAGGACGCCCCCTATACATGCGGTGCATTGCGTTGGCGAGTGAAAAATTAAGGGATCAGAGGGGGGGGGGGGGGAAGAGGGAGTAATGTTTATTGAAACTTGCCTTGAACTTTTGGATGTCGTAATTAGTGTCGATTCCACATACGGACTGTACGAGCGAAAAACGAATTTGATCTGTAGTGTAGAGTGCGGTCAACTGGCCAATCGATAACAAACGGGTGTGATCTCCTAAAAAGTCGCGTATCCCTGCCGAACATCCTCACGTCAGGAATAAGGCGACGGATGTCTGATGAACACACACCATGAAAGTAACGATAGAACAGCGTCACGCAACCCAAATTCCGACGATGATCAAGGAAACGATAGAGTTGGATACCCTACTGTCACCTATCAGCACCATCGCTCTCCTTTGAACACGGTGAAGTAGCTCCAAGGATGATTTTGAAGCACCTGCCCATATATGGTAGTTGTATTCCATCTTCGGCCTGATGAAAGTTGTATAGATATTGAAAAGATCAGTAGCAGTAAAATATTTCTTGCACCGCTTTAAAAAGCCTATGCACTTGAGTGCTTCTTTCGACACTTCGACTACATGTCTCGCCCAACGAGCGTCACATTGTATTTTCATGCCCAGAACATCAAGAGCTTCTGATTGTTCAATATCTGTACCATCGATAGAAATTGACGATATTAATGGGTCAGCGAATCGCTTGTGAGACAACAAGCAGCACTGTGTCTTACGCGCATTAAAATCTACTCTATTCACTCGACCCCATTCGGAAATGGCCAGTAGATCCCGGCCAAGTGTCTCATCCATAATTCGCCTTTTGTCTTCAATATCTTGAAGACGCGGCCTACGGTCGAATGAATATGAATGACAGAGGTTACTGTCATCCGCAAAGGAGTATATTGGATTCTCGGTCTGACCCAACAGATCATCAATGAAAATTAGAAATAAAGAGGGAGAAAGAACAGAGCCCTGTGGTACACCTGCAGTAAGCCTGTGTTTGTTGGATGAGAACCCATCTACAACAACTCTTATAGTGCAATCTCTAAGAAAGCTCGATATAAAACGAGACCGTTCATTGTAAATCATTTTCGAGACATTCAAAAGTGGGTCAATTTCTTAAAAGGCGTGGTTAGGAATCCCGTTTTCCGCACCTGTTAATATTCTATTCTCATGAACTGATTTAAAGCAATACATATATCGACATAAATACTAAGTTAATGCAATTTAAAAAGTCGCATATCCAAGTCAGAACCCCTGAGCTTCTATCTGTTTCGGAATAACGGGCTTTAAAATGGCGATAGTACAAATAATTATCGTATTTCTCTATCTCATCTTTCAATGAATATTGCAAAACCTGTACGAGAACTGCTATATATATTTCTGGCCCTATAATGAAAATGCGAATATTTATCATCAAAAATGGTTTTATTGTTTTTCACAGTATTCTCCAGCATGATTTGTACACTTTTGCATGCGCTCAAACCAATTGTCGAATTACTTTTTCCGCTCCGATTTAGACAACCCGAAAACATGTGCCAGAATTGACCTCCTACGTCGCTCAAGCGGAACAGTCGCCCATTTTCGTCCGAAGAAACAGGTGACCATTTGCTTCGAAGAGCTTCTTCCACGAACAACTTTCGTTGGATTTGGCTCGTCTTCGAAGACTCGGTCGATTGCTGTTTTGTTTCGGGCTAATACGCATAGTTCAATGATTCGTCACCTGTGACGATCTTATAAACATCTTTTGAAGCACCGCGATCGTATTTTTTCAAAATTTCTTTACGCCAATCGACCAATCGTGCGGTATCCAATGAGAATAAACCTTTTTTACGGCCAGATGTTCATGCAATATCGAATGTATGCTGGTGGAAGAAATGCCTAAGGATGCCTCTATCTCACGGTATGTCACATGACGATCTTGTATTATCAGTTCACGCACGGCATCAATGTTCTCTGGCATAGAAGACCTTCGTCTTCGAGAGAGCGTCGGCCACGATTGAATTTATTAAACCAGTCAATCGGCTCAAACCAGCGCCTTTTTGACCGGCCAAAACATCGAATTGACCGGTCATCCGCCTTACAGCCCTGACTTGGCACCCAATGACTTCTTTTTATTACCGCACATCAAGAAAAAAAGCATGGACAACGATTTTCGTCGCCAGAAGATTCTGTTGAAGCGTTCAAAAACCATGTTTTGGAGGTGTCTCAATCGAATTGGAAATAGTGCTTCGACAATTGATTTGAGCGCATGCAAAAGTGTATAAATTATGCTGGTGAATACTTTGTAAAACAATAAAACCATTTTTGATGATAAATTTTCGCATTTTCATTATTAGGCCAGAAATATATATAGCAGCCCTCGTACTTATCTTGCTAAACACTGTCCCTATTATTTCGCACAAAACTGTATGTTTCATACGACCGCTTTGTCATATGTGACGCGCAAAATAGAAAGGGACCTAAGGTTAAAAACCAGTTTTGTTCAGGAGAGCCATTTTCCCTTTCTATTTGCGCTTAGAATCGTCGACTTCACTTTCATAAAACGCGCATATCTCTGGGAGGGAACACTTTTGGGGCATGGGATCGGTCTCATGCTCAGATGTTGTCCACATCAAAAATAGAAAAAAATGAAAATTGTTTTTTTTACCCTTAGGTCCCTTTCTCTATGCGCTGTCACATATAGGGTTTAAAAATTTAAATTTGAATCGGCTGCAAGAAAAAAGTACAGTTAATTTTTTCAATTTTCTGGTTTTATTAGAAAGATTGAACTTTGTCGTTTAATTATGGAACACAATATCATTCATAGAACTATCACAACTGGCTCGGCAGTTCCTCATCCGATGAACCCAATTTTTCAGTACTTTTTTAGATTGTTTCGGATCAATTCTTTCAATGGCAGCATTAACGTCTCCCCACAGAAAATAATTCAAACTGCTCAAATCATAGCTCCGAGGTGTCCAATTGATTTCACAAATTCGACTGATTGTTCGATTTTCAAAAGCAGTTAGTAAAGTATCGATGATTGCTTTGGCTGTGTGGCATGAGAACGAACTGGGCGAGCAAGATCAGCTCTTTTCACAGACCCAGTTTGCAGAAATTTGCGCACAATTCTCCTGATTTTGATTTGGATGCTAATTTTCGCTAAAGGATTCAACAATCTTAACGCGCTACTCGATTGCGTACCTTTCCATGGTTAAGTTTGTAAAACACAGAAACAAAGATAAAGTTTGGCATAAACAACTTGACGTTAAGGTGTGTCTCACAATTAACATCGTGCATTTTGGTTAAACTACCCATTGGGTAAGTTACAAATATTAATTGTAACTTACCCAATTTCATGTTCTGGTGCAGCACCTTAGTAAGATTAAAAAAGCTTGCATAATTCTCATTAAGTGTTATCCATGCTTATTATTCCTAGTATTATTGAACATACACTTACCGGGACACAAACTCATGGTGCTGTCGAACTCCTGGCACAAGGGCGTATATTGACATAATACTGTTGGTTTAAAAGATAACAGTCAAATAGGTTCTGAGGTTATTCAAACGATCCGGCCTAAATATAACACAAAAGCCAACTTTAACATAGCGGGGATTAAAAAAAAACTTCTGACAACTCAACTAGCATATATTTGTATTTCCTCGTAACAAAATGGCTCACGTTTAACTATTTGAGTTTTGAGCCACAGGAACATACCAGAGACTGGCACATTCAAGAGAGATAATGTGCATTCTTGATTGTGTCGATTGTGACAGCACATCCTCTGATTAAAAGTCCTGCAAAGAGACTTAAGCTTGGCACTAGCGACTACTTCAGAAACTATAACACAGAAAAGGAGTGCATAAAATACTCGTATTAGTATATGTGACGCGCATAATAAAAAGGGACCTAAGGTTAAACACCAGTTTTGTTCATGAGAGCCATTTTAAAGATTGGGTCGCTTTCTATTTGCGCTTAGAATCGTCGACTTCACTTTCATAAAACGCGCATATCTCTGGGAGGGAACACTTTTGGGGCATGGGATCGGTCTCATTCGATGCTTAGATATTGTCCACATCAAAAAAAGAAAAAAAAAATGAAAATTGATTTTTTTATCCTTAGGTTCCTTTTTCTATGCGCTGTCACATATCATTTTCTTATTTTTACGAGACGTTTTCTTCCAAACAGGAGGGGATCTACCCAACCTTTCAGATATTTATATTGGCTATCTATGGATTTTCGGATCTTCAAACAGTTTAAAGGAAAGGAAAATGCTTTCTTGGCCTGTTCTTTTTATTGATTATGTTCTCTTTTTGTTCAAGTTTGGAGAAAATACTTTGAACCGAGTTGATTTCATAAGTTTTGCAAGTTTTCGTTGTTACAGAATGGACTGGTGAGACTAAGTGGGTCTGCTCGCAAGGATTTTCAATTTCATCTAACCTAGGATATCTCAATTTATACTTTAAGTTTGTCTAATAAAAAAAATTTCAAACTTATATTCGTTTCATAAAATTTTAACCTTCATTTGGAGCCAGACACATTTTTTTGACTCCTGCTACGGGCAAATTCTCAGCCCTGCAGAAAAAGGGACCGTTTTTTTGAGCTACAGTAACTAAGGGGCTGCGGAATGTATCTAAAGTTCGGCCAGGTCGAACATAACGACGTTTTTACTTGGAGAAATTATTTGTTGACGTCTCCAATAATTGGTCTAAACAAAAAATGTTACGGCAACAGATTATTTTACTGCCGATCATTGGAACTGTATATGTGAGAAAGGGAACTAAGGGTAAAAAAATGAATTTTCATTTTTTTTTCTTTTTCTGATGTGGACAACATCTGAGCATCGAATGAGACCGATCCCATGCCCCAAAAGTGTTCCCTCTCCTGAACAAAACTGGTTTTTAACCTTAGGTCCCTTATGCTATCTTTAACCGACTGTTAACACTATCTAACTAAACATAAATTCTTCTTTTTCAATAAAATATTCATGTTTCATGCCCTTGAAATGTTTCTAAACCCTAGTACAAATGTGATTCACTTATAGGTTATCATTAATTTTTTTTACAGATCACGTAGGGCTGGTACTAAGCTATCGTCTTATTCGGCTTGAACTTAACTCCATGAGCTTGGTAATGGGTAAGTCAGTAAAAAATAATTTGCCGCTTTAGGGCTGATACGCAATCCAAATGAGATCGGGAACTTCCTTTACATCCACAAAAGCACTGTGTGGAGTGCCGTTGGAATCATTAGTCCGTATTTCTTGAAAAACTAGACTTTACAGAACAAACAATTTACCGGCGAGGGCTACCATTATAATGAAATTTGTATTGCCTAAAATCGAGAATATCAACATGGTGAAGAAAAATTGATGTCGCTCAACATTTTTCGTTCCATAACATTTCATCACGAACCCAAAAATCCTTTTTTTGCAACTTGGCTAAATTTTGAATTTGTGGCCCTAGGTTTGGTCACACCTAGGGCCACAAATTCAAATGCCACCTTTTTTAAAATCGGTTAAATTTTAATTTTTTTTTAGCTTTTCTGCACATTCATAATTGCAGGGGACTATACGAGGGCATATCAATAATTCCGTGACTTTCCCAACATTCCTCGTAGTTATGTGATATCCAACACTGCTCCCATCAAGTGTCATCTGTTAGTAGACTACTGTCAAATTTTAAGAGAGTTCTGTCATTTAATTTGTGCTTAACAGCTGTTCAAAACATACAACCTCGTAGATTTTGTTAAAAATGGAAAAAACTAAATTTCGAGAGCTCATTAAACATTATTTTTTGCGAAAAACACCCGTCAATTAAAACAAGGAAAAGCTGGATAAATACTATGGGGACTCTGCACCATCGATTTCAATGGTGGTAAAAAATGCGGTATACTGACTTTCATTGTCGTCGCACAAGTACAATCGACACTCTGAACGTTCTGGACGGCCAATTGAGGTTAATACACCCGAAAATGTCGAAAAAATCCACGATATGGTGTTGGCCGATCGAAGAGTAAAAGTGCGTGAGATTGTTGATGCCATACGAATTTCAAATGGCAGAGTGGTTTCGGTTTTACAAGATTAGTTGGGTTTAAGAAAGCTGTCTGCAAAATTGGTGCCGCGTTTCCTCTCAATTGACCATAAACGTAATCGTGTGATAACTTCAGGGGATTGTTTGGAGTTGTTTAGCCGCAATTCGAATGAGTTTTAGCGGCGTTTGGTAACTGGGAATGAAACATTGATCCTTTACAATGCTCCTGAGACCAAGCAGCAGTCTAACCAATGGGTTTCACCGGGTGAACCGGCTCCGAGAATAGCCAAGGTGACTTTATCGGCCAAAAAGGTGATGGCACATGTTTTTTAGGATGCACACGGGATAATCCACATCGATTACCATCAAAAGGGAAAAACGGCGAATATAATGGCAACTTATTGGGCGAATCTAACGAGGATTTAAAATAAAACGACCCCATATGGCCATGAAAAAATTTCGTTTTCATTAAGATAATGCACGAGTGTACACGTGTATAACGTGGCAAAATTCCATGAATTGGGTTACGAATTGGTACCTTATCCGGATTTAGCCCTCAGTGACTATTACCTATTTCCAAACCTCGGTGAAAAGAGATTCAGCTCTAACGAGAAATTATTGATCGAACAAATGCCTATTCCGGGACCGAAAAATCCTATTTTTTAAGAGGGATACACAAATTGGAGAAACGTTGGACCAAGTGTATTTAGCTAAAAGGAGACTATGTTGAAAACTAATTTTATTTTTTGCAATTAAAAAATGTGTTATACGCTTTATATTAGAGCGCCCATAAAACAAAAAGTGTTATTTTTTCCGCTCCCCGCTTATTTTTTTAGTATATTGGGCATTAAAAATAATATCTGTGCAATAATGTTTTCAATAGGATGGAAACCGGCCAGTCCGTCACGACTTTTAGCCCTAAAAATGGAGTGAAACTAGTTGCAAGCTTTGATGAGCTATAACTTGTAAGTCAGGCGACTTTCGGAAAATACTTCTAAAGCATTTGTGTTGCAAATATACAAGCAAACATTTTTCTCTGACACAATTTTTGACCTAGTTGTTGTTGTTGTTGTAACAACAATATATTTATTTTGAAGTCTTGTTCGTCTATGGGGGATCTGATTCGATATCCAGGTGAAGGAAACGCGCCATTTGAACTAGATGCGTCCACAGAGACCTGGGGGTCAGCTGAGTGGGCTTGGCCGGACAATTGAAGAGGTGCAGTACATCATGTGGTCCCTGATGGCAGGAGGGACAGAGGTCCGGAACGTTAGCATCAATTCGTGCCCAGTAAGAATTGAGGCGGCTGCACCATCTAGATCTCAGCTGCGCCAGAACCACCTAGTTATCACCCTTGGTGTTGTTTTCAGAGGTCAAACTTCAAATTTGAGTCAACATTTTTTTCAAACGTAAATTAGTAATTCTATTTATAAACGTTTAAAAAAAAAGTTGACTCAAACTTAAAGTTTGACCTCTGAAAAGACCAAGAAGAGTCATAGCTAGGTCACAAATTGTGTGGAAGAAAATGTTTGCCTGTATATTTGCAACACAAATGCTTAAGGTGTATTCTCCGAAAGTCGTCTGGCTTACGAGTTATAGCGCATCAAAGCTTGCGACTAGTTTTAGCCCATTTTTAGGGCTAAAAGTCATAACGGACTGGCCGGTTTCCATCCGATTGAAAAAATGTTTGAAGGGATATTCTTTTCGATGCCCAATATACTAGAAAATGAACGGGGAGCGGAGATAACACTTTTCCATTTTTCTATGTATTTCATGGGCGCTCTACTATATATATATATATATATATATATATATATATATATATATATATATATATATATATATATATATATATATATATATATATATATATATATATATATATATATATATATATATATATATATATATTTCTGGCCTAATAATGAAAATGCGAATATTTATTATTAAAAATGGTTTTATTGTTTTTCAAAGTATTCTCCAGCATGATTTATATCTTACACTTTTGTATGCGCTCAAACCAATTGTCGAAATTATTTTTCCACTCCGATTGAGACACCTTCAAAACATGGTTTATGAACGCTTCAACAGCATCTTTTAGCGACGAAAATCGTTCACCACGCACTTTTTCTTGATGTGCGGTAATAAAAAGAAGTCATTGGGTGCCAATTCAGGGCTGTACGGCGAATGACCCATCAATTCGACGTTTTGGCCGGTCAAAAAGGCGCTGGTTTGAGCCGATGTGTGAGAGCTCGCATTGTCATGGTGCACAATGATTCGTCTTCTCTTGTTCGTTTTTCGAATTTCTCCGAAGACTTTAGGCAAACAAATTATGGTGTACCACACAGAATTGACCATCCTACGTTGCTCGAGCGAAATTGTGGTGTACCACTTAGAATTGACCGTCCTACGTTGCTCAAGCGAAATTGTGGTGTACCACTCAGAATTGACCGTCCTACTTTGCTCAGGCGGAATAGTCGCCACATAACCAGTTTTGCCGAAGAAACAGGCGACCATTTGCTTCGAAGTGCTTCTTCCACGAACAACTTTCGTTGGATTTGGCTCGTCTTCGAAGACCCACACGGTCGATTGCTGTTTTGTTTCGTGCTCATACGCATAGATCCATGATTCGTCACCTGTGACGATCTTATAAACGTCATTTGAAGCAACGCGTTCGTAATTTTCAAAATTTCTTTGCACCATTCGACACGAGCCTTTTTTTTGAGCGATTGTGTAATTGTGCGGGATCCAACAGAACAAACCTTTTTTACTGCATGGTGTTCATGCAATATCGAATGAATGCTGAAAGAAATGCCCAAGGATGCCTCTATCTCACCGTATGTCACATGACGATCTTGAATTATCAGTTCATGCACGGCATCAATGATCTCTGGCACAACGGCCGTTTTTGAACGACCATCATGACCTTCGTCTTTGAGCGAGCGTCGGCCACGATTGAATTCATTAAACCAGTTTTTCAAGTGCTGTAGGATGGTGCTTTATCGCCATACAAAGATTTAAATTCATCGATGCACTCTTGTCGTGATAATCCACGTCGAAATTTGTGAAAAATTATCGCACGAAAATGTTTATGAGTTAATTCCATTTTTTGCCATATGTGACGCGCAAAATAGAAAGGGACCTAAGGCTAAAAACCAGTTTTGTTCAGGAGAGCCATTTTAAAGATTAGGTCCCTTTCTATTTGCGCTTAGAATCGCCGACTTCACTTTCATAAAACGCGCATATCTCTGGGAGGGAACACTTTTGGGGCATGGGATCGGTCTCATTCGATGCTCAGATGTTGTCCACATCAAAAAAAAGTGAAAAGTTGATGAAAAGTTTAGTTCAGGAGAGCCATTTTAAAGATTAGGTCCCTCTCTATTTGCGCTTAGAATCGTCGACTTCACGTTAATAAAACGCGCATATCACTAAGGGAGGGAACACTTTTGGGGCATGGGATCGGTCTCATTCGATGCTCAGGTGTTGTCTACATTAAAAAAAAGAAAAAAAATGAAAATTGATTTTTTTACCCTTAGGTCCCTTTCTCAATGCGCTGTCACATATTGATTTTTCAAGCCACTGTAAACAACACAAATGATGGTCGTACGTCAAAACGTTCTGAGTACGTTTATCCTAAAAAATATCAAACTTTCCAATGGAAATGTCAGTTGGCTAGAAATATATGTAGCAACCCTCGTTTTCGAAGAGTCACGGATTTATTGATATGCCCTTGTATAATAACCCGCATGGCTTTTTAGGCAAATTTTCGTTGTCTAATAATCTCTAAGAAATGAAGACGAAATAAAATTATACTGGTCAACACTAAAATACTGTTCGTCATTTGCGCAATTTATTCACAACATCCAACATAATAGCGATTAAACATTAAATATCCATATCTCATAAAATATCATAAACGTGCTTCCAATAAAACAATTTTGACATAAACCTTATTCTAAGCCTTAAGGTGATGCAATACGAGTACACATTGATTTAACCTTTTATGACCTATATTCATCACCAGAACGTTTCCTGCTAGTGTGACAACTTTCCCAAATTTACTATTCATACTTTAGCATTTAAAAAATTATTTCAGCAATTCCCCAGCCGTAACTCAATTAAGTGAAGGCCTTGTAGTGATTTAGGCCATATCTCTCTTCACTTCCCAATATTAATAATTCATTTGGATTCACTTATAATTGACTTTACGGTGCAGTTTCTATGAAGAATATTAATGATCCATCATTAGTTTTTCATGGCGTTGCTCTTACATCGACGTCGACGACGACGACCATGGGCCGCCGTAAAACAAAAACGCCTTCCACTTGTCGTAAGGGGACTAGAGCGGACTACATATTCAATTAAATACGTTCCAAATGATACAAACGTGACTACTGGCCATATATTATGTATCGTAACGTGAAGAGCCGGCCACGGCACACTCATGCAAGGATGAGGCACTCACAATACGAATACGTAATAAATGGTCCAATATTTGTTACACTTCTGCACGAAGTTTGCAGACAGCATCTAATTCTCAATTCAATTTAATTGCAACTTAAGTATTTCTATTTCGGGCAAAATTTACTACCGTCTACGGCTCAGCATACGGACATGTGAAGTGGTTTGTAGTTTGCGGCGGTGAAGAGGTGAACAAGGCGGGCCATGGGGCAGCCAGCGGCAGGAGGCGGAAAACTGCAGTATAATTAACCAAAATTGTACAAAGACGACTACGAAAACAATCGAAATCAATTGAATGAGAAAGGGCTGGTCGACACGGACACAGGCCTCGCACGGCAACACTAAGTCACTGGCCGAACTACGTCTCCCTGGGGTGACATAATTTTCAATGAAGCTTGCACGGAGCACAGCGAGCCATGATACAAAGCCTCCATACGCCACACATGCACTCCTTAAAGATTGTGTGCTAGTACCACATTGGGATGAACGAACACTCGGACTCTAATGTAAGATGGCTACGGTTACGGCCAGATAAGTTCTGAGAACACACGGGTGAATGCCTGCCTAACGCCTGCTGGCCAAGATAGGCAGACTATGACTATTGGGATGTCGTGTTGCGGTCATTTGCTATCGGTGAATTGCTGGAGGGCGCCCATCTAAGGTAAGTAATTAATTTGACTTTGACATCAACAATTACTTTCAACATCATTATAAATAGATTTGGCCCTTCCTTTTCAAAGGGATGTCTAATTTGTTGTGTATACGAAATTAATGTACAGCCATGCATGCAGGGAATTTTATGTGGAATATAATTTTTAAAGTCCTTGCTGACCTGAATTTTAAAAATAATCCTACTTAAATGATATAATGCTATCGATAACAAAGAAATAAACAAGTAACAAGTGGGCAAGTTTCGGTGGGTTGTAACGACTTACATATACACACAGAGAACAGATTCGTTGAATTTTTGCCTACCAACCGAATGATTATGGTTGCATGTACTATTTAGTTTCCGTTAGTGCAACCGAATGTTGGTTTGGTGTGTTGAAATTGTCAGTAAATGGAACTGAAAGTATTATTAGAAGTGACAACGTAACGGAACCTCCACAATTTCTGCATACAGAGCACAGATTTGTTGCCACAACCGAATTTTTTGCCAACCGAATATTGGTTGTTGCAAGTACTATCCATGCATTCCACCGTTACAACCGAATGATGGTTGGGTAGACAGTAATTTTCTGAGGAAACTGACACTTTCGGTTGAGGAAAACAAAAATCGGTAATCCTAACAGACTAAGATGATTATTGGAACTAAATTTTGTACATGTGTTGGTTATAAGTACTTTTTTTAAAAAAAAAAATTATATTTAACCCTTTTTTGCCCCAAATCTGAAAAGAATTAATTAAGGTATATAACAATATTTATTGTCAAGCTTTGGGTGGCCGTAACTCGGGAAGAATGAGTCGCCACCAAAAAGACTTGGTTGTTATTTTGAATCAAAAGGTGGTCTATCTATAGCGAAAATTCTAATCAAGTCTGAGTAATGTCGCTAAATTACAGCTAAGCCTGTTTCTTTATTCTTGAAAATATTTTTTTTATTTATAGTACGTTTATTTCTATGACAGAAACGTTTAGAAGCATTCGCCGTCCAACCCAAGAAGCTTAAACTGTCCGACCATTTTATTGTTTTTTACATTTCATGAGGTTTCAAAATATGTTTTCGTCGTAAACAAAGGTTTTGTTGTGAATACTTCGTAGGGACCTAAATACTGTTACACACGTTTTAGGCTGTAAAATAAAAAGTACTAAATGTTTTTGGACCAAATATTTTTTAATATATTTACTGATGTACATTGTATCCAAAAAGAATCTACTTATTCGAAATGTCCGCCTTTTGTCTTTACACACGCCTAAAGTCGCACTGGCCAATCGCAATAGCTGCACGAACCTCGTCCATTGGTAAATTGGCCACAGCTCGAAGCAAAGCAGTCTTAAGAGATCCAATGTTGGGGTATCTTTTGTGACAAACCTTGTCCTCTCAAACCGTCCACAATTTGTAATCCAATGGGTTCAAATCTGGACTGCCTGAGGGCCATTCTTCAGAGGAAATGAGCTCTGGAAATTGTTTCGAAGCTAGGCCTGGGACGTTGTAGCCTTATGGGCAGGCGCAGAATCCTGCTGAAAAGTCCATGGCTGGTTTTGGAGCAGGGAATTGTTAAGATGCTTCACAACAGCTTCCAAACCGGTTTCTTGTTAAACTTTGGCCGATGTTTTGACTCCTTGTTCGCAGAAGTGCAGGTCAGTGACCCCATCGTAAGAGACACCCCACCAAACCATGACTGAAGTTCAGATGCTTCCTTAGATGACCGCGCATATACTCTATGATTTTGTTTGTTAAATTTTTCCTGAAAGGTAAAAATGTTTTCATCGGTAAACAAAATTTTTCTGTGCAAGTTATCAGCGTGCTTTACCAAAAGACGTTTGCATTTTTCAATCCAATTTTTTTTAAAGCTGCAGTCAATAAATATCCGGTACGTCGTTTGAAAGTCCCAAGTCTTTTTTTATTGATTCGACTCATGCACATTTGCGTGATATTCATCTCACGGGCCATGATTTTCTGTTTTCGGAGCGGATTTCTGTGAATTCTTGATTTAACGGCTTTGATGACATGCGGTGTTCGAACAGAGTGTGGGTGGCCCGACCGCTGACGGTCTTTTACATCTCCAGTCTCCTCAAACAGTTTTATGCATCTGTAGACGAACATGTGGCTAATTCCTAGTGGCCGGAGCGTTTTTGAAAATATCGCTTGTTTTCATTTCACACTTGAAAAGCGCTATTACAGCGATACGGTTCTTATTATCTGACCACTCCATGATGAAAGTTGAAACAATTTTAAAATCCGCTATTGAGATTAGCTTTCAAAACCCATATAGCATTACCGGGGTATGTTCAGTTCTACTATTGAAATGGGTGTGTTCATTGTTGTAACAGTATATATGTCCCTACTAAGGGTCTCCGATCAATATTTTTAGGAGTTGCAAACAGGAGCAGCAAATGATATTGAAACAACTAAAAAAAATCTTAAGTCAACAGTCGGACAGTTTTTCTAAAAGATACACTACACCACTCTGGTGAGCACTGAAATATAAATACTTATTGATGTAAAACGACGACTCCGAAAAGTCTGGCAAAGAACTAGGTTTCCTCCTGATAAAATTCATTTCAACCGTGCAACGAACTACCTCAAAATGCGACTTAAGGCACTTAAAAACGACTCAGTAGGGAATTTCCTCAGTAGTCTAAGCCCTAAAGATGCCACCGATCATAGTCTGTGGAGAGCGACAAAATATCTAAAGCGGCCTATAAGGAGAAATGTTCCCGTAAGGGATTTAAATAATGTTTGGTGTAGATCCGACAAAAGAAAGGCAGATGCTTTTAAATCTTACTTAGAAGAAACTTTCTCGCCGTTTGACCTCTGCAGCTCAACTGATTTAACAGAAATAAACAATTTTTTAGATGTTCCATGCCAAATGTATAGACCAATCAAACATGTTACTCTTCGAGAAATTGAAAATGAAGTCAAGAAATTAAACAACAAGAAGTCTCCAGGATACGATAAAATTACCTCAAAAATTGTTAAATCATTACCAAAGAAGGGATTAATTTTTCTGCATGTATTGTTTAACTCTATCATAAGGCTATCTCATTTTCCATCCCAATGGAAATATGCAAAAATTATAATGGTGCTTAAACCGAACAAGCCCGAGAGTGATGTAAGCTTATACAGACCAATTAGTCTATTGCCTATATTTTCGAAATTGTTTGAATAACTTCTTCTAAAAAGGTTGTTTCCTATTCTGAATGCCCTAAAGATTCTTCCCGATCACCGATTCGGATTTTGAGCTAAGCTCGGGACTCCTGAGCAATGCCATCGAGTAGTACAGACAATAAAAGGAGCACTGGAAAACAAGAAGTACTGCTCAGCGGTTTATTTGGATGTCAAACAAGCTTTTGATAAAGTGTGGCATAACAGGCTGTTGTACAAGTTAAAGCTGTTGTTACCTTCTCCTTTTTACCTTCTAATTAAATCTTAGTTGCTCAAAAGAAACTTTTATGTCAACATTAAGGATGATGATTCGGAAAAAGAATCAATTAAATCAGGAGTCCCTCAGGGGAGTGTATTGGGTCCTATTTTGTACATCTTGTTTACGTCGGATATGCCAGATAACAATGATGTAACAATTGCAACTTATGCGGATGACACATCAGTATTGGCAACACATAATACCTCTTCAGAAGCTTCCAATGCTCAATTAATGCAACAGTGGCTGAATAAATGGAATATCAAGGTTAATCCTAATAAATCTGTTCATGTAGCGTATACTTTAAGGAAAGAAAACTTTCCAGCTCTGACATTAAACGGAACAACAATTCCGTCTGCTGAAAGTGTACCTTGGTTTGCGAATTGATATTGATAGAAGATTGATATGGAAAGATCGCATAAAGTCGAAACGCCTACAACTAGATATTAAAACGAAAAAAATGTACTGGTTACTAGGACCCACCTCACAATTAAGCCTTGAAAATAAAATAATTCTGTACAAAACCGTTTTAAAACCTATGTGGACCAAGACACTGAATTATGGAGAACCGCGAGTAACTCAAATATTGAGATTTTACAGCGATACCAAAACAAAACTTTAAGATTATTAGTCAACGCTCCTTGGTTTGTGAGAAATGAGAATATACGAGTACATAAAGATCTTAGAATTCCTATTGTAAAAGAGGTATTAAAAATGCATAGTGCAAACTATCTCGATAGGTTAAGTAATCACACTAACTTATTAGCTATAAGCTAATTACGTAGACGATAGTGATGAAATAAGAAGATTAAGGAGACACTACATTCTAGATCTCCCATTTTTTGTAGTATTAACAATAAAAGAAAAAGACTGAAGTATCATAACTGAAACCTAATTTGTTATTGTATTATATTGTTATATTTCTTAAGTTCAGTGAAACTTAACTGACCTGTTATTTTAAAGAACATTATTACATTTTCTTATTACTTCTTTTGTAAATAGATTGCAAATAAAGAAGAAAAAAACACTGTACGTAACTTAAGCATGACCAAGGTTTCAATGTGACTTCTAAGCTGCAGTATCTTAAATCAGGAGGGACCTTTCTATAGTGGCTATATAAAAACATGGGCCGTGTGGTGAACTTTTCGTATTGGTCGATCGTTCCTTAAAATGCGACCTTCACGTTGATTTTAAGAACACATACACAAAAGGATATCCCCAAATTAAATCCAAAATCAGTCGGTCGACATAGTCTTAAATGGATCTTTCAAACTTCCCGTCCAAAATAACCATGTACAAAATTACCAAACACGTGGTTTTCAAAATTATAGCGATTTAACAACGTTACAACCCATTCATTGGCCAACATATGCAAACGGTTCATGCCTTTGCTTAACGGGTTTCTTCACTGCTGCTTCTAGCCGCCTATAGAGGTCGGCAATGTTTTCTGTTAAGGTTAGTTCTACTATCGCCGGATGTGGAAACAAAGGCTTTCGAGGTTTAAGGACATTTCCCAATATTTTCTTATCGGACTTCAAACCAAACATTATGTCCAACATGTTGTATTTGCCTGCAACAGGACACTTACTTCAAATGATGCAATATCTTATATTACGCACAGCTAAAGAGTATTAACTGAAAATGTCCAAATAACCATTTTATATGAGAAAACGGCAGGTAGGGGCCATCTCTATCAACTACTTATATAAACAATTTTCCATCGTTGGTTCCTCTCTTTCATTAATTTTTATGGAGTAGTACAACTGAATTTTCAAATTTGTTAGTTAATACTCTTTTGTTAAATAAGTGTTATGTAATATGCGTTGCTTCCGAAGTGTTAATAAACAAAGAAATATTGCAATTGCAAAATACTAGTGGATCCCAGCACTCAAAATTCAAGTGCCATGGTACAAATGTATACAAACCTAGAATTCTTTCTAGAATATTTCTATGTAATTGCTTTCTAGTTAATTATTTTGGTCGGTTGCCATAACTGCCAGTTGTCGCAACCAATAGGTGAACTGAATTCGGTTTGCATAAATGTGTTGTTGGCTGTGAATACCGTGATATGGTTGTAGCAACCATCATATGATATCTGGAACCGTGTTACCATCATTACTATGGAATGTTGGTTATTGCAACAGAAATTCGATTTATCCATCCGAATTTTTGTAGTTCGGACCGAATTCCAACAGTTTTTTTCTCTGTGTGTGGAGATCATATCCATATATCGCACTTGTAAATTATAAAATGTTTATAAACAGATTAATTTATAATGAGATTAATTAAATTACTCAGGTATACTAAACCATAACGAAGATCATGTTGTTCTGTCTATGAAAGAATAGATAAAAACAAGCAATCCGTTATAATTTATTGTTTGTTTTCATAACCAATAATTGGTTGCAACAATTTATTGCATGCAAAACTATTCGTTGCCACAACCACGAGTTGTGACAACTAATTTTTTCCGCATATTATTAGTGTGACTGATCTAGCGGTTGCGTGCACAATACTTTGATCATATTTACCACCTAGCGGTATGTCGAACCGAATATTCATTAAGATTAAAAACATTCGATAATTTCAACTGAAACTTTCTTTTACAACGAAACTTTCAACTGATTTTTTCTTTACGTGTTCCCTCGCCCATATACGGTTCATCTTTAAAACATATGTGGCTAAAAGGGGCGTGGCTATAGTTTACGTTTAATTAAGCTAACGTTTATCCACGTTTTAACTACTAGAATTCTTTCTAGAATATTTCTATGTAATTGCTTTCTAGTTAATTATTTAACAACATAAATTATAAAATTATAACGCCAATAATAACAGCCCAACCGTCTTGAGATTTAACACGTTGCTACTGTGGACCAGGAGATTGTCACATGCTATAAACGGATACATTTTAAAGGGGCGTGGCATCGCCCACTTATATGAAACATCCAAAGCTTATAAACTATAAGGCTTTAAAACATCATATTCAGTAGGTACAAGATGATTCATTCACGACTGGACAAATTTCACAAGCGTTTCCTTGGCTTATTTCATGAAAATATGTCCATCAACGACCATCTTCTTTTACTCTCTATATATTAATACGGGCTGCTGTATATATTTCTGGCCTAATAATGAAAATGCGAATATTTATCATCAAAAATGGTTTTATTGTTTTTCAAAGTATTCTCCAGCGTGACTTATACAATTTTGCATGCGCTCAAACCAATTGTCGAAGCACTTTTTCCACTCCAATTGAGACACATCCAAAACATGGTTTTTGAACGCTTTAACAGCATCTTTTGGCGACGAAAATCGTTGATGACGCATTTCCTTCTTGATGTGCGAGAATAAAAAGAAGTCATTGGGTGCCAAGTCAGGGCTGTACAGCGGATGACCCATCAATTCGACGTTTTGGCCGGTCAAAAAGGCACTGGTTTCAGCTGATGTGTGAGAGCTCACATTGTCATGGTGCACAATGATTCGCCTTCTCTTGTTCGTTTTTCGAATTTCTCCGAAGACTTCAGGCAAACAAATTGCGGTGTACCACTCAGAATTGACCGTCCTGCGTTGATCAAGCGGATCAGTCGCCACATGACCAGTTTTGCCGAAGAAACAGGCGACCATTTGCTTCAAAGTGCTTCTTCCACGAACAACTTTCGTTGGATTTGGCTCGTCTTCGAAGACCCACAGGTCGATTGTGTTTTGTTTCGGGCTCATACTCATAGATCCATGATTCGCCACCTGCGACGATCTTATAAACGTCTTTTGAAGCACCGCGATCGTATTTTATTCAAAATTTCTTTGCACCAATCGACGCGAGCCTTTTTTGAGCGATTTTCAAATTGTGCGGGATCCAACGAGAACAAACCTTTTTTACGGCCAGGTGTTCATGCAATATCGAATGTATGGTGGTTGAAGAAATGCCCAAGGATGCCTCTATCTCACGGTATGTAACATGAAGATTTTGCATTATCAGTTCACGCACGGCGTCAATGTTCTCTGACACAATGGCTGTTTTTGGACGACTTTTACGAACTTTGTCTTTGAGCGAGCGTTGGCCACAATTGAATTCATTAAACCAGTTTTTCACAGTGCTATAGAATGGTGCTTCATCGCCATACAAAGATTTAAGTTCATCAATGCACTTTTGTCGTGATAATCCACGTCGAAAGTTGTGAAAATGATCGCTTGAAAATGTTCACTAGTTAATTCCAGTTTTTGCCAAATTGATTTTTTCAAGTCACTGAAAACAACACAAATGATGGTGGTACGTCAAAACGTTCTGAGTACGTTTATGCTAAAATATGTTTAACTTTCTAATGGAAATGTCTGATGGCGCCAGGCAACACTTAGTGTGGCCTCGGCCAGAAGTATAATTATATATAGCAACACTCTATTTCTCCCCTAATCCACTTAATCTTCCATATATTGAACTCCTGAACAGTTTTCCAAATATTCCTTATTTTGTTTTAAATGTTTTGAGAGAGGTTTACTTTATATGTAAAATTTTGGAAAACATAAAAATAACGAAAACCACTACATTAAATATAATTATTGGGCGTAGTTGTTTGACAACCCATATACTTACGAGGGCGACCGCAAAAGTAACTGGCCTAACATAAAAATAACAGTTTTTTTGGAATTATTATTATTTATTTTTCAACATAATCTCCTTCCAACTTAATACACTACATCAAACGTTTTTCAAGTTTTTTAATTCCATCCGCAAAATAAGATTTTTCCAGACCTTCAAAATATGCCTCAGTTTCAGCAATAACCTCGCTATTGGACGAACAATTTTTTGCCACCGAGAATTTTTTTTTAAATTGGGAAACAAGAAATAATCAGAACGAGCTCAATCTGGACTATATGGTGGATGCGGAGCAATTTCAAATTGTAATTCGGCCAGTTTTTGTTGAGTTAAAAATGCAGTGTGTGAAGGAGCATTATCTTGATGAAAAAGAACTTTTTTTTTCTAAATGCGGTCGTTTATCTTGATTTCTTCACTCAACCGATCCAATAATGCACAATAATATTCACTATTTCTAGTTTTTCCTTTCTCAAGATAATCAATAAATATTATACCCCTTGCATCCCAAAATACTGTGACCATTACTTTTCCTGCTGACTTAACAGTTTTCGCCTTCTTGGGACCACTTTTACCAGCTTCTATCTATTGTTTTGACTGTTCTTTGCATTCTGGGATGTAGTGATGGATACATGTTTCATCAACAGTTATGAATCGGCGCAAGAACTCTATTGGATTACGCTGATAAATCGCTAAAAGCTCCTCGGAATTGGTCAAACGGACGATTTTTTGGGGCAAAGTCAACAAACGCGGCACCCATCTTGCCGATAGCTTTTTCATGTGGAGTTCATCATGTAAAATACTCCAAACTTGTTTTTCGTGTATTTTAACAATATCAGCAAGTTCTCTGAGCTTTATTCGTCTATCTTTAGTCACTTCATTAAATATTTTTCTAATGTTTTCAATAGTAGTAGCAGTTTTCGGTCTTCCAGAGCGTTGTTCATCTTTCGTACTTGAACGACCCATTTTAAATTGTTGAACCCAGGATTTCACGGTGGAGTATGATGGTGCATTATCACCATGAACAGAATCCAATTCATCTTTGATTAATTGTGGCGTACAACCTTTCATATAAAAGTGTTAAATTACCGCACGAAACTCTTTATTTTCCATTTTTTAAAAATTATAAAACTTGTTTACTTCAATCACCTGTAAAAAAGAAAATAATCATTAAATATTTCGGAAATTTTGACAGACGGCTTATAAAAGAAAACAAAAACAAAAAAAAGTTTCTAGTAAAACAGAAAATGTGCCAGGCCAGTTAGTTTTGCGGTCGCCCTCGTATTTTCAGTTAAATGCTTTTGGATGGGTAATAAAATTTCATGTTCATGGACTAAAACGCCAATTTACCAAATCAAAAATGTAAAGCAGAACTTGAATAGAAGATGAAGCAATAATATTTAGTTAGTATTAATTTCTGGATTGGTGTGACGAGTAACATTTCTTAGGCCATCCCCAATTATAAACTTTTCTATATCTTTAATTCTAAAAATTCTATGGTTAGCTTTATTGGTTCTATTCAGGTAACATATGCATGTTTGATTAAATCTTAAATGAATGCATCGTTGGCATACTCATATTTATCTCCCAATTTAGATCCGGAATAAGTATAATTTTTTGTTTGTAAAACTTTTATAGAAAGATTTAAATGCATCTGTCTTTTTTATTTTACGCTCCTTATAGGCGCCGTAGGCAATTGCATAGTTTTACTATCTGGTAGGTTAAGCCCTGCAGATTCCACGCAAAGATAAATTTCATTGCACTATTTGTTCTGAATATCACCTACAAAAATCTAGATTAAAAACATTACTTTAAAATCACACTAAAATACCCGCTAATCTCCAAAAGCATTTTTTTCGCTATGAGTATTTAAAAAGCGCTAGACTTAACGGAAACCCCCCAATTGGCCTCACTGCTGAGGATTTGGATTTGTAATATTGTGTGATTTAATTAATTAGCTAAATATGTTTACAAAACGATACAAAAGTATGATTTTGCACATCTATGAGCCAAAACATATTAAATGGTATAATTTTTTTTCCAAAAATTTCGTTCATTAAATACCCTAAAAATCTGTTAAAAAAAATTCTTAGCCATTTTAATGACAGCGCATAGACAATTTTGTTTTCGTTTTTATAATTTGTTTTCGTTTTTTTATGTGGACAACATCTGAGCATCGAATGAGACCCATGCCCCAAAAGTGTTCCCTCCCAGAGATATGCGCCTTTTATGAAAGTGAAGTGGACTATTCTAAGCGCAAATAGAAAGGGACCTTATCTTTAAAATGGCTCTCCTGAACAAAACTTGGTTTTACCCTTAGGTCCCTTTCTTTTTTGTGCGTCACATATAATGATTTTCTTATTCTCGGGCCTAATGAGAATTTATAATCATCTACGACTGGGATTCATACATTTTCGACATCGAAGTACCGTAATAGAACCGCCCGAATTGTTTATATTTCAAAAAGTACCAATTAGCGCAAAAACGTAAAATCATCAGCATAAAATAGTTATTTTCTAAAAAAGTTAACTAAAAGAATAAAAGCTTTGCGATATGAAAACAAACATCTGTGGATACTTGTGACTCGTATTAGATTTGCATTAACAGGGCAAATCTTTGCTTAAAATAGGTGAAATTGTGGAATGAAACTACTTAGTAGGAACATAAATACTGTTACACACGTTTTATGCTGTAAAATAAAAAAGTACTGAATGTTTTTGGACCAAATATTTTTTAATATATTTATTGATGTATATTGTATTCAAAAAGAATCAACTTATTCGAAATGTCCGCCTTTTGCCTTCTTACACTCCTTAAGTCGCACTGGCCAATCGACAATAGCTGCACGAATCTCGTCTTTGGTTTGGCCACAGCTCGAACCAAAGTAGTCTTAAGAGATCCAATGTTGGGGTATCTTTTGTGACAAACCTTGTCCTCTAAAACCGTCCACAAATTGTAATCCAATGGGTTTAAATCTGGACTGGCTGAGGGCCATTCTTTAGAGGAAATGAACGCTGGCAAATTATTTCGAAGCCAGTCCTGGGACGTTTAAGCCGTATGGGTCGGCGCAGAATCCTGCTGGAAAGTCCATGGCTGGTTATGGAACAGGGAATTGTAAATAGGCTTCACAACAGCTTCCAAAACGGTTTCTTGGTAAACTTTGGCCGATGTTTTGACTCCTTGTTCGCAGAAATGCGATCAGCGACCCCATCGTGAGAGACACCCCACCGAACCATGACTGAAGCTGGGTGATGACCCTTTTCCACCCTTGGGATCATGGGAGATGCTTCCTTAGATGACCGCGCATACACTCTATCATTTTGCTTGTTCAATTTTTCCTGAACGGTAAAATTGTTTTCATCGGTGTACAAAATTTTTCTGTGCAAGTTATCAGCGTGCTTCACCAAAAGACGTTAGCATTTTTCAATCCTATTTTTTTTAAGCTGCAGTCAATAAATGTCCGGTACTTCGTTTGAAAGCCCCAAGTCTTTTTTAATGATTCGACTCATGGACTTTTGCGTGATATTCATCTCACAGTTCAAGATTTTCTGTTTTCGAAGCGGATTTCTGCGAATTCTTGATTTAACGGCTTTGATGACATGCGGTGTTCGAACAAAGCGTGGGCAGCTTGACCGGTGGCGGTCCTTTACATCTCCAGTCTCCTCAAACAGTTTTATGCATCGGTAGACGAACATGCGGCTAATCCCTAGTGGCCGGAGCGTTTTGAAAATATCGCTTTTTTCATTTCACACTTGAAAAGCACTATTACAGCGATACAGTTCTCATTATCTGACCACTCCATGATGCAAGTTGAAACAATTTTAAAATCCCGTTACAGACTAACGCTATTGAGGTTAGCTTTCAAAACCCATATGACATTAAAGGGGTATGTTCAGTTCTACTATTGAAATGGGTTCAATGTTGTAACAGTATTTATGTCCCTACTAAGTAGACAAGCATGCCAAACATCACGCAGAAAAGAATATGCCTGGAGCTGGACTGGCAAAGCGTCTTACTGACACAGAGAAGGTTGCACACACTTCTAGCAAAAGAGTTAGTGCTAGTTACATTAAAAGATCGCTGCACAAAAATGTCTTGAACACCTCGAAATAAGCCTTACAAATCAAAAATCAACCTAAACAAAGGCTTGAATTTCGCAAAAAAAAATTAGAATCAAAACTTCTGCGACAACATTTTGTTTACCGACGAGGGAAAGTTAAAATTCTTTGATGTTAAAAAACTCCTAACCTATGGAGACGAAAGAATGAAGCCTTCTACGAAGAAGGCCGTTAAACGGGCTTCATTATAGTCTGGGGATGTATGGCAGGATCAGAGGTTGGTAATATTGTCTTTAAAGAGGCAACAATAAAAAATATTAGATTATCTTAACAAATCAAATTTTGTCCCAGTTACCAAATTGTGTTTATCGCAAAGTTGGATCTTCCAACGATCCCAAGCATTCGCTTAAAATTGTAAAGGAGTGGTTGCTCTATCGAACTCCAAAAACCCTCGATCATCCTCCGCAGTCTCCAGACTTTAATCCTATAGAGCACGAAAATCGTGGTTGTCATGGGCGAGCTGTAACATCCTATTGACATATGTACGGCGGCATTTATGGTCTTGTGGAAGTGGCTCTTGTGTCAGCTGAATTTTAAATGGAAACTAATGCAAATCCTTATGCAAAATTGTTGCCAAAGTTGTTCTTTGAAGACAAAGCTCCTCAGAACGGCGTCGAATTGAGGTTGATGGATTGTTATGAACACTTTCTTGAGCAGCCGTAAAGTTTTTAGCCGATCTTGCAGTACATTGTAGTTCATGCTTGGGCCAAACACCTACAGACCCTCTTTATTCGAAATTATTCACTACACGATAAATAGTGCGTTTTGTTGGCACGTTGTTTCTCCCAAAAAATTCACGTAACTTTATCATCGTCACAGTAATCGATGATTGATTTTGATAAAATGTTTTGACGATTTATAGGCTGTTTCCACTACGGTCGCGTCCACGTCCGCGTCAACAATTTATCGAAAATTTGTAATGGTGTTTCCATTGTGTTTTGCATCCACGTTTGCGTTTAAACAGCTGTTTGTGTTTATTTGTTTTTTTGCGGTGCGAAAAGTTTAATATTTTTGTGTTGTGACATTAGCATGGAGTTAAATGATATTATTTTGCTAACCGCAGTGGAAAATGAGGATCAAATGGTATTGCGTCTAATGGAAATGTGCAATAGCAGCAGCGCTGCACATTTTTTGTACAACGCACGAAGCGTCTGGTCATTTGTAAGTGAGGAAAAATATACGTTATGGTACCTTTTGGGAGAGAGACGTGCTTCTAAATTCGGACGAGATGTTCAAAGAAAGTTTCCGTGTGGAGAGGAGTGTGTTTAACATTTTGGTACAACGCCTGCCTGCACTGACCAAGAAGGACGCCTCGTTTCGGCTCGCTATCCTTTTAGAAAAGCAGATCGCTATGTCCCTTAACACACTTGGCTCCTTAGCGTAATACTGAACAGTTGGAAGGCTATTTGGTATTTCAAAATCGATGGTGTGCATAATACTGCATGAATTTAGCAATGAAGTCATCGTCCAGCTAGCGCCTGAGTGTCTATCTGCCAGCAGACTTCCTATCAGATACCTCCTGTTTTTTGAAATTTGGACGCGGACGTGAAAGCGACCGTAGAGGAAACAGCCTATTAAACACGTTGGTTAATCGAATATTTTTCCATAATAAATTTGCCACGTCTCTACTTCACGCCAGCCAAATGTGAATTGTCAAGACTAATGTTTAGCAAAATGGCGGCAAAACAAAGTAGTATACCTTCCCGGCGGACACCCTGTATACATTATTATTCTGAAGCCCACAGTATTTTAGAGAGATATACCGTCGTGTTTGAAGGAAAAATGTAGAAAATATCAATTGGTTAGCTATGGGAAGAATAAGTGTTTGTCTTCAAAGAAAACGCCATAATACTAGAGCATTTAATGACACTTTTTCCTATGATACAACTTCTCCATTTTTTTTAACAATTTACGATTTTGAACATTTGTTAACTTGATGATATTCCAAAATAATCTCTGGCAGCACTGCTTTGCACTGAAGCAGTTCAATTTTCTACGTAGCGCCTAATAATCTGCAGTATAAATAATCGGTTCGCTGGCATTGGTTTTTCTTATCTCCAGACAACTTTTTCAATATTTTAAGCTTTCCTAACCGCAAAAACGACTCTAACAAACGGTGAACGTTTAAACAAAAGAGTAACAAAATTGTAGCAGTCCCACAATAGAACTGAACTGAACAACATCAGCAACAGGTGTACCGATTACAGGTGTGTTTAAGGGTGTATGTGTGTGTGGGTTCGAACTTGCGGATGTTTGTGTGTGGATAATGGATAATGTTGCAAGTGAAAAATTCAATTAAACCAAAAACAAAGCGTATATTTGTTCGTTCAATTGATCGATTACAATTAATTTTGAAGTTCTCCACAAATGAATGAAAATTAAATTTGTTAAAACAAAAAATAACTGTTTAAATAAGGTACTTAAATAAAGTTGAAATTTAGTAGTAAATACTTGTTTAAATTAAGTACTAAAATAAATGTTAGCTTTATTTTAGTACTTAATTTATAATCTAATTTTTAAAATTAGATTATAATTTGAAAAGTAGAAAAAAAAAGAAAAGAGAAAGAGTGAATTTACAATATGTGATGTGATAATGAGTTGAAGATAAATAACTTGTTTTTTGTTGTTGTTCACTTGCTGGTCGATTGATAAGATAACGAGTTTCATATCAAACGAATACAAATCAGAAAAGAATAAAATGAAATAAAATTAAACAACAGTGACAACAACGGCAACATGCCGGTGTTAAAAAGAATCGCTAATTGACGATAAAATAAAAGAAGAAAGAACGTGTGTTTTAATTTTGGAAGTGCAAACAGTTCGCAAGAAAACGAGGAAATTAGAAAACTAGCCGCAACAACATAAAACAAAATTCTGACAATTACAGTGCAGTGCCATAAAGTAGCAGTGTTTGTGAAAATACTAGGGAGCATTAAAAAGTTGGTTAAAAAACGGTCCAAACAGCGGACTACTATAGGCATATAGAAAAAATCACAAAAACGTGTGTGTTTTACCCAAGTGGCCATAAAATGCGGCCACGAAATGCTAGCGTAATCATTAGTACGGGAGAAGATCAATAATTCCTTGATTTTTTCAACTTTCCTCGTAGTTATATGAAATGCAACAATGCTCCCACCAAATACCATCTGTAAATGGACTACCGTCAAATTTTGCGAGGGTTCTATCATTTTGTTTGTGTTTAACAGCTGTTCAAAACATACAACCACGTGGATTTTTTTAAAAATGGAGAAATGTGAATTTGCTCATTAAACATTATTTGTTGCGGATAAAAGCCGACAATTAAAACAAGAAAAGGCTTGATAAATACTATCGGGACTTTGCACCATCGATTTCAATTGTAAAAAAAAAGTTATTTACTGACTTTCGTTCGCAGAAGTATAAATGACGAATCCAGAACATTCAGGACGGCCAATTGAGGTCAATACACCCGAAAATGTCGAAAAATCCACGATAGGGTGTTGGCCGATCGAAGAGTAAAAGTGCGTAAGATTGTTGATGCCATACGTATTTCATATGACAGTGTGGTTTTGATTTTACATGATCAGTCGGGTTTAAGAAAGCTGTCTGCAAGCTGAGTGCCGCGATTATAATTTCATCAAGATAATGCACGGGTGCACACGTGTTGCAGTCTAAATGGCAAAATTGCATGAATTGGGTTACGAATAAGTACCTTATCCGCCTTATTCTCCGTATTTACCACCAAGTGACTATTTCCTATTACCAAACCTACTGAAATATTTGGTGAAAAGAGATTCGGCTTCAACGATGAAGTTGTTGATCAAACAAAAGCTTATTCAATGGACCTCGAAAAATCGTATATTGTGGAAGGGAGACAAAAATTGTAGAAACGTTGGACTAAGTGTATTGAGCTAAAAGGAGATAATGTAGAAAAATATTTTTTTTATATTTTTTTTGTTATTTATTCGGTCTTTTATCATTATTATGACTTGAGCAGTTTTTTATTCTGGTTCGAGACCTTTACGTTGTTTCTTTTTCAGAATCAACTTAAAAAGAAGAAATTGGTGAAATGTTTCTACTACGATTTCCAGGCAGACTGTACAGCTGTTTCTTAACCCGCCAAGGTTTTTCTTCAACAGTCTTTGGCAACGATTACTTCGGCCACAAATCAATTGACTTATACGAGAGACTCATTTTTATTAATGAGAATTACCCTTTGCGTATAGTCTTCGAACTGTGCGTAGAGCAATCTTCAACGCGCAATATCATACAAACTTCTATAAACATTGAAATAATACTCTAATGCATTCCAATGAATACATTTAAATCTTATATAAGAAATGCTAAAAAAGTTTGAGTTTTATCACAAGGATATTTCAGCAGTTGGAGATTTTTATTTGGAGAAATTACGTAATTTTATTATGATTGTTTAAAGGGTAAAAAGGATAGGAAACCCTTGATCTATATTTTTCTACTTTTAAAGTCAAACAATATTGAAAATAGGGTCATTATTATTATAAACAATTTTCTATATAAACAATATTTGTGGAGCATTTAAATATTTTTTTACCTATACATAGTTTACTTAATAACATTTTTAAATTTGAGCTCAATGTTTTGCTGCTTTTGTATTGTCCATGCCTGTATATCTTCGTAATTGCGGTCACATGTACGTACTCGTAGGTACATATGGAACTAATTTGAGTCAAATTAAACTTCCAACTGTATGACTTGTTTAACGACCTACAAATGTGTAGGATAGTTTTCAGTTTTTCTTTCTGTTGTTTTTCCGTTTTTTTTTACCCGCCCGTTTCTGACCGAGTGTAATGTAATTTAACTGGAGCGCTTTAAATTACAATTAAAATAAATTTAAAAATTATCTTAAACAAAAACAAAAGCTGCAGTCTACAACGACACTAACAACCCCACCAAAAAAAAAACAACAACTCGTAAGCATTTTTTTTTGAGTTGAAATTTATTGTAATTTTAAGCAAATGAATGAACATAGTAGATTTACATACATACATACATGCATGTATGTATGTATGTAAATGTATAGTAGTACTTATATTTTTCACCGCTTTTTGTGTGCAACATGTAACACCAATACGATTTTGTTCAAACGATAATTATTTTAAAACAAATGTTGTTTTTAAAAAAAGCTATAATTACACCAATAACCCAAACCTGCTAAACAAGTGAATGTGTTAAAAAACGCCCTAAAAATGTTAAATATTTTTCTTCACATGCAAATGATTTTAAGAATAACATCAGGGTGTTTTAGGTCAATGTAACTTTTAACTAAAAATGTCAAGTCTATACTTCTTTCGACGTCAAGAACACAAATATCTCCAAATTGTATTCTTAATTGGAGACTCACATGATGAGGATACTTCTTTCGGCGTCAAGATCACAAATATCTCCAAATATACTTAATTGGAGACTCACATGATGAAGTAAATCGGCATTGTGCTATCTTTTAGTGCCGAGTCAGTGAAAATAAAATTTTAAGGCAAAACAACGTTTGCCGGGTCAGTTAATAATTTTCTCAGCCGGTTATTTTCTCAATAACCGGCTCCGAGTCCTCTTGCGCCTACATTTTAATAGATTACAAGATTTGTATTACAAAATGGCAAAGTGACATTGATTTTCGTGGCTGCTCGCTACTTTTATTGCGTGACTACCAAGGTTTATGTATAGAAGGTTACGCCATCCCAGCCCCCTTCCCTTTTCTGTTTTTGACGTTTGTCACCAATGACGTCACGCATACTTTGTTCCTATTGGCTAAAAATTTCGAGCTAACAGCTGATAATATTTGTGTATTCATAACAGTGGGACAATTGACTATTTTTGCCATCAATTTGCAATTATTTTCCAAACATTTGGCCACTACACACTTCATTTTTACTATTTTGTTTTTTTTCTCCTATTTTTGTCACACTTCTATGGATTAAAAACACAAACTAAATGTTTCTAATTAAACAATAAAAATGTTACTTATACACATACTCACATATTTTTTACTGTTGGTTTTCATACATTTGCCCACTGCACACTTAATGTTTACGTTTCGATTTGTTGTTTTATTTCATCACAAATCTGACAAAGTGATTTCAGCTGTAGGGTTGCCAACTCACTGCAATATGTACATTTTTCACATGAAATCTTAGCTTTGTTAACTAAAAGTAGGCAGACATAGAGCTGGCAACCCACTTCTTTTTGATGTTTGTCACCAACTACGTCACCTAACGGCAATTTTTGCTGATGGCGTAACCTTGTATTTATAAACCTTGGTGACTACCATCGTCAGAAAACTTCGCAGCAACTGGTAAAAGAAAAACCTTACTCTTTAAGACTAGGTTTTCACCAAACGTATGAGAATTACTGTTGTAAATCTCACTTTTCAATTTTTTTTTTCAAACAATTGCCACCGAAAAAACATTTAACCTTTACCACCTCTACAGAGACTTCACATTCAGAGCCATCTATAGATTTTCTTTTAGAATGAGTGTTGAGAAAAGAGTTTAGTTGGCGTTGCCAACTGTTTTGCCGTGGCATTAACATATGTTTAGCTGTTTATTTCGATCTTTTTTAATATTTCAAATTCATATATTTTTCATTGGCCTACTCGAATAATCTGCTTATATACATAGTAGTACACATCACTTGTAAATAAATCTTATCGCTTAACTGCTATCAGGTGAATTCCAACGAAAAAAAAATTGGTTTTATTAAATGTACGAACAAATTCTCGTAAAACCCCCAAATGATAAGACCCGAAGTTCACATCTATGCAAGTAGAAACTAATTGTACGTGGAGTGTTGTAAAAGTGCTATTGAAAATAAATGTGAAAGTAAAATAGCTGTAGCAGCACGTTTAGAATAGAGCTGTCACTCACTCATCTTGTGTTTTTCGATTTTTCGTAAAAGCTCAATTCGTCGATCTTCTAGAGTTTATCTTCTTTGTGTTGGGCGTCAATATCGATAGTTATTATTCACTATCGATAGTATCGGTAAAAACGTCATCACTTGGGGCACAGCGAATTTGTGCAAATAAAATGTAAACAATTTCGAATTGAGTCGTTTGTTTACAAAAGTGTAAATTTTGTTTAAAGAAAATAGCAGTAGAATCACAAAAAAAATGTGAATAATAATTTATTGTATCTTTTATGGCCTCGAAAACTATTGGATAGGTCAAAATAATTCAACATGTTGAAACTGGACCTAAATATGGGTTGTAAACTGAATAGAATGTCAAAAGTTTTGATTAGGCGTGCCACTTTTGATTGGTCGGGACTGAAAATAATTAATCCTGGTGAAATTGGACCTGCAGGTCCATGTTTAAGAATTGCTCCCATAAAAAATTTCCGGTCAATTTGTGAGATCCCGTCGCTCTAGAAGTTTCAATTAAATACGCTAATGAAACTGGCGGTCCATGTTTTCGAATAGCTTCACTGTCATATTTCATATAGTACTATGCAATAGTTGGGATTCTGCCGCTGTAGTAGTCACAAATTAAACCCAGTTGAGCTCAAAATTTAATTTAGTGCATTATACGCAACTTCTAACCTATCGTACTTAAATTTGACCATAATGGTTCATATTTGTATGTGGCTCCCATACAAATTCACCCTGCTTTAAATGATACATTATAGTTTCAATAAAGGTCAAATGAAAAATACGCGTAAAGTATGACCAATAACTAATCCTAATGAATGGACCAGATCGGTCTAGGTTTTATATATCCCAAACCTAATATGTCCCGTCCGCTTTCGATGTCTTATATTAAGTCAAAACTTAGTCAAACTGTATACAGGGGTGTGGATTATTTTTAGTAACAGAGTGCTGTAGGGTCTCATAGTCAGTCATCCGTCTTAAGCGGTTTTAACTTGTTTTTTATACTCTTTGTGGACTGTTGTGCTTCTAACAGATGGATTTTGAATAATACTATAGATAGTATTAAAAAAACCAAAGACTATAAATTGTACTAGAAGAGCGATTTGTGATGTATCAAAAAACAGAGTTGAGTAAAATCATTTTGGGAATGTTTTTTTTTTTGTGTTTGAAGCGAATTTAATGTTTTCGTTTTTTTTGTGTTTCAATTTGTGCATTATTGAAGTGTGTTTTTCTACATTATTTCAATGAAGAAGCACATTGTCCATCTTGTTTAATTTATCGTCTTTGAAAGAAACTACCAAAGCTATCGAATGGGGCGACTATCAATAGTTCGACAGCACCAGTTAGCAGTCTTTTTGAAAGTCTTCTAAATATTATTTCTTTACAAGTACTACACTAAAATACGGGTTCCTTATTTGCGCTATTATTTTTTTATGATTAGCTATGAATAAGGGTGTGGTGAACCACAATTAAAGCACCTTGACGCCGCACAGTGGGGTAAGTCGATATTTATCCAACCAATTCCAGATGGGCTGGAATTGGTTGGATTTTTTAGGTATTAAAAGTCAAGTCCTGTTAAAGAGTATAATTTATCCAGCTAAATCGAAATTGCCTAATTTCAATCAGAAACACTTTTAGGCTTCCTAAAATGATTCACTCACATGCTTTTTACACACTATCAAATTATCCCTCTGATTAGGATAAATGAATTACATTCAAATCTATTAGCTCTGGAAAGTTGTAAGAGTATAGATTTCGAGACACATAATGAAGAATCTTAAGAGCAAAATTCAATAAAGACTAACTAATTTGTTGTACAGCAGCGTAGCTATGAACATTTTTAAACAAATGTACATATGGCTTCCAATGAACGAGTATCTTGAGCCAAAAGACAATTAATTTTTAACAAAAGCTATTTTTTAATTAAATCAGCTATAAGATTTTAAAGACAATTCCCCTTACTTTTTAAAACTAAACAAGTAAAAACGCCTTTTTAAATCTCCACCATACCTTAGCTACTAACGAGCAAAAAAATAGTTATTTAAGCCAAAACTTCAAATTACTCTACAAGTAGATTCGTAACAAAATTTGATTTATGTTGGGTATCTACAGAGTGGAGCGCAAAAATTTGCTTATTTGGGAATAAAATAATAAAATTATGAACTTTAGAAAAACTTATTTTATATTTTAATTCTATTCAACAGTAAGGGAATTTTTAAAATACATGGTTATAGATAGTGTTCCTGGCAAATGTCGACCTTCGCTATCCACACACTACTGCATACGTTTTCTGAAATTTTCATGAACTCTAACAAGCATGTCGAATAATATTCTGCCAATTTCAGCCTCAATATTGTTAATTAGGTCTTCCAAGATCTTGGGAAGGTTGATATACACCTTCCACTTCAGGTAACCCCAAAGCAAAAAATCGCATGGGGCTAAGTCTGGTAAGCGTGCCGGCCAGTTCACATCACCCATCAAAGAGATAAGCCGTCCATGAAACATTTGCCTCAAACAATTCATGGTAACCCTTGCTGTATGTCCAGTGCCACCATCCAGTTGGAACCATGTATCCTGTAATTGCATTGCCTCGAAAGACGGCTGAAAAAAGTCCTGTATCAAAGTCAAGTACTTTCGGAATTCACAGTTACGGCCGAGCAGAGAGTTTCGAAGATTGCAGTACTGCTGCTCTAACTCTCTCCATGCTTTGTGGTGTTGTAATTCTTCTCCCAGGTCCCTTCGTACACATGACATATTTCCTGCTGTTCTCAATGAAGTTACCTAATTTACAATTGATTGCCGTCCAGGAACACGTCCGCGAGGGGAAACAGCGAATCGTACACGAAAAGCACGCTGCACTGCAATGATCGAGTGCGTATTTGAAAAATACGTTTCAGCAAAAAATGACCTCTCCTCACGTGTCCAATGCATGATGGCAACTGAAAGGCAGGCGAATGCAAATCTCCCACCAGCCACTATAAGCCACACACACTCTTCACTCTCTTCGACCAACAGTGCCGCCACAGCCTGTAGTGCAAAAAGCTAATTTGGCGCTTCACCCTGTATAAGGCTATTTTGACGGTTAATGGCCTGTATTGGTCATGCGGTACGTGTTTTGGTTTACATGAAAAGTCCAACTACAATGACTTTTTGAGGTACTTAGTGCGCCCCAATTAACAGTTACCTTTTAAGCCATAATCCGTCCCTTAAAAATTATAATTTGTGAAACTAACACTTAATACGTGTACTTTATACCGGGGTACCTTTAGTTCCTGAAAGGATAACTTTTTCTCCTTTAAGGAACTCAACAGAATTTCGTGCTTTAAAGAGACACAAGGTTGGACATGACATCGTCTTACAATTTTACGACGATATATAAAATATATACTTTATAAAGTTTCTGATCAATATTGAAGTGATTTTGTAAATGGAATGACAAATTTAATATACCATTCAATCTTCGGCGGAGGGTATAAAAAGGGTTTAGGATCGTCCTGGCCAAATCTTACAGATGTATACTCTAGCATAGACTATATCTGATAGTATTAAAGCGGAAACATCTACTTATCGTAAGACCATGCTTAGCATTGCTAAATTTCTCATTACTGCTACGAAAAAATCTATATTTTTATCTTTTTTACTGAGCTCTTTAGGGGCTTTGGCAACATGGGATGGGACTTACATACAAAGGAGTCGTTTGCTCCGTTCAGAACTACTAATCTCTTAAATGGGTTCCGGAGAGAAATTGGAAAAAAAGGGTTTCAAAAAAAATTCTAATAAAGGGTTACTAAATTTTATGGGCCGATGTTGATTTTAAATAAAACACAAATTATTTAGGAAATTATTGTCATTTCTTTTTATTATGATAATATTGGTATGGTTCAATTATGTGTGGAACAAAATATCGGCCAAATGGCCGCCGTAACCTCGGCGGCACACCTACATCCGATGGTCCAAATATTTATGACAATGAGGCATAATTGAGGTTCTATGCCGTTAATGTGCCGAATTATATCATCC
The DNA here is from genome assembly GCA_963513945.1 of Hydrotaea diabolus. NCBI lineage: Eukaryota > Metazoa > Arthropoda > Insecta > Diptera > Muscidae > Hydrotaea > Hydrotaea diabolus. The sequence continues at coordinate 139,095,191 of OY740719.1, forward strand.
TTTAGCTCTTGAATTGTCTTATCGACGTACACCTTTTCTTTTAAATAACCCCTAAGAATGAACTCCAACGGTGTCAAATCACATGATCTTGGCGGCCAATTAACATCGCCACACACATATCCAGGATCATATCCCCCAGATCTGGCCACAATAAGTCTGTTATTATCTTTCAAACACCTAATTTTCGAAAAAGTATGGCGCGATGACACCGTCAGCCCATAAACCGCACGAAACAGTAATGCGCAGGTGTTTTCACATTTTCTCTCTATTGTCAACACATTTGATCGATTATGCGGACCAAAAAAATACCGAAGAGCACGAAATACATTTTGATTAAAACGCCAATTTTCGTAAAAGGCATCAACAATCTTAACACGCTGCTCAATTCTGTGTCTCTCCATGGTGGAATTTGACGAACACTGCAGCCATAAAATACGAAACTAAGTTGGTCACAAAACTTGACGTTAAGGTGTGACTTTCAATTAACATCGTGCCTTATGGTTGCACCACCCTTTATATGACTTATACTTAGTAGGGACATAAACACTGTTACACATGTTTTATGCTACTTATTCGAAATGTCCGCCTTTTGCCTTTACACACGCCTTAAGTCGCACTGGCCAATCGTCAATAGCTGCACGAACCTCGTCCATTGGAAAATTGGCCACAGCTCGAACCAAGATTTGTATTCGTCTGTCTTTTGCTATCATGCATTGGACACTTGAGGAGAAGTCAGTTTGTGTTGAAGTGTATTTTTTACATGCGCACTCGATCATTGCAGTGCAGCGTGCTTTTCGTTTACGAGGAAATGAACGCTGACAAATTGTTTCGAAGCCGGGCCTGCGACGTTTTAGCCTTATGGGCAGGCGCAAAATCCTGCTGGAAAGTCCATGGCTGGTTTTGGAACAGGGAATTGTTAAGAGGCTTCACAACAGCTTCCAAAACGGTGATGTCCCTTTTCCACCCTTGGGATCAGTTCTTTCTTAGATGACCGCGCATACACTATATCATTTTGCTTGTTAAATTTTTCCTGAACAGTAACAATTTTTTCATCGGTGAACAAAATTTTTTTTGTGTAAGTTATCAGCGTGCTTTACCAAAAGACGTTTGCATTTTTCAATCCTTTTTTTTAAGCTGCAGTCAATAAATGACCGGTACGTCGTTTGAAAGCCCCAAGTCCCAAGTCTTTTTTAATGATTCGACTGATGGAAAAAATACGGCCCGATGATGCCGCCAGCACATAAACCGCACCAAACAAACAGTCACTCTTTGTGGGTGCATTGTTTTTTCGACAATCACTCTTGGATTATCATTCGCCTAAATGCGGCAATTCTGCTTATTGACAAATCCACTATGGTGAAAATGTGCCTCATCACTGAAGAGGATTTTCTTCGAAAATTGATCATTCACTGTTGTCCGAAGCCAAAAATAGCTTTAAGGCGTTGCTCGCTTGTGTATCTTTCCATGGTTCTAATTGAGGTTGTCTGAAATTGAAAAATATCAAATGAATTGCAGGAAAAAACTCGACGTTTAGGTGTGGTTCACATTCAGAATCGGCCCTTAAAATTTAACCACCTTTTGATAGTGTTCTAACTTAACTAGCTTGAACTCCAGCACGTAACGATGATTTAGGACTACATTTGGCCGGAATATCCCTCCGTGCATTGGTCCTAATAAACATGGAGATATATTGTCTTAAAATTATCAAATTTCTCAATAATTCAAATAAATTATTGCATCAAAAACAGCTTGAAATTCTAAAACGAACGGGTTCAAAAAGGCCGTTTGGATCGAACTATCAATAAAAAATAATGAAATTTGAGTATTCAAATTTAAGCAAGTCTCACTAAGAATTCAGACATGGATTGATTTTTAAAATTTGGCGACGATTGGGGCTAAGTCTCTTCACCATAAGGTCCCAACATATGTTATTTAGAAAAATATATTAAATTATGAGCGTAGTCAATAGAATGTAAGTATACTCGTACTATTTAAAGCCTATATTTTTACTTTTGCTTTCAAATATCTTGCGGTCATAAATGTCGGCACTATACTCGATGATTATAGAATATGGCGCACTGACTCCGTAAGTTCCCCTGACTCATGGATACGTATTATAAATTAAATTAAAACACCCACGGGAAAACCCTAATAGATGCAGGGCATTTTGTCGAGTACGCCAAAAGGGGTAAGGTAGGAACGAAAGGGAAAGTAATGAAAATTAATGAAAATTTTACTTTAATCTGCTCATATCTTATGTAGAAGGAAACACCTCTGCCAGAAGTTCTATTCTTCATGCGAGCAACACGGCTTAAGAACGATTTTTCCCCGTAATGTGTCGTGCAATCAATAACAAATTCATGAACTCACTTGTGTCTGAAATTCCTATATCTCATTGTAGTTCCTTTATAGTTAATCATGAAACCTGTTCCGATGCTAGAAAAATATTATATATCTTACAACCTTACTATCACCGACAAGCCTAACCGTCCTCTTTTGCACCAGCTAGGAAAACCACAAGAAAGACCTTTAAGCATTTGCCCGTGTGAGTGACGTGCTTTGTTTTTGGCTGGATTTAGGGGACGTAGTTGTTTAGAAGGTAGGAACTTACTACTAGAAAGGAATAAATTATTTCCGTTATTACTTCAGGAGGCAAAACACTTAAATTCTTATTTCGGCATTTCACACACGTCCTTCTTCCAGCAAACACTGAATTTTTATGCCCAGAACATAAAGAGGGTCGGACTCCTCTATGACTATTCCATTTATCGAGAGTGATGACTATACCAAGCCTATGACGAGTTTCTGTAAGTCACATTGTGTCTGGAGAACCTTAAGTTCGGCAGTATTTCTAAACTTTACTCCAAGGCCCCTCGTTTTGTTTGTAGCTCATAGTTTACCTCTATAACAGTGAGTGGGTGGCTACATTATATCATCCATTATAGGATCGAAATACTGGTCAGAGACCATATATATATATATATATATATATATATATATATATATATATATATATATATATATATATATATATATATATATATATATATATATATATATATATATATATATATATATATATATATATATATATATATATATATATATATATATATATATATATATATATATATATATATATATATATATATATATATATATATATATATATATATATATATATATATATATATATATATATATATATATATATACCGTCCTCTTTAGAGAGAGACTTCGTAAAATTCAAAGATGTTCTAGCCATGTCCGTCTGTCTTTTGTCTGTCTGTGCTTAAATTTTGCAGAAACATGTGTTGATAAACATAAGCGGTTGTTATTGAAAATGGACCAGATTGGTCAAAAGGTAAAAATTTTTCGCTTACAAGGACAGGGTTTACATCTAGAAAAATCAACAACCCTGAACTTAAAAACGCTTTATCTCATGAGAGATAAATAAACGATAATATTTGGAACAGATGATATTGGCATTTGTCGAAACACATCCCAGAGGAAAAGTTATAATTTTGACAGGATGAAACTAGACTATGGTATGATAAATTGGATAAAAGGGTGTGGCACCGCCCAAGCAACCCTGAACTTTAAAAGACAATATCTTAATAAAGATAAGATGCATCGAAACACATTCTAAATACCGTATAGGAACTCTGATTAATATTTGAGGGTGTTGCAAACGGATTGACAAATTTAATATGTAATCCACTCTTCGTTGGAGGGTAGAAAACGGTAAGGTCGGGCAAAGCCGACTATGAGAGATCAGACACTCCGTTAATATTCAAAAGACTCCACTCCTTTGTCTTGCGTTCGAGCAGGGCCGTAATTAATATGTGAATTTAGAACGGTAGTGATCGACTTCGACATTATGATCGACATGGCACCGTTTCACCAGGAATTGTTACAGCTAAATCGAATGTAAAATATCGGCCTTTGTGTGAGGGCTATTTCGGAAGATAAACCAATACGTTTGGTTTAGATTCGATAGGGTTGCTGATAGATCGCTCATAACACATGAGTTCTAGAGAAGCAGGACCTCTCCTCGGAAGGGAGAATTGTTCTTTAAGCACGATTGTTTGCAAAAGTGACTTGTAGAGCGCCAAGGCCTCAAATCCGGAAGGACCTTTAAATGGCGGCTATGTGAAAATATGAACCTATAAGATCCAACTAAACCAGAGTTTACGTCACTCGTAATGCCCTTTCAAACAATTTTGTCAAAATCGGATATTATATGTAGCTTCTAGATCTTTGTTTTCGGAAAGCAAAAATAATATTTTTATTATATCAAAACTTGGATTGATGTCTATTAATTTTCTCCTTTGGGCCAGACTTAAAACAATTAGCAAGTTTTATTGAAACCGGTTCACATTTGCTATCTGTATTCTCATTACAACGATAGATAGACAGACGGGTGGCCTTTTTCAATGGAATTATATAGTGATTTCGATATAATATTACGGTGTTTAAATATCTTGTGCCACAGTATCGTGAAGGTATACAGAACGATTGTTAAGAGAACTCGATATAAATCGACAGTAATCTGTACTTACTTACTTAAGTCCCACAACATCCCATTAAGAAACAAAGGAAAACTTATCTCAAATCAGTGAGCTATGCACGATTCAATTCTTATATTCACTGACCGAGACCTACTGTTTTACGTCGTTTTTATCTCCTACTCGTAAAGTCGCCAGCATTAGCGAGGTGGAAATCCGCCACTGAAAAAAAATTCTAAGATCTTGCCCGGATTTAAACCTGGATTAACTGGAATGATAGTAGTGCACAGTTGGCAAAGGCAATGCGTTTGGATAAAAGTTCGCCTTGTTATCTTTTTATTGATCGCCTTGAAAATATCCAGAGCCTTCTTCCTACTATTATCAAACCGGTGAATGGATCGATCATATCGATAGACATGTCTCGAAAACGAATTTGCTCACTCTTTTGTTTTAATGAATAGCTAGTAACCACCGTGATGTAATGATATGTGTGCACGACTATTGCACAAGTAAACCTAGATTTGAATACACAGCTCTTTGACTTTAAAGTTCCCTGTATCTTTTTAATGGAACTTTGAGACCTTGAAGTGTCTAAAAATTCCTTTATCAAAGCCTGTCGTAAAGAACCTTTGTTTAAGAGCTTTTAAATTTTCATCAACGTCGACAAGGTCCCATAAAAATACTCATACATGGGTTATTGCCGCCAGTGAAGAATGAAGATAGACTGACTGACTGGTAAAATTTTTGTAACACAATTAATTACTAAATCGGACCTTAAAAAGACCGGTTTGGTTTTTGAAAAATGCTGAGTTAACCAATCTAACTAGTTTTCACATATGAAAATTATAAGGTTTATACTCGTATAAGTAATCTTTCTAATCAGTGTTTGCACGTGCAGAAATCAATAAGTGTGACTGAATACCGCCTTATCATTCTACTAGATTTGAACAACACTAATAGATTTTTAAAACCATTTCTCAATTGAATTGAACTGAAATATGATATAAAAAGCTTTTTCTTCAATTGCAGTTTTATAAACAATTAATCATTGTCTTTCAAGCATCACATTTGATAAATAATCATTTAATTGCACCAGATAATCCGTGGTATTCCTAATACATTTTTGAAATATTTACAACCTTTTTAAAATGAAAACTGTTGAATGAGTAAATCAATATGATGTTTATTGCTTGATGGAACGCAACATACCAACGATTTATTTTTGTTTATTATTGAGAGTATATTAGAGTGAAGTGAAAACAAATTAAGGTTTAAGTACAGTAAAGCCTCGGTAGTCATCACTACGCAAATGCGAATTATCCTAACAGCGTTTTTTCTGTTTTACATAATATTTTATCCAAATAGATTGTATTCTGTAATCAGAATTAACACCAAAATATGTTATGTTTTAGTTGTTTAACTACTTGTGCAGAAAATCTGGCTTTACTTGTGATACATTTTTTGCATGTTTAAGGAGTAGACTTCATTTCAAAGTATAAGTATGCTATAATTTGAGCGCGGCTTTATTTTGTAAAATTCATTCTTCATTATGCGTTCCGTAAAAAGTAGGCAGATTTTTCATGAAGAAAAACTTATCGATACTTTTTTGTATTCCCTAAAAAAATAATAAATTGTAAGTCAGTGCAGAGAAACTCTTAAAAAACACATAAAGTTTACAATTATTCAAATTATGGTCTGCAATCAATTATTCGAATTATGGTCTGCAATCAATTATTCGCATTATGGTCTGCAATCAATTATTCGGATTAACGAGGTCTTACTGTAAATTTTCCAACTCCAATAAAATACCTACAACAGGGATTATAGAAATCGTACTTTTCTGTTATCAAATCCAATAAATTATTCGGTAAAGGGTGATTTATTGGGATGATGTTTTATTTTTGGGTGTTTTAATACCCTCCAGAGAGGAAGAGTTTATTCCTATTTGGCCTTTCCTTTACAGCACATCAAGATTCAAGCCAAGTAAGTGTGTCTGTTGAAAGCGAAATAGAGTTTAAAGGAATTAATCAAGGATTCCGAAATTCTGCATGGTCAACATCTATTTATAAGTGTGCGAAGTCGGCCTAAGGGAGAAAAACTCTTTTGGGGAGTAATTGCACCTTTAACTTATTTTCTAACAAATCATAATTTTCTATGAACTTACAACGTTTCAAATTACCCGAAGATTTCATTTATGCAACTATTTTTATGATTTGTGTAAGTTTATGTACCGGGCCACACACCATGGAGCCCAAATTTTGACCTAGATAATATGTACTTAAGAGGCTCAGAAGTAACTTAATGTCTTTATTTATCTGTTAATTAAGATTTGCCTTTATTTTCGAAAAGGACCACTAGGGTCTAGGGTTATATACTTAAGACTAAAAGTCGACTTTGCGGCTACTACGCATAAATCAAAAGTCGACTTTAGAACTTTTTATTATAAAAAATCCAATTAAAGTCGACTTTTTTCTTTAGGGAAATAAAAATGCAATATTTTGAATAAACAAGGAGCTTTCTTTCTGCAAAAAAACTTTTATTAAATAAATAAGAGAGATAATTTAATCTAAATAAAAAATTTTGAAAATAAATTATTCATCATCAAGGTTTTAAAAACATTAAAAACAAAGATATACTTGGAACCACGTGTCCGCATCAAGTAATCTCAAAATATAATCATTTTAAAATTTTGGCTTCGAATTTTAGTAGCCAGAGGTGCAGCAGCAAAAATAATCTCTCTCACGGGAACGATTAAACAATGTTTTTGTTGCTACTTTTGCAATAAATGGCTACTCGCTTTCAATAGTTCTTCAAATAATAACGGTATTTTTTCCAAAATTCAAAAAAATACAAGGCTAAACTCGAGTGCGGTATCTTTATTGTTTATTCGAAAGGACATTATGTGCCATTTATTTTTTGAATATAATTTCCTTCAAATGTTGGCCGCAACAACGCCTCAGGGTGTCCATTCTGAGGGTCTAATTTTGGATGAATCGTTTGAGAGTTTCGATCGGCGTTAATGACACGCAATGTTGGCTTCCGCAACCTGAATCGTAACAGGTTTGTCAGCATAGAATTTGGACTATACGTAGCCCCAAAGAAAAAAGTCTAAAATTATGATATCACACGATCTGGGCGTCCTACCAACTGCTTCAAAACGGGAAATTAGGTTCTCTTCTAAATGTCCTCTCATTAGATCCATTGCTTAAGCACCTGTATGGAAAATGGCACCGTTCTGTTAGATCCGAATGTCATCAAGATTACGGACTTCCATTTCAGGTAGCAAAAAGTCCGATATCATGGCGGGATAGCGAGCACTATTCGCGGTTTAGTTTCGACCTTCATCATTTTTGAAAAAAATATGGACCGATGATTCCACCAGCACATAATCAGCACCAAACCGTGTAAGTCTTTCCATGTTAACATGGCAAACAATATGAAAAGAAAAAATAAACTTTAACGCAACACACGTGTAATCTGTGAAAAAAAAACCATAAAAAAATACCTCTAGATTGAGCACCCGTTATAAGAATTGGATTATGGTTTGTTTTACGACAAACAGGCCTTGTCTTCAGATAGTGCGTCAATTGTATTGGAACACCACTGTCAACATTATGACATTTTTCGCGCTAAGTTCTTACAATCTTGTCCAGGAACCATCATATGCAATCCTCATCGTTGGCCTAGGAACCCACAATATCTTCGGCCACTTCAGCATCGAGTATTAATAGTTATTTGAGAATTTTTGAATTCGGTTTTTATTAGTTTGCATTAAAAAAAATAATAAAAAATAAACTTGTTTTACAGCTAAATAAAATTTCGGTTTTACTATACTTATTGAGTTGAATTTTGCTTTTACAAACAAAAATTCGACTTACCTAGTTTGGCTTTTTTACAAGCAAAAGTCGATTAATCGACTAACCAATTATCAGTTGGGTGCTCAAAAGCACTAAACAATCGTCACGAATCCAATTAAATAGCTAAACAAATTTTCTTACTTTGAGGTCTTAATGCAAGAGGCCTTGAGGCTGTGGAATAAGTTATTCCGAAAATGGAAATAGTTTTTAGGAGCACAGTCCCCAAAGTCCAAGTTTCGATCTAGACAACATTAGAATTTGGGTTCGTAGAAAAAATGTTTTTACACTAATTTATATGTGATCTCACTTGTACACACCCCCTGTTCCCTAATCTTGGAACATACACTATGCTTTTATGTGACGCGCAAAATAGAAAGGGACCTAAAGTTAAAAACCAGTTTTGTTCAGGAGAGCCATTTTAAAGATAAGGTCCCTTTCTATTTGCGCTTAGAATCGCCGACTTCACTTTCATAAAAGCGCATATCTCTGGGAGGGAACACTTTTGGGGCATGGGATCGGTCTCATTCAATGCTCAGATGTTGTCCACGTCAAAAAAAGAAAAAAATTAAAATTGTTTTTTTTCCCTTAGGTCCCTTTCGCTATGCGCTGTCACATATGGGTAGTCAAACATTAACTTTATGTTTTGACTAAATTTGAGGCTTGACCCATTGGAATTTGCTCTGTAGGGCAGGTGAATTCAAACAATCACAAATGGCTACATTAAAACAATGATATGTCGTCGTACGAGGGCGACTGCAAAAGTAACTGGCCTAACATAAAAAGAACCTTTTTTTTGGAATTATGATTACTTATTTTTCAACAAAATCTCTTCCAACTCAATACATTTCATCAAACGTTTCTCAAGTTTTTTAGTTCCATCCGAAAAATAAGATTTTTCAAGAACTTCAAAATATGCCTCAGTTTCAGCAATAACCTCGCAATTGGACGAAAACTTTTTGCCACCGAGAAATTTTTTTAAATTTGGAAACAAGAAATAATCAGAAGGAGCTAAATCTGGACTTTATGGTGAATGCGGAGCAATTTCAAATCGCAATTCGGCCAGTTTTTGCTGAGTTAAAAATGCAGTGTGTGAAGGAGCAATATCTTGATGAAAAATAACTTTTTTTTCTAAATGCAGTCGTTTTATCTTGATTTCTTCACTTAACCGTTCCAATAATGCACAATAATATTCACTATTTATAGTTTTTCCTTTCTCAAGATAATCAATAAATATTATACCCCTTGCATCCCAAAATACTGTCACCATTACTTTTCCTGCTGACTTAACAGTTTTCGCGTTCTTGGGACCACTTTTACCAGCTTCTATCCATTGTTTTGACTGTTCTTTGCATTCTGGGATGTAGTGATGGATCCATGTTTCATCAACAGTTATGAATCGGCGCCAGAACTCTTTTGGATTACGCTGATAAATCGCTAAAAGCTACTCGGAATTGGTCCAACGGACGATTTTTTGGGGCAAAGTCAACAAACGCGGCACCCATCATGCGGATAGCTTTTTCATGTGGAGTTCATCATGTAAAATACTCCAAACTTGTTTTTCGCGTGTTTTAACAATATCAGCAAGTTCTCTGAGCTTTATTCGTCTATCTTTAGGCACTGCATTAAATATGTTTTCAATAGTAGTAGCAGTTTTCGGTCTTCCAGAGCGTTGTTCATCTTCAGTACTTGAACGACCCATTTTAAATGGTTGAACCCAGGATTTCACGTGGAGTATGATGGTGCATTATCACCATGAACAGAATCCAATTCATCTTTGATAAATTGTGGCGTATAACCTTTCATATAAAAGTGTTTAATTACCGCACGAATTCAAAAATTATAAAACTTGTTTACTTCAATCACCTGTAACAAAGAAAATAATCATTAAATATTTCGGAAATTTTGCCAGATGGCTTATAAAAGATTGCTTTTAAAAAACAAAAGTTGCTAGTAAAACAGAAAATGTGCCAGGTCAGTTAGTATTCGGTCGCCCTCGTAGGTAGGAAACCTAAAACCAACGAAATTTCCCTACGAATATTCTTCAGATTGGCTTATTTGAAGTCCCGAAACAATAAGGGTCTAGGGTCATTTTTCTATCGATACATTTTTTAGTGCCGCATTTTTCCCCTTGTATGATATCGTTAATTCTGAAATTGAGCATGTATTCTAGTTTCGATACTGACTAGGTACTGGTACTTTTCATTCGAGTATTTGACAGTTTATTTTCGATATTGAGACCCCTCTAACTAACATTCGTTCTTCAAATGTGTACATACATTTTGACATATGAACAGTGTTTTCAAATTTATGAGGGATTATTGCTTTGCAGTCTATTAAGTAAACCTCATTAATGCCGGCGACTATTCGAGTAAGAGATTTATCTCTAAGCCATCTTTAAAAACGTCTCTATAATAAGAGTTAGCTTTTCGGAGCCGGCGTTAAACAGTAGATTCCAGTCAGTGAGTATTAGAATGTACTGATTTGAGAAAATTTGTTCTTTTTCCTTAATATGATGTTGCGGGACTTCAGGAAGTCTTTTTGATATCGCATCTAATATTAAAGTTTTATTGATTCTCTTCGTACGTACATTAGTGAGTATAGATAGTATCCGTACAATTCATTCCGACACTCTACAAACAATTCGCATTTATGACAAACATTTTTCTCTGAGTGCATGCGGCATACGATCATCCGGACATCGTATGTATGTACGTCACTCTTGCTACCCCATATTTACGTATGACGTATGACGCTTCATTGACTACTGTAGCAGTAGTAGCGGCAACAAGCGGCTCTCCACTCTATATCCGAAACAACGGCGCAACATTTTCATACAAAAATCAACAACACAATGACAGACATGAATTTTATGTTTTATTTTCAAAGTTTGTGGTCATTAACTTTCTGCCGTAATTTGTGTTTTTGTTGCTATTGTTGGGTTAGTGTCATATAGTATTTCTTCACTTACCACCACTGTGTGGCATTCGCCGTGAATATCTTCTGACGCACTGACTCATTCATTCAGTCAGTCACTCAGCCAGTCGCTCTTTTATTGTTATGGTCGCTCGCATTCGATTCGAACAAATTGGTTTTGTTTTTGTGGTGTTTTTGTTTTGTTTTTCTACTTTTTTTGTATATCTGCTTTGTACGCTATTCATTGCGGTAGGGCATTAGAGAGTTTTGCTTATGTTTGCGACTCTAGCAAGATACTCGTAGTAAAGCTGTCAAAATATCGATAGCTCAATCGGTAGTTTATGTTTGGCGTCAATATCGATAGCTAAGTTCCAGAGCGCTAGCAGTCATATATCAAATCAGCTCATACTCAAATCAAGATTCATTTCTTAAAAGCGACCGACCGATCATACTAAGCGTGGCTTATTGTTAGCTACCAATTACTTAGTAGGGACATAAATACTGTTACACACGTTTTATGCTGTAAAATAAAAAGTACTAAATGTTTTTGGACCAAATATTTTTTAATATATTAATTGATGTATATTGTATCCAAAAAGAATCTACTTATTCGAAATGTCCGCCTTTTGCCTTTACACACGCCTCAAGTCGCACTGGTCAATCGTCAATAGCTGCACGAACCTCGTCCATTGGAAAATTGACCACAGCTCGAACCAAAGCAGTCTTAAGAGATCCAATTTTGGGGTATCTTTTGTGACAAACCTTGTCCTCTAAAACCATCTACAATTTGCAATTCAATGGGTTCGAATCTGGATGCAGGTCAGTGACCCCATCGTAAGAGACAACCCAACAAACCATGACTGAAGCTGGGTGATGACCCTTTTCCACCCTTGGGACCAGTTCAGATGCTTCCTTAGATGACCGCGCATACACTCTATCATTTTGCTTGTTAAATTTTTCCTGAGCGGTTAAAATTTTTTCATCGCTGAACAAAATTTTTCTGTGCAAGTTATCAGCGTGCTTCAGCAAAAGACGTTTGCATTTTTCAATCCCATTTTTTTTAAAGCTGCAGTCAATAGATGTCCGGTACTTCGTTTGAAAGTCTCAAGTGGAAGTCTTTTTTAATAATTCGACTCATGGACTTTTGCGTGATATTCATCTCACGGGCCATGATTTTCTGTTTTCGGACCGGATTTCTGTGAATTCTTGATTTAACGGCTTTGATGGCATGCGGTGTTCGAACAGAGCATGGGCGGCCCGACCGGTGGCTGTCTTTTACATCTCCAGACTCCTCAAACAGTTTTATGCATCGGTAGACGAACATGACGCTAATCCCTAGTGGTCGGAGCGTTTAAAACATACCGCTTTTTTCATTTCACACTTGAAAAGTGCTATTACAGCGATACGGTTCTCATTATCTGACCACTCCATGATGAAAATTGAAACAATTTTAAAATCCCTTTACAGACTAACGATATTGAGGTTAGCTTTCAAAACCCATATGACATTAACGTTTTATGTTCAGTTCTACTATTGAAATGAGTGTGTTCAATGTTGTAACAGTATTTATGTCCCTACTAAGTACTAACTCTGCTAAAACTGGACCATATCAGTCTATATTTACAAATTTAGCCCATTACAAAGCAATTTACCGAACTGACTACCTGCCGCAGGTATTCGGTCTTGCCAAAAATTAAACTTAGTACATTGTCGTCATCAGCCTTTAAGTTACCATTAATAAATATCGGTCCATGTTTTCAAATAGCCATGTTCCCATGTTTTTTATAGTCTCACTCAAAGGCTTCTCCCATACCAATTACATTTTCAATGTGAAGTCTCTGTACACTTTAATTCTAAGTTAGCTCAAATTAAATATTGCATGTTAAGTGTGACTAACTACCATTTCTGGTGAAGTAGGACCATATCGGTCTATGTTTCCATATAGCCCCAACTAATTTTATCACGTTTGCTCTATATGTCACATATTCTGTCCAAGTTTGTTCAAACTTCAAACAGAGTCGCAGAATATTTTTAAGTTTTTTGACTTGCTATACCCCCATCATAGGATAAAGGGTATATTCACGTTGTCATTCTGTTTGCAACGCCTCGAAATACTGGCCGGGGACGATAAAGTATATATATATATTCAGAATAGTCGTAAATTCTAAGATGATTTAGCCATGTTCGTCTGTCATCTGTCATTAGAAATCAAAATACTATATCGCACTATTGAAGATATGTGGCTGAAATTTTGCAGAAACAAGTACTGATAGACTGAAACGGCTGGCATTCAAAAGGGGCCCGACAAAAGGTAAAAATCTTCATCCCAGAAGGACTGAAATTAAAAACGCATATGCTAATAAACGGGACGTTGGCACGCCCCCTTTAAAAATAGCGTTTATGGCCAAACTAATGGTCCGACCGTTACAACATTTTGAGAGGATGTAGCCCATAACTAGGTAATTATTGTTGACCATTTTATGGTTAAATTGGATAAGGCGTGGCACTGCCCATTAAGTCCTGAACTGAAAGACAATATCTTATGAACTTATAGAGATGTGGCGATGATATTCGGAATATGTGATATTGGCATGGATCGAAACACATCCTGGAGAAAAATTGCACCGTGCCATGTCCCCTAATAAATTAAAATAATAAAAAAATTTAAAAGAGCAAAACAATGTTGACTTAAACTATCGATAGTTTTATAGCTTTCTAAAATGAAAATCGTTTTTAAAAAAATATAGAGTGGTCCATTCCAATGAATTTTCGCAGAATAATGGTAAGCTGGTAAAAGGGTTACAGAGCTTGGCCACAGCTGTTATATTAAGTTAGATAATGGACAAAGGGTTAAATAAAGGAGTCAACAAAATTGTAAATATAATTTTAACTTATCAGGAATAATAATAGAATAAAGGACAAAAAGACGCATAATAATATCAAAAAGGGCGAAAAACTATGTGCAACAAGAGAAACATTCATAATTTGAGTTACACTTTTCACACCTATACAGACGAAATTCGGTTGAAACTACTAAAATTACATTGGACAAAACGGCTTTCCATCTCACACAATAAAAGTTTATATGAGGGCTGCTATATAGTTCTCGCTTATAATGAAAATGCAAATATTTATCATTAAAAATGGTTTTATTGTTTTCCAAAGTATTCTTCAGCATGATCTATACACTTTTGCATGCGCTCAAACCAATTGTCGACGCACTTTTTCCACTCCGATTGAGACACCTTCTGGTGTGAAAATTGTTGACCACGCATTTTCATGATGTGCGGGAATAAAAAGATGTCATTGGGGGCCAAGTCAGGGCTGTACGGCGGATAACCAATCAATTCGACGTTTTGACCGGTCAAAAAGGCGCTGCTATGAGCCGATGTGTGAGAGCTCGCATTGTCATGGTGCACAATGATTCGTCTTCTCTTGTTCGTTTTTCGAATTTCTCCGAAGAATACAGGTAAACAAATTGTGGTGTACCACTCAGAATTGATCTCCTACCGGCAAAACTGGTCATGGAGTTTTGCCGAAGAAACAGGCGACCATTTGCTTCGAAGTGCTTCTTCCACGAACAACTTTCGTTGGATTTGGCTCGTCTTCGAAGACCCACACGGTCGATTGCTGTTTTGTTTTGGGCTCATACGGATAGATCCATGATTCGTCACCTGTGACGATCTTATAAACGACTTTTTAAGCACCGCGATCGTATTTTTTCAAATTTTCTTTGCACCAATCGACACGAGCCTGTTTTTTTGCGATTGTCAAATTGTGTGGGATCCAACAAGAACAAACCTTTTTTACGGCCAGGTGTTGATGCAATATTGAATGTATACTGGTGAAAGAAATGTCCAAGGATGCCTTTATCTCACGGTATGTCACATAACGATCTTGCATTATCAGTTCATGCACGGCACCTATGTTCTCTGGCACAACGGGCGTTTTCAGACGACATTCATGACCTTCGTCTATGAGCGAGCGTCATCCACGATTGAATTCATTAAACCAGTTTTTTACAGTGCTATAGGATGGCGCTTCATCGCTATACAAAGATTTAAGTTAATGCACTCTTGTCGTGATAATCCACGTCGGAAGTTGTGAAAAATGATCGCACGAAAATGTTCACGAGTTAATTCCATTTTTTTCCAAATTGATTTTTTCAAGTCACTGTAAACAACACAAATGATGGTCGTACGTCAAAACGTTCTGAGTACGTTTATGCTAAAAAATGCCAATCTTTCCAGATGACGCCTTGAAACACTTAGTGTTGCGTAGGCCAGAAATATATATATAGCAACCCTCGTAATAGCTGTGTTTTTATTTTAATTGGGTACTAAACAATCTATATCGGAGTTACTCGGATAGCAAGGGATTTGCTTCAAGATGCTAAAGAACAGTTACCATTCTAATTTATCCAATAGAAAGCCTTAAAAGATCTTAAAAAGAATTAATCAACAAGAGTTCTTTATGCGACTTTGTGCCAGGATTATTTGCGCGAAATAAAATAAGTGGAAATTAAAATAAATTGAAATTGATAGTTTGTAGATATTTAAAATAATTTAAAAATTCAAAATGGGAGCAATTAGTTTATTATACATATATTGTGATTTTACTTTACAATTATAGTTTTTAATGTCAGTTTTTAACAAACCAGCCGGTAAAACCATTTGTTGTTGAACTCTCTTTGTGTATTTAAAGAGAAACTCTGTTGCCGTAAAACCATTTGTTGTTGAACTCTCTTTGTGTATTCAAAGAGAAACTCTGTTGCCGTATTATTCGCTACTTCGTTTAACTTACAGCCAACTAAGCTAGTAAGCTCAAACATACCCGGCTAATATTGATGGATATTTGGTTCGATATACCAAAATACCAGAGCTTTCATTACATTATACAAATAACAATATCGTTTGAGCCAATAGACAAAAGCCAAAATGTTAGTTGAAGCAACGAATGCCTTCCAATCAAACGGGATAAAGTTTTATATAAAGAAGACTCGTCGGGTCCGTAAAAAATTTGAGCAAGGGCGGATTTAATATAAGGCATCTAAAGCTGTAAAGCCTCAATTCGGGAGGGACTTTCCAGTTATATGTTCCAGTTACATTCCAGAAAACGATATTGGTTTAGTTTGAACATTATCGGATGTAACATGTAGATTCTAAAGCTGCAGGACCTTACATCGGGGCCTACATAAAAATAGGACTAATATTTTATTTTTTTAGGGTTTATTTTTAGCACATTATTAGGTTCTACTCGTATGCTAGTTTGGGTATGGTCGGATTTAATTTGTAGATTTTAAACCGTTAGGAACTCAAAATGACGGCTATTTCTGGGGGGCTTTAAGAGGTTCTATTTCCCTAGGATTGCATACAGATCGCTTATAATTATCTATGATAATCTTTACGTAGATCGGGCTTAGTGTTCGTTTAGTTGCCTTGTACCACAGTGTAATAATTGATTTAAAATTTTATCATGCAGTGCCAGCAGGACTTTGTGTCGGTCGAAAAAAAATCCTATAGACGCAAAAGTACAACAAGTGAGAATTTTAATGACCAGATTAGAAAAAAACAACGTTGTTAAGTTAAGTTCGGCCAAGCCGAACCTTATTATAAAAAGGCAAAAAAATGCTTTTTCGTGCCATGGGTCGGTCTCTGACAAAATTTAAAATTTCTCTTTTTTGGATTCGTAGCCAAACTTGCTTTAATTTTAGTATTCATATGCCCCTATCGACCATTGATCAGCGTTTTAAACATGCGGGACATTTTTTGGGCCATTTTATGACCATTCGTCATCTTCATACAAAATTAATGATCCTAGGTTGACTCGTTTGACCACAGACATAGGGATGGACATTGCCAGATTTACATTGTTTTCGTGGTGTTGCAAACAGAATGACATATTTAATATACCATCCACCCTGCATTGGATGGTATACACATTTAATTAACGAATGGCTGCATCGACTTTGCTGGTAGTATTTTAAGCGGTCAGGGCAGTATTTGATGACTGAGCAAAATCTATATGCGACTTTTGACCTCGAGTGGTTGGCTTGTCAACCCAAGCAAAGCACTTCATGTACTTCAAAAAAAAATTTACGGATGCGGACTATTTTCGCTCCAAAGTGTCCAATCGAATTTGGTTTTTATGTCCAAGCCCGAAAGTAGGTTTCCTAAAAAACTGTCTACACCTGACATGCCGGCTTATCTGATTTTTTTGACGCGGGTTTTCTGTTTTTTTTTTGATTATTTTCTGTAAAATCAAATGAAATTCATAATATACAAGTACGAAAAACGTAAATATCAAAAATATGTAAGCTGGACCGGACCCATCATTAAGTGTACTGTACGGCTCAGTATCACCAGTTGATTTGATTTTACGATATCTTTCTGTCCGTTCATCCGTCCATCTTCTTTCTTTCTAAAGCTTGTTTTCAACCGAAAGGTCGAAATTGTTGTCCGATCTTTATGAAATTTGCAAAAGTAAGTTTTTTGGTCTCATGAAAATCCGAATATATGTTCAACCGCTTTTATGTCCTTAATTCTAGAAGCCGCATAGTTCAGCCAATATTGATGAAATTTGGTATAGTTTATGACGATTAATCAATAATCAGCTCAGACTAAAATGGGTCATACCGGTCCACGTTTTAATAGAGCCCCAGTACAAAGATCTCTCCCGATATAATATACAACCGCTCTAGAGCATATGTTTTAATTCCGATTTCAATCAAATTTACTATGGTATACGAGGGCGACCGCAAAACTAACTGGCCTGGCACATTTTCTGTTTTACGAGCAACTTTTTTTTTTGTTTTTTAAAAGCAATCTTTTATAAGCCATCTGTCAAAATTTCCGAAATATTTAATGATTATTTTCTTTGTTACAGGTGATTGAAGTAAACAAGTTTTATAATGTTTGAAAAAAGGAAAATAAAGAGTTTCGTGCGGTAATTAAACGCTTTTATATGAAAGGTTATACGCCACTAGCAATCAAAGATGAATTGGATTCTGTTCATGGTGATAATGCACCATCATACTCCACCGTGAAATCCTGGGTTCAACAATTTAAAATGGGTCCTTCAAGTACGGAAGATGAACAACGCTCTGGAAGACCGAAAACTGCGACTACTATTGAAAACATTAGAAAAATATTTAATGAAGTGACTAAAGACAGACGAATAAAGCTCAGAGAACTTGCTGATATTGTTAAAATACACGAAAAACAAGTTTGGAGTATTTTACATGATGAACTCCACATGAAAAAGCTATCCGCGAGATGGGTGCCGCGTTTGTTGACTTTTCCCCAAAAAATCGCCCGTTGGACCCTTTCCGAGGAGCTCTTAGCGATTTATCAGCGTAATCCAATAGAGTTCTTGCGCCGATTCATAACTGTTGATGAAACATGGATCCATCACTACATCCCAGAATGCAAAGAACAGTCAAAACAATGGATAGAAGCTGGTAAAAGTGGTCCCAAGAAGGCGAAAGCTGTTAAGTCAGCAGGAAAAGTAATGGCCACAGTATTTTGGAATGCAAGGGGTATAATATTAATTGATTATCTTGAGAAAGGAAAAACTATAAATAGTGAATATTATTGTGCATTATTGGATCGGTTGAGTGAAGAAATGAAGATAAAACGCATTTAGAAAAAAAAGTTCTTTTTCATCAAGATAATGCTCCTTCACACACTGCATTTTTAACTCAACAAAAACTGGCCGAATTACGATTTGAAATTGCTCCGCATCCACCATATAGTCCAGATTTAGCTCCTTCTGATTATTTCTTGCTTCCAAATTTAAAAAAATTTCTCGGTGGCAAACAATTTTCGTCCAATAGCGAGGTTATTGCTGAAACTGAGGCATATTTTGAAGGTCTTGAAAAATCTTATTTTTCGGATGGAATTAAAAAACTTGAAAAACGTTTGATGAAGTGTATTGAGTTGGAAGGAGATTATGTTGAAAAATAAATAATAATAATTCCAAAAAACGGTTCTTTTTATGTTAGGCCAGTTACTTTTGCGGTCGCTCGTATTTCGATTGACATACCACTAATTTTGGACTAATATGAGCCATAAAGGTTTATTTGTTGATAAAGTCCCCGTAAAAATTGTCTGGCTTCCCATAAACATGGACATATGGCTTTAAAATAACTATATAAATTTCTACATAAAACAAACATTATTTTTGCAGTTTGACTAAATTTGGGTGACGGTCCCCATGCCCGAAAGTCTGACTAATTTAAACATCGGCATATGGGTACCAAATTTAAAATTTTAAATCTGTTCAAATTTAGGGCAGCGCACCATCATTACTTAACTTCTGATTTACAATATGATTTGCATTTTTATGCAAAAGACTAAAACTGGAAAGTTATTTAATCATATAATATCCATTAGCCGTTTAGAGCCGACGTTAAACAGTGGGTGCTGGTCAGTAAGAAACTTTTTCTTAAACCTTAATAGGATGTTGTGGAAATTAACTATTTAATGCCTGATACTTTACGAGTAAGATATGTTTTTTTTTCTATCATAGTTACAGAGTAAAAATATATACATTTCATTAATAACTTATTTTGAGTTTTTACATGCAGTATTGCAGCAAATAAGGCTTATAATATATTAAAAATTATCCTTGTATAGAACAATTTAAGGGAAAAGATAGGAAAAACCTTTAATATGTTAAAGAAATTTTGAGTACACCATTTCATTTCATCTTCTTTCCAGAAGATGATAAAATGGTTATACGTACAAATGTCTTATTAAGTCTATTACTGATGCTCTACATTTGGCTGAAAATCTTAGTGTAATTTCATTAAAAATTTGTGTTAATAATTTATGACTAAATTTGCTATGTAAACGATTCGTTGGATATCGTCTTGGTGGATTATGGATGCATTTCAAGTTTTTGTTTTGTATTATTTGGAGTTTTATAAGCTTCGATGTAGCAGCCTTTATTGACTAGACTTGACATCCGTAGGTAAGAATTGGTCTGATACACATATTATAGATCAAAATATTATTTTTATACCCGCACCACATAGTGGTATGGGGTATAATGGCTTAGTGCTTGCGTTTGTAACATATCGAAGGAATCGAGTTCGAATACCGTCTGGCTGGCTGGATGTAAAGATGTCCATCTATTCTTGTAATCAAAGTACAGGTCGCATTTATGCACCGATCTTGATGAAACTTGGCATGTGGTAATATATTGGGACAAGGACGCTATTGAATTTGGTTCAAATCGGAGCACTTTTTGATAGACCTCCCATACAAAGGAACTCCCGGATTTGGTCCAAATCCAGTTGATGTCGCGTGTATTGGTCAACAAATTAAAAAAATATGCCATTCGATGTAGAACTGACCACAAAATGTAAAAAAAATAGTTGGACCCGCCTCTCGGACCTACGGGGCCTTCAGAACCCAAAAAATGGACCCATGATTTTAAATATAAGTGTGACCCCTTAAATGAAAGGAAATTATCTTACAATTTTAAATACAGAAAAAAATTCGACCTGTTTGGGCCCCAGGGTCCATTAGGAGGGTCCAAAAGTTTCGGTTTACCCGGATTTTAGTGTGACCCCTCAAATGACAGGGAATTGCCTCAGGACAAGCCAAATGATTTATCTCGTCCGTGGGAGGGCACAGGGTCCGAAAACAAGGTATGAAAATGTGGACCAACTATAATTGTTATACCCTCACCTCATAGTGGTATGGGGTATAAAGGCTTAGTGCTTGCGTGATAGATACAGATAGAAATAGCGACGAGTGCTTTCGATTAACAGGAGACTTAATCACATTTATAGTGGTGCGGGTATCATAGAGTCGGCCACGCCCGACTATAGCACTTACTTACTTGTTATAGCTTAATTTTGATTTATTTTGATTATTTATCAGTGGATATAAAGCACGTCCACATTTAATAGCTTTTTCGCAAATATGAGCGATATGATCTTTAAATGTAAGTTTTTTTTTATCAAATATTACACCCAGATATTTGACTGAATCTTCGAGAGGAATATTTTCTCCTTGAACAGACAACGTTAAACTTGGAGTTCTTTTTGAAGATTTATTAAATGGGAAAATTATCGCCATAGTGTTCGCAGAGTTTATCTTGATTTCCCATCTATCGAAGTATTTTTGAGAAACTGTAATGGCTTTTTTCATGTTCTTGACAAAAGCATTTGAAACCTTTCCTGTTACGATTAAAGCAGAATCATACGCAAAAAATGCAGCCTTTTGGTTTTTTGGTATTTTAAAGTCCGATGTAAAAATTGAATATAAGTGCGGTGATAGTAATGACCCCTGAGGCACACCGGCTGGGATTAGTCTTTGTGTGGAAAAACCTTCACCCACAGTTACCACAAATGATCTTTCACAAAGAAAGCCTTTTTATTATTTTCTGCAAATATACTGGATAACCAAACTGGTTCATTTTAAAAATAAGGCCATTGTGCCAAATGGAATCGAATGCCTTTTCTATGTCTAAAAACACAACTCCAGTGGACTTTCGGTTTTGTTTGTTGGATTCAATATAGTTATATACTCTTTTCAGCTGGTGAATAGTTGAGTGAACTTTACGAGTAAGATATTGATCTGTAAAGCCACGCAAAAAATATACCGATTTTCTTACAGCATCTCTGTGAGCGCAGTGAATACTCCAAAATAAATGTCCACTGTAAATAATTTTGTCTACGACTATTGCTTACTATTTATTGCTTCTTTTATAATGAATGTGAATAACATAAATAAAAAAGTAAAAGTAAATATTCGCGTTTGCTCCACTATAACTGGAAACTTAGATTCTTGATAATATTTTTGTCGAAAAATATATATAACGTGACCTAACACGTGGTAGACGCTCTGATGGTAAACACAAAATATTTAAAATATCCTACACACTGCACTAGCTATCTCGATAAACCAGATTAAGCATATCGAAAGTATATTTTTGTTTCTAACTTATAAGAAGGACCTTGAGAACTGAATAAAAACAATTTGCAAAACCAAAGAACAAACAATAAATAATGCATATTTTGATTTAGTGATGTTATACTTGAAGTATGTATCGGTTGACTGAATTTCATTTATTGGCTGCAGCTTGTTCATGTGGGAATACTACGAGTATTGATAGAAATGAATGTTTTGTTAATTTAATGTTAATTTTATGCGAATATCGTATTAGACGTATTCGATTTTTGTACATCATCTGGCTAAATTTTGATGATGTTGGCACACTTACCAACATCTTGTAGGAGTGTTTTTTTTTACCCTCCACCGAAGTGTGGATGGTATATTAAATTTGTCATTCCGTTTGCAATACCATGAAATATTGATCGGAGGCCCTATAAAGTATATATGTGACAGCGCATTGAGAAAGGGACCTAAGGGTAAAAAAATCAAATTAATTTTTTTTTCTTTTTTTTTTGATGCGGACAACATCTGAGCATCGAATGAGACCGATCCCATGCCCCAAAAGTGCGATACAAATTGTACGTCGGTAAAGTCAGGCTTATGTCCAGTCAATGTACAGAGGGCCGCAAGTGCGGTCATTTGTTCTATGGACCTATTTCCGGCTTTTAGGTCAGATTTGTGGAACAAGATTCTTGTCTTAAGTTTTGGAAATCCTGGGTTCAACAATTTAAAATGGGTCGTTCAAGTACGGAAGATGAACAACGCTCTGGAAAACCGAAAACTGCTACTACGAGTACTATTGAAAACGTTAGAAAAATATTTAATGAAGTGACTAAAGATAGACGAATAAAGCTCAGAGAACTTGCTGATACTGTTAAAATACACGAAAAACAAGTTTGGAGTATTTTACATGATGAACTCCACATGAAAAAGCTATCCTCAGGATGGGTGCCGCGTTTGTTGACTTTCCCCAAAAAATCGTCCGTTGGACCAATTCCGAGGAGGTTTTAGCGATTTATCAGCGTAATCGAATGAGACCGATCCCATGCCCCAAAAGTGTTCCCTCCCAGAGATATGCGCGTTTTATGAAAGTGAAGTCGACGATTCTAAGCGCAAATAGAAAGGGACCTAATCTTTAAAATGGCTCTCCTGAGCAAAACTATTCATCAACTTTTAATTTTTTTTTTGATGTGGACAACATCTGAGCATCGAATGAGACCGATCCCATGCCCCAAAAGTGTTCCCATCCAGAGATATGCGCGTTTTATGAAAGTGAAGTCGACGATTCTAACCGCAAATAGAAAGGGACCTAATCTTTAAAATGGCTCTCCTGAACAAGACTGGTTTTTAACCTTAGGGGCCTTTCTATTTTGCGCGTCACTAAGGCGATCTAGCCATGTTCGTTCGTCCCTCACTGTGTCTGTTTAAGGCACAATATCAGTCGAACTAGAGTGTCTTAAACCGAAAACCAGCATTTCGGATTTTATGTCAAAACCCGCCAGTCGGTTTCTCAAAAATAGCTTAAACCTGACATGTCGGTTAACCCTGGTTTTTGTGGTCGGGTTTCCAGTTTTCGGTTTCTTTGGTTTTTGTATGTAATATCAAAGAAATTTCATAGTATTCAAGTACGAAATACGTAAATATCAAAAGTATTTAAGCAATATCCACCTTTAGTATATCGCTCGACTAAGAATCACCAGTTGATTTGATTTAACGATATCTGCCTCCGTCCATTCGTCAGTCTGCTGTATTTCTAAAGCTTTTTTTTCCAACTACAGGTCGCAATTGTTGTCCGATATTCATGAGTTTTTTGATTTTTTATGAAAAATATGTTAAAATTTGGATATAGCTTTCACAAATATGTTCAATTGATTTTATGTCTTTAGCTATAGAAGCAGCATAGTACATCCAATATAGTAGAAATTCGGTACAGTTCGTTATGTCGATTAGTAATCACATCAGATAAAAATGGGTGATACCGGTCTACGATTTAATATAGCCCAGTGCAATTTTCTCTCCCGATAAAATATACAACCGCTCCAGAAAATCCATTATAATTCCGATTTCAATCAAATTTGGTATGGTACGAGTATATTTCGATTGACAAAAACTAATTTTGGACTGATTTGCGTCTTATAGGATCATTTCGGATATAGCTGTCTAGGGGCCCAAATCATAAAGGACATAAAATCTGACCAATTTAAACATGGACGGTTATATCTAACCTTATTTTTGAAATCTGATTAAATTTGTAGCTGTTATATGACACTATTACTATACTTCTGATTCGGAAAATAATTTTTATTTTAGGCAAGAGACTAAAAGCGGAATGTCGGCTAATGCCTGGTTTTTACTTTAAAAAACCCTACGCAGTTTTTTTCTAAAAACCCCGATATTTTTGACACTCTAAATAGAAGGCATTAACCCAGTATCCTTTCATAATGATGGCTTATGATCATACGCTGTTTGGGAATTTAAATGAGCGAAATCAGCTAAGGGGGAAAAAAGTTCCCCTTAAAGGGACTAAAGGTAGCACGAAAAAGTACACATTTTTGATCATTTGTAAAATGTGTACTGTTAGTTAGAAGTACTAAATATCTCATGTGATCCAAAAAAGTCTTGCATAGTCAAAACGGGCGATTAGCAGTCAATATGGACATATGGGTACACAAATAAAGCCAATTTTGGTTTTAATTCAAATATAAAGTAACTTTTGGGAGAGATAATTGATAGACCCACCATAAGCCGAAAGGGCCCTAAAAATGTATATTTTTTATTTATTTTTTGCGCTTAAGTAGCGTACAGACAATGAAGACTATATAAAGTTCGACCAGACCGAACTTTACGATTTTTTACTTGTTTTATCTTCTAATAGTTATAGAAAATTAAAGTCATCACATACACCTTTTTGGTTAGCGGCACTAGAAGTTAATCTAAAAATTGTTTTAAAATATAAGTAGCCCAACGGCAATATTTTAAAGCATTGGTTACTTTGTTGATACTTCGATTTATAAGAAGATATATTTTTATATGTACCCTCATCCTACACGCAGAGAAAAGATATGGTTACACTATGGTTACCGCAACAATTATATGTTCTCTACAATAAAAACATGTTCGTCGCAACAATAGTATTGTTTTTTGAATTTCATTTTGGCAACAGTATGATTGCGACAATATTACTATTGTTGAAATGTAACAATAGTATTATTGTCAAATTTAGAAGTAAACATATGGTTGTAGGAACTCTATAAACATGGTTGGTACAACAAAATTATTGTTTTTTAAAATTTACGTTAACAATAATATGATAACGGCAATCATACAGTATGGTTGCGACTATGAACAAAACAAAACAGGTTTTATAGAGCATACATGTATGTGTGCGCGTATGTTTTTTTGATATACAAAAAAACACTTACACACGATACAGTGAATGGTTGTTGTTCATTAAAAAACAACAACAATCGGAATGTAGTTCGAGGGATTTTTATTGTGTTTATTTTGTTCGGTGAAATACTCTAATACCGATTGGTTCTCGTTTATTTAAAATCTGCCTGCACTTAAGTATATAGCCATTGATTATGGTTTAATCACATCCGTTACTTGGTGTCTACGGATGGTGAAGTAGCATTCACCCCTGCTGGCAACTAAAAGTATTTTCGACTGCCGTTGGAATATAAATTTTTGTTTCTTAAACGAAATGTTCAATAAAAACATGGCCTCAAATCTGGCTATGAACTAATTGTAATGCAATTTTAAATTACTTGCTTGATAAAAAATCTATTTTTGAATAACAACACCCAATCCTAATAAATAATTTTGGCGATCATAGTATGGTTGATTGAATAATACTATGGTTGTACGGATAAAAGCATGGTTGCGTGTGAATCACACTATGGTTGTGAGGATCATACTATGGATGTATAAGAAAAATACTATGGTTGTGAGGATCATAATATGGTTGTGGCGATAATAGTATGGTTGAGTGTGAATCATACTATTGTTGTGAAGATCATAGTATGGTTAAGTGTAAATCATACTTTTGTTGTGGAGATCATAATATGGTTGAGTGTGAATCATACTATGGTTGTGGGGATCATAGTATGGTTATGTGTGAATCATACTATTGTTGTGAGGATCATAATATTGTTGTGCCACAACCATATACCCAACAACAGTATGATCCTCTTTGAATATTGTTACCCCAACCATACTTTTTCTCTGCGTGTATTGGGTAAGAATGTATATATGTTACAGCACATAGAGAAAGAAACATAAGAGTAAAAAAAAAACAATTTTAATTTTTTCTTTTTTTGATGTGGACAACATCTGAGCATCGAATGAGATCGATCCCATGCCCCAAAGTTTTCCCTCCCAGAGATATGCGCGTTATATGAAAGTGAAGTCGACGATCACATATGATCATTTGTTGTTACCCCAAGTTTGAACGTAGAATACTCATACAAATCGAACGAGATTAATTTGAGAACGGCGGGATGTCCTGCTACGACGGTAATTAAAGAAAGAAGAAAATCAGAAACATTTTTTTTTAATAAACTAAACCTTTAAAGTGTAGGAGATATTTACAATATATACGAGTAAGTAATTAATTCCGTTACTATTACTACGCTACTTACTTACTGTTACTACGCTACTGAAGCCCAAGAAAAACGTTCTATTTTTGGGTCCTTTCGGCTGAAGCGTCTGACCCTAATCCCAGCCAAACACCACCATGCGGGCAGTTCTTAGGGCCACATGAGCCAAAACGTCCACCAACTTTACCCTTTTTTAAGGTTTAAGTGAGTTCTAACTTACAGTAGCCAGTTGAACCTTTTGTCGTCTGCAATAAATTATGAGTTTTATAGAAAATACTTAACAAGGTGTTCTCCTTTCCGAGGTACCTTTGCTTTCTAATACAACAACAACAAAAACAAAACCGGAAAACTCTACAGCAAAAAAAAACGGGTAAACCGACATGTCGCGTATTAGCTTTTATTGAAAATCCGACTATCGGGTTTGGATATAAAGTCCGGTATGTCGGTCGGCTTTGCCATTTCACAAACAATTTCTGTTTAGCTCGTTTGTTTTATTTCGGTCTGTTGCTTTTACACATTGAACAGGGATTAAACCGGCTCAAGACCTCTTGCTTCTATATTTAAATAGAAGACAAGTTTTTAACAAAATGACAAAGTGACATTGATTTTCGTGGCTGCACACTAATTTTATCCTGATTTCGGGTCCGTGGCAACCCTCTTCAGAAAGCCTTGCTGCAATTGTTGAAAGTAAAACCGAACTCTATAAGGCCAGGCTCTCCCCAAACGAATGAGAACTACTGTTGCAAACCTTACATTTCAAGTTTTCTTCACACAATTGCCCACGAAAATACAACTCACTCTTGCCACCTCTAAAGAGACTCCACATCGAGAGCCATCAATAGATTTCTTTTACAACGTGTGTGTGTTGTAAAAAATTTCTTTAAAAATATTTAATTGTTTCCCCGTTGTTTCTTGAAGGAGGAATGTAAAAACTGTTTGAGCTTTGTACAGGATGGTTCAAACAGGACTGAAGGGTTCACCAAAAAGGCTACGAAGAAGTTTCATTGTGGATCTTGCTCAGTGGCTTTATCTTGCTGGAACCATAAGTTACGATTACTCTAAACTTGTGGATGCAAACAATTTTTAATGTACTCGTATTGCTTCCGTAATTTAATCGCAATAAAAAGCAGTGGATACAAATACTGCTGATAGACTAACTCAAGGATGGAAAGTAAATAACCTAGCCACTCCCATTTCCGTACCACCGCGTAATTGCTCCACTTCGCTTCTTTATACTCGTAATTTTCTTGAGCAATGTCACTGAGATGCTTTGAATGATCTATGGGTGAGGGTGTATATTAGTCAACCCAACTGACTGGAACTTGCCGCAGTTGTTTTTAATACTGTGAAGGGTATCCCAAAGTTCACCTTCACCAAATATTCTTTTTCTGCAACCGCTTGTAGTTGTCATTTTTATGGCTTTGTTTCGTTTAAAATATTTTTGATAAATTAACACAAGGATGAAAAGAAAATTACCTAGCCACACCCATTTTTCCTATCCTCGCGTTATAGCTCTTTTTCGACCCTTCAGAATTTTAATGAGCAATGTCCCAGATATTCTTTGAACGATCTCTAGGTAAGGGTGTTTATAAGTTTACCCAACTGATTGAAACATGCCCCAGTTTTTTTAAAATATTGAGCAGGGTATTCCAAAGTTCACCTTTACCAAACATACTTTTTCTATGACTGCTTAGTTGTTGTTATTTTTACTGTATGGCATTGTTTCGTCGCCCAAAACCGACAAATTTATTGTTACCGTTTTTTGCTTTCGTATTTTTTTTATCATTATCATTTTATCTGCCTTTTTCTCAATGTTTTATAATTTTTTTTTAGTTCCGACTGGAACTAAATCATTATCACCACAATAATCGCAGCAGACCGACGTCGTCATCATTATGATGATCATGATCAGTCATAGAATGAAATGTGTTGTTCGTTCGTTGTTGTGTTGGATTTCAGTCTCAAAAGTGCAGCAGACAAAGCAACATCGGGAAATCAACACCAAAATCCACATTCGAAATAATAACCAACCACTAGATGCTAGACACTAGCCATACAATAACAAAAATTAAATTACTTTTCTTTATTACTTTTTACCGGTTACTTCGTATCGTACGTAAATACTTGTACTCGTACTCCGGCGTCTGCGTCTAATGTAAAATAAAGCATTTCTAAACAAACGTGTCTTGAACGGGGCTCTGCTTTTCGCGCACACAAATCACATCGAAATCAAGCGGTGGCTGCGCTGCGTCTGCGCAAACGTCTTCCGCGCGCCTCCAGTGTGAATTCATGATTCAAAACAAACAGTGAAAAAATATATGCCGCTGGCATTGTGCTTGAACTACAAGTATTTGCGAGCTTCATTCATGTGAGTTGTAATTGTTTGGCTGATGTGCTTGAATTTACCAAGAAATTATTAAACAATTTTGGGAATTTCCCCCCGCCCTATAATAATGGGAAGAAAGCAACATGTTTGTGTGCACATAAATAATGTAAAATTAACTACAATGAAGAAATGCTTGTGAGTGTATAATTTATAATGCATAATAATGCCGAAGTTTGTGGAGAAAATGCGTTGAAATGAAATAGAAAATTTTCGATTGAAAATACGGAAAAGCAAGTGTTTTTTTAATGCGTGAAAAACATTTTCCAAAATGTGAACTGTGAGACGATATTTATGCAAGCATCATTGATTTTCGTTAATAAAAGTGATTTACTTGGTTTTTGGCCAATATTGCTAAATATGCTTATTTTTTAAAGGGGCGAGTGAAATCTACAAATCTACTGTTTTTTTACGTCGCGTTTTTCTTCATTTCCGGTAGTCTGAAATCCATTGAAATATAGGGTGGGCGAATTTACATTTTAAATTTTAATTGGCTGCAAAGTAGTCATCATTTTTTCAAATTTCTGGTGTTATTGGGACGATTAAACTTGTCATTTAATTATGGAACACCATCCGATGCGTTTTCACTTCACCCAATAGGGTGACAATTTTTTTGGCAGGAGATGAAGAATTTTTACCGAAGAATCGTGTTTTCAGCTGAAGCTCATTTTCATCTCGGTGGCAATGTCAATAGCAAAATTGACGCATATGGGATTCAGAGAACCTCCTCGTGACTATTAAGAATGATATTGTGTTTTATTATAAAATGACAAAGTTTAACCAAAAATTTAAAATAGTTATCAGTACTTTTTTTTACAGCCGATTCAAATTTAATTTGTTAAATCGCCCACCCTGTACATGTGCAAAATTTACAAAAAGTGAATGCCATTACATTGTCGGTAAAAAAAGCCCTGAAATTTACTTTTGTGGATTTTGGATGTTTTTTTTTGAGAAAAAGCTTCAGTATACCTGAACCCCAAAGAGGTTCAATATGAGCTGCCAGTAATTAAAGTTAAAACATTTTAAAAAGTGTTATATTTTTTATTTATTTATTTGAAAGTTCCATCAATTATGTTATGCGTCGCATATGACATCGAATAAAAGGCCGCCAACACCGCAACGGGTGGCCTGCATACGAAACGTCTAGATTTCGATTTCAGTATACCTGAACCCCAAAGAGGTTCAAAAGGAGCTGCCAGTAATTAAAATTAAAACAATTTAAAAAGTGTTATATTTTTTATTTATTCATTTGAAAGATCCATCAATTATGTTATGCGCCGCATATGACATCGACTAAAAGGCCGCCAACACCGCAATGGGTGGCCTGCATTCGAAACGTCTAGATTTCGATTACTTGGACGTATAGATTATATAAAACCAGATACAAGAAACTCTATAAGCAAAGTACGTCCGAGTCCTTCGATGGATCGACTCAACAGAGATTATCTAATGTCCGTGCATGTCTGCACTAACGCTAATACCTAAGAGTTCTAAATGGATGTCCATCTAAAACACACGATATTAACTGTAAATAAAAGAAAATATTTTTAGAATATTATCTTAATATTTTTATTTAGATAAAAGAATCTATGTCAATTATGTCTGAAACAAAATATCAGCCAAATACTCGCCAAGGCTTCGGTGGCATACCTCTATTTGATGGTCTATATTTTCAATGACTCTGAGACATAATGAAGGTTCAATCTCGTTAATGTGCCGAATTATCTCATCCTTTAGTTCTTGAATTGCTTTTGGCTTATAGACGTATACTTTTTTTTTAAAATATACCCAACAAAAGAAGTCCAACGGTGTCAAATCACATGATCAGGGCGGCCTGGCAGAAGCTCCTTTAATCCATACAATTACATAATCCATCTCCTTACTAAAGTCGAATAGTATGAATAGTATTAAGATTATAAGAGAAATACAAATAGTTGGCACTGAAGTTACCAAAATGCGACGTGTAATAAAGGGTAATCCATCTAGAGGTATTTTTTCAGAACAAAAAAAATATAAAAATTCAAATCAACTGTGGAATCTTTATTGGAAATTTAAAAGGACATTTTATGGCATATACTTTTTGAAAATAATTACCTTCAAATGTTGGCAACTGTATTAGGGAAATGAGCGTTCGGTGAGAAACGGGAAGATCCGCTGTTTTCGACCATAATTTTGTTCATTGATGAGGCCCATTTCTGGCTCAACAACAAAGTATATAAACAAAATTGCCGCATATGGGCTGAAGAGCAACAAGAAGAGGTTCAAGAGGTGCCATTATACCTAGAGAAAACTGCGGTTTGGAGCGGTTTATAAGCTGGTGGAATCAATTTTTCAAAAATGGTGATGGCCGGAGCGTAACCGTAAATGGTGCTCGCTATCGCGCCATGATATCGATCTTTATGCTACCTGAAATTGAACATTGACGTATCGTTGCAGAAACAGTGTAGTTTCCATAAAAATTTCAACATGCTTAAACTTTTAAGATTTACAATTTAGGGCCAACATTTACGGTACCACAAACAAAACAATGAAATTCACAAATCTAAACAGGACAGGGATTCATAGGGCCCCAAAAATGTAGTTCTGTCAAACATGGATCTGCCTTCTACAGGCAGAAAAAAAGTATAATTGAGGTGACAACACTCAAAGAGTATCATACTATTGTTAGGTATATGATTGTGGCACAACCATATGATCATCCCTACAACAATAGTATGATTCACACACAACCGTACTATGATCCCCAAAACCATATTATGATCCTCACAACCATAGTATCTTCTACATACAACCATACTATGATCCTTACAATTGAGTATGATATGATGCAACTTCATCTCAAGTAAGGAACGTGATTAAACTATGATCAATGGCTACATAGTGCATTCAGAGTATTCTACAGTAGAAATTTAATACAATAAAAATCCCTCGAACTGCCTTCCGATTGTTGTTGTTTTTTATAATAGACAATAGACATTTGGTATACCAAAAAAACACAATATAACCCAAAATCAATATTTAAACAGAGGGTTATAAACTTAACTTAATGACAAATAATTGGGTGCCTAGCCACGCCCATTCTGGTACCTCCCAAACAAATGACATTTGTGCGTTGCAGATTAGATTCTATATCACCCTGTTTGTAAAATTCACTAAAATTATAAACATCGTAGTATTTTTATAACGGTTTTACTCTTACATATCAAAAAGGGGGTTGACACAATTGCAGCAGCATTACGCCCACTTTTTTGTTCTTGCAATATCTTTAGTGGTACTCATACGGTCTAACCCAAAATTATTACTTAAGACAACAATTATAAATTTAACTTGTTGACATATAATAAGATTTGTTGCCACTGGTACATCCCAAATAATCCCACTGTTTGAGTGCAGATTAGAATCCACATAACTTGTCACCCAGTGCGTAAAATTTGCTTTAATTGTAAACTTCATTATACTTTTATAATGACTTTATAAAAGTCTGCAAAATGAGTGAGTGACACTCTCCATTATGATACCTCCTGTCTAAACTGGCCATTCCGCCCAATTTGATATTAACATATTAATTTTTATACTTTTTAGTCGATTCGGCTGAAAATTAGTTATTAGCAAATCGAATGTAAGTTATACTAGCTGACAGAAATTTGTTGCCTTAGTCACGCCCCTTCCATCGCCTTTTACACACATACCTACTGTACTATTCGAGCGTAGATGAAACCCCATATTTCTTTTTCTTAATCGAGAATTTTTCTTGCATTTTGTTTTCTGCATCATTTTATTTTATCTTTGTATGCGCATAAAAAAAATGGATGCCACGCCTCATTTTGGCACCTGTCACTCAAGCTACCCTTTCCAGATTTCGATAAAAATTGATACTTCTCAGACAATGAAGGACGGATGGAAGAAAAATTTAAATTCATACTCGTATATGGGTGAGGATACATGACAGTCGGATCAACCGACTGAAACTTACGTGCAGAGAAAAAATATTGTTACGGCAACAATGATATGTTCTCTGCAACAAAAGTATGTTCGTCTCAACCATAGTATTGTTTTCTAAATATCATTTTGACAATAGTATGGTTGCGGCAATATTTAATTGTTGAAAAGTAACAATAGTATTATTGCCAGATTTAAAAATGGAAATATGGTTGTAGCAACAATGCTAATGAGTTTGCTGTTTTTTGTGTGTTTGTGTTACCACTCCAATACTATGATTTGTCACACAAATACTATGTTAACGGCGATGATTGTAATTTATGGTTTTTTTAATAGATGTTTTTATACTCGTATGTGAATTAAAATTTTTTAAACAAACTAGTTTGGATTTGGCCAACTGAAATATTTTACATTTCCTTTTATACACGGATTTTTTTCTGTTAAAACAAATCACTCCTATTTTTCTGAAATTAATATATTTTTATATACATAGTTTACTTCATAAAAATCTCTACTTAGTAGGGACATATATACTGTTACACATGTTTTATGCTGTAAAATAAAAAGCACTGACTGTTTTTGGACCAAATATTTTTTAATATATTTATTGATGTATATTGTATTCAAAAATAATCTACTTATTCGAAATGTCCGCCTTTTGCCTTATCACACGCCTTAAGTCGCACTGGCCAATCGTCAATAGCTGCACGAATCTCTTCTTTGGTTTGGCCACAGCTCGAACCAAAGCAGTCTTAAGAGATCCAATGTTGGGGTATCTTTTGTGACAAACCTTGTCCTCTAAAACCGCCCACATACTGTAATCCAATGGGTTTAAATCTGGACTGCCTAAGGGCCATTTTTCAGAGGAAATGAACGCTGGCAAATTGTTTCGAAGCCAGGCCTGGGAAGTTTTAGCCTTATGGACCATCGCAGAATCCTGCTTGAAAGTCCATGGCTGGTTTTGGAACAGGGAATTGTTAAGAGGCTTCACAACAGCTTCCAAAACGGTTTCTTGGTAACTTTTGGCCGATGATTTGACTCCTTGTTCGCAGAAATGCAGGTCAGTGACCCCATCGTAAGAGACACCCCACCAAACCATGACTGAAGCTGGGTGATGACCCTTTTCCACCCTTGGGATCAGTTCAGATGCTTCCTTAGATGACCGCGCATACACTCTATTATTTTGCTTGTTAAATTTTTCCTGAACGGTAAAAATCTTTTCATCGGTGAACAAAATTTTTCTGTGCAAGTTATCAGCGTGCTTCACCAAAAGACGTTTGCATTTTTCAATCCTATTTTTTTTAAAGCTGCAGTCAATAAAGTTTGAAAGCCCCAAGTCTTTTTTAATGATTCGACTCATGGAGTTTTGCGTGATATTCATCTTATGGGTCATGATTTTCTGTTTTCGGAGCGGATTTCTGTGAATTCTTGATTTTACGGCTTTAATGACATGCGGTGTTCGAAAAGAGCGTGGGCGGCCCGACCGGTGGCGGTCCTTTACATCTCCAGTCTCCTCAAACAGTTTTATGCATCGGTAGACGAACATGCGGCTAATACCTAGTGGGCAGAGCGTTTTGAAAATATCGCTGTTTTTCATTTTACACTTGAAAAGTGCTATTACAGCGATACGGTTCTCATTGTCTGATCACTCCATGAGGCAAGTTGAAATAATTTTAAAATCCCGTTACAGACTAACGCTATTGAGGTTTGCTTTCAAAACCCATATGACATTAACGGGGTAGTTCTGTTCTACTATTGAAATAGGCGTGTTCAATGTTGTAACAGTATTTATGTCCCTACTAAGTATTGTTGACAACACAACCCAATCCCAATAAATAATTTTTGAGATTACATTATGGTTGAGTGGGATCATAATATGGTTGTAGGGATCATAACATAATTGCGTGTGTTGTGAGGATCATAGTGTGGTTGTATGTGAAACATACTATGGTTGTGGGGATCATAGTTTGGTTGAGTGGCCATCATACTATAGTTGTGAGGATCACAGTATGGTTGTGTGTGAATAAACCTTTTGTTGTCAGGATCATAATATGTGACGCGCAAAATAGAAAGGGACCTAAGGTTGAAAACCAGTTTTGTGCAGGAGAGCCATTTTAAAGATTAGGTCCCTGTCTATTTGCGCTTAGAGTCGTCGACTTCACTTTCATAAAACGCGCATATCTCTGGGAGGGAACACTTTTGGGACATGGGATCGGTCTCATTCGATGCTCAGATGTTGTCCACACCAAAAAAAAGAAAAAAAAATGAAAATAGATTTTTTTTTACCCTTAGGTCCCTTTCTCTATGCGCTGGCACATACGGTTGTGGTGATCCTAGTATGGTTGTATGTGAATCATAGTATTGTGTCACAGCCATATACCCAACAATAATACGATGATCTTTAAATATTGTTATCCCAACCATACATTTTTTCTTCGTTTATACTTAAATTTTTTTATACATTTACCGAGTGTATACCTGAAATTACTACCATGATAGTTGTGCACTCTAACAAGACAGCGGCCCACAAACAAGATATACGAAGGCGACCGCAAAAGTAACTGGCCTAACATAAAAATAACCGTTTTTTTGGAATTATTATTATTTATTTTTCAACATAATCTCCTTCCAACTCAATGCACTTCATCACGTTTTTCAAGTTTTTTAATTCCATCCGAAAAATAAGATTTTCAGGACCTTCAAAATATGCCTCAGTTTCAGCAAAAACCTCGCTATTGGACGAACATTTTTTTCCACCGAAATTTTTTTTTAAATTTGGAAACAAGAAATAATCAGAAGGAGCTAAATCTGGACTATATGGTGGATGCGGAGCAATTCAAATCGTAATTCGGCCAGTTTTTGTTGAGTTAAAAATGCAGTGTGTGAAGTAGCATTATCTTGATGAAAAAGAACTTTTTTTTTTCTAAATGCGTTCGTTTTATCTTTATCTTCTACACTCAACCGATCCAATAATGCACAATAATATTCACTATTTATAGTTTTTTCTTTCTCAAGATAATCAATAAATATTATACCCCTTGCATATCAAAAATACTGTGGCCATTACTTTTCCTGCTGTCTTAACAGTTTTCGCCTTCTTGGGACCACTTTTACCAGCTTCTATCCATTGTTTTGACTGTTCTTTGCATTCTGGGATGTGGTGATGGATCCATGTTTCATCAACAGTTGTGAATCGGCGCAAGAACTCTATTAGATTACGCTGATAAATCGCTAAAAGCTCCTCGGAATTGGTCCAACGGACGATTTTTTGGGGCAAAGTCAACAAAGGCGGCACCCATCTTGCGGATAGCTTTTCATGTAGAGTTTATCGTGTAAAATACTCCAAACTTGTTTTTCGTGTATTTTAACAATATCAGCAAGTTCTCTGAGCTTTATTCGTCTATCTTTAGTCACTTCAATAAATATTTTTCTAATGTTTTCAATAGTAGTAGCAGTTTTCGGTCTTCCAGAGCATTTTTCATCTTCCGTACTTGAAGGACCCAATTTAAATTGTTGAACCCAGGATTTCACGTGGAGTATGATGGTGCATTATCACCATGAACAGAATCCAATTCATCTTTGATTAATTGTGTCGTATAACCTTTCATATAAAAGCGTTTAATTACCGCACGAAACTCTTTATTTTCCATTTTTCAAAAATTATAAAACTTGTTTACTTCAATCACCTGTAACAAAGAAAATAATCATTAAATATTTCGGAAATTTTGACAGATGGCTTATAAAATATTGCTTTTAAAAAAACAAAACAAAAAAAGTTGCTAGTAAAACAGAAAATGTGCCAGGCCAGTTAGTTTTGCGGTCGCCCTCGTATGTGCAGTCCAGACATATGGGTATTCAAAACTAATCAGAAAAGTTCTCACAAAAAAAACGATTTGACAAAATAAGGGGGATCCTAATACGGTTTAACATTTTGAATTTAATATTTGCATTACATTATGTTCTCCTGTGGAAAATTATAACTCCATAGGAGAACATAATGTAATGCAAATATTAAATTCAAAATGTTAAACTTTTAAAAACATTTATATTTATATAACGAAATAGGGAATCTGTTATATTCTTACATAAACGAACACAATGTAAGGTAAATATTAAATTCTAACAACTTTTTAAAGAACATTTTTTGAAAACGATTATGAGTATGTTGTCAAAATGATGTGACAGATGTATACTTTAACAACCGGTGTTGCCCAGTTGACCATGGCTAATTGTTTTTCGCATGATAT
This sequence comes from Hydrotaea diabolus, assembly GCA_963513945.1. Lineage (NCBI taxonomy): Eukaryota > Metazoa > Arthropoda > Insecta > Diptera > Muscidae > Hydrotaea > Hydrotaea diabolus. The sequence goes on from OY740719.1 coordinate 139,132,543, forward strand.
ACATTATATGAGCCTACACGTATTTAACACAAAAGTTTATACTAGAACCCATTACCGGCAGTTATTAAAATGTTAATTTTCTTTTTGTTATTTCAGAAATCAAAATTCGAAACAAACACCTTTCAAATGTGTGGCAAACAGAGTTGAACACTGGAACAAAGGCAGCAACACTACTTCAACCATCGAATCTAAAAACTAACAACTCTATAGCGGGCTAACAATAGCACAGCGTAAACTAAACGGGAAATGGCTTCGAATACAGATCTGGATACGCAAGTGACCATAGATGATCTGCCCATAACATTTAAGGTACGAGTACTACTCTGCATGATTCCAACAACCAGCAACAACATGAACGAAACGACAAAGATAAATATTGTCATCTGAATGTGTTCTAATTTGAAAATAATTTCGACCAGAAGTTACGCATGGTTACCCACCTTCTGTTGCGGAATTTGCTTTGCTTATACAAAGGCAAGAACTGTAAAAAAACCGTGTCTTTTACATCCGGTTATTCAAGCGGATGTAATGAAATAATGAAAAAACAAAATATTTTTTGTTCTAAGTGAAGCACCAGCGATTGATTAAAATTATAGGCAAATTGCTGTTGTTGTTGTTGGTTGTTTTGTATAACATTACAATATTTTATGAATTTTGGCCCCATTTCACACTTTATGATTTCTAATGTTAAGTGTTTTTTTCTCTTCCATCACTTACACACAGGTCAAATACATTGGCTCTGAAATTGCCCGTGGCCTCTGGGGCATCAAGTATACCCGCCGCCCTGTGGACTTAATGGTTGGCATAGCCAAAAATCTCCCGCCCAACAAAACATTGCCGCACTGCGAACTGAAAGTGTCCACCGATGGTGTGAGCATAGAAATCGTACAGCCCAAGGCCAGCCTAAACAGTTGGAGCTATCCCATCGATACGATATCGTATGGCGTGCAAGATCTAGTCTATACTCGGGTATTTGCTATGATTGTCGTTAAGGATGACTCGAGTGTTCATCCCTATGAGGTGCATGCCTTTGTATGCGACAGCCGGGCGATGGCCCGCAAGTTGACCTATGCTTTGGCCGCCGCATTCCAAGACTATTCACGGCGCGTCAAAGAAAATGGCGGTGAGGATTGTGATACAATAACACCGGTCCGGCAAAAGTTTGCCATTGATTTGAGATCTCCCGAAGAATTGGCTGAGGGTGTTGAAGATGAAACAGAGGCCTAGAGGGCACTTGTTTTTGGAGTTTTTTTTTTTGTTTTGTTTTTCTTTTGTACGTAATGTTGTCATAGTCCTATAGCTTGCCGTGGTAAATGTACCTTAAAAATAGGGTATCTACACCTTAAGTATTTAAGTATTGTGATGTCTAATATATTTTTAACATAATTTATATGCAAGTTGTTGAATGTAGATTTACTTTACACTATTGGATGAAGTATTTATTATGCTTCAAATTCTATTTGCAAGACTTTGACATATGCATCTGATAAGTCTTAATGTAAATAATAAGTTGATCTTTAGTAGATTTTGAAACGAGCAGACAATTCCTGTCCGTTTATCTATTAGGTTAGGACCAAATGCTTATTATGACTTTCCAAATCATTTAAGCCAAGTCCGTCTGTATTAAAGTGGGTCGATTTAGCCATCGATTATTCGATAGCTTTTGGCATGAGAAAAAAGTTCCACTACGACATATAAAAAAAAATTATTTTCGAGGCGACCAAATTATAATTTTTTTACTTTATCTAAACTTTTATTTTTAAGGTTTCTTAGTAGGTAATAAAAAAAACTATTTATTTTAAATATTATTGAAATACAATACATACAAATATACATTGCCAGATACAATACAATATAACCTATGAGCGCTTGAGAATAGCAATACGACTGAAAGAATCGTAGAGAATCGAATCAGTCGTATTTCTTTTCTCACGCTCATATGTTATATTTGTGGCATGTTTGTTTGTGGCAATATCACCTTGAAAAGTCAATATTTAACAAAAAATATTTTTTTTATTACCTACTAACAAAACATTACAAATAAAACTGAGAAAATGTCTAAAAACTGAAATTTTGGCGCCTCGAAAATGATTTTTTTGATATGTGGTAGTAGAATTTTTTTTTGTCATGCAAAAAGCTATCGAAAAATCGATGGCACAATATCGACAAATTTTTGTCCTTACAAGTCGCACCACCCTAATGTACATTGAGCTATTTTTTCAAGCCTGGCAAAAAAAACTTCTGGTATTATAACGGATACTTTTGGTTTTCGTACAAAATCTTGGGGATATACAATAAACAATTTGGGGGTTATAAACAAAATATCGACCGATTTGGGCTAGTATTAACACTCTCTCAACATGCACAGCAGAGTTTTTCCCCACAGAGCTTTTCCATTCGCCCAACATGCACAACGGTTAATTTGAGCAAGACCACAAGTAAAATGTGGCCCGTTGAGTGGCAAGACCTCAATTCAGGGGGGACGTTGCACTGGGGCTAAATATCCGGAAGGATCTATGTATTTGGGTTTTATCAAAATATCGATCGATATGGTGCAATTTCACCAGACTTGATTACTATTGATTGCGCAGCACCTGTTTGGTCGGCGACTGTGAGTACGACGCAGTGGAAGAAACTTCAGACTTGCCAGAATGCCGACCTTAGAACATCAACAGGGTGTCTTCTTAAGTCTTCTGAGGACCATCTACATGAGGAGACGAAGGTCCTTACCGTGCGCAGATACAATTTCCTGTTGTCGCAGCAGTCATCCTAACCACCATCCCTTGAACAGGTTGCCTCCACCCAGGCAGATCAGGTACGATCTTCATGATCTAGAGAGAGAGGTCCAGCGGTATAAGAGAGAACCTTTAGATCATCGAAACTATCAGGCAGGTTTAAACAACATTCACGACGATGATGTCGCAGTAGCAGTATCCAGCTACCGTGTGAATGTAGTGCTAGGGGAACATCCCCCGGATATTTCACCTGAGGAGAAGGTACTACCTCGGCAGACGCGCGTGGTTCTGGCGCAGCTGAGATTTGGATGGTGCAGCTGCCTCAATTCTTACTGGGCACGAATTGATGCTAACGTTCCGGACATCTGTCCCGCCTGCCATCTGCACCTCTTCAATTGTCCGGCCAAGCCCACTCAGCTGACCCCCAGGTCTCTGTGGACGCATCCAGTTCAAATGGCGCGTTTCCCTCACCTGGATATCGAAGCCGATCCCCCATAGACGAACAAGACTTCAAAATAAATATATTGCTGTTACAACAACAACATCTATTGATTACACGATCCCACGACAGCCAGTTCAATGCCCAGGATCGACCCGAAGTAGCAATTCTTCGGACAAGGGCTGTCACTCCGCAATTAATAATTTGCTGCTACAGCAAATTATTAATTGCTTATAACGTTTTTTAGAATTTATCTCCGAGAATTTCCTAAATGAATTTCCCGAAAATGGCACTGGATTTCCCGCGATTTTTTCGAGTTATCGACTCTATCAGAAAGTTAAAATTTTACTTTTTAAAGAATATTTTACATTCAATATAAAATATGCGAGCGAATTGGTAGGGATGTACTAAGATTTATTGTATGACAGCTGTAAGTCCTGAACTGAGCTCACCAAAGTGTTTCCGGCTTAAAAATAAGCAGGAAAACGTACGCGAAAAGAAAACTTTGCGTTGCATGCAAAATATAAGCAAGATTTTTTTTGTGTCTTTGTGAGCGATATGTTCTCAAATCGAAAGGTACCTTTATATGGAAACTAAATCAAAACATGCATCTTTATATACGAACTTTAATTGGGTTTGTCACTGACATAAAAGTGTATACTCGATGTAAGTGCAAACTTTCATCGAGATCGATGAATATCGGTTGATCAATCTAGAGGTATTTTTTCAAAATAAAAAAAAAACAAAACTTCAGATTAAGTGTGGAATCTTTATTGTTCATTCGAAAGGACATTTTATGTCATTTATTTTTTTGAATATAATTTACTTGTTGGCCGCAACTACGCCGTAGGGTGTCCGTTCCGAGGGTCCGATTTTGGTTTACTCGTTCGAGAATTTCGATTGGTATGGCCTTAATGACACACGTAATGTTGGCTTCCAAAACCTAAATCGTAGCTGGTTTGTCAGCATAGACTTAATTAGACTTAACGTAACCCCAAGGAAAAAAGCCTAAGGTGTGATATCTCACGATCTAGGCGGTCAACTCAAAGGTCCAAAACGTGAAATTTACTGCTTTTCGTAATGCCCTTTCACTAGATCCATTATTTGAGCAAGTTGCACCGTCCTGTTAAAACCAAGACTACGGGCTTCAATTTCAGATAGCAAAAAGTCCAATATCATGGCGCGATAGCGAGCACCACTCACGCTTACCTTCCGGCCATCATCATTTTTTAAAAAATATGGACCGATCATTCCGCCAGCCAATAAACCGCACCAAACCGTGGTTTTCTCTGGGTATCATGGAACCTCGTGAACCTCTTCTAGTTGCTCTTCAGACCAAACTCACGCGTAATCTGTGAAAAAAAACTATAAAAAAATACCTCTAGATTGATTACCCTTTATTTGTGATATGTACTTTGAGCACAACCAAATATTAGCTCGAAGACATAGCCGTCACAGTGTGCCACAGGGTTTAACAGTTACACCAGTAGGGTATAATTATTCAATTTATCGGGTCCTGTTGGCATTCAGAGGAAGATACTGGCCTTACTTTTTCAGCGATTGGTTTTTTTATGTTTTATTTTTTCTAAGCCATGCCTTAATGCAGCAACACTCCAACTGTAAGTTGGTTATTAAAAAAAATTATTTGTTGCTATTGCCAATTTTGGTACCAACGAGCAAATGTATGTCTGAGTACACCAATTAGTTGCATAAATAGGCGGTTCTTACAATTAATATTTCCACTGGCATAGCCATAATATAAGTTGTATGTACAAAAATACTGTCATATTTCTTACCTAATAGTAGGTTGAACCAAATTTCCTTCGAGATTACAGACATTTGGTAGTCAATCCCACGACAGTCGGTTCTATGGCCCGCATTTACCTGAAGAGCAAGCGTTCGATCAAGGGCTGTCACTCCGTTTGCCGCTACATCAACAACATTTAGTAGTTGCAACAGGAAGTCGGTTTTATGGACCGGATAGACCCGAAGAACAAGTCTTCGGTCAAGGGCTGTCACTCCGTTTGCCGCTACAACAACAATATTTAGTAGTTGCAACAAAAAGTCGGTTCTGTGGACCCGATTGACCCGAGGAGCAAGCCTTCGGTCAAGGATTGACACTCCGGTTTCCGCAACAACAACAACAACATTTGGTAGATGCAACAAAAACTAAAATTTCTTTTTTTCGTTTTTACTTTTTTTTTTGCAATTTGTTCATAAAAAATGTTTTTTCCTTATTGGCGATTTTCACTCTTCTCAGGTTTGGAAAATTTAAAAAGTGCGATTTAATTTTCCAACTTTGTCTAACTGTATCTCATACATTTTAGGAGCTACAAGTATTTCACTAAATATACTTTGGTTGTAGTATCTATTTTAAAAAATATCGATTTTGAAAAAAATATTAATTTGGACCAACATAACTTGTTTGCTTTTAAAGCCTTTTAAGAATGCAGTAAAATTTTGGAAAGGCAAAAAAGTTTCCATTTTTTGGGGGTAACTTTTGCTCCCTTGGAAGATGGCGTACAGTTAGTGAAAAAACTTTTTCTCCCTTGTAAGATAGCGTACAATTAGTGAAAAAAGTCAAATTTTCAGTACCAAAACGCGAATAGAAAGGTGAGAAATTTTCCTTTCTCCTAAAGCTAAATTGTATCCCAATCGGAGTTCATTTGCCAATGCGTATTTGCCCAAATACCTCTAAAAATGAAGCAAATCGAATCACTTCTTTGAGTGTTTTTTTTTGGCTCGTTGTGATCATTTGTGGTTATTATTTTTAAATTTTGCGAAAATTGGGCGAAAAATAGTTTAACATATGTACACGCAGAGAAAAGTTGTGGTTACCATATGGTCACCGCAACAATAATATGTTCTCTACAATAAAAGTATTATCGTGGCAACCATAGTATTGTTTTCTAAATTTTATTTTGACAACAGTTTGATTGCGGCAATAATAATATTGTTGAAATGTAACAATACTATTTTTGCTTAATTCAGAAATGATAATATGGTTGTAGCAATCATGTGAATATTGTTAATGCGACAAAAGTATTGTATAATATGATTACGGCAATCATACTGTATGGTTGAGGCTATGAACAAAGCATAACAGGTTTTAAAGACTATGTGTATGTGTTATTTGGTATACCAAAAAAACACACACACAATCGACGTATCGCATGGTTGTTGGTCATTATAAAAAACAAAAACAATCGGAAGGTAGTTCGAGGGATTTGTATTGTGTTTACTTTGTTCGGTGAATACTCTACTACCGACAGGTTCTCGTTTATTTAAAATCTGCCTGCACTTAAGTATAAGTATAGCCATTGATTATGGTTTAATCACATGTGTTACTTGCGGTCTAAGGATGATGAAGTAGCATTCACCCCTACTGGCAACTGAAAGTATTTCCGACTGCCGTTGGAATACGAGGGCGACCGCAAACATAACTGGCCTGGCACATTTTCTGTTTTACTAGCAACTTTTTTGTTTTTGTTTTTTAAAAGCAATCTCTTATAAGCCATCTGTCAAAATTTCCGAAATATTTAATGATTATGTTCTTTGTTACAGGTGATTGAAGGAAACAAGTTTAATAATTTTAGAAAAATGGAAAATAAAGAGTTTCGTGCGGTAATTAAACACTTTTATATGAAAGGTTATACGCCACAATTAATCAAAGATGAATTGGATTCTGTTCATGGTGATAATGCACCATCATACTCCACCGTGAAATCCTGGGTTCAACAATTTAAAATGGGTCCTTCAAGTACGGAAGATGAACAACGCTCTGGAAGACCGAAAACTGCTATTACTATTGAAAACATTAGAAAAATATTTAATGAAGTGACTAAAGATAGACGAATAAAGCTCAGAGAACTTGCTGATATTGTTGAAATACACGAAAAACAAGTTTGGAGTATTTTACATGAGAACTCCACATGAAAAAGCTATCCGCAAGGTGGGTGAAGCGTTTGTTGACTTTGCCCCAAAAAATCGTCCGTTGGATTAATTCCGAGGAGCTTTTAGTAACTGTTGATGAAACATGGATCCATCACTACATCCCAGAATGCAAAGAACAGTCAAAACAATGGATAGAAGCTGGTAAAAGTGGTTCAAGAAGGTGAAAACTGTTAAGTCAGCAGGAAAAGTAATGGCCACAGTGTTTTGGGATGCAAGGGGTATAATATTTATTGATTATCTTGAGAAAGAAAAAACTATAAATAGTGAATATTATTGTGCATTATTGGATCGATTAAGTGAAGAAATTGAGATAAAACGGCCGTATTTAGAAAAAAAAGTTCTTTTTCATCAAGATAAAGCTCCTTCACACACTGCATTTTTACCTTAACAAAAAGTGGCCGAATTACGATTTGAAATTGCTCCGCATCCACCATATAGTCCAGATTTAGCTCCTTCTGATTATTTCTTGTTTCCAAATTTAAAAACAATTCTCGGTGGCAAAAAAATTTCTTCCAATAGCGAGGTTATTGCTGAAACTGAGGCATATTTTGAAGGTCTTGAAAAATCTTATTTTTCGGATGGAATTAAAAAACTTGAAAGACGTTTGATGAAGTGTATTGAGTTGGAAGGAGATTATGTTGAAAAATAAATAATGATAATTCCAAAAAAATGGTTCTTTTTATGTTAGGCCAGTTACATTTGCGGTCGCCGTCGTATATAGTTTTGTTTCTTGAATGAAATGTTCGATAAAAATGGCTTTAAATGTGGCTATGAACTAATTGTAATGCAATTTAAAATAATTTACTTACTTGATAAAAATCTCTATTTTTGAATAAGAAGATTACCCAATCTTAATAAAAAAATTTGGGGATCATAGTATGGTTGAGTGTGAATCATACTATGGTTGTGAGAATCATACTATGGTTGTGTGATAAACATACTATGGTAGTGAGGCTCATAATATGTTTGTGGAGATAATAGTATGGTTGAGTGTGAATCATACTATTGTTGTGAGGATCATAGTATGGTTGTAGAGATCATAGTATGGTTGAGTGTGAATAATACTATGGTTGTGGGGATCATAGTATGGTTATTGTGAATCATATTTATGTTGTGGAGATCATAATATTGCTGCGCCATTTACCCAGCAATAGTATGATCCTCTTCGAATATTGTCACCCCAACCCTACTTTTTTTCTGCGTGTATTACATTTTCTTTATATAAGGTTCAACCTAACATTAGATAACTGCGTAACACCTTACCTTGAAAAATTTGAATATAAATAGATTCAGTCGTTTAGGAAAAAAATGTTTAACAAAATTTCCTCGAAATCCCGTGGCAATATACTGGACACAGTCATTCAAATTAAAAACAAAATATCGGGGTTTCCCGCGAGAAAATACCCAATATGCAAACTGTGGCGTGGGCTGTGGTTGAAAATGGAGCGCCATCCTGCTAAAACAAAAGTTCGTCTTAATCTAGGTGTTTCGATCTCCGCCCTCATAAAATGGTTCGAAATGAAATGGCATTTTCTGCAACTTTTGATTTTTTATAAAGAATACATGCTTAAATGCAAGCTCTTTTCCGTGATTGTCATATGATAGACACATGATTTTTGTTTTATGTTCAAATAAATACTTATATACGAGTCAATACGTCACCACTTCGCACATTTTGAAAAGACCGAAAAAAATAAAACCTTCTCTAAGAGTTTTTATTTCCAAAAACCTGATAGGTCATAAGTTAATATATGTTTATATCTAAGAACAATATCAATCCATCCACCTTGAAGTAATTTGTTTTATTAAATATTAAGTGAATTTAAATTATGTTCTATTCCATTCAAAAATCCTGAAACTACAAATACCTTTAATTTGTTTTCCTACCTAATATGAAAATAATCAAATTATGAATGAATTTAAAAGAAGTTTATGGATTATAAGATGTGTAGTAATTTTTGTTTTTAAATAGTCTAGCATTGTCGGAATGTGGCAAGAAGTGTTTATGAAACAAAATGTCACTTATGGATCCCTCTGATCTTCATACAGCTAAAAAATCCAAAGTTCAATAAATAAAACGTATTCAATGTTTGTAAATTGTATAACTTGCATCTCATTAAAACAAAAGTTGTTGGCCCCATAACGAAGACCATGTTAGCTGTCAGGTGTATTGATCCCACGGTAGGTCATGGTTGTACCTCGTTATGTCGTTACGCCAATTTCGAGTTAAGTTTGCGATTTGTATGTAACTTAGTTAATATATTAATTTAGATGATATGTACGTTGAAATTGGATATGCATTGCATTTCTGATGCCCTACACCACACAAAGAACTAGTAAAAATAAAAAAGTCAGTTAGGGACGAATATGCTGTACCCCGCATCGCTCTTTATATGCAGAAACCCAACCGAAATTAACTGTTAGTGTTGTCACGACCATAAGGCTTAACACGTGGACTGCTTTATATACTTCTTGCCTAATAATGAAAATGCGAATATTTATCATCAAAAATGATTTTATCGTTTTTCAAAGTATTCTCCAGCATGATTTATACACTTTTGCATGCGCTCAAACCAATTGTCAAAACACTTTTTCCACTCCGTTTGAGACACTCCCAAAACATGGTTTTTGAACGCTTCAACAGCATCTTCTGGCGACGAAAATCGTTGAACACTCCTTCTTTTATGTGCGGGAATAAAAAGAAGTCATTGGACCAAGTCAGGGCTGTACGCAGATGAACCATCAATAAAACGTTTTGGCCGGTCAAAAAGGCGATGGTTTGAGAAGATGTATGAGCGCTCGTATTGTCATGGTGCACAATGATTCTACTTCTCTTGGTTGTTTTTCGAATTTCTCCGAAGACTTCAGGTAAACAAATTGTGGTGTACCACTCAGAATTGACCGCCCTACAATGCTCAAGCGGAACAGTCGCCACATGTACAGTTTTGCCGAAGAAACAGGTTTCCATTTGCTTCGAAGTGCTTCTTCCACGAACAACTTTCGTTGGATTTGGCTCGCCTTCGAAGACCCACACGGTCTATTGCTGCTTTCTTTCGGGCTCATACGCATAGATCCATGATTCGTCACCTGGGACGATCTTATAAACGTCTTTCGAAGCACCGCGATCGTATTTTTTCAAAATTTCTTTGCACCAATCGACACGAGCCTTTTTTGAGCGATTGTACTTAGTAGGGACATAAATACTGTTACAACATTGAACACACATATTTCAATAGTAAACTGAACATACCCCGTTAATGCCATATGGGTTTAGAAAGCCTACCTTTATAGCGTTAGTCTATAACGGGATTTTAAAATTGTTTCAACTTTCATCATGGAGTGGTCAGATAATGAGAATCGTATCGCTGAAATAGCGCTTTTTAAGAGTGAAATGGAAAAAAGCGATATTTTCAAAATGCTCCGGCCACTAGGGATTAGCCGCATGTTCGTCTACCGATGTATAAATCTGTTTCAGGAGACTGGAGATGTAAAAGACCGCCACCGGTCGGGCCGCCCACGCTCTGTTCGAACACCGCATTTCATCAAAGCCGTTGAAGCAAGAATTCACAGAAATCCGCTCCGAAAACAGAAAATCATGGCCTGTGAGATGAATATCACGCAAAAGTCCATGGGTCGAATCATTAAAAAAGACTTGGGACTTAAGGCTTTCAAACGACGTGCCGGACATTTATTGACTGCAGCTTTAAAAAAAAGGATTGAAAAATGCAAACGTGTTTTACTGAAGCACGCTGATAACTTGCACAGAAAAATTTTGTTCACTGATGAAAAAAGTTTTACCGTTCAGGAAAAATTTAACAAAAAAAAATGATAGAGTATATGCGCGGTCATTTAAGGAAGCATCTGAACAGATCCCAAGGGTGGAAAAGGGTCATCGCCCAGCTTCAGTCATGGTTTGGTGGGGTGTCTCTTACGATGGGGTCACTGACCAGCATTTCTGCGAACAAGGAGTCAACACATCCGCGAAAGTTTACAAAGAAACCGTTTTGGAAGCTGTTGTGAAGCCTCTTAACAATTCCCTGTTCCAAAGCCAGCCAGGGACTAACCAGCAGGATTCTGCGCCGGCCCATAAGGCGAAAACGTCCCAGGCCTGACTTCGAAACAATTTGCCAGCGTTCATTTTTGAAGAATGGCCCTTAGGCAGTCCAGATTTGAACCCATTGGATTACAAATTGTGGACGGTTTTAGAGGACAAGGTTTGTCACAAAAGATACCCCAACATTGGATCTGTTAAGACTGTTTTGGTTTGAGCAGTGGCCAATTTTCCAATGGACGAGGTTCGTGCAGCTATTGACGATTGGCCAGTGCGACTTAAGGCGTGTGTTAAGGCTAAAGGCGGACATTTCGAATAAGTAGATTATTTTTGAATACAATATACATCAATAAAATATATTAAAAAAATATTTAGTCCAAAAACATTCAGTACTTTTTTTACAACATAAAACGTGTGTTACAGTATTTATGTCCCTACTAAGTAAAATATAAGTAGTATGCCTTCCCGACAGACACCCTTTACAAGAAAAACTTTTCTAGGTAGTATAGTATAAATAGTGTTTAAATACTATTATGGCTGCTAATATAACAAAAAACCTTAACTAGGTCGTTAGAAAACTGACAGTTTTTTGTCCTAAAAATCAGTTTTTGGGATTTTCCACATATGTTAACAATTGGTGACAGCGCATAGAGAAAGGGACCTAAGGGTCAATTTTCACTTTTTTTTTTGATGAGGACAACATCTGAGCATCGAATGAGTCCGATCCCATGCCCCAGAAGTGTTCCCTCCCAGAGATATGCGCGTTTTATGAAAGTGGTGGCACACCAAAGATACACGTATTTAAATCTTTAAAATGGCTCTCCTGAACAAAACCGGTTTTTACCCTTAGGTCCCTTTCTATTTTGCGCGTCACATATAGTGATTTTTTTATAAGAACAACAATTCTTCGCATCAAGAATTATAAGAAAGCCAATTCAAAATAAATAAAGGACTTATTTCGAAAATATTTTTCCAATTACTGTGAAGAGGTTATTAATCGAAGCCCCATATTTCTGCTACCGTATCATTTTAATACACACGTTCAAAGAAGCTGAGGCCTTTAACAATGTGTTTTCAATCTTTGGAAAGGATTTGAAAAGCTTGCCTCTCCAAAATGCCCGCCGATTAAAGCCAAACTACAACCAATTCATATTTATTTTGTTTTTATTTAAATAAAAATTCGACATACAATTACTACAAATCTATTATTTTATCATTTTTTAAATCGCAAAACATATAACAAAACGAACAAATATTAATTCGATATAATTTAAATATTGAAAGTATGTTTTTTTTTAAATTAATTTAATTCTAAACAAAAAAACACACCCATCGGGAGTTGTTTTATTTTGTTTTTTAAATGAAATTTCAAAGGAAATATTGTTAGAAAAACAGTCAAACTAAATTATTTGTTATGTCTTAATTACTTACACACATACACATAGCCGTATGTACACAAATACATGCATACATACATTTTTTAAAGCAAACGAGAAAGTGAAGTGTGAGAAAGCGAATACCAAAGCGTAAAGACACATTCAGGGAGCGAAAGAGAGCGAGGAGCGATGAAGTAACGGAGAGAGAAACGAAAGGTAAATGTTTTAAAAAAATCTAAAATAATAAGATTTTGGGCGGGTTAAATGGCTCAGTTTAAAGTTAAGCAATCTCCAGGAGATGGATCAGGCGTAGGAGGACCAACTTAGCTGTCGTCCGACCGGAAGAGGAAACGACGTTTGCGAGGATCCAACTTGGCGGTTAGCATACTGCGAGATCTATAGGAACGATTTGACTTTTCTTGGGTGGAGGGAGCATCGGCAGCGTCGGCATCGGCCTCTACAGCTGACACTTCGTGACTGTTGGCTTGAACATCAGCATCGACCTTGGCAGGTTGAGCTAAGCGACTATAAATTGGCATGACAATTTCCTCTTCGGATTGTTGAGGTTCCTGGGAGGGCTGTTCTTCCGCTGGGGCGGCGACTTCTTCCGTCTTTTCGGCATTAGGTTTGACTTCGCTCAAGACTTGGTCCAATTGCATGGGTGTTTCCATTTCATTCTTGGGCATATGATCTAAACGTTCCTTGACCAATTCGACAATATCATCAATACTCAAGGGCTTGTAGCCGCCACCCATAACTACGGCAGGAGTTTCAACCTCTTCAGTCTTCTCTGCGTTGTTAATAGGCATTTCTACAGGTGTGCTCTCACTCTCGACTTTTTCTTCCATTTGTGGTACAGCCGACATTTCTTCAAGTGGTGTAGAAATGACCTCAACTGGGATCTGGTAGAATTCTTGTGGCATATGAGACATGATCATGCTAGGAACTGAAACTGGTTTCGCCACGAATGGTTGTTCTTGTTTTGGAAACTCTTCCGAACTTTGTAGTTCGGCAGATTTCAGAAACGAAACCTCGTTACTATCAACATTTTTTTCGGCTTCCAATTCAGGCTGGACATCGGCTTCTTTTTCTTCTTCCACTAGTGGTTCCTTGGCAGCTTCAAACTCCACTGTTTTGTCTTCATCGGATGAAGCTTGAATTTCAACAATTTGTGGTTGAGACTCGGCTTCTTCTTTCAATACTTCAGGTTCGTTCTCCTTAACTTCTTCGTCATGTCCTACAATTTCCGGAGCTTCTTCTACTTTGCCAGCTTCTTCAGCTTCTTGTGCGGATTGTTGCTCAATCTCCTCATTGCTTGCCATTTCCATAGGCATAACTGCGGGCTGTTCATTGGTAAAGTCATTCTTTCTCAAAGTGTTAATGAAATCAGCAATCAATTGTTCAGCTTCGGCGGCCATTACGGGATCGACTGGCTTAAAGCCACCAATCGTTTGCTTCTTGTCGTTCTCTTCGTTGACTTCCTCGAACATTTGCTGGACCATGGGATCTTGTTCGGCCATTTCTTCGGTAGCTGGCATAGATTCGGGAGCTTCGTTTGGCTTTTCGGCTTCCATTTCTTCGATGGTTTGAACGGGCGCCAAGGCAGCGGCAGCTTCATCGGAGTTCTCTTCGAAAATGGCGGGCTCGGAAGCAATAACAGCCGGTTGTTCCTGTTCCGTTTCAGTCTCGGCGGGCAATTCACTCTTAACGCTTATGATTTCTTCAACACTGGAAGATGGAGAAGCTTCTTCTTCTTGTTTCACCTCTTCAGCCGCAGCAGGTTCGTCCTTGACAACAATAAGCTCTGGGGTTTGGATTTCTTCATTGGTTTGTGGAATTTCCTCTGCTTCATTGTCAGCGATTTCTTCTTCGACCGGTTTATATTCTTCAATTGTTTGTTCTTGGGGTTGTGCTTGAGGTTGGGCTTCGGCTTCCTGGATCACCTCGCTGGATTGGAGTTCTTCAGCAACTTCTGGTTTGGGTTCTTCAGCAATTTCGGCTTCCATCACCGGTTTGGTTTCGTCAGCAGTAGTTGAGGGTTCGGGGGCAAATTCGGATTCTACAACCGGCTTGGATTCTTCAGCAGTTGAAGCCTGTTCCACAACAGTTTGTGATTCTTCAGCAGATGAGATTTCTTCAACGGGCGTTTTGAGTTCTTCAACAGATGAGACTTCTTCAGGACTCTGAGGTTCTACGATAATTTGGGCTTCTTCTGCTGGGGTTTCTTCGGGTGTTTGATTTTCCTCTACGACAGCCTGAACTTCGTCGACAGTTTGGGTTTCACCAGCGTTTGAGGTTTCTTCAGCGTTTGAGGTTTCTTCGGCAGTTTTGGTTTCTTCAGCGTTTGAGGTTTCTTCAGCGTTTGAGGTTTCTTCGGAAGTTTTGGTTTCTTCAGCATTTGAGGTTTCTTCAGCGTTTAAGGTTTCTTCGGCAGTTTTGGTTTCTTCAACGTTTGTGGTTTCTTCGGCTGTTTGGGATTCCTCGGCAGTTTGGGCTTCTTCGGCAGTTTGAGTGTCTTCGATAGTAGGCAAATCCTTCTCAACCGTTTCTGGTTCTTGAACACTTTGGATAACTTCAACCACTTGGGGCTCTTCTTCAACGGCTTGCGTTTCTTGTTCCTCTTGGCTCTTTTCAGCAGTTTCTGGGGCAGTTTGGATTTCTTCGGCTTCGACAGTTTCTGTTTCTTCGGCAATTTGCATTTGAGGTTCCTCAGCAGCTATTTCTTCTTCCTTTATCGTTTCCTCCTCAACGGGGTGAGCATCAGCGGCTTCCATAACTTCAGCTATAACGGCAGGAATCTCTTCGAAGGCTTCTAAGACCTGAGTGGGCTTCTCGGATTCGACGACTAGAGGTTCTTCAACCTTAACGGTTTCCTCAGCCGCTGGTGAGACTTCAACGGCTTGAGTTTCTTCGGGTTTCACAAAAATTTCTTGGGCTTGCGAGGCTTGAACTTCTGAGTCGGCCGCTTGAGTTTCAACCAAGCCGTTTGACATTTCAGGTTCCATTTGGGAAAAACTGGGAGCTGGGACTTTTTCCTCCACCTGAGTTGCCTCAACGGCGGGTTCTTCTTCGATGGTCTCTTCTTCGACGGGCTTCTTGTTGAACATGGTGGGACGTTTACGTTTTTGATTGTATAAATCCGAGCGTATGGCAAACATAGATTCAGGTTTGGAGTTTTGAACTTTGCCCTTGAAAGTAACAGTCACTGAGGGAGTTGGACGTCTGGCGGCGAACTTTTGAACAACAGGTTTAATTTCTTCTTCTTCAACAGATGTGACAATCTCTGTGGCTTCTGAAGCTTGGCTCTCAACGATTGCATTGACTTCCGGTTGGTATTGAGGAATTTTACGCAAAGGAATGCTGTTCAGGGGTTTCTTTTGAGCAGCATAAGAAAGGCCGGGCTTACGGCGATTGGGCTTCTGCACCTTCATGGGTTGTTCAACGGGTTTCTGGGGCTCTGCCATGGCGACAACAGTTTCCATAACTGCCGCTTGTGGTTTGGCTTCCATGGTCAGGGCAGGTTGTTGTTCCGCCGCGGGTCTGTCACTGTTTTCCTTGTCGGCATCTTGATCCACCATGCCAAAGTTACGATTCAACTCGTAGTAGTTATAGGACTCCTCACAAGAGATGGTCATATCCTCGGGACGCATGCAGGTAAAAGAGTCCTGTTTTAAAGATAAGGCGTTAGAGGAGAACTCCAAGAGTTGCAACAGATAATTACCTGACTGAAGACGGTTTCCTCGGGGCAAATGAAACTCCAGCGGAAGGTGTTCTCCTTGCCATCGGCATAGGTGACTGGCAAGCATACGTGAAAGATCTGGCAATCATTGTCCACATCGGCATAGTAACCGTAGGTCTTGTTCTCACACGAAAAGTTGTCGGTTATGTCAGCCCTAATCGAAGTGGCATTGCTGGGCAACGTAAGGGTGGACATAATCATAGCTTCCGCTGGACTGGGATCGGCAGTCTCACTCTCCATCGGCATGGCAGCATCTTCGGCACGCTGCTGTACACCTATGGGCATATTCCTCTAGAAATTATCAACGAAAACAAACAAAAACAACATGATGAGTAAATATTTACTAATATCGGCGGAACATGTTTGAAATTTTAAATCATACGCCGCACTATGCACGTGACTTTGTGTAGCGAGCCACCAAGTGGAGGGGCTCATGATTTTGGCTATTTGATTACTAACTCGCTATACCATATGTAAATGGCGGTACACTCGACCCGCCACGGTACACCGAAAACACCCACTACACTCAGTGCGAAAAAGCCTCAAAAACAATGTGAAAAAATAAACAAAGTTTCACTTCTGTTCTAGTTTTCCATTCAAGAGGTGTAAAGTGAAATTTCATTTCGTTGCTATTGACGAATTTATTTTGTGGTTTATTACGAATATTGATACGATTGTATGAATTACTGAAAATCAGCGCTTTCGATTAGAAATTTTAATCACTGTCCAATCGATGAGCCGTTGGCCCTCTGTGTGTGTGTCATTTGCGCATGCGCCACAGTCACAGTCATTGTCATTTGCTGGGCTCATGTGCCTCTTCGATAACCCAAGCAGTTGCACCTGCGCTTTTTTCGATGGTTTTGTCAAATTTTGTTGTCGCATTTTTCGTTTTATGGTATTATGGCAGCGTTGGTGGGGTAATAAATTTATTTTTATCATTTTTGGTTGTAAGAAAATATTATCACATATTATTTTGTAAGTAAAATGTGTGCATGTATTTATTTTAATATGTTTTTCTTTATTTGTTCGCCTGTTTGTTGCATTTTAATGAGACTGATTCCATTGAAGAAAACTAAAGAAATTGTTAAATAATTTCATTGTGCCTTTGATCATTTTGGTGTTTGCATGATTAATGCTTTTTTTCTGGTATTTTGGATTTCTGTAATTGTATTTGTAAGTAAATGTGTGTGTGTGTATTTTTATATGGTGAGTTACGAGCCAAGCATAATTAAATATCAAAATAGGATATGTGACGCCCAAAATAGAAAGGGACCTAAGGTTAAAAACCGGTTTTGTTCAGGAGAACCATTTTAATGATTAGGTCCCTTTCTATTTGCGCTTAGAATCGTCGACTTCACTTTTATAAAACGCGCATATCTCTGGGAGGGAACACTTTTGGGGTATGGAATCGGTCTCATTCGGTGCTCAGATGTTGTCCACATCAAAAAAAAAGAAAAAAATGAAAATCGATTTTGTACCCTTAGGTCCCTTTCTCTATGCGCTGTCATATATATAAAAGGTACATGTACACTTACTCCTGCACTCACAAATATAAGTTTAATTATACTTATGGAAAGTAAAATGCACGCTTACTGTGAGAATCAAGGACCTTTAAAGGGTAGTGACTCTCAAAAAATATAAATTACTTAATATCCTTTTAAGGAACTAAAGGGGGACTTCTTTTAAATCAGTAAGTGTAAACGCTGTTAGTCGTATCTTCACTAGCCTCGTGCTAATAGCTAGTTGTTGTAGTAACAGATAGTGCTGTGTTGACAGCTCTTGGCCGAAGAATTTCCCCTTCGGGTCGATCCGGTGCTTAGAACCTGCTGTCGGGGATGGTCAGAAAAGTTTTTAGAGTCACCGGTGTTTGTGTGGTTTAAATGCCCTGTGGTTGAAAAATGTCCTATGATCGTAGCCGAATTTTAAACTGGGTTTACTTGTGTGATAATTGTACACACTAACCGTCACACCAAGGTCGTCCACACAGTAAAAATTAATTATTATTTTTTAAAATTTATGAACAACCCTTAGAGCAAATGTTTTATATGGTCCTGTCTGCGGCAGGAATTTTATGTAAATTAAACAAGAAAAATGTAATGAAGTTCGGCCAGGACAAATATTTCTGTGACTTTGCTATTAAAGTGGTCAGTTCTTTGGGCCCATAAATCCATGAGTTCAAATCCAATCTCTGCCAAATCTCGAAAGTAAATCCATAATTGCATAAATATTAAAACAGCCTTTAATTATAGTACCCAGAGTCTGATATTTTCCGGTCTTTCCTTTTTTGACCATTAGAGGCGTTTTTGAGATCATTCGGTCTAGGAGACAAATCTCAGCAAAAACTTTAAAATAAATCCGTATTTTGATTTGTATTAAAATTTGCTTTATTTGAGTACGTATTTCTATGTATGTCCAATTTGGACCCTACGGTCCATTTCAGATCCAAAAAATATAAAAAGTTTAGCATATATGACCTGTTTTGCGATATTAGCTGTATTTTAACTAGTACTAGTAGTTCTAATTTTAACCATCGGTTCGGTTGACAAAAATTATTATTTTTTGATAAAATACTCAAATATGTGTATTATTTTGTCCTATCTAGCTTTGGTCGCTTAAAGGGAAACATTTTTCGACTACTTACAATATAGACTAGCCATCGTCAAGCAAAATTACAGCTTAATCATATTTGTTTGACCGCAATCGTTATTTTAAAAGTCACGCGGATTCCTGTAGCTGGATCCTTTGAATTTAGCGACATCAGTACTTTATACAGGTATAGGGTCATTTTTGAAGGTGTGAATTACTTCACACGCTATAAAGATCAGTTTTGTCATAGGGGCAGGGAAAAGTAAGTCAGCGAAGTTAAAGCAAACATATCATCGTCTGGTAGACGCACGTTTCGCCATTGGTGTGGAACGGTTTCTCAATACCAATATATGTGCTGCCGACAAGGTCTTTACTCATTTAAAGATATTAAATACGAAATATTGCTTGATTTTGCATACGCTTAGTGTTACTGTCGAAGAGTGAGGACTCAAGCGAATCACTGAAACAAGGGTTTACGATCAATATTTCGAGGTGTTGCAAAAGGAGTGACAAATTTAGTATGCACTTTATCCTTTGCTGGAGGTTACAGAAAATACATGAGACTTAAAAGAATTGGCGATCAATCAGAAATGCAGATGTTTAGAAAAACAAAAAAGCCACATTTCTAAACAAAAAGCCCCATTTCTAAAAAAGGTTTTATGGTTTCTCAAAACTTAAATTTTAGCGAAATTAAGCGCAGCTATGGCTTGTGTGAGCATCTATCAGACAACAACCACCGAATTAAAGCTAGATGAAAACAGAGGACATTTGCTGGGTCATGTAAGCACCTCGTGAAGTTCGGAGACAGTACTTGTATAAGACCCCGAACGGTGGATCTCGATCGCTGAGTGTAACAAATATAGCCGAGGAATTACGTTAAAAGAATAGAGGATTTCAAGATTTGAAAAAACCCATCTTTGTTTAGCTCGTTTGTTTTATTTCGGTCTGTTGCTTTTACACATTGAACAGGGATTAAACCGGCTCAAGACCTCTTGCTTCTATATTTAAATAGAAGACAAGTTTTTAACAAAATGGCAAAGTGACATTGATTTTCGTGGCTGCACACTACTTTTATCATGATTTCGGGTCCGTGACAACCCTCTTCAGAAAGCCTCGCTGCAATTGTTGAAAGTAAAACCGAACTCTATAAGGCCAGGCTCTTCCCAAACGAATGAGAACTACTGTAGTAAAACTTATATTTCAAGTTTTCTTCACATAATTGCCCACGAAAATACAAGTCACTTTTGCCACCTCCAATCTTTCTAAAAATTAAAACCTTTCGTTGTACTTGAAGTTAAACACTTGCATTTAAAGTCTATTTTGAATCAAACCAACACTCAGGGGAATGATAACCCTGCAGGAAGCCTGGGGTCAAGTGTCTCCATGTCAACACTTTTATATTCTATTTTGGTTGACTTTTGGTTGACATCGTCAATAAAGCGTCTACGATTTTAATTTGATCGGAAGGGCTTAGATATAGTTCCAACTTTTTTTTTTATCTTTTTTAGAGCGGTGGAAAATTCAATTTCGCGAAAAAATGTGATAAACCTCCCCTAGCCATGACCTTTCTAAAAAGTCGTGCTCTAAAAGCACAAGTGCCGCCTCGCAATGGGTTAATGGATCGCGAATGTTCTAGTGTATATAACAAATATTTCGACGATCTTGCCAACAAATACAATTTCGTCCCGATCCGATAAGAAATAAGGAAGATATACACGTATATGTGACGCGCAAAATAGAAAGAGACCTAAGGGTAAAAACCAGTTTCGTTCAGGAGAGCCATTTTAAAGACTTAAATACGTGTGACTTCGATGTACCATCACTTTCATAAAACGCGCATATCTGTGGGAGGGAACACTTTTGGGGCATGGGATCGGTCTCATTCGATGCTCAGATGTAGTCCACATCAAAAAAAAGTGAAATTTGATTTTTTTTACCCTTAGGTTCTCTATGCGCTGTCACATATATTTTTAAACTTTAAATGAATACTAAATAAAGACTAAAAGAATCATTTTTTAAAACAACTAAAAAGATCAGTAAATTAATAATTCTGTCATCTCATTTCCAAAAAATTCTATCTAATCGGTGGACTATACTGGACTATCTTTAAAAGAAGTTCTGTATTTGAATAGAGTAAACGTCATTTGCTTTTTTCGAAAACTGTAACCTGAAAGCTGGGTTTCCTTTCCAGGACCCTTGATTTAAGAAGAATGTGTTCCGTATCCAGGGAAACGAAAATTGCAAACCTAAACCTCAAACAATTAAATTCGGCCTAAATTGATCATAAGGCGTTATGAGCGACTTACACATCACCATTTCTATTAAAGCTCGACCATTTTGGTGGATATTTCGATATACATAGTCCCCACACAATTAAGCTTTCCAATTTAAAGCCCTGTCCCTATACAAGAAACATTATTAATTAGATGTAGCTCAAAGTAACCTATTTGTATTTGGTATATGCAAGGATGTATGTCCCTCCTGCCTGAAGTTGCGTTAACTTCAGAGAGAGAGGCGAGGAATCTTTTGAATAAGGTTATCTTGTAGCCGATTCTGCCGGGCATTAGTTTTTTTTTTTAATTTTTTGAATTATTTATTTTTTTGACTCCTGCTCCGGCTATGACTAAGGTCAAATTTGCCAAACTCAGACTTCACAGCCCTTACTCCAATTACTTTCTTATTTCCTTTTACATTCTAAAAAAATTATACAGGGACCTTCACTCAAATTAGTGAAATGAGCTTATTTTTAAAACGGCTTCGAACGTCTTTTTCTCTTACATTCGTCAGCATTTTGCCTTGTAAGCCTCTCCGCTAAAAATGTCAAATGATTATTTCTAGCTTCGAACCTGATTTACTGAAATGATAAACCTACATCAATTTTACCACGACGGTCTGTAAAACTATACAACTCAAAACAAATCCTGTTGTCAATACAACAGTCCACAATTAAGTAACTTCGCCTAGAGCAGTGAGCTGTATATATTCACTGATCTAAAGCTAAAGTACATACCACCTCGGAAATGCCGGCGACTTAACGAGTAAGCGATTAATCTCTAAGTCATGTAACAATTTCTCTATAATATGCATGAGCCATTCCAAGCCGGCGTTAAGCAGTAGTTTTAGTGAGTATAAGAATTATATCGGGTACAGCTCACTGAATTGAGAGAAGGCCCCCCCTTCCCCCTGTTAATTAATAGGATATTGTGGGAACTATTAAAATCAAAATCCACTGTTTTACGTCTAATGCAATTTTACTTATACAAAAAAGATTTTACATTGCTGACTTTTTAACCTTTTGCTCGTAAAGAAAATTTCGACATGAAATAACCGCCGATAGTATATGTTAAATGTCGCGAATGTGAACATTATAAAGGCGTTTTCCGATTTTAGAACCCGCAGCTCTATCCACATAATACATTCGACTCTGACAAAATTTTGCATGAAGTGTAAAGATCCATCGAATGACTTTCAGGTAAGGGTTGCGCACTATTTAAGGTCCTGCCGTTTTATTTTACATCCGATCTTACTCAAATTTAGTTTACTGGATCATAGAAAATTGAAAATCAATTATTAATGAGGTTATATCGCTTCTTGTTTTGATATAGCTTCAGCTCCTTCCCTATTTAAGGTCCTGCCACTCCACTAGCCGAATGTGAAATCCGATCATGCTCCTCGCACAGTGCGTAGTCAGATTTCTGTAACCCATCATGTTGCCATATAAGCCACAAACAGAGATCCTTTCCGAATAAAGTCCTTGCCGCTCTAAAATCTACTAAGTTAATTCGTTGCGTAAGAGTGAGCAGATGTCAGCAATGGTTAAATAAGACCATATAGTTTTTAGATGTCTATAATTGTCCGTGGTAAAATTGGTCAATAATGGTCCATGCTTTTATGCAGGCACCATTAAAAAGTTATTTCTGTTGATTTAATTTCGTACAGTGTCTGCTGTTTACGATGCTAATGTAGGGTTTTATAGAGTTGGCTATGTCCGAATGTAAACTTTTTACCTTTTTTGTTTATTAATTAAGGAACGCGGTGTAAATTTTTAAAAAAAAGATGGCAAAAATAACAATTTTTCAACAAAATTGTCTTTGGCACTGAGCCCTTATTCTCACTCGGTCCGTAAGTAAAAGCAAGACACAGTTAAATGCAAAATGCTGATTAAGTTCATGGAGGTGTTATCGGCTATGTTGCGAGTTTTTAGACATTTTGTGTGTTTGTAATTGAGCTTGAATAATATATAACTTTGGGTTTCAAGAAGCGTAATTGTCGCTCAGCTACGCCAATTGCTCGCCGTGACCAAAGACATTAAGCCGTAGTTTAAAATGTTGTCAAAATCAACCGGAAAGTTGTCCTTGCTATATAATTCTAATCGATCATTGAGATGATCAGGTTTTGCACATGAATTTGAGCGAAAAAAACGATTGTCCGCTCAACACTCAATGAAGTTATAATTATGTCAAACCAAACAATCTTTAATTGATATTGAAAAAATACTAATTAAAAAACGCCGTTTTAACAACAAACTCAGGCTCAATCGATTACAATTTTGTTGGCGGCAGTCTTCCAAACACCTGAGAATTTACCAGCAAGGCATCTCTAGAAAATGGTTTAAGAATTGGGGTTTCAGCAGTAGCTTCCGTTCAGTGATATTTGAGGAAAGTTTATTGTTTGTTTCGCAATGATGTGCTTTGCATAGTTGCTTTGATAAGTTAGTAAAGATACTTAAGATTACATATAAGTGATCTTCTTTTAATGGGTGTACCAATTAACCAACTACACTCTATCCTACAAACCGAAGGATGGAGTGTTAACTCAATTTGCCATTCCGTTTGCAACGCCTCGATATATTGACCGAATAACTTATAAAGTATATGTACTTTATTCAATAACATTTTACTTTAGTCGAGCTTCATTCAATACTTTTCTTTTTAAATTTGATTATTTAACAGTTAGAGGTCATAAATTTTGAAAGACAACAAAAAGGTTTTCCAAGGCCAATACTTAAAAATGATAACGTAAATATTGCTTAATACATTAAAAACATTTCTACTTTTTTTAATGTAGCGTTCTTGTATCTACGACTTTAAAATTGCACCTGGTTGTAGAAAAGACTCTCTATACCAGGGTCATCAATCGACTATATATCCCATTAAGATACTTTATCCTCTAGAAACTATAGCCACCACTTTTTGGAGTCACCTATTGCTATATTTTCTTGTTCTCAAATTTTTTATTCGTCCTCACTGCAATCAAATTTTGATTAATGGTGCTAAGAACGGGTGATCAATGTAGGGGTATTTTTTTCAATAAAGTTTTTCACAGATTATTGTTTGCCATTTCAGGAATTAAAGCCTAACGATGTTCTCGGCCTTTTAAGTATATGGGCTCTTCAAAACCTCAAAGAAAATCAGCTTTTTTTGAACAAAATTTTGTTCAGTGATTAGGCCTATTTCTGGCTCAACGTTATATCAATAGAAAAAATTTCTGCATTTGGGCTGAAGAGCAACCAGAAAAGGTTCAAGAGGTAAACCAGAGAAAACCACGGTTTGGTGCTGTTTATAGGCTGGTGGAATCATCGGTCCATACTTTTTTAAAAATGATGATGGCCGGAACGCAAACCTGAATGGTGCTATTATTTCGGACTTTTTGCTACCTGAAATTAAAGACCGTAATCTTGACGACATTTACTTTCAACAGGACAGTGGCACTTGACATACAGCAGCTTAAACAATAGATCTAAGGATAGGATATTTCGAAGAGCGGCTAATTTCACGTTTTGGAACGGTGCGTTGGCCGCCTAGATCGTGTGATATCATACCCTCAGACTTTTTTCTTTGGGGCTACGTATGACAAACCAGCTACGATTCAGGTTTTGGAAGCCAACATTACGCGTGTTATTAATGCCATACCGATCGAAAAGCTCATCCAAAATTGGACGCTTAGAATGGACACCCTAAGCCGTAGTTGTGGCCAACATTTGAATTATATTCAAAAAATAAATGCCAAAAAATGTCCTTTCGAATAAACAATAAAAATTTCACACTTGATTTGAATTTTTGTGTTTTTTTATTTTGAAAAAAAAAGTCTCTAGATTAATCACCCGATAGCTGTTGCAATTACCTACAATAAAGCAGCAGGTAGATGTGCTCACAACAGGGACTAGGAACCAGGGACAATCATCCAAAAACTCGAATTTCGTATTGTAATTCTACGAAATATAGAGTGAGCACATTCGCAATGCTATTGCAAATGGTTCAGATTATTAAATAGAGCAAGATTTTCTGATTTAGCAACGCCAAGTTATGAAAGCTTAAATTTAAGTTTTAAAAATGTTAAGTACTTTTTTAAAATATGCTAATTTAAGGTATTAAGTATTTGGCTTTCACATTTCTTATACCAAGCTATTCTTTAAGCTTTTGTTATCTACTCTGTTGCGATGTCCGGAATAGATAATAGGTAAAAGTTTGTATTACAAATTACTGTAAGCGAACACCTCGAGACTTTTATCCTCGCTGAAGCACACCCAAGCAGCTGCAGAAAAATTGTTGGAGTTATGGTGGAATTGCAAGCTATTTCAAAGCCTTATCTAAAATGTGTAGGAGCATTAAAATATTCAAAAAAAATTATAATTTATGCACCTAATACTTCTCTTCCTACCGATTTTTTTCAACTTTAAACAGCCACAACTTTCACGCGCCTAAATGGACGTAAGTAATGCGAATTAATTTTGCATTTTTAAGTACAGGCTTATAGTCGTGGAAAGAGGGATCGATATGTTTTTCAAATAAAATTGGCGAAGAAAAGATTTTAGTTTAGTCCATATATACTTATAGTTTATTATCGATCGTTGTAAAGTTGTAAGACAATTTTAAACAGCCACAACTCTCATGCCCCCCATGATGAAAGTTGGTAACGTATAAGTAAATGGATTTTGCATTTTAAAATACAGGCTTATAGTCATGGAAAGAGGCATTGATGTGCTTTGAAAGAAATTTGGCAAAAAGCGAATCTGGTAGTGTAAATTTTTTGATTTTAGTCCATATTATCGATCGTTGTAAGACGAGCTAGCCATGTTGGTTCATCCGTCCGTCCATTTTTGTGTCTGGTTCATGCACGAAAAGTGTCAAACGAAACGAGCTAAGAAATTGAACGGTGAGGTCTTACAGTCATAAGCTCTTTGGGATTGAAAATTGGCAACATATTGCTAAGGGGAAAAATGATTTTCTTTAAGGGACTAAAGCTAACTCGGAAAAAAAGTTCCGGCTGAACTAAAGACCTTTTTATGTGTTTTTTAGCTAATATTTGGTATTGATTATGTAAAACCGCCGAAGTAGCTGCATCATGTTTGGATTAGACTATTTTTATATTAGAAATAAAATCCGGATTATCGTCCTATTGTGATTAAAATAACCACGAAATTGCTATTGATTAGGAGACTACGATAATGGGGTTTACAAGAAGACTACGATAATGGGGTTTACTTAAATCATTATTTATTATTGAATCCTTTTAAATCAATTTTAATTTTCAGTACTTCAAAATCTAATTTCCCTTTCTTAACCAAATTGATGACTTTGTGAAGATGTCTTCTGATACCCTCTTTGTCTTACATCATCAAATCACGAAATTGCAATTGATAAGGTGACTACGACAATCGGGATTATAATTTTTTATTATTTTATTTTTACTTAAATCTTTTTTTATTTTTAAATCCTAAATATTTGTTTATTTTCATAACTTCAAAATCTTATTTCCATTTCGCAACTAATAAAGTTGACATTTCGAAACTAATAAAGTTAAAGTTCTGATACCCCTTTGTCTAACATTATCAAATTGTGATGGAGTCTTCTGATACCCCCTTTGTCTAACAACATCAAATATATATTTCCGATATCAATAAGCAAATTTCACACAAAACCTTCATTAGTAATTCATCATGGCATTTTTTCAATTTCAAAGGAACAACTGAGGATCATTAAATTCCAAATAAACTGCACGCTTAAGCATTCAATTACAGCGTTTTTTTCCCTGAAAACATAAAAATTCCTGCACAAAAGGCTGCCACGTTAACCATTTAAAACTTCCGACTTCAGTTTGCTTACAATGTTGCCACCGTTATGGTCACTTACAACTCATATCTGTCTGGTCCGTTCATATACCCAGTCATTCATTCAACGTCTGAATCGTCTGATCGAGTGGATGAAAAACATAAAAACGACCAATAAGAAGGCACGTATGCAAATTTTTTGCAATTGAAAAAAAGGAAAAAACGCTCGTCTCCATGGACATAACTCCAGTAGACATTCGATTGGAAGACAAAAAATGGCTAAGAATGAAAACTTCTTGGCTTGCCCGGTGCACACTCCACAAGCCGACACACAAAACAAATCACACGTATGGCCTTTTTTATTAGCGGGTCTGAAGAGTAGTGGCTAGAATTTTTAATGAATCGCCAGCCAGCCGTTGGCCAAATGATATATGAGAACACCAGCAACAACAATTGGAGAAAAGGCACTTACACACAAGAAAATGAAACAGACGCAAGCAAAAGAAATGCGGGATGATGAACATAAAAAAGAACAACCGAAGAGTGTCGAGTAAGAATGAATGAATACCAAGTATTTAATTGAAATTACTTCCGTAACAGGAACTCCATACCCCACTGGGCGGTAAGTTTGGGGAAAACGGATATGCATAAGCATTTCCTTTGCTCGTCACATTTTCACTGATTTTGAATGCAATGTGTAGGTAATTTCAGTACACAAGGAATTTCACAAAGCCACCTGCTTAGGAGCAGATAGCCACCACTTATGCTTCTAGTTATTGGCTTACCTTTAAGACCACTGGGCCCGCCAGACAATATCCACTTAGGCATAGTAGTAATGACACACTGTATCTCCACATTATTTGTTTTTCTCTTCGATTTTCGTTTTAGACGATATTTAACTATTTGGGCACTTTAGCACTTGTTTGTTCTATTTCTATTGTTTGTTCTGTCTGCTTTGGTTTTTTGTTTTATCTTTATTTTTTCTTGAGATAATCCACAAAAAATTGCCAGATTTTTCTCTGATTTTTTTGCAATTCTTGGTTTTCTTTATTTTTTCCACACAAAATTATTTCACTTTAGATTAGTTATCCATGTAATCCTTATTTGGTCTATTGTGGTTTGGTTATGCTATAGAGGGGGGGTCAGACCAAAGCTTGCACTCGCTACACCTGTATGTGAGGCTCCGTTGGCTGAAAAATACTAACTGCGACTGTTGAAGGCGTGTTGGTCCCAATTTATATTCTTTACTTTGATTTAATAAGAATTCAAAAGAAGAAGAGACCACAAGAAAACAACAACCACACATACAAGCGCTTAACGCACCGTAACAGCACTTGGTGACTGTGACAGTGGCATATGTGACAACTCACCAATGCCCGTTGCCTCCAGTCACCGTTGGCTTTTACGGAGACAACAACACCAACGGCCACAATGCCCTCACCCTCACCCAACAATTGGTTAAAAGAAAATACAAGAAAAAAAAGAGTACATGAGAGTACGCGATAATTATTTGGCGTCTTGTGTCTTTCGGTTGCTTTTTTACCGCTTCTTTAGCATTTTTTAAGTTGGCGCGCATGCGTATGGCATTTCTCCGCATTTCTTTAACGCAAGTTAGGTGTGGATGGTATTCGATTTGTGGATTAACTCGCTGTGCCTATGGACTCTCTGAGCTGGTCGAGTAGAGAGTATTGATTTCTGTTTAATGAAAAAGTTTTATTTTTTCAATCGAGCGAAAAGTGTGGGAATTTTTAAATTGCATCTAGTTCAAATGCGAAAGCAATAAAATTTCGAGAGGTTGGTTTAGAGTGTTGGTTAGCATTTTAATCTGTCTCAGTTATTCCCTTGCCCAGGTCGTCGGCTTAATTATCCGTTCGCCTACCGTTAGACTGTCCGGGATAAGCTCGTTGCCATTAGGCAGACTTCACAAGTTTAGGGCCTGTAGATTCCACTGACATATGAGAGAAGCTTCGCGTATACGAGTTTACCTTAAAAACATAAGGAGGGAAATATTTATGAATACTTACTTATATAATTACCAAAGGTGTTCTTTAAACGATACACCCTGCACTCGCTGACCAAAAAAAAAAAACTGTTTAATACCGTCTCGGAATGACCTTTGTATTTAATAATCATGCTTAGACATCAATCTCCTACACCTTAAGTAGAAGATGTAGAGATCCTGCCGCAGAAAACTGTTGGATGTTCCTCTTCGGATTTGAGCCTGGTTATACTTATACTTGTAAGATAATCGTGCATACTGACCATCACACCACGGCAGCCCACATTTAATAATATTCAGTGATAATTACAACTGCGTTACTTTGTTTAAAACAAAAGACTTAAGAAACAAACTTGATGGAGACTAAAATCGTTGTTTATTTCGGCCAGGCTGACAAGGATTTACCCTATAAAATGGTTTGCACTTCAATTTAGCATTGCTAGTATAGCAGGTATCAATCATGCAAATGATTTTAGTCCCTATGAAAGACTAAAAACAGTTGTAGAAACCTAAACTTACACCTGATTTCAGTGACGTTTCGTGATAACTTTTGAAGTTTCACAACTATTTTGTCTCACTTTAATTACTTCTAAGCAATTGTTATTATCTTAATAGTACATTTTGCATAACTTTTCGTAAAATTTCCGGTGTTATGGCTTGAATTTCATGGCGAATGATTTGTTTTAGCTGTGGTATGGTCGCAGGCTTATTTACGTATACCCTTTCTTTCAAATAACCCCAAAGAAGACAGTCTGGCGCTGTTAAATCCGGTGAACGTGGCGCGGCCATCTGAAATCGCTTCTGCGCGAAATAATGCGTTCGGACAAGAGGTCCCGTAACAGAGCCATTGTGTCCCTCGCAGTGTGGGTTGTGGCTGAGTGTTGTGTAGTGTTCCATTTCAAATATAAAAATGTAAAGTTCGGTTAACACCAAGCTTGGGCAATATCTAGTTTGGTAAATATCTTGAGTTTGGTTCCGATGAGAACCGCTATACCAATAAACACAAAAATTGGAATACATACGAGTATTACGTTTGCCTGTCGGAAGGTTTCTCTTGAATTTGGTTCCGAGTGGTGGCGCTGTTGTCGTGATAACTTGACTTGTCGTGTTTATGGTCCAATTTGGACCAAATTTACAAGATAAAAAGATCTCTTTCTGTTTGAAATCAGATTTATCGACATAGCAACAGAGTAGGACTGGTAAAACTTACAAAATAATAAAAATATGAATAAAATATGTATATTGCATAATTGATTGAATATTAATATATTTTTTCGGTCACGGTTGACCTTTCTGTGGAAACACCCATATGTAAGATGGAACAAACCAAAAATCTATCAAATCGTTACATTGCGCCAAATCGTGGAAAAGACCCACTAGTAGCAAATCGATACATATGAGTACCTCTTTATCGACACAAGAAGAGGTCTCAGACGCGGTGACGGCTTATTGTGTATCTTCTTTAACATCTTGATGCAGAAAATTCAATTAACACCAAGGCCACGTCCTTTTTGCATATGAGGACAAAATTTTTTAGAGGACAGAAAAATATGTAACTGTAGCATTTTTAAAATTAGAGTCGTCTAACTCGGGTCTGTTTTTGCTATTATTGTCCCTTTCCAATTCTAAGAAGTTAAAATATCTAGTGCGAAGTCCACTTTTTTTCTTCTTAGTACAAAAATGTCATCGACAGCGATTATTTAAAAAATAATTTACTTATAATGGGTGATCTATCTAGAGGTATTTTTGCAGAACAAAACAAAATATAAAAATTAAAATCAAGTGTGGAATTTTTATTGGTAATTTGAAAGAACATTTTATGGCATTTATTTTTTGAATATGTTACAGCGCATAGAGAAAAGGACCTAAGGGTAAAAAAAATAAATTTTCACTTTTTTTTGATGTAGACAACATCTGAGCATCGAATGAGACCGATCCCATGCCCCAAAAGTGTTCCCTCCCAGAGATATGCTCGTTTTATGAAAGTGAAGTACACCAAAGATACACGTATTTAAATCTTTAAAATGGCTCTCCTGAACAAAACTGGTTTTTACCCTTAGGTCCCTTTCTATTTTGCGCGTCACATATAATTTCCTTCAAATGTTGGCGCAACTATGCCTCATGGTGTCCATTCTGAGGGTCCCAATTTGGATGACTCGTTCGAGAATTGCGACCGCTATGGCATTAATGACATGCACCTGAATCGTAGCTGGCTTGTCAGCATAGATTTTTGGCTTTACGTAGCCCGAAAGAAATGGGTGAGTCTAAAGTTGGGATTTCACTCGATCTAGGCGGCCACCTCACCTTTCCAGAATCTGAAATCAGCTTCTTTATGAAATGACCTCTCAATAGATCCATTGTTTGAGCAGTTGTATGTCAAATGGCACCGTCCTGTTGAAATTAAGTGTCGTCAAGATTACAAGCTTCAATTTCAGTTAAACTTAAAGATCGATATCATGGCGCGATAGCGAGCACCATACACGGTTACGTTCCGTTTTTGAAAAATATGCACCAATGATTCCACTAGCATATAAACCGCACAAAACCGTGGTTTTCCCTGGGTATAATGGCACCTCTTCAACCTATTCTTATTGCTCTTCAGCCTAAATGCGGCAATTTTGTTTATTTAATTTGCCGTAGAGCCAGAAATTGGCCTCAATACTGAATAAAATTTTGGTCGAAAACAGTGGATCTTCCCGTTTCTCGCCGAACGCTCATTTTTATAAGTCAACATTTGAAGGTATTTATTTTCAAAAAATAAATGTCCTTTAAAATTACAAAAAAGATTCCACACTTGATTTGAATTTTTATATTTTTTTATTTTTGTTATTTATATTTTTTTCTGTTCAGAAAAAATACCTCTAGATGGATCACCCTATATAATATAACATATGTTAACTTTACATACTTTCTTCTATAACATCTCATTGAGGAACCAGCAGGAAGCTTCTATCAAGTCTGCGTGCTGTGTAAGATATTATGCTTATACACAATGGACCGGGACCTACCGTTTTATGTCGGCTCTGAGCAACAAATATATTTTATAGAGAGGCTTTTGACATGGCTTATGGATTAATTTACTTCTCGCAAAGTCACCAGCATTCACGAGCAGAAAAAGCTGCTGCAGAAATATGTTTAGAAAGTCTTATCCAGATTTGAACCCTCTGTGCATCACCCCACAGCCATATTTAAAGTATATTATGTTACTTAATATTGTTTTCTATGAGTACATATCTGTTTCAAATTTGACATAACTCAATTATGCCATTCATTGATCCTGTTTTAGAAGGCCAATATAAAAGTAATATTAGCATTTTAATCCAAAGAGTCACCATTTTTACCCACAGTTTTACAACTTCTTTAAAAAAGGTACCAAATATCGATTTTTCGTTTGAAATTAACTCGCTTACATTTTTGTAGAACATAAAAAAACTTTAAACTCCCATTAAAGAGTCCTCTTTTTTACGTTTTTCTAAACGCAGGACGAAAAGGACATTCAAGTTTTAGATGTTAAAATGTTCAACGTAAATAATCACCATACGATTTACCTTAAGACATCTTATTACGAAAATTCACTAAAATGAAGGAATATGTGTTAATTTTTTAACAATTTGTATGCTGTATTGCATTGCAAAATAACAATTTCTTCGGCCCATGCAGAATACATGAGAGGTGATCAATCTAGAGATATTTTTTCAAAATAAAATATAATACAAATATTAAAATCAAGTGTGGAATCTTTATTGTTTATTCGAAAGGATATTTTATGCCATATATTTTTCGAATATAATTTCCTTCAAATGTTGGCCGCAACTACACCTCAAGGTATCTATTCTAAAGGTCCAATTTTGCATGACTCGTTTGAGCATTTCGAGCGAAACGCGTTTATGACACGCCTAATGTTAGGTGTGATATCTCACGATCTAGGCGGCCAACTCACCAGTCTAAAATGTGAAATAAGCTTCTTTTCGAAAAGACCTCTCAATAGATATACTTATCCTGAGAAGCTTCTGTTGAATCCAAATGTCGTTAAGATTGAGGCTTAAATTTCAGCTAGAAAAATGTCCGATATCATGGCACGATAGTGAGCATCATTCACGGTTGCGTTCCGGCCATCATCATTTTTGAAAAAATATGGACCAATGATTCAACCTGCCCATAAACCGCACCAAACCGTGGTTTTTGCGGTATAAGTCTTTCCATGATGAAATGGCAAACAACACTAAAAGAAAAAAAAAGTTAACACAACTTACGCGTAATCTGAAAAAAAAACCCTTATTAAAATAATACCTCTAGATTGATCACTCGTTAGAAGGACTCTTTCCTTTTGGAAGTATGTGACGCGCAAAATAGAAAGGGACCTAAGGGTAAAAACCAGTTTTGTTCAGATGAGCAATTTTAAAGATTTAAATACGTGTATCTCTGGTGTACCATCACTTTCATAAAACGCGCATATCTCTGGGAGAAAACACTTTTGGGGCATGGGATCGGTCTTATTCGATGCTCAGATGTTGTCCACATCAAAAAAGTGAAAATTGATTGTTTTACCCTTAGGTCCCTTTCTCTATGCGCTGTCACATATACTTTATTCAACTAAGTCTATCTTTTCCGATAGTGCATATTGTAATTGGCACAATTAATAACGATCGATCAGTTACTAGCTATGGTATGATACAAAAGTCGTTGTATGTATAAGTATATACAACCACCGCAGAACACACATTTAAAAATTAAATTTGTGTTAGTTGTTTGTTCAAATTAGTGTTTTAAGATGGACAACAACCAATCTGGGAACATAAAGGACCATTTCTAGATATAATCTTCATACAGTTGGTATATTGGCAAAAAAAACAGCCCCCATAACAAAGTCTTTCAGTTTACATGAACATGTGCGTAGCAAATAACAATTAAATTTTCTTACGAAGACAGCGATATTTGGATGCCGGACCTTAGAGCCGAATATTCGGGCCAATTTAACATGGGAATGTGGGTACCAAAAAGTTATGAAATTTTTCACAAATTGAAATGAGGAATCTTTTAAAACCTCGGTGGTATTAAAATCCGTACAGGAGGCCGAAAACCTTGTTTTCAATTGGCTTTTCTGCACATCCAAAAGTGCAGGGTATAATATAGTCAGCCAGGCCTGACTTGAGCTTTTTTTTTCTAGTTTTTTGCTTAATTTTTTTTCTTGTGAGCGGATATAATCCATTTATAGCCACTAATTGTGAAAGACCTTGTTACATTAATCTGCGAATTTGTACATACCTTAGTCTTTTTGCTCAAAAAATATATTTATGCGAAAAATATACTGGGTGAAGCGTGAAAATTCGCTTTTTTGCACTGCTGGCCTTGAGGCACTGTTGGTCAAAGAAAGTGGAGAGTGTGCGGGGCTTATAGTGGCTGACGGGAGATTTGTATTCGTCTGCCTTTCAGTTGCCATCATGCATTGTACACGTGTAAAGAAGTAATTTTATGTTTAAGCTTATTTTTTAAATGCGCACTCGATCATTGCAGTGCAGCCTGCTTTTTGTTTACGATTCGCTGATCCCCCACGCGGACCTGTTTCTGGACGGCAATGCCTTTCAGTTGCCATCATGCATTGGACACGTGAGAAGAGGTAATTTTATGTTTAAATGCGCACTCGATCATTGCAGTGCAGCCTGCTTTTTGTTTACGATTCGCTGTTCCCCCAAGCGGACCTGTTTCTGGACGGCAATTAGTTGTAAATTGTGATACTTCATTTGAACAGCAGGGAATGTGTCATGTGTAGGACGGGGACCTGAGAGAAAGATTACAACACCAAAAAATATCGATAGAGTAAGAGCAGCATTACTGCAATCTCCGAAACGCTCTTCTCGGAAGCAATCAATTGCTCTTGGCATTTCCAGACTTTTTTCAGACGGCTCTTGAGTCAATGCAATTAGAGGATACATGGTTCCAACAAGATGGTGCTACTGCACACACAGCAAGGGTTACCATGAATTGTTTGAGGCAAATGTTTCCTGGACGGCTTATCTCGTTAAAAGGGTGATGCGAAATGACCGGCGCGCTTACCAGACTTAACCGCATGCGATTTTTTCCTTTGAGGTTACCTGAAGTCGAAGGTGTATATCAATCGTCCCAACACCTTGGAAGACCTAATTAACAATATTGAGGCTGAAATAAGCAGAATACCAGTCGACATGATTGTTAGAGTTCATGAAAACTTCAGAAAACGTATGCAGCAGTGTGTGGAAAGCGACGGCCGATATTTGCCAGATACACTATTTAAAACCATGTAATTTAAAAATTCCTTTACTGTTCAATATAATTAAAATATAAAAAAAAAATCTTAAAAACGTTTCCTGGACGGCTTATCTCTTTGAGGGGTAATGTGAACTGGCCGGCACACTCACCAAACTTAGCCCCTTGCGATTTTTTCCTTTGGGGTAACCTGAAGTCGCAAGTGTGTATCAACCGTCCCAACACCTTGGAAGACCCTGTTAAAAATATTGAGGCTGAAATTGGCAGAATACCGGTCGACCTGCTTGTTAGAGTTCATGACAACTTCAAAAAACGTATGCAGCAGTGAGTGGACTGCGACGGCCGATATTTGCCAGTTACACTATTTAAAACCATGTAATTTAAAAATTCCTTTACCGTTCCATATAATTAATATATAAAATAATTTTTTCTAAGATTCATAACTTTTTTATTTTATTCCCAAATAATCAATTTCGGCGCTCCACTCTGTAGATGTTAACTAAAACCGTAAATATCTTAAAACTATAGCCGTGTCGCTAGGATAGGAGGTTGCTAACGCAAAAAATGATTTTGTTTACAGGAAACTATAGACAGTTTACAATGGTTTCAAATAATTATTTTGGAATAAAGTTATCCAAGAATAACCTTTAGCGAGCTCGGTAATTACTCGATTAAAGAATTTCCTAAAAAACTTTTTTTCAAACTACAAATTTTCATATCAAGCGGTTTAGGATGTTTAAAACCTATCAGTTCTTGTATACAAAGAAGTTTTAAAAAAATTCTCGTAAAGTCTTGAAACGATCGCCTTAGTGACCACTTCCTTGTTTACTAAGCGTGTACCAATACAACACGTCTTATATTTTCAATCGTAAGACGTTTTAATGTGTTCGCATGGATTATAATATATTTTTTACAGCGTACTTTTCCTCTTAAAGTATTCATTATGCATTAAAATTATTATCCCTCGTAATGTAATCGAACTTTGGCAATGATTTGCGAATAAAACGAGCAACATTTTCAAATGCGTTTTCAATAACGCAAGTTCCCTAACCCTTAGACGTGAAAGTATTTTCACTCAGCCAAGTAAATGCAGATGCTCTAGATTTTTATCAATGAAATATAGTGTATTGGTCAACTGAGGCATATTCAGCACCTAATGGCCATTCATTAGATTTGCAAGCGGCTACACGAAAGAAAACTACAACAAAACACACGGCAACAAACCAAAGTACCCCATAAGTATGCCAAACATTGAACGTCGAAAGTCCAGTCCAGTCAACGCTAGGTGACAGTGATGTGATGGCGACACGTAGGTGTTGAATACTCCAGCTACGTGATTTGTCGCAAACTGGAGCAAATTCTAAACCGAACATGTGAATATGTGAAATGCTTATTACTGGCGAAAAGCTATAAAATATGATGGCACAAAAATATAGATCTCCTTCCTTTCCTTCTTTATCGTATTCTCTTTTTGTCGCTTGTTTGTGTCTGTCTTTAGCTGAGGAATACCAGCCATCCATCCAGCTTGTAGTATGTGATCCACATGCAAATTTTCAATGGATTTATTTGAAATATGAGTTTGGTTCAGTCAATTCTTGGCTAAAACCTAAAAATGCCATAAAATTTCAAGCGATCAGAAGTGTACGAGTATTCCCTACCGGCTTACAGTCAACCACACTTCTATGCTATATTGAACGAATCTTATTGTCATTGCTAATATCTCTGTCAGACATTCCAAAAATGTTGTTCCTTTTATCGAACGCTGAATATTCAATATCGAATTCTGAACACTGAATCTGTGTTAAGCGATGATAGGTGCTATCTATATAGGCTGTGACAAAAATGTTATTTATCGGCCATTCATGTTCTCATGCCTTGAATTACCCACCAACAACATTCGGAACGGCAGACAACAGTATGATCTGTGTCTGCCTTAAGACAATGTGCGTTTAGAATATATTTCAACTACTTAATATGGAAAGGTTTTAACTTGGCCTGAATCAAGGAAATTTCGTATACCCTATATCAATGCAACATAAAACTTCAGACTCAATACAAATGTTTGCTTTCGATGCAAAGAATTCGGGTAAAATTCCGACAATTGAATCAACAGCTTAATTTATATCAATAAAATATTACTTTTGTTCCGTTTAGAAACACCCTTTTTGTAAAACGAGCTTGTCTTACAAAAATCATTTACGTTTTAAAAGTGTTGCGTTTCGCACAAAGACCCGACCGCATAATGGGAAAAGTAGTATCAAATACTGAATACATTGTCGAAACGACCAGATGTATGTGATTTAAATTCAACTAGTTTAGGAGGTCGCTGACGTGATAACTTCACACCATTGTACAAGAATATTGAAAGTGATTTCGTTTACAAGAAACTATAGATATTAACGATGGTTTTAAATTACTACAATCTTTCGGAAGAAAGTTATACAAGAACAACCTTTAGCGACGTTTGCACAATGGGAAAAGTATTGACAAATACTAAGACCATTATCAAAACGACCACATGTACGAGTATGTGATATAAATTCTATCCAATCTGACTGTGGTTAGCTGATCTACAATTGTTTATTCTGACAGAGAATAATGGATGTGTTTTAATGGAAACTATCTTAGTAGATCGCTAACGCGATAACTTCATATCAT
Organism: Hydrotaea diabolus; assembly: GCA_963513945.1. NCBI lineage: Eukaryota > Metazoa > Arthropoda > Insecta > Diptera > Muscidae > Hydrotaea > Hydrotaea diabolus. Next base: position 139,170,373 of record OY740719.1, read on the forward strand.
TGTATAAAAATGTAAAATGTTTTCCATTCTTCTTCTTTGACCAAAAGGGTAGTTCTTGTTTTTAAGTCGTTTTGACTGGGCTGATTGGTCTTGAATAAAATAAAACTAATTTATTCCATGTTTTACCAACGTTTCGAAACATCCCCTGAAGATGTTAGAAAAAAGCTTACGAAACGTTGGAAAAACATGGAATATAATTTATTCCATTTTTATTTTTATTTAATTCACGAAGGAAAACTGACCAATCAAATCAGCCCAGTCAAAAACGACATAAATAAAATAAAACGATTTTTTTTAAAGAAAGCTATCGACAACTTGCGTTAAAACCCATTTGTTTTAAATAAAAAAATTTTTTTGGAAGAAATTTATTGAAAAATTTCCTTTAGCGAGTTTAAGTGAGCTTGGTTATTTTCCTCTTATAGTATTTCTTGAATAACTTTATTGCTACAAATTACAAACTTTCAAATCAAATGGTTTATGATACACAAAAACCAACCAGTTCTTGTATACAAAAAAATTTAAAAAATTTCTCGAAAAGTTGTGAAGTTATCGCCTTAGCGACCACTTACTGCTTTTATAATCAAGTACCAATAGAATATGCCTAATGTACATAACATAGCCATAGAAATTTTAACAACAGTGTTTTTATTTTACTAGGGTTGCTATATATGTTTTTGGCGCCATCTGAAATTTCCATTGAAAAGTTTGAGATTTTTTAGCATAAACGTACTCAGAACGTTTTGACGTACGATCATTTGTGTTGTTTACAGTGACTTGAAAAATCAATTTGGCAAAAAATGGAATTAACTCGTGAAGATTTTCATGCGATTATTTTGTACATTTTTCAACGTGGATTATCACGACAAGAGTGCATCGATGAATTAAATATTTGTATGGCTGTATATTTGTAATAGCTGCTTTAATGACGAAGGTCGTGTGTCAGAGAACATTGATGCCGTGCGTGAACTGATAATACAAGATCGTCATGTGACATAGCGTGAGATAGAGGCATCCTTGGGCATTTCTTTCACCAGCTTACATTCGATATTGCATGAACACCTGGCCGTAAAAAAGGTTTGTTCTCTTTGGATCCCGCATAATTTAACAATCGCTCAACAAAAGGCTCGTATCGATTGGTGCAAAGAAATTTTGAAAAAAATACGATCGCGGTGCTTTAAAAGACGTTTACTGTTCCGCTTGAGCAACGAAGGACGGTAAGTTCTGAGTGGTACACCACAATTTGTTGGCCTGAAGTCTTCGGAGAAATTCGAAAAACGAACATTGGCCACCATTACAATGCGAGCTCTCACATATCGGCTCAAACCAGCGCTTTTTTGACCCGCCAAAACGTCGAATTGATAGGTCATCCGCCGTACAGCCCTGACTTGGCAACCAATGGCTTCTTTTTATTACCGCAAATCAAGAAAAAATGCGTGGTCAACGATTTTCGTCGCCAGAAGATGCTGTTGAAGCGTTCAAAAACCCTGTTTTGGAGGTGTCTCAATCGGAGTGGAAAAAGTACTTCGACAATTGGTTTGAGCGCATGCAAAAATGTATAAATCATGCTGGAGAATACTTTGAAAAACAATAAAACCACTTTTGATGATAAATATTTGATTTTCATTATTAGGCCAGTAATATATATACCAGCCCTCGTAACATTGTGTTCATTCTGACAGAAACTTTTAGTCATTTTGACAATTGAATAACTTATGTTCATGCGTGCTTAGTGGTTGGATAACTTAAGTTTTTTTCTGAAAATGTTCTAGTGCACCGGGCGATCAATTGATTGCAGTAATTTAAGACCTGTGTTTATGTTTATCTCATTGAATCAATTGAAATAAACTGGATAACTGCACGCAGAGAAAAGATATGGTTACACTATGGTCACCGCAACAATAATATGTTCTCTCCAATAAAAGCATGATCGTCGCAACCATAGTATTGTTTTTTGAATTTCATTTTGACAATAGTATTATTGCGACAATATTGCTATTGATGAAATGTAACAATAGTATTATTGCCAAAATTTAGAAATGAAAATATGGTTGTAGCAACCATATAAACATGGTTGGCGCAACAAAAGTATTGTTGTTTAAAATTTACGTTAACAAAAATATGATTACGGCAATCATACAGTATGTTTGTGACTATGAACATAACAAAACAGGTTTTGTAGAGCACACATGTATGTGTGTGCGTATGTTTTTTTGATATACAAAAAAAACACATACACACGATACAGTGAATGGTTGCTGTCCATTAAAAAAGACAACATCAATCGGAAGGTAGTTCGAGGGATTTTTATTGTGTTTAGTTTGTTCGGTGAAATACTCTAATAACGACTGGTTCTCGTTTATTTAAAATCTGCCTGCACTTAAGTATATAGCCATTGATCATGGTTTAATCACATTCGTTACTTGGTGTCTACGGATGGTGAAGTAGCATTCACCCCTGCTGGCAACTTAAAGTATTTTTGACCGTTGGAATATATATTTTTGTTTCTTGAATGAAATGTTTAATAAAAACATGGCTTCAATTCTGGCTATGAGCTAATAGTAATGCAATTTAATTTAATAAAAACAATTTAATAAAAACCTCTATTTTTGAATAACAACAATAACCAATCCTAATAAATACTTTTGGGGTTCATAGTATGGTTGAGTGTGAAACATACTATGGTTGTGGGGATCATAGTATGGTTGCGTGTGAATCATACTATGGTTGTGAGAATCATACTATGGTTGTATGAGAAACATACTATGGTTGTGAGGATCATACTATGGTTGTGGGGATCATAGTATGGTTATATGTGAATCATACTATGGTTGTGGGGATCATAGTATGGTTATGTGTGAATCATACTATGGTTGTGGGGATCATAGTATGGTTATGTGTGAATCATACTATTGTTGTGAGGATCATAATATTGTTATGTCACAACCATATACCCAACAATAGTATGATCCTCTTCGAATATTGTCACCCCAACCATACTTTTTTTCTGCGTGTGTGGAGTTTACTGTCAAGGTTGTACTTACAAATTGCCTATTTAAGATCGAGATGAAATGGGGAAAATATTGTATGTATGGACTAGCGGTAGTGACTATCGCTTCTCAAAAAGTCAAGTCTCATCCGAAACGGGTAAAAACTGGGGTTTTGGCGAGCATTCAACTTCGAAGCCGCTCTAAACAACACCTAGTATGGCTGTTCTATGGCTCGAATATACGAGTACCTAAATGTGCATTTGATTGACGTAGGATTGGAAATTGATCAAAAGAGCTTGGAAATGTATTTCTAAACTATTTATTTTTCTATTACTGTGCATTTCGACCAGTTTTTCAATGTTACTCCAAATAATTTGACACCCATAGAAAGACACCCAGGACCTACATTTCAGTATGGCATTGACAGTATTGGGGATTATGATTAATAATGGTGAGCACATATGTGACAGGGCATTATTTTTCGGGCAATATGGACCATTTGCAGATGGGCCAGAGCATTCAACTTTTAAGGGACAGATTTTTGGTCCTTGACAAGAACCCCAAGACCCGGACCCGACATACGGGGTTCAGAGAACGCACACGTGGCTATTGAGAAGCCAATGCATCCACAACAAAACACTTTTGGTGTGGATTTTGTGCTGGCGGCATAATTGGATAATTTTTCTTCGAAAATTACCAATGAGCCGCCGTTATTGTCAATGGTAACCGTAACCGCGCCATGCTCAACGAATAGTTGTTTCTAAAAATTCACGCTTGGTTTCAACAAGCGGGGCCACATGTCACACAGCGAACGCAACCATCCACATTTTACGCACAGTTTTTGAAAATCGAATAATAAGTCAATAATATGTCAATTGGCCGCCTCGGAGCTGTGATTTGAGCCCTTTGGATTATTTTCTTTGGAAAACCTTTATGGATAAATGTTACTCAAAAATCCCGAGACAATTAAAACAGGAAATCAAAGTTCCCATTGAAAAGATTCAACCCTAAGTAATCGAAAATGTACTGAGAAATTGGTTTGATCGGATGAGGTTACTGGCTGCCGAGCCAGTAATGGTAGTCCTATAAATGATATTTTGTTTCGTTATTAAATGACAACGTTCCACTTTTCCAATAAATCCAGAAATTTGGTAAAAAAAACTATCAGCTCTTTTTTTATAGCCAGTTCAAATTTATGAATCAATCTAGAGGTATTTTTTTAATAGGGTTTTCTCACAGACCACGAGTACGAGTAAGTTGTCTTAAACTTTATTTTTTTTTCTTTTCACTATTGTTTGCCATTTTATTATAGAAAGATTTAGGGCGCAGCAACAGCTCCAAATTGTACAACTGTTCTATGGAAATGAGCGTTCGGCGAGAAACAACGTTTTTCGACCAAAATGTTGTTCAGTGGTGAGGCCGATTTCTTGATCAACGACAACGTCAATAAACAAAATTACCATTATACCCAGAGAAAACCACGGTTTGTTGCGGTTTATGGACTGGTGGAATCATTGGTCCATATTTTTATTCAAAAATAAGATGGCCGCAACGTAGCCGTGAATGGTGCTCGCTATCGCGTCATTGTATCGAACTTTTTACTAGCTGAAATTAAAGCCAGTAATCTTGTCGACATTTGGTTTCAACAGTACAATGCCACTTACTATACAGCCGCACATAATTGTATAGTAAGCGGCTCTGTATCTATTGAGAGGTCATTTCTAAGAGCAGCTAATTTCACGTTTTTGACCGGTAAGTTGGACGCCTAGATCGAGTGATAACACACCTTTAGACTATTTTCTTTGAGGCTGCGTATAGTCCGAAGTCTATGCTGACAAACCAGCTACGATTCAGGTTTTGGAAGCCGAGCGAGTCTTTAACGCCATACCGGTCGAAATGCTCGAACGAATGATCCAATATTTGACCCTCAGAATGGTCACCCTGAGGTGTAGTTCAGGCTAACATTTGAAGGAAATTATATTCAAAAAAATAAATCGCATAAAATGTCCTTTCGAATAGAATAATAAAGATTCCACACTTGATTATATTATTTTTGTTTTTTTTTTATTTAAAAAAAAACACCTCTAGATTGATCACACGTTATACCTTTCACCGTCCATAGGCTATTAAAAAGAAAACAAAAAATGGTCCGTTTTTTGGGCCTTTGTGACCCATGCGTCCTTCACTAATCTCAGTCAAAACTTCAAAATAACTACATTTTTCCATCCAACCAAAAATTATGGAAATACTCAAAAAAGTGTATTTCTTATCGAGGTAGTTTAAGAGACACTTTTTTACCCCGGGCCATGCAAAATTTCATGACCCTAGCTGGATTCGTTGACCAATATCGTGATTTTAACAGACACTCCGGCGGACGGACATGGCTAGATCTTCCAAGTATCCTACGACGTTCAATAATAAATAAACTTTTAAGGGTCTCCAATAAACATTTCATGGGTTTGCAAACGGAATGCCGGAATGTATTATACCATATACCAAATTCAGTATGACACGAACCGTATTTAGTGACATAAACTGGGTTATTGTTAGTTTGTTTTGTTAAAACGTTTCAGTAGTTTAGTCAACAGGGGAGTGATTTAATGAAGCTGAGAAAAGAGTAATACGAGGGCGACCGCAAAAGTAACTGGCTTAACACAAAAAGAACCGTTTTTTTTTGGACTTATTATTATTTATTTTTCAACATAATCTCCTTTCAACTCAATACACTTCATCAAACGTTTTTTAAGTTTTTTAATTCCATCCGAAAAATAAGATTTTTCAAGACCTTCAAAATATGCCTCAGTTTCAGCAATAACCTCGCTATTGGACGAAATTTTTTTGCCACCGAGAAATTTTTTTAAATTTGGAAACAAGAAGTTATCAGAAGGAGCTAAATCTGGACTATATGGTGGATGCGGAGCAATTTCAAATCGTAATTCGGCCAGTTTTTGTTGAGTTAAAAATGCAGTGTGTGAAGGATGAAAAAGAACTTTTTTTTTCTAAATGCGGTCGTTTTATCTTAATTTCTTCACTCAACCGATTCAATAATGCACAATAATATTCAATATTTATAGTTTTTCCTTTCTCAAGATAATCAATAAATATTATACCCCTTGCATCCCAAAATACTGTGGCTATTACTTTTCCTGCTGACTTAACAGTTTTCGCCTTCTTGGGACCACTTTTACCAGCTTCTATCCATTGTTTTGACTGTTCTTTGCATTCTGGGATGTAGTGATGGATCCATGTTTCATCAACAGTTATGAATCGGCGCAAGAACTCTATTGGATTACGCTCATAAATCGCTAAAAGCTCCTCGGAATCGGTCCAACGGACGATTTTTTGGGGCAAAGTCAACAAACGCGGCACCCATCTTGCGGATAGCTTTTTCATGTGGAGTTCATCATGTAAAATACTCCAAACTTGTTTTTCGTGTATTTTAACAATATCAGCAAGTTCTGTGAGCTTTATTCGTCTATCTTTAGTCACTTCATTAAATATTTTTCTAATGTTTTCAATAGTAGTAGCAGTTTTCGGTCTTCCAGAGCGTTGTTCATCTTCCGTACTTGAACGACCCATTTTAAATTGTTGAACCCAGGATTTCACGGTGGAGTATGATGGTGCATTATCACCATGAACAAAATCCAATTCATCTTTGATTAGTTGTGGCGTATAACCTTTCATATACAAGTGTTTAATTACCGCACGAAACTCTTTATTTTCCATTTTTCAAAAATTATAAAACTTGTTTACTTCAATTACCTGTAACAAAGAAAATAATCATTAAATATTTCGGAAATTTTGACAGATGGCTTATAAAAGATTGCTTTTGAAAAACAAAAAACAAAAGTTGCTAGTAAAACAGAAAATGTGCCAGGCCAGTTAGTTTTGCGGTCGCCCTCGTAGTTTTAATAGAGGACGAAAAATATGAAACTGCCAAATCAAACCTTAGCACAAATGGGCAAAAACAGTCACTTTTGTTTTAATATCTTTCTAAATTATGCGTTGTTCATCTTCCGTACTTGAAGGACCCATTTTAAATTGTTGAACCCAGGATTTCACGGTGGAGTATGATGGTGCATTATCACCATGAACAGAATCCAATTCATCTTTGATTAATTGTGGCGTATAACCTTTCATATAAAAGTGTTTAATTACCGTTCGACTCTTTATTTTCCATTTTTCAAAAATTATAAAACTTGTTTACTTCAATCACCTGTAACAAAGAAAATAATCATTAAATATTTCGGAAATTTTGACAGATGGCTTATAAATGATTGCTTTTGAAAAACAAAAAAACAAAAGTTGCTAGTAAAACAGAAAATGTGCCAGGCCAGTTAGTTTTGCGGTCGCCCTCGTAGTTTTAATAAAGGACGAAAAATATTAAACTGCCGAATCAAAACTTAGCACAAATGGGCAAGAACAGTCACTTTTGTTTTAATATCTTTCTAAATTATGTGTTTATTATTAAACCGACAATTACAGATATCTCTCATAGAAAAGTCTTTACATGACTAGGAGATTAATCTCTTACTCGTATTGTCACAGCCAATTATGAGGTGAAACATCTGCAACGCTGCATCAAATACAGGTCGCATAAAATGTCGCTGTAAGCTTTTTTTTACCAAAAACCAGACAAATTACTATTTGCTTTAAAAAAATCATTGAAGTCAATAATCAGCAAATAAATATAAATCCGACTTTCTATTGTTCAAAAGTATCGAAATACTTGGATTAGCGTAAATCGAAGAGAATACAGAGCGGCAACAACAATTTCTCATATCAAATTGCGACAGATATTGCAAAACTGATACAATTTGAGCGAAATAAATTGAATAAAAAAGTATCTAGAGACGACAATCGCATCTTTATAGAGATATTCTTTTCGAAGACATAAACAAATGAAGATTAGACCACCAGGTGGCTTGTACCAAACTCAAGGATGATGGCAGCATCTTTAGAAATAGCATTACCTAGCTCTAAGTTCTCAAATTAAAACAACAGTTACACGCAGAAAAAAAGTATTGTTGTGGTGACAATATTCGAATACCCAACAATACAATATACCCAACAATAGTATTATTATTGTTGGGTATATGGTTGCGGTACAACAATATTATGATTCTCCCAACAATAGTATGATTCAAATACAAACATACTATGATCCTCACAACAATAGTATGATTCACATATAACGATACTATGATCCCCACAACCATAGTATGATTCACACTCAACCATACTATGATCTCCACAACCATAGTATGATCCTCACAACCATAGTATGTTTCATATACAACCATTGTATGATCCTCACAACCATACTATGATTCACACGCAACCATGTTATGATCCCTCCAACCTAGTATAATCACTATTTAGATTTAAATTATGAAAATTATTCAAAAATACATTAAATTCAAAATCATAGGGAGTAATTTAGTTCACAGTAGAAAAAAATAAGTTTAAATAAATGTAAGCGTTTTTGTTAAAAATATTTCAGTTAAACAAAGCCAAAGCAGCTTGTTTAAAAAAAAATGTCAATAAAAAAGTACTATTATTGAATTAGATCCATATTAATAACATTTGTTCTTAAAATCATATTTAAATGGAGAAAAATTACAATCATACAGTATTATTGCCGTAATCATATTATTGTTAACATAAAACGCAAAACACAATACTTTTCTCGAACCAACCATATTTATATTGTTGCTATAACCATATTTTCATTTTTAAATTTGGCAATGATACTATTGTTACATTTCAACAATATTAATATTGCAGCAACTATACTATTGTCAAAAAATTCAGTTAACAATGCTATGGTTGCGACGAACATACTTTTATTGCGGATAACATAGTATTATTGCCGTGACCATGTAGTAACCATGTTTGTTCTCTGCGTGTAGGCTTCTAGCTTTTACAGCGTGGTAATTTGCTTATTTAGGAATAAAAAAAAAAAATTATGAACCTTAGAAAAATTTATTTTATATTCGAATTACTTATGTATATTGAACGATAAGGGAGTTTGTTATTTGCATGGTTTTGAATAGTGTATCTGGCAAATGTCAACCTTCACTATTCATACACTGCTGGATACGTTTTCTGAAGTTTTCATGAACTCTAACAAGCATGTCGACTGGTATTCTGCTTTTTCAGCCTCAATTTTGTTAATTAGGTCATCCAAGGTGTTGGGACGACTTCAGGTAACCCCAAAGAAAAAAATCGCATGTGGCTAAGTCTGGTAAGCGCGCCGGTCATTTCGCATCACACCTCAACGAGATAAGCCGTCCAGGAAACATTTGCCTCAACTTCAATTCATGGTAACCGTCGCTGTTTGTACAGTGTCACCATCCTGTTGGAACCATGTATCCTCTAATTGCATTGCCTAAAGAGCCGGCTGAAAAAAATCCAGGAAATGCCAAGAGCAAGTGATTGCTTCCGAGCAGAGCGTTTCGGAGATTGTAGTACTGCTGCTCTGACTGTCTCAATGTTTTGTGGTGTTCAAAGAAGGACTTTCAGGTCCCCTTCGTACACATGATACATTTCCTGCTGTTCTCAAGGAAGTTTCCCAATTTACAATTGATTGCCGCCCAGAAACACTTCCGCATGGGGGTACAGCGAATCGTTAACGAAAAGCACGCTGCACTGCAATGATCGAGTGCGCATTTGAAAAATACGCTTCAACACAAGATGACCTCTCCTCACGTGTCCAATGCATGATGACAACTAAAAAGCAGACGAAAACAAATCTCCCGTCAGCCACTATAAGCCACGCACACTCTCCACTCTCTTTGACCAACAGTGCCGCTACAGCCTGCAGTGCAAAAAAGGAAATGATTGCGCTCCACCCTGTACTATTACCGAAGGAGTATCTTTTTGGCCTACTTTTCGGCTATTCTGACAAATAAAAAAAATCCTGTTGTAAAGAAAACATTATTATGCGCATCAAAGAATGGATTCGGATCCTAGAGCTTACGGAAGCTTATACCACATAATCGAGTGTATTTAAGTTTTTAAAAGTTGATGTTTTTGGATTTTCAAATATTCAGTTCGAGTATACAATAAATATAACGGGTGATCAATCTGGAGGTATTTTTTCAAAATAAAAAAAGTACAGAAATTCAAATCAAGTCTGGAATCTTATTGATCATTTGAAAGGACATTTTATGCCATTTATTTTTTGAATATAATTATCACATTGAACAGGGATTAAACAGGCTCAAGACCTCTTGCTTCTATATTTAAATAGAAGACAAGTTTTGAACAAAATGGCAAAGTGACATTGATTTTCGTGGCTGCACACTACTTTTATCATGATTTCGGGTCCGTGACAACCCTCTTCAGAAAGCCTTGCTGCAATTGTTGAAAGTAAAACCGAACTCTATAAGGCCAGGCTCTCCACAAACGAATGAGAACTACTGTTGTAGACTTTACTTTTCAAGTTTTCTTTACACAATTGCCCACGAAAATACGACTCACAATCCCTGTTCAATGTGTAAAAGCAACAGACCGAAATAAAACAAACGAGCTAAATATAATTATCTTTAAATGTTGGCCGCAACTACGCCTCAGGGTGACCATTCTGAGGGTCCAATTTTAAATGGGAATTTTCGGCGTTAATGACACGCGTAATGTTGTATTCCAAAACCTGAATCGTAGCTGATTTGCCAGCATAGACTTTGGACTTAAGTAGACCCTTAAGGTGTAATATCACACGATCTAAGCGGCTAACTCACAGTTCAAAACGTGCAGTTAGCTGCTCTTCGACATAACCGCTTAATATATCCATTGTTTGAGCAGCTATGTGGCAAGTGACATCGTCCTGTTGAAACCAAATGTCGTCAAGACTATGGGCTTCAATTTCAGGTTGCAAAAAGTTCGATAACATAGCGCGATAGCGAGCACCATTCACGGTTTCGTTCGGGCCATCATCATTTTTGAAAAAATATGGACCAATAATTCCACATGCCCATAAAGTGCACCAGATCGTGGTGTTCTCTGGGTAAAATAGCACCTCTTGAACCTCTGCTGGTTGCTCTTCAGCCCAAAAGCGGCAAATTTGTTTATTGACGTTGTTGTTGAAACAGAAATAGGCCTCATCACTGAACAAAATTTTGGTCGAAAACGACGGATTCTATATTCCCATTTCTATAATAAAGTTGCAAAATTTGGGGATTTTGTTGCGGTGTTAGTAATGATGAAATGACAAATAGTACTGAAAAGAAAAAAAAAGTTTAACACAACTCAACGCGTAATCTGTGATAAAACCCCTATTGAAAATAATACCTCTAGATGGATCACCCTATATATACTATCATGGTGTAGACTTTCATGCAATTATATGAATCTCTATTCAGTCACTGCCCTGCCTTCTGCGATAGGGTACTAATCGATCGGTTTTGGTTCACTCTTTCTTTTGCAGCAATTTCATTCTCAAATATCTCTTTTGCTTTAAATTCGCTAAAAAGCATTTCCTAACAAACCCATCAGGCCCCGGCTATAAACTAATGCAAGCGTGCTCGAAAATCTTAATGAAGTAACTGTCGCCAGCTAGGCAAAGTGCAAAGCCAGAGGCAGACTTTAAACAATTGCTAGCCAACGCACAATTGATTTTCTTTTTTTCACTTTTTACATTTCTTTTTTTTTTTGTTTGTTTTTTTGGGCGCTGATGGGCGTTTGGCTGGTTCAGTAATGAGCAAATTTAATTTCCTCGCTTAATTTTACAACTCTTATTTAAACAAGGTCAATATCAGTACAAATAGACGCGACGTGTTAGAATGCGTGGGATCAATGATCAACTTGGCGGGCTGGCTGGCTGGCTGGCGGGCTAGCTCATTGGCTGGCTGTTTGGATGTGTGGGCGGCTGACGGCTTGGCAGCTACTGTTGGCTAATGTAGCTATATGAAGCTGCCGTTGTTGTTGTAGCTGCTGCCAGCTGGGCGTTTGCGTCTCTAAAGGCTTTTGGCCAAAGAAAGTAACTTTTTGGTCTCTTTCGCTTTTTGTTGTTGTTGTTTTTCGATTTTGTTAACTTTATGTGACGCGGTTGAACAATTAACAAATTGAATTGAAATGGATTGTGTTGCGCTGGGTTGGTACACTCGCGGTTTGAAGATATTCAAATGTGATGCGTACGTATTTGGGTGCTGCTTTCGGGTGGCATGATCCCATATGTCATTTTGTCATTCGAATTGACACGTTATGCCCGATGCTCGTGTTCGTCTGCTGATTGTGAGCGTGATTTATGATAATTTCTATTTCTTTTACTTCTACATGAACTTTAAACATTTTCGAAATTGTTTTGCTCTTTATTTTGGATTATTGTGCTCAGGTTATTTAAGACCTTTGATCCAAATTCAAGTGAAAGCCAACGCATGCCTATGTTTATCACAAGTGATAAATAATTGATTAGCTCGGAAAATAAGATGTCTTCTATAAATTCTCCATAGTGGCATTGTCAGACTTTTTACAAGCACGAAGCGCTGTTCATTCAATTTAAATATCGCTTTAGTGAATAAAAAGGAAATAAGTTAAGTCACAAATGGTTAAGGCTGTAATCTTGGGAAAATCTCATTGATATTGAATTGGACATACACTTGTATATCAACACCCAAAATGCATGAAACTGTAACCACAAAATGTGTTTCAGAAAGATATAATCAAATGACCATGAAGAGCTTTAAATGTCTGACTCGTTTCATTTTTACAAATGCCTCTGCTATTGTATTCAGATCAATTTTCATTGAAGTGACAGTGTGAACAAGCAGCAGCACTTTGACATAACAGTTCATTGTGACGCCGGGGAAACATATATCTAGTTCCTAAAATGTTCATAAGTAGACCAAAAGCGTTACCAGGTTAACCAGTTAGATGCCTTTAAAAGTAAACAACTCTTTATCACTGCCTGTTTTCCAGAGCATTACCTATCTTCCAATCAAACAGTGTCCAGTCATTGCGGACACAATCGATGAGACATCGGGTTCTGATAGCGGGAGATCAATCCAGAGGTTAATTTTTTTTCAAAATAAAAAAATACAAAAATTTAAATCGAATGTGGAGTTTTCATTGTTCATTCGAAAGGACATTTTATGCCATTTATTTTTTGAATATAATTTCCTTTAAATATGTTTTTGTTTTTAAACATTGAACAGGGATTAAACCGGCTCAAGACCTCTTGCTTCTATATTTAAATAGAATACAAGTTTTTAACAAAATGGCAAAGTGACATTGCTTTTCGTGGCTGCACACTACTTTTATCATGATTTCGGGTCGGTGACAACCCTCTTCAGAAAGCCTTGCTGCAATTGTTGAAAGTAAAACCGAACGCTATAAGGCCAGGCTCTCCACAAACGAATGAGAACTACTGTTGTAAACCTTACTTTTCAAGTTTTCTTCACACAATTGCCCACGAAAATACAACTCACTCTTGCCACCTCTAAAGAGACTCCACATGGAGAGCCATCAATAGATTTCTTTTACAACAACGTGTGTGTTGTAAAAAGAGTTTAGTTGACTATGTCAACTTGTGTGCCGTGCCGTGCATGTACGTATGTTTTCCTCGTTTGCTTTTACACATTGAACAGGGATTAAACCGGCTCAAGACCTCTTGCTTCTATGTTTAAATAGAATACAAGTTTTTAACAAAATGGCAAAGTGACATTGCTTTTCGTGGCTGCACACTACTTTTATCATTTCGGGTACGTGACAACCCTCTTCAGAAAGCCTTGCTGCAATTTCAACAATTGCAGCAAGGCGAGCAAAACATGTTTTTGTTTTGTTTACATATATTCGGTCTTTTATTATTATTATGACTTGAACAGTTTTTTATTCTGGTTCGAGACCTTTTGTTGTTTATTCTGGTTCGAGACCTTTTGTTGTTTCCGCCAAGGTTTTTCTTCAGCAGCCTTTGGTAACGATAACTTCGGCTACAAATCAAATAACTTATACAGGAGTCTCATTATGATTAATGAGAATTACCCTTTGCGTATAGTCTTCTTGTGTGCTGTACATGTACTCAAATGTTGGCCACAACTACGCATCAGGGTGCCCATTCTAAGAGTCCAATTTTGGATGACTCGTTTAAGCATTTCGACCGGTATAGCGTTAATGATACGCGTAATGTTGGCCTCCAAAACCTGGTTTATCAGCAAAGACTTTGGACTTTACGTAGCCACAAAAAAGTCTAAAAGTGAGATATCACACAATCTAGGCGGCCAACTCACCGGTACAACACTTTAAATTGGCTACTCATCGAAATGATCTCTCAATAGATCCATTGTTTGAGCAGCTGTTTGGCAAGTGGTACAAACGAAATGTAGTCATGATAACGGTTTACAATTTCAGGTACCAAAAAGTTCGATATCATGGCGCGATAGCGAGCACAATTTACGGTTACATTACGGCATTTTTTGAAAAAATATGGACCGATGATTCCACCGGCCCAAACCATGGTTTTCTCTGGGTAGAATTGCACCCCTTGAATCTCCTTTTGTAGCTCATCAGGCCAAATGCGGCAATTTTGTTTATTGACGTTGCCCGGAATTTCCATAATACTGTTGCACAGTTTAGAGACGCTGTTGCGGTGTAAGTCTTTCCATAACGAAATGGCAAACAATACAAAGAAGAAGAAAAAATATCGCTTAACACAATTCACGCGTAATCTGTGAAAAAAACCCTATTGCAAAAAAATACCTCTAGATTGATCACCCGTTATGGTCATCTGATTTGATTTCTTTAGGTCTAGAAGCCACATATTACATCCAATCTTGGTAAAATTTTGGCGCACGTTAATTTTAGTGACCAGAAATAATTTTATTAAAATTAAAGAAAATCTGTTCAGATTAAAATATAGTTCCACATACATATGTTCATACGATTTTATGTTTTAAAATCTAGAAGCCACTTTTTACATTCAATTTTGATTTTGCAGCAAATCGGGTCAGATTTAGATATAGTTCCACACACATATGTTTATCCAATTTTTGCATTTTAGATTAAGACATACGAAGACATATCAATAATTCCGTGACTTTTCGAAAAAATTATTTTTAACATAATATAATTTTAGTACCAATTCGTAACCCAATTCATGCAAATTGGCCTATTTGATGAAAAATAACTTTTTTCTTGGCCGCATGAAGTCGCTTTTTTTAAATCGTCGTAATCAGTCCAATAAGTTGCTATAATATACGCCGTTTATTGTTTGTTCCTTTCTGAAGGTAATCGATGTAGACTACCCACGAGTATCGCAAAAAACTGTTGCCATCACCTCATTGGCCGACAAAGTCACCTTGGCCTTCTTCGGAGCCGGTTCGCCCGGAGAAACCCATTGTTTAGACCCTTGCTAGGTCACCGGAGGTTATAATTGATCCATGTAACAAAACGCCGCAAAAACTTATTCGAATTGCAATTAAACAACTCCAAACAATCCATTGAAGTTGTCACACTATTATGTTTATGGTAATCGCGGCAGCCATCTTGCAGACAGCTTTCTAAAAACCAACTGATTATGTAAAATCAAAGCACACTGCATTTGTAATGCTTATGGCACCGACAATCTCAAGCACTTTTACTCTTCGATTGGTCAACACCATACCGTAGATTTTTTTTGACATTTTCGGGAGTACTCATATTAACCTCCATTGGCTGTCCAGAACGTTCAGCGTCAATTGTACATCTGCGACCACATCGAAAGTCAGTAAACCATTTTTTACCATTGAAATCAATGGTGCAGAGTCCCCATTGTATTTATCAAGCTTTTTCTTGGTTTGATTGATTTTTGCAAAAAATAATGTTTTATGAACACTAGAAATCCACCTTTTTAACAAAATCATCGAAATATATATATATTTCTAGCCTAATAATGATAATGCGAAAATGGTTTTTTTGTTTTTCAAAGTATTCTCCAGCATGATTTATACACGTTTGCATGCGCTCAAACCAATGCGCTCACTTTTTCCACTCCGATTGAGACACCACCAAAACATGGTTTTTGAACGCATCAACAGTATCTTCTGGCAATGATAATCGTAGACCACGCATTTTTTTCTTGAATTGCGGGAACAAAAAGAAGTCATTGTGTGCCAAGGCAGGGCTATACGGCGGATGACCCATCAATTCGACGTTTTGGGCGGTCAAAAAGGCGCTAGTTTGTGCCGATGTGTGAGAGCTCGCATTGTCATGGTGCACAATGACTCGTCTTCTCTTGATCGTTTTTCGAATTTATCCAAAGACTTCAGGCAAACAAATTGTAGTGTACCACTCAGAATTGACCGTCCTATGTTGCTCAAGCGAAACAGTCGCTTCTCCAGTTTTGCCGAAGAAACAGGCGACCATTTGCTTCGAAGTGCTTCTTTCATGAACAACTTTCGTTGGATTTGGCTCGTCTTCGAAGACCCACACGTACGATTGCTGTTTTGTTTCGGGTTCATACGCATAGATCCATGATTCGTCACCTGTGACTATCTTAAAAACGTCTTTTGAAGCTATGCGATTGTATTTTTTCAAAATTTCTTTGCAGAAATTGACACGAGCCGTTTTTTGAACGATTGTCAAATTGTGTGGGATCCAAGGAGAAGAAACCTTTTTACGGGCAGGTTTTCATGCAATATCGAATGTATGCTGGTGAAAGAAATGTCCAGGGATGCCTTTATCTCACGGTATGCCACATGACGATCTTGCATTATCAGTTCACGCACTGCATCTCTGCCATTCTCTGGCACAACGGCCGTTTTTGGACGACCTTCACGACCGTCGTCTTTGAGCGAGCATCGGCTACGATTTAATTCATTAAACCAGTGCTATAGGATGGTGCCTAATCGCCATACAAAGATTTAAGTTCTTCGATGCAGTCTTGTCGTAATAATCCACGTCGGATATTGTAAAAAATCATCGCACGAAAATGTTCCCGAGTTAATTCCATTATTTTTTGCCAAATTGATTTTTTCAAGTCACTGTAAACAACACAAATGATGGTCGTACGTCAAAACGTTCTGAGTACGTTTATGCTAAAAAATGTCAAACTTTCCAATGGAAATGTCAGATGGCGCCAGGCAACACTTAGTGTTGCCTAGGCCAGAAATATATATGTGACGCGCAAAATAGAAAGGGACCTTAGGTTAAAAACCAGTTTTGTTCAAGAGAGTCATTTTAAAGATTACGTCCCTTTCTATTTGCGCTTAGAATCGTCGACTTCACTTTCATAAAACGCGCATATCTCTGGGAGGGAACACTTTTGGGGCATGGGATAGGTCTCATTCGATGCTCAGATGTTGTCCACATCAAAAAAAGAAAAAAAATTAAAATTGATTTTTTTACCCTTAGATCCCTTTCTCTATGCGGTGTCACATATATAGACCCATATCAAATGGTACTTGATGGGAGCAGTTTGGCATTTCACATAACTACGAGGGAAGTTGAAAAGTCACGGAATTATTGTTATTTCCTCGAAGTTCCCACATGCATGTTCACAAGTTTAATTATACTCGTAACATATGTTTAACAAAGTAGGTAAACTGAGACCGGCCTAAGAGGGTCCAAAACCCTATTTTAAGTTGGCTTTTCTAAACAATCAGGAAGTGCATATAGTCAACCACGCCTGACTTTTATTTTTTTACAATATTTTTTTCTGTGTAAGAAGTTCATTGCCATTATTAAAAGAGAATACATGACATTAAACTTCAAATTCGAAGAAACCAAACAAAAACGACAAATGAACGAAAACCTCCAAAGAAATTATGCAATAAATTTCTTCCTACTCACTTACTACTGAACAATCATCATCATCATCTCCCAAGGTGTCTGTCTACGAGGGAATGTTCACGATTGTGTACTTAAGAATGTCGGTACTACCAGACAACTGCGATGGCGCATTTGAGGTATTATGACACATCAAAAATGACAAATTAACGATAAAAATTGTCAAATTGAAATCACGTCGCAGTCGCCAAAACCATAAATAATGCCGCACTTCGTTGCTTCCAATGTTCTAACACTACGAAACACAAGAGAACATGGACAAATGATGGACAATATTAGATAAGAAACGCAAAAAGCAAGAAATAAGTACGCATACGATGCGTGGTGTATGGACACCTTTAAGTTGTCTGCCACCCTATCCCTAGTATGGCTAGTTGGTGTTTTTTAGTTACTAATTTCATTAAATTGCTATTTTTCTTTAACAACCAACAGGTATACCAAGTCATGTTAAATATACGAGTACTACTCCCGCCTACCATCGATCGTTGCAGGTCGATGGTAACATTGTCCGTCCGCCACTAACTCACGTCTGCCGCGTCCAAGTGGCTAAAACAACAAAAGCGAAAGCTTTAAATGTCATTGCCTTCGGAAATGCTACAATAAATACTATGCAATGAAATATGGATTTTTATTAGACTTGAAACTGTACTCGTATTATCAAATAATCCATAATTTCTTTTTAAATTAAACGTTTTTTTGTGTATGTGTCTTTACTGTATTTGGTGCGCATTAATAGCGCCTTTTTCCCATTGATCAAGCACAAAAATTCGCTTGAATTCGTTAATTGTTTTTACACGAAAAGTGTTATCTAATTTCGCATACCGCGCCGCACCGCACGTACTTCTTTTATAAGATTCCTTTTCGGTCATAATTTTTATTGCGCGGATTGCCGAGTATGGCTATATTCGTGGTAGTAATCGTCAAAAAGTACTGTCGTTGTAGTGGTGTCTTAAATATCCGAGTGTGTACTAGTATTCATAAAGCCATGAAACGTATGTGGAATATTAACAGCAGTCCTTAATTGCAAGTCAGTAATGAATCACAAGCTCAAGGAGTATACAGTTTGCCTCACCAACGGATATGCTGAGTGCCACACGTGTGGCCAAGTTTTATTCTACTTAGTAGGGACATAAATACTGTTACAACATTGAACACACCCATTTCAATAGTAGAACTGAACATACCCCGTTAATGTCATATGGGTTTTGAAAGCTAACCTCTATAGCGTTAGTCTGTAACGGGATTTGAAAATTGTTTCAACTTTCATCATGGAGTGGTCAGATAACACTGTGGAACATTTTTGGGGTTATTGTCTGGGGGGTGAGAAATTCCAAGTCAGCTTGATGGTACTAAGTCAGTATATTAAGTATATTAAGTGAAGTTACTTAATTTTAAATAAAAGCAGAACGCGTTAATCAATTTCTATGATCTATGTCGCATTTTGTTTATAGGTCATGTGACTTTACGTGAAAGTTATAAGACTCTACACGTTTTTCCGTTTGGGATTTATATGTTTAAAAAAAAAAAAAATTTTTTTTTGGCAAAATTTTCTTCATAAATTTATTTCTAATTGCAAAAATGTTGATTTGGTAGAGGAACAGTATATTAATGGATTAAAGAAAATGTAATTATTAATTTTTCTCAATTTATTTCAGCAAAATCGAACTAGTCGTTCTCGAGTTATGTCAAACTACGTTTTTGCCAACATTTTACAACTAAGCGAAAAAACATCAAGATAAGGAAAAAATGTAAAAGGTCATAAAAAAAACTGGCACATACGAACGCAAAACCCTCTGCGGGTTTTAATATACTGACCTAGTACCATCACCCTGACTTGGAATTTCTCACCCCCCAGATTGGCTGTTGTACTGTGTAATGAGAACCGTATCGCTGTAATAGCGCTTTTCAAGTGTGAAATGAAAAAAAGCGATATTTTCAAAACGCTCCGGCCACTAGGGATTAGCCGCATGTTCGTCTACCGATGCATAAAACTGTTTGAGGAGATTGGATATGTAAAAGACCGCGAAAAGTCGAACACCGCATGTCATCAAAGCCATTAAATCAAGAATTCACAGCAATCCGCTCCGAAAACACAAAATCATGGCCCGTGAGATGAATATCAGGCAAAAGTCGAATCATTAAAAAAGACTTGGGACTTGGGGCTTTCAAACGACGTACCGGATATTTATTGACTGCAGCTTTAAAAAAAATAGGATTGAAAAATGCAAACGTCTTTTGGCGAAGCACGCGGATAACTTGCACAGAAAAATTTTGTTCACCGATGAAAAAATGTTCACCGTTTAGGAAAAAATTTAACAAGCAAAATGGTAGAGTGTATGCGCGGTCATCTAAGAAAGCATCTGAGCTGATCCCAAGGGGGGAAAATAGTCATCACCCAGCTTCAGTCGTGGTTTGGTGGGGTGTCTCTTACGATGGGGTCACTGACCTGCATTTCTGCGAACAAGGGGTCAAAACATCGTTCAAAGTTTACCAACAAACCGTTTTGGAAGCTGTTGTGAAGCCTCTTAACAATTCCCTGTTCCAAAACCAGCCATGGACTTTCAAGCAGGATTCTGCACCGGCCCATAAGGCTAAAACGTCCAAGGCCTGGCTTCGAAACAATTTGCCAGCGTTCATTTCCTTTGAAGAATGGCCCTCAGGCAGTACAGATGTGAACCCATTGGATTACTAATTGTGGACGGTTTTAGAGGACAAGGTTTGTCACAAAAGATACTCCAACATTGGATCTCTTAAGACTGCTTTGGTTCGAGCTGTGGCCAATTTTCCAATGGACGAGGTTTGTGCAGCTATTGACGATTGGCCAGTGTGACTGAAGGCATGTGTAAAGGAAAAAGGCGGACATTTCGAATAAGTAGATTCTTTTTGGATACAATATATGTACATCAATAAATATATAAAAAAATATTTGGTCCAAAACATTCAGTACTTTTTATTTTACAGCATAAAACGAGTGTAACCGTATTTATGTCCCTACTAAGCATTATGCAGCCGTTGTGTGATGGAAGTGTACACGACTATCATGCCAGTAAACCTAGGTTCAACACCGGGTAAGAACATTTAACAATTTTCAGCGGAGAGTTGTCCATCTCTTAAATGCCGCTGACTAACCGAGTAAAAGATTTATCTCTAAGCCATGCTAAAACTTCTTAAAAAAATGCATTAGCCGTTCGGAGCCGGCGTCTAACAGTAGGTTCCAGTCATTTAGTATAAGAATTAAAGGGTGCACAGCTTACTTTTTGGAGTAAAGTGCACCCTTCTGCATTAATAGAATGTTGTGGGACCTAGGCAAATGAGTATATGCCAGTATTGACCAAAATTCAGTACATTTCTTGAAAACTATGAAATATTTGCCAAAAAAAAAACATTAACCTAATTTTAAGATGGTCGTTCAACTTAGTAGACCATTTTAGTCGGCTCGGCCTTTCGCAGCCCTCTCACGAAATTAAAAGCATCATCTTCCCACACACTCGCCTCCAATCCTACACAAATAGGAACTGAATCAATCTGGTTCTACGCCCAGCATAGCAGGTTCAAAAATCGCCGAGCCTTTCCATCGCCCTGTGATTGTTATGATTCTAACACTATAATTATTTTGGAGCAACCTCAACTTCAAATATTTGCATTCATTCACTCACATCGTTGGGTTTCGGTGTGGCAGATGTAGTTTAACCTTACGTTTTCGGTTCGATTGGTATTTAATGTGATCGTATATTTTACACAAAATGTCAAATTGCCCAATAATTAGCCAGCAGCACGCACCCAACCGAAAATTTGATAACTTTTCATTCATTTCAAATTTAGAAAGTCCCAAAATGCACTGCACGTACGTGGTGCAGCAAGAAAAGGGCATTTCTATATATTTCTCCCGGCTGTTTCGATTTCAATTCAAATTTTACATTAACGCACTTTTACTAAGCCAGGTCTGCTGCAGCAGCAGTAGCGCTAAAAGGCCAACTCGAAATCGAGTTAAATATAAGAAAGGTAATTATTTATGCACATGTGATATTTGGTAAATTGAAATGCCTAAAAATGCGCTAATTTAAAAAATAAATGAAAGTTTTCTGTATGAGTTTTTCTTTTAAAAACTGAAACTAAATGCAATCGGAGCAATTGCACTCGATGTGTAACATTTCAAAATCATCTTATCAAAAAATAAATGAAAGAAAAAAGAAATTCGTTTCCATCACTTTGCGTTGGATCCATCAATATCTCATAATTCCAGTCATGTTTTGCTTGAAGGTATGCACTTTTCGTTGTACTCGTACATAAACGTACACTGTGTTTTTTTTTGCACTCCTCCAATCGACACGTTTTATCAGGCCCAATGTCCAATGTCCATGCCACATGTGTCTGCAGCAAAAAAGCCTAATTGAATATTAAGTGCAATTTACTGCAGCACGCTCTTTTCGATCCAACTCAACTCAGACACAGTATGGGCATATTTAAAACTAAGTGCAGGTTTCTTTGTTGCTAACTGCATTCGCAGTCGATTGGCTTAACTCTAGCAAGCGTAAAGAATTGTCGAGATGTGTTGCAGATATCTGTACGGCCGAAACGATCGGTGAACATTGCCGGAAACTCAAAGTGGCAAAGTAACATTAAATATACATAGTATTTTTATAGTGTTCATATGTTCGGTAAGGAAACAGTAAAAATATTTTAAATCTCCATTAGAGTTTTTTCCCGGACTTTTTCATTTCCCGGGAAATCGGGAAAAAAAATTTTCGTTTCCTGGGATGCCGGGAATTCCCGGGAAATCGCTCAATATAAGCACCATATGGGATTATTGGTTTTATGAATTCATTTTATTTAAAAAACTTAAAAAATATCTCTACCTTCACATGAGATCAAAAACATAACAATTCAATTGATAAAAACTTATTAGAATTTTAAAAAATGAGATCAAAACATAAAAATTTAATTCTTTGATTTAAGGATTTAATAAACTAAGTTTTTTTTGCTTAGAAAATAATTCTTTAAAACGCTTAATGGTAACGGAAAATGCTCTTTCGCTCTCTACCGAATTATTAGAATTTTATTTTATGTTTTTGATCTCTTGTGAAGGTAGATATATTTTTTAGTTTTTTAAATAAAATGATTTCATAAAACCAAAATTTCCATATGGTATTTATATTGAGCGATTCTGAACATTTTAAAATAGTTTGATGTGTGCATACATTTGCTTTATAAATTGCTGCGTTCAATACTTCTTCAAAAGATTTTTCTGCTTCAGCTGCACTTTCTCCAATATAATTTAGTTTTTTAAATAAAATGATTTCATAAAACCAAAATTTCCATATGGTATTTATATTGAGCGATTCTGAACATTTTAAAATAGTTTGATGTGTGCATACATTTGCTTTATAAATTGCTGCGTTCAATACTTCTTCAAAAGATTTTTCTGCTTCAGCTGCACTTTCTCCAATATAATTTAGTTCAACCTCCTCAATATTATAAGAATCCCCAAAAAGTCGGTTATGAATACTTTCAGCATATCCAATTGCTGTGTATTTAGAAGTGTACGAAAATATACTTCCTTCTTTATTATTGTTGAAAAAATCAGGATCTTTTTAATATTTTATCAATGTCTACAATTGATTTTCTTTCATCGATATGCAAATGTAAGGCTTGACACATTTTTTTTGCCCAGAAGATTTGGAATTGATTTAATTTCTTCACATAATGTGTTAATTATAGCATCAACTGTCAATATGTTTGCATCACGGTGGCTCAACTTCTCCACAGCCACTTTCATTGGTTTTAACACCATAACCATGTTGTTTAAGATTTCTATACATTTTATTCAATCCACATTTCACCCTATCCCAAATCAATAAGGCTCTTTTTTATGGGATTTTTTCAAAATGAGAAACTTCTCAAGCATTTCTACCATCGAATTCCAGCGAGTTTTGATGTCTAATTGAAGGGCCAGTTCTTTTTTATGTTCCTCTAACACGTAATTTAGTAGTAACACATTTTTGATTGGACTTTTTTTTGAACATTTTTATTATTCGGCGGGTCCGATCCAACACCTCTTTGTAGCTAAATCCTAAAACCATGTCATTTTCACAATTTAAAAAATCATTTTCAAAGTCGTCATCAGCATCACTATCAGAAGAAACAGTTTTTTTCTTATAAAGCACATCAACAACTGCCAAATGGATGGCATGATTGAGGCAAAATATGCCATCAGCTTGACTCTCTCTAACAAACTTTTTCATTACGTTTGGTCCATCCGTGGTAGTGGAGACAATGTGCTTGCGAAATTCTATATTGTATTCCGTTAAACGAGTTTCCAGCAAGTCTTGTAATAATTCTTCAGCGCCAGCCTTACCCGGTATATAAACCGTACCCAAATTGAAAAATTTGTCATCTCCAAATATATACATACGTTGAGATACCTTCTGTTCTTTAGGCTGGTCCATTCATCCATTGTATCGAGTGCATTCGTCCAATTTTGATTTCTTTTATGTACTGATCTTTCACTTCCAAAAATTTCTTTACTATCAACTGCTGTACTCCGCACTTAGCTTTTGGCAGATCCAATTTATCTCGTATCATTGTTGTACGTACGAACTCACTCCTGGTATTGATCGAATACTATATCCATCTAAAGCCGCTAATTTTGCCACAACAGTACAGACATCGTCTTTTTTTGGAAAAATTTTCTATTGTCTGTTGCGTTTTACTTATTTTTGAAGGCACTTGAGCCTGGAATGATGCACGTATCGCATCATTCCAGGCTTTTTCATGAAGACCCTTAAAATGCCGCATTAATCCACTGGTGCTTTTGCCTTTACATGAAATTATTTTCCCACACAACGAACATGCTGTATCATCAGGTCTTTTCTTAAATAACTTCCATACAAGATGAGTTTTCCATCTAAAAAAATATCGCTGTTAAAATAGAAACATAAACCAACGTTTTGAAGGATTCTCCCTCAAAAATCATAGTAGTAAAAGGGAAATGCTTCAGGTGGCTCTAGCTTTTTTTTTGTTTTCTTCGAATTTCTGGATAATAAACAAAAGAAAACGAATGAACTAAATCGAAGTGCACTTTAACTGAATTCAATTTTAACAGACATATCTTGTCAAAAAAGCAAACAAATTTCCCGGGATCCCGGAAAAAATTTCCCGGGAAATCGGGACAATAAAAAACCGGATCTCCACCGGATCAACCCCTAATCTCCATTAGAAAACGGATTTTATTTTTTAGTATACAGGGTGGCTGATAAATATTGCTACATATAGAAACTCAAATAACTTTTTTCAGTGTACGTATTCATTTTTCTTTTATTCATGTTACAGCCCATTCAATTATATTAAATATAGCTTAATTAGTTTTAAAAATAATGGAATTTATGTGCCTCGCTGCTCGTTGATGCATGTGCGCCATCTTACCAAAAAGTTGTTAATTACTGCTTAATGAGTTGAGACAGGAATAGCTGCAATTGTTTCTCGAATGGATTGCTTCAGTTCATTCAAATTTGCTGGTTTTGCTTTGTAGACTTTCTGGTTGCAATAACCCTACAAGAAAAAGTCAGATGCAGTAAGGTCAGGCGACCCCGGGGGCCAACGAAATGTGGAGTTTCTGGATATTAGCTTATTGGGAAATTTGCATCGCAATTCTGTCATAACAGGCTTGTGTGATGTGAGGAGTTGAACCATCTTGCTGAAACCACACAGAGTTGAAAGAAATTCTCATTCGGCGTAATTCTGGCTTAAAAAAAACTCTCTCAACATGCTCAAGTTACGGTCTCCAGTAACGGTAACGGTGTGACCGTTTTCTTCAAGAAGTAAGGCCCGACAATGCAGCGTGATTAAGCTACACACCACACTGTGACACGAACTGAATGCAATTCCGTCTCATGCAGTATCTGTGGGTTGGAAGCACTCCATATTCAACCATTTTTTTCAAAGATGAAAGGACAGTTTAACATGTTTCCGTCCTTTTCCACCATTTACAGCATCTTTTGGCAAAATTCCAAGCGAATCGGGAAGTCTGCTGCGTTCAGGTTGGTGACTATTTGAATTGTATATGGGAATAAGTCGAAATCTTTGGCGATAATTGACTGCAATGACTGTATGCTTATACCCATTTTAGCAGAAAAGCTTCTTGTCGAAACACTTGGATTGTTAGTAGGGAAGCAGCTGCGATGGTTTCCTCCGTACGAAATGAAGGGTTTCTATGGTAAGGTCTTCTGTTGACTGTCTAATGCTCTGCAAAATTGTTAACAAGTCTCATTATGGTCCATCTGCTCGGAGGATTGCCACCAAACGTGCGCCTTTACTCTCTTTGAACCGAAACTACGGACTCTAGTGCGTGGTAGCGGCGGACAATCCAAATTCTTGTTTCCGTGTCACAGTAATTCACTTTTTTTAAATATAAAAATCAATCTGCAAAAAAAATTTACCAAATTCATTTAATAGAAAAGAAGTTATTTAATTTTTTTTTTGGTAGCAACTTTTATCAGCCACCCTGTATTTATTGGGGAAATATTCATTTTAAATTTTAAAATTTCATTGACTGCTTTGTAGTACGCCATTGACAGGATTTGGGTATTTGACTGTTGGTCCATGTTTTACATAACTACACATTTGGGGCCGGAAGAACCATTGTCCTATTCAGATTTATAAAGAAATTTGTTATTGTTTTTGAGAGCGCATATGTCTATTATTGAAGTGTACCGAAATGTTCATGGGGACCACCTAGTTTGGGGCCTCGAATTAAAACAAGTCTTAAAAGTTTATGCATATTGAGATAAGTGAAATAATTCCACTGTTTTTGATTAACCATATGGGGGTATTCCAAAGCACCCTATTTTCGAAACTCTAGTGACCTATGCGCTATAGGCCACTGTCTCAAATATAATGTGGAATACATGATATTTTCGATTTTATGACTATATTGTATGTTATTTTTTAATACCCATATGTCCATAGTTGATTAAGGCCAATTTTCGACCCCCGTGGAGTGCACAGTTGGCTAAAATCTTAAATAAAGGTACATAATTGGATTTGTAAGAAATTTTTAGTGTTTCTGAATAATCATATATCCCGTACGTTGCAGAACGTCGATTGGGACCCAGGGCTTATAGGTTAAGGCCTTTAAATCAGTCAAATTGTAAAATTCACATTATTTAGAAAATTCCATTGTTGACCCATGGGTCAACGACTAAAAGTTAGTCGAATATTAAAATTTATATGATACGTATTAGTATCCGTGACAGATTTTTTATTGTTTTTAATACCCACATGTTTAAGGTGCCCGATTTGTAAGCCCATATGGGCCGGTCAGAGTTCCAAATTGGCAATTCTTTAATATTGTAGGTCCATATTTGGACTTGTGAGAAAAGTTCAGCGTTTCTGGATACCCCTGTGTATCTCAAAGTTACGAGACGTTTCTAGGGCCCCCTGGTCCGTAGACCAAACCCATAGGTCGAGACCTCCAATTCTGCCAAATAGTACAAATTATGTCATATGAAAATAATTCGAAAATGTCCCTGTGTCTGAGTACCCATGTGTCAATGTTCGAAAATATTTATTTTTCGGCGCCCTAGAGACCTTAGACCCATTGACCTTCGAATTGGAAAATTAATGAGATTTTCATAGTTGAAGGTGGCCGATTTAGGGCCGTTTCAAATCTTAAATATATTTGTAAAAAGATTTCACCGTTTCTGGATACCGAAACATTGGGGAACGATTTTTGAGCCTCTAGGGCACATGGGCGTGTCATTAGTCAACTCCTCCTATTCAGCTAAACCGTTTAAATAGTGTTAGATTGCGATTCTTCAGAAATTCCACTGTTTCTAAGTACCCATGTGTCCATATTCGAATAGGCCTATTTTTTTGGCACCCTAAGGACTTTAGATCCATGGTTCAAGGCCTCAGGACAACCCTCAATACTAATGTTATATTCAGATTACTAGCGAAATTTTATTGTTTCTTAAAACCCATATGTCCATAGCCAGAACGTTTTTTGGGCCTTAATACCGATCCTGGTCCTAAATTAACCCAAATCTAAATTATAGGTACATATTTAGATTTGTGAAAACATTTTACTATTTCTGGATACCAATATGTCTCCATGAAATTAGAGATCATCTTAAGCAGACAAACAATTTAAGCAAGTGCGCCAAAGAAGGCTAATGAGGTTGCATCGGCTAAAAGGTAATGTCAACCGTCCCAAAAAGAACTTTTAGAAGGTCGTATTTTCAAACGGAATACCTTTTGTAATGCCTTCTGAATACCAAAAAACCTATTTTGCGCATCAAAAATGATCCTGCATTCATTCGCATGTCGCTTCTCTAAAAATATTTTGTAATTAATAACATTACTATCAGATAGGGCAATCTTTGTGCAGACCTTCACGGCACAAATTTTTTGGAGCTTTCTAAGAAAGCTTCCTAAAAGCCCTTGCTTATTTCTTCCTTTCCCAGCTGTACATTAAACAAGGTAGGACGTAACTTTAATGTCCTCCACCGTCTCTACGCTACTAAGGTGCAAACAGAGGTAATTTTTTTGGGGCCTTTAGGAGAATGTGTTCGTCCTTAATATCAGCAAAAACTACTCTTCCAATCCAAATGGCAGCAAAGTTTGCTTTAATTTGACTACATATTAATCACTTAACGCCCGTTTTGCCAGTGCGAAACGTGGTTTAGGCCACAAGAGCCAAAAAGTCCAGCTTTTTTGAGGTATTAAGTGTGTCGCAACAGAACGTCTTTTAACCACTGTCCTTCCACAAAAAACTATGATTTATTAAGCAAGTACTCAGTGTTTTCTTTACTGAGGCTCCTTGAGTATATAAGATTGAAACTGTTTTTTCTTTAGGCCAAATTCTCCTATTTACAATCCCCAACAGCATGTGACCATAAGACATCATCATGCAAAATTTCCGCATCCTAGGTTGATTCGTCTGAACGCTACTAATCATTTAACTAACACGGGGTTCGACGGATGGACGAACAGACGGACATATATAGATCGTCTCAGAATTTTACATGAAATAATAATATATATACTTTATATAAGTAGGATCTTCGATCAATATTTTGAGGTGTTGCAAACGGAATGACAATTCTATCTTTTGGTGTCTTCGTTAACCACCAAGGACGAAGCAAATCTTCAGCATCCTTATGGTGGAGTAAACGCAATCAGTTGCGATTTCGTTGTAGTTGACGAGTTCGCCTATCTTGGATCCTTTATAAACAAAAACAAAATCACTACGGCATTGAAATAAATCTAAGAATCAGAAGCTTAACTGGGCTTTACAAACACTTGCAAAAAGAAACATCCTAGATGACGCTGAAACGCAACTACTTGCGCCAGCGAACAAAGCTATGTTAGGAGTTTTCAAGAGAAACATTTTTCGTACAATAAAAGGACTCCTTTGCAGTGCCAAAAATGACGTTGATGTGACCGATATCAATCTATACAATTGCGCTGGTTCGAATTTGTTATGCTAATCAATGAAAATGCTCCAGTGCTTAAAAATGTCAATCGCGAGTTCGTGGACGCATATAGATGGGGTCAAGCAAAGCTCCGATGTAAAGGCAATGTCATAGCAGACCTGAGCAATTTTGAACCAAGCGGTGGAATTCTAGCAGTCAAAGACTAAGCTGTAAAAATCCAAAATGTTAAGCACTTAAGGGTCACCACATTCCAGTATAAGTAGAATCTGACCACTTTGTCCAAAAATACCCAAATTATATTGGAAGGAGCCCCTCCAATATAATTTGGTTATTTTTGGTATTGCCAATAATTGCTGGGATCCTTGGCGGATAAATAAATCAATTACTTCATACTCTTTACTTTTCATCATTTTAAGAAACAATGTGGAACTTTTTTGGAATCATTAAGCTTTGCACCATTATACAGGGTGTCCGTCGGGAAGGTATACTACTTTTTTTGTTTATAATTTTTGATTATATGAAAGAGAATGGATTTAAATTGATAAACGTTTTATTTAATACCGGCAATTATGTATGGAATACAATATCAGATAAATGTCCGTCTCTGTAAGCCTAACAAATGCGAACCCTTTTGACCACTTTTTTATTGCATTCAGCACATCGTCGAATTGAGGTTGATGGATTGTTTTGAACACTTTCTTAAGCAGCAGTAATGTTTTCAGCCGATCTTACAGTACATTGTGGCCCATGCTTGGGCCCTTTAGCTACAGACCCTCTTTCTTCGAAAGCATTCACTACACGATAAATAGTGTGTTTTGTTGGCACGTTGGTTCTTCCAAAAATGTAACGTAATTTTCTCATCGTCACGGTTGTCGATGATTGATTTTGATAAAATGTTTTAACGATAACAACACGATGGTTTATCTAGTATTTTTTCATAATAAATTTACCACTTTTCTACTTCACAACTGCCAAATATGAACTGCCAATACTAATGTATACCAAAATGGCGGCAACTCAAAGAAGTATACCTTCCTGGCGGATATCCTGTTTTATAAGTATACGCCACTTCTCTACTTCACAACTGCCAAATATGAAATGACAATACTAATGTATATCAAAATGGCGGCAACTCAAAGTAGTATACCTTCCTGGCGGGCACCCTGTTTTATAAATCCTAAAAAGTGATCTTTAAAAAAGAGAACTACGAAACGAGCTGACGTGTATATTTGTGCTGCCATCAACGCATAAAATTTTTCACTTCGTGCCACCACCTGTAAGTGCGAAAGAGAATTTCTTGTTAAGTTTCCAAAAAAAGTAAAAGTATGTAAAGAATTTGAATTTTTGGGCGATTCGAAACCCTTGCCTTTCCCTAAATTTGGCAATAAAATTCATACTAGATTTAATTTCTACCTCATATGGAATTCAATAGACGACCCGAGACGGTGTCCATTAAAAGTACATTAAACTAAATGTTCGAAAACCTATTAATACTTTTATTTCACTGCTCATTTGTTCATTCATTAGGGTTGTCGATTTAATCAATGTGATCAATCTTTACCGAAAGCGCACCCCAGCCCTAAAATTAAAATAAAGCAAGAAGAAAAAAATTCGTCGTATAATTTATTAATAAATTTTATCAATCGGTTGCGGGTCCGAAACGCTGTGACCAAAAACAAACAGAAGACATGACAAGTCAACACTTATTATGGCCACATGTTAAACACATCGGTTTTATGGCTCAATACGATTTTCGACAAGAACAAAATTGTTTGCGACGTTTGAACAGCCAAAATAATTGCAAATACACGCGAATAGTACACATGAAATTTCACAACACTCCCGGAATACTTAATCGGAGCGATATTCATCGTACACATATCCAAACGAAGCACAGTGCTTTAAGCACAAAAATCAAAAAAAAAATGTTTTTAGAAAAAACAATTTGAAAAAAAGAAAAAATCAAATAAATGAATAAACTCACCATTTAGCGCCAAAACATCTTAATTCTGTAAATGTGGTGCCTGTTCAGAATGTACTGTGCATCAATATGTATCGGGTGATCAATCTAGATGTACGAGGGCGGTTCGGAAAATTCTTAGCCTATCAATGAAAGAGAATAGTTAGTTTTTCAAAAACATTTTTATTTTTCAATATAATCTCCTGAAACTTCAATACACTTCGTCCAACGCTTATCTAGCAATTATATCCCTTGATTAAAATAGTTTTCCTCAAGGTCTTCAAAATAGTGGTTTACAACTGTAATTGCATCTTCATTTGAGGTAAAACGCTTGCCACCTAGGAATTTTTTTAGATTTGGGAACAGGTCACTGGGAGCTAAATCAGGAGAATAAGGTCAAGCAACTCGTACTTTAATTCGTTGATTTTAGCCATTGTTAAAACACTCTTGTGCGCTGGTGCGTTGTCTTGATGAAAAATTATTTTTTTGTGTTGTAAGCCAGGACGTTTTTCTCGAATTTGTACATTTAATTGATCTAAAAGGTTGCAATAGTACTCTGAATTTATTGTTTTACCCTTTTGCAGATAGTCAATCAATAAAATACCTTTAAAGTCCCAAAAACCGTTGCCATAACCTTACCAGCCGATTGAATTGTTTTTGCCTTCTTTGGGGCACTTCCTCCAGATTCAGTCCATTGTTTGGATTGTTCTTTTGTCTCTGGAGTATATTGGTGGATCCATGTCTCATCAACAGCTATGAAACGACGCTTAAAATCCATTTTATTTCGCTGAAAACGATCCAAACAAGCTTGAGAAATGTTAATTCTTATGCGTTTTTGGTCGACTGTTAACAAGTCCGGCACCCATCTTGCAGAAAGCTTGTTCATCTGTAGTTCTTCATGCAAAATTAAATGGACTCGATCATTTGAGATGCCCATGATATTAGCTATTTCACGCACTTTTATTCGTCGATCATTTAATACCATATCATGCACTTTGGCTACAATTTCTGTTGTTGTTGCTGTTTTTGGACGTCCACTACGTGGTTCATCTTCAATGCTTGTACGAACGAACACGTTTAAATTCAGCAACCAAATTTTTTACTGTTGCATATGAAGGAGCACTTTCACCTAACACATTCACCACACCATTATAAATTTCTTGTCCCGATAAACCTTTTTTATGTAAATATTTAATGACACCACGCATTTCTAATTTTTCCATTGTACAAAAATCACGGATGCGTCTTTTGTGAACAGCTGTTTCTATATGAAGAAGTTGCCTGATCGAAACAAAATTTAACATGTGTTCATAGCAGAGATGGAAGTTTCCAAAACACTTAACATTCCGAACCGCCCTTATTTTTTTGTTTTTAAAATTCAAATCAAGTGTGCAATCTTTATTGTTCATTCTAAAGAACATTTTATGCCATTTATTTTTTGAATATAATTTCCTTCAAATGTTGGCCGTAACTATGCCTCATGGTGTCCATTCTGAGGGTCCAATTTTGGATGACTCGTTCGAGCATTCCGACCGGTATAGCACTAATGACACGCATATTGTTGGCTTCCAAAACCTGAATCGTAGCTGGTTTGTCAGAATAGATTTTGGACTTTATGTACCCCCAAAGAAATTAGTGAGTCCAATTTCACACGACCAAAGCGGCCAACTCACCGGTCCAAAACGTGAAATTAGCTGCTCCTTTAAATTAACTCTCAATAGATCGGTTGTTTGAGCAGCTGTTTGGCAAGTGGCACCGTCCTGTTGAAACCAAATGTCGTCAAGAATACGGGCTTCAATTTCAGGTAGCAAAAATTCCGATATCATAGCGCGATAGCGAGCACCATTGACGGCAATATTACGGCCATCATCATTTTTTTAAATAAAAGGGTTCCACCAGCCCCTAAACCGCACCACTCCGTGGTTTTCTGTGGGTATAATGTTACCTCTTAAACCTCTTCTGGTTGCTCTGCAGCCCAAATGCGGCAATTTTGTTTATTGACGTTGCCGTTGAGCCAGAAATGGGTCTCATCACCGAACAAAATTTTTGGTCTAAAACTGGGGATCTTCTTCAAGCTTTTGAAGAAACGGCGAAGCTCAGGAACATCGTTAGGTTAGGCTGTAATTCCTGCACGAGCTGTATTTTGTACGCTTTCAAAATAAGATCCTTCCATAAACGACAAGCTAAGTTGTAGGGAACGGTGCCGAATCGTTTGTTTGTTGGCGATGGTAATCCGAATAGTGAATAAAAAAAACGAAAAACGTTTCTCACCGATTTGGTGACGTTGTTACGATGTAAGTCTTTCAATGATGGAATGGCAAACAATACTCAAAAGAAAAGTTTAACACATCTCACGTATAATCTGTGAAAAAAACCCTATTGAAAAAAATACCCCTAGATTGACCATCCGTTATTTACATAAAAAAAAACTTAGATGAACTACCTTTGTCTGCAGGTCTGTGGAGTCGCAGTTGCAGTTACGAATATTTGCCCAAAATCAGAGATAGAGTTGCGAAATGGACATGACTTCGACTAAAATATAAACTTCCAGAAAATGTAAAAGAAAAGTTAATTTAATTTAGACACAACATTTATTTTTATTTTATGCATAAAGTTAAGAAAAAATAATGAAAGGAGTCAGTATACATTTTCTATACGAGGGCGACCGCAAAAGTAACTGGCCTGACATAAAAAGAACCGTTTTATTGGAATTATTATTATTTTTTTTTCAACATAATCTCCTTCCAACTCAATACACTTCATCAAACGTTTTTCAAGTTTTTTAATTCCATCCGAAAAATAAGATTTTTCAAGACCTTCAAAATATGCCTCAGTTTCAGCAATAACCTCGCTATTGGACGAAAAATTTTTGCTACCGAGAAATTTTTTTAAATTTGGAAACAAGAAATAATCAGAAGGAGCTAAATCTGGACTATATGGTAGATGCGGAGCAATTTCAAATCGTAATTCGGCCAGTTTTTGTTGAGTTAAAAATGCAGTGTGTGAAGGAGCATTATCTTGATAAAAATAACTTTTTTTTCTAAATGCGGTCGTTTTATCTTGATTTCTTCACTCAACCGATCCAATAATGCACAATAATATTAAATATTATACCCCTTGCATCCCAAAATACTGTGGCCATTACTTTTCCTGCTGACTTAACAGTTTTCGCCTTCTTGGGACCACTTTTACCAGCTTCTATCCATTGTTTTGACTGTTCTTTGAATTCTGGGATGTAGTGATGGATCCATGTTTCATCAACAGTTATGAATCGGCGCAAGCACTCTATTGGATTACGCTGATAAATCGCTAAAAGCTCTTCGGAATTGGTCCAACGGACGATTTTTTGGGGCAAAGTCAACAAACGCGGCACATATCTTGCGGATAGCTTTTTCATGTGGAGTTCATCATGTAAAATACTCCAAACTTGTTTTTCGTGTATTTTAACAATATCAGCAAGTTCTCTGAGCTTTATTCGTCTATCTTTAGTCACTTCATTAAATATTTTTCTAATGTTTTCAATAGTAGTCGCAGTTTTCGGTATTCCAGAGCGTTGTTCATCTTCCGTACTTGAACGACCCATTTTAAATTGTTGAACCCAGGATTTCACGGTGGAGTATGATGGTGCTTTATCACCATGAACAGAATCCAATTCATCTTTGATTAATTGTGGCGTATAACCTTTCATATAAAAGTGTTTAATTACCGCACGAAACTCTTAATTTTCCATTTTTCAAAAATTATAAAACTTGTTTACTTCAATTACCTGTAACAAAGAAAATAATCATTAAATATTTCGAAATTTTGACAGCTGGCTTATAAAAGATTGCTTTTGAAAAACAAAAAAACAAAAGTTGCTAGTAAAACAGAAAATGTGCCAGGCCAGTTAGTTTTGCGGTCGCCCTCGTATAATTTTTGTTGTTGATATTGTAGCGTCAGAATTACTTTTGGCCGAAGAATTGCTCTTCCAGTCCGGTCCACAGAACCGGCTGTCGTGGGATTAATACGAGTATAATTTGTGTCATATGCTTGGTTGTTCCTTGGCCTATAACCTACATAAGAAGTAAGGATGTATAAGTACAAGTTCCAAAAAAAACTGCCCGAAGTGCGGGGTACTTTATAACCTGCACATAGAGATGTTCAGAAAATCAACGGAAAATAGGTTTTGGAAGGGCTCTAAATTTTCCAAGATTTTAAAACTTATATCATATTTGAATTTGTGAGAAAATTGTATTGTTTATGGGAAAATCGGTTGAATATATGTATATGCGGGATCTATTTTTAATCTGAACCGATTTGCTACAATTCTAACATCGCCCGTCCTTGGCCCAAAACACTTACTTGTACTAAACTTAATTGTGCCAAAGTTTAGCACTATTGGGTGTAAAGTGCTCTTCCTAAAGCTAGACATATAAAATCGGATGAACATATATATGTGAGCTATATCAAAACCGACTTTCTACAATTTCCATAACTTCGGTTCTTGTCCAATAAAATGACATGTGAACTATAAACATAAAATCGGAGGAACATGTTTGTGTGGCAGCTATATTTAAATCTGAACCTATTTTCTTCAATTTAAATTATGTACGTCCTTCCTTGGCCCAAAAAACTTACTTTTGTTTGAACAAGATTGCAAAGATTAGCTTC
Source organism: Hydrotaea diabolus (assembly GCA_963513945.1). Classification (NCBI taxonomy): domain Eukaryota; kingdom Metazoa; phylum Arthropoda; class Insecta; order Diptera; family Muscidae; genus Hydrotaea; species Hydrotaea diabolus. The sequence continues at coordinate 139,206,162 of OY740719.1, forward strand.
TAAAGCATAAAAATCGGATGAACATACGCTAGTACGTGGGAGCTAGATATATATCTGAACCGATTTTCTTCAATTACAAAAACGTTGTTCCAAAAAACTTACTTCTTTCAAATTTCAGGAAAATCGGACAACAATTGCCTCCTGTAGTTTGATATTAGTTGGAGTGACGGACAGACATCGTTAAATGGAATCAGCTGTGCTAATTCTCAGTCGTTCGGTACACTTAAAGGTGGGTCTAGCTCAAATATATTTGGTAGTTACAAACATTGGCCATTAAACTAGCTTATAATACCCTGTTCCACAGAGTGGTGCAGGGTATAAATAACATTCTGCGGGGATTTAAACATAAAGAACACTTCGGTAAGTTGAGTTCTATATTCAATTCCCCACAGAAGAAAGTAATGCACATGGCAATGAGAGTTCATTACCTGGTAATGAAATTGGTTATGAGAAGTACTTACTAAGTTTTTGCTGGACGTATACTTAAAACCAGCAAATTTTTCTTACCAATCTTAAAATGACAATTATTTGACGATTTGGTTGAGTTAGAGACCTTTGCGTTTATTGGATCTCTCTTATTGAAAATATGAAGACCTTCTCTAAGAATTCACCTCCGAGTGTGTTTTGCATCCATGAAAATGTGAGCGAAATAATTGTTCATAAGTCAACAAGACCTTCTGGTCTAGACTGCCTAGTTTTAAAGGTTTTATTGGATCTCTCTTATTGAAAATATGAAGACCTTCTCTAAGAATTCACCTCCGAGTGTGTTTTGCATCCATGAAAATGTGAGCGAAATAATTGTTCATAAGTCAACAAGACCTTCTGGTCTAGAATGCCTAGTTTTAAAGGTATCCTACAAGAAGGCCTTGGGCATTTTCCCGCTGGGTGGTGTGTACCTTTGAAGTTTACTTACTTTTTTGTCAATGGGAGCTTTACAAGTAAAAAAACGTCATTAAGTACGGGCAAGCTGAACGTTATATACCCAAGACCGTGAATTAAAGTAGACCGTTTATCGAACCGACTAGAACAATGCGTCCGCCGCTTATCTTAGCCAAATCATCAAAATATATCCATATGTGACAGCGCATAGAGAAAGGGACCTAAGGGTAAAAAAATCAATTTTCATTTTTTTTTTCTTTTTTTGATGTGGACAACATCTGAGCATCGAATGAGACCGAGCCCATGCCACAAAAGTGTTCCCTCCCGTATATATGCGCGTTTTATGAAAGTGAAGCCGACGATGCTAAGCGTAAATAGAAAGGGACCTAATCTTTAAAATGGCTCTCCTGAACAAAAATTTTCATCAACTTTTCACTTTTTTTTTTGATGTGGACAACATCTGAGCATCGAACGAGACCGATCCCATGCCCCAAAAGTGTTCCCTCCCAGAGATATGCGCGTTTTATGAAAGTGAAGTCGACGATTCTAAGCGCAAATAGAAAGGGACCTAATCTTTAAAATGGCTCTCCTGAACAAAACTGGTTTTTAACCTTAGGTCCCTTTCTATTATGCGCGTCACATATTTTGATTCGTAGTAAAATTGGCTTGATCTTGTCTACTCACATACTTACCGGTAATCCCTTTTTTAAACCTAAGGGCTGCTTTTTGGGTTTCCCTGCCAAAACTTCGTTATAAATCTATGTTTGGAGTTGTGGAAAAATTTGCTTTAATTTGGGTGCCCATATGTTCTTATTGACTATTGATCGCCCGTTTTGACCGTATGGCCCCTTTCAGTACCGCATGCCCCATTTTAAGGTATTAAATGCTTCTCGACTAGCAGTCCCCATTTTAAGAAAAAAAAATTCTTTATGAACTTTTTTAGTAATGTTTATTGCTTACAACATTTTTTAAAAATTTTAAAAATATATATTTTTAAAAATATAACTGTACTTTGCGTGTACACCATTTTTTGCGGTTGCGAACCACTGTGCAACTCGTTCGCCATCCGAAAGAATTCGTCAAGTGTATTCACCTCCATCATGTACTGTATGTGTGTGTTTTCGCATTTTGAATCATGAGTTTCCGCAAAAATGCCAAAAAAAAACGAACGAATAAACGAAACGTCAAAAAATGTATGTTAGGGGTGTGGAAAGCCTGTAGAATCTGGCCGTAGCACTCACTCGCAGTTCAATGGATTTTTTATGCGATTTTAAAGAGCTACAGCTAATTTGGTATTTCGAACAAGATTTTCGTTTGAATAAAAGACCCAGAGGGAAATGGGTCATTAGAGTAACATACAACACGAGACGGCGAGACAATACAGGTGGCGGTGATTTCTTCCACGAGAGGATGAGCGCGTGTGCGCAATGCGGTGGTTACTTAAAATTCTGGACTAGAATTTTGGGGAAATGAAACAAAGCGTTCAGGTCGCTGTCCATCAATTATTTGTTCAGTCGATTTTTATTTGATTTTTGGTGCTGTGCTGGTACTTAACACTAGCTCACGAAGGGAAGGGGGAAGGAACGGTTAAAAAGAAAGTGTATTCCATTAAAACTGGGTCGCTATTGAATATGATATTGACGACGACAGTGATAGCGAAGCTGACGCTGCCAGTGGCCGGAGCAAGTGTTTGAAATTGCAATTGTTTTCATTTAGTTTTATTTGTGTGTTGTTTTTATTTTTTTTTTAAATAAATACATATAACTAACAATTAATTTATAATAAATATCAAATAGAATAAATAAATAAATAAATAATTTACTAAATTGTTAGAAAAAGAACTCGCTTTTTCATTCATTTTCGATTTTCAGACATTGGCCGTGTTCTATTGACAATCTATTTATAAGCTAGTTATCAATAGAACACGCCTATTACTTTTTTTCTTTGTACTTAAAGACAAATCGTACGCTTAATTTACAATATTGGCATTATGTTAATTTGGAAAACTACATTTTTAAATTACAAAATTCTTCTACTTTAACAAGACATACCAAAAGTATGTTTGTGCAATTTTTAATTTACAATTTAAGTCCAAAATTTGAATTTTTAAAACAAAATTAATTGGTACTCGTAATGAACAAACTGGGCTCGGCTGTTCGTTTATTCGATTGTCTTCATTTCCGTTGCCATTGATTGCGGTACGCCATGTATTGGGCGTCGTAAGGCTGCTGCTGCTGCTGCTGTTGCGACTGGGTTCTAGGCAGATAGCTGTCCGTGGCCGAATCGTAATCATCGCCGGGCGTATCGGTCTGTAGGGATCTCTTCCAATAGCCACCGCCAGATTCATTCCAATCCTCGCCATGATCTTCATAATGATGCTGATGAGTAGCATGTTCAACATAGACAACCTGTCGTTAGAAAGATTTATTCTTTGAAATAAAATCACCCAAGGAAATACCAAAGATACCAGGTGTGTATACAACAATTAACAAACCAACAAACGAATATGTATTGTTTTGGAGTAGGAGGAGAAGGGTCAACAAAAGTGTCCTTCCCCTTGGTTTGTGAGGAATTATAGCGTGTGAATAGTTGGTTGGTGTTACAGTATTCAAGTGTAGGTGTATTGGAGTGTTACTTATCACTAGGGGAGAATGCACAGTAAATATTATAAACAAACGAAACCACTTTGTTACTTCGGGACATCCTAATACAATGTTAACGCTAACCAGTCAAGAAAGTGTTTAGATTTTCCTCAAAGCTGATTCAAAACTACATCTCAACTACACCTAAACTACAACTAAATACAATATTAACGTTAATCTGCCAAAAAAAAATTAGGTTATCTCATAGGTGATCCTGAACTACACCTTAAGCTTTTTCAATGTGTTGAAAAAGCTTCACAGAATATAGTATCGCCTGATGCACAATCTATAACTAAACTAAAGGAGAAAATTTCATTCGATTAAGACGACTTACGTATATCCTCACCTATACATGGTTCATTTTAAAAACGTTATCTTTCGGAAAGAGGCTTGGCTAGGTTTTAAACTTTCCGTCGTTTAGTTTAACAACAGGTCCCAGTCAGTGAGTGTAAGAATTGAATCGCGCACAGCTCACTAATTTATGAGAAATTCCCGCTTGTACCAAAGGGATGTTGTGGGACTTCAGTAAGCAGTAATAAAGTAAAATGAATATTCTTCACCACTCTGTATTCACTACCATTGCCTGAACGTTCTAAATTTAACGTTCTCATCTGAGCCACGTTTGTCTTATTCAAAATTATACAAAATTGAAGCGAAATACATGCATTATCCAAAAAAGTTATGTGAGTTCACTCTCGGATAGTGACAATTGTGTGGGAGGTACAAAAAGGGGAGTGGTTTAGGCTCTAATTTTCCTAGGGGTAGTGTACTTTATAATCAGTTTTCCAATTTCTACCTTTCACCCTTCACTACCTTTCACCTGAGATTTTACCTATGATTTGTAATAAGAATACCATGTGAATACTAAAAGTGGGCGGAATGGCTTATTTGCGCGGGAGGTAACAGTTTAGGGCGTGTCAACCACTCTTTTCGTGCGAGCGTACAAATCCTTTATCAAAATGTTATGAAGTTCACAATTTCTACTCTAGTTAACAACATATATGGGTTCAAATCTGAACTGCAACTAGACCGTTTTTGTTGGAGGTACCAGGATCATGGTTAGGAATCCTATTTTTATGCCCTCTATCATACACCCAGGAAAGTAATGCAGTTCCAATCACCAGGCGGAAATACATTCAGTTCCAATCACCGAATGATGAAAATCTTAATGGAAATTTAGTTCCACGTATCTAAAGATGGTAGCTGCGAAAATATTATGGTAAAGATTACCAACAAGTCGGTGGTACTAATGGAATGAAGTGTAAATAATTAGTTGCTAAAACTGCGTGTTGTGGCAATTATTGGTTTTGTATAGAACTGTTTCTTAGTACCAACAATTGGTAAGTTCAACAAATAGTTTCGTTCTAATAGCCATATAGTATTGCTAACCGTAATAGTACCAGAAATAGGGCCAGAAGTTCTACGTTCCTTTTGGAACGAAATAAAAAAAAATATATGTCCGTATGAAGATATCGTCCTTTAAATTTCAAGCTATTTTCAAAACTAAGTTACTAGGTCAACTCAAGATAAAAATTAAATAGTCCAACTTCAGCATTAAGTGAATTTATTTTACTCTTCAATTTATCATTCCATTTGCAACATCTCGAAATACACAGATCGGAGAGCTCATAAAGTATATACATTCTAAATCGTCGTAAAATTTATGGTGATATAGCCATGCCTATCAGTTTGTGTAGTGAAAATAAACTGCAGGTCGCTCTAATGAAGGTGGTGGAAATTTCGCAGAAATATGTACTGATGAACTAATACGGTTGGTATTGGTAAAAGACCAGGCCGGTCAAGAGGTTAAAATTTCCCCACGCAAGGAAAAGAAAAACATCTGGAGAAATCGTTATATTCGTAGTATTTTTGGGGGTTTTTGCTTATTACCACTGTCAACTCAGATCGTTACAAAATTTGTACCTTAAGTTACGTTTGGCCGAGTTATCTTTGTAAGGTAAATAACGATGTGATTGATCATGGGGGGCGTAGCACCGCCCAACCTCTTAAGATCAGGTGTTTGTGACGCTACGCCTCCATGAACCTTTGAAGTCCCTGTCATTGACAATTCTACATAAGTGAAAACCATTTTTAATTTTTTTTGCATTTTTCCTTATCTACATTCGACTGTATTTAATGTAGAAACGAAAAAAAACACATACTGATGGGAAAGGTACCGGGACCACACCCCTCTATGAGGGGAGGGGTATATAAGCTTCGGCCCGGCCTTACATAATTTTTCCACCTGTTTGTCACCAAGTAAACCTCACAAATCTTTTCCTAAGTATTGTTTAGACACGTCAAACCTTGCACGAGTATACCCTCTATGTTTCTACGACTTCGCTTTTAATGTATAACAAAAAAGATGCCTTTTTTGTTCCCGCGGATGCCCATATTACTAGTCGCTACATTTAACCATAAAAGCGGTTTTTGAGCTCTTCGATCATATTCGCAACCAAACGTTAAAATAAATTCATATTTGCATTTGTAGTGATATTTGCTTATATTATAGTTACGCCCATTGTTTTGATCATACGGGTCGCAACTATGCCCTTTTTCAGATATTAAGTGCGTCTCTATTAACTGTTCTCATTTAAGCATTGTTCGGCTACAAAAAAATATGATTCGCTGAGCAACTACCCAAGAAAAAATAAACTTATTTCCGGGTATCTGTGGTCCTTCAAAGAGAAACTTTTTCCTCCCTGGAGCTGAATTAGCCCATCTCAATCCCAATAGCTTATGACCATAAGATATCACCATGGAAAATTTCAGGGTTCTAGCTCATTTCCTTTGACCGTTATCGTGTTTTCAACAGGCTTGCGGGCGGACGGACATGACTATATCGAATAGTCTATTGGGTCATCGATCATTATTGCAAGGCTTTGTAAACGGAATGTATGCACTCCATCCTTCGGAGCGTATAGAATATAGACTTGACTGCGGAAGTTTGAAAAACATAGTCAAGCCTTTTTTGATTGTTCTCTTTTAAATGCCTCTTCGCCGTTCGCCATTTTTTAAAGCTACGTATGTCCCGACGAAGATATAAAAATGAATCAGTATAATAGGGTAGGGGTGTTTGCAAGTCAGCTTATCCAATTGCAACTTTATCTATTTTGAGTTTGTAATATTCTACACCTTATAAGTAACTGCCCTTTAATGGCGTTCGAATTACTATATTACGATTCTGCTTGAGTACTAGTAAAAATAGAACGCTGCCTATAATTTCAAAGTGGACGATATATTATTTTATCTGTACCGATATTAACCAAACTAGATGCATATAATTAGAAATCGGGTAAATCATAAAATTAATTTCCAGGTTTATATTTACAACTACGAGTAAGGTAGTGTGAGCTAATTTTGAGACAAAATTAATTTACTTTAAAACTAGTGTCATAAGTTTTTTTAACACTACATATTTAACTGATTTGTCACGTCGAACAAAAAAGACCTAGTGCATGTCTTAAATAAAAAAAATCTCAAATTGAACAGGTATTATAACCGACCCGAGACCACCGCATCTACATTTTAATAGAAGACACGTTTTTTTTACAAAATGGCAAAGTTACATTTATTTTCGTTACTTCTTTTATCGCAGTTTCGGTTCCGTGACGACCTTCAATAGATAGCTCGGTTGCAATTGGTAAAATAAACTGAATTCTTTAAGACCAGGCTCCCACCAAACATATGAGAACTTCAGTTGTTAATCTTACTTTTGGAGTCTTTTTTAGTACAGATTTCTTTCGATTTCGATTTTTGGAGAGTCGAAAGAAGGATGCCTGGGCTTTTAAAAGCTTCTTCCGACCTCCTCAACATCTAAATCACATACATTCGACCAAAAAAGAAGTATAACTTTCACATCTGGTCGGTTGCTTCAAGGTGTTCCTTGGAGTTTCTCGAGCAGATACGAGGAAGGGTGCTAAAGCTTGTTGAAGATAGCAGGGTAGCAAAACTGTTATTTCAGTCAAGCATCGGAGGAATGTTATTTGCGTTTAACTTTTTACAGGTACTTTAACGGGATAGGATCTTCTTAGATGGCTGACCTCATCCCGGAGGTGAAAGTGTTTGCCGTAACAACCGCTTATCTACAAGTTCGCATTTAAATGTTACTGATTGGCCTACTGATCACACGACTCATTACAGAGAGAATCCGTTCTTCAGCCGTGTTGTCCGTAAATGGAACAGACGTCTAGCGGAGGTTCTTCCTGCCACGTACGATATGAACAGGTACAAGATAAAGGTCCATAAACATTACTTCCTCTTTCCTTTTCTACTTAACCTATCTTGTCATAACCGATACAATGCACTACATACGAGTATATCGGTATGGGGGGACATCCACTGAGTTAAGGTATTAATAAAAAAATGCCAAGGAAAATACAATAGACCGCCAGATTAAGAGCCAACTGTAGATTGGCTGCCTTTAACTCCTTTACAACGTCTGCTGTGAAAGGAGTTAAAGGCAGCCTATATGACACTTTGTCATTTTTGAAAAATTGTCTTTTATTAAAATGCAGATACAAGAGGTCTCGAAACGGTTTTACTACCTGTTCCATTTGTTAAATCGAAGGACCGAAATAAAAAACGAATTTAACTTAAAAACTTTGAAAGAATCATAAAAAAATTGGCAGAAAGGAATATCAAAAAAAATCTAGTTGAGTTTTTACCAAAGGGGATAAAGGAGTAATTGATATTCAGTCTAAATTAAGATTCAACAGAAAAACTATTTTTTTAACTGCATTAACCAAATCCCAAAAACAGTAACAAATTAAAAACAAATTGTGTAAGAAAACACTCTAATCAAAGCTACAGAAAAGTAGCTGTGGGAACAAAAAAAAACGACTTAAGTGCAACTTTTTTGATTTTTTTGATAAGGAGAGGATTTTTTAGATTAAATAAGTATTATACAAAAAAATGTAGAGTCTCAAAAAAGGCAAAGATGTGCTGCCCAATGAGTACGAGGGTTGCTATATATATTTCTGGCCTAGGGAACACTAAATGTTGCCTGGCGCCATCTAACATTTCCATTGGAATATGTTAGCATTAACGTACTCAGAACGTTTTGACGTACGACCATTATTTGTGTTGTTTACAGTGACTTGAAAAAATCGACTTGAGAAAAAAATGGAATTAACTCGTGAACATTTTCGTTCGATCATTTTTCACAACTGACGTGGACTATCACGACAAGAGTGTATGCACTTAAATCTTTGTATGGCGATGAAGCACCATACTATAGCACTGTGAAAAACTTATGTAATAAATTCAATCGTGGCCAACGCTCTCTCAAAGACAAAGGTCGTGAAGGTCGTCCAAAAACGGCCGTTGTGCCAGAAAACATTGAAGGCGTGCGTGAACTGATAATGCAAGATCGTCATGTGACATACCGTGAGATACAGGCATCCTTGGGCATTTCTTCCACCAGCATACATTCAATATTGCATAAACACCTGGCCGTAAAAAGGTTTGTTCTCGTTGGATCCAGCACAATTTGACAATCGCTCAAAAGAAGGCTCGTGTCGATTGGCGCAAAGAAATTTTGAAAAAAATACGATCGCGGTGCTTCAAAAGGCGTTTAAAAGATCGTCACAGGTGACGAATCGTGGATATATGCGTATGACCCCAAAACAAAACAGCAATCGACCATTTGGTTCTTCGAAGACGAGCCAAATCCAATGAAAGTTGTTCGTGGAAGAAGCACTTCGAAGAAAATGGTCGCCAGTTTCTTCAGCAATACTGGTCACATGGCGACTGTTCCGCTTGAGCAACGTAGGACGGTCAATTCTGGGTGGTACACCACAATTTGTTTGCCTGAAGTCTTCGGACAATGACAATGCGAGCTCTCACACATCGGCTCAAACCAGCGCCTTTTTGACCGGCCAAAACGTCGAATTGATGGGTCATCCGCCGCAGAGGCCTGACTTGGCACCCAATGACTTCTTTATATTGCCGCACATCAAGAAAAAGAAGCGTGGTCAAGGATTTTCGTCGCTAGATGATGCTGTTGAAGCGTTTAAAAATCATGTTTTGGAGGAGGTGTCTCAATCGGAGTGGAAAAAGTGCTTCGACAATTGGTTTGAGCGCATGCAAAAGTGTATAAATCATGCTGGAGAATACTAAAACCATTTTTGATCATAAATATTCTCATTTTCATTATTAGGCCAGAAATATATATAGCAGCCCTCGTATTACAAATAAATCACTGAACTATTATTATAATATATCTCAATAATTAATTATTGAGTTATTTTTTAAGTCGTTTTTCTTTTTGCCACAGATGTGTACATCGCATAATTGGTGCAAGTTCGTCACAATTCAGAAAATTTCCTTTAAATGGCATGCAGTACCAAAATATTAAATATTTTAAAAATATAAAATATGCCGTCATTTAAAAAAGCTCTAAATCTTGTAAAATATTTTGCAATTTGCTGCTCTAAAATTATGAATTGTAAATTGCGACGCTTTTGCACGAAGTTTGTGATATGTGCTTCAAATATTTAGTGGTTAACCAACAATTAAACTAATCCAAGACAACGAATGGATTCAAGACAGACATGGATTCAAAACATTCATACCTTTTGTGGAGCACCGCCTCGCTTCACATCGATCCAGAAGCGGGCAATATTTATCAGCAGACCGATGAGGGCAATGGCAAAGAATTTTATTTGTAAATGGGCGCCCAGGATTTTCAGCAGTAGTTCAATTTTGGCCTTTAGGAAGGAGCCGAGTAGCATGAGCTTCATGAGAGCCTTCTTCTTCTTCTTCTTTTTGCCACGTGTCACTGTAAAGGATGTCAACAGAATGTCGTTAGAAATCTATACGCTCTGGACAAGGGGAGCTTATAAATAATTACAAAAAAGCAAAAAAAAAAAAATGGGAGGTTGGTGTTTGTTAGTAATGGGTGCGTTTTTGGTGCGTTAGACAGCAAAGGAAGCTATTACTTAAAAATAATATATATTCGTATATATTGTATGTAGGTATTATAAATAAGAGGGCATATCAATAATTCGGTGACTTTTCGAATAAAACATAGTTTTTCTTGCAAAATAAAATTATTTTACAACATAATCTCCTTTTAGCTTAATACACTTAGTCCAACGTTTATCCAATTCAATTTTTGTATCACTTCCAAAAAATAGGATTTTTTGAGGTCCATGAAAAAGGCGTTAGAGCTGAACCTCTTTCCACCGAGCCATTTCTTTAGGTTTGAAAAAAAGAAATAGTCACTACGAGCTAAATCCAGAGAGCATGCCGGATGAGGTACCAATAGAAATATCGTGCGTTTATCCCAAAAACTGCTGCCATCACCTTGGAGCCGGTTTACCCAGAGAAACCCACTGGTTAGACTGCTGCCTGGTCTCCGGAGTGTTGTAATGGATCCATGGTTCGTCCACAGTTACAAAACGTCAGAAAAACTCATTTGAATTGGGGTTTAACAACTGAATTAATCTTAATTGGCCATCCAGAACGTTCATCGTCATTTGTAGTACTTGTGCGACCACAAGGAAAGTCGATGGTGCAGAGTCCCATAATCTTTATCAAGCTTTTCCTTGGTTTGATTGACGGGTTTTTCCGCAAAAAATAATGTTTAATGAGTACTCGAAATTCACTTTTTTCCATTTTGTGACAAAATCCACGCGGTTGTATGCTTTGAACAGCTGTTACACACAAACTAAATGACGGAACTCTCTCAAAAGTTGACAGTAGACTATTAACAGATGATACTCGATGGGAACAGTGTGGAATTTCATATAACTATGAGGGAAGTTGGAAAAGTCAAGGAATTATTGAAATGCCCGTATATAAGTATTGTTAAAAATCAATAAGTTAAGATAATTTAATACCACACGAAATCCTGCTTAAAATATTAATATTTGTTTTTAAATTAGTTACACAGTTATTAAAGTAAGTACTATTTAAGACTACGTTGAATTTGTGAATGCATTTCGTTGCAATTTGGAATACACCGGCAAATTTCCAAAGTCTAACAATTTATAATGTTGTAAAGTGTAATTTATTTAAATTTTTTTCAGTGTCTCAGTGTTTGGTTTCCATTCTAATCAAACCTTATTCATTAAGATTTATTAAATAAACAGTTTGATTTTTAAAAAGGACGAAAAGAGACAGATGTTCTTAAAAATATATTCTGTCTTTTTTTTAGTAAATTACTACAGAACATTTTAACACAATTTTTTAAATATATTTTTACAATTTTATTAAAAAAGGACACACCCCAACTAAAATTAATTGGACAACGTTTTTGTAGAATACTCAAACTTCCGTTAAAGAATCATTTTTGCACTTTTTTTAAAAAGAAAGATGAAAAGGACACTTCTATCTTGGAGATAGGATGTTAAAATGTTCTACGAAAATAAACTCCTTACGATTTTGCTCAAGACATCATATCACGGAATTCGCTAAAACAAGGAATACTTAATGCTTTTATACTTATTATAGCGCTGTCAAATAAAAATGTGACTAGCCCATAACAAATAACTGGGACCTATCAGGGCCGTCCTTTTGGGAATTTACTATAATTATCTAAGTCTATTATTTCCAAAAGATATCATTAACTGCCCAGAAAGTTCGAAATATTGTTGAATAGTGTAAAATGTTACAACAGCGAACCATACGGGCTTTAGCAACTACAACGAATTTATCTTTTCTCACCACCAATTATTGGTTCTAAAGTAACATGTACTTCATAATTGGTTGGTTGTTATAACCACCATTGTGGCAACCAATAGTTTTTCTAAATTCGGTTTGTATAACCGACTAGTTGGCTGTAAGTAGCGTTACATTAATGTGGCTACCATCTAATGGTAATTCGAACTATGTAACCATCAATACCATGGAATAATGTTGGTGACAGAAAGAGGAAGTATGTTTATCCAACCAAATATTTGTAGTTTGGACCGATTTTCAAATGATTTGTTCTCTGAGTGTAGAGAAGACAAGCACTAACCCAGCATTAAAACAGACTTTTTGTTGGCTGAAATTTAAAAATGACATTCTGTTTCAGAAAGACTGTGCTACTGCACACAGAGTGCTCGATAAAAACGCTTTATTGAGAAATCATATTGATGAACATCTTATTTCGACGAGGCATCTGTATCGTATGCTACGACACTTAGAAATTTGCCATGGCCAATATCGGACCATGATTTGATATAATACAACGGACCGATTAAGGAATCTGTAGATGTAGATGCCACATATTGCATCCGGTACAGATCAAATTTCCGATGAATCGTTAGACCAATATCCGATTTTGGTTTTCGAATAAAAAATTACCTCCCGATTTGAGGTCCTGCCGCTCTATAATTCATAAATTAAATCCGATTGTGCTCAAATTTAGCTAAGTGCATTACTTATATAAGCGACTTGTTACCATTCCTACCTACCGATGCTCGAAGATATTGATTTATCTTTGAATATAGCTTTCAAACAATTTCACTTTTCGATTTAAGATACCGCCTCTATAAAGGAACATTTTAAACTCGTTCAAATGAAGCATGGAGCGTTAATGATAAGCTATAGATAGTAGACAGCCGTGGTGTGATGGTAATAGACCACTACTGCCATACAAGTAAACCTAGGTTCAACTCCGGGAAGGAATATCTAAAAATTTTCAGCGGCGGGTTTTCAGCTCTTAAGTAGCGGCAACTTTACTGGAAAGAGATTAATCTCTAAGCCATGTATAAACTTCTACATATAATAAATTAACCGATCGGAGCGGGAGTTAAACAGTAGATCCCGGTCAGTAAATATAAGAATTATATTGTTCTCCGCTAGCTGACTTGTAAGTGTTTTCCCCTTGGTCCTTAACGGGATGTTGTGAGACTTTAGTAAGTATAAATATTCCTGGTGAATTTGAACCATATCGGTCAATATTTTGTATAGCCTTTACGAAGTGTGGATCTTTCTTAAACTCCTGACAGCGGCGTCTGGAGTTTCTCAAACTCTGACTTAAGTAATATGTATTTCATTATTGTTTAATTTCTATAACCCCTAGCCGTGGATACCAATATTTGTACTGATTTCGATTGGTATAACCGATTTATTGATTGCGAGTTCTATAATATTAATGTAGCTACTACTTTAGCATGTATCCATCAATGCCATCGAATGTAGTTGACTGCAACAAAAAGTGTGTTTTTCCAACCGAATCTTTATAGTTTGGACCGATTTCCAACTGTGTATAAGAAAGTAGGTTCAAAATTTTTGACCTTATAAATAAATGCACTTTTTCAATGGATATGGTGGTGAATACCCACAGTTCTTACTTAAAGTATCCTTTAAATGCCTCCAACGTAATGTACAAATTTGAGATCGATAACTCAATGTAAAGAGGTTTTGGGCAGAAATTTACCCATAGTGCGTAGATGATCTCAATTTGAATAATTTAAACTTTTCCAATTATTCGGATTAAATTTGTCAATATTAAAAGCGATTTGGGTGGTGTAAATTTGTACTCATTTGGTAAAAATCTGAATTTATTTTTTAATATTGTTAATCTAGTATCATACACACACAATAGATTTGTTGCGGCAACCGAAATTTTTCCAACCGAATGATTGAGAATACATATACCTCGTGTATATCTTCACTACAACCAAATAATTGTTGGTGTTCTGTAATTTTAGCTATTAAACTTTTAGTATCGGTTTAACATACCAAGTATCCAAACCTTCAGAAAAGAATTATTGGATCTAAACATCCACACACCACACTTGTTTAACGAAAAAATTAAAATTTCAGTCAGAGGTAAAAAAATATTCGCTTACACAAATGAAGTTTTTAAGTTGGAAGCGTTCTTGAAGTGAAAGCGGTAAGGTTAATGAATGATCTTATTAAAAAAAATTTGATTAATTTATTGGCTTTCAATAATCATCGAATTATTTTATTTTTAAAAAATTCCATTAAAACCCCGTTTTTGGTTCTTATGAAGTTTTAGTTATCATCACTAATAATTAGAAACAGCAACAAAATTTTGCAAAACTAATGGTTGCTACAACCACAACTATATAAGTTATCCTGCTTAGTTGGTATGACCGATCAAATAGCGTTGATTACAGTACGATGATCAAATATATCATCTTGTTGTATTTCGAACCGAATATCCTTAGCGATTTTAAATGTTTGGTGCTTGCAACCGAAAGTCTTTTTTTGGAACCAAAATTTCTCTTTTGCAACCGAACCAATGTATTTACAGCCGATTTTAAACTAACTTTTTCTCTGTGTGTATTTAAGCTTAACTTTCGTTAGGTTAGGGAGGAATTCGATCACCTGGAAGGCTTAAGAATGAAATGCTATAATCATTCAATGATTTCGTAGGAAAGTCTAGATAAAATCCTACATCAGAGGTGCCAATGTTGGAAATCAGCAAATCGGAACACAGAATATAAGGAGTCTTATTCACCCATAACTCATAATTCAAACGGATGTCAAGGGCCTAGATATTTAACGTTAGCCAACCAGGCGAACTACAAGTAGAAGAGGACGAATTTAAGAAATTAAGTTACTCAATTTTGCAGCAGTATCAACTAAAATGTTTTCAGAAAAGGGTCTCATTAAGTCTTTAGGCTCGAGCATACTGAAGTTTTTTTCTAATACTACGTATTTTCTTAATCTCCGGTAGGCTATGTTTTTTAGACAGCCGGAAGTTAAAAAATACGCAGCGTAAAATAAAACTGCTGTGTGCCCGAGCCTTTTCATCTTTGGTAAAAAGAATGATCAGCCGAAGCATTTACGGGAAACTACTGATAGCAACCATTGTAATAAATAATTAGTAGAACCTTTATGCATGATAATACAAAATTGCAGCTTTCTCACTTCGTTTACCCACAGTGTTTGGAAAAACAAGCGCAAGTTAATAAAAAAAATCACCGAACACATCAGTAATTTCCTTCTCTCGCTGGCGGCCGAATTGTACTTTATACAATTCTTTACAAACGCCTGGGTAAGCGTCACCCTGTAGTTGTTAAAAAATAAAAATAAAAAAGACCGCTTGTGTTTTATATGTTTTAAACATAGTGTCGATAATACCGTGACGTCACTAACTCTAAGGTTTGTGACTTTGCTAAAGTATTAAGTCTATACCACAACCATTGTATAATAATACCAACACCAGGTGTATCACCGGAAATCTGTAAAGGTGGTTTCCAGCGAAACTAAGTAAACAAGATAATGAAATTGAAATATTCGGCCGGCCGAATCTTATCTTCCTCCGCTAGCATAGTGGTTTAGCTCATTGGCGGTAAACATTGTAGCTGTTTACCGAATGTCTGTTCCAGGACGCCTATTTGTACGACTTTTACTCATTTCATGAATTTTGTTATGTTGTTTTTTTAAATATAGCGTTTAGTATTTTTTAAAAATATAGATGGCCATATAAATGTGTCAGGGAAATCCGAAATATTTACACAAATTAAATCATAATCATTGTTAGAAACATCTGGTCCATCTTGACATAAATCGAGTATTTTTTCGATCTCTAATATCAGTGCATGAAAGCTTTAAAGTTACCGCTAAGGTGGTGTTGTTTACCATTTTTAATTACGGAGATCTTCAAAAATAAAGGATGGTTAAATTATAAGGGCCGATGTTGAATTTGAACCACACCTAAACGTCAAGTTTTTTCTGCATTTCATTTGACATTTCTCAGTTTCAGACTAACTCAATTTGAACGAGCAACGCGTTAAAGTTATTCAAGCTTATTATGAAAATGGACGTTTAAATCAAAATACATAGAGGGCTGCTATATATATTTCTGGCCTAATAATGAAAATGTGAATATTTATCATCAAAAATGGTTTTGCATGCTCTCAAACCAATTGCCGAAGCACTTTTTCCGCTCCGATTGAGACACCTCCAAAATATGGTTTTTGAACGCTTCAACAGCATCTTCTGGCGACGAAAATCGTTGACTACGCAGTTTTTTCTTGACATGCGGGAATAAAAAGAAGTCATTGGGTGCCAAGTCAGGGCTGTACTGCGGATGACCCATCAAGTCGACGTTTTGGCCGGTCAAAAAGGCGCTGGTTTGAGCCGATGTGTGAGAGCTCGCATTGTGATGGTGCACAATGATTCGTCTTCTCTTGTTTGTTTTTCGAATTTCTCCAAAGATTTCAGGCCGAATCTAACGAGAACAAACCTTTTTTACGGCCAGGTGTTCACGCAATATCGAATGTATGCTGGTGAAAGAAATGCGCAACACTTAGTGTTGCCTAGGCCAGAAAAATATATATAGCAACCCTCGTCCAAATGTGCGTACAATCGGAAAAATCGTGCAAAAATTTGAGCAAACCGCTCGTAGAGCTCGTACTGCAGAAAATATTGCTGCTGTTCGCGATAGTGTGACTAAAGAGCCGTCCACCTCAACTCGTTGTCGTGTCCAACAATTGCACCTCTCACACTCGTCGTTGATGAGCATTATGCATAAAGACTTTACACGCTTAAAAAGTGCAATTGACTCAAGAACTAAAGCCTCTTGACCATTCCAAACGTCATCAATGGTCAGAATGGTGAGAAATGGCATCGGCCCTTAAAATTTAATCACTATTTATAAGGTGCTGCAAAATTTTCAAAATTAGAATTGTATCCAAGAGCTTAAAACTGAAGCTTTTTCTTATGCTGCCTTTTTCTTTAACATATGTTTCAATGGTTTTTGGATTACCGGAAGTTGCGTAAGAAAAGAAAAGCTTCAGTGTGCCCGAGCCTTAAGGTTAACACATAAGTTTATGTGTTTTGATCCAAGATTTTCTTTTTTTTTGTTTGGCTGATTTCGTGTTTGCAAGAGACGGACGGATTAGTCAAGATGCTTTATATCTGTGCTGACAAGGATAAACGACTTAAACTCAGTTCTGTTAATCAGCAGAAGTTCGCTTTAAAGGTTATACGATAGTAATTTAAAAACATCGTTAAGCTTGGCCAGGCCGAATAATATATACCCTCTACAGTTGAGCAAATACTCAAAAAAAAGAGGATTTACCCCAAGGTTCTGTTATAACCATAAAAGGAAACTTTTTACCTCTGCCCGATTTTAAACATTTACAATTTCCAACAGCTTATATCAATAAGCCATCATAGTATAATATTTCAGGGTCCTTGCTTAAATCGTTTGACCAATATCGTGCTATGGATGGGCGTGGTAAGATCGTTTTTTTGTAATACGACAATCAAAAATATATGCACTTTACAGGGTGTCCCAACAATATTTCGAGGTATTGCAAACGTAATAAATAACAAATTTGGTGGAGGTATACAAAAATCTAATATCTATGTGGAAAAGCCATTAATTCATTAATTACACAAGAAAACAATATTGAACCATTTTATGGTGACTAGAACTTTATAGCATTTCTTTTACTAATTTAAGGTTGCTGATTTTAAATCCAATCTCTATTTTTCTCTATTAGGTCGTCTCTTTGAGATGTTATGGCTTAATTTAAGGCACTTCCACTAAATATATTTAAATAACTTGAAAACCGTCCATTTTATTTAGTTGAAATAAATCTCTTAAATCGCCAACAAAATCATCTCAGCCTTTCTTAATTGCTTTGTAATTTGTGGAGATATCGTTTAGTTTCAGAGATATCGTTGAAATTTAAAAAACACACAATTTTGTATAAAAAGATGCTTTTTAAAAACTTATACAAAATAATAATACTTCATTCAAAAAGCACAGTTTTGGTCTAAATACATTTAGTTTCATATATTTTGAATAAAATGAGCTTTATTTCAATGTAACTGCAATGATTTTCTTTACTGAGAAAATTTAATTGAAAAAATCGAGGATTCCATATAAAAACAACATCAATAAATAGATTTTACAAAATTATGCCTTATCCTGGTTTTTCCTGCCTAGTAGTATTTACTGGTTGCTTTTATATATTTCTGGCCCATCCGACATTTCCATTGGAAAGTTTGATTTTTTTAGCATAAACGTACTCAGAACGTTTTGACGTACGACCATCATCTGTGTTGTTTACAGTGACTTGAAAAAATCAATTTGGCAAAAAATTGGAATTAACTCGTGCACATTTTCGTGCGATTATTTTGCACAACTTTCGACGGGGATTATGACGACAAGAGTGCATCGATGAACTTAAATCTTTGTATGGCGATAAAGCACCATCCTATGTGAAAACCGGGTTTAATGTATTCAATCGTGGCCGACGCTCGCTCAAAGACGAAGGTCGTGAAGGTCATCCAAAAAAGGCCGTTGTGTCAGAGAACATTGATGCCGTGCGTGAACTGATAATGCAAGATCGTCATGTGACATACCGTGAGATAGAGGCATTCTTGGGCATTTCTTCCACCAGCATACATTCGATATTGCATGAACACCCGGCCTTAAAAAATGTTTGTTCTCGCACAATTTGACAATCGCTCAAAAAAAAGGCTCGTCAATTGGTGGTGCAAAGCAATATTGAAAAAATACGTTCGCGGTGCTTCAAAAGACTTTTATAAGATCGTCATAGGTGACGAATCATGGATGTATGCGTATTAGCCCGAAACAAAACAGCAATCGACCATGTGGGTCTTCGAAGACGAGCCAAATCCAACGAAAGTTGGTTGTGGAAGAAGCACTACGAAGCAAATGGTCGCCTGTTTCTTCAGCAAAACTGGTCATGTGGCTACTGTTCCGTTTGAGCAACGTACTGAGTGGTCAATACTGAGTGGTACACTACAGTTTGTTTGTCTGAATTCTTCGGAGACATTCGAAAAACGAACAAGAGAAGACGAACCATTGTGCACCATGACAATGCGAGCTCTCACACATCAGTTAAAACCAGCTTCTTTTTGACCGGCCAAAATGTCGAATTGATGGGTCATCCGCCGTAAAGCTCTGACTTGGCACCCAATGACTTGGTTTTATTCCCGACAAAAAATGCTTGGTCAACGATTTTCGTCGCCAGAAGATGCTGTTGCAGCGCTCAAAAACCATTTTGGAGGTGTCTTAAACGGAGTGGAAAAGTACTTCGACAATTGGTTTGAGCGCATGCAAAAGTGTATAAATCATGCTGGAGAATACTTTGAAAAACAATAAAACCATTTTTGATGATAAATATTCGCATTTTCAATATTAGGCCAGAAATATATAAAGCAGCCCTCGTATTAAAAATCGTCTTTTAATCGTTGCCAAAGAATGCGGAAGAAAAACCTTGGCGGGTTTAGAACCAGCAGTACAGTCTGCCTGGCAACTGTAGCCAATACATTTCACCAATTTTTTAGTTGATTCTGAAAAAGAAACAACAAAAAGGTCTCGAACCAGAATAAAAACTGTTCAAGTCACAATTTTTAAAACTTCAATTTTTATCAATGCAGTTTTCTCAGTAAATTGTAAACAAAACCAGAAGCTGTGCTCCGATTTCAATAAAATAAAGCTCTCTTCATTCGAATTATATTGAACTAAATGTGTTTAGACCAAAACTGTGATTATTGTTCGATTTTTTATTTTTTTTTTATAAATTTTTAAAGAGCAAAAAAAAACCTTTTTTTTAAATTGTGTTTTTTTTTTAACTTCAATGATATCTCTGAAACAACACTGCAAATTTAGATCCAATCAGAGCAAGGTTTGAAGATGATTTTATTAGCGATTTTTGAGACTTTTTTTTAACTGAATATAATGAATGGTTGTCAAGTTATTCCGAAATATTTAGTGGAAGTGCCTTCATTTTTGACATAACGCTATATCCCAAAAAGTCGAGCTGATAGAAAAAACCTAGAGCAGATTTCTGTTCAGCATCCCAAAAACAACAGACAGTTCTTAATTACCAAATACCTTGTTTCCTTGCGTAATGATTAAGTCAATTCGATCCAAAGAGCTCATAAATCATGTTTCCTTCTAAACACAGCCATCTTCATGACAATTAAAACCCGGCATAGAACTAGAATTACAAGTTCTTAGAAACGGACTGACAATGACAAAATAGATTGTTATAAGCAGATTGACAATCTCATTACTCCACCTCATGCTATGGTGAAGGACACTAAACTACAAGATAAAACATGCATAAGATATAGAGTACTTATAAAAGCCAAAGCAAAAAGCAGGGTGTCTGGAAATGGGTGCACAAAAGTTATTCAAACACACACCTCCATTACTTCTACCATATTTCATTGGATGTTTTTTGCGCTTTCCGCCTCCGTCCAGTAGATCCACATTGGCCAACTCCTCGAGCAGACCCAACGACAAATGATCCGACGATGGTTCTTGTTCCACCACTACGGTAGTGATGCCATCATCGCCTGCTTGGCCCTTCTTCTTGCGTTTACGCCTCTTTTGCCGCTGCGGCTTTATCTTCGTTCGTATGGGCTTCACATGACCGTGTCCCTCGTCAAGATGCTGCTGCGTTTGTGTTAATTGATGCTCCAACGGTTGTATGACCAGTAGATTAGCCGCTTGTGTGGCAATCTCATGTTTATCTCCCTTCTTCTTTTTCCGTTTATTACCACCGCCAGGTTTTTTAAGCTGCCCTATTGTCTCTTCGCCCTGGTCGTCTTCGATGTCAATAAATTCATTACCGTTGGCATTGCTATCGTTTGCTGTATCGGTATTTTTTACATCACCCGTATTATCTTCACTTTCCTTTTCATCTTCGTCTTCAAGTGCTTCCCCATCTTCGTCTACGTCGTCATCATCATTGACATTATCATCAGCTTCGTCATCATCCGCTGATTCGTCATTTTGTATTCCATTGGGATTTTTGAAATTTTGCATTTGCATGTATTCATATTCTCTGCCGAGGAATCTAAAAATGTTTGGTATTGAAAAATTTAAATAAAAGTTTAGAAAATGCAAGCCATTTCATACCCATCCATAGTTTCCGCCAAATACTCCTTCATGTAATTCGTACCGATTTCAATTTTCTTTAAAATCGTTGATGGCTTTTCTTTGGTCACGAGTTCGGAATTACTATAGCCACGCCTCTCCATTGTGGCATTCAGTTGGGTGTCGGCTTCCACTGAAATTGAAAAATGAAATGTTCAGTAATCACAAATGGGTACAAGCTTACAAAGCTTAATAAAAATAGAATTTAAGTCAATTGTTTTGTATTGTACTGTATCGTCTTTATAGTACATTGAGTAAATTGACTAACTCCATGAAAGAAAAAAAATTAAAATGTATGGTCCGACTTGTCAATTACAATTACGGCGAAGATTTTCCGAAAATGTTGGTCTGTCCCGACGACACAGTGCCAATTTTATTACTGACGAGGTCAAGCATGCACCGTTTACAATAACGACCCAAATAATATCCAAATGGAAGGCCTACAAGACTGTTTGCTGACTAATAAGAATGTCTGCAGTCTTTGCCAAGCTAAAAGCTTTAGTTATCAAGTTTTTTCTACCAAAATGTGTGCCCTGTAAAAAATTTCGCTTAATTTAACAAATAATTTTTATATTTCGCTTTTAAAATAACTTATTTCATAATAAAGTAAATAAACACAGCCGTCTTTTGAGTTTAAGAAATTTTATACTGTAGCCCGGACAAAGGTCGAAACTACATCTGGCCGTAAAAGAGAGGTTATACTGTACTTAAATTTCTAAGCAAGCCAATCACGATAAAAAAAATAAAATTTGGTACTGAGTTTAATATGCACGCAGTTGGGGTGACAATATCTAAAGAGCGTCATACTATTGTTGGGTATATGATTGTGACACAATGATATTATGATCCTCACAACAATAGTATGATTCACACACAACCATACTAAGATCCTCACAACCATAGTATGATTCACACTCAACCATACTATGTTCCTCACAACCATAGTATGATTCACACTCAACCATACTTTGATCCTCACAACCATAGTATGATTCACACTCAACCATACTATGCTCCCCACAACCATATTATGATCCTCACAACAATAGTATGTTTGCCATACAACCATAGTATGACCCCAACAACCATAGTATGGTTCACACGCAACGATAGTATGATCCCACTCAACCATACTATGATCCCCACAACCATATTATGATCCTCACAACAATAGTATATTTGACATACAACCATAGTATGGTTCAGACGCGACCATAGTATGATCCCACTCAACCATACTATGGTCCACAAAATTATTTATTAGGATTGGGTTATGTTGTCAACAATAGAGATTTTTATTAAGTAAATAAATTAAAAATACACTAAATTAAAAATAATAGGAGAATTTATTAAACAGTAGAAAAAATTCATTTAAAAAAACGTAAGCTTTTTTATTAAAAGTATTTCAGTTAAACAAATTCAAGCAGTTTTTTGGAAAATTTTAATTCCCATTATTATTTTATAAGATTCGTAACAATAACATTGTTGTAAAGCGCATGTTAAAATTTAGAAAAATTACAATCATCCAGTATGATTGCTGTAATCATGTTATTGTTGACATAAAACCCCAAAAAACAATACTTTTGTCGCACCAACCATATTAATATTGTTGCTGACCACAGTTTCATTTTTAAATTTGGCAAAAATACTATTGTTACATTTCAACAATATTAATATTGTCGCAATCATACTATTGTCAACTTGAAATTCAGAAAACAATACTATGGTTGCGACGAACATACTTTTTATTACAGAGAACATATTATTGTTGCCGTGACCATATAGTAACCATATTTTTTCTTTGCGTGTGCGTACAGAGCAAATATTATTTATCTTCCACATTGGAGTAAACATGAGCTCGCAGCATTACCGACGCCACAAATCATATGCATATTAAAAGTTTCCGAGGAGAGCTCAGTTAGTGTCTAAGGATACTAGGGAAACGCACCACTAAATACAATGCACTGCATTACAAATGTCCGTCTTCTCCGTCTACTATTACAGAAAATTACTAAGAAAGTGGCTATTTTTATGTGAGATACTAAACGGGCGACGTTAGTTTTTCAAATTTTCGTCGTCGCGTTAGTCTATCAATAATATTGTGAATACTGGAATGGAGAGTGACCTTTATCGTACGTACCAGAAGGAGATGCAAAATTCATCCGTTGGTAAAAAAGTTAAGTTAAGTGGGAGTCAGTCCAAGGGGTTCAAGGTTCCACTTTTCGTCAGTGGGTGTATTTTAAAGCTATTTTTCTAATTACAAATATTAAGCTAAATCACAAGAATTGTGTTAAAAATATAATGCGAAATTCCTCCATTAGGAAAAAAGTAAAGTGGGAGTCAGTCTAAAGTTGTATTTGTGTGGGAAAGACAAAAAAACGTCAAAGTTGTATTTGTGTGGGAAAGACAAAAAGAGGCTTGGTCACGGTCCCATCTTTTCTTCTACTGGTGTATTTTAAAACCATTTTTGTAATAACTTAGTTTTAACAAAATCGCATTAATTGTGCTGCGAGTAGGTTTGTGAGTTCTTATCTTAACTTGGGCACGGTCAATTCTATAGGAGGTACTAGAAGAGACGTAACATGAATCGAATTGTAATTATGTTGCCTTCTTTATCCTATAATTCTTTTTTTATGTACTCATTTTTGGCTAAAACGTATTGTAAGTATTAAAAATATACCAATAATACAAAAGTGATCGAAATGATGAATTTGAATGGGATATACCAAAAGGTTTTTGTGGCAATATTAGTCCACTCCATGGGTAGTTTTAAAACATTTTTGTAACGATTGGTGGTGCCTTTCGCCCAAACCGGCCATATAGAATTTGGTCAAAACATTCGTAGGCTTTCAAACGTATGCCCTCTTATTCACTAAAAATATTAAAAAAATAAATTTAATTGCTACTCCACAACTGTTTTTGCAACCAGTATATTCTCCTAATCTGGCATCCTCTTCCCAAATTTAAAAATATGACGTCAAATGAAAAAGTTGAAAACTAATTTCTTTCTTTTAGGGAGGATACATGGCTGCCATTATCGAAATGGAGAATGGCTGGGCCATCGGGGAAGTATATTAAAAAACACTGAAACTTAAATAAAAACTTTCTTTTCTATTTTGAACGACTGCTCAATAAATTGCCCTCTAAAAAATACTCTATATTCCCTGAATCATTTGGAATGTGGAATAGATTAAACATTTTTTTAAGGATTTAAAATTTTTAATTTTGAATTCAAATTTAATTTTGCGAGCCTATAGACCTAAAAACAATCGCGATTCGTGATTAGCCAGTCGTGGAGATAAGAAAATAGTTTTAGCCTTCCCAAATCTATAAAGGCAGATTATATGGCGGTATTTGTGCAGAATATTTTTTAAAGTAATTGTGATCCAACAAATCGTGGTATTTTGATAAACTACCTCAAAATATATTAGAATCACAACCGTACAAAAGTAAAACAATTATTTAAATTGATTACCCCTGATGATGAACGACGAAGACAGTTTGAAAAATTCGGTTATTTAAAATTAAATTAATTATAAAAACATCTGTTTTTGCACATGACCTCAAGCCTACCAATAACTTGGAAATAAACAACAGTGGGTCAACTGTACAAATACAAAAGTCTGAAAAAATATAAACAAAACGAAAGAACGATTTCAAAAACAATATACTCGTATTAACTAATATTGGGTTTCAAATGGAACACGCAGAGAAAATATATGGTTAATATATGGTCACGGCAACAATAGTATGTTCTCTGCAGTAAAAGTATGGTCGTTGCAACCATAGTATTGTTTCTTGAATTTCATTTTGACAATAGTATAATTGCGGCAATATTAATATTGTTGAAATGTAACAAAAGTATTGTTGCCAAATTTAAAAATAAAAATATGGTTGTAGCAAAAATGTAAATATGGTTGGTGAGACAAAAGTATTGTTTTCATGGGTTTTATGTTAGCAATAACATAATTACGGCAATCATACCGGCAAAACCTTACTTTTTTTAATTTGGCAATGTTGTTTTTACGATTCTTACGCAATAATAGTAATAAAAATTATATATTTAAAAAAAAACTACGAATTAGTATAACTAAAATATTTTTAATAAATGATTTTTTTTAATGTTAAATAAATCACTCCTATTATTTATTGTTGAATAACAACGTATTCCAGTCTTTACAAACAATTTTGGGGATCATAGTATGGTTGTGCATAAGTCATACTATGGTTTTGAGGATCATACTATGGTTGTACGTTAAACAAACTATGGTTATGAGGATCATAATATGGTTGTGGGGATCATAGTATGGTTGAATGTGAATAATAATATGGTTGTGGGGATCATAGTATTGTTGTGTGTGAATGATTCTATTGTTGTGAGGACCATAATATTGTTATGGGGATCATAGTATGGTTGTGTGTGAACCATACTATTGTTGTTATGATCATAATATTGTTGTGCCACAACCATATAACCAACAATAGTATGGTGCTCTTCGAATATTGTTACCCCAACCATACTTTTTTTCTGCGTGAAGCCACATAACTTTTATATACCTCATTTATTGCTACGATCAAAGAGCTATGCACGATGTGCAGGGTGAGCGATATAACATTCTAAATTTGAATTGGCTGTAAAAATAACTAATATTTTAACTACTAATATTCTTTCAAATTTCTGGTTTTATTGGAAAGGTAAAACTTTGACATTTAACAATGGAACACACATTCACATGACTACCACAACTGGCTCAGCAGTACCCCATCGGATCAACCCAATTTTTCCGAACATTTTCGATTGTTTCGGGTCGAATACCTTCACCGGCAACTTCGATTTTACGTTGCCACCATTCAATTGTCTCTAGATGCTGTGCGTAACATTTAACCTTAATGGCTTCTCACAGAAAATAATCTAAAAGGCTTAAATCGCAGCTCCCAGACGGGCAATTGACGTCACAATTTCGGCTGATTATTCGATTTTCAAAAACAGTGGGTAAAATATCGATGGTTGCGTTGGCTGTGTTGTTGTTGTAGCGGCACATAGTGCCGGGCTGACAGCCCTTGGTCGAACAATTCCTCGTGCGGGTCGATCCGGTGCATATAACCGGCTGTCGTGGAATCGGCTTTGGCTGTGTGACATGTGGCCCATTCTTGTTGAAACCAAATGTCATCCATGTCATTCTCTCGCATTTTTGGAAACAAAAATTCATTGAGCATGGAGCGATAACGCTCACCATTGACGGTAACGGCGACTCCTTGCTCATTTTCGAAGAAAAAAGAAAAATGGCCTAAAGATGCCGCCTGCCCGAAATTCACAGCAAACAGTGACTCTTTGTGGATGGATTGGCTTCTCAAAAGTCACGTGTTGGTTATTAAAATGAGCTCAATAGTCACGTGTGGGTTGTCTAAAGCCCATATGCAATAAAAAATGAGCTTTATCTGAAAACGCGATTTTTCTTCGTCTCCTGCCAAACAATCTTCAGCCCATTAGGCGAAGCGAGAACGCATCGGATGGTGTTTTTTTTTTTTAGATATTAAATGACAATATTAAATGACAAGTTCAACCTTTCGAATTAATCCAGCAATTTGAAAAAAAGTATTAGTCCTTTTTTTCCAGCCGTTTAAAATTAACTCCTATACTCACTGGCCGGGACCTAATGTTTAATGCCAGTTCTGAAAGGCTAATGCATTTTACAGAGCAGCTTTAACATGTCTAAAGATAAATCTCTTACTCGTTATATAGTCGGCATTTATGAGCTGAAAAACCCTCCTAAGGCACAGTGCTTTTGCCTACCCCTAATATAATTTCTGTAAACTTGTCCACAACGATTTATGAAACGTTCGTTTAAGCATTTCAATTGTGGCTTTTTAACAGCCGTCATCACTCTGGCAGCTCATAAACCACAAACAATAGACCAAACACTAACCACTTGTCGGCGGCAGTTCATCTAAAATGCTCTCAACTGCGCCAATGCGCGCGCGCATTCATAAATAAGAAGAAAAAACCATTTATGACGAATGGTAAAAAGATTATAATTTACATTTCATTACTTATTTTTGTATCTTATCTAATGGTCGTTCGGTCGACACTCTAGTTTTTTCTCACATATAATTAAAAGTAATTGCATAATTTCGTAAACGGGCACATAGACACATTTCACTTCGAAAGACAAATAAATAATTACACAAATTAACGAGCGTTTATAACTCAAGCACTCACCTTTTAACTTTTGCCACTGTGAGTGCAATTCATTGTCCCAGCCATCCAAGATACGTCCAGACTGTTGGCGGGCGCATGACCAGGGTTGCGCTCGTATGGGACATAAAGCTAAGTCTAAATATGGCGATACAGCTGAAAATACAACAACAAAAAGAAAAAATTGTGTTACAGTTTCATTAGGTTTCGTTTTTAATTTACAAAAAAATACATTTTATTTTATTTTCCATTTAAAAGAAAAACTTAAATCAACATCGTTTTTGGTTGCGCTTTGTTGGTTAAATTCACTGTTTACACGATTTAAGATTTAAGTTTGGTGCAGACGTACATACTCGTAGATGTGTCTAGCCGTAGCATCTGCTAACGTTCAGTCATGGAAAACTTGCATGCGTTCGAAACTGTTGGTTGTCTTGTTGTTAAACGAGATAAATAAATAAATATATAGAGAAAGTCTCTGTTTATTTGTTTGGTTTGCTTATATTTTGTAGTTGTCTAATGTTTATTTTATAAATTCTTTTACCCTCAATAAAGTGTTTGGCATGCCATCTGTATGTAAAAAAAATGTATTTCTATTTCAGTTCAACATATCTTATGTTTGACACATTTTATTACGATAGATCTGTTACTATAAGTAGCACAGATATAAATAAGTCGTATCGGTTCACGCTTTTATATAGCCCCAGTACAAAAGTGAAACGGACTATACGTCGCTATAATATGTCCCCAAATTTGTGTGGATGGTTTTGGGTTCTAGGGTCGAATGACCACACCCATTTATGCGACATGTAATGTAGCCACTACTTCCAAGCTAAGATAAAAGAAGTAACCATTCGGCATCAAAAAAGATCGCGGAAATAAAGCACTCGTGTTTTTAAACGAGTTGTCGTAAATAGGGTTCTGACAATTTTTTAAAAACTAATATCCATAAACTCAGACTAAGGAAATAGTCCCTAAGGCAATAACTAAAATGCAATCATATACAAGGTTTTCCATTAAGGACATAACAATTTCTCCATCTACGAGGGCGGTTCGAAAAGTTCTTAGCCTATCAACGAAAGAGAATAGTTAGTTTTTCAAAAATATTTTTATTTTTCAATATAATCTCCGGAAACTTCAATGCACTTAGTCCATCGCTTATCTAGCAATTCTATCCCTTGATTAAAATAGTTTTCCTCAAGGTCTTCAAAATAGTGGTTTACAACTGTAATTGCATCTTCATTTGAGGTAAAACGCTTGCCAGCAAGGAATTTTTTTAGATTTGGCAACAGGTAAAAGTCACTGGGAGCTAAATCAGGAGAATACGGTAGGTGGTCAAGTAACTCGTACTTTAATTCGTTGATTTTAGCCATTGTTAAAACACTCTTGTGCGCTGGTGCGTTGTCTTGATGAAAAATTATTTGTTTGTGTTGTAAACCAGGATGTTTTTCTCGAATTTGTACATTTAATTGATCTAAAAGGTTGCAATAGTACTCTGAATTTATTGTTTTACCCTTTTGCAGATAGTCAATCAATAAAATACCTTTGAAGTCCCAAAAACCTGTTGCCATAACCTTACCAGCCGATTGAATTTTTTTGTCTTCTTTGGGGCACTTCCTCCAGCTTCAGTCCATTGTTTGGATTGTTCTTTTGTCTCTGGAGTATAGTGGTGGATCCATGTCTCATCAACAGTTATGAAACGACGCTTAAAATCCATTTTATTTCACTGAAAACGATCCAAACAAGCTTGAGAAATGTTCATTCTTATGCGTTCTTGGTCGACTGTTAACAAGTCCGGCAGAAAGCTTTTTCATCTGTAGTTCTTCATACAAAATTAAATGGACTCGATCATTTGAGATGCCCATGATATTAGCTATTTCACGCACTTTTATTCGTCGATAATTTAATACCATATCATGCACTTTGGCTACAATTTCTGTTGTTGTTGCTGTTTTTGGACGTCCACAACGTGGTTCATCTTCAATGCTTGTACGACCACGTTTAAAGCAACCCAATGTTTTACTGTTGCATATGAAGGAGCGCTTTCACCTAACACATTAACCATATCATTATAAATTTCTCGTCCCGATAAACCTTTTTTATGTAAATATTTAATGACACCACGCATTTCTAATTTTTCCATTGTAAAAAAATCGCGGATGCGTCTTTTGTGAACACCTGTTTCTATATGAAGGAGTTGCCAGATCAAAAAAATTTAACATGTGTTCATAGCAGGAATGGAAGTTTCCAAAACACTTAACTTTTTTCTGTTTATACCGCGCTTTTTGTGCTAGGCTAAGAAGTTTCCGAACCGCCCTCGTATGTAGGGTCCCAGACAGGTATTTCGGATGTTACAAACGGAATGGCAAACTTATTTTTACACCCCATCATAGGACCAATAAAAGGGTGAGAGTATTGAAAGCAGTAAAATTGTTGTAGTTTTTTAAAACTTTCAAAAGATATCTTAGTGCTTTCAAAAGGGAATAAAGTTGTAGTAAGGGTTTGGAAACGAAATCTCGTCGTTTACATTTACGAGCCTAGCAGCGTAGGCTGTATGAAATGTATTACGCCCTGGAAGTAGTTAAGCGCATAAATATCCAACGACGACGCTGGCCTACGTAGACAGACTCAGATGGAGGGACCAAGTAGAGGAGAATGCTAGGTATTAGAAACTGTAGCCAGCTCGACCATATAAAAGCCTTAAAAAACTTTTTTTTTTTAATTTGGGACCAATGTTTAGAGATCTCTTACTTTAGAAAAACCAGACAATGTTAAAAAATACGCCCTGAGCAGAGTAGGGTCTTGCATATTTACAAGTTTATGGAAATATACTCATTGAAAGAATAGCGCGAGTTTGTTTTAAATGTGCTTTACAATGCGGGTGTTGCTATTTATATTTCGGGTCCTGACAATACTAGTGTTCCCAGATGCAAACTGGAACTTCCATTGGAATCTTCGACATTTTTAGGCATAACTTCACTCAGAACGTTTTGTCATTTGAGGGCGAATTGGTTTGTTTACAGTGTGTTGAAAAATTCATCTCAGTCAAAAACTGGAATTATCCCGTGAACATTTTCGTGCGATGATAGAGTGTTTAAATCAACTTGTTTCGACCTTTGGCGATGACGCACCATCAAAAACCACTGTTAATTGCTGGTACCAAGAGTTCAGCCTCGCACGCCGTTCGCTCCAGGATGAATTTTGTGAAGGACGTCCAACTTCGGTCACTTTGCCAGAAACCATCGTGAACTGATTAAGCAAGACCGACATGTGACATACCGAGAGATGGAGGCATCCTTGGGCATTAGTATGACAAGCATCAATAAGATATAGCATGTTCATTTAGCCGTGAAAAAAATTTGTTCGAATAATTTGACGAATGCTCCAAAAGAGGCTCGTATGGATTGGTGCAAAGAGATGTTGAAAAAGTATAACTGCGGTAGCTCAAAGGCAGTGTATAACATTGTCACAGGTGACGAATCATGGATCTATGCCTATGAACCCGAAACAGCAATCGATCGCATGGGTCTTTTAAGACGAGCCAAATCCAGCAAAAGTTGTTCGTGGAAGAAGTACATCGAAGCAAATGATTGCGTTTTTGCGGTACAACCTTTACCATAGTGTCTTTAGTGGAACGTAGGACGGTCAATTCTGAGTTGTATACAACCATATGTTTGCCAACAGTGTTGGAAGAAATGAGGAAAGATAATAAGAAAAGACGACAATGCGAGCTCTCACACATCAGCTGAAACGGTGAGCTATTTGACCATTAAAGATGTCGAATTGATGGGCCATCCACCGTACAGCCCTTATTCGACACGCAATGATTTCTTCTTATTCCCTAGCATCAAGAAAAAAATGCGTGGTCAACGTTCTTCATCGCCCGAGTCAGCTGTTGAAGCGTTCAAAAAGCATGTTTTCGAGGTGTCTCAATCGGAGCGGAAAAAGTGCTTCGAAAATTGGTTTAAGCGCATGCAAAATTGTATTGATCTTAAAAGAGAATATTTTGAAAAACAGTCAAACCATTTAAAACGATAAGTTATTGAGTTTCTATTGCCGGACGCGAAATATAAATAGCAATCCTCGTATATGTATTTTACAAGTTGCAAACAAAAGTGTTTTTATTTTGATTCTTTTTTTTGGTTTCTTAAAAAACAATGGCAAACCCAATTTCAACGCAGCCTGTTTAATTTATTTTTTGATCTTATAATTCTTCATATTAGGAACATTTGAGTCAACGCTTTTGTGCTATTGTGTTGCAACATAAACAGACTTTCCTAAAAATCCAATATTTTATGTAACAAGCCCCTGAACTTCCCTACTCATTTTATTTCATAACAAGTATAATTAAATTT
This sequence comes from Hydrotaea diabolus, assembly GCA_963513945.1. Lineage (NCBI taxonomy): Eukaryota > Metazoa > Arthropoda > Insecta > Diptera > Muscidae > Hydrotaea > Hydrotaea diabolus. Next base: position 139,238,070 of record OY740719.1, read on the forward strand.
TGTAACGCAGATATTCTGGACAACCATTTTAACATGTCATGCTTCTCATTAAGAGCATTACGATAAAACGACAAGTCATCTTTCGATAATAATCTTCAGCATCCAGCAAATCCAAAACCCTCCGGCAACTAATTCTCATCACTTTCAACACAACATCATTAAATCCGATAAATGAATGAAGCTATTGTCACTTTAACTTATTTTGTGTCCAAACATAAGCAGGCAAACTTTAAAGTTTCCCTTCCTGTCAGCCAGCATCAAGTACTGGTACGTCTTTCCCATGACATTTGTGAGAAATATCACCAGAGGTGCGATCATATTTAACTTTTTAACTTGCACATTTTCTATTTGTGTCAATTTTCAAAGTTAACAATCCGATGTCAATAACGAAGGAAATCAGCAACTGTGTCTATTTTTCCTCCCCATCAGCAGATGTAGTTGTACGTATTTACAGAAGCCTTAGTGCTTACAGCTTTCTCTGGCAAACAATAAACATTTCGTTACAAATCAAACTAAGTTTTGGTATGATCTTTTTCTATTTTTTGTTTTTATTTTATGGGTTTTAATCTGGTCCATGTATCACTTAATGAAACGAAAAGCAAACTTCGTTTTGGAGTGCGGAGTTTGGTGTTTTTCTATTTTGGAATAGTATATGGAGATGGTGATGACCTTGTGGTGCGCAAGACAAAGACAAGTCACGATATGGCAGTGGAAGTGTTAGAAACTGCAATATCTACATTTCCATCATGCCATGTTTTCAATGCACAGTGGTTTCGAGATAAAACGAGTGTACATAGGGTATTAATTTTTTTATTAATAGATACCGCGTAATTTGGATTTAAAAAACGACGGATGATACACCCAGACTCTGAATTTAGAAAGACCAAATCCCACAAACGATGATATATGGGCCGCATGATGTTAATTTGGAACAACACACACCCTCTCCCATAAAATATACTTTTCCTACTCAACCAATCGGTATACAATTTGAACAGACTGAAGGCAGTGTTTATTTTTTAGTGATACATTTTTTAAGTGAAACATAAAGTGGAAAATTTAAGAAAGAATCGTCCTGACTTTTGTTTAGCCCTAAAAATGTTGTACGATGGCTGCCATATATATTTCTGGCCTAATAATGAAAATGCGAATATTTGTCATCAAAAATGGTTTTATTGTTTTTCAAGTTATTCTCCAGCATGATTTATACATTTTTTCATGCGCTCAAACCAATTGTCGAAGCACCTTTTTCACTCCGATTGAGACACCTCCAAAATATGGTTTTTGAACGCTTCAACAGCATCTTCTGGCGACGAAATCGTTGACCACGCATTTTGTTTTTGATGTGCGGGAATAAAAACAAGTCATCGGGTGCCAAGTCAGGGCTGTACGGCAGATGACCCATTGATTCGACGTTTTGGTCGGTCAAAAAGGAGCTGGTTTAATCCGATATGTGAGAGCTCGCATTGTCATGCTGCGCAATGATTCGTCTTCTCTTGTTCGTTTTTCGAATTTCTCCGTAGACTTCAGGCAAACAAATTGTGGTGTACCATTTCGAACTGACCGTCCTACGTTCCTCAAGCCGGACAGTCGCCACAGTTTTGCCGAAGAAGCAGTCGACCATTTGCTTCGAAGTGCTTTCTCCACGAACAACTTTCGTTAGATTTGGCTCGTCTTCGAAGACCCACACGGTCGATTGCTGTTTTGTTTCGGGCTCATACGCATACATCCATCATTCGTCACCTGTGACGATCTTATAAAAGTCTTCTGAAGCACCGCGATCGTATTTTTTCAATATTTCTTTGCATCAATCGACCCGACAACAAACCTTTATTACGGCAGGTGTTCATGTAATATCGAATGTATGAAATGCCTCACGGTATGTCGCATGACGATCTTGCATTATCAGTTCACGTACGGCATCAATGTTCTCTGGCACAACGGTTGTTTTTGGACGACCTTTACGACCTTCGTCTTAAACCGAGCGTCGGCCACGATTGAATTTATTAAACCAGTTTTTCACAGTGCTATAGGATGGTGCTTCATCGCCATACAAAGATTTAAGTTCATCGATGCACTCTTGTCGTGATACTCCACGACGAAAGTTGTAAAAAATGATCGCACGAAAATGTTCACGACAACAAAAAAGATTGTCGTACGTCAAAACGTACGACTAAAATATGTTAAACTTTCCAATGGAAATGTCAGACAGCGCCAGACAACACTTACTAGTGTTGCCTAGGTCAGAAATATTTACAGCAACTTTCGTATTATCCCCTTTTGTCGATTTGGTCTTTTTCACTAGTACCAACAGGTCTATTCAACTCAGAAATTTTAAGGACCATATCAAACTAAAAGTTATAGGTTTGGCGATGGTAGTTAATACAGAAGTACATGGTTTTCCATTAAAGACATAACAATTTTATATTTTAATAAAACATAGATTATTTAAGATATAGAGTTCAAATTTATTCCAGGTGTAGTGCAAATGTTACATTTTAAAAATTAAATTCTATTTCGGTCTTATGACCACCACCAGTACAGAGATCTATTCTGTGGCCCTTTTCTCCACCGCTTCGACCGAAACATTGGCAATTTCGCGTTGGATGTTTTCTTTGAGCTCGTCTAAAGCTTTGGCTTGTTGGCATAGGCCAATATCTTAATGTGGCCCCATAAACAATCCAATGTCGTTAAATCGCATGAACGAGGTGGCGACTCGACCGGACCATTTCTCTAGATAACACGTTCTCCGAATTTGCCTTTAAGCAAATCGATTGTAATGCGTGCTGTGTGGCTAGTGAAACTGTCTTGTTGAAACCACATATCAGCGATGTCAAGCTCATTCAATTCTGGTTAAAAATAATTTTCTAACATGGCACGATTGCGTTCTCCATTGACGGTAACATGACGATTGTTTTCATCGACGAAAAAATCACGCCTCCGAAATAAAAACCACACAGTAATTTTTTGCGGATGCAATTGTGTCTTCAACACATGTGGGTTTGCTGCTGTCCAATAAGGCATATGTAAAGCGCAAAATAGAAAGGGACCTAAGGTTAAAAACCAGCTTTGTTCAGGAGAGCCATTTTAAAGATTATGTTCCTTTCTATTTACGCTTAGAATCAACGACTTCACTTTCATAAAACGCGCATATCTCTGGGAGGGAACACTTTTGGGGCATGGGATCGGTCTCATTCGAAGCTCAGATGTTATCCACATCAAAAAAATAGTGAAAAGTTTATGAAAAGTTTTGTCCAGGAGAGCCATTTTAAAGACTAGGTCCCTTTCTACTTGCGCTTAGAATCGTCGACTTCACTTTCATAAAACGCGCATATCTCTGGGAGGGAACACTTTTGGGGCATGGGATCGGTCTCATTTGATGCTCAGATGTTGTCCACATCAAAAAAGAGAAAAAAAATGAAAATTGATTTTTTTACCCTTAGGTCCCTTTCTCTATGCCTAGGCCTAAAAGCTCAAACGTACTATACCTTCAAAAAAAAATTAGAAAAGTAAATGTTGTAGCTTTTTTCGTACTTAAACTAGATAACTATTATATCATATTTTTTTAAGAATCGAGCAAAGCAGGCCTCTTTCATTATATATTATCAAAATCGACACTTTTTGTTAATAAATAAATTAAATAATGAGGTTTTTCACTCATAGTTATAGGGGCTTAACCTAGAGCACCACGATTATCACTTTTTATGGTAACGTTTCCAAACCCACACCCACTGTGCATTGTCGTGTTTCATTTTCCTCACCAATATTTCGTGAGTGTTTGCGGAGAAAATTTATACTAACTACGAAAATCATCTAGTACTTGCATAAATACAAGCTTTTGTTAAGAGATTCTCATTAATTTTCCACCCAGTCGGTAGTCGAGGCCATGGGCTCGCCTCCTCCGTTTGTTTTTCGCAAAACAACATCTGTATTGCATTTATGTGCCACCGCCTGCATGCCTGCCTGAATCTTTGTAGGAAGGACAGGTTTTCTATGGGTTAAAATGTCATACGATTACTCTCTGCCAACAAGTAACGATGGTGACATCTACTTTTGGCCCACTGAAAAAGGCAACTAAAAGATTCACTTTTTACCTTCCTTTGTTCGATAGGAAGGAAGAGTTATGGCCACAACAGACTATCTGATGGGTTTTTGCATTTTGGTTTCCCATGAACTGTCATTGCCGTCAAGTGGCAGCGGGAGTTGTGTTGCATTGCATTGCAATGTTGTGTATCCTTTGGAGAAATTTCATGTTGTCTATTTTGTTTGTTTTGAGACAAGACGAGACGAGACTTGGTAGCATAAATGGCCTTTTCCTTTTCTGTTTCCACTTTCTCCGTTTGGGAATCTTCGAATCATGACGACATCTACGTCAATTGTTGATGTGAGCGAAGTCATTCGCTTTGATCAATGGACATTTTAATCAAATTAAAGTCAGCATTTATTTCCATCACGTTTTAGAAAAACATTACGTGAAATGTTCGCATTATTTACACTCCCAATGTGTTGACAACTAATTTGCAAATTGTATCTACATCTTTAAAATGTTATTGCCAAATAGTTTTTATGATTTGGTGTATGGTGATTTATCAATGATAAATTTTTAACAAAAAGTTTGACTTTAGTATGGTTCCCACAATATGTAAATAGTTTGCACTTTTGGTCAAATAGTTGGTCATAGTTGGTCAAATATAAGTATATCACGAGGGCGACCGCAAAAGTAACTGGCCTAAAATAAAAAGAACCGTTTTTTTGGAATTATTATTATTTATTTTTCAACATAATCTCCTTCCAACTCAATACACTTCATCAAACGTTTTTCAAGTTTTTTAATTCCATTCGAAAAATAAGATTTTTCAAGACCTTCAAAATATGCCTCAGTTTCAGCAATAACCTCGCTATTGGACGAACATTTTTTGCCACAGAGATTTTTTTTTAAATTTGGAAACAAGAAATAATCAGAAGGAGCTAAATCTGGACTATATGGTGGATGCGGAGCAATTTCAAATCGTAGTTCGGTCAGTTTTTGTTGAGTTAAGGAGCATTATCTTGATTATCTTGATTTCTTCACTCAACCGATCCAATAATGCACAATAATATTCACTATTTATAGTTTTTCCTTTCTCAAGATAATCAATAAATATTATACCCCTTGCATCCCAAAATACGGTGGCCATTACTTTTCCTGCTGACTTAACAGTTTTCGCCTTCTTGGGACCACTTTTACCAGCTTCTATCCATTGTTTCGACTGTTCTTTGCATTCTGGGATATAGTGATGGATCCATGTTTCATCAACAGTTATGAATCGGCGCAAGAACTCTATTGGATTACGCTGATAAATTTTTGGGGCAAAGTCAACAAACGCGGCGCCCATCTTGCGGATAGCTTTTTCATGTGGAGTTCATCATGTAAATACTCCAAACTTGTTTTCGTGTATTTTAACAATATCAGCAAGTTCTGTGAGCTTTATTCGTCTATCTTTAGTCACTTCATTAAATATTTTTCTAATGTTTTCAATAGTAGTAGCAGTTTTCGGTCTTCCAGAGCGTTGTTCATCTTCCGTACTTAAACGACCCATTTTAAATTGTTGAACCCAGGATTTCACTGTGGAGTATGATGGTGCATTATCACCATGAACAGAATCCAATTCATCTTTGATTAATTGTGGCGTATAACCTTTCATATTAAAGTGTTTAAATACCGCACGAAACTCTTTATTTTCCATTTTTCAAAAATTATAAAACTTGTTTACTTCAATCACCTGTAACAAAGAAAATAATCATTAAATATTTCGGAAATTTTGACAGCTGGCTTATAAAAGATTGCTTTTAAAAAACAAAAAAACAAAAGTTGCTAGTAAAACAGAAAATGTGCCAGGCCAGTTAGTTTTGCGGTCGCCCTCGTAAGTACAGCTTATCTACAACTAGTCTATGGACAGGTATTGGGTGCGCCTGCCTCACAAGTAAGCCAGGTTTAGAGACTGGTTGGAACTTGGGGAATTTGTATGCGTTGGTTTCTATACCCCACACCACGATGTGCCATAGGGTATTATAACAACTTAAATTAGTAGAGGTAGATACAATTTTATTTCACCGTTCCACATTGTGTTAAGAATTATACTGATCGTTATGGAATTATTTTCTGAGTCGATTTAAAGATATGCGTCTGTTCGTCTGTATGGCTAAAGACGCCGAAGTTAGGGCACTTGAAAAAATCGATCAAATTTGTTATATAGCTATTCTCATAAAACTATATAATATTTGAATTAAATTAGATTTGTGGCGTTTTTTACATACGAGGGCGGTTCGGAAACTTCTTAGCCTAGCACAAAAAGCGCGGTATAAACAGAAAAAAGTTAAGTGTTTTGGAAACTTCCATCTCTGCTATGAACACATGTTAAATTTTGTTTCGATCTTGCAACTCCTACATATAGAAACAGGTGTTTACAAAAGACGCATCCGCGATTTTTTTACAATGGAAAAATTAGAAATGCGTGGTGTCATTAAATATTTACATAAAAAAGGTTTATCGGGACAAGAAATTCATAATGATATGGTGAATGTGTTAGGTAAAAGTGCTCCTTCATATGCAACAGTAAAAAATTGGGGTGCTGAATTTAAATGTGGTCGTACAAGCATTGAAGATGAACCACGTTGTGGAGTTCAAAAGCAGCAACAACAACGGAAATTGTACCCAAAGTGCATGATATGGTATTAAATGATCGACGAATAAAAGTGCGTGAAATAGCTAATATCATGGGCATCTCAAATGATCGAGTACATTTAATTTTGCATGAAGAACTACAGATGAAAAAGCTTTCTGCAAGATGGGTGCCGGACTTGTTAACAGTCGACCAAAAACGCATAAGAATGAACATTTCTCAAGCTTGTTTGGATCGTTTTCAGCGAAATAAAATGGATTTTAAGCGTCGTTTCATAACTGTTGATGAGACATGGATCCACCACTATACTCCAGAGACAAAAGAACAATCCAAACAATGGACTGAAGCTGGAGGAAGTGCCCCAAAGAAGGCAAAACAATTCAATCGGCTGGTAAGGTTATGGCAACGGTTTTTTGGGACTTCAAAGGTATTTTATTGATTGACTATTTGCAAAAGGGTAAAACAATAAATTCAGAGTACTATTGCAACCTTTTAGATCAATTAAATGTACAAATTCGGAAAAACGTCCTGGCTTACAACACAAAAAAATAATTTTTCATCAAGACAACGCACCAGCGCACAAGAGTGTTTTAACAATGGCTAAAATCAACGAATTAAAGTAAGAGTTGCTTGACCACCCACCTTATTCTCCTGATTTAGCTCCCAGTGACTTTTAAATGTTCCCAAATCTAAAAAAAATCCTTGCTGGCAAGCGTTTTACCTCAAATGAAGATGCAATTACAGTTGTAAACCACTATTTTGAAGACCTTGAGGAAAACTATTTTAATCAAGGGATAGAATTGCTAGATAAGCGTTGGACTAAGTGTATTGAAGTTTCAGGAGATTATATTGAAAAATAAAAGAACTTTCCGAACTGCCCTCATATAGGATAAACATTGGAACATTAGAAACACTTGAAGAAATCAAACAAATTTCTGATAAAGCTATTCTCATAAAATTATATAAGATTTATTAGTATTTGTATAGTTGACCTTTTGTTATTTATTTTTCAGTTATTGTAAGGCTTGAGGTCATAAACAAAAAACAGATGTTGGTGTTTTTATAATTTATTTAATTTTGAATAACCCAATATTTTGAACAGACTTTGTCGTTCATCATCAGGGGTAATCAATTTAAATAATTGTTTTACTTCTGTCCTATTGTACTTTTAATATTCATTATTATATAAGATTTGAATGAAATAAGGTTTGTTGCGTTTGTTTTAAAATGGGAAAAACATTGCTCAATATAGAAATCTAAATCTTAATATAGCCCCTGTACAAATGTTAAATCAGAATTTGGGTCTAAACGACCTATACGAAGTAAAAAAAAGTATGGTTGGGTTGACAATATTCGAGGAGCATCATATTATTGTTGGGTATATGGTTGTGGCACATATTATGATTCTTATAACAACAGTATGATTCACACTTAACCACAACCGTATTATGATTCACTCTCATCCATATGAAAATACCCACAACCATAATTTGATCCTCACAACCATAGTATGTTTCACAAATATGATTCACTCTCATCCATATGAAAATACCCACAACCATATTATGATCCTCACAACCATAGTATGTTTCACAAACATCCATAGAATGATCCTCACAACTATAGTATGTTTCACAAACAACGATAGTCTGATTCACACGCAATCTTGTTATGACCCCTACAATCGTAGTTTAATCCCACTTAACTATGCTATGATCTCCAAAATTATTTTTAAGGCTTAGGTTATGTTATACTCAACAAAAGAAATTGTACTTATAATTTACCGATCAAGGAGGGGAAATCTTCTGTAGATTTTAATGGCATTTGATTTGTATTTTTTTGTAATTTTAGATTTTAATGACATTTGATTTGTATTTTTTTGTAATTTTAGAATTTAAATTTAAAATGACCTTAAAATGGATTTTTGAGCTGTAGTAAACCCTTGCTGTTCTGAAACAGATTGACCGATTTATTTGGTTCTTTTGAAAAACAACCCATCGATCTACACATTTTCACAATGCGTCCTACTAAAGCACACATGCGATGTCAAACGCGCAGTAACCAGTCAATAGAAATGTTTTTGAGAATTACTATATGGGATTTATGCGCCAATTTGGTAAAAATTTAAAAGAAATTGGCGACTATGAACATTAAAAAAAATTTTAATTTTTATATACAAAATATAACATTTTTTAAAGAAAAAAAAACAAGCTTTACAAAATTATAATATAATATTTACTCTACGAGCGCTGATGTATATATTTCAGGCCTAATAAGGAAATGCGAATATTTATCATCAAAAATGATTTTATTGTTTTTCAAAGTATTCTCCAGCATGATTTATACACTTTTTCATGCGCTCAAACCAATTGTCGAAGCACTTTTTCCACTCCAATTGAGACACCTCCAAAATATGGTTTTTGAACGCTTAACCAGCATCTTCTGGCGACGAAAATCATTGACCACGCATTTTTTTCTTAATGTGCGGGAATAAAAATAAGTCATTGGTTGCCAAGCCAGGGCTGTACGGCGGATGACCCATCAATTCGACGTTTTGGCTGGTTAAAAAGGCGCTGATTCGAGCCGATGTGTGAGAGCTCGCATTGTCAAGGTGCACAATGATTCGTCTTCTCTTGTTCGGTTTTCGAATTTCTCCGAAGACTTCAGGTAAACAAATTGTGGTGTACCACTCAGAATTGACCGGTCTACGTTGCTCAAGCGGAACAGTCGCCACATGACCAGTTTTGCCGAAGAACTGGCGACCATTTGCTTCGAAGTGCTTCTTCCACCAACAACTTTCGTTGGATTTGGCTCGTCTTCGAAGACCCACACGGTCGATTGCGGTTTTGTTTCTGGCTCACACAAATAAGACCAGCTGATGTGAAACACAAATAACTTTTTTATTTTTTAACATAATTAATTTTTTCTTTTTGCATATTATAACGAACTCTTGGAAATTTAAAAAGAATACGTACAGTCCACAACAACGCATTAAAATTATCTATTTTTATTATTCTTCTCAACGATCAATTGTTCTGACGCAGCGAAATTATCGCCGTTTTTTTAAACGTAAGATCAGCTCCCACATCTTCCATGATTACAAGTTTAGTTCGCCGTTTTGAGGAACTGGGTTCAGTTGCCGACCGCCCAGGAAGAGGTTCTCATCGAAATATTCGTATTGAAGAGAACGTGGAAGCTGCGCAGCAGAGTGTTAATGATCCATCTGTCTCGACTAATGAAACGCTAGAAACGGTCTCCTGGGCTTCTTACAGAACAATGAACGACAACTTTTTGCGGCCAATAGTGGAGCAACATTCTAATTTGTGGTTTCAACAAGATGGAGCCACTGCGCATACTGCTAGGCAAACTATGCACAAGCTGCGTGAAATTTTTGGTGAACGCATAATTTTAAAAAATTCAGATTTCCCTTGGCCTCCTCGTTCACCAGATTTAACCAGATTTTTATGGGGATATTTAAAAAACAAAGTGTATATAAACAAACCACTTGGACACTTGAACAGCTCAAGCAGAATATTCGAGACGAAATACGGCGCCTGCAACCAGGAACATTACGCCGAGAAATGCAAAATGCGCTAAAAAGAGCCAATGCCTGTATCGAACAAAATGGTGGTCATTTGTCTGATGTCATATTTCACACAAAGTCACGTTAAATTTCTATAAAATTTATTTTAGATATAAAAATAAATCATTTAAAAAAACCGTTATTACAAGAGTTATACGTGTTTAACATCACTAGGTCTGGTTTGGGCCACCCTGTAGATCCATGATTCGTCATCTGTGACGATTTTATAAACGTCTTTTGAAGCAACGCGATCGTATTTTTTTTAAAATTTCTTTGCACCAATCGACACGAGCGATTGTCAAATTGGCGGGATCTAATGAGAACGAACCTTTTATATGGCCAGGTGTTCATGCATTCACGTGTCACGGTATGTCACATGACGATCTAGCATTATCAGTTCACGGTCGGCATCAATGTTCTCTGGCACAACGGCCGTTTTTGGACGACCTTCGTCTTTGAGCGAGCATCGGCCACGATTGAATTCATTAAACCAGTTTTTCGCAGTGCTATAGGATGGTGCTTCATCGCCATATAAAGATTTAAATTTGGTGCTCTCTTGTCGTGATAATCCACGTCGAAAGTTGTAAAAATTGATCGCACGAAAATGATCACGAGCTAATTTAATTTTTTGCCAAATTAATTTATTTAAGTCACTGTAAACAACACAGATGATGGTCGTACGTCAAAACGTTCTTAGTACGTTTATGCTAAAAAATGTCTAACTATCCAATGGAAATGTCAGATGGCGTCAGGCAACACTTAGTGTTGCCTTGGCCAGAAATATATATAGCAACCCTCGTGTTATAAAGATCGTACATTTTTTATATGCCTCAAAAAGGAAAATTTTTACTTTAGTCCTAAAATGAATTTTTTTGGCTATTAATTTAAAAAAAAAATTTAAAAAAATTTTGGAAACCATTTATACGATCATAAAAGAGCCTTTATAAACTTTAAGACCAAATTTGAATTTTTTTAGTTACCTAATAAATACTCTGACTCTAGATCCGAAAATGGATCGATATAGTCCAAATTGGTTGACTGATTGGTGGTCCATCATAATATGCTATAAGAAATTGAGTTTAAATCGTTACTGCTGTGTGTAATCTGGGGCGGTTGAATCTGTTAAATTTCCTTTAGATTTCATATATCTAGAGCTAGAGACATATCGAGCCCTATCCGCAAAAAGACGTAAGCGCCAAAAAGAAAATTTTACAGGAGTGGGTTTGTTTTGGAGGATTCCGAAACAATTTTTAAATATAAAAATTTAATTTTTAATATACAATTGAATTTGCTTTAACTCTGTAAATGTTGATATTAAATTTCTAATACTTATGCTTAAGAGAGTTGTACGAGTACAATATCCTATTGAACTTCATTAAAAAGCGAGTGGCGCTTACGGCTCGATATAATCGGTTGAACTTACTTCTTATGAACCGATTTTCATTAATATCAGTAGCGTCCATTCTTGGTACAAAAAACTTAATTCTTTCAAATTTCCTTTAGATCGAACCACAATTGAGTCCTGCACCTTGACTAAATTGAATCATATCCTGATTCAGAGCCGATCGGCTCTGAAGGTTGGTCAAGCTCGAATATTTTTGTTAGTTACAAACATGAAATCTCCTGTTCTACATAAAAGTGCAGCGTTTGAAAATAATCGGCTGTATGCCGATTGGGAATATTTACTCTTTCGAAAAGATTTGCAAAAAATATTTTTTTAATGTGTAGAGACTTTGTCTGCAGCACACTTGTATTGTAAAGGAGTGTTTTTTAGACGTGTGGTTTTCAATCTGGCCACACTTTTTCCGGAGTTTCTCTTTTGAGTTATGCTCAGTTTGGTTTGCCATTTCATAAAGAATAGACTTACTCCGGAGCAGTGTTTGCAAATCGTTGTGAATGGGTCCAAAACGAAATGGCCACCGATCTTGATTTTTACAAGAAACCTTTGTTCTGCGGTGAAGCTCACTTTTGGTTGAATGGGCACGTTAATAACTGAAATTGTTGCATTTGAAGTGATGAAAGTGCACATTGTTAAGGCGCTGTTACTTTCCCCAAAAAGTCACTATTTGGTGCTCTATGGGCAGAGGGAATCATTGGTCCCACATTGAAGCCGGCCATAATGTTATAGTAAATGGGGAACGCTATTGACCCATGATTTTTGACTTTTTCGTGCCTGAATTGGAGGATGTTGATGTGGACGACCTTTGGTTCCAACAAAACGGCGCTACATGCCATACAGCCAACTAAAAATTCAATTTACTGAAACAATCTTTTGGTGAGCGCATTATCTTGCGTCGTGGGCCTGTGGCGTGGCCTCAAAGATCGTGCGATTTCACACCGCTGGACTATATTTTGTGGGGTTAAGTGACGACGCTTGTCTACGCAGGTAAGGCCGAAACAATTGACGTCTTAGAAGAGAATATTCAGCTCGTAATTGCTGTCATACAGCCCCAAATGCTGCAAAGAGTGGTCGCAAATTGGGCCTCTCGGCTGGAATTTATTCGAGCCAGCCGCGACGGCCACTTGCCCGAAACCACTTTTAAAATAAATATTATGGCTAACCCGTATCTTTATAATAAAGCTAAATTCTTGGCCTTAATATTAATTTTTATGCGTTTTATTTATTCTTGAAAACCACACGTCCCTTCATTAAGTAGCCGTCCCACACAAACGGCGAAAAGCACCTCTACGAGTATCAGAAGGTAATGTGACTGCTTAACTTGCTGACTGACTCTTCCTTCCCCATATGACAACAAAACCAAATAACTTTTGTTTGTATAGGGTCATCCATCTAGAGGTATTTTTTCAGAACAAAAAAAAATAAAAATTTAAATCAAGTGTGGAATCTTTATTGGTAAATTGAAAGGACATTTTAAGGCATTTATTTTTCGAATATAATTTCCTTCAAATGTTGGCCGCAACTACGCCTCAGGGTTTCCATTCTGAGGTTCCAATTTCGGATGACTCGTTCGAGCATTTCGACCGGTGTGGCTTTAATGACACGCGTAATGTTGACTTCCAAAACCTAAATCGTAGCTGGTTTGTCAGCATAGTTGCAATTATTATTATGTATATGTCTTCAAATGTCTGCATAACATAGGTCACCATACAATCTCGTTTTCCCAAAACCAACATCGATTTTACACTCGCAATAATGATAATTTGAGCGTCGTACTTTGTTGGACAGAAACAACAAAACAACGCATTGAGTATTCTGGTAGCAGGGAATTTAATAATTTAGCTGATGAAATTAAGTCTAGTACAACAATTTCTCTTTTCAAATCAAGATTAAAAGAGTTTTTAACGCAAAATATGGATGAGCTCCTGAGATAAATAAATTTACATATGTATATCTAAATGTATATTTAAAATTTTCTTTTGTAACGTAAATAATATTTCAAATTAAAAATAATTGTAATCGATAACTTTGCCAACTTGCCTCAAAAATGCCTTACGGCGCTAAGGCCCTTGTTATTTCTAAGCTTTGAATTATTATAACGTTTTTGAATAAATTTAATAATAAAAAAAAGACTTTGGACTTTACGTAAACCCAAAGAAAAATGTCTAAAGGTGTAATATCACTCGATCTAGGCGGCCAACTCACCTGTCCAAAACGTGAAATTATCTGCCTTTCGAAATGACCTTTCATTTGTTAGAGCAGCTATATGGCAAGTGGCACCGTCCTGTTGAAACCAAGATTACGGGCGTCAATTTCAGGTAGCATAAAGATTGATATCATGGCGCGATAGCGAGCACCATTCACGGTTACGTTCCGGCCATCATCATTTTAAAAAAAATATGCACCGATGATTCCACCAGCTTATAAACCGCACCAAACCGTAGTTCTCTCTGGGTATAATGGCACCTCGTGAACCTCTTCTTGTTGCTCTTTAGCCCAAATGCGGCAATTTTGTTTATTGGTTTTGCCGTTGAGCCAGAACACTGAACAAAATTTAGGTCGATAACAGCGGATCTTCCCGTTTCTCACCGAACGCTCATTTCCATAATACAGTTGCCAACATTTGAAGGTAATTATTTTTACATTGAACAGGGATTAACCGGCTCAAGACCTCTTGCTTCTATATTTAAATAGAAAACAAGTTTTTAACAAAATGGCAAAGTGACATTGATTTTCGTGGCTGCACACTACTTTTATCATGATTTCGGGTACGTGACAACCCTCTTCAGAAAGCCTTGCTGCAATTGTTGAAAGTAAAACCGAACTCTATAAGGCCAGGCTCTCCCCAAACAAATGAGAACTACTGTTTTACATGTCCGGTACACGCAGAGAAAAGATATGGTTACACTATGGTCACCGCAACAATAATATGTTCTCTCCAATAAAAGCATGTTCGTCGCAACCATAGTATTGTTTTTTGAATTTCATTTTGACAATAGTATGATTGCGACAATATTGCTATTGTTGAAATGTAACAATAGTATTATTGCCAAATTTAGAAATGAAAATATGGTTGTAGCAACCATATAAACATGGTTGGTGCAACAAAAGTATTGTTGTTTAAAATTTACGTTAACAAAAATATGATCACGGCAATCATACAGTATGGTTGTGACTATGAACATAACAAAACAGGTTTTGTAGAGCACACATGTATGTGTGTGCGTATGTTTTTTTGATATACAAAAAAAACACATACACACGATACAGTGAATGGTTGCTGTCCATTAAAAAAACAACAACAACAATCGGAAGGTAGTTCGAAGGATTTTTATTGTGTTTACTTTGTTAGGTGAAATACTCTAATACCGACTGGTTCTCGTTTATTTAAAATCTGCCTGCACTTAAGTATACACCAATTGATCATGGTTTAATCACATTCGTTACTTGGTGTCTACGGATGGTGAAGTAGCATTCACCCCTGCTGGCAACTTAAAGTATTTTTGACCGTTGGAATATATATTTTTGTTTCTTGAATGAAATGTTTAATAAAAACATGGCTTCAATTCTGGCTATGAACTAATAGTAATGCAATTTAATTTAATAAAAACAATTTAATAAAAACCTCTATTTTTGAATAACAACAAAAACCAATCCTAATAAATAATTTTTGGGATCATAGTATGGTTGAGTGTGAATCATACTATGGTTGTGGGGATCATAGTATGGTTGCGTGTGAATCATACTATGGTTGTGAGGATCATACTATGGTTGTATGAGAAACATACTATGGTTGTGGGGATCATAGTATGGCTATGTGTGAATCATACTATGGTTGTGGGATCATAGTATGGTTATGTGTGAATCATACTATTGTTGTGAGGATCATAATATTGTTGTGTCACAACCATATACCCAACAATAGTATGATCCTCTTCGAATATTGTCACCCCAACCATACTTTTTTTCTGCGTGTAGTTATTTTTTTATTTTCAAAAAATAAATGCCATAAAATGTCCTTTCAAATTACCAATAATGATTCCACACTTGATTTGAATTTTTATATTTTTTTTTGTTCTGAAAAAATACCTCTAGATGGACCACCCTATACTTATAAGGAACATGGCTTTTGATCACCATGCACTTAAGGGATTAACCGCAAATAGCTTGAAATTAATAGCAATTCATTTGATTGTAGGAACAAGTAACAAGTACATTTTTTCTCTATACAATATATTTTTAATAAAACATAATTAAAGCCAGCTTAAATAATCCAACTGAAACCCTTTTACTTTTTGTTATACTCCAAAGCAATTCCAACCGTCGATGTGATGCTAATAAATTAGCTTTGCTTTGCCTATATTTAATACACCACCATGATCCATCAATCCACCCTCATAGCCACTGAAGGGGCACGTCAGTACAATGTTGCTCAAACGATTTCAATGAAAATCAGCTAACCTGCGGACAAATGAATCGTTTGTTTGGACAAATAAATTACCTTTTCTGCCCTTAAGTACTCATAATTTATTTAAGACTACTAAACGGCGACTTTCACCGGCTGCAGTGAAAAAAAATGTTAACAAAAGCCACGAGACCGGCAGAAAAAAACACACAGAGAAAATTGTCTATAATCAAGTACGGGAGGTATTGACCAATAAATTATTTAGTATTCATTCATTGATTCACCAAATGCAGCCGTTGTTGTTTTTTTCCTTAAAATAAAAAAGACAGCCGCCGTCGTGGAATAATAATGAAACTATTTTGATTTGAATAATAATGAAACGAAATTGAATAAAATCCGTTCTCCGTTAAAAGCCTTAATCAGACCTATTGTAGTTGGTGGGTGACCTAACGGCCTGGCTGGAATGGGGGAGGGTGAGTGAACCCCAATGGAAGTTCAAAGTGATAAGAATAGATGACCGATTATTGTATTAACATTTAATAGCTGTTTTAGAATCGAAAACTGGGCCTTTAAGAAAAAGACCGTTAGCGTTTTAAATATTTTACATAAATCATCCACTTTGTGTCTCAGATTTTGGGGGCAAACAATTATTCTTTGGGTATTATTTAATATTTATAAATAAAATATTGTGCATGATTTTTTTTTTAGTTTTTTCTAAATAAACATATTTATGGTCTTATATGTTTATTTGATTATCACTCTATACTTTCTCTACTTTCATTTGAGACGCATTTGGCTTGTGTGTCAGTGTCGGGCATATCGTACGCAATATCACGCCGCTTATAACCAAGTTTAAGCCATGCGTACGTAAGAGTGTATGTGTGTTATTGAATTTTCAAACTCAACTGACTCAAACTCGAATTTTTAACGACTGGTGGTGGTGCTGGTCAGATTGTTAACTAATGTTAATTCACAATCGAACGAGTAAATCCACATGGAGGAGGGTGTCTTTTAATCGATCACAAACCGACATTTTCTTCCCACAAATCTAGCCTGCTCATCCACTTTTTCACTTTTAATAGATCTTGTAGAAAAAAAAGAAAATTTTCAAATTTTGCTTTTTATTTCTTTCTAAGAAAAATAAATAAGATTTTTAAAACTCATGTTTTGTTTTTGGCTTTATCAAAACATAGCAAAACTTGAAACAAAAGCAAACCAAATGCAGGCAATAACCCAATTAAATGTCAAAATGTATTACAAGTTTTATATCTGAGGTTAGTTGCCTGACCATTTAGTAGATGTCATAGTTGTTGGTGCTCATCGTCTGGTGTTAAATGTTAATGCTTATTAGGGTGATCCTAATTTTGTGAAACCAAAAATTTTTTAAGGGGTGGCTGTGAACTTTCAGCTTTCAAAAACTCATGTCACCAAAATATTTGGTTTAACAATAAAAATAGTATCTTATAAAAATATTCAAATACAAGATTTTATGAAGCAGCAATAGTTCGATACGTATTTAAAATATTTTTAAATAAAATCTGTAAAAATCGAATATCGGCCTTTGAGCTCAAATTAATAACAGCAATATAATACCTATACGCTAGAACGTTAAACTATTTACCAGAAGTCGGGTGACTCACCAATCTAAGTTAAGCCTAAAAAAGTTTTGGTGTCTTGCATTTTTTACTTTATACCCTATAAAGTAAAAAATGAGGTTTTTTTTTCCAAATAAAATGAGTTTTTTTTCAAAATAAAATGAGGCATTTTTTTCAAAATAAAAAAAAATACTTAAATTCAAATCAAGTGTGGAATCTTTTTTATTCATTTGAAGGAAATTTTATGCCATTTATGTTTTGAATATACTTTCCTTCAGATATTTGATAACTAGGTGGCGATTTGCGAAATAAACATTCGTTAATAAACTGATAGTCAATCATTTAAAACTTATGTATTTTCATTGCTGTTTAACATAAACCAAATGCTTTACAGTGTAATTTTATTTAATGCATCCAAAATTGCTCATCTGAAAGCTTCAAATTGAAATAAATTCAAAGTCTTGATATAACGACTGCAACAGATACATCAAGAGCGCAAAAAATTATCAGACCGTCTTCTAAAGCATTGTCTCAATCAGTACTACAATTTTTTTTAATTACAGAAAAACTTTAGATTTTTGTAAAACGACATAAAATTTAGTTTTTTATGATTATTTGTTTTCATTATTATTGAAATATTAAATTACTCCACAAGCTAATAAGATCAAGTTCGTTGTTGTTTGTAATCGGGGGCTAGAAAAGCAAGTCAGCGAAGTTAAAGCAAACACATCACCGTCTGGTAGACGCACATTTCGCCATTGGTGTAGATGGCTTCTCAATACCATTATATGTGCTGCCGTAGGGTCTCTGCTCTAACGATCTCTACATTTAGCGATCTGTATATGTGACAGCGCATAGAGAAAGGCACCTAAGGGTAAAAAAATCAATTTTTTTTGATGTGGACAATATCTGAGCATTGAATGAGACCGATCCCATGCCGCAAAAGTGTTCCCTCCCAGAGATATGCGCGTTTTATGAAAGTGAAATCGACGATTCTAAGCGCATATAGAAAGGGACCTAATCTTTAATATGGCTCTCCTGAACAAAACTTTTCACCAACTTTTCACTTTTTTTTGATGTGGACAACATCTGGGCATCAAATGAGACCGATCCCATGCCCCAAAAGTTTCTCTCCCAGAGATATGCGCGTTTTATGAAAGTGAAGTCGACGATTCTAAGCGCAAATGGAAAGGGACCTAATCTTTAAAATGGCTCTACTGAACAAAACTGGTTTTTAACCTTAGGTCCATTTCTATTTTGCGCATCACATATACGAAAAACTGCTTGATTTTGCATTTGCGAAGTATTATTGTCGAAAAGTGAGGACAAAATCGGCTCATTGAAGCAATTCCTAGAATATTAACAGACTATCCGACTGACGTTTTTTCAATACAAGAACATTTACTTTCGTTCATACAATTTGTCAAGCAAAAATAATTTATCGAAATGAAAAAGGACAACTTTTCAAAAACGGTACACATTTTTGTGTTTCGATTTAATGAATGTCTTTATCACAACATTTTTAAAATAATTTTGAGGTTGAAAAATAGCGTACGTCGTACAAGACCGTCAGAATTAAAAAAAAATAATTTCGAGTAAAATAATTTTCAAAATAGATAAGTGCAAAGAACGTATTTTGTATACCAAGTTTAGGGATATGTGAAGACAATTTGAACTTGTAATGCTATTTCGCGTAATTAGAAATGTGATTTTTGTTGATACTTTACAGAAAAAACTAAATTTTCCACACAAATTAAAAAAATGTGCATATTCAATTAAAAACTTATTTAAAAATGATGTGATAAAAAAGTTATGGAATTTTCTCTAAATAAAAAAAATTGTTATATAAAATTATTGTACTCGTATGTCTTTTATAACGAATATAAAAATAAAACAAGTAAAATGTCGTTCAGTTCGGCCAGGCTGAACCAAAGAAGTGCAAAGGAAGTATTTTATAGTCCAAGTTTAGGACTATTTGAAGCCGCTTTTAATTTGTAACGCTATTTCGCCTGATTAGAAATTGTATTATTTTTGTTCGTACTTTACAAAATAAAATAATTGTCAACTTCAAATAAAGAATGTGCATATACAATAAAAAACTTATTCGTGAATGGTGTGATAAATAAATTCGTTTTATCAGCGCACAAAATTGTAAGCCGTTTATGGATTTTTCTCTAAATTAAAAAATAGTTATATAAAATTATTGTATGCCTTTTATAACGAATACTAAAATAAAACAAGTAAAATGTCGTTCAGTTCGACCAGGCTTAACCGAATATACATTCCACTGTCCCTAAGACTAAAGCGCAAAGAATGGTGCTTTCTTTGGGCCCTTTCAGCCAGTGCTGATCTCAGAAAAATTTTACTCTATTTGCCCCTATGAACCAAAACGTTCAGCAACTTTATCTTTTATTTGGGCCTTAAGACCGCCCCAAGACTACCCATCTTCATTGTTCTTCTACAAAAAATTATGATTTTTTAAAAAAAAATAAAAGTGCGCATTTTCTGTGGAACCTTTAGTACCTTAAAAAAAACTATTTTACACCTTGGTCGACTACATATATTTTCAACCGGAATTAGCTTATGACCCTAGGCGATCATCAAGCAAAATTTCAGGAGTCTATGCTTATTATTTAATTTAACAGACTCACAGACCGACAAACAAAAGGGCGGACAGGCTGACGGACCTACATGGCTAAATCATCTTAGAGTTTGTTGCCAGTCAATAATATTTATATACTCTATAGATTATCAAATGAATAGTTCGTGGTGTTTCAAACTGAATGAAAAATTTACCATTTTCCATCCACCCTTTGGTGAAGGGTAAAATTAACATGTCGAATTACGTTTCAATCTGGTTAACTTTTCATCTTTTAGATCTACTAGACCCCCAAATCCTAAGCAGCATTTTTATAGGGGCAAGATTTCTCTTTTGGTAAAGTGGGATAGAATTTTATGTTAAAAAGTCCATTGGACCAAAAATCAAAAGGGTCATTTAAATGGGGGCTTTACTAACTCACCCGCTCATTTATGTAACAATATTTATACTGTGCACAAACTAACAGCACAAATATTATTTCTGGAACCTGATTTAAATTGATGCTCTTATCGTGAAGTACATCAGTTTAAAAACAAGAAACAAACAATGTATCGTTCAGGGCAAACAATGTTTGTACTGTATGAAAAATAACGAAAAATAATAAAATAAATAAAAACAACAATCGTTCAGGTCAAACAATGTTTGTACTGTGTGAAAAATACAGCCACCAACAAAATGTTATTTAAGTCTAATAAAATTATCCGCACTTGAGTCGGTTGAACTCCAAATCAGAGGTTAATTTGCATGGGGGCCATATTCGAACATGGGCAGACTTCGTCATCTGTCGGAAATCTAAAATCGAGATTGGTTCATAGTTGCAATAATCTACACTTTGATTTCAAGAATATACGAACAGAGAAATAATCAGTTGGAAATCGGTTGTTAGTACAACAATTGCCATGACCGAATATTTTCAGCCTTAATGGATATTCGGTTCGTCATTTTACTAGATGATAAATACTCGTATGATCAACTAGTAGAACGGTCATAGCAATGTAATGCGGGAAATTATTTTGTTGTTACAACTGGTGGTTGTGGCAACCAAATGTGTTGCAGATAATTAATTGCTGTGACCAATTATTAGGGAAGATAACAAACAATTTACCACCAATTATCAGGGATGATAATAAACAATTTATTATGACGTAATACGAGTAACATGAGGTTTGTTAGTTAAGCCAATTTTTAGATTGAATGTAGGCTTATTTACAAAAAAAATTAAATATTTATAAATTAAAGCCAATCGGAATAAAAGTCTAAAATTTTACTTAAATAGTCCAAAATAACTCTTCAAATTGCAGTAATATGGGCATAAATTTAAAAATATAAAGTTCACTTTGATTTTTCTTAAATAAATTGTTTTTAAAAAACTGGTAAGGGTTTTTTAAAAGAAAAACCTAATGGTATCTTTCCCTGCATAATGTCTATTATGATGAATAATGGTGAGTTAACAATAAAAATATGAAGTACTTGTTCCAAAAATTGTATTAACCCAAAATCTAAAAACTTCACCACACACAAAAATCCAAACTTCTCTGTATTCCTCGTTTTCTTCACTCCATCATCAAGAAAATAACACCGATACACTCAGTTTCGTTTACTGTCAATTGTAGTGCACCAATCAATATTCAGTTGTACTGATGGAAACTTTATGGTAAATGCAACCTTAATCATTTGCACGCAGAAAAAAAGTATGGTTGTGGTAACAATATTCGAATTGTATCATACTATTGTTGGTTATATGGTTGTGGCACAACAATATTATGATCATCACAACAATAGTATGGTTCACACGTAACCATATTATGATACCCATAACAATATTATGGTCCTCAAAACAATAGAATTATTCACACACAACCATACTATGATCCTAACGACCATATTATGATCCTCATAACCATAGTATATTTAATGTACAACCATTGTATGATCCATACAACCATAGTATGACTTACACGCAACCATACTATGATCCCCAACATTTTTCGTAAATATTGCGTTAAGTTGTTATTCAACAATAGAGAATTTTGTTACGTAAGTTCATTCAAAGAACATTTACCTCTTAATAATAGGAGTGATTTACTTATATTTAACAGTAAAAAAAATCATTTTTTAAAAATATTTTAGTTATACCAATCGGTAGTCTGTTTTGAAAAAATTTAATTATCATTACTATTATTGCGTAAGATTCGTAAAAATAACATTGTCAAATTAAAAAAAATAAGATTTTGCCGGTATGATTGCCGTAATCATATTATTGTCTACATAAAACCCATGAAAACAATACTTTTGTCCCACCAACCACATTTATATTGTTGCTACAGCCATAATTTCATTTTAAAATTTGGCAACATTACTATTGTTACATTTCAACAATATTAATATTGCCGCAATCATACTATTGTAAAAATGAGGTTGCGATGACCATACTTTTATTGCAGAGAACATACTATTGTTGCCGTGATCATATAGTAACCATACCTTTTCTTTGCGTGTGGTTGGCAAAAAAATTCGGTTGTGGCAACGAATCTGTTTTCTGTGTGTATGAACAGACGAATATGACTAAATCAATTTAGAAAGCTTTTCAGGTTCAATTGTTGTAATTTTTAATGGGCTTAACACATTTTTTCCAGATATTTACATCTACACAAATAAAAAATACACAAATAATACGAGTAATATTCACAGTGTGGCAAGGCTATACAAAATAGAAGCTCCTAATAAAAACGTGGAAATGGTGTCAGGTTTTAAGATTTGATAAACTGTATTAAAAATTAAAGATGGGCGAATGAAATGGGCGTACGAGTACTTAGCACTCGAATAGCACATACTAAATTTCAAAGACATTTTTATTATATTTAGTATGTGCTATTCTAGTGTTTAGTACTCATACGCCTATTTCATTCGCCATCTTTAATTTTTAATACAGTTTATCGAATCTTAAAAACTGACGCCATTTCCACGTTTTTCTTAGGACTGAAATACTGTCTGCTCAACTTCAAATTATAAACGGAAATATGAAAATAATTTTCGTAATAGGTCAAATTTTTTTGAAACCATTTTCACATTTTTCATAGGTGCTGTAGGCTCAGACTGAACTACTGTCTACTCGATTGCTAAATATTATGAGAAATGTGAATATTATTTTCCAAATAGGCCAAAAATGTAGGAGCAGCCTGCAATAAAATGGATCTTTTAGTTATTTTACAGAGATAGCAAAGACATGATCCTTTGAAGAGTAAGGGTGTAACGACAATTAATCTTTCCATATATGTGACGCGCAAAATAGAAAGGGACCTAAG
The DNA here is from genome assembly GCA_963513945.1 of Hydrotaea diabolus. NCBI lineage: Eukaryota > Metazoa > Arthropoda > Insecta > Diptera > Muscidae > Hydrotaea > Hydrotaea diabolus. The sequence continues at coordinate 139,261,618 of OY740719.1, forward strand.
GGTAAAAACCAGTTTTTTTCAGAAGAGCCACTTTCATAAAACGCGCATATCTCTGGGAGGAAACACTTTTGGGCATGGGATCGGTCTCATTCGATGCTCAGATGTTGTCCACATCAAAAAAAGAATAAAAATGAAAATTGATTTTTTTTACCCTTAGGTCCCTTTCTCTATGCGCTGTCACATATTTAAAAACAAAGGTTTATATAAAATTTAATTTAAAATAAAATTCAAATTATATTTATAATATTAGCTTCTATAAACCACAAATTAGTCGTTGATAGTTATAGCATACAAAATATTTATACTTATTGTTGATCAAAAATGATCGAAATTAGGGTTACTCTGATAATCCTTAATCGTCTGAGGGTTGGAAAATTTGAAATGAAACATTTCACAACAGAACAGCGATCAACAATTGTTGACCTCTTTGGCGAACTCGCAGAAGCGATTTCAACCTGTCCCCACTTTCAGCGGATTTAAAAGCGCCAGACTGTTTCTTTAGGAAGAAAGGGTATACGTATATAAGCCAGCGACCATGCCACAACTAAAACGAAACATTCGCCATGAAATTCAAGCCATAACACCGGAAAGTTACGAAAAGTTATGCAAAATGTACTGGAAAATCGCGAATGTGCGCAGCTGAAAATGGGCACCACATGCGGGATAAAATTTTTCATACCTAAAACAAAAATATTCCCCATTTATTTGCTATAAGTATATAACAAATAATAATAACAATAATTAACTAATAATTAAAACGGTAGGTTTGCGCCACCCAATATAACACATTTTGACCAAAGCCGAGAATTCCGACAGGCTCTCGTTGTCAGCGTAGATTTTCGACCTTTTTGATCTGGTTTTTCGTTTCATTGTCATTGATACTTTGCTTCATTGATCCAATAAAATGTGTGTGTTCTCTTAATCTATAACGGATTTAATACTTTTAAAAACCATTTTATTCATTGTATATAATTTTTAAAAATGGTTTGGACTCATGTCAAAACTTAGACACAACCGGATGTGTGTCTATGCCAATTGAAACGTTTTAAAGGCACGCTACGCTCTCTTTTTTGTATTTTCAAAATATAAAATGGATTTTTCGAATCGTTTTGACAACATTTTTACCTAAGACATATTATTTGGTACAAACCTAGTTTTAGTATGATTTTTAAAAAAAATTATGTTTTATTCGGCAAGCGAAAAAATTCGCTTAAGCTCTGGATTTGAAATTTGAAGGGAAAATGCTTTGCAACACAATGCTAAAACAACTCACTTAATTCCACTTTAAACCGTTGCAGCCCGCTTAATATTTCTGCTTTAATAAAAGTATTTCTATACATCGAAAAATTTGCAAAACAAACAATTTTTCCTACATGTTTGAGTAAATAAAAAGTTTGAATTTTTTGTTGTTAAGAGGATTATTGATAAAGTTTTAAACGGTATTTTAGATTTTAAATAAAACTGGCCTAATATGTGAGTAAAAATTAAATAATAGAATTTTGAATATTCCACAGTGAAAATTAAAATAATTTAATTGTATTTGGTAAGAATATAACGCCGCTGCTTCAACCTCAAGAATATGTTAAGCGGTTTTGCGGTACACCCTAGTACATGACATCGCCAAAGTCATGTGAGACCGCCATACACCTCACTCACCGCTGGGCCTTTTTTGTGGTTTGTTTTGCATTTGCGTACAGGTATTTAATGTTCTTGTTTACACACATAAACCTTGACAAGACACTCCACTTAATACGACTACTACTCGTATTCGTTCGCATTCTAGTTTAGTTCTTAAAACTTTTATTCGAAAAGTAAAACACTTGAATGTGACCCATATTATAGGCATTTCATACGCCTGTTCTCATCACCCTTTTGTTTTCATATCATACATGAAATGTTTCTTGTGGTTGCCTTTCTTTTACACCGTTTTCAAAATATATTTTAATAATACAACAAAAACACAACGTAATTAAAGTGTTGTCGTTGGTTTCATTCTAAAATTCAGTTCTTATATGAAACCATGGTTGAGATACAAGATATTCTCTTCTACAGAATGTTGGCTGCATTCACGAAGAGCAATGTTGAAACCAAAAAGAAAAAAACGCACTCTAGCATGCACTGCTACACTTTACGTGAAGTAGGAAACGTTTACAACTATCCACTTTTCAAATAATTGTTAACTAGAGGTTCTAATTTGCGTTTTCTCAAATCTAGAAAATTATGCAACACCATCGAAGCATAGAACAAGCGAACGAACAGTCAGCATCAACCATGCAGCACACTTCTGGCTGGCATACGAGCAGGTGAACAAAGATGAAGCATGTAATTTAAAATTATTAAACAGAAAATAACCCCTCATTCCTGAAGATTGGAATTTTTGTATTTTTCAAATCATGTTTGAATATTCGGACAATTACTTTCGCTGATTGGAGCTAACGAATTTTAAATACTTTCCATGGCCAATGAACCAGACTACTTTTAAACGAATGCAATTATTTTTTATTAAGTCATAAATTTACATTTAATCCATAAAGATAAGCTTTAAATAGAGTTAAAGAAATATGTACAGTGGGATGGGCCGTTTTGTAAGGACAAAAAATTGGCGATATTGTGCCATCAATTTTTGATCGATTTTGGCATGAGAAAAAAGTTTTACTACGAAATATCAAAAAAATCATTTTGAGGAGCCTACATGTCAATTTCTTTACTTATTCTCAACTTTTATTTAAAATTTTTTTTAGAAGGTATTAAAATTTTTTTTTTCGATTCTCTCAGTCGTATTTATTTTCTAATGCGTTCATTTGTTGCGCTGTATTGTATGTGGCAATGTATATTTGTTTCTAATGTATGTCACCTTGGAAAGGTAATATTTAAAAAAATATTTTTTTATTACCTACTCGTACTAACAAAAACCTTAAAAATAAAAGTTCAGAAAAAGTAAAAAAAAATAAATTTGGGCGCCTCGAAAATGATTTTTTAATATGTCGTAGTGGCACTTTAATCTCTCATGCCAAAAGCTATCGAAAAATTGATGGCACAATATCGATTGCTAAATCGACCCACCCTTATGTACATGTTATGCTCTTCTTTCATTGAACGAAACAGTTCAATGCATATAATTACAATGACTTTATAATATTTTCACACAGGCTGACTATCAAAATCTTGACTCCACGGAATAAAACTAATCGTTCTGCGATTAAATCCAAAGCGAGTGCTGCTTGTGCGCAAACTGAGCGTTTCAAAAAGTTTTGGCATATATGAAGCAACCACCGAGTGCTAACGAGGCCTATCATCCATCGAACATAGTGTACCGACGAGTTTGTGACTCACTCAGTGATGCCAACCAAATGAAAAAATCCTTTTTTTAGGAATTTAAAGACTTTAGACCTTTTATTACGACAGAAACTAGTAGTTTTTCAGGTAGCGCATAAATCCGACAAATGGGTAAAAACTCTTTATATGGCGAAAACGAGCACCGATACTAGTTTTGACAGTCTGGAAAGCTAAACATGGAACTTTTTTCTTGCATGCACAATGCACGCAGAACAAAAGTATGGTTGTGGTGACAATATTCGAAGAGGATAATACTATTGTTGGGTATATGGTTGTGGTACAACAATAGTATGATCCTCACAACAATAGTATGATTCAAATACAACCATACTATAATCCTCACAACAATAGTATAATTCACACATAACCATACTATGATCCCCACAACTATAGTATGATTCACACTCAACCATACTATGATCTCCACAACCATTGTATGATCCTCACAACCATAGCAAGTTTCACATACAACCATAATATGATCCTCACAACCCTAGTATGATTCACACGCAACCATGTTATTACCATATCACACACAATTATACTATGATTCCCAATATAATTTATTAGAATTTGTTTAAGTTGTCGACAATAGATTTGAATTATGAAAATAATTCAAAAATACATTAAATTCAAAATAATAGGTGTGATTTATTTCACAGTAGAAAAAATAAGTTCAAATAAACGTCAGCGTTTTTATTAAAAATATTCCAGTTAAATAAAACCAAAGCAGCTCGTTTAAAAAATTTTAATTTCGATAAAAAAGTACTATTATTGCATTAGATCCGTACCAGTAACATTTGTTCTTAAAAGCATATTAAAATGGAGAAAAATTACAATCATACAGTAAGATTGCCGTAATCATATTATTGTTAACATAAAACGCACCAACAATATTTTTGTCGCACCGACCATATTAATATTGTTGCTTTAACCATATTTTCATTTTTAAATTTGGCAATAATACTATTGTTACATTTGAACAACATTAAAATTGCAGCAATTATACAATTGTCAAAACTAAATTCAGTTAACAATGCTATGGTTGCGACGAACATACTTTTATTGCGGATAACATTTTATTATTGCCGTGACCATGTAGTAACCATGTTTTTTTCTCTGCGTGCGGGACCTACTGCCGATATGTTATGAGACGGTTATGTCTGTTGCTGGCAAAAACAAGGGCTTGTCGTGCCAGCGAGTAGCCATGCTGGCTTGTATGCCAGTGTGCAGGACGGTTTCGACGGACGCGTTGCAGGCCTTGAGCTGGAAGTTTGATTTCAAGGTCAAGAAAGGACTACCACTTCGGGAGAGAGTATGGCTTTCGGCACCTGTGGCCGACATGCGGGAGGTGAAGGCACGCTTAGAGGAGTGCGTGATCCCGAGGTGGAGTCAGCGGTGGACGGACAGTGACAAGGGCCGGGTCACATATGAATTTATACGGGACGTGGTCTTTGTTAAGGGACGCACGGACTTCGGCTTCGTCCTTAGTCTGGGGTTCTTACTGACCGGCCATGGCTCTCTCAATGAGTTTCTTCGTCGGAGGGGACCGTCGAAAGCGGAAAATACAGATCGTAAATTATAATAAATTAATCAATGAAATGTATTTAATCAACTAATCGCTACACTTCTGTAGTGTCTTTGAATGTTTTGAGTTGTTTAAATCAACTATCTATTGCATCTCGTACAACCCGTGAGGAATTTACCGAAAAGAACGCTGGTTATTTTATTTTCTTTAAGTACAGGAAACAAAAAAAACAGGGTGTGTCCTGTAAGCCTGTTTGTTAAAAAAGTCTGTTTATTTAGCGACTAAGAAACAACTCGTTTGCAAATAGAATTACTTTCATACAAATCTAGTTTTGTGAACTGTTAGTCTAGTTTTGTGAACCCCAGGCCGACAATCAGATGATGTAAGACATACAACTGATCTAAAATATATGGAACTGCCTGTGGGCCGCCGTTGTGTGATATCATATTATTAAACGCAGTTGTTAGATATTGCGATTAGAATATCTAACAACTTTTCAGCGGTGGGTTTCCGTCTCTTAAATGCCAGCGTCTCCACTAGTAAGAGCCGTGTAAAATCCATGTAAAGGCTTTGCCAAAAATACATTAGCCTTTTGGAGACGGAGTTGAAAAGTAAGACCTGGACAGAAAATATAAGAATTTCAGAATAGTTTCCCTTTATTCCTTAATAGGATGTTCAAAAACTTAAGGAAGGATTATATTGGGTACTGACTGCTATGCCAAATATTAGCGATAAAATTTCCAATTTGCACGAAATAAGCAATAATTTGTAATATTTATCACAAGTTAATCACATGAATTTACACCACATTGTTCGAAGCTCTTTCGTGCCATGGAAAGCAATTATTATATGCAGATATGTGCTGAATCACCCCACAATCAATCAGAGCGAGAGCATTCGTTGAATTAATAAAAATCTATTACTTGTGCGGATACTGTTTTACATATCCCATAGATTGATTGTTATTCACTCACAATAACACAGTGGCATAACTTGTTTTAATTTATCGATAAAATATTAACAACATCAACAAAAGTAAAAGTTTTCAATTGAAGAAACAGGAGAAATTCACCATGTGCGAATCGAAACTCGTATGTGACGTATATACATACATACGAGTATGTAGAAAAACATTGGCAATGTAATAATAAATTTAGAGAGAACATCTAATGATTTTCATGCGTACATAAAAAAGCTACACAAATGTACACAATTATAAAATCTCAGCAGCAAAATGCAGTTCTGCAAACCTGCTACAGCCACTCAAGAGTTCACAAGCAACCAACAGAGGAAATCTGTCTTTGATTGTCAAGATGACAGGAGAAAACTTGTAAGAGAAGCAAAACTTGATCCAACTTACCATTTCTTTGGCGCCCACTGTTGCGCTGTTGATTGGGTACTGCACTCCAACTGTGGGCAAACGGCATCAAAGCCATCGCCACCAGCAAGACACTCCGATACCAATCCATAGTCTTATGTCAATACTGCCGTTGTCGTCTACGGTCTTGTTTGTTTTTGTTCTTGGTTATCGGTTTAAGAATAACGACTTCAATCTTGGCACACTCACACACACGCACACACCAGTTAACACAGCGCCGTTAGCTTAATTGTCATTTAAAGCTGAGATGTTGTTTTTGCTTGGTTTTTCTCTCTTTCTGGCATTTATGGTAACACTCGAAGAAGCCGATATGCTAACGGTTTAACGTTTACATTGTTATCATTGACCGACTATCAGCCAGAGATGACACAAAAGTTTCCTTTTATTTATACTCGCCGCTATTAACACAAAAGCACTTCTTTGTTTGTTTAAAAATTTAAATATTTTATTTAAAATCAATTCAAAACAAAAAAAACTTCACTAATTCCGTTTCGGTTTTATTAACAACACTCTCAATCAATGAATGCTGATACACTTTTTTTCCATCATATTTCTGCCTATGACACTAGCAGGCGTGCATCGGCTACAACTGTTTAGATACGATCCGAACACTACCAAGTTCAAGGTGATATTAAGCCATGACTAGCATACGAAAGAAGTTTTATACCGGCAGTGCGCGCTGTCTTCTAAGACCACACCATTCGGCAGACGATAGACGAAGAGTGGTTTTGTCCTAAAAAGAGAAAGAGAAAAGTTGTTTTAAGAGAGGCTCACACGTTCTCACTTTATTTGGAGAAACAACAGTGCTGAGTATGTTTGCGAGGCACAGTGGTAACCGTATACAAAAAGTTGTTAGACGGTAAAAGTAAAACAAGTGTACCCATGATTTTCGAAGGATTTATTTTTGAAAAATTATGGGTTATTCGATATGTAACGGTATATACGAGGGCGGTTCGGAAAGTTCTTAGCCTATAAATGAAAGAGAATAGTTAGTTTTTCAAAAATATTTTTATTTTTCAATATAGTCTCCTGAAACTTCAATACACTTAGTCCAACGCTTATCTAGCAATTCTATCCCTTGATTAAAATAGTTTTCCTCAAGGTCTTCAAAAAAGTGGTTTACAACTGTAATTGCATCTTCATTTGAGGTAAAACGCTTGCCAGCAAGGAATTTTTTTAGATTTGGGAACAGGTAAAAGTCACTGGGAGCTAAATCAGGAGAATAAGGTGGGTGGTCAAGCAACTCGTACTTTAATTCGTTGATTTTAGCCATTGTTAAAACACTCTTGTGCGCTGGTGCGTTGTCTTGAAAAATTATTTTTTTGTGTTGTAAGCCAGGACGTTTTTCTCGAATTTGTACATTTAATTGATCTAAAAGGTTGCAATAGTACTCTGAATTTATTGTTTTACCCTTTTGCAGATAGTCAATCAATAAAATACCTTTGAAGTCCCAAACCTTACCAGCCGATTGAATTGTTTTTGCCTTCTCTGGGGCATTTCCTCCAGCCTCAGTCCATTGTTTGGATTGTTCTTTTGTCTCTGGAGTATAGTGGTGGATCCATGTCTCATCAACAGTTATGAAACGACGCTTAAAATCCATTTTATTTCGCTGAAAACGATTCAAACAAGCTTGAGAAATGTTAATTCTTATGCGTTTTTGGTCGACTGTTAACAAGTCCGGCACCCATCTTGCAGAAAGCTTTTTCATCTGTAGTTCTTCATGCAAAATTAAATGGACTCGATTATTTGAGATGCCCATGATATTAGCTATTTCACGCACTTTTATTCGTCGATCATTTAATACCATATCATGCACTTTGGCTACAATTTCTGTTGTTGTTCCTGTTTTTGGACGTCCACTACGTGGTTCATCTTCAATGCTTGTACGACCACGTTTAAATTCAGCAACTCAATTTTTTACTGTTGCATATGAAGGAGCACTTTCACCTAACACATTCACCATCCCACGTCAGTCGGTTCTATGCACCGGATTGACCCGAAGTAGTAATTCTTCGGCCAAGGGCTGTCACCTCGGCACTGCGTGTGCCGCTACAACAACAACAACAACCATATCGTTATGAATTTCTTGTCCCGATAAACCTTTTTATGTAAATATTTAATGACACCACGCATTTCTAATTTTTCCATTGTAAAAAAATCGCGGATGCGTCTTTTGTGAACACCTGTTTCTATATAAAGGAGTTGCCAGATCGAAACAAAATTTAACATGTGTTCATAGCAGGGATGGAAGTTTCTAAAACACTTAACTTTTTTCTGTTTATACCGCGCTTTTTGTGCTAGGCTTAGAAGTTTCCGAACCGCCATCGTAAAGAAAATAAGGGGTAGTATTTAAAATGCAAACTTGTTAGTGAGTTCTGGCACCTGCAATTTATTTGTATGCCTAATGGAACGAAAGTGGATAACGTTAGTTACACTCGCAAATACGCTAAGTCAATCTATAAGTTCTGGTACTTGCAATCCCTAGTGGTTCGTAAATGCATATCGTTTGCTACAATTGCAAATACGCTAAGTCCATCTATAAGTTATGGTACTTGCTATCCCTAGTGGTTTAAAAAAGCATATCGTTAGCTTCACTCGCAAATACGCTAAGTCCATTTTTTATCAAAAGTCGAGATTTTGTTATAGAAAGATAGACCAAGCCAAAATACATCATCTTTAAAAATTAAAACACCGTTATTTTTTCCGTTTTGTTATGCAGTGATATGCAAATATGCTAAGTCCAAAAGGCAATACGCAAACACGCCAAGTCCCCACAAAAACGCATAACATAATAACAATAATTGATAATTATAGCTATGACAATTACAATAATAATTTAATTACAAAAGTTTTCGACCTTTTCCGTATTTTTGTTTTCGGTTTTGTAAAATATTTAGTTAAATTCTGCAAGGGTTGCAGAATATGCTATCAAAATAAGAACAGTAATACAATTTGCAACTGTGGCTGGTTTCCTTTTACATTAATAAAAGTTAAAAAACACAAGAGCTCTTTTAAACCGTAACTGCCTGCCCATAGATCGGCTCGTACGATTTTTATGAAATTTGGAAATTTATGTCCAAAAAACCATAGAAGTTGAAAGAAAAGAAAAACTCAAATTTTACCTGAGATATGATATGGGTATTTAAATACCCGGGCAAGGTGTTTGTTTGAAGTGCAAGGTGAAGTTGCATCCCGCTACTTGGATTATCACAACGGTGTTGATCAGATCAAAGGAAAATTGCTAAGGCTAAGTGATTTATTTCTTTTAAGTATCATGTTTTCTTAATAAAATTACCTATTTTCATTTGACCGGATCTGGAGGCCAGGTGTTGACGTATCGATGTCTGGTTTTTTTCATTACATAGTAGACAACTTAAGCTATTCGGTGAAATTAGAAACTTTTAATTTGTACCATTTTCCTAAGTTTGCCAGCACTTTTCCGGAGCATTATCCAAAAAAAAAATCTTCGATTTTTGCCTGCAAAAAGCAAAAGATTAAAAAAATTAAAAAAAATCCTTCTAAATTCTTTAATTTAGCCCAATCTTTCCTCTTTTCTATAAAAAAAAATTATATAGTGTTATATCTCATCTGGCCCGCGCTAAAATTATTTATGTATCAACACTTTCTTGGGTATTTAAATATCAATTAGGCAGGAATGGGTTAATAAAGGGTGGTTAAGCTTTTAGGGCCGATGTTGACTGTGAACCACACCTAAACGTGAAGTTTTTTTCTATATATTTTTATATTTCTCAATTTTAGACTAATTCAGTTTGAACCATGGAAAGACACACAAGCGAGCAACGCGTTAAAGTTATTTAGGCTTATTATGAAAATGAACGTTCAAATCAAAACGCATATCGTGCACTTCGTGCTTTTTTTGGTCAATTTAATCGTCGAAATGTGCGTACAATCGGAAAAATCGTGCACAAATTTGAGCAGACCGGGTCTTAGGAGATAAGAAAACACCAGTACGTGCGCGTACAGCTCGTACTGCAGAAAATATTGCTGCTGTTCGCGATAGTGTGGCTGAAGGGCCATCCACCGTGTCCAACAATTGCGCCTCTCACGCTTGTCGTTGATGAACATTGTGCATAAAGACTACGAAGGCGGTTCGGAAACTTCTTAGCCTAGCACAAAGCGCGGTATAAACAGAAAAAAATTAAGTGTTTTGGAAACTTCCATCTCTGCTATGTTAAATTTTGTTTCGATCTGGCAATTCCTTCTTATAGAAACAGGTGTTCACAAAAGACGCATCCGCGATTTTTTTACAATGGAAAAATTAGAAATGCGTGGTGTCATTAAATATTTACATAAAAAAGGTTTATCGGGACAAGAAATTCATAAAGATATGGTGAATGTGTTAGATGAAAGTGCTCCTTCATATGCAACAGTAAAAAATTGGGTTGCTGAATTTAAATGTGGTCGTACAAGCATTGAAGATGAACGTAGTGGACGTCAAAAAACAGCAACAACAACAGAAATTGTAGCCAAAGTGCATGATATGGTATTAAATGATCGACGAATAAAAGTGCGTCAAATAGGTAATATCATGGGCACCTTAAATGATCGAGTCCATTTAATTTTGCATGAAGAACTACAAATGAAAAAGCTTTCTGCAAGATGGGTGCCGCACTTGTTAACAGTCGACCAAAAACGCATAAGAATGAACATTTCTCAAGCTTGTTTGGATCGTTTTCAGCGAAATAAAATGGGTTTTAAGCGTCGGTTTATAACTGTTGATGAGACATGGATCCACCACTATACTCCAGAGACAAAAGAACAATCCAAACAATGGACTGAAGCTGGAGGAAGTGTCCCAAAGAAGGCAAAAACAATTCAATCGGCTGGTAAGGTTATGGCAACGGTTTTTTGGGACTTCAAAGGTATTTTATTGATTGACTATCTGCAAAAGGGTAAAACAATAAATTCAGAGTACTATTGCAACCTTTAAGATCAATTAAATGTACAAATTCGAGAAAAACGTCCTGGCTTACAACACAAAAAAATAATTGTTCATCAAGACAACGCACCAGCGCACAAGATTGTTTTAGCAATGGCTAAAATCAACGAATTGAAGTACGAGTTGCTTGACCACCCACCTTATTCTCCTGATTTAGCTCCCAGTGACTTTTACCTGTTCCCAAATCTAAAAAAAATTCCATGCTGGCAAGCGTTTTACCTCAAATGAAGATGCAATTACAGTTGTAAACCACTATTTTGAAGACCTTGAGGAAAACTATTTTAATCAAGGGATAGGAATTGCTAGATAAGCGTTGGACTACGTGTATTGAAGTTTCAGGAGATTATATTGAAAAATAAAAATATTTTTGAAAAACTAACTATTCTCTTTCATTGATAGGCTAAGAACTTTCCGAACCGCCCTTGTATATGATCAATTTTCGAAGCAAATCATCTTCAGTGATAAAGCACATTTTTACCTCAGTGGATTCCTAGATAAACAGAATTGCCGCATTTGGGAATGATAATCCAAAAGTGATTGTCGAAAAAACAACGCACCCACAAAGAGTGACTGTTTGGTGCGATTTATGGGCTGGCGGCATCATCGGGCGGTATTTTTTCCAAAATGAGATTTTTTCCAAACCCTATCGGGAGATGATAACGAACTTTTTATGGCCCGAATTGGAAGAAATGGATGTGGACGATATGGGGTTTCAACAGGACAGTGCCACTTGCCACACTGCTAACGAAACAAGGGCTCTTTTGCGCGACAGCGTTAATTGGCCAGCACGATCATGTGATTTAACACCGTTGGACTTCTTTCTTCGAGGATATTAAACAAAAAAGTGCACGTCAATAAACCGAGAACGATTCAAGGGCTAAAGGATGAGATAATTCAGCACATTAACAACATTGAACACTCATTTTGTCTCAGAGTCATTGATAATATGGACCATGGGGTAGAGGTATGCCACCGAAGCTCTGGCGAGTATTTGGCCGATGTTTTGTTTTAAGCATGATTGTCGGCGTCCGCCGGGAAGGTATACTACGAGTACTTTGTTTTGCCGCCTTTTTGGTAAACATTAGTCTTGACAGTTCGTATTTGGCAGTCGTGAAGTAGAAACGTGGCAAATTTATTATGGAAAAATATTCAATAAACCGACGTGTTTTAATCGTTAAAACATTTCATCAAAATCCATCATCGATTACTGTGACGATGAGAAAGAAACGTGAAAATTTTGGGAGAAACAACATGCCAACAAAACGTACTGTTTATCGTGTAGTGAATGATATCGAAGAAAGAGGGTCTGTAGCTGATAGGCCCAAGCATGGACCACAATGTACTGCAAGATCGGCTGAAAACAAGAAAGTGTTGAAAAGAATCCATCAACCTTAATTCGACGCCGTGCTGGATGTAATAAAAACTATGCTCAAAAGAGCTCGCATTTGTTAAGCTAACAGAGGCGGACATTTATCTGATACGATATTGTATTCCATACATGATTGTCGACATTTAATAAAACATATATCAATATATAAGTAAGATCCATTTTTTTCATTTTCATTTAATCAAAAACAAACAAAGTAGTATGCCTTGCCGACAGGCACCCGTAGTATACCTTCCCGGCGAACATCCTGTATATATTCTGAGTTAATTCAAAGATGACCTAGCATTGTCTGTCTGTGGAAAGCAATCTATGTAAGTGAAATTCTGCAGAAACGAGTGTTGAGGGACTCAAACGATTGGTATTGAAACAGGGCCAGATAGGACAAGAGGTAAACATTTTCCCCACATAAGGACTAAGTCAACCTTTGGAAAAATCACTATATTTGTAGTATTTAATGAGATTTCATATATATAAGTATATTATCACCATCAACTCCGATCGTTATAAAATTTGTACATTATGTTACTTTCGGCGAGGTGATATTTGTAAGGTACATTATGATGTGGTTGTATAAGGAGGCGTACCACAATATCTTATCAACTATTAGAGATATGAAGATGATATTCGTAACATAAGATGTTGGTATGAGAGAATGAAATCAATGACCAGGAAATTATAAGGTTGTGTTAAGCTGTGTTCAAATTGGACAAGGGGCGTGGCACCGTCCATACTACCCTGAACTTAGAATGTTCATATCCCATCTTAGAGATATGACGACGATATTTGAAACATATGATATTGGAGGTGAAAAGTGGGCTGTGTCCACGATCTGTCCACAAAAGTCGCTTTTGTGGACAGATTGTTATAAAATTTTTACAGAATAAAATGAATAAGTACCATCTTACTATAGACTATTATAGACTATTGTGCTTTTAAATTGGACAAAAAGGTCCTCGGCACTGTCCGTACAACCATGAACTTTGAAAGGCCATATCTCTTAAACTAAAACCTATATAATGATATGATAATTAGTTGGTATATATGATGGGTGAAGGTGCCACGCCCCCTTAAAAAATGTTTATATCGTAATGGAATCATTGATATGTAAGCTTGGCACGGCAAAACATTATTTGTATTATTTTTTACTTGCTTACTTAAGTTCCTCAACAGTTTATTAAGGAACAAAGGGAAATTTCTCTAAAATCAGTAAATTATGCACTAATTGCAAAACTTACTAACCGGGACCTACTGCTTTAATGCCGTTTAAAGACGGCTAATGTATTTTACATAGAAATGTGTGCTTGGCTTAGACATTATAAGTAAGCACTTACTCGTAAGTCGCCGACATTTACTCGTACGTGCTGTAAACTCTCCCGCTGAAAAATTGGTTATTTTGAAAAAAAAAACTTGATAAATGTGAATAAAATGCAAATTAACAAAGATAACGTTAATAAAGTTATTCTAAAAAAGTAATATAAGTTACTTAATGTTGCAACATTTATAAGCCTTCTTGTGTATGTTAGCTACATTAGCAAGGTGGATGTGGCCCTTGGTTTTAAATGCGTTTTATTAACCATTGCAATGGTGGTATTTGGCACAAGCGGGTCTCTGCCCCCTTTTAAATCAGTACTTTGACCTGAGGTTCTAATCATGGAGCAAGCGTTCTGTCTTACAAATAACACAAGCATACTGATGCATATACCGTATCAGCTCGTCTCCGTCTTATTAAATTCTGTCAGAATTTCATTAGCTCAAACGGTTTTGATGTTCTTTATCTATCTTTGCTTCGATTTTGACTTCTTCCTGTGTCGGAGGTGGACATTCTAGCACGCCCTCTGTGATTTGTCGCACTTGGCTTTCATGGGCAAAATTTACAATTGCTTAGATATTGAAAAAATGCTCTTTCCCCATAATCAGTCCTCTCGATCCATCAATTACCACATTCCTGTCTGTATCCCTACATGAAGTCTTGCCAATCTAATCAGTTGTGTTTCCTTACAACTCCATCTCCTTCATCTGTTTCTTCAGGCCTTGTATTAAATTCTCCTTCCTTTTTAATCCCCGCTAAACACTATACACATCTTTTACGTGGTTAGAGACACTTTTTCAAGTGGGAGCTGCATCTACCATAGAAGGAAATAATTGATTTGTTATTATTGTTAAATATTTATCGGCTAAAGCACATTTCCCGCTAATACACGTGATACGACATCATACGTATTGCGATGTGATTTAGCGGAACGTGTTGCACATTGAAAGGACGTTTTCGTAAAATAAACAAAATATGTGCAACAAAGCAATGACAATTATACAAAATTTAAATGGTGTTCATAAATGAACATTAATTAAAATTATTGAAATCATTGGCACTATTGGAATTGTTTCACATCGAAATAAGTGTGAAGTTATTCAGACTATGCACTTAATTGAAGCCTAAAATTATTACGGCGAAATTCAATTGGGAGAAATCTGCGTGAGAATTTGTTCAATTAGCTAAGATTGTTAAATTATTAAAAAGCGTTGGTAATAGTATTGTGTTTTTTTTACTAAGCAAGTTTAATTCAATGAGCAAATGAAGCAGTGAGACCACACGTAAGACAATAGGCGTGTTCTCTTGCAACTCGCTAATTAAACGAGTAAATGGTAGCTTTGGTGATCATCTCTAAACTTTACATGACCTTTTTAAAATTTTTTGTATACAAGAATTGATTGGCTAAATGCATCATAGATTTTATGCATCATTTGCAGAAAAAAGTTATTCAAAATATACAATAAGCGAGTAAAAACAGAGTTCGCGTAAACCGCTTTAAAGGTTATTCTTGAATAACATTCTTCGCAAAAATTTTAATAATTTAAAACAACGGGTTTAACGCAAATTTTCAATAGTTTTCTGTAAACAAAATCATTTTTCTATATTTGTACAATGATATGAAGTTATCGCCTTAGCGACCTCCTAAGCGAGTTACCATTAGAACATGGCCTATATTAAGAATTTAAGTGTATTTGATAATATTGAGGGGATGGGTATCCCTTAACATGCCTGTAACGAATTGACGGGTAGCTTTCTACATTTAGTGAGATACACAGGATATTTATACATTTCAAAGTTACTATAAGTATTTGAATTGAATTGTACGAGGGCGGTTCGGAAAGTTCTTAGCCTATCAATGAAAGAGAATAGTTAGTTTTTCAAAAATATTTGTATTTTTCCATATAATCTCCTGAAACTTCAATACATTAGTCCAACGCCTATCTAGCAATTCTATCCCTTGATTAAAATAGTTTTCCTCAAGGTCTTCAAAATAGTGGTTTACAACTGTAATTGCATCTTCATTTGAGGTAAAACGCTTGCCAGCAAGGATTTTTTTTAGATTTAAGAACAGGTAAAAGTCACTGGGAGCTAAATCAGGAGAATAAGGTGGGTGGTCAAGCAACTCGTACTTTAATTCGTTGATTTTAGCCATTGTTAAAACACTCTTGTGCGCTAGTGCGTTGTCTTGATGAAAAATTATTTTTTTGTTTTGTAAGCCAGGACGTTATTCTCGAATTTGTACATTTAATTGATCTAAAAGGTTGCAATAGTACTCTGAATTTATTGATTTACCCTTTTGCAGATAGTCAATCAATAAAATACCTTTAAAGTCCCAAAAAACCGTTGCCATAACCTTACCAGCCGATTGAATTGTTTTTGCCTTCATTGGGGCACTTCCTCCAGCTTCAGTCCATTGTTTGGATTGTTCTTTTGTCTCTGGAGTATAGTGGTGGAACCATGTCTCATCAACAGTTATGAAACGACGCTTAAAATCCATTTTATTTCGCTGAAAACGATCCAAACAAGCTTGAGAAATGTTCATTCTTATGCGTTTTTGGTCGACGTTTAACAAGTGCGGCACCCATCTTGCAGAAAGCTTGTTCATCTGTAGTTCTTCATGCAAAATTAAATGGACTCGATCCTTTGAGATGCCCATGGTATTAGCTATTTCACGCACTTTTATTCGTCGATCATTTAATACCATATCATGCACTTTGGCTAAAATTTCTGTTGTTGTTGCTGTTTTTGGACGTCCACTACGTGGTTCATCTTCAATGCTTGTACGACCACGTTTAAATTCAGCAACCCAATTTTTTACTGTTGCATATGAAGGAGCACTTTCACCTAACACATTCACCATATCATTATGAATTTCTTGTCCCGATAAACCTTTTTTATGTAAATATTTAATGGCACCACGCATTTCTAATTCTTCCATTGTAAAAAAATCGCGGATGCGTCTTTTGTGAACACCTGTTTCTATATGAAGGAGTTGCCAAATCGAAACAAAATTTAACATGTGTTCATAGCAGAGATGGAAGTTTTTGCGCGCTTTTTGTGCTAGGCTAAGAAGTTTCCGAACCGCCCTCGTACTTGAAGTATAGGTTGAGTTCTTAATTGATAAATTGCCTTTGTAGTGCATGGTAGAAATAAGTGCGTGAGAAATTATAAGTAAATTGAAATGGATAAAGTAATTTTTAAATATGAATTTATTACCGTTTATCGTAAAAGTTCTCAACTGCTTTTATTGATGGACGAACAAGAAATTTTTAGGAAAAAAATGTTTATCGGCTCCAATTGTTTGCTTTCCCTAAATTTCACATTTATTTGTCAAATGCAATATCATACATATTATGGTAGGGCTAAGGAATTGTTTAGGAAATCCGCACAGATTTTTTGATTACCTTTACTTCTTTTCTCTATTCCTCACCCCTCCTTTCCATTTGCATGGTTTGTGCTTATTTTAGCACAATTAATGTCCCCTACAATTTATTTATAACCTATGTCATTCCCTCTAAAGCACTCATTATCTCGTTATCAGATCCCACCTTCTAGATTTTCTGTGTACCTGGAACTCGTGAGGACCGCAAGCTCGCTGAAAGGCTTCAATTCCAAACTTTCTAGGAAACTGGAGAAGCATGGGCGGGTTTTCAAATTCCTTCTCTCAGTCAGTTTCCTTAGTGCTGGTGTTTTGAATGTTTTGCCAAAAAAAAACGTAAGCCGCAGAATGTTCTGCCAAAAAAACGTAAGCCGCAGAATGACAAGGACAAAAAAAAATGTCCAGTTGGTTCAGCGACTCGCTAGCCCACTTTTTTAACCATATTATAAATAAAGAAAACAGTATTCTCAAAATGATGACGCTGAAGAAGAAAAGGGCGAGCAAGATGTATCTGAAAAAGAGGATACCCAAGATAACTTGTAGCCAGATTACAGAAGTTTTAAAATGCATTATATGCACACTTGATGCTAGAAACATCCTTTTGCAGCCATGCAAGCATTTTAAAATCTGTTCTAGCTCCTGCGAAAAATTAGAATTGAAACTGAAAAATAACAATTCACCTTTGCTTTGCCCATACTGTCGGCAAATTGTTGAAACAAAATTAAAAATATTCCAATAAGTTGCTATATACGAGGGCGACCGCAAAAGTAACTGGCCTAACATAAAAAGAACCGTTTTTTTGGAATTATTATTATTTATTTTTCAACATAATCTCCTTCCAACTCAATACACTTCATCAAACGTTTTTCAAGTTTTTTAATTCCATCCGAAAAATTAGATTTTTCAAGACCTTCAAAATATGCCTCAGTTTCAGCAATAACCTCGCTATTGGACGACAATTTTTTGCCACCGAGAATTGTTTTTAAATTTGGAAACAAGAAATAATCAGAAGGAGCTAAATCTGGACTGTATGGTGGATGCGGAGCAATTTCAAATCGTAATTCGGCCAGTTTTTGTTGAGTTAAAAATGCAGTGTGTGAAGGAGCTTTATCTTGATGAAAAAGAACTTTTTTTTTCTAAATGCGGTCGTTTTATCTTAATTTCTTCACACAATCGATCCAATAATGCACAATAATATTCACTATTTATAGTTTATCCTTTCTCAAGATAATCAATAAATATTATACCCCTTGCATCCCAAAATACTGTGGCCATTACTTTTCCTGCTGACTTAACAGTTTTCGCCTTCTTAGGACCACTTTTACCAGCTTCTATCCATTGTTTGGCTGTTCTTTGCATTCTGGGATGTAGTGATGGATCCATGTTTCATCAACAGTTATGAATCGGCGCAAGAACTCTATTGGATTACGCTGATAAATCGCTAAAAGCTCTTCGGAATTGGTGTAACGGACGATTTTTTGGGGCAAAGTCAACAAACGCGGCACCCATCTTGCGGATAGCTTTTTCATGTGGAGTTCATCGTGTAAAATACTACTTACTTATTTTTCGTGTATTTTAACAATATCAGCAAGTTCTTCATTAAATATTTTTCTAATGTTTTCAATAGTAGTAGCAGTTTTCGGTCTTCCAGAGCGTTGTTCATCTTCCGTACTTGAACGACCCATTTTAAATTGTTGAACCCAGGATTTCACGGTGGAGTATGATGGTGCATTATCATCATGAACAGAATCCAATTCATCTTTGATTAATTGTGGCGTATAACCTTTCATATAAAAGTGTTTAATTACCGCACGAAACTCTTTATTTTCCATTTTTCAAAAATTATAAAACTTGGTTTCTTCAATCACCTGTAACAAAGAAAATAATCATTAAATATTTCGGAAATTTTTAGAAAACAAAAACAAAAGTTGCTAGTAAAACAGAAAATGTGCCAGGCCAGTTAGTTTTGCGCTCGCCCCCGTATGAACATAGTAAAGACATAAATACTGTTACATACGTTTTATGCTGTAAAATAAAAAGTACTGAATGTTTTTGGACCAAATATTTTTTAATATATTTATTGATGTATATTGAATCCAAAAAGAATCTACTTATTCGAAATGACCGCTTTTTTCCTTTACACACACACGCCTTAAGTCACACTGGCCAATCGTCAATAGCTGCACGAACCTCGTCCATTGGAAAATTGGGCACAGCTCGAACCAAAGTAGTCTTAAGAGATCCAATGTTGGGGTATCTTTTGTGACAAACCTTGTCCTCTCAAACCATCCACAATTTGTAATCCAATGGTTTCGAATCTGGACAGCCTGAGGGCCATTCTTTAGAGGAAATGAACGCTGGCAAATTGTTTCGAAGCCAGGCCTGGGAAGTTTTAGCCTTATGGGACGGTGCAGAATCCTGCTGGCTGGTTTTGGAACAGGGAATTGTTAAGAGGCTTCACAACAGCTTCCAAAACGGTTTCTTGGTAAACTTTGGCCGATGTTTTGACTCCTTGTTCGCAGAAATGCAGGTCAGTGACCCCATCGTAAGAGACACCCCACCAAACCATGACTGAATCTGGATGATGACCCTATTCCACCCTTGGGATCAGTTCAGATGTTTCCTTAGATGACCGTGCAGACACGCTATCATTTTGCTTGTTTTCCTGAACGGTAAAATTTTTTTCAAAATTTTTCTTTGTAAGTTATCAGCGTGCTTCACCAAAAGACGTTTGCATTTTTCAATCCTATATTTTTTTAAAGCTGCAGTCAATAAATGTTCGGTGCGTCGTTTCAAAGCCCCAAGTCCCAAGTCTTTTTTAATGATTCGACTCATGGACTTGTGCGTGATATTCATCTCACGGGCCATGATTTTCTGTTTTCGGAGCGGATTTCTGTGAATTCTTGATTTAAAGGCTTTGATGACATGCGGTGTTCGAACGGCGCGTGGGCGGCCCGACCGGTGGCGGTCTTTTACATCTAAAGTCTCCTCAAACAGTTTTATGCATCGGTAGGCGAACATGTGGCTAGTCCCTAGTGGCCGCAGCGTTTTGAAAATATCGCTTTTTTCATTTCAATACTTGAAAAGCGCTATTACAGCGATACGGTTCACATTATCTGACCCCTCCATGATGAAAGTTGAAACAATTGTTTAGCTCGTTTGTTTTATTTCGGTCTGTTGCTTTTACACATTGAATAGGGATTAAACCGGCTCAAGACCTCTTGTTTTCTATATTTAAATAGAAGACAAGTTTTTAACAAAATGGCAAAGTGACATTGATTTTCGTGGCTGCACACTACTTTTATCATGATTTCGGGTCCGTGACAACCCTCTTCAGAAAGCCTTGCTGCAATTGTTGAAAGTAAAACCGAACTCTATAAGGCCAGGCTTGCCCACGAAAAGCTGGCAAGAGTGAGTTGTATTTTCGTGGGCAATTGTGTGAAGAAAACTTGAAAAGTAAGGTTTACAACAGTAGTTCTCATTTGTTTGGGGAGAGTCTAGCCTTATAGAGTTCGGTTTTACTTTCAACAATTGCAGCAAGGCTTTCTGAAGAGGGTTGTCACGGACCCGAAATCATGATAAAAGTAGTGTGCAGCCACGAAAATCAATGTCACTTTGCCATTTTGTTAAAAACTTGTCTTCTATTTAAATATAGAAAACAAGAGGTCTTGAGCCGGTTTAATCCCTGTTCAAGTTGAAACAATTTTAAAATCCCGCTACAGACTAACGCTATTGAGGTTAGCTTTCAAAATACATATGACATTAACGGGGTATGTTCAGTTCTACTATTGAAATGGGTGTGTTCAATGTTGTAACAGTATTTATGTCCCTACTAAGTATATGTGACGGGCAAAATAGAAAGGGACCTAAGGGTAAAAACCAGTTTTGTTCAGGAGAGCCATTTTAAAGATTTAAATACGTGTATCTTTGGTGTACCATCACTTTCATAAAACGCTCATAGGGGAGGGAGCACTTTTGGGGCATGGGATCGGTCTCATTCGATGCTCAGATGTTGTCCACATCAACAAAAAAAAAGTGATAATTGATTTTTTTTTACCCTTAGGTCCCTTTCTCTATGCGCTGTCACATTTATAAAATATAATATTTTCTTGCCTTGTGCATAGCGCCAACTTAAACGTCATATTGCCCAAAAATCTACAACAAAAAGTATAAGCTAATGGCATAATACGTGATTTGGTCGTAATCGTTTTGGAAAAAAACGCTACGACCATTCTTTCGCTATTTGTTGCCCTGTGTAATTTGGGAATTTTGTACAAACATGCACATAATTTGATCGGAGTCACAATGCAAATATAAAAATAATTCGAAAATTGCATATTGAATACACCACAAAAAAATTTCACTAACGAAAGTCCATCTGTGTAACCACATTACACAGTTATTCCTTTCCGTTTTTATTTAAAATTCGGAAACCTGCGGTGCCCTAGAGTTGCGTGACCACAACTTTGTTTTGGAGGAAATGATAAAAAGAACGTGCCAAAAATATTAATATGTATTAACAATGGGACTGGCATACATTCCATGGCGTCTGAAGAAATGAAAATATTTTATAAAATTTGTCAACACAAAATTACGTGGACGAAAGTTCAGGAGAGTGCGAAATACGAAAATTATTTAATATAAAAAATTACTTATAACATATTGTTTCTTGTTTCTATGTTAGAAATTTCTTTAATTTTCTCATATCTTAGCATTTTTTCTATCTTTTTTCAAATTAACACTATTTGAAAAACTTTCAATTTCGTTGCACCACATCACAAATATTTTTTTATTGAATTAGCGGTTACCCGCTATAAATTTATTTGTGACAAGTTATGGCGAGGAGATAACATCAGCGCAAGTGCCAGATATTCACGTGTAATTGTTGAAAATGCCAAAGTCAATATTTAATCGAATGCCATTGAGAAAGTATCGAACGATTAGTTCGATAAAGAAGAAATGTTTAAATTACCCACACACACACACAACATGTGGCAAACCTACTTAACACAAGTTGGAAATTCAAGCCACACAAACAGTACTTGGGTGATGATGATGAGGACAATTGCGATTATGATGACGGTGGGTTGGGAAATTTAAGCCATGTTTCGTAGATATTTACTTTGTTCACTTTCAATGTTTACTGATGTCATCGGGCTTAGTGTTTGATTTGTAGGACCGAGCGACCGACCGACAGAGTGATTACAACTATTGTACACATATTGTTAGGTTGATTCGGCTATTGATCAATGTTTTGATTTATAGTGGATGTTTCGAAATATGTCAGATGCCAATTAAAAAAAGAAGCTCTCGTACAAATCTTCCAAATAAGTGTTGCTTATAAATTACAAATGTCAATTATAGACATATGTACGACATGTATCGGTATAACCATCGTTGTAACCACTGAAAAAAAGATTTATAAACATCTACTGTTGTTGTTGCTGCTGATGATGATGCGTGTGCTGGTGGCATGTACTTGTGATGCCGAAAGGAATCTCTGATTTGTCGACATCTTTGTGGCAACTCTTAAAATGCATTTATTTTTCATGCCGTTGTTTTTCTCAACATTACAAAAATATTAACAATTTGGCTTGAAGAAATCAAACGTTTGTCATGATTTTTACATAAGCACATAATCAACTTTACATCTGTGGGGCTATATGTAGGTTGTTTCAAAAGTTTTGGGCATTCTGGTTAAGTCGTAAGTGTTGTCGTTTCTGTCTAGTTTATATTTTTTTACAAAAAAATTGATCACCAGCAATTGTGGTATTTAGGGAAAACGTCATCCTAAACGAATGAGAATTATAACCATAGTAGTAGCTATACGCACAGACTAGACGTCTGTTGACAACAAGAATTGGGAATGAATATTACTTTAAAATACTGGGTGGCGCAAAACTACCGCTGTGGTTTGTAAGTTTATTAACTTTTTTAAATTTATTTATATTTTTAGCGCGTTTGCTTTATTTCGGTCTGTTGCTTTAACACATTGAACAGGGATTAACCGGCTTAAGACCTCTTGCTTCTATATTTAAATAGAAGACAAGTTTTTAACAAAATGGCAAAGTGACATTGATTTTCGTGGCTGCACACTGCTTTTATCATGATTTCGGGTCCGTGACAACCCTCTTCAGAAAGCTTTGCTGCAATTTTGTTAAAAACATGTCTTCTATTTAAATACAGAAGCAAGAGGTCTTGAGCCGGTTAATCCCTGTTCAATTTACTTATATTTTTACTTTTATTTCAGAATTTTGTGAAGCAAACTTGGGAAATTTGAAATGGAATACTGCACAACAGAACAGCAATCAGCAATTGTTGAATTTTATTTTAAAAATGTTTTGACACAGCGTGCTTATCGTCGCTTTCTTAATGTACATAGAGGGCGGCTCGGAAACTTCTTAGCCTAGCACAAAAAGCGCGGTATAAACAGAAAAAAGTTAAGCGTTTTGAAAACTTCCATCTCTGCTATGAACACATGTTAAATTTAGTTTCGATCTGGCAACTCCTTCATATAGAAACAGGTGTTCACAAAAGACGCATCCGTGATTTTTTTACAATGGAAAAATTAGAAATGCGTGGTGTCATTAAATATTTACATAAAAAAGGTTTATCGGGACAAGAAATTTATAATGATGTGGTGAATGTGTTAGGTGACAGTGCTCCTTTATATGCAACAGTAAAAAATTGGGTTGCTGAATTTGAACGTGGTCGTACAAGCATTGAAGATAAACTATGTAGTGGACGTCCAAAAACAGCAACAACAACAGAAATTGTAGCCAAAGTGCATGATATGGTATTAAATGATCGACGAATAAAAGTGCGTGAAATAGCTAATATCATGGGCATCTCAAATGATCGAGTCCATTTAATTTTGCATGACGAACTACAGATGAAAAAGCTTTCTGCAAGATGGGTGCCGGACTTGTTAACAGTCGACCAAAAACGCATAAGAATGAACATTTCTCAAGCATGTTTGGATCGTTTTCAGCGAAATAAAATGGATTTTAAGCTTCGTTTCATAACTGTTGATGAGACATGGTTCCACCACTATACTCCAGAGACAAAAGAACAATCCAAACAATGGACTGAAGCTGGAGGAAGTGCCCCAAAGAAGGCAAAAACAATTCAATCGGCTGGTAAGGTTATGGCAACGGTTTTTTGGGACTTCAAAGGTATTTTGTTGATTGACTATCTACAAAAGGGTAAAACAATAAATTCAGAGTACTATTGCAACCTTTTAGATCAATTAAATGTACAAATTCGAGAAAAACGTCCTGGCCTACAACACAAAAAAATAATTTTTCATCAAGACAACGCACCAGCGCACAAGAGTGTTTTAACAATGGCTAAAATCAACGAATTAAAGTACGAGTTGCTTGACCACCCACCTTATTCTCCTGATTTAGCTCCCAGTGTCTTTTACCTGTTCCCAAATCTAAAAAAATCCTTGCTGGCAAGCGTTTTACCTCAAATGAAGATGCAATTACAGTTGTAAACCACTATTTTGAAGACCTTGAAGAAAACTATTTTAATCAAGGGGTAGAATTGCTAGATAAGCGTTGGACTAAGTGTATTGAAGTTTCAGGAGATTATATTGAAAAATAAAAATATTTTTGAAAAACTAACTATTCTCTTTCATTGATAGGCTAAGAACTTTCCGAACCGCCGTACTGGACCTTCAGAACCAACAATAAACCACTTGGGGCGAAATTTTCGACAACATGGTACAGTAAGACACCTTCCATGTACCGGAAGACCACGTACGGTCCACACGGACGAAAATATCCAACGTGTTGTGGATAGAGTGCAGGACAGTCCAGAAACATCAACAAGAAGATGTTCGCCACAACTGGGGCTATCGCGGAGGTCCGTTCAGAGGATTTTGTTCACATCGCACATGTTCCCGTATAATGTTCAGCAAGAATTGAAGCCAACAACGGCTTGATTATGCCATTTCATTCCGACAAAAAGCAGAAGAAAATACCGATTTTATTAACAGTTTGATAATGAGCGAAAAAATTGCAGGATTGCAGGACTACGGATAATCCAAGAACAGTTAATCAGCAACAATTAGACCCACTTAAGTGTACTGTTTGGTGCTGTGTATCGTCTGAAAGGATCATTTGTCCATATTTCTTGGAAAATGCACATGGCGCCTTAGTTCCGGTTAATGGTGCTAAATATCAAACGATGCTGAACAATTTTTTGAAGCCAGCTGTAGAAAACCATCCACAGTTGTGGTTCCAACAATATGGAGCCACAGCCCACACTGCAGGGGGCACCATGGCTCTGTTACGGGACCTCTTTGGCGAACGCAATATTTCGCGCAGAAGCGATTTTAATTGGCCTCCACATTCACCGGATTTAACAGCGCCAGACTATTTTCTTTGGGGTTATTTGAAAGAATGGGTATACGTAAATAAGCCAGCGGCCATGCCACAGCTAAGACAAAACATTTGCCATGAAATTGAAGCCATAACACCGGAAGTTTTACGAAAAGTTATGCAAAATGTACTGGAAAGAACATGAATGTACGCAGCCGAAAATGGCCACCACTTGCGGGATATAATTTTTAATGCATAAGCCAAAAATATTCCCCATTAATATACTATACTTATATAACAAAAAATAATAATAATAATTAACCAATAAATAAAAAAATTATTAAAAATTCAAACCACAAAGGTAGTTTTGCGCCACCCTGTATATTAGAGCACCCATGAAATACATAGAAAAGTGGAAAAGTGTTATTCTTTCGCTCTCCGCTCATTTTCTAGTATATTGGGCATCAAAAATAATATCCATGCAAAAATTTTTTCAATCGGCATCGATTTTCATGATCTTTGTCTCATTTTGCTCATAGGTTATGTGACTTTACGTAAAAGTAATAAGATTTTACATTTTTTTTCATTTTGGATTTTTTATGGATTTTTTAAAAAAAAAAAATTTAAATCTTTAGGCAAAAAATAAGTTTTTTCCTTTATATATTCATTTTTAACTTGGAAACTGTTGCTTGTATAGGAAAACAATATATGAACAGATTAAGGGAATTGTAATTCTAAATTTTTTAAAATTTAATTCAATTAAATCGGGCTAGTGGTTCCCGAGTTATGCCGGACGAAACAAATTAACCAAAAAAAAATTTTTAAAATTTAAAAAAAAAAAAAATAAAACAAAAACCAAACGAAAAAAAAAAAAATTTTATTGCGTTTTTCGAGCTCATGTCAAGGTTATCTACACAGAAAAAATTATCGCATCCGGAGTACATGAAATTTTTTTCATTTTGTTGAGTAGTGTAATCAGACGGACGACATTGTTTTGTTAATGTAATTATTTTTCAAATATTGGTTTAATGTTTTGTTTATTAAATGTAATCATGTTTTGTATTTTGTCAGTGACAACCCCTGAAGATGATAAATAAAAATTAAACAACACATAGAACAACGAGTTTAAATAAATGACCTCAAGCCGAAAAATAATTTTATAAAATAGAAAAAAATATTAATTTAGTTTTTCATAAATCGGTCAACAAATCTTTTCATAAATCGGTCAGCTATGAACGACAGAATTCTTATTTTCACTGACCGGCATCTACTATTTAAAGCCGACTCCAAGCGCATAATACATTTAAAAAAAATAATCAACTCTTACTCATAAAGCAGCGTTTTACGGCCTTTTTGCCAAAGACCGCTGAAGAAAAACCTTGGCGGGTTTAAAAACAGCTGTACAGTCTGCCTGGAAACCATAGCCAATACATTTCACCAATTTTTTGCGTTGATTCTGAAAAAGAAACAACAAAAAGGTTTCGAACCAGAATAAAAACTCTTCAATTCATAATTTTTAATGATCTTTCATTGCCAAAACGTTAGTCGAAGTTAACATTTTTACCATGGTAAAGTTCACCCACGAGCAACGATTAGAAATCATTACAAATTACTACCGAAATTCTGATTCGCAACTTTAAGAGCGCTTACTCCAATTTTCGGCCGTAATAGTGGATAAATTTGCATTTAAATGTTCGCTTTTGGATGTTCTGGCTCCAAAGAGACAAATCGAAGCGACGTAAATATCGCAGCCGTAAGTGTATCCATTCAAATTGAGCGAAGGCAGTCGATTCCACTTCGTTCTGAAGAATTGTGCATCTCTCAAACCAAACTGTGGCGTATTTTGAGAAAAGAAATTGACCTTCATCTTATTAAGATCAAACTGCATCAAAAAAACCCACTTGATCATTTGAAACGCCGAAACTTTTCCGATTGCGCTCAGGCAAAGTTTTAGGAAATTCCAGAATTTCATCAAAAATATCATCTTAAGCGATGAATCTCATTTCTGGCTGTCTATAAACAAAACATGCGGTATTGGACACCAACAAACCCACATGTCCTTCAGAAGACACAATTATTACCGTTCGGGTGGTTTTCATGTCGGAGGTGGATATGAATTTCATTCTTAAAATGTAACATTTGCACTATACCTGATTTTAGTTTGAACTCAATACTTAAATATTCTGTATTTTAATAATATAAAAAATTTTGTATGACATTTTTGTATTTTTTAATGAAAAACCCGCTAGATTTAAATATTAAAAGCTTTTAGTTCTTATCAACCCCTTAAGGCGTGTACTGATGAATTCAGATTTATATATGTCTCGCTCACATGTGTTCAACCAATTTTCGTTTATGTTTTCAGTTTTGATGGAATTTGGCATTAGTTACTTTTTAGGACTACAAAGAGACGTTATGGAATGTGAAGGAAATTGATTTAGATTTAGATACAGCTCTCACATATATCGAGCCCTTACCGTAAAAAAGAAGTAAGCTCCAAAAAAACCTTTCATAGGAGGGTTTTTTTGGGTTTTTGTCTTACAAATCTGGAGGATTCCGATACAATTGAATTTGCTATATCTTTTTATATTTATATTTAATTTTTTATATTTAAGCCGAAGGGCGTTGTACAATTTTCTATCGAGTTTCTTAAAAAACGATAAGCGCCTACGTCTTTTTCGCGGGCTCAATATGTTCTTTAGTTTTTAGCCCAGCCAACTATCGAGTATAAGTCTCTATCTAGGCTTAGCAACGGCTATAAGATTTTTTTTAAACAGGATACAATAAAGTCGTTGACACACGTTTTCCTTTATTGTAATATTTTTATCATATTTATGATTCCTATGACAAAATGGGCCTTTTTGGGGTCCCACAGATCCATGAGAATGACCGCAGTCTCAGTTAGATATTAAAAAAAATATTCGTATTCTGTCGGAGAATTGGACGTAGTCGTTTCTCTGATCACGTCAGAAGCTGTCCTAAAACTTTGTGCCAAAAATGTTTTCTATTGATTATTTTCTAACAAAAAATTATACAAGCCCTTGAAGAGATCAACAATGAATCTGGTCTTGTAATGATAATCAGCCATTTTTACATATTTCAATACTGATATGGAAAATATTAGACATTTTAAATGTGTTTTTAATCCTCTTCTAAATATTGAGCCAACATCTCTTGAATGTAAATAGTTTCGCCCACTTGGAACTATTTATTTCAAAAAAACTGTCTTATAAATCGATAAATGGAATTCCCTTCGAAAAGTTCTGTATTTAAATTAAAAAACTAAATTTTTTAGTTTTTTTATTTACAAAATGTATATTTATGTGTCAAAAATTACATTCTAAAAACTTCTCGTTTCGCCACAAAAACCCGGGATACTGGGATTTGAGAAAAACATTTCCCGTATCCCAGGAAATGAAAGTTACGGGAAGTTGCAACCCCTAGTTTTCAGTTGCTGAAAAATGTTACATCTTTTTACCAGGATTTCCACCTACACGCAGAGAAAAAATATGGTTCCCATATGGTCACGGCAACAATAGTATGTTCTCTGCAATAAAAGTATGGTCGTCGCAACCATAGTATTGTTTTTTGAATTTCAATTTGACAATAGTATGATTGCGGCAATATCAATATTGTTGAAATGTAACAATAGTATTGCTGCCACATTTTAAAATGAAAATATGGTTGTAGCAACAATATAAATATGGTTGGTGGAACAAAAGTAGGGTTTTCATGGCTTTTATGTTAACAATAACATGATTACGGCAATCATACTGTCAAAATTGTATTTTTTTTTAATTTGGCAACGTTATTTTTACGAATCTTACGCCAAACAAACTACAAATTAGTATAACTGAAATATTTTTAATAAATTATTTGTTTACTGTTTAATAAATCACTCCTATTATTACATAACTTACTTAATAAAATCCTATATTTTTAAATAACAACTTTACCCAATAATTACAAAAAATGCTGGGGATCTTAGTATGATTGTGTGTAAGTCACACTATGGTTGTGAGGATCATACTAAGGTTGTACGTTAAACATAATATGGTTATGAGGACCATAATATGGTTGTGGGGATCATATTATGGTTGAATGTGAATAATAATATGGTTTGGGGATCATAGTATGGTTGTGTGTGAATAATTCTATTGTTGTGAGGACCATAATATTGTTATGGGTATCATAGTATGGTTGTGTGTGAACCATACTATTGTTGTGATGATCATAATATTATTGTGCCACAACCATATAACCAACAATAGTATGATGTTCTTCGAATATTGTTACCCCAACCATACTTTTTTTCTGCGTGTATGCATGCTCGCCCAGTTCGTTTTGTCATTGAGCCGTACTTCTTCGAAAATGAGGTCGGCCAATCAATTAGTGGTGTTCCCTATCACGAAACGTTAATGGACTTCTAGTGGCCAGAAATGGAGGTTCGAACAGAAATATGCCACTTGCTACACAGCCAACGAAACAATGGCTGTTTTGCGCGAGAAATTTCTTTGGTCGTGTTATCTCACGTCGTGACGATGTGTATTGGACGCTACGATCATCAAATTTGACACCGTTGGACTTCTTTCTTTGGATATTTAAAAGAAAAAGATATTTAAAAGAAAAAGTGTACTTCAATAAGCCGAGAACAAAAGTTTAAGGATGATATAATTAGGCACATTAACGACATTAAACCTCTATTATGTCTCAGATTCATTGAAAATATAGACCATTAGATAGAGGTATGCCACCGAAGCCGTGGCGAGCAATTGACCGATATTTTGTTTTACACATAATTGTCATAGTTTTTTCTATTTCTATAAAAAAAAATATTAAGATACTATTTTGAAAACTTTTTGTTTTATTTAGAATGAACATCGTGCATCTTAGTTGGACAACCCTTAATTTTGAATACACTTTTTATAATTATACTGCTAATTTAAATCACTTTTATCTACATCTTTGTGCCAGTGGACATTCAATATGATTGCTACACCCCTCTGTGTTTCAGCCAAACGTTAAAAACTTTAATAAATTTTTCGTTTATTAATTTTTTTCTCAGATATGAAAAATGAAAATTTTTTTACACTTAGTATGAAAAATAATATCACTTAAATGACCACCGTTTTCAGCTTCGCTATGATGGGCTCATTTTTAAGCATTTTCCATAACATCTTTCAAAAATTTGTGGCTGTAGCGTTCGAATTTCTACAACAATGTTGGCCTTGAGTTCAAGGATTGTTTCAGGCTTGTTCACATATACTCGCTCCTTCGAATAACCCCAAAGAAAATAGTCGGGTGCTGACGATCGCGCTGGCAAATAATTTCCGAAATTTTTGGAAATTATTTGCTCTCCAAAAATTTGACTTAAAAGTGCCATTGTGTCTCGGGTAGTGTGGGCAGTGGCTCAGTCCTGCTGAAACCACATCTGAGGTCTGTTTTCAAGAGCAGGGCGAAAAAAAAATTCTATCATAAACCGATACCGCTCTCCATTTACGGTAACAGCATCTTCATCTTCATTCTCGAAGAAGTAAGGCCCAATGATATTTGCAGATGTTATCCCACACCCTACTGTACACCTAATGGGGTGCAATTGGCGTTGATGAATTGCTGTTGGATTTTTAGAACCCTAAAACCTACAGTTGTGCTTTTTTAACAAAGCCATTCAAATGAAAGTGAGCTTCATCACTCATGCGTTTGCGTTAAAATACGAGTAGTTGTCATTTATCATTTTGCTTGTCAAATTTTTCCTGAACGGTAAAAAAAATTTTCATTGGTGAACAAAATTTTTTTGTGCATGTTATCAGCGTGCTTCACCAAAAGACGTTTGCATTTTTCAATCCTATTTTTGTAAAGCTGCAGTCACTAAATGTCCGATACGTCGTTTGAAAGCCCCAGGTCCCATGTCTTTTTTAATGATTCGACTCATGGACATTTGCGTGATATTCATCTCACGGGCCATGATTTTCTGTTTTCGGAGCGGATTTCTTTGAATTCTTGATTTAACGGCTTTGATGACATGCGGTGTTCGAACAGAGCGTGGGCGGCCCGACCAGTGGCGGTCTTTTACATCTCCAGTCTCCTCAAACAGTTTTATGCATCGGTAGACGAACATGCGGCTAATCCCTAGTGGCCGGAACATTTTGAAAATATCGCTTTTTTCATTTCACACTTGAAAAGCGCTATTACAGCGATACGGCTCTCATTATCTGAACACTCCATGATGTAAGTTGAAACAATTTTGAAATCCCGTTACAGACTAACGCTATTGAGGTTAGCTTTTAAAACCCATATGACATTAACGGGGTATGTTCAGTTCTACTATTGAAATGGGTGTGTTCAATGTTGTAACAGTATTTATGTCCCTACTAAGTATATAATCTGAACAAAAAATATAAACGAAAAAGTTATTACATTTTTAAACCCCATGGTAACTTTTGGCCCACCCTGTGTAATAGAGGGTGTTTTTTAGACGTGTGGTTTTCAAGAAGAAATAAATCGTGTATAATTTTATGTTATGGCCAAGAATTTAGCTTTATTAAAAAGATAAGGGTTTGCCATTATTTCTTAAAAATGATTTCGGGCAAGTTCGAAAAAATTCTCGAACACTTTTCTCTTCCAAGGCGTCAAAAAAATAGTCCAGCGGTGTTAAAACGCACGATCTTGGAGGCCACGCCACAGAACTACGACTCGATATAATGCGCTCACCAAAAGTTTTCTTCAATAAATTGATTCTATGACTGTACGAGGGCGGTTCGGAAAGTTCTTAGCCTATCAATGAAAGAGAATAGTTAGTTTTTCAAAAATATTTTTATTTTTCAATATAATCTCCTGAAACTTCAATACACTTAGTCCAACGCTTATCTAGAAATTCTATCCCTTGATTAAAATAATTTTCCTCAAGGTCTTCAAAATAGTGGTTTACAACTGTAATTGCATCTTCATTTGAGGTAAAACGCTTGCCAGCAAGGAATTTTTTTAAATTTGGGAACAGGTAAAAGTCACTGGGAGCTAAATCAGGAGAATAAGGTGGGTGGTCAAGCAACTCGTACTTTAATTCGTTGATTTTAGCCATTTTTAAAACACTCTTGTGCGCTGGTGCGTTGTCTTGATGAAAAATTATTTTTTTGTTTTGTAAGCCAGGACGTTTTTCTCGAATTTGTACATTTAATTGATCTAAAAGGTTGCAATAGTACTCTGAATTTATTGTTTTACCCTTTTGCAGAAAGTCAATCAATAAAATACCTTTGAAGTCCAAAAAAACAGTTGCCATAACCTTACCAGCCGATTGAATTGTTTTTGTCTTCTTTGGGGCACTTCCTCCAGCTTCAGTCCATTGTTTGGATTGTTCTTTCGTCTCTGGAGTATAGTGGTGGATCCATGTCTCATCAACAGTTATGAAACGACGCTTAAAATCCATTTTATTTCGCTGAAAACGATCCAAACAAGCTTGAGAAATGTTCATTCTTATGCGTTTTTGGTCGACTGTTAACAAGTCCGGCACCCATCTTGCAGAAAGCTTTTTCATCTGTAGTTCTTCATGCAAAATTAAATGGACTCGATCAGTTGAGATGCCATATCGATCATTTAATACCATATCATGCACTTTGGCTACAATTTCTGTTGTTGTTGCTGTTTTTGGACGTCTACTACGTGGTTCATCTTCAATGCTTGTACGACCACGTTTAAATTCAGCAACCCAATTCTTTTCTGTTGGATATAAAGGAGCACTTTCACCTAACACATTCACCATATCATTATGAATTTCTTGTCCCGATAAACCTTTTTTATGTAAATATTTAATGACACCACGCATTTCTAATTTTTCCATTGTAAAAAAATCGCGGATGCGTCTTTTGTGAAACCCTGTTTCTATATGAAGGAGTTGCCAGATCGAAACAAAATTTAACATGTTTTCATAGCAGAAATGGAAGTTTCCAAAACACTTAACTTTTTTTCTGTTTATACCGCTTTTTGTGCTAGGCTAAGAAGTTTCCGAACCGCCCTCGTATGACATTTAGCGCCGTCTTTTTGGACACAAGGTCCGTCCACATCAATGCTCTAATCATGGCTCTAAAGCGTTCCCCATTAGCTCTAACATAATTACTCTTAATGCGACAATTTTGGTTATTAACGTACCCATTCAACCAAAAGTGAGCTTTATCGCTAAACAAAATTTTCTTGTAAAAATCTGGATCAGTGGCCAACTTATTTTGGGCCCATTCAACACTATTTGCAAACGCTGTTCCGGAGTAAGTCTATTCATTTTGAAATGGCACCAAGCTGAGCAAAAATCAAGTGACAGCTGTCAAAACGACCAACTTCGTAAAAAGTGTGGCTAGATGGAAAACCACACGTCTAAAAAACACCCTTTATCTTTAACATGCTTTAATCAATCATAGCGAGAGCGAGTAAGTATGACTAGGACCTTTTCAAACCATCCACGTACTTGTACGTATGTAGTTAGGAGAGGAGCATGCGTTTGGTTGTAGGTGCAAACAGGTATCATGTAATGATGCATAATTGGAAGTGATAAAGAAACCACAAGTTTGATGAAAACAAAAAACTATTCCCATCGCCAATTCCACCATGGCTACTAGAGTCGATGAGCCATTAGTGCCATAGTTGCCAATGCCGCCAGTGCACCAGGGCAATTATCCGTTCGCATAAAACCACCATATAATGCAGAAGCGTGACAAAAGAAAAAGCAGTGAAAACGTCGTAAACGTTTTAAGTACACTTATATAGCGACAATATATACGTACACTTATGTCTGTCTGTCTGTCTGCCTGTAGTATTTATTGAATAGATTTGATCAAGTTATTTTTCATTTGTCATAGTAATTTTTTAACATTGCATACCCTAATGCCACTTTGTATGTACTGGTAATTAGCTACAGAGCCAAATCGGACCAACCGTCGTGTAATATGGGGCGTTTGGTAGACAAAAAATGCAAAGCATTCATGATTCAATATACTTACCTTTGTTTTTTTACTTAAGCGCTACGCTTTTATCCTACTCTTTCGGCAGCGAGTCGCTTACAATTGTAATGATACGCGTACTTAACTGTATTTTTCAATATTGATCGAGTTGTGGCATTCGTTCCAACCTTAATTGAAATCGGTTGCAAGTACAACTTTATATGTTGTAAACAGACAAAAGTCAATACTTTGTGTTGCCTAGTTGTTGTCTTTTGTTTTTGTAGCAAATCATAAGTGTTTTCGGAAAGAGTATTACATATTTCATGGAAATGGTCATACGAGTCAGTAAGTGGTCCACGAGCTATGTAAATCTAATTGCTTACCAAACGGACGGTCAACGGCAGACTGGCGTTTGTTTAGTTGGAAAGAAAGTAAAATGCCCACATTAGTCGGTTGCAGCACAAAAGTATTTGATAGGTTATTTTATTGCACAGTTTTTCTTGCTAATTGTTTGTCAACAACAAACAATAATTAACTTTTTTTGGACTTGTCACCGAACTGGATCGGACATAAGACAATTCTTTATCTCGTAACATTCCACAGTATTCCTTTTATTGAGCTAGTGGATTAAATTTCTGGCTAAACCAAGTTACTACTTTAAAAAAACTTTATTTTCAATTGAATTCATTAAGTATAGCGTATTGTGAATAAGTGCTACGAGGGCTGCTATATATATTTCTGGCCTAATAATGAAAATGTGAATATTTATCATCAAAAATGGTTTTATTGTTTTTCAAAGTATTCTCCAGCATGATTTATACACTTTTGCATGCGCTCAAACCAATTGTCGAAGCACTTTTTCCACTCCGATTGAGACACCTCCAAAACATGGTTTTTGAACGCTTCAACAGCATCTTCTGGCGACAAAAATCGTTGCCCACGCATTTTTTCTAGATGTGCGGGAATAAATAGAAGTCATTGGATGCCAAGCCAGGGCTGTACGGCGAATGACCCATCAATTCGACGTTTTGGCCGGTCAAAACGGCGCTGGTTTGAGCCGATGTGTGAGAGCTCGCATTGTCATGGTGCACAATGATTCGTCTTCTCTTGTTCGTTTTTCGAATTTCTCCGAAGACTTCAGGCAAACAAATTGTGGTGTACCACTCAGAATTGACCATCCTACGTTGCTCAAGCGGAACAGTCGCCACATGACCAGTTTTGCTGAAGAAACAGGCGACCATTTGCTTCTAAGTGCTTCTTCCACGAACAACTTTCGTTGGATTTAGCTCGTCTTCGAAGAACCACACGGTCGATTGCTGTTTTGTTACGGGCTCCTACGCATAGATTCATGATTCGTCACCTGCGACGATCTTATAAACGTTTTTTGAAGCAACGCGATCGTATTTCTTCAAAATTTCTTTGCACCAATCGACACGAGCCTTTTTTGAGCGATCGTCAAATTGTGCGGGATCCAACGAGAACAAACCTTTTTTACGGTCAGGTGTTTCTGGAATATCGAATGTATGCTGGTGGAAGAAATGCCCAAGAATGCCTCAATTTCACGGTATGTCACATGACGATCGTGCATTATTAATTCACGCACGGCATCAATGTTCTCTGGCACAACCGTCGTTTTTGGGCGACCTTCGTCTTTGAGCGAGCGTCGGCCACGAATGAATTCATTAAACTAGTTTTTCACAGTGCTATAGGATGGTGCTTCATTGCCATACAAAGATTTAAGTTCATCGATGCACTCTTGTCGTTATAATCCACGTCGAAAGTTGTGAAAAATGATCGCACGAAAATGTTCACGAGTTAATTTTATGTTTTTGCCAAATTGATATTTTCAAGTCACTGTAAACAACACAAATGATGGTCGTACGTCAAAACTTTCTGAGTACGTTTATGCTAAAAAATGTAAAACTTTCCAATGAAAATTTCAGGTGTCGCCAGGCAACTTAGTGATGCCTAGACCAGAAATATATATAGCAACCCATGTAATACAGGGTGGGCGATTTAACAATTTTTAATTTAAATTGGCTCTAAAAAAAATATTTACAATTTTTCAATTTTCTAGTTTTATTGGAAAGGTTAAACTTTGTTATTTAATAATGGAACTCAATATCACTTATACAGGGTGGGCCAAATGTTACCATGGGGTTAACAAATTTAATAATATATTTTATATATTTTTTTTTCAGATTATATAAATAACACTTGGAGAATAAATAATGGAGAGATTTACAACTAAACAAAGAACCAGAGAATAATAGAATTTTATTATTTAAATCAGCGATCAATTACTTTAACGCAAACGCATGAGTGATGGAGCTCTTATTTATTTGAATGACTTTGTTTAAAGAGCAGAACTTTAGGTTCTGGTGATCTGAAAATCCAAGAGCCATTCATTAACGCCAATTGCACCCCATTAGGCGTACAGTATGGTGTGGGATCACATTTGCAAATATCATTGGGCCTTATTTCTTCGAGAATGAAGATGGAAGTGCTGTAACCGTAAATAGAGAGTGGAACCGTTTTAAGATAGACAATTGTTTACGTACTGCTCTTGAAAATAGACCTGAGATGTGGTTTCAGCAAGACGGAGCCACTGCTCACAATGCTCGAGACACAATGGCACTTTTAGGTCAAATTTTTGGAGAGCGAATTCCAGAAATTCGGAAATTATTTGACCAACGCGATCACCAGATTTGTCAGCACCTGACTATTTTCTTTGGGATTATTTATGGGACCGAGTATATGTGAACAAGCCCGAGACAATCCTTCAACTCAAGGCCAACATTGTTGCAGAAATTCGAACGCTACGGCTACAAATTTTGAAAGATATTATGGAAAATGCTGAAAACAAGCCCATCATTGCGAAGCTGAAAACGGGGGTCATTTAAGTGACATTTTATTTCATACTTAGTGTAAAAAAATTATTTTTCAGAACAAAAAAATATAAAAATTCAAATCAAGTGTGAAATTATTATTGGTAATATAAAAGGACATTTTATGGCATTTATTTTTTGAAAATAATTTCCTTCAAATGTTGGCAACTGTATTATGGAAATAAGCGTTCGGTGAGAAACGGAAAGATCCGCTGTTTTCCACCAAAATTTTGTTCAGTGATGAGGCCCATTTCTGGCTCAACGGCAAAGTCAATAAACAAAATTGCCGCATTTGGGCTGAAGAGCAACAAAAAGAGGTTCAAGAGGTGCCTTTATATCCAGAGAAAACCACGGTTTGGTGTGGTTTATAAGCTGGTGGAATCATCGGTGCATATTTTTTCAAAATGATGATGGCCGGAACGTAACCGTGAATAGTGCTCGCCATCGCGCCGTGATATCGATCTTTATGCTACCTGAAATTGAAGCCCGTAATCTTGACGAAACTTTGTTTCAACAGGACAGTGTCACTTGCCATACAGCTGCCTGAACAATGGATCTATTGAAAGGTCATTTCGAAAATCAGCTAATTTCACGTTTTGGACAGGTGAGTTGGCCACCTAGATCGAGTGCCATCACACCTTTAGACATTTTTCTTTGGGGTTACGTAAAGTCCAAGTCTATGCTGACAAACGAGCTACGCTTCAGGTTTGGAAGCCAACATTACGCGTGTCATTAAAGCCATTCCAGAATGGAAACCCTGAGACGTAGTTGCGGCCAACATTTGAAGGAAATTATATTCAAAAAATAAATGCCATAAAATGTTCTTTCAAATTACCAATAAAGATTCCAAACTTGATTTGAATTTTTATATTTTTTGTTCTGAAAAAATACCTCTAGATGGATCACCCTATTTAATCTGAAAAAAAAATAGAAAAAAAAATTAATAAACGAAAATGTTATTAAAGTTTTTAACCCCATGGTAACCGCACCAGGCTCGGCAGTACCTCAACCGGTCAACCCAATTGTTCAGTACATTTTCGATTGTTTCGAGTCGAATCTCTTCACTGGCAATTTCGATTTCAAACTCGTACTTCAACGATTCAATTGTGTCTGAATGCTTTGAGTAATATTTATCCTTAATGGCTTCCCACAGAAAATAATCCAAGTAGCTCAAATCACAGCTCCGCGGCGACCAATTGTCATCACAATTTCGGTTGATTATTCATTCATGCGTAAATGCGTAAAGTATCGATGGTTGCGTTGGCTGTGTGACATGTGGCCCGTCTGAAACCGCGGTAACGCTCACCGTTGGCGGCTCCATGTTCATTGTTAAAGAAAAATGATCCTATGATGCCGCCAGTCAAAAATCCACACCCAACAGTGACTCGTTGGCTTCTCAATAGTCACGGCTGAGTTCTCTTAACCCCATATGCGGCAATTTTGCTTATTGACATAGCCACCGAGATAAAATGTGCTTCATCTGAAAACACGACTTTCGGTAAAGTTCTTCATATCCTGCAAAACAATCTTCAGCCCATTGGGCGTAGCTAGAACGCATCGAATAGTGGTCCATTATTAAGTGACAAAGTTCAACCTTTCCAATAAAAACAGAAATTTAAAAAAAATTATTAGTGTTTTTTTACAGTCAATTCAAATTTAAAATGGCCCACCCTTTATTTCAAACCAACTAATTAAACTTACAATGTGGGCTTCATTAAAACATGGACCTATCCGGCCGAAGTCATAAAATATGGACAGTTTCATTGAGATCGATTAATACTCGTATTTGCGACTTGCACTTTGAATACGATACGTATAAGATGAACAGACGAGCATGTCTAAATCGTTTCAGAGATTTGTTCTTAGACGATCTTTATAATTTTTAATAGAACTAATACATTTTATTTTGGATATTACAAACATCAGCATAAACTCATAATATCACTATAGCGCGAGCATAACAAACACTTAACCATTACTTTCTCCATTTTAGGTTCCGCCTTTTTTGTTATTGATAATATTAGTTTAATCATCACTTTATCACGACTTCACACAGTAGCTACAATACATTTTAGCGAACAATTTTTTTAATCAATATGCTAACAATAGCTTTTCATACTAGCGGCGTATTAGCGCTTTCTATTACTGATGTCTTATTAAATATTGTTTAAGAGGACATACTATGAAGTGCAAGTAGAAGGAGTTAAATTTTGTCGTGTTTAACCGATCAAAACACATTTTTTAGCTGAGTTATTTTGTAATGGTACCTGTGCCGAATTCGGATACCTCTAGTGCCGTCTATTTGGTGACCACAACATGTAATCTACGTACAAATCTGTAAAGAACATTTAAAAAATGTCAGTACCGGACTTACGATCTTATTAATGTCTGAGATTTTACGGTAGATGATTAATCTCAAAGCCATGATATTGGTTTTTTTACCACGGTGTTTTAGATTTTCAGGTTTTGGGAAATTTTACAAACTGATTGTTGTCGTACTCGATAAGACATACGAGAAAGTATCACTTCCAAGACGCGTCAACTTTATTGTTTTTGGTAAAGACTGGCTCATGTAAAACGCACAATTCCTGCCTAATGGGTATTTAAATACCCAAGAAAGTGTTGATACATAAATAATTTTAGCGTGGGCCAGGTAAGCGATATTGCTGTAATTTTTTTTTTATAGAAAATAGGAAAGATTGGTCTAAATTAAAGCATTTAGCCGGATTTTTTTTAGTTTTTTTTTATATTTTTTATCTTTTGTTTTTTGCAGGCAAAAATATAAGTTTTTTTTTCGGAAAATGCTCCGGAAAAGAGCTGTCAAACATAGGAAAATGGTACAAATTAAAAATTTCTAATTTCACCGAATAACTTAAGTTGTCTACTATGTAATGAAAAAAATCAGGCAGCGTCAACACACCTGGCCTCCAGATCCGATCAAATGCAAATGGGTATTTAAATATTCGACATGGTGTGCTTGTCTATTTTTTGCTGTAGTATAAAAAATTGTATGAAATGAATAAAAAGCATATGTGACAGCGCATAGAGAAAGGGACCCAAGGGTGAAAAAAAATCAATTTTCTTTTTTTTTTCTTTTTTTGACATCTGAGCATCGAATGAGACCGATCCCATGCCCCAAAAGTGTTCCCTCCCAGAGATATGCGCGTTTTATGAAAGTGAAGTCGACGATTCTAAGCGCAAATAGAAAGGGATCTAATCTTTAAAATGGCTCTCCTGAACAAAACTGGTTTTTAACCTTAGGTCCCTTTCTATTTTGCGTGTCACATATATCTCAAATATAATCAAATACTTTGTAATTTTATTATGAAAACATAGTACTTAAAAGTATTGGTGTTTGACCAGTATTTAAATGCCCATGTCATATCTCAGGTAAAAATTGAGGTTTTTTTTCTTTCAACTTCTGTGGTCTTTTGGACATAAATTTGCAAATTTCATAAAAATCATATGAGCCGATCTATGGACAGGCAGTAACGGTTTAATTGTAAATAAAACAAAATGTTTTTAGAGAATAATCTTAATATTTTTTTTATGGTAATAGAAGGATCTATAAAACAAAATTCCGGCCAAATGTTCCCAACTGCTTCGGTCGCTTCGGTGGCATAATCTATCCGATGGTCCATTTTTTCAATGACTCCGGGACATAATGGAGGTTCAATTATCTCATCCTTGATCTCTTTGTTCTTGGCTTATTGACGCATAATTTTTCTTTTAAATATCCCCAAAGAAAGAAGTCCACCGGTGTGTAATCACATGATTGTAGCAGCCAATTAGGCGCATAGTCGGTCCAGGATCGATTTCCATCGGTCAAAATTCTATAACTTTTGATTTGGTAAATATTTTTGAGCTCTGTAGAAAGGACAATTGTAGCCAAGGACTCAAGGATTATTTTAACATTTAAAATCGGGCTATTGGATATATTTTAGAAAATACCGTGAAGTATACTACTTTTCGTATTTTCCAATTTTAGAGAAAAGTAAACTTTTTTGTTTTAAGTTTTTTTTTAACATATTTGCTGTTTGTATTATTGTTTTCGTATTACCAATTTCAAATATTTTGAGATTTTGGAAACTGAAAAAGGGAAATTTAGTTTTTCGACTTTCTTGAAGTGTTTCTCAGAAATTTTAAGAGTTATTGCATTTTTTTAGTTTCAAGTGTGGTTTCTTGTCTTTAATATGGCGTCAAAATTTTGTCTGTACCAAATATACTGTGGTTGTAGTAACTATTTTAGAAAATATAGATTTTAAAAAAATATGACTTTAGGCCAACATAGATTTTTTCGTTTAAAATCCTTTAATGAATTCCAATCCATTTTGCAAAGGTTAAAAGATTCTTTTTTTTTTGCCCGCCCGATATTGCTTCCCTGGAAGAGAGCGTACAATTGGAGAGAACAGTAAAATGTTTGGTACCAAAACGCGAATTACTCACTATTTTTTTTATTAACT
The DNA here is from genome assembly GCA_963513945.1 of Hydrotaea diabolus. Lineage (NCBI taxonomy): Eukaryota > Metazoa > Arthropoda > Insecta > Diptera > Muscidae > Hydrotaea > Hydrotaea diabolus. The sequence goes on from OY740719.1 coordinate 139,303,500, forward strand.
TTTAACCACACATCGTCCAGATCCATATGCTTCTGGCCACACGAAGTCCATTATCATCTCGCGATAGCAAACACCATTCACTGTAACTGCTTGGCCGACCGCATGTTCGAAATTTGCGCACAATTCTCCCAATTGTGGACACATGTGGTCGATTATGCTGAGCCCCTTTTTTATGAAAGGTTTTAACAATCTTCAATTATGTACCTATCCTTGGTTGAATGTGTCAAACACTAAAAAAATCTCAAATTTTTTTGTTGGGCATAAAACTTGACGTTTAGGATTGACACACAGTTAACATTGTACATTATGGTTGAATCATCCTTAAAATCTGTGTAATCTAAAGGCGATCGAAGAGCCGCTTTAGAATAGACAAGGGTTGCAAAACTCGCCCAAAAGCAACTATTGGTGAAACAAACATTAAACTATTATAAAAGCGTGGTGCTTAAACCGACCCCTGCGGAACACCGCAATCTACACTGAGGTAGTCTGCTAATCCAAAAACAATACCCAGCTGTTTTTAAAAGTGGCAATTGACTCTAAGTAGGTTGTTAGTGAGAGACGAAAACGATGTTGTATAAATTTTAGCTACAATTATACACAAGTAAGTTGACGAGTAAAATCGGTCTAAAAATTTCGACTATCGCAGGTAATACTAGGCTTCGTCAATGGACATTTAACGATACACGATCAAGTTCGATTCCCAGTCTAGGCAGTCAACAAACAATGCTTTTCATTAGGATAAAAAAATAAATAAATAAAAATAGTTTTTTTGTGTATTGTCAAACTAGTGCTTACCTGTCAAGACATACCAAATACGTTGGTATGTAAAAGCCTTGGTGAGCCGGCTCCCATGTGTGTTACACTCTTCGAAGTAGAAGCGTTTTTATAACAAGCTTTAGTGTGCTTCGGCGTTAATATTTCTTTTTTATTTTTAAACTCAACAGACATTTTAGCGCTGAATTGATCTTCACGTTATACCCTGTGATCTTTTAATCAGTTTCTATTGCATACTTTTAAGAATAGACGAAAAGATATACTGCATAATTTGAGGCTGAACGCATATAAATAAACTAATAAACATAAGAACTTTGTCGGAAAATTCACTTTCAAAATGACAAGTATCAAAATACTCGTATTTAGCAAACATCAGTGGAGTAGCTTCTTAATACGCACACTTTACTTTCCGCAGGAATGTTAAACGTAGGATTATCAACTAAAAAGGAAAATTGAAACTCTACAGCTCACCGATAATTTTTTGCAATATTTTGCTACAAAATCATGTATATTTATCATAAATACAATTATTAACTTTTTACATTCGGTTGGAAAGATATGAAAATTTTGAGTAGTTTCAACGCCAAATTGATACCATTTGTATTTCAAATAAAATGTTTGCTGACAAACATCCAACCACGATATTTAGTTTTGACTTTGTATTATACACAGTAGTGTTGAAAGACTTGGCCATGCTCGTTTGTCGATCATAAACCCTAATCAAAGTGTCGATAGAAATGTAATCAAACGTTTCTGCTGATACAGTCTTTGTACGGTCTTGCTATGGTGTAGGTGTCTTAAGTCTTTTGTTTTTAAGAGAGGCAGATGTACTGTCTTCGCATCAAATTGAAGAAATAACAATTGAAAAGTGAAATTACTGTTTTATTTCACATTGCTGAACATTATTCATTCATTCATTTTGGAATATAATTGCAAAGTGAAATTAGATTAGAAATGTTTGTGGGGGATTTTATTTTTAACCGTTCTATAGATCTCATTACAATAGTAGGCTGTGGAATTGGTATTTAATGTCATTAAAGAACAGTAAATCTGTTTTAAATGCATAGATATTGTCTTAAATGTTAGTGACATTTTTGGGTTACAAGGTTATAAGAAGCTTAACGAAAAAGACAGTCGTTTTGTTGATGGTGTCACTTTCAGCGAGTGAAATTTGAAGACCTATATAATATCAATTGCTTGTAAGAGGGCTGCTACGAGTATACTTAGTAGCGACATAAATACTGTTACAACATTGAACACACCCATTTCAATAGTAGAACTGAACATACCCCGTTAATGTCACATGGGTTTTGAAAGCTAACCTCAATAGCGTTAGTCTGTTACGGGATTTTAAAATTGTTTCAACTTTCATCATGGAGTGGTCAGCGCTTTTCAGGTGAGAAATGAAAAAAAACGATATTTTCAAAACGCTCCGGCCACTAGGGATTAGCCACATGTTCGTCTACCGATGCTTGAAACTGTTTGAGAAGACTGGAGATGTAAAATACCGCCACTGGTCGGGCCACCCACGCTCCGTTCGAACACCGCATGTCATCAAAGCCGTTAAATCAAGAATTCACAGAAATCCGCTCCGAAAACAGAAAATCATAGCCTGTGAGATGAATATCACGCAAAAGTCGATGAGTCGAATCTTTAAAAAAGACTAGGGACTTGGGGCTTTCTAACGACGTACCGGACATTAATTGACTACAGCTTTAACAAAAATAGGGTTGAAAACTGCAAACGTCTTTTCGTGAAGTACGCTGATAACTTGCACAGAAAAATTTTGTTCATCGATGATGTTTGGCATGCTTGTCTACTTAGTAGGGACATAAATACTGTTACAACATTGAACCCATTTCAATAGTAGAACTGAACATACCCCTTTAATGTCATATGGGTTTTGAAAGCTAACCTCAATAGCGTTAGTCTGTAACGGGATTTTAAAATTGTTTCAACTTGCATCATAGAGTGGTCAGATAATGAGAACTGTATCGCTGTAATAGCGCTTTTCAAGCGTGAAATGAAAAAAAGCGATATTTTCAAAACGATCCGGCCACTAGGGATTAGTCGCATGTTCATCTACCGATGCATAAAACTGTTTGAGGAGACAGAAGAAGTAAAAGACCGCTACCGGTCCACCCACGCTCTGTTCAAACACCGCTAAATCAAACACCGTTAAATCAAGAATTCACAGAAATCCGCTCCGAAAAAAGAAAATCATGGCCCGTGAGATGAATATCACGCAAAAGTCCATGAGTCGAATCATTAAAAAAGACTTGGGACTTGGGGCTTTCAAACGACGTAACGGACATTTATTGACTGCAACTTTAAAAAAAATAGGATTGAAAAATGCAAACGTCGTGAAGCACGCTGATAACTTGCACGGAAAAATTTTGTTTATCGATGAAAAAATTTTTATCGTTCAGGAAAAATTTAACAACCAAAATGATAGAGTGTATGCGCGGTCATCTAAGGAAGCATCTGAACTGATCCCAAGGGTGAAAAAGGGTCATCACCCAGCTTCAGTCATGGTTTAGTGGGGTGTCTTACGATGGGCTGACTGACCTGCATTTCTGCAACAAGCAGTCAAAACATCGGCCAAAGTTTACCAAGAAACCGTTTTGGAAGCTGATGTAAAGCTTCTTAACAATTCCCTGTTCCAAAACCAGCCATGGACTTTCCAGCAGGATTCTGCCCCGGCCCATAAGGCTTAAACGTCCCAGGCCTGGCTTCAAAACAATTTTCCAGCGTTCGTTTCCTTTGAAGAATGGCGCTCAGGCAGTCCAGATTTAAACCTATTGGATTACAAATTGTGGACGGTTTTAGAGGACAAGGTTTATCACAAAAGATACCCCAATATTGGAGCTCTTAAGACTGCTTTGGTTCGAGCTGTGGCCAATTTTCCAATGGACGAGCGTGCGACTTAAGGCGTGTGTAAAGACCAAATGCGGACATTTCGAATAAGTATATTCTTTTTGGATACAATATACACCAATAAATATATTTAAAAATATTTGGTCCAAAAACATTCAGTACTTTTCATTTTACAACATAAAACGTGTGTAACAGTATTTACGTCCTTACTAAGTATATACGAGTATTTCTGGCCTAATAATGAAAATGCGAATATTTATCATCAAAGATGGTTTTATTGTTTTTCAAAGTATTCCCCAGCATGATTTATACACTTTTTCATGCGCTCAAACCAATTGTCGAAGCACCTTTTCCACTCCGATTGAGACACATAACATGGTTTTTGAACGCTTTAACAAACAGCATCTTCTGGCGACGAAAATCGTTGACCACGCATTTTTTTCTTGATGTGCGGGAAAAAAGAGAAGTCATTAGGTGCCAAGTAAGGGCTGTACGATGGATAACTCATCAATTCGATGCTTTGGCAGGTCAAAAAGGCGCTGGTTTGAGCCGATGTGTGCGAGCTCCAATTGCTTGCGCTTACTCCAATTTTCGGCCGTAACATCCGAACGTCGAAGGTCATTTCTGGCTGAGTGGTTTTGTCAATAAACAAAATAAGCGTTATTAAACAGCAACAACCAACGTGTGCTTCAAGAGACACAATTGCATCCTCAAAAAAATACTGTGTGATGTGGTTTTCATCCCGGATGCGTTTTTTCGTCAAAGAAAACAATCGTCATGTTACCGTCAATAGGGAGCGCTATAGTGCTATGTTAGAAAATTAATTTTTTCCAGAATTGGATGAGCTTGACATCGCCGATATGTGGTTTCAACAAGACGGTGCCATTAGCCACACAGCACGCATTACAATCGATTTACTAAAAGGCAAATTCGGTGAACGTGTTCATGCGATTTAACGCCTTGGATATCTTTTTATGGGACCACATCAAGTCATTGGTCTACGACAACCAGCCAACCAAGCCAACAACTCAAGACTAGGTTAGAGACAACATCCAACGCGAAATTTCCAACGTTCTGGTAAAAATGTGTGTAAGAGTGGTAAAAATTGGGTCGAAAGAATAAATCGATGTACACGGGCTCGTGGTAAAAATAAAAGTTTAAAAAATTCAAAAAATTAAAACTTTGGGCACCTCGAAAATTGTTTTTTTTTGATACGTCGTAGTAGAACTCTTTTTTCCTCTTTGCCGAAAGCGATCGAAAAATCGATGCGCAATATCGACAAATTTTTGTCCTTTCAAATCGGTCCCCTTAATACGCATACTTATATATGATGTAGAATCATTGTACAAATCTAAGATGATCTAGCCATGTAGTGACCTAGGGGATGTTGTGATGCCAATCAACGATCCAATTGGTTTTAACCTGGCAAAATCCAGTACTGACCTTGGTCATCTTTTATTTTAAGGGAAGACTGACCTTCGAGAATAGTTCAGGTGTCACCCAGGTAGTTGTACCGTGCGTTTACCATAATAATGTAAACAATTATGGTTTGGAGCGTCGGCTTTTTAAGCCACCCCTACAGAAACTATAACCATAATCAAAACGAAAAGAATAATAATAATAATAATAATAATAATATGAATGTCTGTCTATGGAAAGTAAACTTGCCGAAAAGGCTGGTATAGAAAATGGATCAAATGTTCAAGAGGGAAATAATTTTTCCCCCAACACAAGGACTACGGCAACCTTTAGAAACAATTCACTATATACGGATGATCAATCTACAGATATTTTTTCAAAATATAAAAATTCAAATCATGTTGTTTATTCGAAATGACATTTTATTATTTTTTGAATATAATTTCCCTTATATTCAGTAATCAGCGCCCTCGCAGGGACTTACCAGGTCCACCGTAGCACTGATGATAAGTTCAACCGACTGCTGGATGCACCTCGAAATCGAAGCACATTGAATTATGTCTTAAGCGACACTAATGACCTGTTAAGGTTGTCATTTATAAATTCAATGACTTACTAGTCATTTCAGTAAGTCGACAACTATATAATTCCTGTTCAGGCAAAGAACGATTCCTATTGAAATTGGTCAACATCCACTCATGTAAAAATGAAGCAAACCTACAATAACAGAAATTAGAAATCTCTACCAAGATTCCAAACAAATGTATGTAGGTCTTCTAGGAAAAGATTTACTCTATTCACATTGCATATAAATCTAAGTCGAGCTAAATTTAAAAAATAAGTCGACTGGCTGTTCAAGGACCATTGAATCAAGCAGTACCATGGACTGCCTCCACTTATTAACTTAAATGCAGACGCTTAACATTACGCTCTGTACAGAAAATAGCAAAGTACTTGATAACGAATTAGTAGACGGGTGTGCCAGGTTGATAACTCGCAGCCCTTGAAGTGCGCTTTTGGTTCTTGGAACCTAAACATGTCATTGAACTGGAAACAGCAAAAACAAAGTCGAGTTGGGAATCGTTGCAAAATTGTAGAGCTGCTCGACCCTTTTGGTGGCCGTTGCAAAACGACGCTTAGTATTCTATCAAATGTCATCATCGGATATCAGCGCGATAGGCAAAATAGCTTCGCACATAAGGCTTCCATTAGAGGAAATCGTTAGTAGCTATTTCTATTTAGAGAAAAAGCGATCAGTGCATCACTGACTGAAGTCTAGTTAAAAACTGGCGGGTGTCTCATTCAAGCTAATCTTTTTATCGCCTCCACCGAAGGAAGATTGTATCTAAATTGGTCATTCAGTTTGCAACGCCGCGAAGTATGGATCAGCGATGTTCGTTCGTCAATCGGTGTGTCCTTCCGTCCGTTCGTCTGTGTGTCTGTTGAAAGCACGATAGCGGTCAAACAAATCAACCTAAAGTTCTAAAATTTTGCATGATAATGGCATATGGTCAGAAGCAGTTTGCGATTGTATTTTGGTATAAGGGATTGTAATTTGGTAAAAGGCAAAAACTGTTCTTTAAGGACCTTAGGGTACCTCGGAAAAAAGTTTGGTTAAAATGGGCACTGTTATTTGGGACGCATTAAATACCTCAAAAAATAACTTAGTTGCTAGACTTTATGGGTCATATGGCCCAAATAACATTCGGCTTGCTCAAAACCGCACCGTGTTTGTGAAAGTCGAGTTTGCATTGTGAAGTTTAAAAAGATTGGACGCCATACTTCTAACGACATTTGAAAATTGATAATTTATCACTCAAAAAATGGCAAAAGTCAAAGAGAAATTTCAAGAATTGTACAAAACTGAGAAAAGAAAAAATAATAAGATCAAAAAAAGTCCAAAAAAAATTTACCGAAAGCCAAGAGCATTGGATCGTACGAAAATCACATGCGAATCCTCCTCTAAGTGCTCCAAAACTGTGTTGAGACAGTTCGAAGAGTTTTGCAAAGCGCCGGTTTGAATGTTCTGTTTGCCAGAAAAAAAACTTTTATTTTCGCCAAAGTTCGTTTAAATTTGTCCATAGCTTCGTAATGAAAGAAATTTCGTTCTGCAACCATGTTTTTTTACAGACGAAAGTGAATTTAACATATTATGTTATGAATTTAACATACATAGCAGAGTTAATGTCATATGGGTTTGAAAGCTAACCTCAATAGCGTTAGTCTGTAACGGGATTTTAAAATGGTTTTAACATTCATCATGGAGTGGTCAGATAATGAGAACCGTATCGCTGTAATAGCGCTTTTCAAGTGTGAAATGAAAAAGCTATATTTTCAAAACGCTCCGGCCACTAGGGATTAGCCGCATCTTCGTCTACCGATGCATAAAACTGTTTGAGGAGACTGGAGATGTAAAAGACCGCCATCGGTCGGGCCGCCCACGCTCTGTTCGAACACCGCATGTCATCAAAGCCGTTAAATCAAGAATTCACAGAAATCCGCTCCGAAAACAGAAAATCATGGCCCGTAAGATGAATATCACGCAAAAGACCATGAGTCGAATCATTAAAAAAGAAATGGGACTTGGGCTTTCAAACGAAGTACCGGACATTTATTGACTGCAGCTTTAAAAAAAATAGGATTGAAAAATGCAAACGTCTTTTAGTGAAGCACGCTGATAACTTCCACAGAAAAATTTTGTTCACCGACGAAAAGATTTTTACCGTTCAGGAAAAATTTAACAAGCAAAATGATAGAGTGTATGCGCGGTCATCTAAGGAAGCATCTGAACTGATCCCAAGGGTGAAAAAGGGTCATCACCCAGCTTCAGTCATGGTTTGGTTTCTGCGAACAAGGAGTCAAAACATCGGCCAAAGTTTACCAAGAAACCGTTTTGGAAACTGTTGTGAAGCCTCCTAACAAATTTCTGTTCCAAAACCAGCCATGGACTTTCCAGCAGGATTCTGCGCCGGCCCATAAGGCTAAAACGTCCCAGACCTGGCTTCGAAACAATTTGCCAGCGTTCATTTTCTCTGAAGAATGGCCCTCAGGCAGTTCAGATTTGAACTCGTTGGATTACAAATTGAGGACGGTTTTAGAGGACAAGGTTTGTCACAAAAGATACCCCCACAATGGATCTCTTAAGACTGCTTTGGTTCGAGATGTGGCCAATTTTCCAATGGAAGAGGTTCGTGCAGCTATTGACGATTGGCCTGTGGGACTTAATGCGTGTGTAAAGGCAAAAGGCGGACATTTCGAATAAGTAGATTCGTTTTGGATACAATATACATCAATAAATATATTAAAAAATATTTGGTCCAAAAACATTCAGTACTTTTTATTTTACAGCATAAAACATGTGTAACAGTATTTATGTCCCTACTAAGAATAATAAAAATGATTAAAAACGGCTCCTGCAACTGGAATGGGATAGAAGTAGCACCACGAAAACAAAAAAGTAGTAGAACCAATGCGAAATAAACTAAAGTGTGTTATTAAACAACCGGGGTTCCCAACAAAGTACTGACGATCAGTAAAATAAATTTTAATACTTTTTGTCAAGGTTTAATTTATGTGGGTCATTTTCAGTGTGAGATTGAATTTTGAGTTTGTTATCAATGTCAGATTAAATATGAATTTTCCATGAAATGATACAATTTTATTTTTATTTTCTCTAATAAAATGAATAATCTAAAAGATTATGTAAAATGAACACATGTATCGCCCTGTCATGTTTCACAATCCAAACACTATCATATCGTTTTAGTACTTATGTACGACTTTATATTGAAGAGAGACTTCAAGTCACATTGGTATCTAATCTTACTTTACTTCTTCTTTAACCTTTGATTATTAAAGTTCCCTTTTTGTTCTCATGTACTTTTGTTTGACTTTCATTTAATACGTTGACTGCTAACAGATTCAATCCACTTTTATACTTCATTAAATTTTTTTTAAGTTTATTTCGATAAAAATCAAATTTAGCATGAGCGGGCCATTTTCACTGTGAGTCACTGTATATAAGGTTTATGACGTTTTTACCTGTTATTACTAAACTACAGGGTGGTCCAAATGAGACCTAGTGATGTTAAACACGTATTACTCTTGTAATAACGGTTTTTTTAAATTATTTATTTTTATATGTTAAATACATTTTATGCAAATTTAACGTGAATATGTGTGAAATATGACATCAGACAAATGACCACCATTTTGCTCAATGAGCGGAACGGCGACGAGTTGCGACAGATGGATCATTTGCAACACTGTGCTGCACAGCTTCCACGTTGTCTTCAGTACGAATATTTCGATGAGCACCTCTTCCTGGACGGCCGGCGACTGAACCCAGTTCCTCAAAACGGCAAACTAAACTTGTAAACATGGAAGATGTGGGCGCTGATCTTACGTTAAAACAACGGCGACAATTTCGCTACGTCAGAACAATTGATCGTTGAGAAGATTAATAAAAATCGATAATTTTAACGCGTTGTTGTGGACTGTACGTATTCATTTTAAATTTCCATGAGTTCAGTTATAATCTGCAAAAAGAAAAAATAAATTATGTTAAAAAATAAAAAAGTTATTTTGGTTTTACATCAGCTGGTCTTATTTGGGCCACCCTGCTTTAATAATGTTGCCCTTTTATTGCTTTGGAACAAAATTTAACAATTTTATACACACTCATACTTTCTTTATTGACTTTAAAAAGAGAATAAATAAATTACATAAGAATTAAATTAAATAGATTTTACAAATAAGGCAGTATTTACATAAGAAACTAGAATTTACTTTATTTTTTATAAATAATTTAACCTAAACAACTACTATGCACTTCAATATAAAGTTGTAATTGTTTTAATTTTATTCAATCGTTTCTAAGTTCAGTGTCACGTTCCACATTAACTGAAGTTCATTCTATATATATACTTCTGATTAGATCGATCACGAGAGACGACTTTTCAAAACATTCGATGATTAGAAGGGAAATTTGAATTCACCAGCTGTTGGCCCTGACCATTTGTTGCGGCGCTCGATATATCATTCTGTTCTGGCAAAGCTAAAGTCTCATAGGCATTGTAGGGGTCATTTCTTCGCTCCCAACCGTTTGACTGTGGACCCGCACTGTAGGTGGAATAAGCCTGAACCTGAGGTTGTCCCTGGGCACCATGAATATGTAAGTGTATTTCCTTGGTCGATGCGTGACCCTGCTCTGGTGTATGCGACTTGGCATGTACGTGTTCGTGGATTGGAGCGGATGCAGAGGCCCAGCCAGAAGGTGCGGGAGGACTCCAACTCCAGCTAGGTGCTGCTGAGTATTGAATTTGAGGATTCCAGCTAGGTGGGGCCGAGTGTTCAACGCTGCCCAAGTTTGACTTCAAAATAAAGAATTTACTAAGTAAAGCCAGAGCGTTCATGGCCAGCAAGACTTTAACGAGGAATAAGGTCTTAAGGCCGATGGCTACAAGGAAGGCCACCATGGCGGTTAGGATGCCGAATTTGAAGATAATCGGTATGAGAGCCATTTGTAAGCGACGAATTTTGCCAAAAGTACGTCCTTCTGTAAAGAGAATTGAAAGAAAAAACCAATTATTTGTATCCATAAAGTTAAAATTGAAAATAAATATTTTGAGTAAAAGATTAACCTACGAGGGCGACCGCAAAAGTAACTGGCCTATCATAAAAAGAACCGTTTTTTTGGAATTATTATTATTTATTTTTCAACATAATCTCCTTCCAACTCAATGCACTTCATTAAACGTTTTTCAAGTTTTTTTAATTCCATCCGAAAAATAAGATTTTTTAAGACCTTCAAAATAACCTATTTTTTTAAATTTTGGAAACAAGAAATAATCAGAAGGAGCTATATGGTGGATGCGGAGCAATTTCAAATCGTAATTCGGCCAGTTTTTGTTGAGTTAAAAATGCAGTGTCTGAAGGAGCATTTTCTTGATAAAAAATAACTTGTTTTTTTCTAAATGCTGTCGTTTTATCATGATTTATTCACTCAACCGATCCAATAATGCACAAGATTATTCACTATTTATAGTTTTTCCTTTCTCAAGATAATCAATAAATATTATACCCCTTGCATCCCAAAATACTGTGGCCATTACTTTTCCTGCTGACTTAACAGTTTTCGCCTTCTTGGGACCACTTTTACCAGCTTCTATCCATTGTTTTGACTGTTCTTTGCATTCTGGGATGTAGTGATGGATCCATGTTTCATCAACATTTATGAATCGGTGCAAGAACTCTACTGGATTACGCTGATAAATCGCTAAAAGCTCCTCGGAATTGGTCCAACGGACGATTTTTTGAGGCAATGTCAACAAACGCGGCGCCCATCTTGCGGATAGCTTTTTCATGTGGAGTTCATCATGTAAAATACTCCAAACTTGTTTTTCGTGTATTTTAACATTATCAGCAAGTTCTCTGAGCTTTATTCGTCTATCTTTAGTCACTTCATTAAATATTTTTCTAATGTTTTCAATAGTAGTAGCAGTTTTCGGTCTTCCAGAGCGTTGTTCATCTTCCGTACTTGAAGGACCCATTTTAAATTGTTGAACCCAGGATATCACGGTGAAGTATGATGGTGCTTTATCACCATGAACAGAATCCAATTCATCTTTGATTAATTGTGGCGTATAACCTTTCATATAAAAGTGTTTAATTACCGCACGAAACTCTTTATTTTCCATTTTTCAAAAATTATAAAACTTGTTTATTTCAATCACCTGTAACAAAGAAAATAATCATTAAATATTTCGAAAATTTTGACAGATGGCTTATAAAAGATTGCTTTTAAAAAACAAAAAAAAAGTTGCTAGTAAAACGGAAAATGTGCCAGGCCAGTTAGTTTTGCGGTCGCCCTCGTACAAGCCATATGAAAAAGGATTAGTCGTTCGGAGCCGGCTGTAAAGAGTAGGTTTCTGTGAGAGAATATATTCATTCTATCGCGCCTAGTTTTTCAATTTCCCATAATAAGTTTCAGATGGTTATGTGTCTTCCAATCACATGTTCTTTGGTTTACATTCCAAACAGCTAAAGAAATTTCCCAAAGTCATACTTTTTAAAGAAAAATTACCTAATAAAATTTGCTAAAAAGTCTTTTTATACCAAAGTGGCGTAGGATTACTACAAAAAGGCGCATTTAAACTTTCTACGGCATATTCTCTTAAATTAGAAATAACATATGAACATGAGCTATGATTAAAGTGGGTGTCGGTATTTAAATCTGAACCAATATGGTGCAAAATTAGCATATCTAAATTGGCATCTAATCATTTCTCCAACCAGTGATATACGTGTACGTTTTTACGATTACGAATGCAGATTTTAACGTTTGATGTCTCATCTCTCTTCATGTTGTGCTGCACGAGGTCATAAAATTGTCGACTAAAAAAAATAATCTCGCTTTGATTATGAAATCAGTTTGCTAACCAACATGACCATAGACTAAAAATTAAATCAAAAGAAATTTGTTTCACATTTCAACATCGTGCATTCTCATCCCCCCAGCGAGCACAGCGTTGAAGTACAACGAACCCTGTGGAGAGAATGGAAGATGGAAAATATTTGCATTGAGCTAATCTAGCCTTTTCAGTGCATGATTGTATGTTCACTATATTATTATAATAAAAATAATAATCCATGAATAAGAAAAGTATTTTAAACGCAACAATAGCTTGCGTAAGATGCGAGGCAAATAGTTTCAAGAAACATAAATGGGTATCAAAATGCTAATAGGAGGTCACAAGTTTAAGTAGTCAGTCTGCAAGCCTGAATTAAAAAATTTAATTCAACTACATTCTCATTAAAGCTTACAATTTGTTAATATAATTTTTTTTTTACCCTTGACTTATGTTTCGTTTGGTAATAATGGGTGATCCAAGTAGAGATACTTTTTTCAATAGCCCTTTTTTGACAGATCACGTATAAGTCATGTCATGCTGTCATGTTATTTTTGTTTAGTATTGTTTGGCATTTCATCATGGAAAGACTTACGCCTGAACAACGCTTAAAAATCGTTCAACTTTATTACGAAAATTCACGTTCTGTGAGGAATGTGTTTCGTACACTTCGTTCAACTTTCAATCATCACCCATCTTGAGACCCAGCATTCATTATTGAATAATATTCGACCGAGTAGACCAAGTCCAGCACGCAGTGAAGAAAATGTAGCGGCCGTAGCTGAGAGTGTATACCAAGACCGTGGAGAGTCGATTCGGCGGCGTTCGCAGCAACTCGGACTGACGTATGGAACGACTTGGCGCATTTACGTCGAGATCTTAAATTGAAAGCGTACAAAATACAGCTTGTGAAAGAACTGAAGCCGCCCGACGTTCCCAAGCGACATCGCTTCGCTCTATGGGCTCTTGAAAAGTTCCAAGAAGATCCGACGTTTTCGAGCCAAATTTTGTTCAACGATGAGGCCCATTTCTGGCTCAATGGGTATGAAAACAAGCATAATTGCCGCATTTGGGACAAAGAATAACCAGAAGAGGTTCAAGAACTGCCACTTTATCCAGAAAAAAAACTGTTTGGTGTGGTTTGTCGGCCGGTGGAAGAATCATCGGTCTATATTTCTTCAAAAATGATTCCGGTGAGAACGTAACCGTCAATGGCGACCGTTATAGTGACATAATAACCGACTATTTGATGCTTGAAATTGAAGCTTGTGATCTCGGCGACATTTGGTTTCAACAAGGCGGCGCCACTTCCCGCACATCGCATCAATTAATGGATTTATTGAGAGAACACATCGCTGAGCAGATAATTTTACGTTTTGGGCCAATCGATTGGCCACCAAGATCGTGTGATATCACACCGTTAAACTTTTTCCGGTAGGGATATGTAAATTCTAAATTTTATGCGGACAAACCTGCTTCGATTAAGGCCTTGGAGCAAAACATCACGCGTGTCATTCGCCAGTTACCAGACGAAATGCTCGAACGAGTCATCGAATATTGGACTCAATGGATAAACCATCTAAGACGTAGCCGCGGCCAACATTTGATAGACATAATCTTCAAAAATAAATGCCAAAGAATGTTCTTTCAAATGATAATAAACATTCCCCATTCAATTTGAATTTTCAGTGTTTTATTCTTTAAAAAAGTAGGGAACCTCGAAATGGATCACGAGTTATATTGAGAGACGAATTTATTTCGTAAACTTTTCAGTCCTTTAAACTTCGTCTGTACATCCGATAGGTAAGTACTTTAACTGTCGAAAGACGTTTTAAATTTTTTTTGGAAAACTGTCCATGGGATTGAAAATGGGTTATATTAGTACCCCCTCTGGTACCTTCCACACAAACATACCATTTCAAAAAATTGTGGTACGCTAGTAATATCTTTACTATTGGTTGTACAATCCTGACAAAGGACATTAAAGTGTCCCATCCGTTCTGGCCCTTGCCTTATGAACAACGTACCTACATTTTAACTTCATTGCTCTCATAATCTTCATAGAACACATTAAAGGTAGATTCAATCAAAGACTTTGAATGGAATTCTTGCATTGTAACGTTTTTACGCCCAGTGCAAATTCCTCACTTTTCTGCTTCTAAATTTTTATAAGCAATGCCCCGCAGAATTCTTTAAACAAAATTGTCTATGGGTGAGTGTATAAAGTATGTAAGGGTTGCTATATATATTTCTGGCGTTGGCAGCACTAAGTGTTGCCTAGCGCCATCTGACATTTCCATTGGAAAGTTTGACATTTTTTAGCATAAACGTACTCAGATCGTTGTGACGTACGACCATTATTTGTGTTGTTTACAGTGACTTGAAGAAATCAATTTGGCAAAAAATGGAATTAACTCGTGAACATTTTCGTGCAATCATTTTTCACAACTTTCGAAGTGGATTATCACGACAAGCGTGCATCGATGAACTTTAATCTTTGTATGACGATGAAGCACCATCCTATAGCACTGTGAAAAACTAGTTTATTGAATTCAATCATGGAAGACGCTCGCTCAAAGATGAAGGTCGTCAAAAAACGGCCGTTGTGCCAGAGAACATTAATGCCGTGTGTGAACTGATAATGCAAGATCGTCATGTGACACATCGTGAGATAGAAGAATCCGTGGGCATTTCTTCCACCAGCATACATTCGATACTGCATAAACACCTGGCCTTAAAAAAGGTTTGTTTTCGTTGGATCCCGCATAATTTGACAATCGCACAAAAAAGGCTCGTGTCGATTGGTGCAAAGAAATTTTGAAAATACGATTGCGACGTATCAAGAGACGTTTATAAGATCGTCACAGGTGACGAGTCATGGATCTATGCGTATGAGCCCGAAACAAACCAGCAATCGACGGTGTGGGTCTTCGAAGACGAGCCAAATCCAACGTAAGTTGTTCGTGGAAGAAGCAATTCGAAGCAAATGGTCTCATGGACTAGGAATCCAATGACTTCTTTTTATTCCCGCACATCAAGAAAAACGTGCGTGGTCAACGATTTCCAGCTCCATAAGATGCTGTGGAAGCGTTCAAAAACCATGTTTTGGAGGTGTCTCAATCGGAATGGAAAAAGTGCTTCGACAATTTGGTTTGAGCGCATGCAAAAGTGTATATATCACGCATTTTCATTATTAGGCCAGACATATATATATAAGTATAACAACCTCGTGAGTCGTCAAAACCGGCGGAAATTTGTTCACTTTACATTAGACCTGTTCGTTTATTTATGTTAACTTTGCAGTGTAATCTGTCAACATTAAACAAAATCGAAATTAAGGTGTCAACATTGTTTTTCTATATGTGACGCGCAAAATAGAAAGGGACCTAAGGTTAAAAACCAGTTTTGTTCAGGAGAGCCATTTTAAAGATTAGGTCCCCTTCTATTTGCGCTTAGAATCGTCGACTTCACTTTCATAAAACGCCCATATCTCTGGGAGGGAACACTTTTGGGGCATTCATTCGATGCTTAGATGTTGTCCAAATCAAAAAAATGAAAAGTTGATGAAAAGTTTTGTTCAGGAGAGCCATTTTAAAGATTAGGTCCCTTTCTATTTGCGCTTAGAATCGTCGACTTCACTTTCATAAAACGCGCATATCTCTGGGAGGGAACACTTTTGGGGCATGGGATCGGTCTCATTCGATGCTCAGATGTTGTCCACATCAAAAAAAGAAGAAAAAATGAAAATTGATTTTTTTTTACCCTTAGGTCCCTTTCTCTATGCGCTGTATATATGCCCGTATGTATGTAAGAACGGACCTCAGATTCTGTACTCAAGGTACGTTTGACCTATGGGCCAAAACCTCAAATATATTCAAAACGTAGAATTAATGTTTTGCTTAAGGAGGCCGATTTTTTAAACACCTATAGACAAGTACGAGTGCACAGTTGTCCCAAACCGTAAGTCTAGCTACATATTTATTTTGATTTGTGAGAAATGTTCACTGTTTCTAGATATCCATAAGTCTCCGAGCATTACGGGACGGTTTTTGGCCCCGAGAGCACAAAATCCACGCCTATAGGTCAGACCTCTTATTCAGCCAAATCGTGAAATTAATGTCGTCGTTATACGATTTTTCATAAAGTTCCACTGTTTCTGAGAACAATATGTCCATGTTCGAAAAAAAATCTTCGGTACCCTAGGGACCGTGGATCAAGACTTAATATTGTTCGAATCGTTAACATAGTAGGATACTTGGATCCGTAACAAAATCTTAATGTTTTTAATATAATACTGCCTATATGTTCATAGTTCCAGGAGACCAATTTTTAGGCTCTGAGTTTAAAATTGGCAAAAATCTTAAATATAGGTACATTAGGGCGGGTCAATTTCTGTGTATAAAAAAAACTCGACTAAGCGTACCCCCTCACGCGACTTGAGGATCATTTCTAAGCCTATTTGCCAAAGAAACCATATGTCTAAAATTATTTACGAGACAATTTCGCAAACAATTATCATATACTCGTAGGCAGGAAGGATGCCTGCCTGTATGAAAATTAGGGCAAATGAAATATTCAAATTTTTTTTAAAACATTTTTGGGAATGGCAAGAAAAAGTTAGAGAATGGGGTCAATGTAACTGTCATAAAAGGAAAAAATCTAACAATTTATCTTCAACTCGTGCAGGACGAATAGTAGAAAATTGTGTAATTTCCCTAGCCATTCCCAAAAATGTTTAAAAAAAGTTGAATATTTCTTTCGCCCTAATTCTCAAATAGGCAGGACGAAATTTGTTCGCAAAATTGACAAGCTCTTAAATGATTTTAGAAAAAAGTTTTTTTTGGCAAATATGCTAAGAAATGTTACTGAAATCACGTGAGGGATTACGCCAAAAAATTGACCCGACCTAAGGTTTATAGTTGGATTTGTGTGGATTTCACTGTTTCTGGATATTTATATGATTTAAAAAAAAAGAAAACACTTCATAGTTGAATTTGTGTGAATTTCACTGTTTCTGGATATTTATATGACCCCGAACATTGGGGAAGGGTTTTTGGGCCTAAATGACTATACCCATTTATGAGAAGATTAAAGAATCTATGTCTACAGCTTCTCAATAAAAATCGATTTAAAAGTTTATAAATCAAATTACATGTTACATATGGAATGACAAACTTGGAAATATGTTTTACAATGAAGTCAACATCAAAAATTGATTTTCAGCCTAAAAAAAATAAATACACAGTTTATTCTAAGAAAATCTACTTGAAATAGCACCGTTGGTATGACAGCGCCATCTAGCGTGAGTTTTAGGTAAAAATAAAAACAGTAAGATACCACAACTTTGCAGGATAATAAAAATAAATCAGCATTATTTTATCAAATTTTTCAATGATCTTTTTTTGTTAGGCAGCGTTGAAAAATCACCAACTTCAAAAGCGTGTAAAGAAAAATCTTGCACTGAACTAAAGAAAACCTTTGAAGGTTTTGTTTTAGATAATGTCAACTTTCATTTGCAATTGGTCTCATCCCATTCGCATTCGGAAATTTCGATTTTGTATCACTGTGTAGTCGTTTTAGTCCATGTCTACAAACAAATGCTGGGCAGACAGGCTGAGATAGCTTCATCGACTCAGATAGTTATTCTAAGTCGATCGGTGTAATAGAAATTGAATCTAGATTCCTTTGTTTTAGCTGCTACAAAATATACCAAAGTGTGGTGTAGGGTATAATTATGTTGGCCTTTCATAACAACGCGATTACCTTTACCTGTGTCTCCTCCCAGTTACACTTGTTGATTGTGGTTTTACACTATTTTTCTATGTTTTTGATATCGTCTAAGTATCGCTTATTACGAGTATTAGAGCTGAACCAGGGTAATTGTGGTTTTTTATGATTTCTTTTGCAAAACTTTACTAACAAAGATTTGCACTTGAAATATTATTTCACCTCATCTCTTATGAGTCATTGGCCATTGCTTTCAATTATAAAAGATTTACTAGGCGGTCTACAAGAGCAGCAACAAAAGCCAACGTGAAGCGGACCACAATACACTGGGATATTAAATAAATCACAACTTTTTTTATAACACTTCAGTTTGGTTTAATGAAAAAAAATTCAACGAAATATGGTAATAAGTGGGTAAATAATAATGAAAGTGAAATGAAATCAATGTTGAAGCCAAGATTACTAGGTGAAAAGTGCGAGAAACACAAAAACAGAGTTTTTTTTTGTAAAGCAGCTTTAGTTTGTAAAAGCATAAACAAAACGAGGAATTCAATTGCTTTGAAAGTTCGCTAATTAGCTACTGGTATTATTGTATTATTAGTAAATACATATATCATTTAGATTTGTATGAGAGGGAAGCCTATTCTCAGCGGCTATTTGGTAATTTTATACCCAAAAATAAAATATTTTACAAATTTGCTCGTCATGATTCACGAGATTTTATGACTTGGTTGTTGTTGAAAAATATAGTGAAAGTGCAAACATTTTTTTTATTTTTTTTGGGAATATCTCACATTATTAACTTAACGCCATAAAGGTTTCTGTCTCTGTTTATTTTTTTCTAGCTTTCTTGGAAAAGTCAAGCGTGGTCTCTCCTACCCACACCATTGAACACAATTCATATCTAAATTAGATTATGAAATATTCCATGTGAATTAATTATGAACAACATAATCGGTTTGAAAAAAATATTAAAAAAGTGTATGAAAAATTTGTGACATAAAACGTTTGACTTTAAAATTTTGCTGAGTAATGTTGGTTAATAATAATGCCGGCAGCACTTAAAGCTAGACAAAACACGATGTAATGAGATAGAAATACATCTCCCAAAAAAAACGAAATTCAGTTAATGAACACAAATATAAATCTGAATAAACAAAAACAATAAACTCTACAATTATCAGTATTTGATTATATCAAACATCGCACAGTGTTACAAAACGTAAAAAATAATTAAAGGTTACATCACTGGACAACAAAATCGAAAGGAATCCTAACAAAAACGTTACGAATCTGTGTCCAGCTCATGTCGATTTTACGAAGTTCACGATTAAGAATAGAAAAGCACATACTTTTTAACTATTTTAACGCACGCATTTCTTAAACAGATTGTAGACCATTGGTGAAGAGCTAGAATCACACATGCAGAGAAAAGATATGGTTACTATATGGTCACGGCAACAATAGTATGTTCTCTGCAGTAAAAGTATAGTCGTCGCAACCATAGTAATATTTTTTGAATTTCATTTTGTCTATAGTATAATTGCGGCAATATGAATATTGTTGAAATGTAACAAAAGCATTGTTGCCAAATTTAAAAATGAAAATATGGTTGTAGCAACAATATAAATATGGTTGGTGGGACAAAAGTATTGTTTTCATGGGTTTTGTTAAATAAATCACTGCTATTGTTACATAACTTACTTAATAAAATTCTTAATTGTTGAATAACAACGTATTCCAGTCTTTACAAACAATTTTGGGGATCATAGTATGGTTGTGCGTAAGTCATACTATGGATGTGAAGATCATATTATGGTTGTACGTTAAATAAACTATGGTTATGAGGATCATAATATGGTTGTGGAGATCATAGCATGGTTGAATGTGAATAATAATATGGTTGTGGGGATCATCGTATGGTTGTGTGTGAATGATTCTATTGTTATGAGGACTATAAAATTGTTATGGGGATCATAATATGGTTGTGTGTGAACCATACTATTGTTGTGATGATCATAATATTGTTGTGCCACAACCATATAACCAACAATAGTATGGTGCTCTTCGAATATTGTTACCTCAACCATACTTTTTTTCTGCGTGCAGTCTTTGACAATTATGTGGACAATGTGCGCTATTGCAAAGCCAGCCAAGACAACGCCATGACAGCAATTGTGTTTCATAAATGGCACTAGGCAACAAAATTACAAACATTTTGGTGGGGGTGATGCTTGCTTTGGGCAAAAAACGACTTAGATCAGTGGTGAGATCAGGCATCGCTATAGTGCTGAGTTTGGTTTCGAAATTTTAAATAAGCCTCGGGCAAGTCCAACTATATAGTACCTAACACCAGTGTCGTATACAGAAGACACCTCGCTTATGTACAGTATTAATCCAAGATCGGATTTAAAATGTAACTTCTATAGGGACAGTAAATCAATTTTTTTAATGAGGAGATATATGAAATCACGTCACGATCACTCTGCTCAATTTAAGCGAGATCGGATTTTTGATGTACAGAGGGGAGCGCGCAAATTTGCTTATTTGGGAATAAAATAAAAGTATTATGAACCTAAGAAAAAATTATTTTATATTAAAATTATATTGAACAGTAAGGGAATTTTTAAACTACATGGTTTTAAATAGAATATCTGGTAAATGTCGACCTTCATTATCCACACACTGCTGCATACGTTTTCTGAAGTTTTCATCAACTCTAAGAAGCATGTCGACTGGTATTCTGCCAATTTCAGCCTCAATATTGTTAATTTGGTCTTCCATGGTGGGATGGTTGATATACACCTTCGACTTCAGGTAACCCCAAAGGAAAAAATCGCATGGGGCTAAGTCTGGTGAGCGTGCGTGTTAAAGAGAGAAGCCGTCCAGGAAGCATTTGCCTCAAACAATTCATGGTAACCCTCGCTGTGTGCGCAGTAACACCATCCTGTCGGAACCATGTATCCCCTAATTGCATTGCCTCAAGAGCCGACTGAAAATAAGTCTGGAAATGCCAAAAGCAAGTGATTGCTTCCGAGCATAGCGTTTCGGAGATTGCAGTACTGCTGCCCTAACTCTCTCGATGTTTTGTGGTGTTGTAATGCTATTCATAGGTCCCCTTCGTACACATGATACATTCCCTGCTGTTCTCAATGAAGTTACCCAATTTACAATTGATCTCCGTCCAGGAATACGTCCGCGTGGGGAAACAGGGAATCATAAACGAAAAGCACGCTACACAGCAATGATCGAAAAATACGCTTCAACTCGAAATGACCTCTCCTCACGTGTCCAATGCATGATGGCAACTGAAAGGCAGACGAATACAAATCTCCCGTCGCACACTCTCCGCTCTCTTCGACCAACAGTGCCGCCGCAGCCTACAGTGCAAAAAAGCAAATTACCGCGCTCCACTCTGTACAATATTAGCGCATGGCCACAAATCACAGTTGTTCATAAATTTTACTCTTTTCAGTTTTATAAATTTGAGGAATATCGAATGTAACTTGTATTCGTAGAGCGATAGGTCTTTGAATCGGAACCAAGATGGTTTGATTTTACCAGAATTGCTTATAGATCTCTCATAATGGTCTATTTAAGATTGGATTTGATATATTGCACCTAGGCTGTAAGGACTTGAAATTTAAGCTTAATTTAACATTGACATATTATAAGTAACTCTATATAAGTACTTAAAAATTGCATTATTATTCAAAATATAAATGAATTTCAAAGTTGGCTTAAAAAGTGTTAAAATAAACGATCAGTTGTAAAAATTACCTTAAATCAAATAACGCTAGGAATACAAACATGGATTTAACTTTTTTTAGTTAACTAAGATTGGAGCTTGGACTAATGCAACCTGGGAGCCCAAAAAGTTGTAGTAATACTTAAAAACAAACGGTCAATTGCCATTATGGGCGTATGGATACTTAAATGTTAAATGTCGGAATTATTTTTATAATTAAGCTGAAATTATGGTCAGTTAAGAAGGACACGAGAGTTCATGATGAAATATCGTTATACCCCCAGGGGCCATCGATAAGCTAATTTTTCATTTTCTTATTTCTATAGCAAGACCATGGTGGAGGGTATGTAAGATTAAGCCTAAACTTAACGATATTTTTACTTGTTTGTGTTTTTATATAACATTTTTTAACAATGAAATCCCATATTGAGCTTAAACTTGAAAACTTTCGAATTTCTCTTGCAAAAGAGCTTTGCAATTTATGAAAAAAAATGCAATACCTCTTTTGTTGTTTCGTCTGTATGGAAGCTTTATCTCGGATATGTTTTTATTTGATCAATATCGGGTTTATCAAATAGTTTATACAGCGACAGGGCCGCAGATGGGGAAGGCATTTGTACTGGGTGGGGCAAAAGTAACCATGGGATTTAAAAATTTAAAAACTTTCTCGTTTATATATGTTTTTCTCATATAATATAAATAACACTTGGAGAATAAATAATGAAGAGATTCACAACTTATCAAGGAACCAGATTAAAAAAATTATATTTAAATCAGCGATCAATTATTTTACAGCAAAGTGATAAGTAATGAAGCTCATTTTCATTTAAATGGCTTTGTTAATAAGCAGAACTAACTGTACGTTCTGGGGTTCTAAAATCCAAGAGAGATTCATCAACGCCAATTGCAACCCATTAGGTGTACAGTAAGGTGTGGGATCACATCTGCAAATATCATTGGGTCTTACTTCTTAGAGAAAGACGATGGAAGTGCTGCAACCGCAAATGGAGAGCGGTATCGGTCTATGATAGAAAATTGTTTGCTTCCTGCTCTTGAAAACAGCAGGACGGACGGAGCCACTGTCCATACTGACCGAGACTCAATGGCACTTTTAATTCAAAATTTGGAGAGCGAATAATTGCCAGAATTTCGCAAATTATTTGGCCAGCGCCAGATTTGTCAGCACCTGACTATTTTCTTGGGGTTGTTTGAAAGAGCGGGTATATGTGAACAAGCCCGAGACAATCCTTTTAACTTAAGGCTATTATTGTTGCAGAAATTCGAACGCAAGGCCACAAATTTTGAAAGATGTTATGAAAAATGATCTAAAACGAGCCCATCATTGCGAAGCTAATAACGGGGGTTACTTAAGTGACATTATTTTTCCTGCTTAGTGTAAAATAACTTATATTTTGAATATTATATAATCTGAGAAAAAATAAAAAAAAATTAACAATCGAAAATGTTATTAAAGTTTCTAATCCCATGGTAACTTTTGGCCCACCCTGTATTTGGCCCTTACAAAAAACAAATCAAATTTCGTAGGTATTAGTTTGTCGTCTATCGTAAGATATTGAGTCGACTTTAATTAAAAGCTAAAATAGTTAGAGTCATATATAAGTATAGTGGAAGAAAATTCAAATCTTAAAGTCGGTCCTTGGAAAACGATTGCAACAAATAGTTTAGTTATAAATTTTATAGGAATATTTTCGGGGCATTGTTTTTGAGGAAATTGGTAAAAGGTAAGCCTTGCTTACATGTTTCGCAATGCTAAAAATCGTTCTTTAAAAAAGACTGTTGAAGTGTATAATACTTCCTATAGCCTAAAAACGCCTAAACAGAAACGAAAACGGGAGTTTTAACAATTGCCAAAAAATACATTTATAAGATAATGTACGCTATTATGTCTTTTTCATATTGGAAGTGTTAAATTGTGATGCCACCGGCCACTAGACGTTGGAAACACTTAAATACAAGTTTCTGTTTTTTGCTGGACACCACTGTACACTGCAGACACCAAGTCTGGTAAACCTTAAGACATAATTAACGAATCTGTTCACACCAATCGTTCCTTGGATTGGTGTAGACACTTGTAGACAGTACATAATTAATACGTGACTAATGAAAGTGATAACCCTCCCCTGACAAAATGAACATGGGCGACTAAACAACTAAACAGATGTTAAGTAATAATTGTAGGAAAATGTTGTTTTAAAGACAAAACAGAAATAAGAAATAGTGTGCAAACACTTTGTAAAAATTTCTTTTCGATCGTATCGTCAGTTAGGTAGGTACATACCTCCAACGGCGGAAGTTGTATCATCATCACCACCGAAAAGACCTTCAGCTATATCGTCTTTAATCCAATTCCACACGCCTCGAACAATACCCCAGACACTGAGTGATGTTTGGCCGGCCGGTTGTAGAGCATTTTTTTCAGCCGCTGTGTCATCGGATTCTTCAGACGAGTTGTCGTCATCGTCATCATTATCCTCATCATCATCGTCGTCTGTTTTAACGGCTTCATTTACGGCCACAACTTCCGATTTTTCCGGTGTAACCTCTTCGGTAATTGCAGTGGTTGCATTTGTTTTGCTTTTTGGTATTTTAGCGGCATAAACGGTTGTTAGGCAACAGATGACCACTGTTAATAGGAATAATTTGTAAATTAGGGATTTCGTTGACATCTGCAAGAAAAGCAAACAAAAAAACAAAATTTATACAAAGTTTGATGTAAGAGATGGGAACTAAATTTAGTTTGAATACTTCGGTTTAGATTTCGTTATGGTAAACGTCTTAGTTACTTCATTCTCTTTGTTTACGAATCATTTCTTTTGTTTTAAGGAAAATAAATGGGAAAAAGATTTATTGCTACCGTCATGTCCCAGTAGTGCGAACATTTTTGGCAGAAATGGCACGAAAATCCATGCAACAATAATTCACCATCATTAAAGGCAAAAAGTGGTTTGATACTCATGTATTCTCTTCATTTACATGAAGCCATTGTTGAAGTCGAGTGAGTACAAACTATCATGTTTGTTGCTTAAGTCTTTTGATTTATACGAGTATTTTGCATGGTTTTTGCTCCATTCACCAAAGCATAAGGAAATTTGTAACACTCTCTATAATAACTAGGGAAAGTATTCAATCTGAAACACCTAGAAATGTGGGTAGGATTATGTTTCTATACTTTTGCACGCAGAGAAAAGATATGGTTACACTATGATCACCGCAACAATAGTATGTTCTCTACAATAAAAGCATGTTCGTCGCAACCATAGTATTGTTTTATGAATTTCATTTTGACAACAGTATTATTGCGACAATATTACTATTGTTGAAATGTAAAAATAGTATTATTGCCAAATTTAGAAAAGAAAATGTGGTTGTAGCTACACAAGTATTGTTGTTTAAAATTTACGGTAACAATAATATGATTACGGCAATCATACAGTATGGTTGCGACTATGAACATAACAAAACAGGTTTTATAAAGCATACATGTATGAGTGTGCGTATGTTTTTTTGATATACAAAAAAACACTTACACACGATACAGTGAATGGTTTGTTACCATTAAAACAAACTACAATCGGAAGGTAGTTAGAGGGATTTTTGTTGTGTTTACTTTGTTCGGTGAAATACTCTACTGCCGATTGGTTCTTGTTTATTTAAAATCTGCCTGCACTTAAGTATAAAGCCATTGATCATTAATCACATTCGTTTCTTCGGGTCTACGAATGGTGAAGTAGCATTCACCCCAGCTGGGAACTAAAAGTATTTTCAAATGCAGTTAGAATATATATTTTTGTTTCTTGAATAAAATGTTCAATAAAAACATGGCTTTAATTCTGGCTATTAACTTATTGTAATGCAATTTAATATACTTGCTTGATACAAATCTCTATTTTCGAATAACAACATTACCCAATTCTAATAAATAATTTTGGGAATCATAGTATGGTTGAGTGAATCATATTATGGTTGTAGGGATAATAGCATGGTTGCGTGTAAATCATACTATAGTTGTGAAGATCATACTATGGTTGTATGAGAAACATACTATGGTTGTGAGGATCATAATATGGTTGTGAAGATAATAGTATGGTTGAGTGTGAACCATACTATTGTTGTGAGGATCATAGTATGGTTGTGGAGATCATAGTATGGTTATGTGTGAATCATACTATTGTTGTGAATATCATAATATTATTCTGCCACAACCATATACCCAACAATAGTATGATCCTACTTTTTTTCTGCGTGTGCACACGCAGAAAAAAAGTATGGTTGGGATAATAACATTCGAAGAGGATCATACTATTGTTGGGTATATGGTTGTCACACAACAATATTATGATCCTCACAACAATAGTATGATTCACACATAACCATACTATGATCCCCACAACCATTGTATGATTAACACTCAACCATACTATTATCTCCACAACCATATTATGATCCTCACAACCATAGTATGTTCCTCATACAACCATAGTATGATCCTCACAACCATAGTATACTTCACACGCAACCATACTATGATCCCCACAACCATAGTATGATTCACACTCAACCATACTATTATCCCCAATATTATTTATTAGGATTGGTTATTGTTGTTATTTAAAAATAGAGATTTTTATTAAGTACTCGTATGTTATTTTAAATTGCATTACTATTAGTTCATAGCCAGATTTGATGCCATGTTTTTATTAAACATTTCATTCAAGAAACAAAAATATATATTCCAACGGTCAAAAATACTTTTAGTTGCCAGCAGGGCTGAATGCTACTTCACCATCCGTAGACACCAAGTAACGAATGTGATTTTACCATGATCAATGGCTATATACTTAAGTGCAGGCAGATTTTAAATAAACGAGAACCAGTCGGTATTAGAGTATTTCACCGAACAAAGAAAACACAATAAAAATCCCTTGAACTACATTCCGATTGTTGTTGTTTTTTTAATGGACAGCAACCATTCACTGTATCGTGTGTATGTGTTTTTTTGTATATCAAAAAAAAAAATACGCACACACATCCATGTACGTATGCTCTATAAAACCTATTTTGTTATGTTCATAGTCGCAACCATACTGTATGATTGCCGTAATCAAATTATTGTTAACGTAAATTTTAAACAACAATACTTTTGTTGCACCAACCATGTTTATATGGTTGCTACAACCATATTTTCATTTCTAAATTTGGCAATAATACTATTGTTACATTTCAACAATAGCAATATTGTCGCAATCATACTTTTGTCAAAATAAAATTCAAAAAACAATAATATGGTTGCGAAGAACATGCTTTTATTGTAGAGAACATATTAGTGTTACGGTGACCATAGTGTAACCATATCTTTTCTCTGCGTGTGGATGGTTAAAAGAACTGCGCAAAAACAATACAAAAAATATTCCCTGTTTTTCGCTCTAACCAGTGTTGCCGTTTTGGGCTTTTCTTCCGTATGGTAGGATGGTAGGGTAAGTCATATTTTGTTTGTTTAGCGGAACATATAACATATACACATACATATGTATTGAGCTTTTGAAGTTAAATTAGTATTTTTCTACTTATCTATGGGCTTGAATGTATGCAGAACCATTAGGATGCCAAAAAGGATTAATTAAACTTTCATTTGTTTGTCCTGTTCACAAATTAAGCCATCTCGTCAATATAACCATATTAATTTATTTATCGATGTTGTGTAGGTCATTGGACTTTGGGGTACAGACAAAACTGAGGAAAATCTTAAAAACTAATACATACTTGAATAGATAAGAAAATTTCTGTGGTATTGCGTATGCATTTGCCCATATTTGTAGATGGCATCAATATAAAGGGTGATCAACCTGGAGGTATTTTTTCAGAAACAAAAAAAAATCAAGCAAGTGTGGAATCTTTATTGGTAATTTGAAAGGACATTTTATGGCATTTATTTTTGAATATAATTTCCTTCAAATGTTGCCTGCAACTTCTATGCAGGGTTTCCATTCTGAGGGTGAAATTTTGGATGACTCATTCATGTATTTCGACCGGTATGGCTTTAATGACACGCGTAAAGTTGGCTTTTAAACCCTGAATCGTTTTATTGTTTTTCAAAGTATTCTCCAGCATGATTTATACACTTTTGCATGAGTTCAAGCCAATTGTCGAAGCACCTTTTCCACTCCGATTGAGACACCTCCAAAACATGCATTTTGAACGCTTCAACAGCATCTTCTGGCGACGAAAATCGTTGACCACGCATTTTTTCCTTGATGTGCGGGAATAAAAATAAGTCATTGGGTGTCCAGTCAGGGATGTACGGCGGATGACCCATCAATTCGACGTTTTGGCCGGTCAAAAAGGTGCTGGTTTGAGCCGATGTGTGAGTGCTCGCTTTGTCATGGTGCACAATGATTCGTCTTTTCTTGTTCGTTTTGCGAATTTCTCTGAAGACTTCAGGCAAACAAATTGTGGTGTACCACTCAGAATTGACCTATTACGTTGCTCAAGCGGGACAGTCGCCACATGGCCAGTTTTGCCGAAGAAACTGGCGATTATTTGCTTCGAAGTGCTTCTTCCACGAACAACTTTCGTTGGATTTGGCTCGTCTTCGAAGACCAGCATCGATCCATGATTCGTCACCTGTGACGATCTTATAAACTTCTTTTGAAGCACTGCGATCGTATTTTTTCAAAATTTCTTTGCGTTAGTCGACACGAGCCTTTTTGAGCGATTGTCAAATTGTTCGGGATCCAACGAGAACAAACCTTTTTTACGGCCAGGTGTTCAT
Organism: Hydrotaea diabolus; assembly: GCA_963513945.1. Taxonomy (NCBI): domain Eukaryota; kingdom Metazoa; phylum Arthropoda; class Insecta; order Diptera; family Muscidae; genus Hydrotaea; species Hydrotaea diabolus. The sequence continues at coordinate 139,332,244 of OY740719.1, forward strand.
GCAATATCGAATGTACTTATATGCTGGTGGAAGAAATGCCCAAGGATGTCTCTATCTCACGGAATGTCACATGATGATCTTGCATTATCAGTTCACGCGCAGCATCAACGTTCTCTGGCACAACGGCAGTTTTTGGACGACCTTTACGATCTTCGTCTTTGAGCGAGCGTCGGCCACGATTGAATTCATTAAACCAGTTTTTCACAGTGCTAAAGGATGGTGCTTCATCGCCATTCAAAGATTTAAGTTCATCAATGCACACTAGTCGTGATAGTCCACGTCGAAAGTTGTGAAAAATGAGCGCACGAAAATGTTCATGAGTTTATTCTATTTTTTGCCAAATTGATTTGTTCAAGTCACTGTAAACCACAGAAATGATGGTCGTACGTCAAAACGTGCTGAGTACGTTTATTCTAAAAAATGTCAAACTGTCCAATGGAAACGTCAGATGGCGCTAGGCAACTCTTAGTGTTGCCTTAGCCAGAAATATGTATAACAACCCTCGTAAGATAGGTTAAGATTCTATCTGTGTTTTGGTTATTAAAACAAAATTAATTGAACTCATCACCAATTGTTGCTACCGGTAGTATAACCGACCACTATTCCATTGGTAGAACCGAAAAGCTAGTTCTATGTACCAAATAATAATCATCGCTATCATTTTGTGGTGTATCTGAACAGAATGTCTGCAAAGATTAGAAATATTTGGTAATTGCAAGGAAAACTCTTTAAATAGTAAGCAACTTTTACTGTGTGTGATTTTTTTAAAAACCATAATAAAGCGAAGAACACAAATGCAGGACAAACAGTTTTACTTTGATCTGTTTAAATTTTATTTAGAAGAAACTCATGCAACAGTGTGCAAATATTTTCAAGACTGTTTTAAAGTAAATACACAGATAACGAATGACTTTCTTTTTGGCACACCTTATATAAGACATAATCTTCAAGGTTATCGACATCGGCAAAGGTTAAGTCCATGCGAGATTATAGTATTTGTATAATGAAATGAGAGACAAAATAAAAAAAAACAATTTAGCAATAAATATATTCACATGACTATGTCAAATTAATCACAGCTTTGGGAAGTTGCAACATTGGCTTTCTTGGTATTTTCTGTGTCCCTATGAAGAGATTATGAGCATTTTCAACAAATATCACTATGTGATTAATTTCAACTTCCAAACGAAATAACTTTGCAAATTAAAAACAAACTGGTAAAAAGTAGCTGACGGATATGATTAAAACTAATTTCATTAAAACCCTCAGCCATCTACACACACTTTTTATTGAGATACTTTTTTTTAATTTTCGCATGGAGGGTTTAGTCGACAAAAAAGACTTCAACAACGAACATCATCTGTTTGATTTACGAGTGTAAATATGACGGCATACTTAGCATACACGCTTCCTTTCAATGAGGGTCATGTTATGTGTATATGAAAACAAAAGACTTAAGACACAAAAACATCGTTTTCATTTCACTTGTAAATTTTGTTTGAAATGTAAAGTTTTTTATTCGCAAATAAAATGTTGCTTTGACCTGTGAGTCACATAAATTTTGCTGAACTAACACGAGCTTTACACTTGCCCTCAACACGCAATGAATATTATATAAAAATTTAAATGTAACAAATATAAAAAATTTCACGAACACAGCTCAGCTGGCTGGGTAAAAACGTCACAGAGTTTATACATTTTTTATTTGTAAAACAAACAATGACCACAGCAACGCAGATGTGAATACGAATAAAATGTAATTCAAATAAATTTATAAATTATGTTTTATTTTTGTTGTCTCGTTTGTGTAAATGTAGATTGCGATAGGTATCATAAGATAGGTCCAATGTCTTTGTGTCTTTGCACTACATGCGGTACTAAAACTTTTAACTTGTTTTCTCAACTGAGATCATTCATCAGCAGATTTTATTTGCTCAAACTTTCTTCACACCACCCCGGGTATTGCATCACATGGGGTTCTGCTGACACTTAAGTCCCAATGACATAACATGCTAATAAAATTGAAAAACCAATTTCACTTTTTCGATTAGTATATGCGATAAAATTAAAAAATGTAACACGATTTTAAACTAGTTTAGGCCCATCATCGGCAACAAACCCATTCTCATCTGTCCATCAAGAAGACCATCGGTAAAATTATTATGTATTGGTAATTTAAAATCAATTAAGTTAATTTTTTTCTTTTGTGTAAACAATTATGGCTTTGTTAAAGTATATGTGAGATTGAGTATATAAGTATATTTGTTTTAGCTTTTATATCAATTTCACTTCTTTGCTGGCATGCTACCAATTTATGACCAGCTTTTCTTTAAAAGTTTTGTTTTCGCCTTGGCCCACTCAAACAGTAAACCAACAAAAGCCAACACAAAAACGGCTCATGACATTATAATAACGGTCATTTCTTCGGAATCTGCTATTTTGTGTCTTGTTTGTTTTCTTCTTTTAAACTATGTACGAATACTTATACAAACACAAATTCGCACCTTCTGACACTGTGATAAGAATAAACAATTAAGAAAGAAAAAACGAAAACGAATTAATTGTTTTTGCTTAACTAACTGTGTCGGACAAACAAGGGCTGGTTAAGAAGCTTATAATTCTTTTAAGAAGTTACTGTTACAATTCTAGATTTCATTTAAATATATTTCTTTTTGTTATTTTTGTGTCCATGTATATATCAATTGAATTAAATGCCATTTTATGGTAATAAAAACAAAAGTGTTTGTTCTACATTTTACGCATACAGTCGCAAGGGATGACCTAAGCAAGTAAAATAAAATCGGAGTTGCAAAAATAACAGAGGCTAACAATAGATATTTCTTATGGCCCATAAACGTCTACTGTTAGTGGGTCGTCAATATTGCTATAAAGCATTTCAAACAGTTATTTTCTCCTTTGACATGTCAGGCTTGTTGCTTAAGTCTTTTGTTTTTCTTGACTATTGCTATTTTGGCACATTTAAAATACCAAGTGTGTTTCTTAAGTCTTTTATTCGCTGTCGTATATGTTTTGTTTTCATGACACAGATTTTCACGGTATCAAAAACAAGGTTATCTTACATACATATTTCGATTTGTTAGATATTTATATTCTCCCTTGCTGTAGCTCAGCCGGTAGATCCCGACATTCCCAAGCGACATCGCTTCGCTCTATGGGCTCTTGAAATGCTCCAAGAAGATCCGACGTTATCGAGCCAAATTTTGTTCAGCGAAGATGGCCATTTTTGGATTAATGGCTATGTATACAAATAAAATTGCCGCATTTGGGACAGAGAGTAACCAGAAGAGGTTCAAGAGCTGCCACTTTATCCAGAAAACAACGGTTTGATATGATTTGTGGGCCGGTGGAATCATCGCTCCATATTTCTTCAAAACTTATGCCGGTGAGAACGTAATCATCAATGGCGACCGTTATCGTGCCATGATAACCGACTATTTGATGCCTGAAATAAAAGCTCGTGATCTCGTCGACATTTGGATTCAACAAAACGGCGCTACTTCCCACACATCGCATCAATCAATGGATTTATTGAGAGAACACATCGCTGAGCAGATAATTTTACGTTTTGGGCCAATCAAACCTGCAACCTGCTTCGATTCAGGTCTTGGAGTAAAACATCACGCGTGTCATTTGCCAGTTACCTGTCAAAATGCTCAAACGAGCCATCGAAAATTGGAGTCAACGGATGGACCATCTGAGACGTAGTCGGGCCATTGTTTGATGGACAAAATCTTCAAAAAAAAAATGCCAAAGAATGTTCTTTCAAATGATAATAAACATATCCCATTCAATTTGAATTTTCTGTGTTTTTATTCTTTAAAAAAGTAAGGAGCCTCGAAATGGATCACGCGTTATGTACTTGGAAACCTCAACACAGTAAAAAGCCTTATCGCGCACTTGTGCGACCTATGAAATGTCTACATGTGCAATTTTTGGTTGTCGTATTCAGTTCATACGTACCTATTTCCCATAACCCTCCATTAACAAACAAATTTATGTGATCTTTTAAACATTTAAAATTGCACTGCAGGTAAACCTAGGTTGAAATCCTGGTAAAAAGATTTAACATTTTTCAGCAACTGAAAACTAGGGGTTGCAACTTCCCGTAACTTTCATTTTCTGGGATACGGGAAATGTTTTTCTCAAATCCCAGTATCCGGGGTTTTTGTGGCGAAACGAGAAGTTTTTAGAATGTAATTTATGACACATAAATATACATTTTGTAAATAAAAAAACTAAAAAATTTAGTTTTTTAATTTAAATACAGAATTTTTCGATTGGAAGTACATTTATCGATTTATAAGAAAGTTTTTTTGAAATAAATAGTTCCAAGTGGGCGAAACTATTTACATTCAAGAGATGTTGGCTCAATATTTAGAAGAGGATTAAAAACACATTTAAAATGTCTAATATTTTCCATATCAGTATTGAAATATGTAAAAATGGCTGATTATCATTACAAGACCAGATCCATTGTTGATCTCTTCAAGGGCTTTTATAATTTCTTGTTAGAAAATAATCAATAGAAAACATTTTTGGCACAAAGTTTTAGGACAGCTTCTGACGTGATCAGAGAAACGACTACGTCCAATTCTCCGACAGAATACGAATATTTTTTTTAATATCTAACTGAGACTGCGGTCATTCTCATGGATCTGTGGGACCCCAAAAAGGCCCTTTTTGTCATAGGAATCATAAATATGATAAAAATATTACAATAAAGGAAAACGTGTGTCAACGACTTTATTGTATCCTGTTTAAAAAAAATGTTATAGCCGTTGCTAAGCCTAGATAGAGACTTATACTCGATAGTTGGCTGGGCTAAAAACTAAAGAACATATTGAGCCCGCGAAAAAGACGTAGGCGCTTCTCGTTTTTTAAGAAACTCGATAGAAAATTGTACAACGCCCTTCGGCTTAAGTATTAAAATATAAATATAAAAATATATAGCAAATTCAATTGTATCGGAATCCTCCAGATTAGTAAGACAAAAACCAAAAAAAACCCTCCTGTGAAACCTTTTTTTTGGAGATTACTTCTTTTTTACGGTTAGGGCTCGATATATGTGGGAGCTGTATCTAAATCTAAATCAATTTCCTTCACATTCAATAAGGTCTCTTTGTAGTCCTAAAAAGTAACTAATGCCAAATTCCATCAAAACAGAGAACATAAACGAAAATCGGTTGAACACATGTGAGCGAGACATATATACTCGTAAATCTGAATTCATCAGTACACGATATATCAAACACGACTTTTCGCCTTAAGGTGTTGATAAGAACTGAAAGCTTTTATTTCATTTAAATCTAGCGGGTTTTTCATTAAAAAATACAAAAATGTTATACAAAATTTTTTATATTATTAAAATACAGAATATATAAGTTATAGAGTTCAAACTAAAATCAGGTATAGTGCAAATGTTACATTTTAAAAATGAAATTCTCTTGAAGGACATGTGGGTTTTTTGGTGTCCAATACCGCATGTTTTGTTTATAGACAGCCAGAAATGAGATTCATCGCTTAAGATGATATTTTTGATGAAATTCTGGAATTTCCTAAAACTTTGCCCGAGCGCAATTGGAAAAGTTTCGGTGTTTCAAATGATCAAGTGGCTTTTTTTGATGCAGTTCGATCTTATTAAGATGAAGGCCAATTTCTTTTCTCAAAATACGCCACAGTTTGGTTTGAGAGATGCACAATTCTTCAGAACGAAGTGGAATCGACTGCCTTGGCTCAATTTGAATGGATACACTTACGGCTGCGATATTTACGTCGCTTCGATGTGTCTCTTTGGAGCCAGAACATCCAAAAGTGAATATTTAAATGCAAATTTATCCACTATTACGGCCGAAAATTGGAGTAAGCGCTCTTAAAGTTGCGAATCAGAATTTCGGTAGTAATTTTTAATGATTTCTAATCGTTGCTCGTGGGTGAACTTTACCATGGTAAAAATGTTAACTTCGACTAACGTTTTGACAATGAAAGATCATTAAAAATTATGAATTGAAGAGGTTTTATTCTGGTTCGAAACCTTTTTGTTGTTTCTTTTTCAGAATCAACGCAAAAAATTGGTGAAATGTATTGGCTATGGTTGCCAGGCAGACTGTACAGCTGTTTTTAAACCCGCCAAGGTTTTTGTTTTTCTTTGGCAAAAAGGCCGTAAAACGCTGCTTTATGAGTAAGAGTTAATTATTTTTTTTAAATGTATTATGCGCTTGGAGTCGGCTTTAAATAGCTGACCGATTTATGAAAAGCTTTGTTGACCGATTTATGAAAAACTAAATTAATATTTTTTTCTATTTTATAAAATTATTTTTCGGCTTGAGGTCATTTGTTTAAACTCGTTGTTCTATGAGTTGTTTAATTTTTATTTATCATCTTCATCATCTTCAGGGGTTGTCACTGACAAAATACAAAACAAAACACAATATTTGAAAAATAATTACATTAACAAATCAATGTCGTCCGTCTGATTATCGTTGTCAACTTTTTCTTTAAAAATACTATTTGTTTTACAAGTACTGTGATTAAATGGATATTCAAATTTTTAGTGCATTCTTAGTAAAGAACAGTTATGTCTCAACCTTTGAAAGTGGATACAGCTCCCATGCCTACTACGAGACTGCTATATACTCGTATATTCACTTAGTGTTGCCTGGCGCCATCTGACATTTCCATTGGAAAGTTTGACATCTTTTAGCATAAACTCAGAACGTTTTGACGTACGTTTTGTGTTGTTTACAGTGACTTGAAAAAATCAATTTGGCAAAAAATGGAATTAAATCGTGAACAATTTTGTGCGATAATTTTTCACAACTTTCGACGTGGATTATCACGACAAGAGTGCATCGATGAACTTAAATCTTTAAATAACGATGCAGCACCATCCTATAGCACTGTGAAAAACTGGTTTAATGAATTCAATCGTGGCCGACGCTCGCTCAAAGACGAAGGTCATGAAGGTCGTCCAAATACGGCCGTTGAGCCAGAGAATATGATGCCGTGCGTAACTGATAATGCAGGATGCTCATGTGACATACCGTGAGAAAGAGGCATCCTTGGGAATTTCTTCCACCAGCATACATTCGATTTTGCATGAACTCCTGGCCGTAAAAAAGGTTTGTTCTCGTTGGATCCCGCACAATTTGACAATCGCTCAAAAAAAGGCTCGTGTCGATTGGTGCCAAGAAATTTTGAAAAAATACGATGGTGGTGCTTCAAAAGGCGTTTAAAAGGTCGTCACAGGTGACGAATTATGGATCTATGCATATGAGCCCGAAGCAAAACAGCAATCGATCGTGTGGGTCTTCGAAGACGAACCAAATCCAACGATAGTTGTTCGTGGAAAAACTACTTTGAAGCAAATGGTGGCCTGTTTCTTCGGCAAAACTGGTCATGTGGCGACTGTTTCGCTTGAGCAACGTAGGACGGTCAATTCTGAGTCGTACACCATAATTTGTTTGCCTAAAGTCTTCGGTGAAATTCGAAAAACGAACAAGAGAAGACGAGTCATTGTGCACCATGACAATGGGAGTTTTTACACATCGGCTCAAACCGGCGCCTTTTTGACCGGCCAAAATGTCGAATTGATGGGTCATCCGGCGTACAGCCCCGACTTGGCACCCAATGACTTCTTTTTATTCCCGCACCATCAGGAAAAAAATGTGTGGTCAACGATTTTCGTCGTCAGAAGATGCTGTTGAAGAGTTCAAAACCCATGTTTTGGAGGTGTCTCAATTGGAGTGGAAAAAGTGTTTCGACAATTGGTTTGACGCATACAAAAGTGTATAAATCATGCTGGAGAATACTTTGAAAAACAATAAAAACCATTTTTGATGATAATTATTCGCATTTTCAGTAAAGGACGAGGGCGGTTCGGAAACTTCTTAGCCTAGCACAAAAAGCGCGGTATAAATAGAAAAAAGTTAAGTGTTTTAGAAACTTCCATCTCTGCTATGAACACATGTTAAATTTTGTTTCGCTCTGCCAACTCCTTCATTTAGAAACAGGTGTTCACAAAAGACGCATCCGCGATTTTTTTACAATGGAAAAATTAGAAATGCGTGGTGTCATTAAATATTTACATAAAAAAGGTTTATCGGGACAAGAAATTCATAATGATATGGTGAATATGTTAGGTGAAAGTGCTCCTTCATGCAACAGTAAAAAATTGGGTTGCTGAATTTAAACGTGGTCGTACAAGCATTGAAGATGAACCACGTAGTGGACGTCCAAAAACAGCAACAACAACAGAAATTGTAGCCAAAGTGCATGATATGGTAAATGATCGACGAATAAAAGTGCGTGAAATAGCTAATATCATGGGCATCTCAAATGATCGAGTCCATTTAATTTTGCATGAAGAACTACAGATGAAAAAGCCTCTGAAAGATGTGGTGCCGTACTTGTTAACAGTCGACCAAAAACGCATAAGAATGAACATTTCTCAAGCTTGTTTGGATCGTTTTCAGCGAAATAAAATTAATTTTAAGCGTCGTTTCATAACTGTTGATGAGACATGAATCCACCACTATACTCCAGAGACAAAAGAACAATCCAAACAATGGACTGAAGCTGGAGGAAGTGCCCCAAAGAAGGCACAAACAATTCAATCGGCTGGTAAGGTTATGGCAACGGTTTTTTGGGACTTCAAAGGTATTTTATTGATTGACTATCTGCAAAAGGGTAAAACAATAAATTCAGAGTACTATTGCAACCTTTTAGATCAATTAAATGTACAAATTCGAGAAAACGTCCTGGCTTACAACACAAAAAAAATAATTTTTCATCAAGACAACGCACCAGCGCACGAGAGTGTTTTAACAATGGCTAAAATCAACGAATTAAAGTACGAGTTACTTGACCACCCACCTTATTCTCCTGATTTAGCTCCCAGTGACTTTTACCTGTTCCCAAATCTAAAAAAATTCCTTGCTGGTAAGCGTTTTACCTCAAATGAAGATGCAATTACAGTTGTAAACCACTATTTTAAAGACCTTGAGGAAAATTATTTTAATCAAGGGATAGAATTGCTAGATAAGCGTAGGTCTAAGTGTATTGAAGTTTCAGGAGATTATATTGAAAAATAAAAATATTTTTGAAAAACTAACTATTCTCTTTCATCGATAGGCTAAGAACTTTCCGAACCGCCCTCGTATAGCAGCCCTTTTACTTTATACCAGAAATATGTGCAGATATTATATTCAAGCGGATGTGTAAGAGTTTTAAGAAATTATTAAAAACAACATAATATTTTCCAAACTAATCACTTCTATAGTTGAGTTTGTTTTTCATTTCTATTAAGGTATTGGCTGTGAACAAATATCACCGTTACAGTACATTAATTAATCAAACCTCACTGATAGAAAAAACTTTTATAATTTAGATTAATTACAACATTTTGTGTTTATGTTAAATAGGGGGTTTCCTGTAGAGTAATTAAATTTTTAACAAAAAAAAAGATATTAAACTGGTCTATTATCTGAATATAACAATTTTTTAAGACTAATAAAAAATGATAAATTGTGTGCTCGTTTTTCCTATAAAAATAATAATCGAATTAATAAGCATTAGTCGGATTTTGTATGTGAAAACAAGCGGTTTAACCACTTGTTTTGTCATTTTGGGTAGGTCCGTTTTATTCAGCAATGTAATGAAGTATATACTTATATAAAATGGGCAATTTATATGCGAATGGTACGAGTATATGTATAAGTATATTAATGTGAATATTGGAAGTGCTTTATAAAATTTTCGACTGCCGTTTCATTTTTTGTTTAAACAAAAAAAATGAAATTCGAAATATTTTGATACTCCATGAATATATGAATCTTAGGTCACCCTCGTAATAACCCATATAAAATAACAGGTTAAAAATAAATTTGCATATATACTAAGTATGTGCAGGTTAAATGTAAAACAAAGTTACAATATCCGCTAGAGATACCAAAAATGTTGCCAAACATAAAATGCGAGTGTGTTAAATTTAGGTGCTATTTTGTAAATTAACACATTTCTTGCTCTTTAAAATAGGTTGGGTAGCGCAAATATTTTAATCACATGCAGAAATTTTTCTACCTCCTCCAAAGCAAAAAAAATATGGTGTTTCTACGTTGTTTTAAATTTTAAGTGCCAAAATATTCATTTTGAAATTCGATGACACAGAGAAAGTAGTGTTTCTCAATAAGACGACTGTGATTTTTTTTTTGTTTTGAATATCGTAAGGCCAAGGAACCGGATCGTCGTAACAGGAACGAAAATGCGGTTTTCATAATAGGAAAGATTGTTTATTAATTTCCTAATATGACTTGAAATATTTATTACCTGGTTTGTCAATAGCTAATAAACAACAGACTTCTCCTAAATCATTGAGTTGGGTACGATGTATACTCACTTATCAAGTTCAACGTTTTAAAGCTCGAAGTTTATGCATTTTTGTGAAAAATATTATCTCTACGTAGATTAAGCAAGTAAAACGTAACCGTAAAGAGCAACCTTGGTCCTTCTTAAGCTTTGTATTTTTAAATGATGGTGTATTTGTATCTGTGAGGACATTAAATTGCTGTCATATAGGTGCTCATGTTTTAAAAGATCGGCTATGCCGGGTTTTGATACTGGACCCAGGAAAATTTCACTTCTTAAGGTGCTAGGGTCAGAAAACACGTGTCCAAATCAAAATGTTAAATAGAACATCATAAACTACTAGAAAAAATTCAGTAAAATATAAAAAATAAATTAAAAAACTTGACGAAGGAATCGAAATACAACATAAGGGATTCCAAGCATTTCAAGAGTAAAATTGACGAAATATGTATTAATGATGATGAGGTTTCAGTTTCTTTTGACGTTATTTCTTTATTTCCAAGCATCCCAGTAAATTTCGCAATTAAGACAATTGAACAGAAATGGGACACACTATAAGGGAATTTACAAATATTACAAAGGACCTTTATTTAGAATCGGTGACATTTTGCATAAAGGAGACTAGGTATTTTAAATATACGAGCAGCGAAAAAGGGATGCCAATGGGCTCTCCAGCATCCCCAGTAATAGTCGACATAGTTATGGAAGAGCTTCTAGACACCTCACTAGACAAGATGACATACAAACCAAAATTATTAACAAAATATGTGGACAATCTCTTTGGAATTTTTAAGAAAAAAGAAATTAAGAACACTCTAGATGTACTCAAATCATTTAACAGACAAATACAGTTTACAGTGGAGATGGAACAGGACGGAAAATTACCATATTTAGATTCAATAGTTTGTCGACAAGGTCAGTCACTTAAATTAGATTGGTACCAAAAACCTACAGCTTCTGGCAGACTTATCAACTTTAGTTCAAAGCATCCTAGACGAGTATTTATTAATACAGCGACTAACTTCATCAATAGAATTTTAGATATTAGCGACATAGAGTTTCACAAACATAATTTAGTAAAAATTAGAACCTTTTTAAGGCAAAATGACTTCCCAAACAAAACCATCACAGACCTACTAAACAAATGGAAATCAAAATCCAATTCCTCAGCTTTCATCGTAGAACCTGTAACAAAAATATATAAACCAACAACATATACGTATACCGGGTTTTGCAGAAATGCTTAGCCTTTCCAACATTTATAACAAAGACAACTATCAACTTGCACTAAAGACACACTGTACAGTAAACAGTTTATTTAGCAGGACAAAATCTCGAATAAATATCGAAGAAAAATCAGACGTTGTATACCAAATAAAGTGCAATGGTGACAAGTCCGACATATGCCAAAAGGTATATGTCGGCACTACTAAAACTAAACATAAGACAAGAATTTCGTCCCACAAATCTGACCTAAAAGCCGTAAATAGGCCCATAGAACAAAAGACCGCACTTGCGGCCCACTGTACATTGACTGGACATAAGCCTGACTTTACCGACGTAAAAATTGGGCTACTCTTACGAAGAATGAATGCTGCCAACCGAATGATTGAGGTTACATGCGTATCGACTATTTCATCAGTACAACTAAATATTAGATGGTGCTCTGTAATTATCAGTTGTTGCAGCTTTAATATCGGAGCAACACACAGAAGAGAATTTTTAGATCTAAAAATCCACATCACACATGTTCAAAGAAAAAAATTAAAATTTTAATCATAAGCAAAAAACTGTTTGCTAACACAATTTAAGTCATTGAAGTACTCAAAGGGTCAGTCCTGACGAGGAAGAAGTGGAAAATATGATGGATGATTTTTACTCAAAAAAAATTAGGTCACTCGATTTACGAATCGAATTATTTTATAGTAAAAATATCATTAAACAACCCGTTTTTAGTTATGATGAAGTTTAACCCTTTAAACCCCTGACTTTTTTTTTAAATCTTTTATGTTTATTTCAATTTTGACTTCAAATATTGTTATAACGGTAATATCTAAGATGTTAGGGATGCATGAGACCGCTATAATTCAGCGCAGTTTTTTTTTAATTATGCCACAGATAATGCTTCAACCTTTATTAGGATGTTTCAGATATAAAAATTTTAAAGAAAATAAAAAAGTTATGATGTAAGCAACTTCGCTGGGACATATGATCCCAGTAGGGGCGAAAGGGTTAAGCTATCAGGTGGTTACAACAACAAACGTTTGCAAAATACTGGTTGCCAGTTGTGGCACAAAATACTTTTTTCGCATTTCATTTGTATGACCGGTCAATAAGTTGTGAGTACAGTACGATAACCATATGTATCATCTTGTGGTATTTCGAACCGAATATCCATTACGATTACAAAAATTACAGCCGAAATTCCTCTTTACCAACCGAATCATGTAATTCCAACCAATTTCCAACTAATTTTTTCTCTGTGTTTAGGAATTACAGGGTCAAGATTTCAGTCAAATTATAATCCCATACGGTGGACATTTTTAGCGTGACTTTCCTGTCTACCCATAGGTATTGGGTAATCTAATTATACATGCCGCCGGTTACCACAAAATATATTTGCATACCTCCCACCGAAGAATGGATGGTATACTAGATTTGTTATTTCGTTTGTAACTTAGCGAAATATTGATCGGATAACCTATAAAGTAAACCTATAAATAAATATTGTTGATAGTCGTAAAATTCTTAGACGATCTAGCCATGTCCGACCGCGCGTTATTTGAAAGCACGAAAGTGGTCAAACGAATCAAACTAGGCTCCTGATATTTTGCATGACGATGGCTTATTGTCATAAGCGGGTTTGGATTGCAAATGGTCGAAATCGGCCCAGGAAGAAAACAAATTTTCTTTAAGACACCAAAGCAACCTTGGAAAAAGTATACTTTTATAAGTATTTGCTTAACAAGTCAAAATCTTTTCTGGATGGGAAATGGTAAAAATGGGAACTGCTAGTTGGAATACTTATGCACTAAATACCTCAAAAAAGACATGTGTATTTGCTGGACTTCTGGGCTACTGTAGGCCAAAAAATCCCCCGCATGATCAATAGTCAATATGAATACTCTAATAAAAGCAAATTTTGAACTGAGATTAGGGGTCGCACGCATTGTTGTTTCTGATTTAGAAGGTGGACTCGACCAAAAACATTTTAAGGAAATTTCGCCACTTTTGCTTATGCTTAAAATATTTTTACAATTTCATATTAATTGAGTGCCGTCATCCGAATAAGAATGGGGTCTTCCTTAATGACCTCTAATGTCACATCCTTTATTTAAAGTATTTTTTTTTTGGAATGCTTGTGCAATTTCTTTCACCCATTTTATTTGTAACGACGATTATAAACTTTCAATTCTCTGCATTAGACTGTGGCACAGACCTTTACGACCTACTGCTGAAGTTTGCAACGTGTAAAGCGAAAGGCGGTAGTATCTATGTTTCTTCTACTGATCGATGTCAGTCCGTTTGTCCTTCTATAGTTTAAGCCAAAACACAGGTCACAGAAATTGAACCGATTTCGCCATAACTAATATTCAGACCACACTTGCGTTAAGGAAGAACATCATTAAATTTGTTCCATGTTTTGATATCATACACAGGTGTTCATCATTTCGAAACCAGCATTTCATATTTATCCGATTCTGCATAACAAGCCACACTTTACATTCGATCTACTTCAAATTTGTTACAGTGTATTATGGAAGACCTTTAATCTAGTCTGGACATATTGGACCACATTGATGCATGTTTTCATGTACACTCATACAAATTACCTTTCGGATTTGAGCTCTTATCTGTTTACAAGCCACGTTTTACATCTAATTTGCTCAAATTTTTTATTGTTGCTTCTAAGGTCCTTCCCGAGTCAGGCCTTCCCCTTTATTAAATCCGATCGCATATTAAATCCGATTTTCCTCAAATTCAGCATAGTGATTTGCGGAAGAACTGTAACACACCCTGTTGGAGCATATCGTTGTGAATGTTTTCAAATATGTAGCACCCATATGTAGATCCATAATTGAAGAACCAACCGCAGAAAACACTTAATCTAAAATCCAATCTTGGTTTAACCCCTGTTCAATGTGTAAAAGCAACAGACCGAAATAAAACAAACGAGCTAAACATCTTGCAGAATTTTGGCATAGTGCGCGATGTGCGTACTACTACAACCAAACCTGGTACAAAGGTTCCATATCAGCTCGTGTATTCATAAGGAGCCCATTGCAAAGGTTTCTTCAGATATGAGCTCCAGAAGTCACATTTAGCTTCAGGTTTTTGGTAAATTCCGCACAGAAGCGATGAATCTTTTGTATACCACAATGCAAACACTCCATCGAGGGATGGATTGTTTACTTACTTTTTTATTACAAAGCGTGTTTTTTTAGACGTGTGGTTCTCAATCTGGCCACACTTTTTCCGGAGTAAGTCTTTTCGATGGCTTTCACTTGATTTATGCTTAGTTTGGTTTGCCATTTCATAATGAATAGACTTACTCCCGACAACGTTTACAAGTCGGGGTGAGTGGGCCTAAAACGAGATGGCCACCTAATTTTTACAAGAAAATTTTGTTCAGCGATGAAGCTCACTTTTGTTTGAATGGGTACGTTTTTAACTAAAATTTTCTTATGTGGAGTAATGAAAATCCATAAGCCATTGTTGAGACGCTATTACATCCTCATAAATTTGCTGTTTGGTGTGCTCAATGGGTGGAGGGTCCATGTTTCTTCAAAAAAGAAGCAGTCCATAATGTTACAGTCAATAGGGAATGCTATAGAGCCATGATTAATGACTTTTTTGTGCCTGCATTGAAGGATGATAATGTGGACGACCTTTGGTTCCAACAAGACTACATGACTTGCAACCAACGAAACAATAAATTTATTGAAGGAAACTTATGGTGAGTGCATTATCTCGCATGGTGGGCCTGTGTCGTGGCCTCCAAGATCATGCGATTTAATACCGCTGGACTATTTTTGTGGGGTCATGTGAAGTCGCTTGTCTACGCAGATAAGCCCGACACGATTGACGCCTTGGAAGATAAAATTCGGCGCATTATTGCTGACATACGGCCCCAAATGCTGCAAGAAGTGGCCGAAAATTGGCCCCTCGACTGGAATTTATTAACCAACCGCGGCGGCCACTTGCCCGAAATCATTTTTAAAACATAATGGCAAACTCTTATCCTTATAATAAAGCTTAATTCTTGGCCAAACCATTAAATTTTGTTTTTTCTTGAAAACCACACGTCTGAAAAAAACACCCTTTTTAAATATATTGTTGATTGTGTTAAATTCTTAGACGATTTAGCCATGACCGTCCTCTGTGTGTAAAATGATTATAACATTTAAGCGAATTAAGCTCTTAAGGGCCCTGATGGTGGCTTAGGATCATAAACTCTTTGGAATGAGCCAAATCAGCCTAAGGAGAAAAAGTACACTTTTTGAGTATTTGTAATGGTTGGGATATATGAATAATATATGCGGCCTAGCACAACTAATGACCTTTTAAATTGTTTATTTTTTAATTTTCTTCATGCCTGCTTAGCAATTTATACCGATCGCCCTTGAGGTCATTCACTTCGTTTTAAAAAGCAACCACATCAATTCTAACGCTTTTAAGATTTTCTTAAATTGTCGGCCAGTGCATTTTATCTTTACACACATGGAATGCTCTTTATTGGTAAGCATCTTTTGTTATGGTATTTCTTTATATACAAACAATAGGTTATTGTAAAATTATTCGTTGAACTTTGAGGGCATATTTGTTGCATCCATTGTCGTAAGCGATTACATAAATCCGTATATAAACAACACACACGACACACTAATGGTTAATGGCTCGTTGCAGTCTATCACGTGCTAAATAAAAATATATGTGAATAAGAGTGTAAAAGACAAAAACCAAGCATAATGTAGTCATAATCATAATTGAATACAACATAATGCCAGTCTGGCCAAGTAAGAAGTTTGCGGTTGACGGTTTAATGGCTTTCAACCTGCCATTTAAACGTGCCTCCGACAATGGTTTATAAAAAGGTCCACTATTCTCGTGAAATAAGATGGCAAAAACAGTTGTTATTTAGAAAAAATTCGCCATATACTACAGTAAAACCGTCATAAATATGAAGAGCTCGAGTAGAAACGTTTAGAAATATTTATTTATGTACTCCTTACTTGGACGACACTCCAAGACAGACATGGGAAAACCACATTTCGTTGAAAGTACTCGTACATATGCACGCCTATTAAAGAAAGTGCCCGAATTGAAAACGCAAAAAGATATTGTTACGATGAGTGTGTCTGTCATATTTTGGAAATTGCTGTCAGAAAAAGAAGTTCAATGTTAAATATTTTATGTACTCGTACAAGCTTTTAAAGAAAACGAAATTATAAACAAAGTGTTGATTTTAACACAAACAGACTTTTTGTCCTCTTCGAAAAGTGTAAGTAAATAATCGACAACGTTTAGTTTCACTTTTTAACAATGAATGAGTTTATTTAGAAGCACTTTACACTTGAGATGCTTTTTTTATGTCGCTCATAAAGAGTTTTCAACTTTTTCGGTTGTTCATGACAATTATTGGAAACTTCACTTTGTGCACCTACCATTATTTCGGCAGCGAATTTGTTTTAGAGAAATTACAGAAATTTTTGAATGTTATTTTGTTTTTGTGAACTTTTTTTGCTTTCACGGCTTAAACTTCGCGTTATTGTTTCTTTTTCGTGTTCCGAGTAAATATCAATTAAGTTTTCTCCTTCACCAAGTGTTGTCGTTGCCGCGTAAAGTGTAACCTCCTCACGGTTTAAAGTTTCTCGTAAGACTGGTTCATAAGGCAGCTGCATGAAGCATGTTAAATCTGCAGAAGCCATTCATCCATCCAACCATCGTCTGTCGACATCTACATCCACCATAACAAGTCTCTCTTTAGCTCTCCTTCTATCTCTCTCTCGGTATAAGTCTTTCTTTCGTTGTAAAAAAGTGAGATTATTTGAGTATGTTTCTCTCTTAACGGCTTACTTGCTGCTTCTCTCACGGCGGACATTCACACGTTCGTCTCTTTCTCCGCTCATGTTATTGTGAAATACTTTCATTCTCCCAAATGTCACCCATATTCATATCAATCTGTTGGCACATGCACAGCGGCATGTTTTCCCACCGCCTCAGCCTGATATTGACATATTCTTTAAGTCATAAAAACACAACAAGTGTAGTTGTTTTAAATAAATTCCTATTAGCCAACAGCATACATAGATATGAGTAGGGTTCGGATTTATTATGTCGCTTTTTTATACTCTTCACCATAGGATCGAGAGTAGTATTTAAGTTTGTTATTACATTTGACGCGCAAAATAGAAAGGGACCTAAGGTTAAAACCCAGTTTTGTTCAGGAGCACCATTTTAAAGATTAGGTCCCTTTCTATTTGCGCTTAGAATCGTCGACTTCACTTTTATAAAACGCGCATATCTCTGGGAGGGAACACTTTTGGGGCATCGAATCGGTCTCATTCGATGATCAGATGTTGTCCACATCAAAAAAAGAAAAAAAAATGATTTTTTTACCCTTAGTTCCCTTTCTCTATGCGCTGTCACACATTTGAAACTTACATACATTTAAAATACTTATTTGCGACCATATAAAGTAACTGTTTTTTTGATAGTCGTAAAATTCTCAGATGATCTTGACATGTCCGTCCGTCCGTCCTAGATTCTTTTAACTTATCAAATAGACATATAGTGTACCAATAATGTCTTCGTACAGCCGCTAGTTGAAACTTTATTGATAAAATACAAATAAAGTGAGAACAACATTGAAGAAATAATAATGCAGATTCTTTAATTTGACCTTCCTTTTTAAAGTAACAAAAAAACAGAAGTCATTTTATCAATTAATGTAAAAGTTATTAAATAGAAACTAAAAAAAGTCATTAATTTAACTCCAAAAAAGTCTTTGTTCTTGTAAAAAAAAACTATCTTAAAGTCCAAAGGACAAATACAAATTTTATTTTTAATATTATATGGGTAAACTTATTTTAAATAACGGCATTAAGGTTGTCGGGCATTGATACTTCACAAGTTTGGTTGGGTAGCTTGACTTGACAGTTTTTAACCGAAGTTTCAAGCTAATATAATAAGTCCTGATCTCTATGCAAGCAAAATCCACATATCTAAGGTGATGTTTTTGGAATATGTAAAGAAGTGTACACCAAGTACATCCTAGGGTTATGGGCCGTTTGCTTTGGGTCATTTTATTGCTGAACATCGAAAATTGTCCGGCAACCACATTTTTCAGCACTTGGCTTCAAATTTCTTCCCAGAAAATCTTGTATGCACGGTGATCGATCATCCCTTTAATTTTCTCTAAATGTCTAACGCCACTTCCTGCCATACTAGCCCATACCAATATGTTACCACCAACATGCTGTACAGTTGTTACTACACGCAGAAAAAAAGTATGATTGTGGTGACAATATTCGAAGAGGATAATACTATTGTTGGGTATATGGTTGTGGTACAACAATATAATGATCCTCACAACAATAGTATGATTCAAATACAACCATACTATGATCCTCATAACAATAGTATGTTTCACATACAACCATAGTATGATCCTCACAACCATAGTATAATTCACACTCAACCATACTATAATCTCCACAACCATAGTATGATCCTCACAACCATAGTATGTTCCACATACAACCATAGTTTGATCCTCACAGCCATAGTATGATCACATACAATTTACTATGATCCCCAATATAATTTAATAGAATTTGTTTAAGTTGTCGACAATAGATTTGATCCCCAGTATTATTTATTAGAATTGGTTTAAGTTGTCAACAATAGATTTGAATTATGAAAATTATTCAGAAATACATTCAATTCAAAATAATAGGACTGATTTATTTCAAAGTAGAAAAAATATGTTTAAATAAACGTAAGCGTTTTTGTTAAAAATATTTTAGTTAAACAAAGACAAAGCAGCATGTTTAAAATATTTAATTTCGAAATAAAAAAAGTACTAATATTGCATTGGATCCGTACCAATAACTTTTGTTCTAAAAAGCATATTTTAATGAAGAAAAATTACAATCAGTTGATTGCCGTATTCATATCATTGTTAACATAAAACGCAAAACACAATACTTTTGTCGCACCAACCATATTTATATTGTTGCTATAACCATATTTTCATTTTTAAATTTGGCAATAATACTATTGTTACATTTCAACAATATTAATATTGCAGCAATTATACTATTGTCAAAACTAAATTCAGTTAACAATGCTTTGGTTGCGACGAACACACTTTTATTGCGGAGAACATATTATTATTGCCGTGACCATGTAGTAACCATGTTTTTTCTCTGCGTGTAGGAGTTTAGGATTAAAGGCTTCTTCCGGCCTTTTCTACAGTCTAATACTGCTTTCGAAACCAAAAATGTTGTTTTTCGAGATCTAACAATTCTCCAGAACTCGAGAGACGCATTTTCGTATACACGGGCGAACTTTAAATGCTTTATACGAATCGCTGAATTTACAAATGGGTTTTTTTGTGCCGTTCAAGATCGTAACTTAGCATCAATCACATCTTTTGGTTCTGTTTTGCGATGAACAACTTTTTGGTTCGATTCAAGCACTTCTGTGCTAATAATTTACGCTCTGATAAGTGGGTCCGTCTCGGTCATACGCTGGGTTTGCAGCCGATCTCCGTGATCTTCTTATAAAATCTCAAACCGTTCCGATTTTGTATTATTTTTAACACAACCTCCATATTTAAAGCGTTCGATCACTGTATGGATATTAAAAAAGGTTATGGGACAGCAGTTGAGCTATTTCAGCGTAGGACTTTTTATTTTAAACATAGAAATTTAAGAGGAGCTTTCGCTAGTCTACCGATAAACATTTTTGCTTAACAAATACCAGACTCTTGCGCTGAGTCAACAACAAAAATCAGTAAAATAGCGAAAAACATAAACGTAAGCTGAAGTGTACAAAGACTTTAAAGGAAGCAAATATGCGAATGTGTGTAGCGTCAAGTTTATAACTTCCAACTTTATTTTCATAATATGTTAGTTCTAGTCGCTATGATTGAAAAAATGTTCATTTACTTTAATTAAAACATTTGAAATAGTTTCCCTACATTACACTGTTATTCTAAAATAAAGTTTTTATTTGCTGATGTACGAAGACACTATTGATACAATGTACATATGCCTTATAGTTAGTTAAAGACCGTTTGGTACTGATGGTGCAGGATCGATTTCTATCGGCCAAAATTCTATAACTTTTGATCTTGTAAATATTTTTTAGTTCTGTAAAAAGGAAAATTGTAGCCAAGAATTTGAGCAATTAACATTTAAAATCTGGCGCTCTGGCTTTTTGGCGTGAAGAGCATAACAGGACAATTAAGTACTAAAAAAAATAAAATTTTTTACGGCACCGAAAAACATTAAACGTTTGAACTAAATTTAAAACCCATGGGTCAAGGGTGCACCGGTTGAATATTTTTACTAAATTTCGAATCTGGATCTACGGACCTCCTTTAACAATGGACTTAAAAAGTGACATTTTCTCACGAAACTAAATTAATTTTATGATTTAGCTGTAGTGGCCCATGGACCAATAATTTGTGCGTCTTCGAAAATAAGGTCTTATTTTTTATAAAAGATATTCAATAAGACGCAAAAATTTTAGCATTTTTTTTTGTAAAAGACGAAGAGAACTCGAAATATTCGAAAATGTCCTGCTGTTATTTGTAAAGATGATTAAGTAATTCTTTAGCTTTAGCTGTTAAAACAAACAAGTGGAAAGTTAAGTTCGGGAGGGCCAAGGATTTCGGTCCAATATGAAAATTTTGAAAAAATGTGTTTTTTTTTTGTTTATACTAACAGATTAATGTCTATTTTACGTGGTTATCGCCATTATGGCCTGAACCACGGTGCCCCATAGCACAGGGGTAAGCTCTTGCTGGGGGGTTAAGATCTATCTAACACCTCTGCTACTCTTTGGGTAGTAGCACCCGGTTGATACGCAACCCCACGCCAAGCTTTCACTTTACCTGCGGCTTAAACCAAAGGCACCGCGAAACCCTCCGAAGGGTCGTTTCCAGTTTGGTCAGGCTAGAACAACAGTTTTAGGGGCTCCTGACCTCTCGCGGCACCAGACATGAGTCTCTGGTCTGACCCCGTAGCACACTTTTACTTTCAGTTTGAACGCCGCACACTCTGACGGTGGCTTCACTGTCTACACAAAGAATTCGCGCCATGCTACCATCAAACATAGAGGATGAATAAGATTATTCGAGATGTATGATAATCTTGCAGGGGAGCTCTGGGATCACCTAAGGGAAATCAAGTGAAACCACTCATCTCCTGCGGGTGTTCATACTAACAATATATAGTATGTATAGTAACTAATATCGCTATATTGGTATTAGTTCACGAGATATGGCTTTGCAAGGCGTCGCCACGCCCCTTTGCCAATGACTACAATAATTTGCTATTCTTTTGCTCTGATAAAATTTAATAACAATCTGTCTTTCACGCTTCCTCTCAAATGACCATAAATAGGATTTAAAAAGAGGATGTGGCACCACGAACTTTTCTACCAGGATGTCTTACGATACATGCCAGTATAAAGTGTTCCAAATATCGTTGTTCTTGAGATATGGTCTTTCTAAATTCGGGTTGTGTAGACGGTGCCACTTCTCTGGTCCAATCATTCCAAAATTTACCTTACAAATATTATTTTAAATGTGGGTGGCACGGCCCACATTTTCTCCTGGATGTCTTTCGATCTATAGAAATATCATATGTTCTAAATATCATCGTCAAATCTCTAATAGTTCATGAGATATTGTCTTTTAAGTTAAGGGTTTTGTCGGTTGTGTCACCGCTTTGTCCAATTTTAATCCAAAAGAGTCTTTGATAATTTCCTTGTTGTTGATTTCATTCTGTTAGAATTGTACAACGGTCGGTCAATTACTTTGGCCATAAATACGATATTTTAAAGGGGGCGTATCACCGACCCCATTAAAAATTGATTTCTGTCTATTAACATTTTGTAACGATCTGTCTAGAACTTTGGCCAGAAATAGGGTGTGGCACCACCCATTTTTTTCCTGAATATGTTTTAATCCATGTCAGCAGTATGTGTAAGTAAGAAATATCATCGTTCATAAGATATGGTCATTCTAAGTTCAGGGTTGTGTAGGCGTGTCAACGCCCCCTTGTCCAATCACATCGTAATGTAGCTTACAAATATCACATGGGCCAATGTAACTTAATGTGAAAATAACGATCGAAGTTAATAATGGTGATATACAAGCTAAAAACACTATATTTATAGTAATTTTCCAGAGGTCGACTCAGTTTTTTTGTGGGGAATATTTTTACCTCTTGGCCCCATTTCAATATCAACCGTTTCATTCCATCAATACAAGTAACTGTCATATTTTAAACACTGAGCTTTAAAAATGTGCAGACGGACATGGCTAGATCTTGAATATTTACGGAGGTTTATAATATACACTAAACTTATATACTTTATTGCGTCTCCGACCAGTATTGAGAGGTGTTGCAAATGGCATGACCAAGTGAACATACTCTATATCCTGTGATGGAGGGTGTAAAAATGTGTACTTTTATCAGAGGAACTTTTAGTCCCATTAAGGGACATTTGTTTCTTTTGACGATTTACACATTTTCACCCACCATTTACAATAAAAAACACTTCATGACTGCAAGACGCTATACAAAAGTTAAAAGTTGTAGTTTAGTAGACGCACGGGCGGACACAACTTAATCGTCTTTAAATCTAACAACGGTCATTAATATAAACATTTTATGGTGTCTTTTGAGAGAAGTTTCCACTTGCTCCTTAATGGGATGTGTTCGAAATGACAAATATGGTCTACACAACATCCTTTAGGGGTATTTTTTATACCGGCAACTTTTCGAGTAAATGTTTCTCTATGAAAAGCAATGTTATTACCTTCTTCCATAGATAGATATGCACTTACATACAAATCCAAACCCTACCCGTAGGCATGTCAATGTGACGTCACATTGCGAGCAGAGGAAAGCAAAACATTTTATATGTATAAGTAAACATTATCGTTCATTTGTTTATATTTCACATACCAACTAACCGCTTTGGTTTAGAGTGACAACGGTTATTTCATTTAACGCGCGTTTTGTAATATGGTTAAAACGTACTCGTAGCTATTCGTCACATGAGAGAAAACTTGATTTTTAGGGTCTCATGCCCATGTTCCAGTTTCCTCCTCAGCCGGTGGTTATGCATTTGAACGACCCCGTTTTTGCCCTATAGTTCAGCATTGTTTACATTCATTCTTGAAAAGACACATCAACAGAAGAGAACAGATAAACTCAAGAACAATATAAATGTTTATAAGCTTTTTGAGTATTTAATTTACATAATAACCTAAAGAAATGATTTAACGGTTTCGGATTATTAAAAAATATGAATTCTAAAGAATTTCTTCTATGTGTTCCAATGGAATGACAATTTCTTAATAACTTTTCTAGACGTTTGTAACTACAAATGTGAAGAATGTAAATGTCATTTTTGTTTGTATGTCAAATTTTTGATTTTGAATCGTTTTGTTTTGAAATTCCCTAAAAAGCACTGGGTGGGAACAACCGTTTCCTTTTCACTGAGTGGTCTGCTTAAAGTGTATGTGCCTTAAATCTTTTGTTTTGAATTTGCAAATTTCTTTGTGTTGTCGTTGGAAATGATCTTATTAGGCTTCTGGTGTGCTTTATTTGCTCCATTTATTTAACAAAGACAATGTAGAAATTTCCTTTCGTTTTTAATATCGCTCAAAGTTTTTTTTACTAGATAATGCAGACATGTTACAACAGGTCAAAATATGCAGAAATGTTTACAATAGGAATGTACATACGTTTGTTATCAATAGAAATAAAAATATCTTTTTTCTTCCAACAGTGATAATAGTAAGGTCAGTTTATTGGGTTAGAATGGAAAAGTATTTAAATTGTGCTCGTAGGTCTAAAAAACCTCACGCATCAAAAACTGACACAAAATAGATTTTTTGCCACAGTCGATTTTTGTTTCCCACTGTATGTTTGCTTCCTAACCAAAAATTATATCTGTAGAATTGAATATTTTTGGTTGACTTCAACATTCTGCTGAAAGAACTCTAAATGTCGGCTTCAAGACTTATTCAGTGAGTTTTTTGCAGAAAACCATTCATCTCATTGCACGGCGCTTAGTATCTTTATACGTTCCATAGGATTCTTAGCACTAAGTTTCTTCGCCGGTTGTTGTAAAAAAAGAGCTGTCATTTTTGAAGTTACCCTTACTAAGATCCCCGGTCGTAGGGACTTCTATGACATTTTCTGGATTTGTTTCAAGAAGAATCTTCTTAAAGTAGTCGGAAAGTATTAATGGCTATCTTCAACGAGTAGACCGGTAACCATCTGCAATTTAAATACTTTTTTATAACTGCTGCCTTAGAAAAATATGAGGATTCTATAGAACCCTTTATCTTCCTTAGTAGGGACATAAATACTGTTACAACATTGAACATACCTATTTTAATAGTAGAACTGAACATACCCCGTTAATGTCATATGGGTTTTGAAAGCTAACCTCAATAGCGTTAGTCTGTAACGGGATTTTAAAATTGTTTCAACTTTCAACACCGCATGTCATCAAAGCCGTTAAATCAAGAATTTACAGAAATCCGCTCCGAAAACAGAAAATCATAGCCCGTAAGATGAATATCACGCAAAAGTCCATGAGTCGAATCTTTAAAAAAGACTTGGGGCTTTCTAACGACGTACCGGACATTAATTGACTACAGCTTTAACAAAAATAGGGTTGAAAACTGCAAACGTCTTTTCGTGAAGTACGCTGATAACTTGCACAGAAAAATTTTGTTCATCGATGAAAAAAATTTTACCGTTCAGGAAAAATTTAACAAGCAAAATGATTGAGTGTATGAGCGGTCATCTAAGGAAGCATCTGAACTGATCCCAATTACGTTGGGGTCACTGACCTGCATTTCTGCGAACAAGGAGTCAAAACAACGGCCAAAGTTTACCAAGAAACCGTTTTGGAAGCTGTTGTAAAGCCTCTTAACAATTCCCTCTTCCAAAACCAGCCATGCAGGATTCTGCGCCGGCCTAAAAGGCTAAAACGTCCCAGGCCTGGCTTCGAAACAATTTGCCAGCGTTCATTTCCTCTGAAGAATGGCTCTCAGGCAGTCCAGATTTTAGCCCATTGGATTACAAATTGTGGTCAACATTGGATCTCTTAGGGATTGCTTTAGTTCGAGCTGTGGCCAGTTTTGCAATGGACGAGGTTTGTGCAGCTATTGACGATTGGCCAGTGCGACTTAAGGCGTGTGTAAAGGCAAAAGTCGGACATTTCAAATAAGTAGATTCTAATTGGATACAATATACATCAATAAATATATTAAAAAAAGATTTGGTCCAAAAACATTCAGTACTTTTTATTTTACAGCTAAAACGTGTGTAACAGTATGTATGTCCCTACTAAGTAGACTCTTCTTAAAGTAGTCGGAAAAGTATTAATGGTACACATTAATACTTTTCAACGGATTAAAATTTGCAATTTTAAGACCTTTTCATAACTGCTGCCATAAATAACGGCTGCCTTTCAAGTAGACTCTTCTAAAAGTAGTCAGAAAGGTATTAATGGCACACTCTATCTTTAACGTGTTAAAATATGGTAGACCGGTAAACATCTGAAATTTACAGACCTTTTTCATACCTGCTCCCTTAAAGACATACAAGGATAGACGAATAGAACCCTTTTATAACTTTAGAACCCTTTATAAAAAAGATGATAAAAAGGGTAGTGATAGTGAAGCGGTCAAATTGGGAGGTGCCTTTTCAATGGGACCTATAGGTAAATATTCATCAGGGTTGATTTCAGATCTTTCCTATAGCCTTAGGTGCAAGTTCGTATGTATACTCGTAGTATAGCTTAAATAATTTTATGAATACATATTTTTAGTTTTTTTAATTGCCTTATAATTTAATGTACTATTATAGTTTTGACTATTATTTTGTTGAAATTAGATTTAACTAATAAAATACATCAAATTAAAGATATGGATATGTACCACATTTGCCATGAACCTAGTTTTTATGTAAAATTATATAATTTTATTTTTAGTTGGCCAAAATATAAAAAAATTTTCTCCCAAAGAAGATGGAAACAAACCAATGAAGCATTGAAAATATGAAATAACTTCACAAAAAAATCATAAAAAAATTTAAAAAAAAAATTTTTATTTTCAATTAGCCAATACCGTAATGTAGTAACGATTCATATTTAAAAGATATCTGTGTATTAATGTAGATGTTATGGTTCTTTTTGTAAATGTGCAGGGTGGATCGCGGTAATTTGCTTATTTGGGAACGAAATAATAAAATTATGAACCTTAGAAAAATTTATTTTTTTTTATAATTATTTTTTTTATTGAACAGTAAGGGATTTTTTAAATTACATGATTTTAAATAGTGTATCCGGCAAATGTCGGCCTTTGCTATCCACCCACTGCTGCGTACGTTTTCTGAAGTTTTCATGAACTCTAACAAGCATGTAGAATGGTATTCTGCCAATTTCAGCCTTAATATTGTTAATTAGGTCTTCCAAGGTATTGGGACGGTTGATGTACACCTTCGACTTCAGGTAACCTCAAAAGAAAAAAAATCGCATGAGGCTAAGTCTCTGTGACCGTGCCGGCCAGTTCGCATCACCCCTCAAAGCGATAAGCCTTCCAGGAAACATTTGCCTCCAATAATTCATGGTAACCCTCGCTGTGTATGCAGTAGTACCATCCTGTTGGAACCATGTTGTTGGTTTCTGACGTTTGGTGCGGTTTAAGGCACCCTGAAATTCTGTGGTATTTTGTATGAAGCAATGTCTATCATAACTGGGAAAATATTCGTTTAGTGTGAATATTTTAGTGTGGTCCAAACTTCGATTAACACCTTAAACATGAACTTTGTTTACTCTGATCGGTGTTGTAGACCAAAAACTGCACAATATTTTACACATACCTCCAAAGAGACTAGCGCCTGCATTTTTATGACCATTCTGAATATCTTTAAGGGAAAATAATCAAACAACAAGAGGTTTTATGGGCAGTTTCAGACTTGTGGCAAATTCTAGCTCTCGTGCGTCAGAAATTATCAAATCAGAGAAAAAAGCAAAGAATTGCAATAAAATAATATATATAACATACTAATACGAGGGTTGCTATTTAAATTTCGTGTTCGGCAATAAAAACATAATTTTTTTATTTTTCAAAATATTCTCTTTTAAGATCAATACACTTTTGCATGCAAACAAACCCAATTTTCGAAGCACTTTTTCCACTCCGATTAGGACACCACCCAAACATGATTTTTGAACGCTTCAACAGCTGCTTCGAGCAATGAAGTTGACCACACGTGTTTTTCTTGATGCTAGGGAATAAGAAGAAGTCTTTGGGTGCCAAATCAGGGCTGTACGGTGGATGGCTCTTCAATTCGACATCTTGAGTGGTCAAATAGTTCATCGTTTCAGCTGATGTGTGAGAGCTCGCATTGTCGTGATGCAAAATGATTAGTATTCTCTAATTATCTTTTCTCATTTCTTCGAACACTGTTGACAAAGAGATGGCTGTATACCACTTAGAATTGACCGTCCTATGTTCCACTAAAGGCACTGTGGCAACATGGCCGGTTATACTGAAAAAAAACGGAATCATATGCTTCGATGTACATCTTCCACGAACAACTTTTGTTGGATTTGGCTCGTCTTGAAAGACCCATACGGTCGATTGCGGTTTTTTTGCGGGTTCATATGCATAGATCCATGATTCGTCACCTGTGACAATGTTATACACTGCCTTTTGAGCTACCGCAGTTATAATTTTTTGACATCTCTTTGCACCAATCCATACAAGCCTTTTTTGAGCATTCGTCAAATTATGTGGGATCCAATGAAAACAAATTTTTTCACGGCCAAATAAACATGCAATATCTTATTGATGCTTGTCATACTAATGCCCAAGGATGACTCAATCTCACGGTATGTCACATGTCGGTCTTGCTTAATCAGTTCACGCACAGCATCGATGGTTTCTGGCAAAGTGACCGAAGTTGGACGTCCTTCACGAAATTCATCCTGGAGCAAACGGCGCCCGAGACTGAACTCTTGCTACCAGCGATTAACAGTGGTTTTGGATGGTGCTTGATTGCCAAAAGTCGAAACAAGTTGATTTAAACTCTCATGTCTCGATAACCCACGGCGAAAATCGTAAATATTATCGCACGAAAATGTACACGGGATAATTCAATTTTTTGACTGAGATGAATTTTTCAACACACTGTAAACAAAACAATTCGCCCTCAAATGACAAAACGTTCTGAGTGAAGTTATGCTAAAAAATGTCAAAGTTTCCAATGGAAGTTCCAGTTTACATCTGGGAACACTAGTATTGTCAGGAACTGAAATATAAATAGCAACCTCGTATAAATAATTGCTATACTTTTGCGTTAGAAATATGTTTGTATGATCTATCTGTTATAGTTGATTTAAAAAATGATTTATCCCATGTCGAGCTGATAATACCTCTTGTTGTTTGAAGAATGCCAATTAAAACTTATTTTTCCAAATTTGAATACACTTAAAAAAGATGTTTATTTAATTGTTTTTGTTGTATAGAAAATGAATATCTGTCGCAAAACAAATACAGCTTATTAAAAATATTGTATAAAAAAACTAGTTAGTAAAAAGTAAGGTAATAATTTGTAAGTCTGTTACATCTTTAGCACTGCTTTCTACTTTTTGCCCGAATACTGATAATACTGATTATTCCATAAATTCGGCACCGACTGGCTGTCGTATGTTTGCAATGTTGGCCTAAACGAGTCCATGAAATTGTTGAGTTTGCCACCATTAAAAGGATAACCGGCATATTGATCTATGACATATGGCCAAATGCGGATTTTATTATAATCCTGATTGTAGTTATTTCCATATAGATAAGGTGTCGAATAGGTTGAAGGTCCTAAATCCGAAAAAGTCGGCTTTAAATTGTATGCTGGCGGTGTTACGTATGTGTTGGTATATCCCGGCAAAGGTTGAGCCTCAAGTGGCTGAAATGAGAATAAGTTAAGTAAATGAATACACAGATTTACTCGTATAAGGTACTTTTTCTAAAAAGGTCTTAGAAGGATAGAACAACTGGATTAAGCATTTAAAATTTTAGTTCCGGAATTTTGTAAACCAAGCCGCCGGACAGCACCATATCTTTTAACTCTTGTCTCGAAAATATATTTTTTTACAAATGAGAGAAAGAATATTTTAGTGTAAATAAGAACAAGAAAAACGACTACAGTCAAGCTGGGGCGACTATATGAGACCCTACACCACAGTGGTATATACAAATATATGAATTTTTCTCAAAAAACCCAAAAATGTAACAAGCAAATTTGGCGTATAGTTTTATTTATAACATTTAAAACGTAAATAAATTATTATTCTCTAAAGTTTCGACAAATACTTGAAAGGACAACGTATCGTTATCATTATTATTTTTGGGAAAAACATGCTGCGAATGTTGTGAGCGGCAGTTTAAAAAATACCATTTGAAATTTAAAAACATCAATTGAATCTCAGCTGACATCAACTTAAACATTTGAAGTGCAAAATGTTCATTTGAAATTCAGAAAATGTCAGTAGTTGAACGATCTCTCGGAAATCCAAAATGTTGGTCGGATAAGGCGCCTTTCTCCTATACTATGGGTAGCCATCGTGCAAGACTCATACAGAATTCAGCAGAGGTCTGATTTAAAACGAGAACGACAAGAAGGCATCTTATTAATGGGCACTATGTAAACAAAGGATATGTGAGGTCCAATGATGCAAGGGTTGGTTAAAGGCCTCACATTTGGAGCTATGCTTAGTTTAAGCAAGATTGGATTTATAAACATAATCTTGAAGAACAGCATCGGATATTTATATAGTAATTTTCACAGGGACTATTTACAGATTTTCAATATCACACTAAGTATATATTACCAATATCAGGAACAAACTCTGTCTTCAGAGCTGCATAACCTCAAACAGGAAGATCCTTCGCATTAGCGATATAAGAAAACATGAACCCACATAATAAAATTTCACAATGGTTTGTTTTTAATAGCTCGTAGCGTAACATGAGAAATTCCAGTTCCTTGTTCGTCGCTTATAATGTTAAGTGCAAAATTTAATATATTGCTTCTAGACCTTTAGGGTATGAAATCAAGATGAACCTATGTACCATATCAAAACCTGAACCTGTGGACCAAATATATTAAAGTTCAAACTTGACTTAAACCTGTTCATATTGGCGACCTGCACTTTAATTTGAACGATAAATTGACGGACGCACGTACTAAGTAAGGACATAAATATTGTTACAACATTGAACACACCCATTTCAATAGTACAACTGAACATACCCCGTTAATGTCATATGGGTTTTGAAAACTAACCTCAAAAGCGTTAGTCTGTAACGGGATTTTAAAATTGTTTCAACTTTCATCATGGAGTGGTCAGATCGCTGTAATAGCGCTTTTCAAGTGTGAAATGAAAAAAAGCGATATTTTCAAAACTCTTCGGCCACTAGGGATTAGCCGCATGTTCGTCTACCGATGCATAAAACTGTTTGAGGAGACTGGAGATGTAAAAAACCGCCACCGGTCGGGCCGCCCACGATCTGTTCGAGCACCACATGTCATCAAAGCCGTTAAACCCAGAATTCACAGAAATCCGCTCCGAAAACAGAAAATCATGGCCCGTGAGATGAATATCACGCAAAAGCCCATAAGTCGAATCATTAAAAAAGACTTGGGACTTGGGGCTTTCAAACGACGTACCGGACATTTATTGACTGCAGCTTTAAAAAAAATAGGATTGAAAAATGCAAACGTCTTTTGGTGAAGCACGCTTATAACTTGCACAGAAAAATATTGGTTCGCCGATGGAAAAATGATTACCGTTCAGGAAAAATTTAACAGAAAATGATAGCGTGTATGCACGGTCATCTAAGGAAGCATCTGAACTGATCCCAAGGGTGGAAAAGGGTCATCTCCCAGCTTCAGTCATGGTTTGGTGGGGTGTCTTACGATGGGGTCACTGACCTGGATTTCTGCAACAAGGAGTCAAAACATCGGGCAAAGTTTACCAAGAAATCGTTTTGGAAGCTGATGTGAAGCTTCTTAACAATTCCCTGTTCAAAAACCAGCCTTGGACTTTCCAGCAGGATTCTGCGGCGGCCCATAAGGCTAATTCGTCCCAGGCCTGGCTTCGAAACAATTTGCCAGCGTTCATTTCCTCTAAAGAATGGCCCTCAGGCAGTCCAGATTTGAACCCATTGGATTACAAATTGTGGACGGTTTTAGAGGACAAGGTTTGTCACAAAAGATACCCCAACATTGGATCTCTTAAGACTGCTTAGGTTCGAGCTGTGGCCAATTTTCCAATGGACGAGGTTTGTGCAGCTATTGACGAATGGGCAGTGCGACTTAAGGCGTGTGTAAAGGCAAAAGGCGGATATTTCGAATAAGTAGATTCTTTTTGGATACAATCTGCATGAATAAATATATTACAAAATATTTAGTCCAAAAACATTCAGTACTTTTTATTTTACAGCATAAAACGTGTGTAACAGTATTTATCTCCCTACTTAGTAGCTTAATGGAATCAGATAGTGGACGTGTTATATTGGCAACTCGCTTAGGAGGTCGCTATCGCGATAACTTCAAGCTGTTGTTAGAGAATAGAGAAATAATTTGCGTTGAACCCTTTTTTTTAAATAATTAACATTTTTGAGAAGAATGTTATTTAAAAATATCCTTTAGGGAGTTTAAGCGAACACTGTTATTGCTCGCTTATAATATTTCTTGAAGAACTTTTTTCTACAAACTACAAATTTTCAAATAAAACGGTTTATGATGCATTAAGCCAATCCATTCTTTTGTACAAAGAAACTTCAAAAATATTCTCTTAAAGTTTTGAAGTTATCGCCTTAGCGAACACTTAATTACTCGTTTAATACTCGTAAGCGAATGCCAATAGAACACGCCTTGTGATTCTGAGTAAACAAGGAGTCTATATCGTTTTATTTGTTAAAAACATCCCACTTCTTCTTGAAATTTAAACTGAAAACTCGACGTTTTCGGACACACCCAATAGATTATGTTACTTAGCATTTACCAGTATAAGAGATGCGATGATTGCCAAATAAATAACTGAATACATTTTCACTTTAGTTACTGCTGCGTTTGTATTTTGTTTTGACTGTTTTAAATAAGACTGTGAACAATTTTCCAATACGCACAAGTATTTATACACAATCGTTGTTTTGATGTGCATTTCCATGTCTGCCATTGAACTTGACCAGTTGGAAACAACACCATGATTCACTGTCGAATGTATGGTCCGGAAAAAAGGCCAAAAAATATCCAATTATTTTTGACAAATTTGACTATATATGTATGTTTATGATACAGTAGACAAAGGGTTAGGCCAGACTAGATGTATTTTTTGTGGGAAGTTAGAATTGTTTACAATGTCTACTTTTTGCTGTAAAGTAGTTATTTTCAGTAAAGTAGTTTTTGTATTCGTTTTTTCATCTTACTCTGACTGGGACTATAATAATTATGCGTAGATCTTTTCAAGACCTTTTTGTTGTTTATTTTTCAGAATCAACGTAAGAAATTGGTGAAATGGTGAATGGCTTGTGTGCCTGGCAGATTGTACAGCTGTTTCTAAACCCGCCAAGATATTACTTCAGCAGTCTTTGGCAACGATTACTTCGCCAACAAATCAAATGACTTATACGGGAGACTCATTTGTATTACTGAGAATTACCCTTTGCGTATAGTCTTCGAATTGTGCGCAGAACAATCTTCAATGAGCGATATCATTTCCATCAATTTCGTTTCACATGGATTTTCGTTGAAAACCACAAATGCGCGTTTTATGAAAGTGATGGTACACCAAAGATACACGTATTTAAATCTTTAAAATGGCTCTCCTAAACAAAACTGGTTTTTACCCTTAGGTCCCTTTCTTTTTTGCGCGTCACATATTCACAATCGCTTGTTTTAACTTAAAAGACATTTGGACCACTGATCTAAGATCCAGATCCCTTATCCTTTTTCATCAGCGAATTATGTTTATACTCTTCGTCATAGGATTTAATGAATTACGAGGGCTGCTATATATATTTCTGGCATTATCATGAAAATGCGAATATTTATCATCTAAAATGGTTTAATTGTTTTTTAAAGTATTCCTCAGCATGATTTATACACTTTTGCATTCGCTCAAACCAATTGTCGATGCACTTTTTCCACTCCGATTGAGACACCTCCAAAACATGGGTTTTGAACGCTTCATCAGCATCTTCTGGCGACGAAAATCGTTGGCCACATGACCATTTTGCCGAAGAAACAGGTGACCATTTGCTTCGAAGTGCTTCTTCCACGAACAACTTTTGTAGGATTTGGTTCGTCTTCGAAGACCCATACGGTCGATTGCTGTTTTTTTTCGGGCTCCTACGCATAGATCCATGATTCGTCACCTGTGACGATCTTATAAACGTCTTCTGAAGTACTGTGATCGTATTTTTTTCAAAATTTCTTTGCACCAATCGACACGAGCCTTTTTTTGAGCGATTGTCAAATTGTGCGGGATCCAACGAGAACAAGCCTTTTTTACGGCCAGGTGTTCATGCAATATCGAATGTATGCTGGTGGATGAAATGCCCAAGGATGCCTCTATCTCACGGTATGTCACATGACAATCTTTCATTATCAGTTCACGCACAATTGAATTCATTTAACCAGTTTGTCACAGTGCTATAGGATTGTGCTTCATCGCCATACAAAGATTTAAGTTCATCGATGCACTCCTGAACATATAACAAAAATCCATTTTTTCTCCAACCATTTAGATCTGCTATTTAAGCTTTACTCATATCTTGCTTCATCGCCATACAAAGATTTAAGTTCATCGATGCACTCTTGTCGTGAAAATCCACGTGGAAAATTGTGAATAATGATCGCACGAAAATGTTCACGAGTTAATTCCATTTTTTTGCCAAATCGATTTTTTCAAGTCACTGTAAACAACACAAATGATGATCGTACGTCAAAACGTTCTGAGTACGTTTATGCTAAAAATGTCAAATTTTCCAATGGAAATGTCAGATGGCGCCAGGCAACACTTAGCGTTGCGTACCTCGTAGCAAATAGCAACCCTCGTAGCAAATAAGCTATGTAGTTGAAATTGACTACAACTAACTTGACTGACCCCTTCAAATTTGTGAAAACCCCCTATTCTCAAAATTTAAATTATGATGATTTGACACCAGTCACCGAGTTCACAAAATAAAAACTTTCCACTACAGTTAAATTTATATAAAAAAAATAAATGAATTGTTCAACTTCGTACAAGTAAAAACAAAATCGTCATTTTGTCAACGATTTCGGTTGATCCATTAATTTAAAATTGACCAATTCAAAGCATTTAATTGTTGTCAAATAAATATGATTAGATAAATGAAAAACATTATGCATTTAAACAGATATATTTTCGCTTTAGCATACATATTTTATCAGTTTTTATTTGGTGCATCCTTTAGTAAATTGCATTATACGATACAGTATTTTCGTAGATGATAATTTTATATAAGTTCAATCTGAGGCATAATTGGCTGCCATTCAGATAATACCACGCAAAATATGAGTGTGTTTTAAATTTATCGCCGGATATTGCCCGAAATTAATTGGGGACAAAAGCAAGGGTTTGTTTTTTAAATGTTTCTTTTTGCCATAATCGTTTATTCATAATCGTTCATTCGACCGACTTATTTAAAATAATAAAAGTTCGACTTCTTGAATGCTCCATATCTGATACAGCACACTGGGGATTTCGCGGAAAAAAGTCAAATTGCCAACATCTGACTGCTAGTTTTTTACAGTCGTTTCAAACTCAGTACTTGTATGTTTTACCGAACTGACTTAATATAAACCTAAGAATTTCAAGACGAATTTACTAATTTTACTAAGTAAGCTAACGTTTTCTTTTAATTTTTTATTTAAAGTAGGATATTTCAATATACTAAAATTGAAAAAATAAACTATGCATAGACTTAAGTTTTTTATATTTTGTTCATTTTCATGAACATACGAGGGCGACCGCAAAACTAACTGACCTGGCATATTTTCTGTTTTACTAGCAACGTTTTTTTTTTTGCTTTTTAAAAGCAATCATTTATAAGCCATCTGTCAAAATTTCCGAAATATTTAATGGTAATTTTCTTTGTTACAGGTGATTGAAGTAAACAAGTTTTATAATTTTTGAAAAATGGAAAATAAAGAGTTTCGTGCGGTAATTAAACACTTTTATATGAAAGGTTATACGCCACAATTAATCAAAGATGAATTGGATTCTGTTCATGGTGATAATGCACCATCATACTCCACCGTGAAATCCTGGGTTCAACAATTAAAAATGGGTCGTTCAAGTACGGAAGATGAACAACGCTCTGGAAGACCGAAAACTGCTACTACTATTGAAAACATTAAAAAATATTTAATGAAGTGACTAAAGATAGACGAATAAAGCTCAGAGAACTTGCTTATATTGTTAAAATAAACAAGTTTGGAGTATTTATATGATGAACTCCACATGAAAAAGCTATCCGCAAGATGGGCGCCCGTTTGTTGACTTTGCCCCAAAAAATCGTCCGTTGGACCAATTCCGAGGAGCTTTTAGCGACTTATCAGCGTAATCCAATAGAGTTCTTGCGCCGAATCATAACTGTTGATGAAACATGGATCCATCACTACATCCCAGAATGCAAAGAACAGTCAAAACAATGGATAGACGATGGTAAAAGTGGTCCCAAGAAGGCGAAAACTGTTAAGTCAGCAGGAAAAGTAATGGCCACAGTATTTTTTGATGAAAGGGGTATAATATTTATTGATTATCTTGAGAAAGGAAAAACTATAAAAAGTGAATATTATTGTGCATTATTGGATCGGTTGAGTGAAGAAATCAAGATAAAACGACCGCATTTAGAAAAAAAAAGTTCTTTTTCATCAAGATAATGCTCCTTCACACACTACATTTTTAACTCAACAAAAACTGGCCGAATTACGATTTGAAATTGCTCCGCATCCACCATATAGTCCAGATTTAGCTCCTTCTGATTATTTCTTGTTTCCAAATTTAAAAAAATTTCTCGGTGGCACAAAATGTTCGTCCAATAGCGAGGTTATTGCTGAAACTGATGCATATTTTAAAGGTCTTGAAAAATCTTATTTTTCGGATAGAGTTAAAAAACTTGAAAAACGTTTGATGAAGTGTATTGAGTTGGAAGGAGATTATGTTGAAAAATAAATAATAATAATTCCAAAAAAACGGTTCTTTTTATGTTCTTTTGCGGTCGCCCTCGTATTACAAAAAACCCTTTGGTTCTGCTATTTTAGGTTTACTTGCCGACAGTTGGAAATCACTACAAATACATTGTCTCATATCTGTTTTTAGATTTTTTTAACAAAAGCCACGTTCTTCTCAGGTAACTAGCTTAGTTACCTATTAAGTTAGCAATATGGTATTCTGGCAACATTCAACAACATTTTAAATCAGATTTCAGCATAAGCACCACAAAAGTTAGTTTACACACAAAAAAACGACAAGACAAATTGTGGAAAACGAATTTTGTTATATCGTTATTTTCTTGATCTGTTAACATTTCATTGACAAATCATGTCCTCTAAAACATGTTGGTAGGCATTTATGTTTGGCCGGGAACAAATTCGACCTTTCTGGCTTTGTAGCAAGCCAACAGCATCAGCGTCTCGTCACCAACAAATTTCGTTTGGCCACTCTTAAAATAATATAGCCACCTCGAAATTTCTCTAAATCTTAACAATAAACATTTTCACTTACCGATTTTCTATCATTGTAATTTATAGAAATGATATTATCCCGCTTTTTCTTTTTCTTTCATTCTATTCATTTTTTTAATGTATCAATAACAAAAAACATATGTTTTTTATTTTTTATACAAGCCGGGTGTGTCATAATATTTTTCTTGTTAAAAAACTAAGTCAGGTAACTCTAACACGTTTCGTTACCGAGTAGCAGCCAAATCGCTTGCTTACCGAGTATCTTTCATACAAATGCTTGTTTAGTAACCTGAAAAGAACATGGCTAATGTTTGTATTTATGTGTAGTTGATCTTATTTAAATTATTTATATTTTTCTGAATTGTCTGGCTCGAGATCATGCATAAAATAAAAAGATGGTTTTTAACATATTTTGTAAATTATATTTATTTTCCAATATTTCGATCGCCTTCGACGACCATCCTCAGAGAATAAAAACTAGAATACAAAACAATGTTTAAACAGAACTATATACAATTTTTTTTTATAATAACTACATTTAGCTAACAAAAAAGTGAACCGGTACGCTTAAAGATTATTTGCCACTGAAATCTAATTTTTACGTGCATGTTTGGTCAATTTTTTATCAATTTCAAGTGCAGCCTCTCAATTTGTTGCTGACACCCTTAATTACAACTTGCCTATTTAGAGTCCGATTGCAAAAGTAGAGTTAATTTAACCCGTTACTGCCTGCCATAGATACCTCAAAACAAAATCTTTGATTTTTGCTTGCAAAAAGGAAAAGATAAAAAAATAAAAAAAATCCTGCTAAATGCTTTAATTTTGCCCAATCTTTCCTCTTTACTATAAAAAAATACCGCGATATCGCTCACGAGGCCTACACTAAAATTATTTATGTATCAACACTTTTTTTTATTTCTTTTCATTTATGGAATTTTAAATACCCATTTTAAGTCCCATTTAGTGCGCTTTTAAAACTTTTCATTATTACATTTTCCCTGTAAAATAAAAGTTTTACTTTTTATCCTGTTAAAAATTGTTAAAAAAATAATAATTTAATTTTTTTGTTTGTTGCGGCTTTTTACACTGTAGGAGACAATATATATTTCTTCAATTTTCTTTATATTGATTGCATTTGGGTTTTACTATATAAATTAAACTAAATTTGTGATGAAATCACTACTTTTTTAAAAATATGTTTTTTCCTCACCTCCATATAAAAATCCCCAGTGTGCGGCGTACAGTGGTTATTCGACAGTTAACTCCATAAGCTTTTCTCCAATTTCAATAAAATCGGTTCACTTTTGAATTTTTTTAATCAGTAGACGCTCACAAATTTAAACTCTCAGATATTAGGACTTTCAGAAATTAGAACCTGCATTTTGATGCATTGACAATTCTAAAATTAGAACCAAAAGTTATAATTACATGTTACGCAAAATTCAACTATGCCACCGCATTCCAGCAGTTGGATAAAAACATTTTCCTTTACTTCAATGAATTATTTTAAGATTGAACCATTAATGTGATATAATTTGACAGAAATGTTATTTTAGTTTTCGCTTTTCTAAATAAAATACTCAAAATTGGATAAAAATAGTGTATTCGCCTTATTTTTGTAAAAAAAAAAAAAACGTATAGAAATGAAAATTTTTCGGAAATAAGAATTTTGCATAACCATAGGGAAACTCAAAAAAGTTTTAAAAAAAACTAAAAGGGCTAAAATAAGGTAAAAAATGATATAAAAAAATTACAAACATTGATAACTTTATAATATACTTTATGATATTCAGTGTGTCCAGGCCTTAAATAGGCCACTATCGCCTTTCTGCTAGTAGAAAATCTCTTTACCCCCTTTTGACTCTCAGAAGTTCGATTCCTATAATTTGACTAAAATATAGTACCTGTGGAAACATAATACAATAAACCACGTGTAAACAGTGCTGTAATACAGTATACCATTTCTTTAAAACTACTATCCCACCTATCTAACAAAAAATATCAACCTGTTATCGATAATAGTTTGTGAGAAATGGCAATTTTCTTCTACACAAATTTACAAAAATTACTTTTTTTCTAAAATAACATAAAATATTTGTTTTCAGCAGCACGCCACCACACTCACAATTAAAAATATTTTAATGGCATTAAAATTTTAGAAATCTGTAATGACAAAAAAATTTACTTTGGCCAGTAACATTAAATTCTTAACCACTGTAACAAATGCTTTCTGTTACAGGGAGGGCCATTTAAATTTTTAAATTTAAATCGGCTGTAAAAAGTACTGATTTCTGACTGAGTACTGATTTTTCAATTTTCTGGTTTAATTAGAAAGTTTGAACTTTGACATATGATAATAGAACACTATATCATTCATATGACTACCACAACTAGCTCGGCAGTACCTCATTCGATCAACCCAATTTGTCAGTACATTTTCGAATGTTTCGGGTCAAATCTCTTCTATGGCAACCTTGATTTAATGTTTCAACGCTTCAATTGTCTTTGGATGCTTTGCGTAAAGGGCTCAAATCACAGCTCCGAGACGGCCAATTGACAACACAATATCCGCTGATTATTCGATTTTTATAAACAGTGAGTAAAATATCGATGGTTGCGTTGGCTGTGTAACGTGTTGCCCAGTGTTGTTGAAAGCAAATACCACCCATGGCATTCTTTTGAATTTTTGGAAACAAAAATTGGTTGAGCAGTGACGATAACGGCGGCTCCTTGCTCATCCATTCGACCGACATGTCCAAATCAGCGCAATCGCTGTATTTATGATTTTGTTCATTCGACGTCTATACGCTCAGTTCACCGCAGATGGATCTATACATTTTACGAATATTCTTTTTCTCAAATACACCCAACACTTCTTCATCCGCTTTCGCAAGTACCTATGTTTCGGCGCCATATAGAAGCACAGGTAGTATCAGCGTGTTGTACAACGTTATTTTCGTCTATCGAGAGAGGGCTCTGTTCTTAAGCTGCTTATGGCGGATCCGAGGTATACGTCGCGGCGCTACTTTAGCAGTTGCCTGCATAATCTTCGTCTTGTGCTCATTTACTACCAGATCCGCTTTTGACGACTCTATCTCAATTGTAGAAAACGAATTAGTAACATATCTTTCAGTCCTTCCGACGATGTCAATGTCGTCGGCATATGCGAGGAGAAAGTGGCCCTAGGTGTTGACTGTGCCTGTTTTATTAACTTTTGCGTTTTCCAAAATGTTCTACATCAGGATGTTGAAAAAATTACATGATAACCTGTTACTCTGTCTGAGACCTCTTGTAGTAGTGAATGGTTAGGAGAGGTCACTTCCTATTTTTACTAAGGATTTCGTGTCACTCAGTGTCATTCTACAAAGGCGTACAAGTTTTGTATACCATACGCAGACATGGTTTCAAATGCAGCCTTATAATCGATGAGAAGGTGGTATTTATCGATCTCTTTCTCGTGGGTCTTTTCCAGGATTAGTAACAAGGTGCAATTTTGGTCGATGGTTGACTTATTCGGCCTGAAGCCACGCTGATAGGGTCTAATTAGATCGGCGAGTTTGGGCTTCAATAGAACCTTATATGCGATGGACAGGAGACTTATTCCACGGTAGTTAACGCAAACCGTCTGGTCTCTTTTTTGTGGACTGGACATAGCAAACTGAGGTTCCAATCATCGGGCATGCGTTCATCCTTCCAGATTGTACAGATTATCTGATGCATTTACCTTATCAGCTCACCTCCTACGGTTTTATACAAAGCTGCCGGTATTCCGTCGGCCCTTGCGGCTTTGTTATGCTTGAGCCTGTTTGAACCTCTTGCTGCGTAGGTGGTGTACATTTAACACTATCTTCTACAATTGGTTGGTGCCTGCTTTCCTCAGCTGGATCTGCAAACGCCAGTACATAAATTGGAAAAGTGTTCTTTCCAAATCCTCAGCACATTCGGCGTATCTTTCACCAGATTCCCATTTGTATCTCGACACAATGTAATGTAATCGGTTCAAATTACAAATTTATAATGGCCCATTGAAGCGTTCGCATCTAATGTAGCGAAATGCTGATTTAACAGGTGGTAGTTTAAATAACGTCTACAGTTGTCGTTAGGTTCGGCCAGGCCGAACCTTACACTCCATAGACTCACTTTTGAACAAATAACAATAACCATATTTACAGTCCCTGTGGTCCGAGTCCTAAACTACAGCCAATAAGTAATTTGATTTAATTTAAGTGCTCACATTTACAAATGGACGATTGTTTTGAAAATACCAACCCTACTGTCCTTGCGTCCAAGCCCAAATTTTTAATCAGATTTTAAAAATTCGTACATTCAAATATTTTTGCTTGTACACGTTTCTTAGAACTATAACCACCTTTTTGACCCATAGGCTCCAAACGTCTAATTTCGAATTTAAAGTAAATCTTGAAAGTTGATTTAAATTTCAAAGAATAAGAATATTTTTTGTTATCTCTGAAGCATCGCATGTACTCGTACATGTTTATTAGTAAAAGATAAATGACAAGCCTTGTCCTCTAAAACTATCCACAATTTGTAATCCAATGGGTTCAAATCTGGTTTTGGGACAGGGAATTGTTAAGCGGCGTCACAGCAGCTTCCAAATCGGTTTCTTCGTAAACTTTGGCCAATGTTTTGAGCCTTGTTCGCAGAAATGCAGGTCAGTGACAGAGACACCCCACCAAACCATGACTGAAGCTGGGTGATGACCCTTTTCCACCCTTGGGATCAGTTCAGATGCTTTCTTAGATGAATGCGCATACTCTATATATCTCCGTCATTTTGCTTGTTAAATTTTTCCTGAACTGTAAAAAAATTTTCATCGGTGTGAACAAAATTTTTCTGTGCAAGTTATCAGCGTGCTTCACCAAAAGACGTTTGCATTTTTCAATCCTATTTTTTGTTATTGCTGCAGTCAATAAATGTCCGGTACGTCGTTGGAAAGCCCCGAGTTCCAAGTCTATTTTAATGATTCGACTCATGGACTTTTGCGTGATATTCATCTCACGGGCCATGATTTTCTGTTTTCGAAGCGGATTTCTGTGAATTCATGATTTAACGGCTTTGATGACATGCGGTGTTCGAACAGAGCGTGGGCAGCCCTACCGGTGGCGGTCTTTTACATCTCCAGTCTCCTCAAACAGTTTTATGCATCGGTAGACGAACATGCGGCTAATCCCTAGTGGCCGGAGCGTTTTTAAAAATATCGCGATACGGTTCTCATTATCTGACCACTCCATGATGAAAGTTGAAACAATTTTAAAATCCTGTTACAGACTAACGCTATTGAGGTTAGCTTTCAAAGCCCATATGACATTAACGGGGTATGTTCAGTTCTACTATTGAAATGGGTGTGTTCAATGTTGTAACAGTATTTATGTCCCTACTAAGTATTTGCGACCTATACTTTGATTACAACGTCAGTTGGACAGACGGACTGACGGGCAGCGCCTAATGGTATCAGATATTGCCGCTTAATCGATCGGTATAATAAGCATGGGGTATATCTTTAGAGTGGTACAAACATTAACACTAAGTCATAATAGCCAGTTCCACAGTGAGGCGTGGGGTATAAAAAGCAAAAGGTCCGGCTAAGTTCTTTGCATTGTTGAAAACCGTTTCAGTTTTATTTTTCTTCACCTGGAGGAAGGACGTGTACCCCCGGCACAGTTTCGTTGCTGCACCCAAATTGGAATCATTCACATTTTGACGACCACTCTTACATTCCAGCGAGGGTAACAACCTATTTCTCTTTGTAATAGATTTTATAATTAATAAATGTTTGCTTAAGTATTGCTGCTGGAACAGTAGCCTCGTGCGTATCTAGCATGAAAACATATAAAAGTACATAAAATTTATTTTTGTTCATCTGAATAGATTTTATTACCTTTTCTGTTGGAAGAGAAGTTTTCCTCAAAAACATTTCTTAAAACATTAAACTGAACCGAAACAGCAGAAAACGAATTTGGCCTTCACTGAACGTACGCATACAATATTCAATTGGCAATAACATTGAATATGTCAACATTTAAATCAAATCAAACGGATAGTTTAACAACTTGTTTCACATTTTTTTAATACTAAGGTAGAGTAACTAGTTGATATCGTCATTCACGTGGACTAGGATGATATCTG
This sequence comes from Hydrotaea diabolus, assembly GCA_963513945.1. Classification (NCBI taxonomy): domain Eukaryota; kingdom Metazoa; phylum Arthropoda; class Insecta; order Diptera; family Muscidae; genus Hydrotaea; species Hydrotaea diabolus. The sequence goes on from OY740719.1 coordinate 139,375,818, forward strand.
CTTCATAAAGTCGCCGAAAAATTGTATACTATATATATATATATATAGATAGTCCATGGTTCACCTACAACGAAATTTTGGCTTCCGTAATAAATACATGTAGCAAAGCGAACAAAAATTACCTTTGGTAAATTCAGTTCAGCAATTATCGTTTAACGGTACTAAACTGGAGATGTTTAACCCTAGCAAAGTTGACTTTTTTCGCCACCTGCAACAAAAATATATGTTGTGATAATTGTTTAGTAAAGGAATATTTGACATTTTCAAAAAAAACTCCGCACGACTAAAACTTTATGGTTAGAAGAACTGTACTTTTTGAATAGAAATACCGATGAGCCGCTGTCCATTCCTCCGCCGCCTTCCGAATCTCGTCGCCGACAATCAAAACGACGGCTATAAACTCTAATATAAACGCTTTCACTGAACATACACAATTAATAGTTTTTTGACAAGATATACAAAATATAAACGATGCAAACGCATATTTAAAATTGTCAATATTTATATCATCTTTAAAATTATTGATAAAATAAGAAAACAATTTGTGTTCGTTTTTGTTATTCTGTATGTGTGTGTGAATAAAAGGATTTTAAACCTAGAACAAAGCAAATCAATTTTGTTTGGTCGGTTGGTATGATTTCAAAGCAAAATAAGAAATTGTGATAAAATCAAATGTGGAATTCTTAATTCATTCAAACCAAATTTTAATTGAAGCTAACGCTACGCAGCTCTAAACTTACGCATACAATAATTCTTGGACAAGATATTCAGAAAACTATTAATTTTATAAACCATTTCAAAGTTATCGAAGAAACAAACGCTCAATTGCATTAATATTAAAAACGGTTTGTGAAAGTGTGTAAATATACTTTATACCAAATACTTTAAATGTCAAACAAAGCAAAAGCGGCTGGTGTGATCGAGTGGATGATTTTACAGGTAAAAACGTATATACCCTCCATTATGTATTACTTAACGTAGCATTAATCATTGTCGGTGCGCTTCTATCAAGGATAAGTTAAAATGTTTAAAAGCTATTTATTTCCAGATTTGCCGGTAAACATGAACAACTTAAATTCCCGGGAATTTAAGTTGCTGGGACGGGAGTATACTTATACTTAGTACTTAGTAGGGACATAAATACTGTTACACACGTTTTATGCTGTAAAATAAAAAGTACTGAATGTTTTTCGACCAAATATTTTTTAATATATTTATTGGTGTATATTGTATCCAAAAATAATCTACTTATTCGAAATGTCCGCCTTTTACCTTTACACACGCCTTAAGTCGCACTGGCCAATCGTCAATAGCTGCACGAACCTCGTCCATTGGAAAATTGGCCACAGCTCGAACCAAAGCAGCCTTAAAAGATCCAATGTTGGGGTATCTTTTGTGACAAATCTTGTCCTCTTAAAATGTCCACAAGTTGTAATCCAATGGGCTCAAATCTGGACTTCCTGAGGGCCATTATTCAGAGGAAATGAACGCTGGCAAATTGTTTCGAAGCCAGGCCTGGGACGTTTTAGACTTATGGGCCTTCGCAAAATCCTGCTGGAAAGTCCATGGCTGGTTTAGGAACAGGGATTTGTTACGAAGCTTCACAACAGCTTCCCAAACGGTTTCTTTGTAAACTTTCACCAAAAGACGTTTGCATTTTTCAATGCTGCAGTCAATAAATGTCCGGTACGTCGTTGGAAAGCCCCAAATCCCAAGTCTTTGTTAACGGGCCATGGTTTTCGGAGCGGATTTCTGTGAATTCTTGATTTAACGGCTTTGATGACATGCGGTGTTCGAACAGAGCGTGGCCGGCCCGACCGGTGGCGGTCTTTTACATCTCCAGTCTCCTCAAACAGTTTTATGCATCGGTAGACGAACATGCGGCTATCCCTAGTGGCCGGAGCGTTTTGAGAATATCGTTGTTTTTATTTCACACTTGAAAAGCGCTCTTACAGCGACACGGTTCTCATTATCTGACCACTCCATGATAAAAATTTTAAAAACCCGTTACAGACTAACGCTATTGAGGTTAGCTTTCAAAACCCATATGATATTAACGGGGTATGTTCAGTTCTACTATTAAAATGGGTGTGTTCAGTGTTGAAACAGTATTTATGTCCCTACTAAGTACATATCCACCATAAATTAGCTTTTGAAGTGGTACATTTTTTGAGCTTCTTGTGCCATGAGTCCAGTCCGTTCCCAATCGCAGCCAAATCTTCCAAATAAATCCATATTTGGATTCATAATAAAACCGGATTACGATTTAGTTCAAATATAAAACGTTGGTCCTTTCTTATTACCGTATGGGACGATTTATGAGACCCTTCGATCCGTGAGCTCTACCTTTTTATCGGGCAAAATTTACAAATTAATCCACATTTCGTATGGACTTCTATTGCCCAAGGGACCTAACCTATGTTTCAAGGCCTCAAACTTCTTAGAATCGTAAAATTAATCTTATATTCTACTTCGTGACCAAATTTTATTGTTTTCTAATTGAACCTTTTGCCAATAAGTTTATCGTTCCAAATCTTAAATATAGGTGAGAAGATTTCACCATATGCCCCCGCATAAAAGGAGGCGGATTTTGGACCGTTGAGCCGCAGGGCCCATTTATGAGAAGGTTAAAAAATGTATATCTACCACTTCCAAACAAAAGCTGATTTTAATTTCAATTAATCAAATTGCATAGTAAAAATTACAATAACATTTTTTTCAGGACTTCTTTTATCCTACTAAGGGGATTTTTTTCCTTTTGCCCGATTTGGTCCCTTTTTAATGCAAACCCATCGTCGACTATAAGACATATTTCTGGCAAGTTTCAAGACAATAGCTCTTTTCGTTAGGACTGAATCGTGCATTCAGCAAACGGATATGGCTAGATAGTCTTAGAAATGTATGACGATCAATGTGGTCGCAAATAAATATTTCGATGTGTTACAAACGGAATGACAAACTTATGTATACTCCCATCGTATGCTGGACAGTATAAAAACTAAAGAATGTTCGCATACAGGTTTAGCGATTTAAAATTTTAGCTTTGATTAGGATCTAAAAAAAAGTACTGATCATTTTTTAAAATTTCTGATTTTACACATTGAACAGGAATTAACCGGCTCAAGACTTCTTGCATCTATATTTAAATATAAGACAGGGTTTTAACAAAATAACAAAGTGAGAAGAAAACTTGAAAAGTAAGGTTTACAACAGTAGTTCTCATGCGTTTGGGCCTTAGAGTTCGGCCTTAGAGTTCGGTTTTACTTTCAACAATTGCAGCAAAGCTTTCCAGTCCAGGACGCATCCAGTTCAAATGGCGCGTTTCCTCCACCTGGTTATCGAGGCAGATCCCCCATTGACGAACAAGACTTTAAAATAAATATATTTTTGTTACAACAAGAACAGTTTCAAAAACAGTACGTACAATATAGATGATTGCGTTGGCTGTTCGAAATGTGGACCACCAGTCTTCTTAAAACCAAATGTCTAACATGTAATTTTTCTGAATTTTTGGAAACCAAAATTCGTTGAACATGGCTCCGTAATGCTCACCGTTGACGGTAACGGCGGCTCCTTGCTCATTTTCGATTTAAATATTAAATGGCCCACTCTATATCGAGCCATAAGCGCTAACCTATCGTAAGTCAAATTTTTGGAAAAAAAATTTTATTGCTGAAAAATAATCGTTAGGACAAGCCTCATCGTTTTGTATTTTTAAAATGACAAAATTGTTAGTAAAACATCAAAAAAAAAGCTTTTGCATTTTATCGTAAATGATTGTTTAAATTTTATTGTGTAGCAATTTTATCGTAAGTCACACATCAAATTGCTGCAGCAATCGCAAATGTGTTCAGATTTTTTTTTTTTTGTTTTTTGATACAGTTATATGAGTAGGTAGAAATCTTAAATTTTTGCATTAAAACATTTGCATTTTTAATAAAGTTGTTTGAAATAAATAATAAAAACCGTCTCCTGTAAAATTTGCATTTTTTCACTTACGATAGGTTAGCGCTTATGGCTCGATATATCGGTGATCAATATAAAGGTATTTTTTCAAAATAAAAAAAATACTAAAATTCATATCAAGTGTGGAATCTTTATTGTAAATACGAAAGGACGTTTTATACCATTTATTTTTTGAATATAATTTCCTTCAAATGTTGGCAACTGTAATATGAAAATGAGGGTTCGGCGAAAATCAAGAATATCCGCTATATTCGACTAAATTGTGTACAGTGATGAGGCCAATTTCTGGCTCAAGGACAACGTCAATAAACTTAATTGCTGCATTTTGGCTAAAGAGCAACCATAAGAGGTGTCATTATGGTAACTTTGCGAATTCCATTAAGATTGCTTGCCGTCAAATTTTTTAGTGGATAAATGTGAGAATTTCTTGATTTTCCTCCTAATTTGGCAATATTGCTCCTTTGTGAAGTTATTATTATATAGAAATTTCAAAGCCTCATCAGGAGAATTTTTTTTGGTCTTTTTTATCTTTAGATGTCGAACACAAACTATACACGACAATTGTACTCACATTGTCGTCACTGCGGCTTGATACACGTCAAATACACTACATTGTCGCCAAGAAGTGTTACACACGACAAATTGAAGAATGTCATATGCGACAATTTTGCCAACTGGGTAGTGTTTGTGTATGTAGATGTTTTATGTACGTATGTATATTTTTCTAAACAAGGCATGAAAACATTTTGTATGCACAATTCGTTCCAAAAAAATATAGAGATCGAACTTCAGTGGATTAAATAGGAACACAATATTCCACAAACGCCGGTCAATATGACTCCAATTTTCTTTGACGTAACTTTTGAGGTTATGATGGATGTCGGTGGAGCGCTTTAGAGCACAAATCAGTGCAATATAATAATACAAACTTCTTCTAGGGAAAATCATGGATAATTTCGTATAATTTATGTCATGTTGCCACTCAATAAATGAGTGCCAAAAGTTCCAGACGCCAGAAAGGGTTGGGCTCTTGCACAATTATCGAGCGTTTTTCGGTAAATTGTTGTAGCCCCAACTGGAAGTCAATGTACAGACCAGCAAAGGTGTGGTCATAGGAACGACTGATTGTTTTTTGCGTAACATCAATCACGTAACTGTGATAAAAGGGTGTTTATATATGGTTTGACTGCCTTTCTTTGAAAAGATATTTCTTTATCCCAATCACCCTTTGCCTAATTAAATGCATTCCGGTACAACTTGCAGTGAACTGTTAGATGCATTTATAGTTTAATGTAAGCTAGAAAGCTGCTAGACACCCCCTTTTCCATTTTAATGAAAATTCATTTTACCCGTCGACAGAAATGCATCTCAAAATAAAAAAAATGCCATCATATGATTATGCCCAAAAGTACTATACACGCACACACACCAACACGAGAATCACTGTGCCGCCTACCCCCCTTTAGCTACAGAAAAAAGTACAAAGTGGCAGGCTGTTACGCAACAACACAACACATCCCACTTGTAATGTTACCTTTTCATTTTAAAGACAATTCCCATGAAAAGACCAAGAACGAATACTTTTTATGTAACTTTTTATTATGGTTTTCGTTTTGTTTTAGCATACATCTTTTGTAGATATTTAGTTTTTGTTTAATTTACTTTCAGTTTAATTATGTTTTTCTCTTACGAAATCGTTTAAAACGAACAATTACGAATACAAATAGAGGAAGGTTTCCTGATGACCGCCATCCTTCACCGTGTTTTGTGTTGGAAAAACACTTAGTTATTCAATTATTGAATTTCTTTGCTGGTATAGTGTTTATTTTGTTCTAGAACTAGACTTGGTTGGTTTTTTAGGTTATGTTGTTGATGGGGGGGAAATTCGCTTAAGCGGCTTCCTTGGCAAGGCGTTCTGCCTTTTCGACGACTTCTTCGATGGGACCAACCATGTAGAAAGCGACTTCGGGAAGGTGATCGTATTCACCACCCAAGATTTGAGTGAAGCCCTTGATGGTTTCTTCGAGAGGGACCAATTTGCCAGCATGACCGGTGAAAACTTCAGCGACTTGGAAAGGTTGTGACAAGAAACGTTGGATTTTACGGGCGCGAGCGACGGTCAATTTGTCTTCTTCAGACAATTCATCCATACCCAAGATAGCAATGATATCCTGAAGGGACTTGTAATCTTGCAAGATCTTCTGGACACCACGGGCAACGTTGTAGTGCACACTGCCGATGATGTTGGGGTCCATGATACGAGAGGTGGAATCGAGGGGATCCACAGCTGGGTAGATACCCAATTCGGCGATAGCACGGGACAATACAGTGGTAGCGTCCAAATGAGCGAATGTTGTGGCTGGAGCAGGATCAGTCAAATCGTCAGCAGGTACATAAATGGCCTGTACAGAAGTGATGGAGCCCTTCTTGGTGGTGGTAATACGTTCCTGCATAGAACCCATGTCAGTGGCCAAAGTTGGTTGGTAACCGACAGCAGATGGGATACGACCCAACAAGGCAGATACCTCAGAACCAGCCTGGGTGAAACGGAAAATGTTGTCGATGAAGAGCAACACATCTTGGCCTTCCTGATCACGGAAATATTCGGCAACAGTTAAACCGGTCAAAGCAACACGAGCACGGGCGCCTGGGGGTTCGTTCATTTGACCGTACACAAGGGCTACCTTGGAGGACTTGTCCTTAAGGGAAATGACACCGGATTCAATCATTTCATTGTACAAATCGTTACCCTCACGGGTACGTTCACCGACACCAGCGAATACGGAGTAACCACCATGGGCCTTGGCAACGTTGTTAATAAGTTCCATAATCAATACGGTCTTGCCGACACCAGCACCACCGAACAAACCAATCTTACCACCCTTAGCGTAGGGAGCAAGCAAATCGACGACCTTGATACCGGTGACCAAGATTTCTTGTTCGACGCTCATGTCCACGAATTCGGGAGCTTCGGCGTGAATGGGAGCGGTCTTGTCAGTGGGGATGGGACCACGTTCATCGATGGGCTCACCAATGACGTTGATGATACGGCCCAAAGTTTCAGCACCGACGGGGATACGGATTGGGAAGCCAGTGTCAATGACCTTGTGGCCACGCACCAAACCCTCAGTACCATCCATAGCAATAGTACGGACAGTGTTCTCACCCAAGTGCTGGGCTACTTCCAACACCAAACGGGGAGAGCGGTTATCAACCTCCAAGGCGTTCAAAATTGGGGGCAATTGATCCTCGAACTGGACATCGACGACGGCACCGATAACGGCCACAATTTTGCCATTTCCAGCAGCAGCAGCCTTAGCGGCAGCCTTGGCGTATTCACGCTGGGATTGGGCAAGTAGTGATATAACTTTCTTATCTGACCTGTTTAAGGCCGAACGTGCGGCAGAGAACATTTTGTCAATTATTTTTTAATTTGCCGGTAAAGAAAGTAATTAAGGTGAACGCGCTCCTGAAATGAATAATTTTTATAACAATTTTATTAGTATTTCAACAATTTTTCTTTAGAAAATCAAGAGAACAAATTTTTCACAAACCAACTTATGCCTCACCGATTACGAAACAGCAAATTTTGCAGGCAATGTGGCCGTCTTCGTTTTCAACTTACAGGGCAGTGTTACCGAATGTAAGAATTCAACTTCGTTCTATTGTACCGTTTTTCGTTGTTCGAAATAAAATCCCATTCATTCACAATGATTTGACATTGGAGGGTAATGCCAGACCAAAGAGGAAAAGTTCGATCTGGGCTTGTTCAATATATTGAGGGGATACATGATGGGAAAACGTTAAAGCCTTTTCAAACTGGCGAAAATAATCAACATGGTTATGAGAAACTGGTTGGGTGTGTTTAGGCTATATAAACACAAGAAAAGTAATCCTGTTAAACGTTATGCTAACTGCCAAACTTATAGACTGCAAGTAGTGTTATCTACAAACCGCTTTTAAATAAATATCGAATTGAGCTGAAATCGGAAAAAATATTGGTTCAAAACAAAAAATATACTTAGTAAGGACATAAATACTGTTACACACGTTTTATGCTGTAAAATCAAAAGTACTGAATGCTTTTGGACCAAATATTTTTTAATATATTTAATGATGTTTATTGTATCCAAAAATAATTTACTTATTCGAAATGTTCGCTTTTTGCCTTTACACACGCCTTAAGTCGCACTGGCCAATCGTCAATAGCTGCACGAACCTCGTCCATTGGAATATTGGCCACAGCTCGACCCAAAGCAGTCTTAAGGGATCCAATGTTGGGGTATCTTTTGTGACAAACCTTGTCCTCTAAAACCGTCCACAATTTGTTATCCAATGGGTTCAAATCTGGACTGCCTGAGGGCCATTCTTCAGAGGAAATGAACGCTGGCAAATTGTTTCGAAGCCAGGCCTGGGACGAATTAGCCTTATGGGCCGCCGCAGAATCCTGCTGGAAAGTCCAAGGCTGGTTTTGGAACAGGGAATTGTTAAGAGGCTTCACAACAGCTTCCAAAACGGTTTCTTGATAAACTTTGGCCGGTGTTTTGACTCCTTGTTCACAGAAATGTAGGTCAGTGACCCCATCGTAAGAGACCCCCACCAAACCATGACTGAAGCTGGGTGATGACCCTTTTCCACCCTTGGGATCAGTTCAGATGCTTCCTTAGATGACCGTGCATACACGCTATCATTTTCTGTTAAAATTTTCCTGAACGGTAAACATTTTTTCATCGGTGAACCAAAATTTTTCTGTGCAAGTTATCAGCGTGCTTTACCAAAAGACGTTTGCATTTTTCAATCGAATTTTTTTAAAGCTGCAGTCAATAAATGTCAGGTACGTCGTTTGAAAGCCCCAAGTCTTTTTTATTGATTCGACTCATGGACTTTTGCGTGATATTCATCTCACGGCCATGATTTTCTTTTTTAGGAGCGGATTTCTGTGAATTCTTGATTTAACGGCTTGGATGACAGCGTGGGCGGCCCGACCGGTGGCGGTCTTTTACATCTCCAGTCTTCTCAAGCAGTTTTATGCATCGGTAGACGCTTTTTTTCTACGATACGGTTCTCATCATCTGACCACTCCATGATGAAAGTTGAAACAATTTTAAAATCTCGTTACAGACTAACGCTATTGAGGTTAGCTTTCAAAACCTATATGACATTAACGGGGTATGTTCAGTTCTACTATTGAAATGGGTGTGTTCAATGTTGTAACGGTATTTATGTCCTTACTTAGTAATTATTGCAATCACTATTAATTTCAATCAGATTTTTAACCAATTTTGATTGACATACGCACGTAAATCAATTTTTGCAGTACACATATTATGATCAGAAAAATGTGGCATCTTTGAAATATATTAAAGTGTTGTGAAGTATGGCAGCTACAAATGCCGTATACATCATTCACAATTGCATCTTCGAAAATATTTCCTAAAAATTACCCAGTATTTCTTCTAATAGCAGGGTTGATCAAATATGTCAAACTCAGCAAAGTACTGTATAAAGAGGAGTGTTTCAAATAGTGCGCAAAATTTAATGAAAAAAATACTATGGCTACAAACGATCAATTTGACAAAATAACTGATGCCATTACAGACAAACACGAAGCGGCGGTAAAAAGTGCTCTCGATCAGTCAAATATCACAGATCTAAAGGACTTCTACAAAGTATACCACGATGAAGAAAAAGTAATTGATGATGAGTGCTTTACCCCAACAAGGAAAACACCCAAACTGGAGCTTTTTGCCGAGGTCTTCAAATTATTGGATGTACATCCGTCTAATTTGCAGAAACCAAAGCCCAAGGCTCCAGCGATGCGGGACCGTTTAAACTCTACAATAACAAAAGCTTCACTCAACGACTTGTGTACGTCAACTACTTCACTTAACCAAAAGGACTCGATAGCATCATTGAATCTTACTAAATATGATGAAGTTACCAAACCTTCTGAAACATACAAAAATTTTGTTAAATTTCAAAAGCAATTGAAGCAGGTTAATCTGGAAATTGATCAACAGAATGTTGAGATGGAGTATGCTGGAAAACTGAAACAGCTGAAAACATTTGCACAACTGTTGGAAAAACTGCTGCCTTCCGAAAAAGTTGGCCAGTCAGCTTTGACTACAGAGGAGGAAACGATCTTGGAGAATCTGGTGACAAAGCTGGATGACCTGAACTACATACGAGCAAACCGCATTTTCCAACCACAAACTAACCCCATATTCAACAACTCACAGCGTTTGGACAGTTTGGTGGACATTCTATCACATTGTTTAACTGCTGCCAATTCATTTAATATCAATTAATTTATTTGTTAAATACTAATACCAATAAACACTAGTTATTAACCGTAATTGTTTTCTTTCTCTTCATCGTCGTCATTATCAAGTTCCATCTCTTGGTGCATTAGCATTGCCCGCATTTGCTGAACCGTATCCCAAACGGCCAAAAGCTTCCTCACATTACTGCCCAAGTATTCCGTTCGTTGACTCGCCGTTTCCAAGTAGTCTTCAAAGCTTGTGTCTGCCATGTCAGATGTGGTTTCGCATACACCCAGCAACTGCGTAAACTTCTCTATTATTTTTGTTAAATCGTTTATAGCTTCCTTATTGTAGGTGAACGGCAAACAATTAGTGTCATTAACCACAGGCTTTATTGTTCGTGACGCTTCGATTTGCAACAAAGCATTGTTTGATTTGTCCAAGACATCGGCCATCGAAGAGGTTTGCATTTCCATAGAACTGCGACTGATTTCTAAAAAAGAAAAAAAATAATGTTTGATTGGAGCTCAAGAATACAATTCAACCGTACTTATTTCATGTAGAACTTTATCAATTAGACACTTTTCAGGCATTGTAATTAATAAAAACAAGTACTCTAGTTTATGTTTATAACTATTTGGCGGCCTTTGTTTGAGTTTTTGAAATGACAACGCAAAGACTGTCAAATTATCGAGAGGTTTCATCCTCTCCTTTATGTCTTCATGTGCAGAAATAAATATCGGTGTTCAGTGTTGCCGTTTTGTTTGGTTTTGACGAAATGTGGTTGAAAAAAATAAAATAAAATGTGTAGTTTGGTCGGATCTTGGTTGTATTTTTGCAGCTTAGTATTACTTAGTAGGGACATAAATACTGTTACAACATCGAACACCGTTAACGTCATATGGGATTTGAAAGCTAACCTCAATAGCGTTAGTCTGTAACGGGATTTTAAAATTGTTTCAACTTTTAAGTTTAGATTTTCTCTTTATTAGAGGATAAATCATGCGCGTGATGTTATTTATTTTATCTACTTTAGGAATGTGGTTAAAGTTAGTTCAACAAACGAGTATGACTCCTAAATATTTGACTGTGTTTTTCGAAACATTGTTGCGGTTTGAAAAGTGGAGATTATGTTGTGGAGTAGAACAAGGTTTATGTTTCCTCGTACAATAGATATTGCCTCGGTTTTATACGGATTTATAATAATTCTCCATTTATTGAAGTACTTTTGTAGCACAGTTAACGCTGACTGAAAAGTACTTACGGTATAATGAAATTTTCAATTTTGTGTGTACATTATAAGTCACCCTATTTTTTTGTCCGTGGCTGTAGTTTGAAAAACAAGCAAGAAACCAAGTTTTCCAGGTTAAGTATAAGTACTAAAATGGCTACAAAAAATTAATTTGTCTATTCGGTTAACCATGGATCGGTTAACATGGACCATTGGATTATTTTCTTTGGGGATATGTGAAGTCGCTCGTCTACGCCAACAAACCAGAAACACGTTAGGGGACTTGGAAGCCAACATTCGTGGCGTTATTGCCAACATACGGCCCCATATGCTCGAAAAAGTGGTTGGAAAATGGCTTTATTCGAGCCAGCCGCGGCGGCCACATGCCCGAAATCATATTTAAACATTAATGGCATAAAATTATCCTTCTAATAAAGCCAAATCGATGGACATTAAAACGATTTTCTTGTGTTTTATTTCAATTCGAAGTTCTATACCTCAATAAAAAAACACCCTACAAATTGAAATTTAGAGCGTTTAATCTTTGTTAAATCGAAACTTTTACAAATACATATCGTTGATTCTGAGATTATCCTACCAAAGTGTTCAAATATCATTACCCTGGTTGTCCCTAGCACTACTTTCAATTGAAATTTCTCACTACAAAAATATTAATTATTTATTTAATAAAACCAGTCCATAGTAAAAAATAATATTTAATTAATTTTGTTGCTGTTAATGATTATTATTTTTTATTCAATTTATATTTTGGATGGATGTTTATTTTCTGTCCCTGAAATCTAATATTCGCTAAAATTCGAATTTCCAAACCAATCTTGCTTTCAAGCAACTCAAATATGATTAAACATTTCATCAAGTGGGTGCACATCTAATAGTTTTTTCGTCAACAGTCTTATTAAAATAAAGTCGTGTTTTGTCACTCGTTACGATCGTTCACTCTTAAGTTGGTCATTCCCCTGTGTTGTTTTTTAAAAAGATAATTAATACTTTTTATAATTTTGCAAGTGTTTTTTGTGTTTATTGCAAGTATAAACTTCCAGCTCATGTCAATTTAGTAAGGGTATGTACTTAAATAAACCTTTCAGGGGGTAGAAATTCATCATTTCCCTGACATCAATCCCCCGCCAAAAATTTTTACATGGGAATGACGACTAACAGATTTTTTCTTTTTTTATTTTTACAAAAGAACTGAATTAAAATGAATATGTTAATTTTAAACAAAAAATACTATATATTTTATTGTCTTTGTCATTTCTCTGTTCAATGAGTCCTTACCCTGGAGGTCATATTTTTAAATTATTGCAGGATTCTTTTAAAAATTAAAATTTTGATGTGTACCTTTTAAAAATGACTAGTCTTTCTTAGAACTAAGACATCTTCCTGAATTAAATTTTAAATTCTGCAAAAAAAATGAATGACAAAAACGATGTCGAAATTGGCCCATAATCTCAGAATCACCCGTATGCATATCTACAGGTGTACAATCTTTACGTTTTATCTAAATTAAATAATGAGATAAACAACAAATTTAAATTAAGTTATAAAAATGGAGCGGCTCTCTTATCTTCGCTGCCCTGATCAGCGTTTTTATAGAAAGCGTTTGTTCTAATTTTTTTTAACGCTATTGGGGATTTTTATTTGAGACTACATTGCTACAGAATTTTACGTACATAAAAAGCATTTGTTTTTTACTTTCAATATAAAGGGTGATTAAATTTTAAGGGCCGATCATCCACTGTTGCCATTTCTTGCCACCAGTCTGACCATTGGCGACGTTTGGAATAGTCAAGAGGCTTTAGTTCTTGAGTCAATTGCACTTTGTAAGTATGTAAATGCAAGTCTTTATGCATAATGTTCATCAACGACGAGCGTGAGAGGTGCAGTTGTTGGGCATCGCGAACAACAGCAATATTTTCTGCAGTACGAGCATGCAATGGTGTTTTCACATCTCCTACAGACCCGGTTTGCTCAAATTTTTGCACGATTTTCCCGACTGTACGCACATTTGGACGATTACACAATACTCACAATACTCAACACAACACAATACTTACGAAGTTCACAATACTCATTTTGATTTGAACGCCCATTTTCATAATAAGCTTGAATAAATTTACGCGTTGCTCGCTTGTGTATCTTTCCATGGTTCAAATTAAATTAGTCTGAAATTTGGGAAATATCAAATGAAATGCAGAAAAAACTAGACGTTTAGGTGTGGTTTACATTCAACATCGGCCCTTAAAATTTAACCACCCTTTGAAAAAAAAACATACTAAAAACCATAACTGAAGGGAATATTTTTCGAACAGCCAAATTGGAATACAGCGACTTATAAATATATGGTTAAATAGCCAACCATTGGCTAAATCTATGTAAACGTGGATGCAGGAGGTCTCTAGCCGGTTAATTCCTGTTCAATGTGTTAAAGCGAAGGACCAAAATAAAACAAACGAGCTAAACATTATGGCTAAAATTTTATATATTTTATATAACGTTAAAGCTAACCGGAAAAGGCCTATATTAGCAACAGTGAGAAGTATCAAAACAATTTTTTTTTTATTTTTTAAAGAACCGGGAACCACAGTAATTTTCTTCAAGACATAATTAAAGTTGTTACTTTTTGTTAACAAATGACTTAGCTATTGCGATTTTTCTATTCGCTTGGTAGTTTTACTTTAATCTTTACACGGGTAGAGCAGTGTAGAAACAGCCATTGCTAACTTTCAAATAGTTTATCGTATTCATTACAATACCATCGAAATGTCTTTACAACTTTTAAAATGTATTTGTTGGCAAATGTCAAAAATTCCTCTACCAAACAACTATCAGCAATAAATTTTCATTGCAAATGGCAAAACCCCTCATACCTTTTGCTGAGTTCGCCCATTTACAATCTTAGCTTATGACCATAAGCCATCATCATGCAAAATTTCGGGATCCTAGGGACAGACATGGCTATATTGTCTTAAAATATCACGACGTTTAAAAATACATCCTTAGCTAAAAAGAAAAAAGGCGTAACTAAAAAATAATTCAAAATCGACTTTTTGATTGATTATTATAAATGCCATTAAACTCAAAAGTGGCGCTTTTATTAACAAAAAAGTGGAAAAATACTTCGTTAAAAATGTTTATAGTTTTCATTTTACAACTTTTTTGCTTCTCCTGTAAACTTATATTTTTGTTAGTTACGCCTTTTTGCATTTTAGCTAACGATATACTTTATAGAGTCTTTGATCAATTATTGTGGTGTTGCAAATAAAATGACAAATTAATATACAATCCATCCTTTGGCGGAGGATATAAAACAACCCGCCGCCGATTATATCCAATAAGCTTCAAACTCTGCTGGTGCGCATGAATCCCGAATGAACTTGATAGAAAGAAGGCAATGGAGTATCTTTGTCTTCAAAGTCTTTGATAGTGGTGCCAGACTTGAGGAATTGTTGTGATTTTGATTTTGTGTGAATTGTAAATGACGATTTTTTTTTTGAATCAACGGTTCGTTTTTGGTCAAAATCTTGAGAGAAAGTCAGTATAATATCTCTATGATACAAAATAAACCGCTTAAACAACGCAGGCAAATAATGCAACTTTTTTCCAGCGTAATGTCCAAAAACCGACAGTCAACTTTACCAGACATTCCGGTTAAGCCTATTGCATTAGAATGGTAACAAGTTTCCCGTAGAGAAGTGAAGTGATTGACCTCATTTATAGATGCTGAGAATACATTTAGATCAATTACAACGAATATTTTTTTGTATTTACAAACCAACCAGTAGAAAAGATATAGTCGGGGTAGCAAAATAGCAACAATGGAGACTATATAAAAAAATGGCCCTATATGATCCAACATATACATTTGGTAATATATTATACCAAATATAATAAAAGTCGGAATTAATATGGGTGTTCTAAAGCGGTAGTATTTAAATGGTCATTGTGCTGGGGCATTATCAAAACGTTGACCAATATGACCCATTTTTATCTGAGCTGGTAACATATCGATAGTGATGAACTGAGCCAAATCTTATTAAGGTTGGGTGTTCTAAAGCGGTAATATTTAAATGGTCATTGTGTTGGGGCATTAACAAAACGTAGACCAATATGACCCATTTTTATCTGAGCTGGTAACTTATCGATAGTGATGAACTGAGCCAAATCTTATCAAGGTTGGTTGTAATATGTGGCTTCTGGAAATAAAAACATAAAATCGTTTGAACATATTAGTGTGAGATAAATCTAGATCTAAACCGAATTCTTTTAATTTAAATAGCGTACGTCCTTGGCACAATAAACTTCTGCCAAATTTCATGAAGAACGGACAACGATAGCGACCTATAGTTTAATAACTAGCTTTAAATGGACGAAATAACGGACAGACAGACATGCTTTAACGGAATCAGATGGTGATTATACGTCGATCGGGCCACTTAAAGGTGGGTCTAGCTTAAATATTTTTTGGAGTTACAAACATTTGCCATGAAACTTATATATTACCCTGCCTCAAAGAGTGGTGCAGGGTATAAACACATTGGCCTAAATACTATTTTTATTATTTTTTCGTTGATTATTTTAATATCCTCCGTCGAAGGATAAAGGGTAAAATTTAGTTTTAAATCAATTTTTATTTGAACATATATAATAAATTATTCTTTGGATATAGAAAACCTTTGTAAAGCAAATATTCCAGGTATTTGTAGCAGGGACCGAAAATGCAAATTTCTCACAACTGAAAAAAATTACCAATAGATAATTTCTTAACCGAGTAAACATTTTGACAATAAACTTTTTTGTTGTAATTTTTATGCAAAATTGCCTAAAATAACAGTTATTTTTAATAACATTTTTAAAAACCAGAAAATGACAATTGTTTTTAATTTGTATTATGTTACTTCACAATTAACAATTATTTTTAATTTTTACTTTAATTCTCTTTATTACAGTGACTTTTTTTGAAAGTCATCAATAAGAGTAAGTCGATAATTTTTATTTATAATAGTTCTTTTATTATGAAAGTTGCAGTGTAAAAGTCATTTTGGTTAATTTCACAAAATGAGTCATTGAAATCCAAAGAATATATATATACACTCCCGCTCATATGAATAGGTTCAGTAATCGTTTTGTGTTCAAATGATATTATTTCAGTGAAATGATTTTTTTTAAAATTATGTCTTTTATAGACTATCCTATTGGGAATCATTTTATAAATAAAAAATTTTATATACAATTTTAGGATTTGGTAACTCGCTGAAAAATGATGTATTTTTTGGGGTCATCAGAATAGGTTCAGGAGCAAAAAATTAATGAAAACATAAAAATAAATTGTTTATTCATATTTTCACTTACAAACATAATAATTAGGAATATTTTGAACTTAATTAATAATGGATACTCCCGCCCTTGTTTGAAATTACTTCATAAATTCGATTTGAAATTGAATCATAATTTTTAAATAATTGATTGATTAATTGAAGAGAAATTTCAGCCAAAGCTGTTTTTATACCACGTATTAAGCACTCCTTATTCTCAAATTGTCTACCGGACTCGTATACTTTTCGTGACAGCATTCCCCACATGACACATTTTGGCTCCTAATCCACTGTGTTACGACCCGCGCAGTGTGAATGGGAGCATTATCATGCTGATAAGTCCACGTTATGGGTCCAAAAATGTAAGAGAAGTACGGAAAAGCCTCCTCATTTACGGCTTTGTAGCTATTCGCATTCATTCTAGATGTCAGAAACTGCAGCTCACAAGTTTCATGACAGGAAATGGCTCCCCACACCATCACACCACCTTCACAACTATGATGACGAGCCAAATGACGTTCTTTCCTTTCGCAATTCATGGAAGTAGTAGTTATATCCATCCGGGCCATCTAAATTATTTTTTTTTTCATCAGAAAACTACACGCTGCCATTCCTTATTCCAGGTCATATGACGACGACAAAAGTAAAGTCCTGCTTCCTTGCGAGTGCTGTTAAGCGGTAGCTTTTTCATTAGTTTTAGTCGTTTTAAGTGACTATCACTGCGAATAACACGTTTTACTGTATCCAGACTAGCACTTACACCAGTTGTTTTCCTTTATTTTTGAAGCAGAATCATGTAAGTTAGAAGCAGATCTGATGATGGCTCTCCTATCAGCACTCGTAGTAGCTCTGTATGTACCTCCTTTCATAGTTTTTCCATATTCTGATTCATTCCGTAAATAATTGCTTACAAGATTTGATTTAGACCACATTTACTAAAGGCCCTTATTTAGCCCTTTTCTTCGTCCGTCAATGATTTACGTCTACCCATGTTTAAATTGAATTATGCCAAATTCTTCAAAAAATAATAATTCAACAAATTATTATGCTTTGACTTCCGCTCACCAAGAAAGAATTAAGGTTTTGATTTCGAACCTATTGTGATGAGCCAAAAAATTGCTATGATTCCACCGAAAAATAAGCTAAAACAATGCAAGAAGATAACGGTTGATTTTTACCGTTAGATTTTTCTCCTTTTCTCTCTTTGAGTGTACACATATAATCTCGCAATGGACAGAAAAAAATTTGGTGTGCATATAACACAAATTGAAAAATCCAACATTTAATGTTTTAAAAACTCCAAACCTATTCAGATCAGCGGCAGTGTATATACTCACTCGAATTCGCGAGGACGAAAAAGTAACATGATCCAATTATGGTATCTTGTCTATATAAATATGATGTTTTTTTAAGAAGCATCAACTTTGCTTTTTCTTCATTTATCACAGCTCATTTAATGGAATTTCATTATACAATTTTATTTTTAAATACTCTATAGTTTTTCTCAGATGGATTCCAATTAAACCATTTACTTTTATTATCTTCGGAGAACTTAGTAGTCGGCTTGACGTAGTGCTTTGCGCCATGCTGGCCAGCATTAAGAGTGAGTTCGATGGTTCACTAATAAACTTCTTGTATACATAGTAATGAATTCCGTAAAATATTAAAGTAATGATCTGATTTTTGTAAACAACCTCATATCACCAGGAAAGATATATCATAGCAATTTTTGAAATTTTTTCACTTCACTTCAAGCCTTAACCCCAGAGCTTTCTAATGGGAAGTGTTTGCCATCAAATGCCATAACATTAGCGCTATTTAACGGTACTCCTCTCTATAATATATCTTCTCATTAAAGAAATATTTTAGTGCTTATTTTTTTTTTGGGTAATTCCAGAGCCACACACAAACATCAAGTCCTAAATGAGGACCACCGAAGACGAAAATTTGTTATCTCTAATTTCTATGTGCTTTTTAAACGGGAATGTGGACAAAAAAATGTCCTACCACAATTATCATATTTGTATAGGCCATTTAGAATTAAGTTACCTATGTTCGTCCTAAAAAATAAACTTAAGTTTTCTATGACGACTAATTAATAATATTTGTTTGTTTTTTAGCTACTTTGTTTTTTGAACTTTTTCATTTAATAATGGAATAGAATATCATTCATTTGACTATTACAACTGCCTCGGCAGCACCTCATCTCTTCAACGGCAACTTCGATTTTATGTTTCAACACTTTACTTATCATTTATCCTTAATGGCTTACCTCAGGAAATCCAAAGGGCTCAAATCACAGCTCCGAGGCGGCCAATTGACATCACAATTTCTGCGTATTATTCGATTTTCATAAACAGTGCGTAAAATATCGACGCTTGCGTTAGCTGTGTTGTTGTTGTTGTAGCGGCAACTGTGTGCCGGGGTGACAGCCCTTGGCCGAAGAATTGTTCTTCGGGTCAATTCGGTCCACAGAACCGTCTGTCGTGGGATTGCCACGGTCGTGGGATTGCTTTGGCTGTGTGATATGTGGCCCCGTCTTGTAAAATTCAAATGTCGTCCACGCCATTCTCTTGAATTTTTGGATACAAAAATTCTTTGAGCATGGCATGGTTACGCTTACCGTTGACGGTAACGGCGGATCCTTACGTATTTTCGAAAAAAATGACCGAAACACGTTGACTCGTTGTGGAGGCAGGCATTGGCTTCTCAATAGTCATGTGTGTGTTATCTAAACTCCATATGCGACAATTTTGCATATTGACCACCGAGATGAAAATAAGCTTCATCTGAAAACACGATTTTTCGGGAAGTTCTTTATCTCCTGCCAAACAATCTTCAGCCCATAAGGCAAAGCGAAAACACATTGGATGGTTGTCCATTATTAAATGACAAAGTTCAACCATTCCAGTAAAACCAGCGATTTGAAAATGTTTTTGGTCTTTTTTTAACATTCGACTCAAATTTAAAATGTTAAATCGACCACCCCCTATACAATTTTAGGTTTTCTTTGTCGACGAATTTATAATTTTTGTTTGTTTTTAGCTGGTAAATTGCAAAATTTTTTTTTAATAACCAACGCTCAGGGGATGCCCCCTATACATGCGGTGCATTGCGTTGGCGAGTGGAAAGTAAAGGATCGGGTGGGGGAAAGAGGGAGTAATGTTTATTGACACCTGCCTTGAACTTCTGGATGTCGCAATTAGTGGGAAATACATTTGCCGGAAGTCGATTCCACATGTTTTTCGCTCGTACAGTCCACGAGCGAAAAACAAATTTGATCTGTAGTGTTTGGTGCGGTCAACTGGCCAATCGATAACGAACGGGTGTGAATTCCTAGAAAGTCGCGTATCCCTGCCTAGCATCCTTACGTTAGGAATAAGGCGACGGATGTCTGAGGAACACACACCATAAAAGTAACGATAGAACAGCGTCACGCAACCCACATTCCGACGATGCTCAAGGGAAACAATAGAGTTGGATACCATACTGTCACCTATCAGCACCATCGCTCTCCTTTAAACACGGCCAAGTAGCTTCAAAGATGATTTTGGAGCACCTGCCCTTATACTTATGGGAGTTGTATTCCATCTTCGGCCTGATGTATGTTGTATAGATATTGAAAAGATCAGAAGCAGTGAAATATTTCTTGCACCGCTTTAAAAAGCCTATGCACTTGAGTGCTTCTTTCGACACTTCGAGTACATGACTCGCCCAACGAGCGTCACATTGTATATTCATGCCCAGAACATCTACTCTATTTACTGTGTACCAAGTGTCTTATCCATAATTCGCTTTTTGTCTTCAATATCTTGAAGACTCGGCCTACGGTCGAATGAATATGAATGACGGAGGTTACAATCATCTGCGAAAGAGTAGATTGGATTCACGGTCTGACCCAAAAGATCGTCAATGAAAATAAGAAATAAAGTGGGAGAAAGGACAGAGCCCTTTGGTACACCTGTTTGTTGGATGAGAACCCATCTACAACAACTTTTATAGTGCGATCTCTAAGAAAGCTCGATACAAAACAAGCGAAAGTATCACCGACACCAAAAGTCAACAATAAGTTTTCCTTTTTCTCTAAGCAGCGTAAAAGTGTGTCTATGGATGAAGAAAGAAGAGGATTTTTATATTCTAACGATTAAATCAGGAGATTTAGTTTCAGACGACCTTTATAAAAATAATAATAGTAGCATTGCAGTACTGCTTTTACCCAAATACGAGAATTCTTATCCACGTGTATGCAGTTTCCTTAAAAAATGACCAAAGGAACTCTGCAATTGGAGATCCTCTTTGGATACCTTTACTGAAATTAACTGAGCACACTTTATATGGGACGCAAAATTCTCCAAACGGACATTAAAGAGTCTTTTTTCAATTTCTTTTAAAAAAAGGAAGAATACGATTAAAATTTAGACTTCTAATGACGAAAAAAAGTACTATTTTTTAACTTGGTTTAAACGGCATTGCATTGCAAAAAAAAATCCACGGCCCACAGAAAATAACTGTGACGTTCACATCATAGGAATCAGTTACTCCCCGAGATAGTCCGAAATTTGGTTGCATAGTGTCATTATATTTCTAAACAATAATTTCTAGTGAACAGTTTTGGAAGTCACTGTGTATAAAAGACATGCATATCGCATTAGTAGTAAGTATGCACATACAGATTTGTGCCATATTCTTTAATTTCAATTCGTTCTTCGATGTTCTAGAAATACATACAGAATTTATATTCGTTTGTGTGCACAAAAAATTATAAACCGCCGAGTATGAAATTACAAGAAGACATGATATGTATGCCCGTCTTTTGTAAATAAAATGTACATTCCGACTATATGGTACAACATTTTAGAGCTTATCTCAGCAAAAGATTGAAATGAATGCGACCTCTTTACCCTTCTTTTCAGAATTTTGAGCGAGATAAAACCAAATTTTCAAGGCTTATCAGAAAATTCCAGAAAACGATGATGTGTCCTAATGCAGTCACACTCAGTTTTCTTCGTCCGATAAGAACGATGAACATATGTACCATGACGAAATGACCCCACAATGCCAATATGTAGTATTGAATTGTGGCAGATTTCATATGTATACATACATATGTATGTTAACTAACTAACATATGTGTGCATGGTCCGGTCCGGCGCGCAAACGAGAACATCGGGAAAAGTAATAAAAACATACATTTTGATTTTCATATTCTAAAAATAGAATGTATTATTTCAGTTTTAAATGCATCGAAATAGGGTTACATACATCAGACATTACAAAAATCACTTATACTACTACTTAATAAGAAAAATATGGTTCGTTAGTTGTTACAATTTCAGGTTGTTATTTGGTATATTTAACTTAAAGAGAGATTCATTTGTTTGTCCCATTTTGCACATCAATTATGAAAAAGAATAAAATGTTATCTCTTAAATGGCATACAGTGTTTTTTTGTCTAATTTGTACAAAAATACACATTATACATGTTATGTTAGATGAGCTGAATTAATTTAATCTCTAACGTTAAAAACTAAAGTAGATTTAAGTAAAGCACATAAAAAAGCAGAGTATTCGAGTGTTTCTCACTCAACAAGTGTGCACCGAGGTTGCAAACTCACTTGAGCGAACAAACAGAGTGGAATTAAAACTCATCGTGACGGCCGAGGGCCTCTCCAAAGTCCGTTGCCTTGGAGCCAATAAAAACATCGTATTTGTCTAAGATTTCATCTTTGGTTAATAGTCCATCAGAGTCATTGTCAGCTTCGAAGATTAAATGCTTGGCCTCAGTTTCAGCGTGGTCAAAGTCCTTGGGTACTATCCAGGTTCGCACCTCTTCACGATCTAAGAAACCATCACCATCTATATCGCGGAACTTACTAAAGGTCTCGCGTTCACTGATAACCCAATCAGGTTCTTCTTCACCCTCTTCGCCTGGCGTGTACATATCACCAATGTATTCAACGACAGATATTTTGCCATCTTTATCATTATCAATGTCCTCGATGGTTTCCGTCAAAACGACGTCAGCCATGACGGGACTATCAACTGGATGCAGGAAATTTGTGAATTCCGTTTTGTTGAGGGCATCATCAAGATCTTTATCGGCAACTCCCCAGCGGCGGCGATCACGAGTTAACATACTCTTATAGGAGATACCGTTCTCTTCATGTTCCTGTTCATCTTTGGTTAAACTGTCCATAAAGCCATAAACATCGCGCCGATATGCCTCCCAGGAGATGGTCTCATTGCCATCAGGATTATGTTGACGCCATTGGCGATCCACGTCTTCGTCAATGTACCGTCTCTGTGTGTATTCGATCCATTTCTTCAACTCCGACAAAGTAATAAAGCCATCCTTGTCATCATCTATTCTGTCAGCAATAAGCCCCAGTCGCCTTTTACTTTCTTCGGGCTGTAATTGATCGAACGCTTTTGCCTCATCTTCTCCCAAAAACTGTTCATGATCGTACTGTGCATTGTGATGACCATTTGTTACATGTGCAGCATGCGAAGAATCATGTTCCAGTGGATTATGCTTGGGCACATCGTCCGGTTTAGGTACGGCTGATACCATCACAACATATGCGACGCACAGAAGGAACACTTTGGCCGATTTGAACATCTTAAGGGGTACTTTGGTTTTTATGTATGCAAAAAATGGTTTGTTAGGATTTCCTGTTTCAAACTGGCTAGACCAGACCGCCTGTAGTTGGTGTACGTGTACTTTACGCTTAGATTGCTCTCACTAAATTGAAAATGATGATGCTCCACAGATTTGTTTAGAGCCCCCTTCCCTCTTGGTGTGAAAATCTATCAATGAATTTAATCGTAGGCAGCATTGCCACATTATTCTTTGCGCATAGTTGCCAGCCGATACCAATAATACGGCATTTGGAATGGTTCATTTGATTTTGACAATAGTAGTGTTTTCTTTTAAAATCTTTAAATTTTCGCTTTAAATGTTTCACTTTAAATGTTGTAATTATTGTTTTCTCATTGTGTATATTTGTCCTACACACAAACACACATATTTCTTAAGGGAATGAGTATTTTTTTAGTAGCAAACATGAAATCTTAAATGTTCATTTGGTTTTTGCGCAACCGCAAGTATTTTTATTTTATTTCTTTTCGAAACCCATTGAGGGGTCTAATAAAGCAAAATTACAATATTCATCAAAATTTTAAATAAAACATCATACATTTTAAAAAATGTCAATAATAAACTACAAAATATATTAGGCTAAGAATTTTGTTTTGAGGGACCCCACTCCTAGCAGGCGATTCAGATGTTGATTATCTATTGACACAAACGAAATGCTTTACACCACATGAATATGATAAACTTAAACTATAGGCACTTTTTCCAAGTCTAAAATACATGCAATTTGTTAATTAAAATTCTATAATCTACCCTATATTTTTTTCTAACTCTAAAGATATCACCAGTCGCATTATTTTATCATGTATCATGTATATTCTTCCTTTTTGATTTAGCGAGAAAATAATAAAGTAGTAGCTCGTTTTTGTAAATAAATCGGCAAGTTACCGATTTATGTGACGTCACATCGACTAGATTGAAAGTTACCGATTTCGTGGTAACTGCTGTTTCTGTACGTTGAAATCGGTAAAAATTTAATTTGTGATGGAAAAAAACGGCAGGAATTGAAACAAATGACAAGCAGGTTTTTATTTGCATTTGTTTGTGATGGAAAGAAACACAAATCGGAAAGAAACGGCAGGAATTGAAACAAATGACAAGCAGCTTTTAATTTTCATTGCTATTTTAATAAAACTTATATATTTAAAAGACATAACTATTAATGACTTTCTCACTCATTTTGTTAAAAATATGGAAACAAATAAAAAACGAGGAATTAAATAAGCTGGCAGTTGGTGATGTACATTGCAAGTAAACAAACATGTATTTGCATTCGGTTATTTTGCATTACAATACCGATTTCGTTGAAACCGGTTCATAAATTGTCGTTAATTTCAACACACTGCTATCTTAAATGTTTATATTTTGCTGCCTATTTTCAAACACAATTAAACCGCGGTAACACAATTAAAACATATTTTTTTAATAAAATATTTATTTGTCTAAAATAACATTCGTGTTGTAGATATTTGAAAGTTAAACTGAAAAATAAAAATGCGCCTGACAATTCTTCTTTCAAAAGCGTTGTAATCAACAAGTTGCTCGTTGTGCAGTACGTCTAGATATAGCGGGTCGTATGAATTGTTACGACGAAACCAAATGTTCGGGGGAAATAGTAAAAAATAATCTATCAACGACGTTGGTTGGTAAACCTTTTCAAATGGAGAACAAAATTTTACGGAAAACTTCGTGCTGGCCTTAAGACTCAATACAAAAGTTTTGCAGCCTTGTAAAAACGCAAGTCCCACAAACGTATTAACATCGCAAAACTTGGCGGTACTGTTTTATCAACTGATGCAAATTGTCATGATGTGTTCTTGAGTACAAATGTACGCATATGCAAGTTATGCGCATCTTAAGCCTAGTATTCACCTTAAACTAAATTTTCGCTTAGGAGTTTTGCATTTATCTCTACAAGGAAAAAAAACAGTGTAGAGCAGTGTAAAAGAAGCAGCCATTATTAATTTTCAAATAAATTATTTTAATTATATTTATTTTAATAACCCCAAAATTAACTTTTAAACATTAGATATTTTTTGTTTTTTTTTGGCAAATGTCAAAATTTCCTTGCCCAAACAATTATCAGAACATTAATTTTCGTTTACATATGGTGAAAAAAGTCAGCACTGCACTCAATACAAAAGTTATGCAGCCTTGTAAAAAACGCAAGTCAAACAAAGGTATTAACATCGCAAAACTTGCCGGTACTGTTTTATCAGCTGATGCGAAATGTCATGATGTATTCTTGGGTATGGTTAAAACAAATGTTCGCATATGCGAGTTTTGCGGATTTTAAACCTAGTATTCACCTAAAACTAAATTTTCGCTTAGGAGTTTTGCATTTATCTCTACAAGGAAAAAACTTAGTGTAGAGCAGTGTAGAAGAAACACCCGTTTATTTATTTTAATACCCCCAAAAACAACTTTTAAACATTAGATATTTTTTGTTTTTTTTTCGGCAAATGTCAATATTTCCTTGCCCAAACAATTATCAGAACATTAATTTTCGTTTACAGATGGTGAAAAAAGTTATTAGGCATTAAGCCAACCAGGTTTTGTATACAAAGAAATTTAAAAAAATGCTCCTAAAGTTTTGAAGTTATCGTTTTAGCGACTACTTACTCGTTTAATAAGCGAGTGCCAAGAGATCACGCCTAAAGAGTTCTTAGGGTCTAGCATACACTGAAATTTCCCCCATTTTTTCACAGTTTTAATTCGATCGGTCCATTAATATGCGCACTAAGTGCATTTTAAAAACAGGTATGACACTGCCCACTTTTCGCAAGACTTATTTTCTACCTCATGTAGTTTATTTGTTATTGTTGGTTAATATTGTCAAGTTTGTGGGTGGCGCAAACTTTATTTTAAAATAGTAACCGTAAATATCAGTTTACTGGCGACCCACAGTACAAGGCTGTGAATATTTTAAGACGATCGTCATAAATAATAATTGGTGGTATAGCACTTCCAGAAAAAGTGGGCGTGACAAAGCAAGTTTACGCTAAGGCTCATAATAATAAGTTCCTCAGCATTCCATTAAGGAATAAACGGGGATCTTCTCTCAAATTAGATAGCTGTGCACGATACACTTCTTATACTCAGTGACCGGGACCTTCTGTTGATGGCGGGCTCCAATTGGAATGTCCTAAATCTTATGTTTCGAACTGTTAAAGTTCACATTAAAAGACGATCTGTCTATTATTATATGTATTTTATCGGTTTTAAAAATGACGCCGGTGCACCAAACACTGTTCCTCCCGAATTTATATCTTTACACTATAATAGTTTACATTATGAATCAGATGTTTTATCTCTTATACGAGTAACTTTAAAGGACACGCCAAAACTAAAGTTAGGATGTTAAAAAATTCAGGGTAGCTTTAGTCTGTAACGGGATTTTAAAACTGTTTCAATTGAAATAAAAAACAGCGATATTTTCAAAACACTAGGGATTAGCCGCATGTTCGTCTGCCGATGCATAAAACTGTTTAAGGACACTGGAGATGTAAAAGACCGCCACCGGCTCTGTTCGAACACCGAATGTCATCAAAGCCGTTCAATTAAGAATTCGCAGAAATCCGCTCCGAAAACAGAAAATCATGGCCCGTGTGATGAATATTACGCAAAAGTCCATGAGTCGAATCATTAAAAAAGTCTTGGGACTTTCAAACGACGTACCGGACATTTATTAACTTCAGCTTTAAAAAAAATAGGATTGAAAAATTTAAACGTCTTTGGTAAAGCACGCTGATATGTTGCACAGAAAAATTTTGTTCACCGATGAACAAATTTTTACCGTTCAGGAAAAATTTAACATGCAAAATGATACAGTGTATGCGCGGCCATCTAAGGAAGCATCTGAACTGATACCAAGGGTGAAAAAGGGTCATCACCCAGCTTCAGTCATGGTTTGGTGGGGTGTCTCTTACGATGGGGTCACTGACCTGCATATCTGCGAACAAGGAGTCAAAACATCGGCCAAAGTTTACCAAGAAACCGTTTTGGAAGATGTTGTGCCTCTTAAAAATTCCCTGTTCCAAAACCAGCCTTGGACTTTCTAGCAGGATTCAGCGGCGGCCCATAAGGCTAAAACGTCCAGTCCTGGCTTCGAAAC
Source organism: Hydrotaea diabolus (assembly GCA_963513945.1). Lineage (NCBI taxonomy): Eukaryota > Metazoa > Arthropoda > Insecta > Diptera > Muscidae > Hydrotaea > Hydrotaea diabolus. The sequence goes on from OY740719.1 coordinate 139,403,380, forward strand.
AATTTGCCAGCGTTCATTTCCTCTGAATAATGGCCCTCAGGCAGTCCAGATTTTAACCCATTGATTACAAATTGTGGGCGGTTTTGGAGAACAAGGTTTGTCACAAAACATACCCCAACATTGGGTCTCTTAAGACTGCTTTGGTTCGAGCTGTGGCCAATTTTCCAATGGACGAGGTTCGTGCAGCTATTGACGATTGGCCAGTGTGTAAAGGGAAAAGGCGGACATTTCGAATAAGTAGATTCTTTTTGGATACATCAACAAATAAATTAAAAAAGATTTGGTCCAAAAACATTCAGTACTTTTTATTTTACGGCATAAAACGTGTACAACAGTCTTTATGCCCCTACTAAGTAATTGTTGTTGTAACAACAATATATTTTGTTTTGAAGTCCTCTTCATCTATAAGAGACTTGATTAGATATCCAGGTAAAGGAATCCTATGACTGTCGATTCTATGTACCGGATTAAGCCGAAACAACCACCAGGGACTCAACGATATGTGTATTTGTGCATGGAATTTCAGGTCTTGATCGACGTATTGTAGCTTAAGTTTGATCCAATGCATATACCTGCCTGCGGGGGATTTGTGAGGCCGTGGCCTGGTTGGCCAAATTTTAAAAATAGGTGATAGGTGAAAAATAGATGGCCGCTTTTTTGTATTTAGAGCCTGTGGATCCTTGCAAGAAAAGCAAATTTTGTACATTCATTGTGAGTTTCCCAGGACCCAATCAATATTGGTCGCAAAGTTTTTTTTATTAAAAAAAAACTTTCCACCTATTTAGTCCATTAACATCATCAACCTGCGATCTTTAAAACCTTTGAACAAATCTTAAGTACGCTTAGTGCCCATTGGTTCAAATTCAAGTAAAAACATCTAACATTTGCCAGCGACTTTAAGAGTAAGACATTAATCTCTAAGCCATGAGCTTATCTATTAAATGCATTAGCTGTTCAGAGCTGTCAATAAACAGTAAGTTAGGGTAGATTGACGCTGCTCATTGATTAGAGAGGAGTTCCCCGTTTATTCCTTAGACATTTTATGAGAAAAATGTTTGTATGTTAATACATAAGATAGTCTAAACGAGAAAGGTATGAACGGTTCTAACTTCTGCATCAAAGCATGAATTCAGAATGGTAACAATCTAGAAAGTAACCATATATTAAAACTATTTTCGATATATGTTGTTAACATTTAGAATTAAATTTTACATGTTGTATTTTTCGGTTAAGCTTTTTGCAAAGGAAGTTCAAATTACATTTGCCTTTTTCTAGTTTTTTTTTTTAAATTATATTCTTATTGATGTTAAGTTTGTTTTACAATAAACAGATTTAATCATAAATATCTTCCTTATCGGCGACGTACTTGATAATATCGGCTGGCCTCAACAATTTTTCAGCATCGGAATCTGGAATTTCAAATCCAAATTCATCTTCCATGGCCATGATAACTTCAACATGATCTAAAGAGTCCAAACCCAAATCATTTATGAAATGCGACTCAACACGGAGCTGTTTGAAGAAACCAAAAAACATGTTTGTAATCACTACAATCTATGTTTATGAAAGTATAAAAGAAAGGAAGCAAAGATGGCCTGGCAAAGGCACAACTACTACATTTACCTTGCTAGGATCAATCTTGTCGTACAACTTCAGTACGAGCAGAACTCGTTCATTGATCAATTTCAGAGATAGTGGAGGTTTTGCAGAATATTTGCGTGCCGTTTGCCATTGCCAGCTTTTGCTCCCCTAGCAAAATGAAAATAAACAAAGAAAAAACATTAGTATTATTCTGTTCTACACACATAATTACCTGGGCGCTAGTGACTTTGTCATAAGAAGACACAACTTTTAAAACACGGTCTTTAATGTCTTCCATGCTCAACTTGGAGGAGTAACAACGTACATGTGCCTTCACAGGACGAGGCTTCAAAATGCTCTAAACGAAAACATGTAAACAAGTATTGATTAACGTTTTTCCATTCAACTGATTCTCCGTTTATTGACCCCCCCATAGTCGGTATACGTAATCCGAAACATATTTTGATACAAATTATTTATTCTATTTTTACGATTTTTATAAACTCAGCTTTCGCGTTTAAGCTTGCCACAATATCAAAGTAGTTTATATTGAATTTGTTTATATTTGTCAAATCATTTTTAAGTTGTTTTACAAAAAACCGGCTTAGTTGTTGAACTTTACTATAAACTGATAACGAAAGTATTTCCTGGCTCGGATGCCACTTTTTATTGCAAAGTGAGGTTAGGAAATGCATTATCAATTATTGTAAAGATTTTAAAAACAAAATGTTCCACTTCTACTCACTTGTGTAATTCCATTGAACATGGCTGGCACGGCCAATCGGTGCAAGAAACGCATCTGTGGTTGGGCAGCGATTACACGAATTCCATTAGCTCGCATAGCCAAACGTGCACAATTACGGGCGACTTGTGTCAGCGACATTTTTGTAGACCTAGAATGTTCAATAAACGTCTCTTAGTCAATCTTTAAATTAATTCATTGAATTATTTGTGTTTAAGTTTATAGAAACTCACCCGAAATTTATTAGAGGAATATTATGTAAAAACTTCTGCTGAGTTCTCCACAAAAAAATGTTAAACCGAAACGTCAAAATTAGTGGGAATTTTCCATGTTAAGAAATTTCCCATTATTTGTTGTGTTTTTTGTCGAAACGTTATTGCCACATTATTCCCTTGCTGCTGTCATCTATCATTGCCATACTTTTACGTTTTTTTAAGTACGTTTACAGTGCAAACAACTTCAGCAAGCGTTTTACCAATAAAAAAACCAATAGGAAAGGTACTGTTCCGCGACATGACAAAACACTGCTAAAAGTTAAAATATATTTACACACGTCCTTATGGAAGCATTCATACCAAAGCAACACGACAAAAGATTTACATCGGCTATTTAAATATAGGTCTTACTTTTTTTGTGCTGTGAAATTAATCAAAACGAATAAAACATTTTCAAATTTCTTTTTTAATTGATTTTTATTAGTTGGGTAATTTGATTTGTATTTATTTTCCTTATTGTCCAGAAAATTAAAGCCGACAAGAAAGCTTTAGTGCGAATGTACAAGAGGTGGAAGGCAATACAGCGGCTGCGTTTTCTCGTGTCGCATCGGTCTGAATGCTATTTTATACAGGGTAAGCCAAACGTTACCATGGGGTAAAATACTCTAATAACTTTTTCGCTTATTATTTTTTTTTTCTTAGATTATGTGATACACGTGTTATGCTGTAAAAGAAAAAGTACTGGATGGTTTTGTACCAAATATTTTTAATATATTTTTTGATGTATATTGTATCCAAAAAACATTTACTGATTCGAAATGTCCGCCTTTTCCCTTTACACACGCCTTAAGTCGCACTTGCCAATCGTCAATAGCTGCACGAACCTCGTCCATTGGAAAATTGGCCACAGCTCGAACCAAAGCAGTCTTAAGAGATCCAATGTTGGGGTATCTTTTGTGACAAACCTTGTCCTCTAAAACCGTCCACAATTTGCCTGAGGGCCATTCTTCAGAGGAAATGAACGCTGGCAAATTGTTTCGAAGCCAGGCCTGGGACCTTTTAGCCTTATGGGCCGGCGCAGTATTCTGCTGGAAAGTCCATGGCTAATTTTGGAACAGGGAATTGTTAAGAGCTTCACAACAACTTCCAAAACGGGTTCTTGGTAAACTTTGGCCGATGATTTGACTTCTTGTTCGCAGAAATGCAGCTCAGTGACCCCATCGTAAGAGAGGCCCCACCAAACCATGACTGAAGCTGGGTGATGACCCATTTCCACCCTTGGGATCAGTTCAGATGCTTCCTTAGATGACCGGACATACACTCTATTATTTTGCTTGTTAAATTTTTCCTGAACGGTAAACAATTTTTCATCGGTGAACAAAATTTTTCTGTGCAAGTTATCAGCGTGCTTCACCAAAAGACGTTTGCATTTTTCAATCCTATTTTTTTAAAGCTGCAGTCAATAAATGTCTGGTACGTCGTTTGAAAGCCCCAAGGCTTTTTTAATGATACGACTCATGGACTTTTGCGTGATATTCATCTCACGGGCAAAGATTTTCTGTTTTCGGAACGGATTTCTGTGAATTCTTGATTTAACGGCGGTGGTGGCCTTTTACATCTCCAGTCTCCTCAAACAGTTTTATGCATCGGTAGACGAACATGGGGCTAATCCCTAGTGGCCAAAGCGTTTTGAAAATATCGCTTTTTTCATTTCACACTTGAAAAGCGCTATTACAGCGATACGGTTCTCATTATCTGACCACACCATGATGAAAGTTGAAACAATTTTAAAATTCCGTTAAAGACTAACGCCCATATGAAACTTATATGACATAACCGGGGTGTGTTCAGTTCTACTATTGAAATGGGTGTGTTCAATGTTGTAACAGTATTTATGTCCCTAATAAGTATAATGTACAAAATGGAATTTTTTTTACACTAAGTATGAAAAATAAAGTCACTTATATGGCCCCCGTTTTCAGCTTCGCAATGATGGGCTCATTTTAGAGCATTTTCCATAATATCATTCAAAAGTTGTGGCTGTAGCGTTCGAATTTCTGCAACAATGTTGGCCTTGAGTTGAAGGAATATCTCGGGCATGTTCACATATAGTCGCTCCTTCAAATAACCCCAAAGAAAATAGTCGGATGCTGACAAATCTGGCAATCGCGCTGGCCAATTAATTTCCGAATTTTTGGAAATTATTCGCTCTTTAAAAATTTGACTTAAAAGTGCCATTATGTCTCAGGCATTGGTACCGTCCTACTGAAACCACTTCTCAGGTCTCTATTAAAGAGCATCATAAACCGTACCTATCTCCATTTACAGCACTTCCATCTTCATTCTCGAAGAAGTATGACCCAATTATCTTTGCAGATGTGATCCCACACCATACTGTACACCTAATGAGATGCAATTGGCGTTGATGAATGGCTCTTAGATTTTCAGAACCCCAGAACTTACAGTTCTGCTTATTAACAAAGTCATTCAAATTAAAAAGGATATGCTATTTGCGTTAAAATAATTGATTGCTGATTTAATAATAAAATTCTGTATTCTGGTTTTTGTTCAGCTGTGAATCTCTCCATTATTTATTCTTCAAGTGCTATTTATATAATTGAAAAAAAAATATGTAAACTAAAAAGTTAATAAATTTTTAACCCCACGGTAACTTTTAGCCCACCCTGTACAAAATTTTAAGATTTTTTACCGTAATTGCGTAGTGCGTTCCACAAAAGTGTGCACGAGAGAGTTTTGCAAAGACAACAGAAATATGTACATACTCAGAGTTTTTGAAGTCAGAAAATTTAGCAAGTGATTTGACGTAAGCGGAATATTCGCATTCGCAAAAAATATTACAGTATTCGCGTTAGCATTCTAAATATATAATAAAAAAACAGCGATACTTTTCTTTGTTAAATATTACTTGTTTCAATCACCTAATATTTTAAAATACTTTAGAATACTCTTATATTAACCTAAGAACAAAATTTTAGTGAATTTTCATAATATTGTTTTTGGTTTAAAGTTTAAATACATTTTGTATGCTATGTTCAAAAAAAAGGCCATATCAAATTTTCTTATAAAATTGTGTTTTGAACCTATGATAAGTTTTTATTAATAAGAGGGCTAAGATTTGATAACCCAAGTACAATTCATTTTTTTATAAATTCAAAAACGTGTATAGTTTTTATCTGAAGCACAGCTTTTATTAATCAAATCTTAAATAATTTGAGAGGTATCCTCCATCAATGCCTTGTGGTACTGTCGTTAGCGACAAATGAACAATTCCGGCTTGTAAGATTTCAAAAAGAGAATAGTTTTTAACTTTAACAACCAAATTTATCGCAAAAATATATTAAATTCTATAAACCGCGTACATTTTCGTTTAGTTTGTCGTTTGCTCCCTTAGGAGCTTTATGAAATTTCGACAATTATCTGCTTTGTAGGATTTTAAAAAAATCCCGGGAACCCGGCTTTAAATTCCCGGGAAAGCGGGAAAAAATATTAAATCCCACGGATAGGAATTCCCTTAAAAACCCCTACAACATGCTATCGTCACCATACATACGCTTTTGACTCTATAAAATTTTATTTAAAACTGATAAAAATGTCCGGTCGTTGGTTGTTTGGACCACTAAACGGAGCTACATTTTTATGTAGTCTATATCAAAGCAGACCGATTTTGTCGATTTTAAATAATGTTTTTCCTGTGTACGAAACTATTTTATATAACAAATGAATTAAAACAAATGAAATTTGTCGCTCTAATAACCCAACCCAAAATCGGTACGTACCTTTGTATGGGCTTAAATCTTGTTAGTCACAACTCCTGGTAGGACACTAAATTTGCACCATCGATTGAACTGCTGATTCTAAGCAGAAAATTTAAATGAAAAATCTGCGGTAGATATGCCTAGATATGAGCCTCGAAAGTTCAGGCGTATAATTCAGATATTGAGCCATATCGAGAATTTTTGTCCTTATTTATTAAGCATATACATATGTATATATATTTACATTAATCGAGCGATTTTTTTAAAATAATATTTCTCTTGCTGCGCTCTTTTTAAAATGTTGTTTATAAACTGGTTGGAAGAATACGTTCCTTTAAATCGGTCATTCTCCTATTTTCGACAGAACCTCTGGTGAAAAATAAACAAAATGACCCCCAGCCTACAATGGGTTAAAGGATCCATAATATATACCATTTGAAAGGTATTTTCATAAGCTTTCCAACGCCATATCCAGTTACAGGTCCGAAATTTAGAGTCCCGTAACTCAAAAAATATGGATTGCCACCGAATATTTTTTAAACTTATTTTTTTCCAATTGTTCCAAAGCTAGATTTGTTCCGAATATTTAAATATGCGTTTTTGCTTTCGCAACAAACATATTTATATATTCGCTTTCGCTAAAACTAAATACTACCTTCACGGTCCTAGTTCGTGTGGCAGCATGGGGTAAAAGCTAACGAATTTTTAAGCCGTCGTCGCTTGCGTATTTAATTGTGTTTAGCGAATTTCTTTTTTGACATAAAACCTCCAGTAAAGTGTCAAGGTCGATTCTTAATTCTTGGGGGGACGTAAATATGACGTCACAAAATAAAAATGTTTACAATTTTTAAATTTCTCAATAAAATTGTCCAATTGTTTATTGTAGTTGTTATTGTTGACAATATCTTAATGTAATTAGCAAAATTGTTAGTAGTTTAATAGCAAACTAATAAAAATGTTTAAGTTAAGTGTTCGTTGTGTGCAATATCAGGCAAAAGTAAACTCACTTTTGTTTACGTTTGCGAAATTACGTAATTATGTTAGTCTAACATCTGCCCATACAAATCTATTATGGAGTAAACCTCAAAACAGACGACGGGTCGACAGAAAACTATCGCGATTTGCTGCAAACACCATCATGCCGCACTTTAAGGAATTTCGTATTACGGACTACGATATCATTGGCTTTGACTTGGATGGCACGTTGCTGCGCTATAATCTAAATAATATGGTGCCATTGGAATACGAGATACTGGTAAATTATCTTGTAGAGCAGAAAAACTATCCACGTGCTATGCTAGACAAGAAGTTCAACAGTGATTTTATTCAGAAAGGTTTGATTGTTGATGCTTGTCGTGGAAATTTATTAAAGCTGAGTGCGGATGGGGCCATCTTGAAAGCTACACATGGCACGCGCTTCTTAGCTGATGCTGAGATAGAGCAAATTTATGGGATGTCACGGAAATGGGATATTGCTCAAGACTATATTAAAGATCCATTGTCTGCATGGAATGGCCCGGTATCTGAAAAGCTCAGAACTTTATTGGATTACTTCGATATATCGTCATCATTAGTGTTTGGCCAGGCCGTTGACGCTTTGGATGAAGTATTACAAACAAGAAATGTTTTGCAAAAGAACGACTACAAAGTATGGTCTGATATGTTATCAGGCCTAATACAAATATACACGCGTGAACATTTCGCCACGGGCGAAAGTCCCTACTTTGAGGCATTGAAACGTAGTCCGGAGAAATACATCCTGAAGACCAATGATAAAGTTATTAATCGTCTGCGAGAGTTGCGCTCTTCGGGCAAAGCATTATATCTCTTAACCGGTTCCAATATAGATTTTGCAAATTTTACTGCATCATACGCTCTGGGTCCGCATTGGCAGGATCTTTTTGACTGTGTCATATCGTTTGGCAAAAAACCCGGCTTCTTTCACATGCAAAGACAGTTTCTGCAAGTTCAAAATCTTGAGGAAATGTTGGGCACAGAAATTCCCCACACGGATTACCTATTAGACTACGGTAACAGTTTTAGCCAAGGAAATTGGTTGCAATTAAAGACATCTCTGAGCAAGCACATACAAAAAGATGTCAATCACTGTCGCTGCCTTTACGTGGGCGATAATCTAATACAAGATGTATACTCACCATTTGAAAAGTCTTTTATGGATACTGTCGCATTAAGTGAAGAACTTCTGGAGAACGACGACAGTTACGAGTTCAAAAGTATCCTAAACTCATCGCTATGGGGGTCATACTTTAGCGTGGATGGTGTACCTACTCTATGGTCAAGCGTTATAGAGAAATATTCGCAGCTATGTATTTCCCACATGGATGTGGTGGCCGATGTTCCTGTAAAAGCAAAAATTCACTGCGAAAACAAACAAGGATTCTTTCCCAACATCCCCGAAGGTCTTTTAGTTCGATAAAAACAGTGATGTTTTGTCTTTTCAATACCAATGAAATCGACAGCGGTTTACGTACAAATAAATAGTAGCTTTATGTCTTAACATCAATTGATAAAACATGTTCCATCAATATAACACCTCTAACAAATATATCAGGCATTTAAATAAATCTCCTAATATGAATTAACTACTATTCTACATAACAAAATTTTAGTTAACGTATGTATTGTCTTTCTGATGTACATAATGATGTCCTATGTAGTTATATTATTATTTTTTAATAAATCAGGGAAGCAACATTAGTATTTTCGAGTCAATTGACCGTAAACCTTATGTTTTATATGAGTACAAAGTCATTTATTTTTTTTAAGATATTCGACAAATTCTATTTTGAAGTGTAACCTTGAGAATATGAAACTCTTAACGCATCACCTATAGTTTGTTATTCTCGTTCCGCGGATTATAAAATCTACACATTCTTGTATTATTTGCGCTGTAAACAATAACACAAGTAATGAGATTCTAGTTTAAGTCAAAGTAGTTTCCATAATATCAATTGAACAATAAATATCGAACAGAAAAATTATTTTTAAATGACGCAAATACGAAATGATGTTTTTATTTTTGTTGTTGTATTGAATTTCTGTTTTTACGAGGTGTGGAGAGGTTATCCCATTATTGAAATCAGCAATAAAATTTGAATGTTTACATAAAGCAACTTATAATTCTTTACAATTAACTTTTCAGTGGCAATAGTGCACTTTGAAAGTTATGTGATAACCAATTTGTGTATTCTCCACATACCGGTACGAAGGCGATCCAATGAATAAGTTTATATGTATGTTAAGCGCAAATAGGGGAAAATTCTGACATTCTGTCGTATTTCGTTTTGTGCTTGTCAATGATGTAACATTAATGGGATAAGTTGCAAAATAAATAAATTATAATCATACAGTATGCACCAAAAAACGTCACTTAAAATTAGTTTCAAAGAACGCAAAAAGGTAATTTTTTAACAATCAAATGTTTTTTATTTCATTAAAAAAGTCAGGATAAAAAACTATCTATAGAACTTTGGCTTGAGAGCTAATATAAGTAAAGTCAGGAGCCGTAACAATAGAGAGTAAAGGTTATATATGAATATATTCACAATCAGCTCAACAAGCATAATCGAGGGTAGTAAAGGAGGGCACAAGAAGTTGGCCAATAGTTGTTATAACGATTTAAACAGGTCGAAAAATGGCGAAGTTCAAATGGTGCAAAAATAATTTTAAATTTAACGGGATGGTTCACAAAATATGTAGTGGGGAGAAATGTACAAAAGGACCAAAACGGGTGAAACACCGTTTTTGCACCGTTTTTTTTTTGGAGACCCAAGGATAAATATATATATTCGTGGTAGTCCAATGACCCCTTGAATGGGATAAACCAAACTGACTAATAATGGGACTTAAAAATAAAAGTCACTAAATAATTTTGTTTAGAAGTTTTATAAATTAAAATGACCGACTGACTTTTTTTGATCACTATTATATATTTCTTTTAAAAAATATAATTGTTATTTGTGGCGTTAATCGACAAAAATTAAAAAAATATTTTCTGATTTAAAAAAATTTAAATAATTTTAATTTAAAGTTTGTTGTCAAAATTTATGTTCGATGAAAAAATATTGCCACTTTAATAAGTTTTGTGACGTTTACAGCATAGTTAAATTTCAAATGACTTAAAAAAATACTTGGTAAGATAGACTTTTTCTTTTTAAAATAACAATATGTGACAGCGCATAGAGAAAGGGATGTGGACAACATATGAGCATCGAATGAGACCGATCCCATGCCCCAAAAGTGTTCCCTCCCAGAGATATGCGCATTTATGAAAGTGATGGTACACCAAAGATACACGTATTTAAAACCTTTAAATGTCTCTCCTGAACAAAACTGGGTTTTACCCTTAGGTCCCTTTCTATTTTGCGCGTCACATACGCATTTTTTTAAGGTTTGAATTTTCTATGAGATTGTAAAGAAGGCGTGTGGTGCCAATTTTCGAATGGAATAAAACATCCGGCAATTGGTCCCACGGCTCTGCTGACAGGATCTTTTCATGAGATTTTCAATGGTTTTATTTATAGAGATGCATAAATCCGGAATTTCACAAAACCCCAAATAAATAAATCACATAAGAAACAATTCCTAAGCCTAACTCTTTACCTAAAACACCACTTATAGCTTAATGTGGTTAGTCTTTTTAGCTGAAGTTTTTCGCGTTCTAGCTTTCAACATATGTTTTTTGTCTTGCAATGGATTGTACACAAAATTCTACGATCCTTTTATTTTTTTTGGCAATCTGAAGTTGTGTATGACCTTTATATATTAAATGTCGAACAATTTTGTAAGATATTTTGAAATAATTTATTTTACAGTAGCACACATATTATTACTTACAAAGCACTTTAGACGGCTAAATGTTGTTTTTGTTGTAACAACAATATATTTTATTTTGAAGTCCTGTTCATCTATAGAGGATCTGTTCCAGGTGGAGAAAACCCGCCATTTGAACTAGATGGGTATACAGAGACCTGGGAGTCATCTGAGTGAGCTTGGCCGCACAATTGAAGAGGTACAGCACGTCATGTGGTCCCTGAAACGTTAGCATGTCCGAAACGTTAGCATCAATTCGTACCCAATAATAATTGAGGCGGCTGCACCATACTTCTTATCAGGTGACATCTCCAGGTGATGTTCCCCTGGCACAACATTCACATTGTAGCTGAATACTGCTGCTGCGACTTCATCAGCGTGAATGTTGTTCAGACCTGTCTTATAGTTTTGATGATCTAAAGGCCGCGACTGCCGGTTCTATGTACCGGATTCACCCGTAGCAAACAATATGTGTTTTTTTTGTTCGTCCTTTGTAAATTATAATGAATTTCCAGTTGAACCTATTTATTTGTCTGCACCTACGGCTGATTAATAAGTGTTTTTTAAGTGTCGCTAGATTACAATCTTAAAAACTGCTCATTACAATAGTGTTGTTTTAGTTAAACCTCGAAAACTGAGACTGGTTAGCAAAAGCGCAATAGTTTCGTCATTTATTAACAAAAAGTGACATCCGGTATTAGATGTCATAGAAATAGCAATGCTATTCTTGATTATGGAAAAATATTTTAGGAAATAATTTGTTGTAGCCGATATAGTTTGTTGTATGGATATAGGCTTATACTCGATAATTATCCAGGCTAAGTACTAAAATGCTACAAAAAAATTATTTTACTACTTTTTCTCATTTTATTTTTTGAAGACTAGTATTTCTGGTCTATTCGTTTGGACACAATTGGACAGGATTGACAATTTTTCTAAACAATTGTCTTAACTATTGCGTTTTTGATATCTGGTCTTAGTTATCGAGGCTTAACTTAAAACACCACTTATAAATCCAACCAAAAATGTTTAAAATAGCGTTACAAATTTGTTCGATATTTTGAATACTGTGTATAGATTATAAGTGGTCCTATTTTTTTATCCGTGCCTGTAAATAATCTTTATTGATTAAAAAACGTTACATTTCTGATGTTGTTTTGAAAGTTACATTTCTGATGTCATAGATTGATTGTATGTTGGTAATTCGATTGCAAGGGATAAATGTTATAAATTTTTAATCGAGTATTCTGTTTAATGCTGCCTCGGTTGTTGGACTTGGTCTGTTGCGAGCATTTCAGTTTGGAGCGTGTTTTCCCTACAGTTCTAAAGGAATATTATTTTATTGTTCATCCACTTCGTCTTTCTACGAAAAGTTCGATTTAACAGCTGTAGAACAAAGTGTGAACCAGGCAGCGACAACCTTAGTCTATGAATCTTTCCTACAACAAAATGGTAACTTTTTATGGCCTGCATTAGATGTCATGGGCATAGAAGTTTTGCAGTTTTAACTGGACTCCGCCACACAGGACACTTAACATTACCCTATTACGAACGAAGTTTCCATTCCACATAACCTCATGAAACAACAAGGGTAATGTTATACAACCTGAGCAATGAAAAAAACTCGGAAAATGTAATGCGAGCATTGTGTTGCTATAGATTTCGTGGTGGAAATCGGAATGTTATAGACTAAAAAACATGATCAAAAATCTGCATATAAAGTATGTTTTACTTAATAATGAAAAATATAGTGAAAAATTTATAAGTTCACAAGCTGAAAGTCGGACGGGGAATTTTTACATCAATTAGTAGGGAAAACAAATATCGTAAGTTCTAAGCTAATGTGTACACTTTGTTCGATGAAAATATTAATCAAAGATTTTGCGATTTAAACTGCTCCCAACGATAAATACGACAATGGAAAGGAAAAATGCGAGTGTGTAAAAACTAGTTTCATATCGGATTTCATATCGAAATCTAAATTAATTGTTTGCTTTACATTTGTGGTTATATTGATAATTATGTGGTTATATTATAATTGCATTAGGCTGAGGGGGCAAATCATGCAATTTTTTTTATCAAAAATTTGGACATTAGTTTTTCATTTTACATGACAATGCAATCCTATGTTATGTTATACTACATAGTATTTTAAAGAAAATGCACGGAAGTCACAAAAGCAAAGATAACACCTACTTTTAAAAAACAATTTTTGTAAAAAAATGTGGCCAAAACAAGGATTTCTGATTAGTAAGTCAAAATGGTACGTGTATTAAAAGATGTTCTACCTTCTTTTGTACCTTAATAGAACAATGAAATAGTTTTATATAATAAACTTGAACCATTCAAGAAATGTTTTCAATCTTATTGAAGTAAAGGCTTGGGCACACTGAAGCTTTTTTCCTTACGCTGCGTATTTTTCAAATTCCGACAGTCTACAAAACATCTTAACAAATGTATACAAAACATACAATCAATGTATATCAGGCCAGTTCTATTCAAAACAGCAATTTCATTAACTGATTGTACATTTTTAACATATATTTCATTAGTTTTCACCATACCGGAAATTAAGAAAAACGCAGCGTAAGAAAAAAAAGCTTCAATGCGCCCGAGCCTTTATTGTAAAACTGACTTCGCAGAAACGACTGTAGTTAACAACCAATTCAATTTGATGTTTATTTAAAAGATTAACATAAAATAATTCCGTATTTACATTTCAAACAATCAGAATGCCTGTTATGCACGTATATAATTAGTTTATTTTTTGTGTATGGACAACACAAACTTAAAAGTATAAAAACATAATTTTAACATATTAGACACGTTCGACGGCCATAGCAATTCCCATGCCTCCTCCAATACAAAGACTAGCTATGCCCTTGCGACCACCTGTACGTTCAAGGGCATACAACAGTGTTACTAAGACGCGGGCTCCGGAAGCTCCTATAGGATGGCCCATCGCAATAGCTCCGCCATTAATATTCACTTTAGCTGCGTCTAAATCTAAACCTTTCAGGACAGCCAATGATTGTGCAGCAAAGGCTTCATTTAATTCATATAAATCAACTTCGTCCTTAGACCAATTGGCTTTGGCAAGCTATAATTATTAAAAAGTACTTAAAAAATATAATAATAAAATAGTAATTGAAATTTGCTTACCACCGCTTTAACGGCGGAAACAGGGCCAATGCCCATCACTTTTGGTTCAACGCCAGTCTGAACCCATGCCACTATTTTTGCCAATGGAGCAAGGTTTCGTTTTTGCACTTCTTGCTGAGACATTAGTAATACCGCTGCAGCAGAATCATTAATGCCAGATGCATTGCCTGGAGTAACTGTACCATCCTAGGTAATTTTCGATTTTATATTAGAAGTCCTAGTACAGATAGATTTGTTTATGTCAATCACAACTTACCCCTATAAAGCAGGGCTTTAGTTTTTGCAAATTTTCAATCTTAGTGCCCGACTTGATGTATTCATCTTTATCAAATACAATTGTGCCCTTACGATCCTCGATTTCAACTGGTGTTATTTCTTTAGCAAAATATCCGTTCTTTTGAGCTTCCTCGGCTAAATTCTGCGATCGCAGAGCATATTTATCTTGTTCTTCTCGCGTGATATTATAGTCTCTAGCCAAGTTTTCCGCTGTGATGCCCATATGAATGTTCTCCATAGCATCCGTGAGGCCGTCATGGATCATAGTGTCCAAAATACTACCAGATCCCATTTTAATACCTTGTCGTAAATATATGACATGCGGAGCCAGACTCATATTCTCTTGACCACCGCAAATAGCTATGCTCGTATCGCCACAACGTATAGACTGATATCCTAAAGCAATCGTTCTGCAATTAAAATGGTAATTCCATGATACACACCATGACTTTTTTGAGAAACACATGAGAACATTCTTACTTTAGGCCGGATCCACACAACATGTTAATATTGTAAGCGGGTACTTCAATGGGCAGACCAGCCTTTAAAGCTGCTTGTCGGGCTGGATTTTGTCCTTGGCCAGCGGTAAGGGCCTATAACATTGGGAAATGATAATAAAGAACTATGGGGTTTTGAATTATTTATACATACTTGCCCCATAATAACTTCGTTTACTTCATTGGCATTTACATTAGCACGCTTTAGCAAGTCGTTTATAACGATGCCCCCTAAATCGGAAGCCTTTAATTTTGACAAAGTGCCATTAAAGTTACCTTAAGAGTCAACAAAAAGAAGAAAGTTATCAACATGTGTCAATAAAAGAGAAAGTTATCTAACTTTGCCCTAAAACTACATGAACTTCAATCGTTTAGCCGGAACGCCCATTACATGTCTATTAAACAACAAAGAGTTGCTAATTGTTTTTTTAACACTTACCAATGGCGGTTCTCGCTGCAGCAACAATATAGACATCGTTAGCGCTCATGGTGTAATAAGCTGATACCTTCCAGTATCACAGATAGCAGCTCACTCCTCCGTCGACTGACGAGTTCTTCAAAATAATGAAACCGCTAACATAAACAAAACCCACTTCACCCAATTGTCATTTGTAGTGTCAAACGTAGAAACAGAGTTGTGTTGTGGCAACACTGATTTAATGAACCAGTTGCTTTTTTAGTGGCAGCACCAACGCAGCCATCGCCTGTTGTTTAACGGCGTTACTATAAATCGACTTTGAGTTGATTAAAAGCAGGGATGATAAATTTGTTACTGCGGTACAATTTTTTGATACATTTTACTTTTGTAAGTACCCTAGTTCTCCCGCGGCTAATTTGATTGTTAGTTTCCAAAATATTTCTACTGCTATTTACGATTGAATAAGAAAACATCCCTATGGCTTCTAAAACAGACCAGAAAAAAATGCAGTGTTTTTGTTTCGATTATAAGTTTGTCTATATAAAAAAATTAAATTTATATTAGATATTAGTGGTGCTTTCGGGTAAAGGCTAGTTTTAAGTTCGTTGTTTCCTGTGAAAGTTTGCCATACTTCATATAAACAAATTACGGGATCTCGCTGCTGAAAAGCTGTAAAGAAACAGTACTGAGTTCAAGTTCGTTAATAATTAGCGAAATTGGGTCTGGTACGCTTTTCATGCTGAATAATATGCATAACCATAGTATTGAATGGGAAATTGCTTAAAAAGATTGATTTACAAATAAAATAATTTTTAAACACAAAAAGGGAAACTACAAACAATACAATGAATGAGGAAATCAAAAAGAAAAAATATGAATTTGTTTTCAATGATGCCAACAGTATCATACTTTCCAAACACCAAACAAACAATGAGTCGACAACACTGACCTGGTAACGTCAGTTTCACCAAAGAAAAATTTAATCTTTCTAAAAAGTTTCTCGTGAACGAACTTAGTACCAGCTTTAAGCCTCGGTAACTAAGAGAGGATAATAAAATCGAAATAATTAAGTCCTTTGAAAACAAATAGTGTTAATTTTGATCGTGTCTGTATTAAAAGTACTGCTGTAATAGATTTTAAAGTTATCCAGTCTAGCTACTAAAATTACTACAAAAACTGCTTTTATATTATTAATAGTCTAGTACTACCTGATTTTTTCTTTAGTGCCGAACAATTTTTACTTTTTGTTGACAAATGGCCTAACTATTAAGGTTTTGCTATCCAGTCTTAGTTATCGAGGCTTTACCTTAAACACCACTAATGTAATTTTATGAAATTTAAATGGTTATGTTTCGCATTTGGTTAATGTTTGTCCTATGTATAGAACAAAATAATGTATAACATAAAATCATTAAATCTTGTAAAAATGGTACTATTCGTATATTCTGCAAACGACCTTAGACATAACGTGAAAGGTCGCGTTATTTTCTGTACAAATTGTGCTTACATAAACATTTTACGCTGAAAATAGCTTGGTCATTCGCATTGCGTTTTGTGTGATTAGGGATAAAGCTTTTTTTTGAAATGGATAAAGGTACCTTTTTGTACCAGAAAGTACTTCTGTGGAAAATTTTTTTGTACAAATTCATCAATCTCGTTTATCATCCCTGATTAAAAGTAAAGTGAAAAATTTTGTTTCAGTGCAAAAAGAATTAAGTTCACTCTTCTAAAAGAATAAGTTATTTTACTACGAAAAATATAAATAAAAGGTAGCGCACTTATGACACACACATAATGTACGGCGATATAAAAAAAGAAATAGCGCAACAAAGAAAACTAAAATAAGCAAAAATGCAAGCAATCGTACAACTGTCTACTCATCATCTGCCATCTACACAGAATGTCTTTCGGGAGAAGAATACATACCACAACCACATACCACAGTATTTTGTAATTTCGGTCATCTTTTTTTGTGATAGCTGCATATCCCATCAGTTTGGATCTGGGGGAAACAGTTCAAGTCGGTCATAATCCTTGACGTCCGTTGTTCTGCAAACAGATGTGTGTTTAATTACTCTTGGATATTTTATTGCTCCCAAAGTATTTCGGGCGTGTTCGGGAACAATTGAAGTTTAATGGCATAACTCTTAAGTCAGTGTTTCGCATTAAGCTAGTTTTTCTGGCATAAACCAGCTGGTAAAACAAAGAGACGGTGCTGTTTGGGGATAAACTTTCTTTTACAAAGATAATATACAGGGCGTGAACGAATACAGTCCGTAGACAAAAACCAACATTTGCACCAATAATAAAGCTGTTCTAAGAATCTTCTGACTAAGATTCACATTTCCTTATAATAAGGTCGGCCCGTAATCAATTGTCCCATTGTGTAAAACAGTTGGACTTGTCCCAGGGGAGAAAGTCTTTAAATTCGACTAACGAAAGGGTGCATAGAAAGTACCATTGTTACAACAAAGATAATATCTGAAACCGCCACGCAATGTCGGTGAAATGTTTGTTGGAATAATCAAGCTTTTCTTTTATTCCGATAATTTTCACTATTCCGATTTTTATAGCTAATCTTTGGAAACAAACGAATGAAGACTATATTTACACGTATTTTAAACAAACTTTTACAGCTGGTATAACTTGTTATCCCGAGTTTATCTCTACTTAGTAGGGACATAAATACTGTTACACACGTTTTATGATGTTAAATAAAAAGTACTGAATGTTTTTGGACCAAGTACTTTTAAATATATTTATTGATGTATATTGTATCCAAAAAGAATCTACTTATTCGAAATGTCCGCCTTTTGCCTTAACACACCCCAAGTCGCACTGGCAAATCGTCAATAGCTGCACGAACCTCGTCCATTGGAAAATTGGCCACAGCTCGAACCAAAGCAGTCTTAAGAGATCCAATGTTGGGGTATCTTTTGTGACGAACCTTGTCCTCTAAAACCGTCCACAATTTGTAATCCATTGGGTTCAAATCTGGACTGCCTGAGGGTCATTCTTCAGAGGAAATGACTGCTGGCAAATTATTTCGAAGCCAGGCCTGGGACGTTTTAGCCTTATGGGTCGGTGCAGAATCCTGCTGGAAAGTCCATGGCTTCTTTTGGAACAGGGAATTGTTAAGAGGCACAACAGCTTCTAAGATGGTTTCTTGGTAAACTTTGGCCGATGTTTTGACTCCTTCTTCGCAGAAATGCAGGTCAGTGACCCCATCGTAAGAGACACCCCACCAAACCATGACTGAAGCTGGGTGATGACCCTTTTCCACCCTTGGGATCAGTTCAGATGCTTCCTTAGATGACCGCGCATACACTAAACGGTAAAAATGTTTTCATCGGTGAACAAAACTTTTCTGTGCAAGTTATCAGCGTGCTTCACCAAAAGACATTTGCATTTTTCAATCCTATTTTTTTAAAGCTGCAGTCAATAAATGTCCGGTACGTCGTTTGAAAGCCCCAAGTTCCAAGTCTTTTTTAATAATTCGACTCGTGGACTTTTGCGTGATATTCTCACGGGCCATGATTTTCTGTTTTCGGAGCGGATTTCTGTGAATTACTGATTTAACGGCTTTGATGACATGCGGTGTTCGAACAGAGCGTGGGCGGCCCGACCGGTGGCGGTCTTTTACATCTCCAGTCTCCTCATACAGTTTTATGCATCGGTAGACGAACATGCGGCTAATCCTTAGTGGCCGGAGCGTTTTGAAAATATCGCTTTTTTCATTTCACACTTGAAAAGCGCTATTACAGCGATACGGTTCTCATTATCTGACCACTCAATGATGAAAGTTAAAACAAATTTTAAAATCCCGTTACAGACTAACGCTATTGAGGTTAGCTTTCAAAACCCATATGACATTAACGGGGTATGTTCAGTTCTACTATTGAAATGGGTGTGTTCAATGTTGTAACAGTATTTATGTCCCTACTAAGTATTTTCGGACATTGTCGTAGATGGACATATTTTCATGAAATGAGCCGAGGAATACGCTAGTGAAATTTGTCCAGTTGTGAATGAATCATCCTGTATTTCAAAATAAGGGTATTGTACACTTAATCGTAGATGACATCTTAAGCTTTCTATTAAGTCATTTGACGTCTAAATAACTTGCTAAAACCAGTAGCTTAATAATTTTATTTTGAAAAAATAATTCCAAAAAACTGTGACCTCTTAAGGCCTTAAAAACAACCGCAAACGTACATAATCCGGTATTATACAAGAACTTAAAGTATGCTAAATTGATTAAATAGATAAGAGTTTGTCTCGAAATCTAAGACTTGATAGCTTAACATAACGCTGGATAATTATTCAGTCTTATTATCAAGGCTAAATCCATGAGTTGCCACCATATACAGAGTGGACGATTTAACATTTTAAATTTGAATCGGTTGAAAAAAAGTACTGATAATTTCTGTAAGGTTGAACTTTGTCATTTAATAATGGAACACAGTAGCAGTAACTTTAAAAACTTTTTCGTTTATTAATTTTAACAATATGGAAATTTTTTTACACTAAGTAAAATAATGTGTCTTAAATGACCCACGTTTTCATCTTCTTTCATGATTTCTCGTTTTAGAGAATTTTCCATAATATTTTTCAAAATTTGTGGCTGTAGGTTTCGAATTTCTGTAACAATGTTGGCCTTGAGTTGAAGGATTGTCTCGGGTTTGTTCACATATGTGATGCGCAAAATAGAAAGGGACCTAAGGTTAAAAACCAGTTTTGTCTAGGAGAGCCATTTTAAAGATTAGGTCCCTTTCTATTTGCGCTTAGAATCGTCGACTTCACTTTCATAAAACGCGCTTATCTCTGGTAGGGAACACTTTTGGGGCATGGGATCGTCTCATTCGATGCTCAGAAAAAAAATTGATTTTTTTACCCTTAGGTCCCTTTCTCTATGCGCTGTCACATATACTCGCTCCTTCAAGTAACCCCAAAGAAAATATTCAGGAGCTGACAAATCTGGCGATCGCGCTGACCAAATAAATTCCAAATTTCTGGAAGTTATTCGCTCTGACTTAAAAGTGACATTGTATCTAGGGCAGTGGCTCCGCTCCGTCCAGCTCCGGTTACGCTCATCTTGTTCATTTTCAGCCGATTCAAATTTAAAATGTTAAATGGCCCACTCTATATAATATATAATGATATGTATTAATTTACTTAATATTTACATGTGCAGCCACGAAAATCGATGTCACTTTGCCATTTTGTTTAAAACTTGTCTTTTATTGAAATATAGATACGAGAGTTACTAGTTATATTTCGAGCCCGGCAATAAACACACAATAATTTATCATTGGAAATGGTTTTATTGTTTTTCAAAATATCCTCTTTTCAGATCAATAACTTTTGCATGCGCACAAACAAATTTTCGAATCACTTTTTCCACTCCGATTGAGACACCTCCAAAACATGATTTTTGAACGCTTCAACATCTGCTCTTCAGTGTACTTCTTCCACGAACAACTTTTGTTGGATATGGTTCGTCTTAAATGACCCATACGGCTGATTGATTGCTGTTTTGTTTCGGGTTCATATGCATAGATCCATGATTCGTCACCTGTGACAATGTTCCATACGAGCCATTTTTGAGCATTCGTCAAATTATGTGGGATCCAACGAAAACAATTTTTTTTCATCGCACGAAAATGTTCACGGTATAGTTCCATTTTTTGACTGAGATGAATTTTTCAACACACTGTAAACAAAACAATTCGCCCTCAAATGACAAAAAGTTCTGAGTGAAGTTATGCTTAAAAATGTCAAAGTTTCCAATGGAAGTTCCAGTTTGCATCTGGGAACACTAGTATTGTCAGGACTCGAAATATAAATAGCAACCCTCGTACAAGAGGTCTTGACCCGGTTAATCCCAGTTCAATAATTTTGAGTAGTTTTTTTGTGAAATCTGTAGTCTTTTAAAGTGGCATTTAGCTGAACACGTTAATATTGGAGCAGGGTAAAACATTATGGGTTGAAATATCGCTTTGATGATTAGTTTTCGATATTAAGTTTAGATTTTCTCTTTATTAGGGGATAAATCATGCGCGTGATATTATTTATTTTATCTACTATATATGGGTGATTCTGAGATAAGCCAATTTCGACATCATTTTTGGCATTCGATTTTTTTGCAGAATTTAATATTTAATTCAGGTAGATGTCTTTGTTCTAAGAAAGACTAGTCATTTTTAAAAGGTACGCATCAAAATTTTAATTTTTAACGGAATCATGCAACAATTTAAAAACATGAACTCCAGGGTAATGACTCATTGAACAGAGAAATGACAAAGACAATAAAATATATAGTATTTTATCTTTAAAATCAAAAAAATTGTTTTAATTCAGTTCTTTTGCAAAAATAATAAAAGAAAAATCTGTTTGTCGTCATTCCCCTGTGAAAAATTTTGGCGGGGGAATGATGAATTTCTACAAAACCCTCTGAAATGTTTTTTTAAGTACTTACCCTTGCTAAGTTGACTTGAGCTGGAAGTTTGTACTTGCAATAAACACAAAAAAAAAACACTTGCAAAATTATAAAAAGTAGTAATTATCTTTTTAAAAAACAACACAGGGGAATGACCAACTTAAGTGTGAACGATCGTAACGAGTGACAAAACACGACTTACATAATTTTAATAAGACTGTTGACGAAAAAACTATTAAATGTGCACCCACTTCATGTTATGTTCAATCATATTTGAGTTGCTTTAAATCAAGATTGGTTTGGGAATTTGAATTTTAGCGAATATTAGATTTTACAGGGAAATACTGTGTATTTTCAGGGACAGAAAATAAACATCCATAAAAATAGAAATTGAATAAAAAATAATAATTAACAAAATTAATTGAATATTATTTTTTACTATGGACTGGTTTTATTAAAAAAATAATTAATTTTTTTGTAAAAAATTGAGAAAATTTCAATTGAAAGTAGTGCTAGGGACAACCAGGGTAATGATATTTGAACACTTTGGTAGAAAATTTTTTGAAGAACAAATACATTTTTTAAAACGCAATTTTAAAGACTTTGAAGGTCCTATAAAGATTCATTGTATAGTAAATAATAAAGTATAATATAGTTTATTTTTCCCGCTTGAAACAACCAATGACAGCAAAGAGGCCCATAACCTCAGAATCAACCATATATAAGTAATGATATGTATTAATTTACTTAATATTTACATTGAAGGGAAATTTAACAAAACTTTATAAATGTTTTTATTTGGTTTTAGATTTTTAATAAATAAATAAGGCTACGTTAGTTTAAAAAAATTGCGATGAATTAAATTTATTAAAGTGTAGATATTGAGATTGCTATTTTCTTAAAGCTTTGTTCAAGTCGATCTACTTTAACTTGCACTAATTCGATGTTGAAAAGTCGGTGTAGTCTTTGCGAGGAATAAAACCATGGCAGATTATAAATCATTTTGACAAATGCTGCGAAGCTTTCTGAAGATGGTCGTCACGGACATGAAATCACGATACAGGCAGTGTGCAGCCACGAAAATCAATGTCACTTTGCCATTTTGTTAAAAACTTGTCTTCTATTTAAATATAGATACGTACAAGAGTTCTTGAGCCGGTTAATCCCAGTTCAATAATTTTGGGCAGTATATTTTGTGAAATCTGAAAATTAAGTTTTGATTTTCTCTTTATATGAGGATAAATCATCCGCGTGATTTTATTTATTTTTATCTCCTTAATAGGGAATGTGGTTTTTAAAGTTGATTCTACAATCCTGAATATTTGACTGTATTTTTCAAACAATGCCGCGGTTTGAAAAGTGGAGATTATGTTGTGGAGTGGAACAAGGTTTTCGTTTCCTCGTACAATATATATTGCCTCGGTATTATCCGGATTTATAATAATTCTCCATTTATTGCAGTACTTTTGTATCACAATTGACGCTGACTGAAAAGTAACAGGGAATAACAGGGATTAAAAAAACTACTTTCAATAAATAGGTCTTTTTAGTTAATTAATTATTGTTTTCGCCTGTTAAATAACACACATCTGAAAACTCTTACTATATTCTTCGTTATTATATAGAGTGTCATGTAAAATCGAATCGTCTATCTTACATAGAGTTGTAAACTCAAAGCCTTTTACAATTTTATGTCCACCTCTTCTCATCTCAAAAAATGTTTTTTATAGTTCCTAAACTTTTTTCGTTTATATTTTCAGAATTTTATAAACATTTAAAGCCATTGTATATTTTCTGTCTAATGCATTTGTAGAAAGGAGCACAACAAACAAACGAAAGAATGCAAGCTATAAAATGTGTGGTGGTAGGCGATGGAGCCGTTGGTAAGACCTGTCTACTCATCAGCTACACAACGAATGCCTTTCCGGGAGAGTACATACCTACCGTATTTGACAATTATTCGGCCAATGTAATGGTGGATGCAAAACCTATTAATTTGGGTCTCTGGGATACAGCTGGTCAAGAGGACTACGATCGTTTGCGTCCACTATCATATCCACAGACAGATGTGTTTTTAATTTGCTTTTCGTTGGTAAATCCAGCCTCATTCGAGAATGTACGAGCCAAATGGTATCCGGAGGTACGTCATCACTGCCCAAATACACCAATTATTTTGGTGGGTACTAAATTGGACTTGCGAGATGATAAGAACACCATTGAAAAGTTGCGCGACAAGAAGTTGGCACCCATAACATATCCACAGGGTTTGGCTATGGCAAAAGAGATCGGTGCCGTCAAGTATTTGGAGTGTTCGGCTTTAACACAGAAAGGCTTAAAGACTGTCTTCGATGAAGCTATACGTTCAGTATTGTGCCCCGTCTTGCAGCCCAAGTCGAAACGTAAATGTACGTTGCTATAATTTCATCATAAATCGGGAAAATCTTAAGCACACTGAAAACGAATGAAGATGAATGAATATAAGATACTAAAGTGGAATGAAGCGTTCTTAAAACATGAAATACAAAAAACCAGCCAATTCGATGAAAAAGAAAACCAAAATAAACCATTTTTTTGTATACTGTAGCCATAGTAAAAATATACATACATATTATGAATGATACAGAATGGTCTTCCAGACCCTGATTAATACTGTTATTGTCACCAGGTCAACGTGTTTTAACGTTTAATCACTCACTAACCACCCAATTCACCAATAACAACAACACCATTTTGCAAAACTAGTCCATAGTATTTGTACTAAAGCATTTTCCCTCTGAATCATTAAATTACCATCTGCTGGTGGTTTGGGGCAAATTGGATTCCTTTGCGAAAAAGTAATAAAACGCCTCCGCTACCGCTTTGTTGCTTTCGTTTTTTATTTTTTATTTGTAACCAATGATTGTTCCGCAATCATGCTTATTTAATATGTATTAAAAAATAAGTTTTCTTTTTTTTAACTATCTATGTGCATTAATTTAAACTAAAAGTTGTTTTTTTATAATTATTTAATGAAAAATGTACTGTACACAAATAACAAAATTCATTTTAATACATTTTGGCTTTACTTTCGAAACATGAACTTTTTCTACTTTCTCTTAAATATAAGTTGCTTTTATACCAAATTAAAATAACGAAAATAAGTACATTAAAAAAATACTCAAGAAGTGTCGAAAACGTAAACTTCTTGTGTACAACAAATACAAATAATTAATAGCTACACGGAGATAAATAACAAAAAATAAGTTAAAATTTATGTAGTCTTGCTGTTACTCGTACAATAGTACAATGTTTGCATCCTTCTCGCTAAACTCAAAAATAAACCAAAACGTAATCGTTCACACACACTCACACAACAAACCCACATTATACTCGACTCGTACGAATAATTCTTTCCAAAAATTATATGCGATGAGTCCGAACGTCGTAACGTTTTACGAAACTATTAAGCCGAAACACACACACAAAATAAATCAATTACCATAAAACAATACGAGGCATTTAAGTGATGAGGCCTGTACAATAAAGTATATTTGTGCTAATCAATTTTTTTGAAAACTGAAAAACAAATAGTAAACGAACGAAAAAAGAAAATCTTACTACTACTATTTAATAATTATATATGTATTAAAAAATCGTAATAAAACCTAAAAAATTGTAATACTTTCAAAACGAAAAAAAGTAAATAAATTTTTTGTGTGGCACTTAATGTCAAAATAACCGAAGTTTATTTTCTACAGCAATTTTTTCAAGTGAAGCCTTTTCACAATTTGCTTCATTTTCTTAATTGGAGAAATCGTCGAATTACACTGTGGAACAAATTCAGGTTAGCAAAAGTTAGGTCGATTCTGAGAGTGAGGGGTGAAAATATAGGCTAAATTAGAAGACCTGTATCGCGGTGTTTGCTATGTTAGTTTGATTTTTTTTAATCGACCTTCGAACTTTGCAGTCAAATGCTGATTTTTAGCATACTGTCTATATGGTTTTTTGGCTATAACTTGTCGACTAATTGATATTTTTCAATCTGTATATGCCAAAATATTGCTAGAGACATGTCCAACAATTATTATTTTTAAAAAAAATGATTTTCTGGTGCTTTTGAAGCAAAATGTTGGAAAAAATATTTTTTTTCATGCTTTTTGGAAATATTTACCACAAAACTTAAATCTTTTTTGCTTTCTGTTTGATCTATAATATGCTTCTCAGTGTCTTCAATAAATTTCATTTAAAAAGAAAACAGTCATAATACAAAACTTTCGTTTTCCAGCTTTCTTCTCATGTTTTATGTATCAATTTTGTTCAGTGTTGGTTTTGAAGAAACATTGGAAAAGAAAAAAAAGGTAGAAGTAATTAAAAAGGGATTTTCCAAGAATTAGGAATTAGTAAAATAAATTTTTTGTTTTCAACCATCGCACATGTAGCGATTTTTTTTTATTTCGTACAAGCGAACTAATTTCAAAAATAAAGATTCAGTTAAGACTCGAAACTCAGCCGAAGCTGATGTCTTTTAATTTTCGCTCTGTCGTAATAAAACACGCAATTTTTTTTTTTGGAACTTATTTCATTTTGTGAGTGATTGAAGTTAAGTGCATCAATTTCATATTCAAATAACCACAAAGAATATAGTCGGGTGCTGACAAATCTAGCCATCGCGCTGGCCAAATAACTTCAAATTTGACTTAAAAGTGCCATTGTGTCTCGGGCAGTGTGGGTAGTAGCTCCGCCCTGCCAAAACCACAACCAAAGGTCGGTTCTCAAGAGCAGGACGTAAAAAATGGTCTATCATAAACCGATACCACTCTCCATTTACGGTTCCATCTTCCATTCTCGAAGAAGTAAGGCCCAATGATATTTGCATATGTGATCCCACACCATACTGTACACCTAATGGGTTGCAAAAATTGCCCCAGAGCCTACAGTTCTGCTTATTAACAGCACCAATCTAATGAAAATGAGCTTCACCACTCATCACTTTGCGTTAAAATAATTGATCGCTGACTTAAATAATAAAATTCTATTATTCTGGTTCATTGTTCAGTTGTGAACAAGTGTTATTTACATAAGTATAATTTTATATAAGGATAATCTGAACAAAATATATAAACGAAAAAGTTATTAATTTTTTAAACTCCATGGTAACTTTTGGCTCACCCTTTAGAAGCTCAAATTAAAGAGTATTGCGCGCCATATTAAGCATTTGGTATACTGTGGACCGCTTCATCTGGTATTAGCCTCCCGATGGACCGGACATTTAAAATTGTATCCAGTGGAGTGTTGGTTTGCCATTTCATAATGAATAAACAACGTTTGCAAATAGTGGTAATGGGCCCAAAACGAGATGGCCACCGATCCTGATTTTTACAAGAACATTTTGTTCAGCTATGACGCTCACTTTTGGATGAATGGGTACGTTAATAACCAAAATTGTCGCGTTTGGAGTAATGAAAATCCACAAGCCATTGTTGAGACGCAGTTACAACCTAAAAAAAATCACTGTTTAATGTGCTCTATGGGCAAAGGGAATCGTTAGTCCATATTTCTTCAATAATTAAGCCGGCCACAATGTTACAGTCAATGGGAAACGCTATAGAGCCATGATTATTGATTTTTTGTGCCTGAATTGGAAGATGTTGATGTGGACGATCTTTGGTTCCAACAAGACGGCGCTACATGCCATACAGCCAACGAAACAATAAATTTATTAAAGAAAACTTTTGGTGAGCGAATTATCTCGCGTCGTGGGCCGGTGGCGTGTCCTCCAAGATCTTGCGATTTAACACCGCTGGACTATTTTTTGTGGGGTTATGTGAATCCGATTGTCTACGCAGATAAGCCCGACACGATTGACGCTTTGGAAGAGACTATTCGGCGTGTTATTGCTGACATACGGCCCCAAAAGCTTCAAAAGTGGTTAAAAATTATCTCTCGGCTGGAATTTATTCGAGCCAGCCGCGGCGGCCACTTGCACGTAATCATAATGGCAAACCCTTATCCTAATAATAAAGCTAAATTCTTGGCTATAACATAAAGTTATATGCGTTTTATTTCTTCTTGAAAACCACACGTCTAAAAAAAACACCATATTATGATTATCGAAGATAACACTGTAGAACAAATTCTGGCTAGCAAACGTTAGGTCGATTCTGAGAGTGAGGGGTGAAAATATAGGCTTAATTAAAAGACCCGCATCGCGGCGTTTGTTTATGTTAGTTCGAATTTATTTTTAATCGACCTTCGAACTTTGCAGTCAATTGCCGATTTTCAGCATACTGTTTATATGGTTTTTTGGCTATAACTCGTCGACTAATTGATATTTTTTCAATCTGTAATAGCCAAATTATTGCTAGAGATTGTCCAAATTATAGCTAGAGACCAGAAAATTTTTGTAGTGCTTATGAAGCAAAATGATGGAAAAATTATTTTTTTTTATGCCTTTTTCAAATTTCCACAAAACTAAGTCTTTTGCTTTCTGTTTGATCTATAATATGCTTCTCAGTTTCTTCAATAAATTTCATTTGAAAAGAAAACAATCATAATACAAAACTTGCGTTTTCCAGCTTAATACTAATCTACTTCTCATTTTTTATGTATCAATTTTGTTCAGTGTTGGTTTTGAAGAAACATTGAAAAAAAGGAGGTAGAAGTAATTAAAAAGGGAGGGAGTTAGTAAAAAAACTTTTAGAAATTTGAAATTGCTTTTAAAAATGTAAAATTGCAGGAGAATTAAATATGCTACTCTGTTGTAAAAGAGTGAGCTGTAAATAGAGCCGTGACACTTATAGTTTGTCAAAATTCAATATAATGCAAGGATCTTGCTCAAGACTCTTATTAATAGAAAAGAATGGTCGAACCATTATGCACGATTGTTTCAGTGTTTGACAAATTCAACCATGGAAATGTACAAAATTGAGCAGCGCGTTAACATTTTTGAAGCCTTTTTCGAAAATGGGCACTCAAATCAAAGTATACTTCGTGATTTTTTTTTAGTCAGTACTTATATAATCGACCAAATGCGTCTTCAAATTTCAGGAAACCGGGTCTGTAGGAAATGTGAAAACACCTGTACATGCTCGCCAAGTTTGTTCTGGACTTGCGGTGTCATCGGGCCGTACTTCTTTGAAAATGAGGTCGGCCAAGTAGTTATTATGACAGGTGTTCGCCATCGCGAGATGATAACGGACTTCCTATAGCCAGAAATTGAGGATATGGACCTGGACGATATGTGGTTTTAACAGGATGGGCCACGTGCCACACAACCAAAGAAACAATGGCTCTTTTGCGCTATAAATTAAATAGCCATGTTATCTCACGTCGTGTCGATGTTAATTGGTCGCCAATATTATGTGATTTGACATCGTTGGGCTTTTTCCTTTAGGTATATTAAAAAGAAAAAGTCTACGTCAATAAGCCAAGAACAGTTCAAGAGCTAAAGGATGAGATAATTCGGCACATAAGGTACATTGAACCTCCATTATGTCTCAGAGTCATTAAAAATATTGACATCGGATAGAGGTTTGCCACCGGAGCCGTGGCTAGCATTTGACCGACATTTTGTTTTATACATAGTTGTCATCGATCCTTCTATCATAAAAAAAATATTACGATAATTCTCTAAAAACTTTTTTATTTTATTCACATTTATTAATTGCTATTTTGTTGGACCACCATTTAAAATAAATTTCGTATACTTATTATTTTTTATCTAAAAAAACTAAAACAATTCAAAAAAGTTTTTACAAAGTATAGTACGAAAACCAAAAAATTATTAAAAAATTATTATTGACCTAAAAAATCAAAGGAAATATAGTATAACTGATTTTCGTCATTAGTCAATACTTACATCACTGCAAGAGTACTCTGATTTCTGAAAGGATTGGTTCCGAAAGTAAAGAAATAAAATCACACATACTGGTATTGTCTTCGAGTTTCAATATTTAAAAATTTTCTTTGAAATAGATAATATAGGATCCGACGATATTTTTAAAGAATGAAATAAATCTAGTATTTTTTACCGCGAAATATTTTTCGTATGAAATTTGCGTACATTTCTGAAGTCTTTATTTCTTGAATCAGTGTCCGGAATCGCAAAATCTATAGCCATTTTTTTTTTGTATAGCTTCAAAATATTTGGCGATCACCATAAAGTAGTTGAGGTTACGGTTGGGGACTCGGCCGACAATGCAGTAGTTTCCGAGCGGATAGCCGGGTTCCTTTTATTTACCTCGTTTCGAAATTAATTGTTATCAAATTCGGATCTTTGGTACTATGTATCTCGAATTCGACTTAATTATTTCCGACAATCGAATTCATTACACAGTGCAACAGCCAATCTGGGGGGTGAGAAATTCCAAGTCAGGGTGATGGTACTAGGTGAGTATATTAAAACCCTCAAAGGGTTTTGCGTTTGTATGTGCCAGTTTTTTTATGACCTTTTACATTTTTTCCTTATCTTGATGTTTTTTCGCTTAGTTGTAAAATGTTGGCAAAAACGTAGTTTGACATAACTCGAGAACGACTAGTTCGATTTTGCTGAAATAAATTGAGAAAAATTAATAATTACATTTTCTTTAATCCATTAATATACTGTTTCTCTACCAAATCAACATACAGTCGAACTTCCATAACTCGAATCACTATTATCCCAAAAAAAAGTTCGACTTACGGAGACTTCGAGTTATAGAATTTTTTTGTTGAAAAAAAAAACACAAGTGCAGACATAAATTATTAGTTTGTATTTTTTATTTAAAAAAGGCACTGGCAGAAAAATATAATATGTAAGTAAGTCAGAGTGAAGTAAAATATTCTGAAATTAGTGACTGGAAATTTACTTTGTTTTTGTTATTTTGAGTAAAAAATGACTCTAATTGTAGTGCTCATCAGTTGTAGTGTCATTGGTTTGCAAATATAAATTCAATGTTCGGAAAGATTTTTCTACATCATTTGTGGATGGCTGGTGTATAGTTTCTTCCACCGAATCCTCGCCATCACTCTCCGTTCCGCTTAAGATTGGATCCTCTGATTGATGGCAGTAATTCTCAACAATATCATCATCTGTAGGATAGCCAGTTGTGTAAAGCTCATTATCTACTTCAATATAATCTTGAAGAGTAGCATTGCAAGTTATTTTGTTTGCTTTTAACCATGCTTCGTAATCAGCTTCAATAATTTTTTGAGTTTCATCAATATTAATCAGAAAAAATAGAGGTATGTCATCTTCATCTTCCCATTCAGAATATTTCCCAAATCCAGCTTTTTTGAAGCAATTCGATATGGTTTGATTACTGACGTCAATTTCCCATGCTTTGCTTATATGTTTGATGCAGTCCATTAATGTAATATCCTGTTTTTCGTTTGCCTCTATGCGCTTTAGTGCTTCTTTTACCATTCTGCTACGATAGAAAACTTTAATGTTTTGAATAACTCCCTGATCAAGCGGTTGTAATTTAGAGGTCATATTTGGCGGAAAAAATGCCAATTAAATGGCTTTCAGTTTCCTTTGTACGTCTTTTGGATGTGCTGGACAATTATCAATAAACAATAAAACTTTTCGGCCAGTGCTTTGAAATTGTTTATCCAATTTTAGAAGCCACTCTTCAAAAATTTGTCCTGTCATCCAGGCCTTGGAGTTTGCTTTATACTCTACAGGTAACCACTTAACACCACGAAAGCACCGAGGCTTGACACTTTTCCCAATCAGTAGAATTTTCAATTTCTCCGAACCGTCCATATTTGCTGCCAGCATTAACGTAACACGCTGCTTACTATTTTTGCCTCCGTGGCATTGCTGGTTTATGAAAGACAATGTTTTGTCTGGCAAACATTTAAAAAACAATCCTGTTTCATCCGCATTAAAAACATCCCGTTCACAGTACTTTTGCAATAAATTCGGCAAAACATCTTTTTTCCATTTTTCGCAGTCTACTTCACTGACGTCATTGCTTTCACCGCACGCTTTTTTGTAACCCACACCCTGTCTAAAATGAAAAAAGTCCACAAATTATTTTATGTATTGAACAATTCATCTATTGTGAGTTTTGTTCAATACCTCTGCTTCCATTTATCAAGCCAACCTGTGCTTGCCATAAAATTATCATCGCCAAAACGCTTTGAAAACTCCATTGCCTTCTCCTTTAATATTCCTCCAGATATAGGCATGTTTTGGTTTCTAGCTGCTGTAAACCAATCGAGGACTGCTTTATCAATATTGTGAAACTTGGGGGTTTTCATCCTTTTACTACTTAGACGAAATCCAGACTCAAACGACGTGATAATTGATTCCTTATTTTTAAAAATCGTTGAGACCGTACTAGCCGGGATACCATATTTTGCTGCTGCTTCCTTTTTCTTTAATCCACCATCGACTTCTTTGATTAATTTATACTTTTCTTCAATCGACAAACATTTTAATACACGTTTAGATGCCATGATAAACACAAATACGATGTTACTCATATCTATCATCACACGCAACTGCAATTTGTGCATAGAATTGCCACTCTTGCAAATAAAAAAGCATTTGATATACGAAGGGACTTCCCCAAATAAAAATACATATGATAACAAATACACATGATAAAAAGATAAGGTAGCTAGTTGCTATGTGAGAGCGAGTGTGTGACGCATTTTTGACAGAAGGTGGCAGTCAATAGCACGGGGCAGATGCCTCAGTTGACTCGTTTGACAAATGGTAGCAGTCATCAGCTGGCCTATTAACGCCACTGTATAGTTACACTATGCCAAATAGAAAAACAAATAACGGCATCGTAGAACTTCGAGTTATAGAATTAATATGTATGTATTTAAGTTCGAGTTATGGAGAACTTCGAGTTATGGAAGTTCGAGTTACGGAAGGAGAATTGTGAGCTACTTACTCTCTTAACGCTACTTCCAACCGATTTAGTTCGAGTTAGAGAAAATTCTAGATATAGAAGTTCGAGTTATGGGAGTTCGACTGTATTTGCAATTAGAAATAAATTTATGAAGAAAATTTTGCCAAAAAAATTTTTTTTTTTTTTTTAAACATATAAATCCCAAACGGAAAAACGTGTAGAGTCTTATAACTTTCACGTAAAGTCACATAACCTATAAACAAAATGCGACATAGATCATAGAAATCGATTAACACGTTCTGCTTTTATTTACAATTAAGTGAAGTTACTTAATTGTAAATAAAAGCAGAACGCGTTAATCGATTTCTATGATCTATGTCGTATTTTGTTTATAGACTATGTGACTTTACGTGAAAGTTATAAGACTCTACACGTTTTTCCGTTTGGGATTTATATGTTATAAAAAAAAAATTTTTTTTTTGGCAAAATTTTCTTCATAAATTTATTTCTAATTGCAAAAATGTTGATTTGGTAGAGAAACAGTATATTAATGGATTAAAGAAAATGTAATTATTAATTTTTCTCAATTTATTTCAGCAAACTCGAACTAGTCGTTCTCGAGTTATGTCAAACTACGTTTTTGCCAACATTT
Organism: Hydrotaea diabolus; assembly: GCA_963513945.1. Classification (NCBI taxonomy): domain Eukaryota; kingdom Metazoa; phylum Arthropoda; class Insecta; order Diptera; family Muscidae; genus Hydrotaea; species Hydrotaea diabolus. Next base: position 139,436,797 of record OY740719.1, read on the forward strand.
TATAACTAAGCGAAAAACATCAAGATAAGGAAAAAATGTAAAAGGTCATAAAAAAAACTGGCACATACGAACGCAAAACCCTTTGAGGGTTTTAATATACTGACCTAGTACTATTACCCTGACTTGGAATTTCTCACCCCCCAGACAATAACCCCAAAAATGTTCCACAGTGTTATTGGATCGTGCCAACATATATCGAATTCGACTTAATTATTTCCGAAAATCGGCTTCATTCTCGAGTTTCGAACATGTAGCAACTATGTAAATCGTTTTTTTAGAATCCAAATAATTCGAATCTGCATTTTTTAGTAAATGGATATTGAGTTTAATATTTGGATTTTTTTGTAATATGTAAAAAAGTTACAATCTGCAAATTGAGTCGTTTTAATGAAATTCTATGTGTGATGTGAGAACCCTAATATGACAGAATTTTCTTAATATTTTTTATTATAATAGAAGGATCTATGACAATTATGTGTGAAACATAATATAGGCCAAATGCTCGCCACTGCTTCGATGGCAAATCTCTATCCGATGGTCAATATGTTCAATGATTCTAAGTAAGACATATTGGTGGGTAATGTCGTTAATGCGCCGAATCATCTCATTTTTTAGCTCTTGAATTGTTCTTGGTTTATTGAAGTACACTTTTACATTTGAATATCCACAAAGAAAAAGTCCAGTGGTGTCAAATTATACGATCGTGGCGGCTAATTAGCATCGCCACGACGTGAGATAACACGATAAAAATAATTCGTTGGCTGTGTGGCACTATCCTGTATGAACCACATATCGTCCAGGTCTATATTCTCAATTGCTGGCCACAAGAAGTCCGTTTGTCAATAATCACTCGTCAATTCTCATTTGCCGAAATGCGGAAATTTTGATTGTTAACGAATCGACTGAGGTGAATTTGTGCCTCGTCACGAATTCCGCAGTGAACGAAATGCATTTTTATTTTACTCTGATTTTCGTAAAACGCGCTGCTTAATTGTGTGTGTACCTCTCCATGGTTGAATTTGTCAAAAACTGAAACAAAGAAATGTCAAATTAAGTAAGGCAAAACAACGTTAAGCTGTAACTTAAAATTAATATCGTGCATTTTGGTTGGACCACCCTTTATTAGCTGCATTCTTTTCGTTGCGTTAACATATTCAGACGTTAACACCCTTTACATGTGTTTTTTAGACGTGTGGTTTTAATCTGGCCACACTTTTTCAGAGTTGGTTATTTTGGCTGCTGTCTCTAATGCTTTGTTTGGTTTGCCATTTCATAATACTTACTTCGGAACAACGCTTGCAAATCGTGGTGAATGGGCCCAAAACAAATCGATCCTGTTTTTTACAAGGAAATTTTGTTCAGCGATGAAGCTCACTTTTGGTTGAATAGGTACGTTAATAACCAACATTTTCGCGTTTGGAGTAATGAAAATCCATAAATTCATAAGCCATTGTTGAGACGCAGTTACATCCTTAAAAAGTCACTGTTTGGCGTTCTCTTTGGGCAGAGGGAATCATTGGTCCATATTTTTTCAAAAATGAAGCCGGTCATAAATGTACAGTCAATGGGGAATGTTATAAGGCCATGGTTAATGAATTTTTTGTGCTTGAATTGGAGGATCTTGATGTGGACGACCTTTGGTTCCAACAAGACGCTATATGCCGCACAGTCAACGAAACAATCAATTTTTTGAAGGAAACATTTGGTAGGCGCACTATCTCACTTCGTGGGCCTGTAGTGGCCTCGATGATCGTGCGATTTAACACCGCTGGACTATTTTTTGTGGGGATATGTGAAGTCGCTTGTCTACGCATATCGAGGACTGTGGCTTCTAAATTATCCTAACAAAAGAGAGAAAACCTGATGAAATCATATAAGAGATAATCAAGAAACCAAGGAAAAACATATTCGAGTAAAGAAAAGCATTACTTGAAAGAAAATGTTCCATCAAATGTTTACAAAAAGTCGTGGAAGACAAATTTAACGTTTTTAAACTGCTTGGCAAAATGATAAATAGTTGGGCTACTCTTACGAGGAATGCTCGATCCATAAGCGGTGTTACCTTTGGAATAATTAACTGTCTGTTGCGAATTGATTAACTGAAGGTAAATGAATTTGTTTGGATCAAGGGGATTGTATTTTTTATACCTTGTTAAAAAAAAGTATAGCAACCGAAGGAGCATAAATTCCACAAAGGAACAGTCTTAAAAGTCATTCACAAACGACGATATGGAGCATACGGTTTAACAGAATATAAATAGCGCATAACTCTTTGAAGCACTGCCTTATTATTTATATTCATATTACTTTGAGTAGTTCCAGTATGTACCTCTAGTCAGTACAAAATATTGGCATAATTAAGCCATGAACCAGTTTTGTTTTCAGCCAACGAGGTAAAACTAAATTGGTGTTGTATAGTTGACGATGTGTGAAACTGATACGTGAAGCAATACTGCGAATATGCTGCTCAAAGCAATATTTGTTATCCAGCACAATCTCCAAACACGTAATACTCTGAACGAATTCTAGACGTACCATTGTATTGCAAATCTAGGTTAATAAAAGAGGATGATGAAAACCGTATTGCCTTTGTTTTAAATGGTTTAGTACTAAGCTTGTTGGAGGACTTCCATACGCTCAATAATTTTAAAACAATCATTTTTGGCTTGTAAAACATCCAAAATAATAGCTGAACATCATCAGCAAAAGAGTATGGTGTAATTTTCGTGATGAAAGTGAAATCGTCCTATCTCTTGATTTGAGTTTTTTACGTAACTTTATGAACTTTTAATACATGCTATCCAATTGTTCTCTTACTCTTTTATGGATTCACCATTTGAGTAGGGACTTTGACAAGAGCTCTAAACAAATTAAAACTGATCTAAAAATCTATATTTTTTTTGTTTAGCTCGTTTGTTATATTTCGGTCTGTTGCTTTTACACATTGAACAGGGATTAAACCGGCTCAAGACCTCTTGCTTCAATATTTAAATAGAAGACAAGTTTTTAACAAAATGGCAAAGTTACATTGATTTTCGTGGCTGCACACTACTTTTATCATGATTTCGGGTCCGTGACAACCCTCTTCAGAAAGGCTTGCTGCAATTGTTGAAAGTAAAACCGAACTCTATAAGGCCAGACTCTCCCCAAACGAATGAGAACTACTGTTGTAAACCTTACTTCTCAAGTTTTAGCTCGTTTGTTTTATTTCGGTCTGTTGCTTTTACGCATTGAACACGATCGATTCGTTTTTCGAATTTCTCCAAACACTTTAGGCAAACAAATTGTAGTGTACCACTCAGAATTGACCTCCTACGTTGATCAAGCGGAACAGTCGCCACATGAACAGTTTTTCCGAAGAAACAGGCAACCATTTGCTTCGAAGTGCTTCTTCCACGAACAACTTTCGTTGGATTTGGCTCGTCTTCGAAGACCCACACGGTCGATTGCTGTTTTGTTTCGGGCTCATATGCATAGATACATGATTCGTCACCTGTGACGATCTTATAAACTTCTTTTGAAGCACTGCGATCGTATTTTTTCAAAATTTCTTTGCGCCAATCGATACGAGCCTTTTTCGACCGATTGTCAAATTTTTCGGGAACCAAAGAGAACAAATCTCAAGACCTCTTGCTCCTAAATTTAAATAGAAGACAGGTTTTCAACAAAATGGCAAAGTGACGTTGATTTTTTTCTATAATTCTTACATTTTTTACAAAATACTTACCCTATATTCAAAAAAAAATTATTATAGGTATAAAGAACTTTTGCTAAAGAAAATGGTTAACTTTCCGTAAATGTTTATGAATGTGGCCTTAAGGCATAAATTAAAAATTTATAAAAACTTACAAAGGTTTAGAGAACATTTTTATAAAGAAAATTTAAATACTTTAAAATATGACCGTAATGTTTAGTCGGCCTCAAACTTTTTTTGTTACCTGCCCAAAAAAAATTTATTAATTTTTATTTTGTCGTCGGTTGGCCTCATTTACGAGGGCTGCTATATATATTCCTGACCTAATAATGAAAATGCGAATATTTATCATCAAAAATGGTTTTATTGTTTTTCGAAGTATTCTCCAGCATGATTTATATAATTTTGCATGCGCTCAAAACAATTGTCGAAGCACTTCCACTCCGATTGGGACACCTCCAAAACATGGTTTTTAAACGCTTCAACAGCATCTTCTGGCGACGAAAATCGTTGACCACGCATTTTTTTCTTGATGTGCGGGAATAAAAGAAAGTCATCGGGTGCCAAGTCAGGGCTGTACGGCGGATGACCCATCAATTCGACGTTTTGGCCGGTCAAAAAGGCGGTGGTTTGAGCCGATGTGTAAGAGCTCGCATTGTCATGGTGCACAACTCTTGTTCGTTTTTCGAATTTCTCCGAAGACTTTAGGCAAACAAATTGTAGTGTACCACTTAGAATTGACCTCCTACGTTGCTCAAGCGGAACAGTCGCCACATGACCAGTTTTGCCGAAAAAAGAGTCGACCATTTGCTTCAAAGTGCTTCTTCCACGAACAACTTTCGATGGATTTGGCTCGTCTTCGAAGACCCACCCTTTATAGCAACCCTCGTAATTAAATCAGAAGGCTGTTTAAAATCTTGCGTATCGACCCAAACAAAATGAACGCTTGAACGCTTTTTTTATTACCATCTTTCCATGCAAAGTTCCACTAGATTGAAAACAGAATAATTAGAATAAATTTAAGATCCATAAATATGTATTTTTTCAATAAGTATTATCAGTCATGCTACAGTATATTTTATTAACAACATCATTTCGTTTAATTGTTCCAAGGCATTTCAAAGTTATCTTAATGAAAAAGTGTCCAAACAGAAACGGTTTCTTATGAAATATAACAAGAATTTAAATTTAATCAATTTGATAAAAAAAATGAAAATCCGTACGAATGTAAAAAAATAACAATAACCGGTGTGTTAACATACCAAATATTTTAAATTTCTTATAAATACATTAAAATCTATAGTGATCGGTAAAAAACTAAACAACACAACAGCATCATTGTCTTTTTCGAGTAACTAAAGCAATGGCAATGAAAACAGTCATGTGTGAGCGACGCATGTAGGTACGTACTTATACATCTACTAGTACTTTATAGTGGTGGTAATCAGATATTATACAAGACTAAAACCCTGAGTTTGTTGTATTGCCTGCATTAACTTGTATTTTAAACGTTCTTTTGTTTGATAGCGCGGTAAATCGAGCAGATTGAAACAGGTATGGGCCACAGGCAAAAATTTTTCATCCATAGTTGGTTGTATGCAAACCTAAATAAAATTTGTATAGCAAAATGTCGGCTGAGAAAGAGGCTGATATCAACTATTAAACGTACCTTGATAGCTTTCATTCCCTGTATTGGTATGCGATCACTTCCTGTTAGATACAGTAAAAAGCTCTTTTTGTCGGGCAAAGACAAATCGTGAAATATTTCCCAGAACCATTTAATCTGCAGAATACCAAAATCAAAATAAAAGATATTAGTGGCATTTCAAAATTATGCATAGAAGTAATTTAATTACCGTATCATCACTAACTGTATAACCATTTTTATATTCACAATTTAACTCTAGAGCTTTCCAATCATACTCCTCGTTGCCCACAACCATGGCCATAAGTTCCTCTGGTGCGAAAATTTTCAGGACACGACCCCAGCAAACCTGTACAAACACACAAGAGTATTAAAGTTTTCTTACATAGTTAATAAACTGTGGGTGTTACCTTCATAAATCCGTTTTGAAATGCTTTAAACTTCTTATCCACAGCCTTATTGAATATAAAGTCTACATATAAATCTACAAATTCTTGTCTATAAATATAAAAAATAAAATAATTGCCATGGCTGGGAAGCATTAATTCGTGTTATACTAAACTCACCTATTCTCCTTTGTGACACTAATATTTTCCCCGTTTGGTTTTAATGGTTTATTAGTGGATTCTCCGAAAATATCTCTTGATATTTCAAAATGCAAATCGAATGTCTCTTCAAAGTCATCGCCATCATAGTCCAATATCTGCTGCATCGAATTGGCCAGTATTGGTGATAATTCTCGTAAATCATTTAAATCAACTTTTTCGTCGAGTAACTTTTTGTATAAAGCCAATGGAAATGGTAAATTGATAATAGTGAAATTGTAAATCGCCAATCCGCAAATTATGCCAACCAAGAAATACATCGATTCTGTTTCGAATGTCATGTCGGCAAACCATACGGCCCTTGAGTCTTCATATTCTTTAAACATTCCATACTTAGGATCAATGAGATCTTTTAACAGCAACATAAAAAACTCTTTTCGCACTCCACCAGCATCCTCGGCTTCTTCGCCACAGAATTTTACCTAATACAAAGAAAAAGAAAAGTCAATATCTTAATATGCAATCACTTCAACACGTATTAAGAGTATCAGAGTAATTGTTAAACACCCATTTAAGCATATCCTTTTTTTCGTAAAAAATAATCTAGAATCGTTAATAGACCGTATATACAGGCTCTTTCCAGAGTCCCTTGTTCAATAGTGTTTAAGTTGACTGTTGACTTTATGCTTGCTTTAATTTTTAATACGCTTTAGTTACGAAAAAGGCACAAAATTGATTCAAAAAAAGTATTCACAAAACAGTCTGCTTTCAATAAACAATACCATATTTAAAAACTTAAGTTTGATATTACGATAGTCATTTGCTCGATACAATATAGATGAATTAGATCCCAGAATCGGTTCTTGAACATATACTCAAACAAGTAGAAACTTTCTAAAATCAGCCAGCCCAAATCTTTCATACCATCTACCATGAATATACAGGGTGGAGCGCGGTAATTTGCTTTTTTGCACTGTAGGCTGTGGCGGCACTATTGGTCGAAGAGAGTGGAGAATGTGCGTGACTAATAATGGCTGACGAAAGATTTGTATTCGGCTGGACACATTTTGTGTTGAAACGTATTTTTGAAATGTCCAATCGATAATTGCAGTGCAGCGTGCTTTTCGTTTACGATTCGCTGTTCCCCCACACGGACGTGTTCCTGGACGGCAATCAATTGTAAATTGCGTAACTTCATTAAGAACAGCAGGGAATGTGTCATGCGAAGGGGACCTGAGAGAAGGATTACAACACTACAAAACATCGAGAGAGTTAGAGCAGCAGTACTGCAATCTCCGAAACACTCTGCTCGGAAGCAATCACTGGCTCTTGGCATATTCAGACGTTCTCTTCACCGGATTCTGCACGATGAACTGAATTTTCACCCGTTTGAAACGTGCGTGGTCCAATAATTGTCAGCACGGCGGACTTCTTGTGAAGACATTCTTGCAACTATACCCCATCATGCAACTGTATTAATTTCTGAAGAGGCTCATTTACACCGCAGTGGGTGTTTAAACAAACAAAATATTTGGTACTGGATTGGAACAAACACCAGAGAACTTCACCAGAGACCTCTGTATTCGGACCGCGTCACTGTGTGGTGGCCATATCGCGAGTAGGCATCATTGGACCTTACTTTTTCGAGGATAACCGTCTTGCCGTCTTGAGGCAATGCAATTAAGAGAATACATGGTTCCAACAGGATGGTGCCACTGCACACACTAACACTAAGTATTGCCTAGCGCCATCTGACATTTCCATTGGAAAGTTTGACATTTTTAGCATAAACGTACTCAGAACGTTTTGACGTTCGACCATCATTTGTGTTGTTTACAGTGACTTGAAAAAAATCAATTTGGCAAAAAAAATGGAATTAACTCGTGACTATCGATGAACTTTAATCTTTGTATGGCGATGAAGCACCATCCTAAAGCACTGTGAAAAATTGGTTTAATTAATTCAATCGTGGCTGACGCTCGCTCAAGGACGAAGGTCGTCCAAATACGACCGTTGTGCCAGAGAACATTGATGCCGTGCGTAATCTGATAATGAAAGATCGTCATGTGACATATCGTGAGATAGAGGCATCTTTAGGCATTTCTTCCACCAGCAAACATTCATGAACACCTGGCTGTAAAAAAGGTTTGTTCTCGTAAGATCTCGCACAATTTGACAATCGCTCAAAAAGAAGGCTCGTGTCGATGGGTGCAAAGAAATTTTGAAAAAATACGATCGCGGTGCTTCAAAAGATGTTTATAAGATCGTCACAGGTATCGAATCATGGATCTATGCGTATGCGCCAGAGAAAAACAGCAATCGACTGTGGTCTTCGAAGACGAGCCAAATCCAAGAAAGTTGTTCGTGGAAGAAGCAAATGGTCGCCTGTTTCTTCGGCAAAACTGGCCATGTGGCGATTGTTCCGCTTGAGCAACTTAGGACGGTCAATTCTGAGTGGTACACCACAATTTGTTTGCCTGAATTCTTCGGAGAAATTCGAAAAACGAAAAAGAGAAGACGAATCATTGTGCACCATGACAATGCGAGCTCTCACACATCAGCTCAAACCAGCGCCTTGTTGACCGGCCAAAACGTGGAATTGATGGGTCATCCGCCATACAGCTCTGACTTGGCCCAATTTGACTTCTTTTTATTCCCACACATCAAGAAAAAAATGTGTGGTCAACGATTTTCGTGCCCAGAAGAAGCTGTTGAAGCAATCATAAACCATGTTTTGGAGGTGTCTCAATCGGAGTGGAAAATGTGCTTCGACAATGGTTTTGAGCGCATGCAAAAGTGTATAAATCATGCTGGAGAATACTTTGAAAAGCAAATAAACCATTTTTGATGATAAATATTCGCATTTATATCATTAGGCCAGAAATATATATAGCAGCCCTCGTATTGAGGCTGAAATTGGCAGAATACCAGTCGACATGCTTGTTAGAGTTCATGAAGACTTTAGAAAACGTCTGCAGCAGTGTATGGATAGCGAAGGTCGACATTTGCCGAACACACTATTTAAAAACATGTAATTTAAATATTTCCTTACTGTTCAATATAATTAAAATATAAAATAAATTTTTCTAAGGTTCAATAATTTTTTTTTATTTCATTTCCAAATAAGCAAATTAACGCGCTCTACCCTGTACTATTGAAGTATCAATTATCATATTGATAGTCCTTTCGTTTCATAAACATGAGGACAGATATAGGTAAATTTTAAAAATACGAGAGCAGATCCATAACTCCGTGACTTTTCCAACTTCCCTTGTCGTTATATGAAATGCAACACTGCTCCCATCAAGTACCATCTGTTACTAGACTACTGTCAAAGTTTGAGAGAGTTCCGTCAAGGAAAGCTTGATAAATACTATTGGGACTCAGCACAATTGGGTGGTTTACTGACTTCGTCGTGGTCGCACAAGTACAAATGACGCTGACAGTTGTGGACGGTCAATTGAGGTGAATACTCCCGAAAATGTCGAAAGAATGTTGGCCCAACGAAGAGTAAAAGTGCGTCGGATTGTTGATGCCATGAGCATTTTATATGTCAAAGTGGTTTCGATTTTACAATTAGTTGGGTATAAGAAAGCTGTGTGCAAGATGGCTGCCGGGTTTGCTCTCAATTGACCATAAACGTAGAGTTGTTTAACCGCAATTCGAATGAGTTTTTGCGGCGTTTTGTAACTGTGGATAAAACATGGATCCATTACCACTCTCTGGAGACCAAGCAGCATGGGGTTCTTCGGATGAACCGGATCCGAAGAGGGCCAAGGTGACTTTGTCGACCTATAAGGTGATGGCAACAGTTTTTTGGGATGCACGAGGGATAAACTACATCGATTACCTTCAAAAGGGGAAAACAATACACAGCGAATATTATGTCAACTCATTGGACCGATTCAATGAGGATTTAAAAAAACGACCTCATATGGGCAAGAAAAAAATTATTTTTTATCAAGGTAATGCACGGTTGCACACGTGTGCAGTTTCAATGGCAAAATTGCATGAATTGGGTTACGAATTGGTACCTCATAAGTTATATTCGACGGATTTAGCCCCCAGTGACTTTTTCCTAATTCCAAACCTAAAGAAATTGCTCAGTGAAAAGAGATTCAGCTCCAAAGTTGAAATTGCTGATCAAACAAATGCCTATTTTATGGACCTCGAAAAATCTTTTAAAAGGGATACAAAAATTGGTGAAACGTTGGACTAAGTGTATTGATCTAAAAGGAAATTATGTTAAAAAATATTATGATATCTCCTCGTAAAGCCAATTCGTAATGAAATTTGCTTAAAGAAATTCGCCTATGGAGCCAAAAGGCGACATAACGTCACGTATCTTTGGCTAACACTTAAAACTTTAACCATAAATAAGTGGGTTAGCATCGCTCTTTTTTTAGAAGTGTCCGAAAATTTAACTGTGTCTGTAAAAAAAAGTAGCTTCGTTCGATCCTAATGACGTTTTTTGGGCCAATCTCAGCCAAATTGCTATAAATTGAGTAGCCATATGTCCTTTCTAACACTGGTTTAGGATCCATGAGTATTAGCCTCAGTCTATGCCAATAACACAATAAATAAATTTGCAGCCCAATAGTTTCAGCAATTAGAGAATATGAAGACTAATTTATTGAGACACAATTTAAAAAAAAAACAAGTAAACAAGTTAAAGCCGGCTGAACCGTCTATGGCCACTACGCCACTTTGTTGTTCAGAAGGTTTCATGTCACTGTCTGGAGGTCCGTCCGGAAATCTTACTGTGTCTTTAATAAACGTCGACTCGTTTGAGTCAAATGACCTGTCCAATTTCAGCAAAAATTCTTATATCAAATTTCACCAGATCATGGGACTTGTAATGCTCCCGGTAAAATTTGGTAGAAATTGGAAGTAATATGTGGAAACTCTTTGCCACTCTCTTGTTCAGAAGAATTCGCGGTCCGAAAATATGGACCGATATGATCAAATTTTACCAGATGATGGGAGTTAGTTGCTCATAATGCTCCATGTGAAATTATATGTGGCTGTTGGAGCTCAGGAGGAGGAACGTCTGTGCGAGGGCTTCTCAAAATATTGGACCGATTTGTTCCAATTTCACCAAAAAAGAATATTGATTGTTTGTAACGCACTGTGCGAAATTGGATCGTAGTCGGGTGTTATATTTGGATTTTAAAGCGGCAGGTTCTAAATCGGGTTTAATTTGTGGCTTCTGAAGGACCTCAAATCGGCAGGGTCCTTGTGTGAGCTGTACGAAAATATAGGCCGAAATGGTCTAGTATTAACATAGATAGGCGTTGGCCAATCGTAAAGCACTGTGTGAATATAGGTCGGAATCTGTGTCTGTTAGGCTCTGAATAACTTATATTGGCAAAAAGGTGTTAATTTCTGAAAAAGTTTTTATGATTGAGGTTTTTTTGAGGTTCATGTGTACGAGATGGGGAAATGTCAAAATTTAAATCAACTAAAACATATAGGTTGATCTATCTTGAGGTATTTTTTCAATAGCCTTTTTTCACAGATTTCGCGTGAGTTGTGTTTAACTTTATTTTTTCAGTATTGTTTGCCACATCATCATGGAAAGACTTACACCGAAACAACGTCTCAAAATTGTCAACTGTATAATGGAAATGAGCGTTCGGTGAGAAACTGTTTTCGACCACAATTTTGTTCAGTGATGAGGCACATTTCTGGCTTAACGACAACGTCAATAAACATAATTGCCGCATTTTGGCTGAAGAGCAACTATAAGAGGTTCAAGAGGTGCCATTATACCTGGAGAAAACCACGGTTGGGTGCGGTTTATGGGCAGGTGGAATAATCGGTCCATATTTTTTCAAAAATGAGCTCGCTGTCGCGCATTGTTATCAGACTTTTTGCTTCCTAAAATTGAAGCACGTAATCTTGACGACATTTGGATTTACCAGGACGGCTCCACCTGCCATATAGCTGCTCAATTAATGGATCTATTAAGAGGTCATTACGAAGAGCAGCCAATTTCACGTTTTGGACCGGTGAGTTGGCCGCCTAGATCGTGTAATATCACAGCTATAGACTTTGTTCTTTGGGGATAGGCAAAGTTTAAATTCGATGCTGACAAACCAGCTACAATTCAGGTTTTGGAAGCCAACATTACGCGTGTCATTAAAGCCATACCGGTCGAAATGCTCGAAGAAGTCATCCAAAATTGGACCCCCAGAATGGACAAACTGAAGCGTAGTTCCGGCCAACATTTCAAGGAAATTATATTCAAAAAGTAAATGGCATAAAATGTCCATTCGAAAGGACCACAAATATTCCACATTTTATTTGATTTTTTTTTATTTTGAAAAAATACCTTTAGTTTGATCACCCGATAGTTTAGACATTTTTCAAAGCTTTTCCAATACAGAAATAAAACGATGTATTGATTTAATATATTTCGTTTATTATTTTTTCCCATTCAATAATGTTCTGTCTAAAATTGACTAAAACCCAATATCATGCTCATGAGCTTGAATTCGCCGCAAGGCTCGGTTTTGCCCATGACCCTTTTGCAGCTTGAATCTCTTTAATATTGGCCGTCGAAATTTATTTGTTTTAAAAGTTTATCCGGGTGGTAACTATCCACTCTGTGGAACAGGATATTATCAGTTAGTTTCATGGCAAATGAAAAATATTTAAGCTAGACACACCTTTCAGTATATTGATCGACGTATGATCACCAGCTGATTACATACAACGAAGTCTGTCTGTCCGCCCGTACGTCCATCTAAAGCTTGCAAACATACTAAAGGTCGCAATTGTTTTCCGAACATCATGAAATATGGCAAAAGTATTTTTTTGGACTAAAGAAGTACGCAATTGATATTGAAGAAATCGGTTTAGATAAAAAAAAATATATTGCTCCCCACCATATATTCATCCGATTATATGCTTTTATTTTTAGAAACCACATATTAATCCAATATTGATAAAATTTGGTACACGTTAGTTTTTTTGGACCAATAAAGGACATTACTAGAAAAACAGTTTAGAATTAGATATAGCTCCCACACACCTATGATCGTCCGATATTGTGTTTTTAATTTTAGGAGCCACGTTTTGCAGCCAATCTTAAAGAAATTTGGCACAGGTCAGTTTTTTGGACCAAGAACCAAAGTTTTGGAACTTCAGATGTACCTCACACATATATCTCCAACCAATTTTAACAAAAACAATGAATTTTGTTCAAATATTTTAATATGACATTAGTTTTAAAACCTGGGTAAATTAAGGGACAGTCCAAAGGGGCCTAAAAAACTTTTTTCAGTTGGCTTTCTGAACATACATAAGTGCAGGGTATAATATAGTTTGGCTTTTTATCCTACATCATTTCCAATTGAAATTGAAAAACGCCAAATGAAACTGAGAAAGTACAAACGGATATTGAGCAAAGACGATTTGAAATTGGGAAAATACAAATTGATATTTTTTTGATGTGGATCCCGTATAGCGCAGGATTTTAAAGATCGGATAGGAAAATTGGTAAATGCGAAATGCTGGGAAATATAGGGTGATCCATCAAGAGGTATTTTTCAGAACAAAAAAATGATATAAAAATTCAAATCAAGTGTGGAATCTTAATTGGTAATTTAAAAGGAAATTTAATGGCATTTATTTTTTGAATATAATTTCCTTCAAATGTTGGCCGCAACTACGCCTCAGGGTTTCCATTCTGAGGGTCCAATTTTGGATGATTCGTTCGAGCATATGACCGGTACGGCTTTAATGACACGCGTAATGTTGGCTTCCAAAACCGGAATCGTAACTGGTCAGAATAGGCTTTGGACTTTACGTAACCCCAAAGAAAATTGCCTAAAGGTGACCTCTCAATAGATCCATTGTTTGAGCATCTGTATGGCAAGTCGCACGTCTTGTTGAAACCAAGTGTCGTCAAGATTACGGGCTTCCATTTCAGGTAGCATAAAGACGTTAATTTCATCATCATTTTTAAAAATAAATGTTCCACCAGCTTATAAACCACCAAACAGTGTTTTTCTCTGGATATAATGGCACTTTGAACCTCTTCTTGTTGCTCTTCAGACCAAATGTGGTAATTTTAAAGAGCAGCTAATTTTACGTTTTGGACCGGTGAGTTGGCCTCCTAGATCGTGTGATATCACTCCTAAAGAATTTTTTTGGGGCTATGTAAAGTCCAAATTCTATGCTGACCAACCAGCTACGATTCAGGTTTTAGAAGCCAACATTATGCGTGTCATTAACGCCATAACGGGCGAAATGCTCGAACGAGTTATCTAAAATTGGACCCTCGGAATGGACACCCTGAGCCGTAGTTGCGGTCGATATTTGAAGGAAATTTTATTTAAAAAAAATGGCATAAAATTGTTCAACTACTACACCACCTAGATAAGGACGACCCAGATGGGTCAGTAAATATCTTGTGAGGCAACAAACAGCACTGCGTCATGCGTGCATTAAAATCTACTCTATTCTTTTGATGCAATTTGGAAATGGCCTGTAAATCCCGGCCAAGTGTCTCATCCATAACTAGCCTACTGTCTTCAATCGCTTGAAGACTTGGCCTACTGTTGAATATATACGAATCGCATAAAATTTCCTTTCGAATGAACAATAAAGATTCCACAATTGATTTCAATTTATTCGCCGGAAGTCGATTGCAAATACGGACAGAACGGGCAAAAAATGAATTCGATCTTTAGTGTATAGTGCGGTCAACCGGCCAAAAGATAACAAAGTCGCGTATTCCTGCCAAACAACCTCACGTCAGTAATATGTCGACGGATGTCCGTGGAGCACACGCCATGAAAGTAACGAGAGAACAGCGACACGCAACCCACATTCCGGCGATGTTGAAGGGAGACAATTGAGTTGGATACCCCACTATCACCTATCAGTACCATCGCTCTCCGTTGAACATGGTCAAGTAGCTCCATAGATGTATTCCATCATAGGCCTGATATAGGTTGTGTAGATATTGAAAAGTTCAGAAGAAGTGAATATTTCCTGCACCGCTTTAGAAAGCCTATACACTTGAGTGCTTCTTTCGACACTTCGAATACATGTCTCGCCCAACGTGCGTCACTGTATAATTATGCCCAGAACATCAAGAGCATCTGAGTTTTCAACTACTACATCACCGATAGATAATGACGACCCAGAAGACAGCACTATTCTATTCTTTCAATCGGAAATGGCCTGTAAATCCCGTACAAGTGTCTCATCCATCATTCGCCTACTGTCTTCCATATCGTGAAGACTTGGCCTACGGTTAAATTAATACGAATGACAGAGGTTGCTGTCATCCGCGAAGGAGAAGGTTGGATTTACGGTCGGACCCAGACAGATCGTCAATGAATATAAGAAATTAAAATGAGAGAGCCTTGCGGTAAGTCTGTTTCTTGGATGAGAACCCATCTACAACAAATCTTGTAGTGCGAACTCTAATAAAGCTAGATATAAATCGAGCAAAAGTATTACCAACACCAAATGCAATAAGCTTTAATATAAGTGCAGTTTTAATTTGTATTTTCTTAACTTTAATTTGTGTTTCCCAATTTCAATTTGTATTTTCTCACTGTTTTTGCCACAGACGTTTCAGTAACCTCGACTGTCACTGGCTGTGGAGTGTATAACGCCACATTTCACCATTGTTTCTATTTTAAGTTTGATCACAAGACCTTCAGCCTACAGGGAGAATTGTAAGCGCTACGTAAGGCGCTGAATATTGCATTTTCACGGACAGCCTGAATGCATGCAAGCTTTTGAAAGCCAATAACAATTTCAATTATGTATTTGCAGATTTTCATAACTCCTTGAAATCCCCGCCCATTGAGAAATGTCATGTGATTTGGATACCTAGTCACAAAGACATTCAGATTAATGAGATTGTCGAAGAAATTTACAGAAATGCCACTGTAGTTGGCGCCAACCTCGACGTAAAGTTTACTCCATCTGAAGGACTCATTAAGGATGCACTGATTGACGAATACGAATTTCCAGAACATATCTAAAGACAGAGGTACATTGTTTTCTAAAATTGTCCCTGATGTTAACCATCGACCTTAGTAAAAGGGCACTATTTTTGAACCAAGACAAATCAAGCTTATAAACAGATTAATGACTAACCACACCTATAGATAAGCGATATCCACCGGATAGGTGGCAGCCAATCTGGTCCATGTGATACCTGCCTTGTCAAAGAAGATGCTCACCATCTGATTTTTGATTAGAACGGAATTTAAGTTAATGTCCCAATGACCTAATATCTATAAGTATACTAGCATCAAAGAAACTGCAAATTTTACAGGAATTAATTTTGTTCATAAAAGAATCGAAGATTAATATAAGAATTTATGTTTGCCTATGGGCACTTTCGCTTTTTTTAACTACAATTTATGCGTTACCATTCCAACAGTCTGTAACGTTATTATCATCATCGTTTTGTAATGGGTGATCCATATCAAGGTATTTTTCAGAAAAAAAACAGTGTGGAACCTTTATTAATAATTTGAAAGGACATTTTATGGCATTTATTTTTTGAATATAATTTCCTTCAAATGTTGGCCGCAACAACGCCTCAGGGTTTCCATTCTGAGTGACCAATTTTGGATGACTTGTTCGAGCATTTCGACCGGTATGTCTTTAATGACACGCATAATGTTGCTTCCAAAACCTGAATCGTAGCTATTTTGTCAGCATAGACTTTGGACTTTACGTAACCCCAAAGAAAAATGTCTAAAGGTGTGATATCACAAGATCTAGGCGGCCAACTCACCTGTCCAAAACGTGAAATTACCTGCTTTTCGAAATGACCTCTCAATAGATCCATTGTTTGAGCAGCTTTATAACAAGTGGCACCGTCCTGTTGAAACCAAGTGTCCTCAAGATTACGGGCTTCAATTTCAGGTAGCATAAAGATCGATATCATGGCGCGAAAGCGAGCACCATTCACGGTTACGTTCCGGCCATCATCATTTTTGAAAAAATATGGACCGATGATTTTACCAGCCCTTAAACCGCACCAAACCATTGTTTTCTCTGGGTGTAATGGCACCTCTTAAACCTCTTCTTGTTGCTCTTCAACCCAAATGCGACTATTTTGTTTATTGACTTTACCGTTGAGCCAGAAATGGGCCTTATCACTGAAAAAAATGTTGGTCGAAAACAGCAGATCTTCACGTTTCTCACCGAACGCTCATTTTCATAATACAGTTGCCTACATTTGAAGGTAATTATTTTCAAAAAAAATAAATGCCATAAAATGTCCTTTCAAATTACCAATAAAGATTCCACCCTTGATTTGAATTTTAATATTTTTTTTGTTCTGAAAAATACCTCTAGATGGATCACCCTATATTACTTTATCATCATTTTATCATCACATCATCGTTGTTCTTTTTATCACCATCATATCATCTTTATCATGCTGTCATCATCATCAGTTCTACATCAGCATAACATACGAGTATGTTCATTTTTATTTCCACTTTGATTTATCAAATAAGATTTTTGTTTTTGACTCATCGACACCCTTTTAAGAAAAACAAAGTTGTATTTTATAACTGCAGCACCATCGTTTTGCACATTTCATTCTAGAAGTGAGTTCTACGAGATCTACGTATCCACAAGCGTTAAACGACAGTTCCCAGAACTACCTGAATACAACCTGGCGTATGAGGCTTAGTTCTCCGCCAATTCCATCCATCAAAACCCAAAAAAAATATTTTTTTGTTTGTCAATTTAAATTTGTATTTTCCCAACTTCAATTTACGTTTCTCAAGTTTCTCCATTTGCATTTTCTCAATTTCAATTTGCGTTTATTAATTTCAGTTTGTATTTTCTCAATTTTAATTGGAAATGGTGTAGTTGTACTTACCTTAAGCGGCTTTTTCAAGTCACTTTCATTGTATTTCATAATTTCTCGCAAGGTGTCTTGAACTATCTTATCCCGGGATACATTTAAAACAATAAATTGTTGGATTGGTTGACCGGCCGTTAATAAACTGAATATACTCTAAAACAAACAAAAAATTAATATAGAAGAAAATATTCTAGCAATTATAAAAAATGACGTACATTTGCGGTGGCATATTGCATAGCGTGGTGCATTTGTATAGCTTGATCCGTTTGGAGTAGTAATGTTTTTGCTTCAGCATTAAAAAACATTGGATAGTTGCAGATATTGAACGAGTTAGGCTAGACGAACATAAAATGTATAATATTAAAATCAAATATAAATGAGTTTAGGCAACTAACAGTTTTGTCAAATAACCATTGAGTATACTCCTGATGTATATCAACTAGATCGGTAAGTTCTGGCCAATGGAATACTTCGTAATGCAGTTTTTCCTTACGTTCTTTGTGGTTTATATCATGAAGAAAAACTATTAGATTTAAGGCAGCTGCAAGATGTGAATTATACTTTACAATCTGTTGAAATAGACCGAAAATTTAAGGATATTTTTTATTATACGCTGCATTCGCTTAAACTTACCCTCTTCTCGGAGGCAGAACCCAAACTGGGTGGCATTTTAAAGCTTATTATATAAGCAACGACATTCTTATAGTTAGATACCAAATGCTCAAACCAGTCTGGCGGAGTTTGAGACCACCATTTTGCAATGATTTTACGAGGAATTTCATTCATTTTAAGTACAGCATTGCTGAAGGGTGTGTGTAATTTTTCATAGTTTTTTGAGTTAACAAATTCGTGATATAGAGGTAATATCAAGAAAATTCTTAAGGTTTCCACATCCGCCGGCGAGGGTACTAAAGAGCTCAATAAGTCATTCGTTAGTTTGTCCCAAATCTTAAGGAGTAAAGTAATTATGAGAAGGTGTTGTGTTATTTTAATGGAAGATTTGAAATTACCAAGGATTTCAGAGTTTCATTCTCAACTTTTCGTAAATAATTAAATGCGTTAGTAGCTGATTTTATATTAACACCGTGATGTTTTGAGGTACAACAAACATGTTGGTCGGCCTCCAACAGAAAAGAGCCATTTAAGCATGCTTGACTTTTAAAAATTAACTCAACGAACGACAGTAGATCCATGTCCATAGTTCCATCGCGTTCGATATCAGCACACTTTTTGGCAGATTCTTCATTTAAATAAAGTACCTGAGTCTTTTCGCTTAAATGACAAATTATTATTACGCTTAAAGTTGCTAAAAACAATTGAATCCAAGAATTAGGTTACTCACTCATAGGTTCTGCAGTCTACGGCAGGAATTTTATCTTCATATAATGTACATGTGACTAGGGAATGATCACCACCAGAAAAAATTTGTTTTATAATGTAGCATGAATCATTATTGTCCGACATTTCAGTTGTTATTAAAGCTTGACCACTTGGAGATACCTAACGAGAAGTGAATCGGAAATGTGTATTAGTAAAAAAGATTGATTACCACTTGCAGATAGATTAACCAGTTATAAAATTGTCGGCACTATTTTCTATTCTTTGGAGATGGACGGTATCCTCTTTAAATTAAAACATATTCATTCGCATAAGTCAACGAAATTACAGTTTTCGCAATTTCGTTCAAAAATATATTACATTTTGTCTTGAAATGAAGGCACTGATTAGCTCGATTTGTTTAGTCACACTCCATCCCATTAAGTAATAAGTGGAAAATGTTCCAAATCTGTGAGCTGTGCATGAACTTATGCGTATACTCACTGACCGGGACCTACTGTTTAACGCCGTTTTAAGCCGCTATTGCATATAATAGAGAAGTTATTACATGGCCTAGAGATTAATCTCTTACTCGTACAGTGGCCGCCATTTACGAGGTGGAAACCCATAATATACATTCCCCAGCATATTTTTTTGACAACTCCGTATATTACTGGTCCGAGCCGGTAACGAACAAAAACCCGAGCATTGAATCCGCTTGGTTCTTTAGATCCTGATACAATTGCAACGGATATATCATGCATCGTCTATAAGATGTAATCGTTGCATGGAGTGTTTGCACTTTATGAGATGTTCAGGTCTGAACCACATCAGAGGGTATAACAAAACGTTGCCTCTTTCTGTATCAACGTAGACCGCAGTGGATCTCTGCATTTGGTGTTATTGTCGCAATCTACACCTTCGTGGGAGTCGTCATCATTCGATTATGTGACTACGCCGTAGTCTTCATCGCAGCAGCATCAACAAATACAACACCTACACATAGAATGTAGTGGCTACTCCTGATAGTGCATCAATTTTTTAATTTAGTTGCAATGGTCCACGCAATAAAATCAGTGAGGTAATAGAAGTAATTAGTCGAATAAACATCATGGATAGACGAATCGTGCTAGGTAAGGATCGCACGAGAATTGCAGGTGGGAGTCTGGCTTTGTTTATGTACCAATCTGTGCAGTACATACCTAAATCGCCTGAGCTTGACTTTCGATACCCGTACTTGGAATATATTGTCGTAGCTCCCAGCAGAAGCCCTATGTGTAAATTTTGGATATATTTATTGTTTTTCGATATATTTATTGCTTCTGGATTTAGAAAAAGACCTATGTGCAAGGAAAAACATAAGGAATAGCATTACTCTGCACTTGAACGAAAATTTCCCATTAAATGTTTACAAAATGTCATGGAAGACAAATTAAACGTATTTAAAATGCTGTGCAAAATGATAAATAGTCGGGCTACTCTTACGAGGAATGGTCGATCCCTAAGCGGTGTTACCTTTGGAATAATTAACTGTCTGTTTCGAATTGAGTTACTGAAGACGAATGAATTTGCTAGGAAGAAAGGAGATTGAATATTGTATACCTTTCACAAAGGAACAACCTAAAAAGTCATTCACAAACGGCGATATGTGAGCTTATGGATTAACAGAATATAAACAGCGCATAACTCCATGAAGCACTGCCTTAAGTATATTCATATTACTTTGAGTTGCTCCAGTATATACCTCTAGGCACTTCAAAATATTTGGCATAACTAAGCCATGAACCAGTTTTGTTTTCACTCAACAATGGTATTGGTGTTGTACGTATAGCAAGCAATACAGTGAATATGCTGCTCAAAGCAACATTTGTTATACAGCACTATTACCAAACACGTAATACTCTCAACGAACTCTATAGACCTACTGTTGTATTGTAATCTAGGTTGATTGATAGAAGATGATGATGAAAACAATATTGATGAAAACAATATTAGAAGGATCAATGCTATGCTTGCTGGAGGACAACCATTCGCTTAATAATTTTAAAACATAATCAGTTTTGGCTTGTGAAACATCAAAACTCTGGATTTCTCCGCAAAAAAAATAGCTGAACATCATCAGCAAAACAGTATTGTGTATACCAATCGCCTAGACTTTTGGAAAGGTCATTAATAAACAGCACAAAGAAAATTGGACTAAGAACTGAGCCCTTCGGGACCCCACTCCTAACAGACAAAACAGACGACGAGACGCCATTGACGCAAACAAACAGCTTTCTACCACATAAATACGATAGCATTAAACTACAGGCACTTTTCCCAAGTCCATAATCTTTATGCAATTTGTTTATCAATATTCCACAATCTACCCTACCAAAGGCTTTTTCTAAATCCAAAGACAAATCATACACATTTTTTGATCATGAGTATTCTTCCTTATTGAGTCAGAGAGGCCAATTAATAGAGCAGAGGTACTCCTGTCGTTCCGAAAGCCACATTGACAATCATTTAGCAGAGATTTACTCTCAATATGGTCTAACAACTGCCGCTTACAAATATTTTCCACAACTTTTAACAGGATAGGAAGCAAAGAAATAGGTCTTAAGTTATCAGGAGAATTCGAGCTTGACTTCTTTTGAATTGATGTCACTTTGGCTATTTTCCAATCCTTAGGAAAGCAGGAGGTCATTATTATAGTGTTTACTAAATGATGAAGGTGATTTGATATAAACGGAAATACTGCTTTAAGAAATTTAAGAGATATCTCAACACAACCAGAGTCGTTAGACTTAACTGACATAAAAGCCTGTATTAAGTCATTAGAGAAGACGTTTTAAAAAGAAAACCGACCATACCCAATAATTTAGCAAAACTACTTTCAGCAGAATGGCGACACAAAGCCCACCCCTCAGACGATTTTTTGCGCGCCAAGTTTAATGCTTACTTTTTTCCTCGCTAAAGCTGCGATTTGATGCCGTTTGCATTTTTTTTGGGATACTGTGGAGAAATGAAGTTATACAAACAATCCAATGTTATACAAATAATTTGCACTGCCGTGTTACCAAAAACTAAAATTAAATCCAGAAAAGCTTTTGTCTACATTGCATCAACTTGAAAGAGAATATTTATGTTTAAATTTTTGTAGCGTTACAAGTTTTTTGACCTTCCAGTAAAAGTATGTAATTGCATTAAATTCCGGTGTCTAGTTAAATTATCGGAATGTTTGCTTTCAAATAAACAAAAAATCAACTAAAATTCATTTTTAAAAATAAACTTATTTTCGGGGCTCCCTGTGTATTATAGAGCTTACATAAATATGGGATTTCTAGAAATTAATGACCGAGTTCTTTTGATATCAAATTCTAACTAAATTTTAGAAAATATTCTATTTTGCGTAATCACTAAACGTCGGACCGTCAAAAGCTTTAATATATTAAACAATAATAATCAACTTACCCATGGACCCAGAACGACTTGTGGCACTGGTGAATTGTTATTTACGCGAATTCCCAATTGACCCACACACCCCAGGCCAAATCCATAAACTCTTCCTCGAGACGGCACCAATGCCAAAGTGTGCCTTGTACCACAGGCAATTTGCGTAACCGTACTTCCCATAAGTTCCACAACCATCCGAGGTAAAACTTCGTTGGAATTGCCGCCGTGACCCAATTGACCATATCTACCGGATCCACATGTGAAAACGCCACCATCGTTTGTAAGAAACACTGAAAAATTATCTCCGCAGGTAATATAACGCACGCCCAAACTGCGCAAAGTCTTCAATTGAGTGGGGTAACATCGGTTGACATAGTCATTCAGGCCAAGCTGTCCGCAATCATTTCTACCCCAGCCGAATACTGCTCCCGACTTTGATATAACAAATGCATGATTGCCACCGCAAGCTATAAATGCAATGGGTATACCGTGTAGGGCGGTTACTAAACGAGGTGTATTTGAATGCACTACATCACCAGGTGAAGCTATGCCTAATTGTCCATAGATATTTGAACCCCAAGAATATAATTCTCCACCTGAAATAATGAAATAATTACCGTCGTTCGAAAACCAATAACTAAAAGTTTCCATTAGCATACTTACAATTTGTTAAGGCCAGGCTATGATTGTTGCCACAAGCTATTTGTACGATCGCTTTTGAAACTAGATTACGTACAATTTTGGGCTGCACTACCAGATCTTGACTGTTCGCTAGGCCCAGCTGACCATAGTCATTGTGTCCCCAAGCGAAAAGTTGGCCCCATTCGCTTAATGCCATTGAGTGGCGAGCACCACAGCATATACGGGTTATTAAGTAATTTTCAAATTCAACGATTAGTTCTATGTAAGGGAGAGATTAACATGTTTGTTTTTATTTAACTATTACAGAATTTAATGCATCCAAACATGTTAGAACATAACAATGAGGGAAACCGCTCCAACAATGAGTTAAAAGAATAAAAATTTCAAGAAAATACTAAGACTATTTTTTAAATTTAAACGAAAACAAGCATAAGTTCAGCAAATCGAGATACATATTATATATACAAATTCTTAATTAAAATAAGATCAAATCTGAATTTTTTTTAACTTTATTTTATTTAAAGAACACGAAAAAGTTTCTGCTTTTATCTTAGACGACCTATTTAAAAATGAAAGAAGTACTTTAATACATTTTTGTATTAAAAATAAAAATTACCAATTTTTCTCGCACTTACGTAATTTTTTCAACAAAAGCCTCATGGGTCCTTTAGTTAAAGAAATACGTTAAAATTTGAGATATCGACTTTCGTCTGGGCAACATTTATGTAAAACATAAAAGTACTCAAAAATCTCAATAAAGAATCCTTTTTTACTTTTCTCGAATTGGGACAAAAAGAACACGACAACCTTAGAAATAGGATGTCAAAATGTTCTACGAAAAAAATCTTTAAACGATTTTACATCAGACATCCCATCAAGGAAAATCACTACAATAATTTGACAATCCCACGACAGCCGGTTCTATGTACCGGATTGACCGGTACATAGAGCAACTAACATATTTTGAATGCAGCCCCAAAAAGTTTTGCACAGTGTAAATTAAAAAAAGTAACACAAAAGGGAGCATTACATTTTTTTATATTTTGTTTGTTTAAATGATGACCAACAATATAAGTATATTAGGTATTGTTAGTCATCCCCCATTGCACTGGTTGCATCCAAAGAGACCTGGCGGTCAGCAGAGTAGTCTTGGTCAGACAATTAAGGAGGTGCAGCACTTTATGTAGTCTCTAATGTCCAGCGAGAAAAACGTCCGGGCCGTTGCCATCAATTCGCCTTAATGCGAGTTAGGTTGGCTGCACCATCGAGATCTCAGCTGAACTGGAAATACGAGCGGCTACCGAGGCAGCGTCTTCTCCTCTTATATAATCTTTGGGGGATGTTCCAAATGCACTACATTTACGCTATAGCTGAATACTGTCGCAGTAACTTTATCAGTGTGGAAGTCGTTCATACTTGCCTTATAGTTTCGATGATATAAAGACGGGTCATCCATCTTGAGGTATTTTTTTCAATAGCCTTTTTTCACACATTTCGCGTGAGATGTGTTCAACTTTATTTTTTTTTCTTTTCAGTATTGTTTGCCATTTCATCATGGAGCGTTCGGTGAGAAACTGTTTTCGACCACAATTTTGTTCAGTGATGAGGCACTTTTCTGGCTCAACGACAACGTCAATAAACATAATTGCCGCATTTTTGGCTGAAGAGCAACCAGGTTCAAGAGGTGCCATTATACCCGGAGAAAACCACGGTTGGGTGCGGTTTATGGGCTGGTGGAATAATCGGTCCATATTTTTTCAAAAATGATGATGGTCGGAACGTAACCGTGAATGGAGCTCGCTGTCGCGCCTTGTTATCGGACTTTTTGCTTCCTAAAATTGAAGCCCGTAATCTTGACGACATTTGGATTTAACAGGACGGCTCCATCTGCCATACAGCTGCTCAATTAATGGATCTATTAAGAGGTCATTACGAAGAGCAGCCAATTTCAGGTTTTGGACAGGTGAGTTGGCCGCCTAGATCGTGTAATATCACAGCTGTAGACTTTTTCTTTGGGGCTACGCAAAGTCCAATTCGATGCTGACAAACCAGCTACGAATCAGGGTTTGGAAGACAACATTACGCGAGTCATTAAAGCCATACCGGTCGAAATGATCGAACAAGTCCAAAATTGGAATTGGTTAGCTCTCCAAGTACTGCCGGTGAGAGACTGAAGGATGTTGTACCTACTTCTCTTATGGCAGATAGGTGAAGCGTGTGCATAGGCTCGGAAAATCCATGTTTTGATATAATTTCTAAAGGTCCTTTCAGATTAAGTGTTTCATGGTCCTAGAAGGCACGTTTATTGGATTCTGTGCATGTGTTTTCGAATAGTTGTTGTTGTTGTAGCGGCAACTTAGTGCCGGGGTGACAGCCCTTGGCTGAATAATTGCTCTTCGGGTCAATCCGGTCCACAGAACCGGCTGTCGTGGGATTGCTTCAGAATAGTGAAGGTCCTTTCTGATTATAGCCTTTTTTACATGCTTTAATCCCCACGCAATTTCCTGAAGCTTGCGGCGTCACATTTGATGATGGTTTTGTAATTTTTTATGGATCCCAAGAGCGCATTTTCGTTTAAGTGGTTAATTAAGCAGGAGCTGCATAATTGGATTGTTTATATTTATTAAATATATTACAAAGACATTTTTGGCAGATTTAAAAAAAAATAGGACTAGTTCTGGGAAAAAGTTTAAAATATTTCGGCTTCACATAAATTCACCTTTGATCAGGAGTAAACTGGCTTCATAAGTAGTATAGCCAAGAAATTTGGCTATAGAAGTTTTTTTTTTTTAAATTTGCTGTGGGACCAATATGCAACTATTTTTAATCTGAAACTGATCCCAGAACAGTCGTATGTGTTTGTATAGAACTATATTTTAAGACCTCAAATGGTATTTTTAGTTCTAGCGCTTTCATGATTATGTCACAGAACATATGTGTTAATAACAAACCAACGAAATTAGTTATCTTTAAGTTCGATCTTCGACTACAAAATCAAAATTCTTTTCCTTGAGAAAGAAGTGGCATATCACGCTTAAATGCTACAAGACTATAAACACAAAATACCTGTTTTTTTGGCACAAATTTTACAAAATACTCTCAGAAAATGTTTTAAATAGATAACCAATTTACCAATGTAATTTCCAAATGTGAGCATTATATATTTTGGATATTCTTTTACTGCTTAACAGGGTATTTTAGTTAGGAAGTCTTGTTGCAAGAGGAACTTTCAATGTTAATAGGAAACATTTCAAAACAAAATATTTTTAATTTAGTTAGATCGTATTTAAAAAAACAACATACAAAATATATGCTCAAGCACGGTATCGAAATATAAAGATTTTTTATGCAAACTTTAAACAGTGTGTATATAAATATTCAATATGTATATTTAAATTGTTACAAAAGCAGGGCGAAGGCTTAAATTGGTTTAGAACTTAATTATTAAGAGTTTTCAATAATCTAATGGGTATAATTGAAGCACTGACAAGTATCTTTGTTTCGAACAAGCGGAACATGTAGAGCACGACAGAATTTTTCAGCACCAACTATTTAATGCCGGGGCAGCACTTTTCGGAATGCCTATCCGAATGTTACTGGTCCGAGCCGGGATCGAACAAAACCTTAGACTTTGGATCTGCTCGGTTTGCAAAAAACGCATACACCATCGTGCAACGTCTGTAAGGTATAATCGTTGCATGCAGTGAGCCAGATCAAGGAGTATGGCAAAACTGACTTTGTTGCCTTTTGCAAAAAACGCCAACTCGTTAGAATCAGACCACCTTCCCACAATCCTCTCAACCAATAGACCATCCGACTTCACAATCTCTACGTATCTACGTTCGTACCCAATCAGAAAAAGGCTGATTGGGATGCTTTTAGGAAGCCAACAATCGCTGCTCCAATGGTCTACCCATTTTGTAGGATGGTCCGGTAACTATTAAAGAAGTTCCGGACCATCACCAACACAGCAGCCGCTCGCAATGTTCCTAATACTTATAGATACGACCGAATTTCTTCGTAGTAGCTAGATGAGCTAGCTAGCTTGAATTAGGGTACTTAACTCTGAGAAAAGTAGATTGTTCAACGAATACAAGCGGAACAAATGGCTGCAGCAGTGCAACTTTTGGTCAGTAATTGGTAAATAGTGGACAACGGTCAAATCGCTCTCAAACTCAGGAAAAAAATGCTCCGACAGCTGTTCCATTCGGTGACAGAATAGTGACAAATTCGTATCGGTTCGCGACTGTTTATTGACTACCCAGAGAGCAATAAGGCAAAAAGGAGAGTATTGCGTCGTATTCGCGCTCTCCGAGTCAAAGAGGCACTACCACAATTTACCGTTGGCGAGGTTGCCAATGCTACTGTGCAAAGTCATCAAAGATACTGGGTCCAAACGGAAACTCTTTGCTGATGTTGAAGCACTTGGATACCTTGAGAGTTGAATACCTGACCAAAGTGTTCAATGTGAGTGGTACCGCTACAAAGCCAAGTCAATACGCATCAAATATGTATCTTACAGGCCGCTCCCCTTGCTATCGCCAGTAGCAAAGACGCTTTAAACATTGCTTCTCCACATCCCGATCGAACTTCTTGCATGAGCTAGCTCATTATCAGCAAGCCCAACGACCACCTGAGGAGAAGGTAATACCTCGGCAGACGCGCGTGGTTCTGGCGCAGCTGAACCACGCGCGTCCGGCCAAGCCCACTCAGCTGACCCCCAGGTCTCTGTGGACGCATCCAGTTCAAATGGCGCGTTTCCTCCACCTGGATATCGAAGCAGATCCCCCATAGACGAACAAGACTTCAAAATAAATATAATGTTGTTACAACAACAACCGCACGGTTCTCGTGGCTCGCCATGCCTCTTTCGCCTAGTTTGAAACATTGGGTGGTAAACAATATATGTAGCAAGCCAGTCGTATGTAGAATTTAGAGACATAAAATCGAAACCCCGTAAAGACAAACAGGGTGTTCG
Organism: Hydrotaea diabolus; assembly: GCA_963513945.1. Lineage (NCBI taxonomy): Eukaryota > Metazoa > Arthropoda > Insecta > Diptera > Muscidae > Hydrotaea > Hydrotaea diabolus. The sequence goes on from OY740719.1 coordinate 139,464,916, forward strand.
GCAGGTCGGAGAGATAATTCCTGAACTGCTTAACCTCTACCTTTCTAAAATGCTTGCACCACCAGACGGCATCGAAATTATGTGGTATGCCAAATTCTGTCTTCAGGACATAAAAGGAGTGACATATGCAATAAATACAACTTTAATCTGATTTAGCTGATTTAGCACGTTTCTCTACTGCGAGAAATATATAAATATACGCCTCCAAATCATCAGCCACACTTTTCTCTACATGGACTGTAGAGGTGCAGATGTCCCTTAATGTGAAATTCGATAACGACAACATTCTGACTACTAACTACATTGGAAAGCCTTTTCCGATCCTCTGCATGTGCAACAGGTATCAGTTAAAAAGCAGGAACCAGATCCCCAAGTTGGAGAGGAGCTGACAAAGAAAACTTGTTAACCATTTACAAAGCTATACGATTGGTCTGTAGCATACTTTGCAGTGCCAGTTTGGTCGGCGAACGTCAGTATGAAGAAGTGGAAGAAAATTCAGATATTCTCAGGGCGGCATTCTCATATTTTTCGAGGAGCATTAACATGGGGAGAGGAAGATCTTTACCATGCTCAGATACGATTTCTTGTTGTCCAAGCAGTCTCTGCTTGGGTGTTTTTGCAGCAGTCATCCTAAACACCAGCTCATGGAGAGACTGCCTCCTCCTAGGCAGATTAGGTATAATCTTCACGATCTAGCGCTACAAGAAAGATCTTCTAGATTGCCCTCCAAAGTGTCCAGTTTAAATGACGTGTCTTTTCAGCTCACTGTCGAGGCAGAACAGGAATTACAAAATAATTTTATTGTTGTAACTACAATGTTTCTTCCAAAAAGTCCAATGTTTCTAAATTGTTTACATAAAGCAATGGCGATCAGTATTTCCATAATCCAGATAATATTTTATGTGAATCCTGCCGCTGAAAAATTGTTAGATGTTCTTACCCAAGGTTGAACTAAGATAGTTGTGTAAACTGACCATAATACGACGGCCCATTGAGGCGAAAATTACACTTTAATCCCCCGACAGCCGGTTCTATGCACCGGATCGACCCAAAGGAAGAATTCTTCGCCCAAGGTCTGTCACCTCGGCACTATGTGCCGCTACAATAACAACACTTTCCCATGCACCTATGAATCTATAGGCGCTTAAGCATGTGTGCTATCAAAAGCTGTTGAAGTAGTATTGGATGTTTTCGAAATAGCCTGCGTAGGCAGGGAATACAGGCTCTAACATATGCTGTATCCTGATCATATCGGGACTCTGGGAATGCGCACATACCGATGCCCAAGACTCCGGTTGAAAGACTAGGAAAATTGGGCCGGGTGGAAGCCGTGATGTTGAAAGCTGGCAAAAACCCATCCAAGACCAATCTGGAACTGCTCACTTATTTAGGAGGTCAATAAAAACAAAAAGTTTTATGTTAGCTGAGCATGATGGTTGAGCTAAAAAAGCCGTTATTGACGAGTACAAAGGACAGTGTAAAATTGCGAATGTAAGGTAAAGAAATTATCAAGAAGACGATGCATGTATAACAGGCAAAACTGTTCGATTCCCTGTAGACCAAAATCAAAAATAGGCTATAAGAAGCCAAAGTGTGCATCATTCCACTTTTTTATTGCAACCAAACACCTGCGCAAATCACTGCCATTGACAATATGGTGTTTCTAAAAGTGATGCAATATCTGTTTAGGTTTCATTAGATAGTGTGGTAATATTCTCGGGGGTAGTTTTTTAAAATGCAACACGAAAATTTATGTAGTTTTTATAAAACGGTTTGCACAGATAAGGCAAGCTTACACATAATCTAAATTTTCTAGTGTAAATCTGGACGTGCCTCTGGCATAGATATTACTGCAGCATAGTATCTTGAAAATGCAAATCAAATGATCTTAATTGCCTTCGATACCGTACTTAATGTCATAAAAAACAAACACTATCAGTAAAGAAAATGCAAGAAAAACGTTAATGAGTAAAGCACTTATGATGAATATTTTTAGTACATACTAAAGTAGGACATACGTGGCCTTTTTGTTGGCAGTTCATGTCCTAGCTGGCCATTATCGTTTGAACCGCACGAATAGACTTTTCCAGTCGATGTTAGGAATAATGTATGCCAGCGACCGCAGCTTACGTAGACCACCGATGCGTTTGGAGGGCTCCACGATAATTTTCGAGGTGTTAAAATCTATACACAACCAAACGACTTCATTATTGAAACCCACCAAAAATGCATAGATCTCTCACCTGTTCGTCTTCAACGCCTCCCAAGCCCAGTTCTCCATGGGCAGTATTTCCCCAACAATACAAAGCCATATCAGTTTCTTGCCCTCTCTACGAATATCCAATGTTTTTGCTTCTCGAAAAATTGTGGTAACCGTGGTTTTGTTTGCAGTCGCATTCGCTCCACTCGCCAAAAACTTTCTAGAACTATAAATATAGTTGTCTGTCGACGCCAAATGTCGCCTTTGTTCCAAAAAAAAAGGATTTCTCTTTACTGCGTCTTCGGCTTTAATATTGTGTAAAAAAAAATCCGAAAGGGTTTTTTTAACAAAAAAACAAAAGAAAATAATGTTTTGTCACTTTTTGTGTTGCAAAATTAAATTCAATTAAAATTTTGACATTTCGATGTAGTTGAAGTAAAGGTGTAATTAGTTAACCACAATGGAGCGGAGAACGTATAGTGAGTGACGTTGGTGACATTGTTATCGACATTACCGGCACACTGTAACTTTATGGTAGAGGCACACTGAAACTTTTTTCCTTACAGCAGCAATAATATCAATTTCATTGGTTTTCGCACACACAAACGGAAGTTCAAAATCATTGGCGTAAGAATAAAAGGATTGAGTGCGCCAGGAAAGAATTCGATATTACGTAATTTTAAATTTGGCTTATTGCCAATTTCCAATCAAAATTGTAATAGATTTTTAGACGAAATTGCGAACATGGAAGTTCTTTGCCACATTAGACTTTAAGTAGACATACGCGATTTTGATGCGACAATTGTGTTGTAATACAGTTAATCCAGCTCACATTACAACGCGCTTTTGCGTCGCATAGTTGTGTTCGTCGAACCGTAACCATAACAAAATACATACTAAACTGTAAAGTAGGCATTTCAATAACGTAACCCATATGAAAGTAATCCATAGGAAAGTATTTTCATTGAATATCGGCAGATATAAACACTAGGACCCGAAGCAGCAATTCTTCGGCCAAGGGCTGTCGCTACAACAACAACAACTAAGATATTTTAGCAAATGTGCTTAAAAATGATCTAAACCGACCAAACCAAACTGTTTTGCTATGTTTGACATTTAAAAAGTTTTTGTTTTACAAAAACACTTACACTCACAAATTGGTTTTCTTACTCTTCAAATAATTACGACGATTTTTTAAAAAATTTTGAATTGATAATAATAACGATTTTAAAATACATTTCAATTTTAACTTGTCAAATACTTATATAATGTTAAATAAAAACGAATTTAAACATAAAAAATTAAGATATTTTTATACCTTGCCAATGTATTGGAAAACAATTGGTTTTTGAAGAGAAAAAAAATTTCTCTAAAAACTCGTAGGTGCGGAAAAGCTATATGGAAGTTTTTTAATAAGGATCAAATTAGTTTTAGGTTAAAACTCATTTTGTATATAATTACACTCTGTTAATTACAAAGCTTTTTTTAAACTATAACCGAAAACCGAAGTCTAAAACGGACGTTTTGCTACCACAGTTTAACCCTATAGGATATTATCGGCACCACTGGAATTTCTGATCTCGACTTGAATACTTCATAATGTGAAAACCGGCGGCAATTTTAACATCGGCTCAATGTTTTACGATCCAAAATAGGAAGTTCTTATAATCCCGAGCAAATATGTATAATGCATAATTAATATTAAGGTTAAATAAATGCGTTTTGCTAATGTATTTACCAAATTACGTCAGTGACATGTTCCAGCAAAAGCGACCGACTGACGGAGACTCCGGTGGAAGGACAAAGTCCAGCAAGACCTACGGAATGACCCACCAAAAGAAGCGCGCACAAGATAAAAAATTAACTTCAGAATTTAATAATAAATTAAGATAGATTTTGACTTTATATGCAAATATCATATAGCAAGTTTTATACCTATTAGCATCTACAGCGACTGCTGCACAGTTGATGTAGATACTTTGTCGTGTCACTTTGGTATGGACCATTACGCCTAAGATTCTCCTAAACCGAAATTTTTGCTTAGGAGTTTTGCATTTATCTCTACAAAAAGCAGCCGTTATATATTTTCAAATTAATGATTATAATCATATTCATTTAAATACCATCATAAAAGACTTCACAACATTTGTTTTTTCTTCAAATGTCAAAATTCCTTGATCAAACAATTATCAGTACATTAATTTTTGTTTGCAGATGGTGAAAAAATTTTACACTATTTAAATCATCCCTGTAACAATTGCAAATTCCGCCACCTTATCGTCTCAGCTGAGTACCACCAAACATAAATAGCTAAACGGAATTTACCAATGGAAAATTTCGTTTGCTTTGCTACATGTTTTTCTTATGAGAGCGAAAATTTCGTTTTAGGCTTTAGCAAAAAACGTGTGTAAATAGAATTCGACATTCAGATAACTGTACTATAAGTAAAGTAAAACGAAATGACTTCGTCACTAGAAACCGCAGTACCACGAGCGATCACATACCACGAAATTCAGAAGCGAAGTGAACCAAAAATATTAAAATTACAAATTCTGAAATTGCTTAAATGTTCTCTATTACATATGTACATATATTTATTTATTTTTAATTTTTTGTTGTGGAAAATTATGACATGAAACTCACCACGACCAAAACTACAACATTTGTATGGTGTATAAAGTTTTTATTTCACAAACAGCCTTTGTCGCGTTTTGTCGTGTCTAGACAAAACGTTTCATGAAACCATCAGAACCTCTGATCGCTCAAAGTGGCAACACTGAGAGCACTGCATTCAGCACGACGCCGGTTTTTGAACTAAGCGGCTTCAAACTCTAGTTGGAAATCCTTGTTTTGTATCTTTTGTTTTCATTTAGAGTCTATCCTTTTGTCCTGCAACAAATGTGAAATTAAATCAAGTTTAACTTAGATTAGTATAAATAATATCGCGATAACTGTGAAAATTTCGTCAATACATACAATGGAGACTGAAATTTTAACCCGCTTAACTCGGTTGCCAATACCTGAAATAAAGGAAGATACATTCCAGCACTCCTATAAACAGGTGAGTTTTCAGAAAATGTGTTACATGTCAGTGCAAATTCATTTGTAAAAAACTCCAGAGAACTTTTAATAGTAAACTTTTACCACGGTAGCTGGCGAAACCGTGTTTTGGAAAGAAAGAACACTGAGATTCCTGCTATTCGGCATAGTTTCATTCAACCAAGTTGGGCAGATAAGTTGATAAGTTGATGTGTTCTTGACCAAAACATTCTCACCAGGTATAAAAAGTTCAGCCGGTAAATCATCAACACCTGCAGCCTTATTGTTTTAAATGTGCTCGTTTGCAGTCTTAGCTTAATGGTTGGCAATGGTTCGCCTTCTCTAACATAATCATTAGCAGTTGATAGTTTGGAAAAATGTTCTCTCCAATACTCAGTTTACCTGCCATATCCATCAGTAGATTTCCTCTATCATAACTACAAAAGTTTATGCAATTCATTGGGCCCTTAGTCCGATGTTCGTTTTTTTTTCATTGGATGCGCCTTTCCTCTTTCCCAGTTGTTGTCGACTCTTTCCAGTCTAGGCAATTGACATTCTACGTCATCATCAGTGGTTAACGGTAGCCACTAACAGAATCTTTAGACGTCAATAGATTGGAAGTTATCTCTCTATAATCTGTTTTTGTTGTAGCGGCACACGTAGTGCCGGGTAACAGCCCTTGGCCAAATATTGCTGCTTCGAATCAATCCGGTACTTCGAACCGTCTGTCGTAAGTCTCCATATACTCATAACACTTGCCGTATCCGTCACTTGATTCCAGCTTCTATCTATACAGGAGTTTATGCCGTTTATTGGTGTCTTAGTCTGATCATTGATTTTTTATAGAATTTGCGGTCATCATTTGTACTACTGTACATGTCTATCTACTGACTTCTAATTTTTGTTTGTTTGTCGAAATAGATGATTCTCCTCTATTCTTACCGTCCGATATCTCTCTCCGAAGCAGCTCTTGTTTCTACGCCCTGTATTGTTGCGCTATGGGCAGAATTCTTTACTTATTTTGCAATCGGTCTAGTATCATGGTTTTCTTTGGCTGCTTTCGACAAGGACTGAGAAATGTGTTGCCACTGTACACTAATATTATTGATTGGAGCAAGTGCGTTTCCGTGGCAGTTGTGGTAGATGCGTGGAGAAATCACTGACTGTCTAGTCTAGTGTCTTATACGCTAGAATCGTTCCTCCCGTCTATGACAATATCAATTCGGGTTTAAGAGCTGGGTACAACCTAGTAGTGCAATTTTAAGAGTTGAAACTTGGTGCGGGTGATTGCTGAATTTCGTATTGTGGCGAAATTAATTAACCTCATTGAATTTTCGAAGTTGCTTTCGTATAGGCTAGATTTTTCGACAGTAATTTCAACGATTTTTTCCCGCTCTACTTTGACATTAAAATCGCCAAAAACAATTTTAAAGGTTTGTCTGGACAGCGATCACAAGTCTGTTCTAGACACTTATTAAAGCTAAATTTGGCAACATCAGAATTTCTATTCCGTAGAAGCATAAATACACATTAGTTTAATGCCTTGCGGATTGTGGTCCGTCGTTTAATCCACGCCCAAAATTGTACTTGTTGTCATAGCAGTTGGCATATATCTCGTTTTGAATACTCCTTGTCCTGTCTATCGCGATTTCTGGAGGGTTTGAGCCGCCGTGGTATGATGGAAATGGGCACAACTCTCATGCCCGTAAACCCAGGTTCAACTCCGGATAAGAACATCTAACAAATTTTTAGCGGCGGGTTCACACCTCGTTAATGTCAGCGACTTTATGAGTTAGAGATTTATCTCTAAGCCATGTAAAAAGTCTCTATTAAATAGATAAAGACTTATATTGTACACAGCTCACTGATTTTAAGCAAAGTTTCCCCTAGTTCCCTAATGGGATGTTTTGGGTATTAAGTAGGTGAGTGGTGGTGTCAGCCTTTTTTATTTCTAGGAAATTAGACAGCTAAATAGACTTATTTCGTACTTCCCTATTAAATACACATTCGCTGAATAGATACATCTTTTTAATTAAGGGTTTGGACATATTAGGTTCATATGCGCAAATCAGGACGCGTAAAAATTTTGCAGGATTACTAACATTTAGAGAGGTCCATTTAAAATGCATCTTTTAGTTTTATGGTTTTATTGCAATAGTGCTGCTCGCTCAGAATAATTTTTTTAACGTGCTTATGTTAAATTTCATTTATACTCTAGGTTAATCGACGTGATGATATCAGTCGCTTAAAACCCCCGAAATTAAAGCCGCGTTATGATACAAACTTCAATCGAGATCACACCGCTCATGCCATATCATTTCGTGGAGACGACGATCCGGAATGTGTTGCGGCCGACGATTCGTCACTGTTGGCTTCTACCTACGACTGTACGTTGAATGAAACCTATTTTGAACAGTGTTTTACACGTTTAGCTAAAATTGGTGAGGGTTCTTTTGGAGAGGTCTTTAAAGTACGTTCCAAAGATGACGGTTTGTTGTATGCCGTCAAAATGTCCAAGCAATTATTCCGCAGTGATTTGTATCGACAAGAACGTTTGGAAGAAGTTCGGAGATATGAACAGTTTTCAGGTCATGCAAATTGTCTGCGATTCTATCGGGCTTGGGAGCAAGACGACCGTCTTTTCATGCAAATGGAACTGTGTCGAGAAAGTTTGGAATCATACTTGGAAAGAAAACGTTCCATACCCGAGGAGAAAATTTGGTCAATTTTGTTGGATTTGTTGTTGGCTTTGAAAAGCCTTCACGATCGTAATTTATTGCATTTGGACATTAAACTCGACAATGTTCTGATCGGTGATGATGACACTTGTAAATTGGCGGATTTTGGCTTGGTTATCGACGTCGATCGGGCTAACCGCCATCAGGCAACCGAAGGTGATTCTCGTTACGTGGCGCCGGAAATAATGCAGGGCACATTTTCAAAGGCAGCCGATATTTTTAGTTTGGGTATTGCAATGTTGGAGCTATCCTGTTATTTGGAATTGCCTGCCAATGGACCTCTGTGGCAGCAACTGAGGAGTGCTGTTTTGCCAGGAGAGTTCCTAATGAAGATTTCTGAGGAACTGCAGAACATCATCAAAGAAATGATGATACCAGATCCCACAAAACGACCGACTGTTGATCAACTTTTGAGCCATAAACGGTTTGTGACCATGTTGCAGCGCAGAAGTCATTGGGAATTGGTGCACAAGATGGTAAGTACAAATGCAGGATTACTAGTATGACCTTTGAAAAACAATTGCTTCTTTCGCAGAAACATACTTTCCGCAAAGCTCGCAGATTAGCCTGGTCTAAATTGTGCTATTTAAAAAATGTGGTAATTAAAATTTTCACCAGTATTCTCGCGATTATGGGCATGCACGAGTCTGCTACAGATGCCTCACCGCGTTTTCATAGCGTAGAAAATAATGTTGATACGAAAAGACTGTCGCATTTACGTGCTCATGTAGCTTCGTCTACTCCTAATGTGTCCTCTTCCAAAGCCAAAGCACGAATAGACTTTCAGTTTGGTGATGATATTGAGTTTGCACAACAACATTCGACGCCTTATCACAATTCGCCGGATAATATTATTGTCAATTCTACGCCGGTTAATCACAATCATAGTTTTCGTTCCCGCAAGGATTTAACGAAAACAAGTTTTAAGTAAGTATGCTGCTAATAATTTCGTGAATTTTTTTTTACTTTCATTAAAGACATCTTTGATTTCGCAGTGAAAATTGTGATGGTTCTCTTTTGGATAAATCCACGTTTTTCTATATAGATGATTGTGATTCAGATTCTCCACCCAGTCTTCGTAAGCCTCTAGATGTATCTTCTCTACGAGGGAAAAAACTATTTAGTAAATTTGACGAAGATACCGATTAAGGCAATTTCATTTCTTTAGTTCCTAACTATTTACCCTTTTTATGATAATTGTGTTTTCATTTTTTTTTTCTTTCCAATGAAAACTGTTAAATTGTATTTAGAAATTGCTCCTTTTTTGCCCAATATGTATTTTACTTTAAAAATATGTTAAATTTTTAAGATAATCATGTGATTTTGTTTCATGCATCGCAATTCAACGCATAATACAATATACTACACATTTGCTCGTTAACATTATTTTTTATATTATTTTTATACGTATACATTATGCAAGTATCAGTTAATGTAGGCATATAGAACTTTTTTCATATATCAGCTATATGTGATATGTTATAAAGAAAAAAAACGAATATTAGCAATAACGAAGTCTAAGCATTCAAATGTTTACCAGTAATTTACTTATGAAAGAGAAAAGGATTCTGTATCAAATATCATCCGTTCTTTTAATTAATTTAACCATTCCCGGATTTCATAGTTGAAAGTCATATACTTTAATATGTTATTAATTTGATTAATCCGATTTTTTTGTCGTGGATATTTTTTTACGAACTGTGTATTTTGATGGTTTATAATTATAAATAAAAACAAAATTTATATAAAAATTGTAAAGTATAATTATTGTAGCAGAGCCAAGTTAACAATGTCTTAATTATTGTAGCAACACAGTGCTGGGGTGATAGCCCTTGGGCGAAGAATGGCTGCTTTGGGTCGTTCCAGCGCATAGAATCGGCTGCGTTGGGAACGTTAACGCTGTTTTTCCATAAGTTTGCTGTAAACAAATGTTATTGAAATTGAAAATACTCCGCTACTAATTTTCGGTCAAATAATGCTAAAGATTACAAAGTAGTGGTGTTTTTGATGAAGCCTCGATAAATAAGTTCGGATAGAAAACCAAATTCTAAAGTCCTCACAATGGTGGTGTTTTTGATGAAGCCCGATTTTTTCGATGAGGAACTAATTTTGGAGAACAACAATAATACTTTAGGTAAGTCGTTTGTTTACAGAAGTGAAAATTTTGGAAGAAAAAAAAATTGTGGGCCGCCGTAATATGCTAATTAGTGTGACAGCTATCACAAGAGTAACTCAAGTTAAAAACGGCTAGGAGACTCGAACATTTTTTTGCGACAGATTTCCTAAGAGACTAATTATTTTAAATAAATAATATTAATAAATATATTATTACAATTAATAAATATGGTATTCGTAAAATGTATTAATCGTTCGGAACGGGCTTTAAACAGCAGGTTTTAGTCAGTAATTTAAGAATTATCATATATTCGCAGAAAGAAACCATAAAAGCATTTATTGGAAGAATGTTTTTTGAAATTTGTAGGAGCACACGATGGACTCATTTCAGCTGAAAAAATCAGATCTACAATATATATTGTAGATCTGGAAATAGAAGAAAGTTTCGGCCGATAGCATTCGATGCTAGTGCCCTTTAACTTAGTTTATTATAAATTTAATTGTTATAAATATGTGAATAAATAAATAGAAGAAAGTTATAGTTATATTCAACAGTATGCTTAAAATTGCAATTAAATTAAAAGCCAATGGCACAGATAACAAACTAAATAAAAAAATATAATAGATTATTTCTCATCTGTGAAAAATCTTTTCCAGGCTTTACATTTCCAAATTGATCAAACAGAGAAATCACAAATCGTTGTTAAAATATTTGGTGTTTTATACAGCACTTAGTTTTTTCCCTCAACATCCCATTAAGGAAAAAACAGGGAACTGCATTAGCTTCCAAAAAGCTAATGCATTTTATAGAGAAGGTTTTACATGGTTTGGAGATTAATTTCTAAGTCGCAGGCGTTTACGGTGTGAAGTAAATTTCTTAATCGAAATCCGATAACATCTCCTGTTCTATGCTATCATTAAAAAATCTATACAATTCAAATCTAGCGTGGCAGCCATCACAAGAGTAACTCAAGTTAAAAACCGGCTAGGAGACTTGGACATTTTTTTGCAACAGATTTCCTAAGAGACTAATTATTTTAAATAAATAATATTAATAAATATATTATTACAATTAATAAATATATTATTCGTAAAATGTATTAATCGTTCGGAACGGGCTTTAAACAGCAGGTTTTAGTCAGTAAGTTAAGAATTATCATATATTCGCAGAAAGAAACCATAAAAGCATTTATTGGAAGAAAATGTTTTTTGAAATTTGTAGGAGCCCACGATGGACTCATTTCAGCTGAAAAATTCAGATCTACAATATATATTGTAGATCTGGAAATTGAAGAAAGTTTCGGCTGATAGCCTTCGATGCTAGTGCCCTTTAACTTAGTTTATTATAAATTTAATTGTTATAAATATGTGAATAAATAAATAGAAGAAAGTTATAGTTATATTCAACAGTATGCTTAAAATTGTAATTAAATTAAAGGCCAATGGCACAGATAACAAACTAAATAAAAATATATAATAGATTATTTCTCATCTGTGAAAAATCTTTTCCAGGCTTCACATTTCCAAATTGATCAAACAGAGAAATAATTTATACAGCACTTAGTTTTTTCCCTCAACATCCCATTAAGGAAAAAACAGGGAAGTTATCTCAAGTGATCTGAGTACGATTTATATCTACTGCTTTAAGCCGCATCCGGTTTGGAGATTAATTTCTAAGTCGCAGGCGTTTACGGTGTGAAGTAAATTTCTTTATCGAAATCCGATGACATCTCCTGTCATTAAAAAATCTATACATTTTATATCTACAGGTTTACATTGCAATGAACTACGACCACTCCTTAACATTAAACCGGACAACGTCAAATTTTGTCAATCACGAATGTTTTCCAAACGAGTTCGAGAAAATCAAAAAAGAAATTGACTTTTCTCTGGAGACCATTATGGTTTTGTACAGTGTAAATCAATTTCCATACAAGTTATTCAGATGGACCAGTTTCTTACCCGGTAAACCAAAGACCATATCGGTCTATGTTTTTATATGCTCCCCATTCTGATTTGAAGCTTCGTTGAACTGGGTGCCACATATCAAATAAGGACTTTCACAATATTCTTACGGTCAAGACATCGTTTCTGCTAAAGCGTCGTGTAAGTATCACTTATTTGGCATAGCCCGACTTAAACTTATTTACTTGTGTTATCAACAGATTTTGACTTACTTTATAAATAAAAAATCGATATACGAGTATATTAAAAAGATAATAAAACAATTTAACTGATTGAAAAAAATCGAACAGCAAAATTTATTAAAGATAATTAAAATTGAATCCCACGACAGCCGGTTCTATGGACCGGATTGACCCGAAGAGCAATTCTTCGGCCAAGGGCTGTCACCCCGGCACACAGTTGCCGCTACAACAACAAAGATAATTATTATTTGGAAAAATAATATTTCTCATATCAAATACAGACAAAATCATTATCAAAGCCTCGAACTGGTAAAAGAAGAAAAATTTTAGCCCTAATAATTGATGTGATCTTTGCTGTCCATTTGAAATATGTAAACCATTATGCAATTCTCTTTTTTTGACGCAGACGGAAAACGTAGGCCTGTGTTTCTGTGAGATTTTTTTTAGTGACCAGTATATAAGACCTTTCAATAAAACCGCCATTGTTTCCTAAAATTGTAACACTGACAAAATATTGAACTATTCAACTAACTTTTTTACACAATTACTTGGTTTATTATATTTTTATTTATTTGTTTTTTTTTTTAAGGCAAACGTTCAATTTCTAATAATTATTTATCTTTAAGAAACTCAAGAAGGCTATGTTTTCTTATCCAAACTATAAACCTTTTTTTCAGATAAGCAAAATGTTTTTTTTTTTTTGGCAGAAAACTGTTTTTATGGAACCGAAGCTAAACCCGGTCCGCATTGAGTCATTCTGAGTGCGTTAAATCGGTGACTTGACCAGCATTAATTGGAATGGAAAATCGCCTGGAATTAGAACATCGGGGTCTTTCAACTTTAACGTTCATTATTTCGAAAACCGGGGCCGTCTAAGCTGGTTGGTGTCCTCATCTTATTTATTAACTCCTTCGAATTTACTAATGATTTGTCGCTTCATCAGTCGTTTACCAATTCAATGGATGTGCAATTTGTGTGAGCCAGACTTTTTCTTATATATCGGCATTTCCAGAAGGTTTATCAGCAAGCATGATTCAATATTGAGCACAAATCAATCCCATAAACAATGCAAATAAGGAATATTTTGTTCCGTCAAGAGAATAGTACTACGGTGATGGTTCGTTTATATTTATTTAAATTACTTTGATCACATTGTCGTATTCGTCCCAAATCACAATTGAATGGTCTGATTTGGTGCTAACATTAACAGCAAGCATAAAGCACGACTCCTCTATCGAAATTAAGAACTCATTCTAGATCTGTAGTTAGGTTTTTAGTATTCTACTCTGATTTAGAATATTTTCTCTTTGCAATCCCATACAAAATACTTGTTTATTAATTTCCAAAATTGTATTGTCACCTAAAATGGAAAAAATACACCATCTGTTTTCTCAAAATGTTTTATACATATTTTATTGAATTTTTGATATACATTTAAATAAAAAAGTGGACTGTCTAAAACCCTATTGGCATCAAAAAACCGGCTTTATTAGGATCTATCCTGTGATATGAGAAAAAATTTAATTTACATCGCCTTCTCGGCTCTTGGACACAAAAAGGTTTTATAATAACTTTCGGCATCTATACATTTTGAAAATCAAAATTACCGCTTTAAACTGATCCCTATCCATTAGCGTCAAAACCCTGCTCTTGCAGCACTTTCAACAAAAAACGAAACACATTAAAGCATAGGTATTGATTGACGTCACATTTCATGGCAAGTTCAGATTTAAAATCGGTTCACGCATTACAGAGAACATCAATTACTTAAGAAAGGCAACTTACTTTTATATACATAGATATCTTTTACAAATAAATTTATAAGATACATATTTTAAGAGGCTCGGGGTTACAAAGAACATTTGCGCTCGCCGTAGCAAAATTGGCAAAATAAATATTAAAATACTATATTATCTTAAATTAAGTTATCAAGATATGTACGAGTATAATCAATCTGGTTAATATGATGAACTCCAGTCTAGAACTCATTGATATTGTGCATATTAAGACTATTGTTGGTCTTTGACAGCACCAGGTTGGTATTGCAGTCCCATATATTTTCAAGAGGTTAATCCAGTTTAGAATTAGCACCTTCAGTCAGGATAGGGGTTATTGATAAAGTGACTTCACAGAAGGTACATTTGGATGGACTTGTTTGTGTATAATAATGTTGAGTATTAAAAATTGTCTTTCCGACTCTTAATCGTGCTAGAGTGATGCATTGTTTTCTGGAAAACGTATTATTAAATGTGGGCCTGCGGTGGTTTGGGTTGTGTTGTCGTAAGACTGAAGTCGATCGTTCCCAATTTGTCGCGATTGAGCCAAGTTTTGCACCTTTGAACTGGCTTCTAGTAACTGTAGGAGAACAAGGTATCTCGGTTACATCGTGTAGGTGGATAGCGTCTTTAGCTGCCTGATCTGCAAATTCATTGACCGGTATGCCGATGTGAGATGGAATCCACATTATTCCATATGAGACACTCTGGTCATATTCAGAAATAATGCTCGATTTTAAACTAATATTCTGTTTCTAAATTGCTTTCAAAGCACTTAGACTGTCCGTTCAAATTAAGGGCTTAAGATTCAAGCCAGCTGCATAGTCCAAGGCAAACCTTATGGCTGCAACTTCAGCCAAAAATACTCAAGAGTTATCAGGTAATCGACTCTGATATATAGTTCTATATGAGTTGTCAGAATTTCTCCTAACGACAAAGTATGCAGAAGTATATAGCACGATGTCCGGTGAAAATTGTTTAATCTTTTCAGCTAAGAGTCAATTGAAAACGTCAGGGTGGATATCATTCTTCATACATGGTGCAAGTTTATCATTGACTAATATTTGTTTTAGTATATCTGAACGATCAGAAGGTTTATTTGGAATACAAATGTTTGAGTTTCTTAGCATGTCTGCAATATTTCTTATGCATCCAACGCAACCATCGATATTTTATGCACTGGATTTGAAAATCGTTGAAACTGTGAAACTGTGATGTCAATTCCCCCCTCGGAGCCGTGATTTGGATTATTTTCTGTGGGAGCCATTAAGAATAAATGTAGCCAATGAGAGATGCGACCTGAAACAATCCAAAATGTACTGAACAATTGAGTTGATTGGATTAGGTACCGCTGAGTTAGTTGGGGTAGACATATGAATGATATTGTGTTCCATTATGTATTAAATTACAAAGTTCAACCTTTACAAAATAACCAGAATTTTGTAAAAATTATCAGTATTTTTTACGACGATTTATATTTTAAATATTAAATGGCCCATCCTATATTTTAGATAAATATTTCAAAAATAATTCTTGTTCTTTAACTTGGACGGTGTTTTCCGGTTCTTGGTTTTAACTACATAAATAATAAAAAATGTAAGAATAGTTGGAGTATTATCTTTTACGAGGGTTGCTATTTATATTTCGGGTCCTGACAATACTAGTGTTCCTAGATGCAAACTGGAACTTCCATTGGAAGCTTTGGCATTTTTTTTAGCATAACTTCACTTAGAACGTTTTGTCATTTGAGGGCGAATTGTTTTGTTTACAGTGTGTTGAAAAATTCATCTCAGTCAAAAAATGGAATTATCCCGTGAACATTTTCGTGCGATATTTTTTTCGGTGTGGGCAATCGAGACACGAGTGTTAAAATCAACTTGCTTCGACTTTTGGCGATGAAGCACCATCAAAAAACCACTGTTAATCGCTTGTACCAAGAGTTCAGCATCGGACGCCGTTCGCTCCAGGATGAATTTCGTGAAGGACGTCCAACTTCGGTCACTTTGCCAGAAACCATCGATGCTGTGCGTGAACTGATTAAGAAAGACCGACATGTGACATACCGTGAGATTGCGCATCCTTGGGCATTAGTATGACAAGCATCAATAAGATATTGCATGTTCATTTGGCCGTGAAAAAAAATTGTTCTCGTTGGATCTCACATTATTTGACGAATGCTCAAAAAAAGGATCGTTGAAAAAGTATAACTGCGGTAGCTCAAAGGCAGTGTCTAACATTGTCACAGGTGACGAATCTTGGATCTATGCATATGAACCCGAAACAAAACAGCAATCAACCGTATGGGTCTTTCGAGAGGAGCCAAATCCAACAAAAGTTGTTCGTGGAAGAAGTACATCGAAGCAAATGATTGCGTTTTTTGGTATAACTTGCCATGTTGCCACAGTGCCTTTAGTGGAACGTAGGACGGTCAATTCTTAGTGGTATACAACCATCTGTTTGCCAACAGTGTTCGAAGAAATGAGGAAAGATAATAAGAGAGGACGGATCATTTTGCATCACGACAATGCGAGCTCTCACACATCAGCTGAAACGATGATCTATTTTACCACTCAAGATGTCGAATTGATGGGCCATCCACCTTACAGCCCTGATTTAGCACCCAATGACTTCTTCTTGTTGGGTTATTCCCAAGCATCAAGAAACAAATGTGTGGTCAACGTTTTTCATCGCCCGAAGCAGCTGTTGTTGAATCACGTTTTGGAGTCGCAATCGGAGTGGAAAAAGTGCTTCGAAAATTGGTTTGTGCACATGCAAAGTGTATTGATCTTAAAGGATAATATTTTGAAAAACAATAAAACCATTTCCAATGATAAATTATTGTGTTTTTTCCGGACCCGAAATATAAATAGCAACCCTCGTATCTTATATTGCTAAGGTAGTGCTGCAATTGCCTATTCTAAAAGCAAATGGAATTTACTAAGAAATATTTTAAATACTGAGAAAGAAAATTCTAAAACGAAGATATACCGTTGATTAAGTATCGCTCTAAATTAATGCCTTTTCTAAAATTTTCATTTTCAGACGAAGTCGTTCCACTTTTGGCTTATGCTCCAACTGTGACCATATTTCACAAACTCCAACAGCAAAACTGTGACTCCAACTCAGATTTCCTAGTCCTGCAAGTAAGTACAGCTAAGTTTGAAAAAAAAAACTTTTGTCTAATATGTCGTTACTTTGATTTCAGACAATTGTTTTATTCTGCATTTTACACAAATTACTCATATACGATTAAAATGAACTTGTGTATGTCGAACTAACGAGAGGGACATACTGTGTCATCTTCCCTTGTCCATCGGGTACAGTAATCCTTATCTAAAAACGAAGTTCATGTCATTTAAATATCATCAGGATTCACGTAACAATTTGCTGCGACCATGCCAAAAGTCGTTAAGACAAATCACTTAGTGTCGGCTGTTTTAAAAACTCGTTCTCTGCAGCGATGCGAACGCACATTAGCCTTTTCGTAAACAAATGACTGAAGAAGTAAAGATCAAAATTGTGTGAGCTACAGGTAAGAAAAAATAAATACCTAAAAAATGAAGACAAATCAGCGGCGACGACGAACGAAAAGACGTGTTAACGACGGCACCAGTGCCTCCGAAATAACAATGGCAACAGTGAGTCAGACAGCCAGCCAGCCCGTCAGTCAGTCAGTCAGCCCGTCAGTCAGTCAGTCAGCCAATGTTTAGTTTTGTATATTTCTGCACAAAATTCACTTTCACTTAAAGGTGATTCAACTCCAACAATGGCGATAAAAGCAACAATTGGTACTAAAGTTTGGAGCTGCTCGCTCAAAGACAGACACACACACACACAAATATACCATTCGAAGCACGTTGCACCCTTATCATTTCATTTACAGAAGTTTTGTAAGTAGCATTGTCATTTGGACAAAACCGCTGAAGCCGTTGTCGTTACACAGTATATTGAAGTTCCAGGTAGATAATGCCACCAATTTATTATAACACGACTGTGAACTGTGTGTTGCCAATATATCCCAGCTGTTGTGTAATAGGGCACTAGAGCTATTTGTCACCAATGGACAATACCGCACGGTCTGTCTGTGCTCAATAGATTTCTAAGTAGTCTGGGTCATATCCCTTCGAATACTGGAACAATGCGCATAACATTTTGGTGCTATTTTCTACGTATGTAGGTATTTTGTTTCGGGTACGAGTACATATTGCCATTCCTGATGAAATTTTAATTAATTTATTTTGCCTCTAATTGGATAATATCAGTTTGTCTTAGTCATAGCAGGGAGTGCCACCACCATTGATTGCCAACTTGCAGAGGATAGCGAAAGTAGTTTGTAATATATCAACATATTGAAATGATAACAACAGTTAAGCATTAATGTATGTAGATTTAAAAATTGTGTAGGTGGTTGCGTACGTATTAAGCATGATGCATACATATCAAGGGTTGCTATATATATTTCTGGCCTAGGCAACACTAAGTGTCGCCTTGCGCCATCTGACATTTCCATTGGAAAGTTTGACATTTTTTAGCATAAACGTACTAAGAACGTTTTGACGTACGACCATCATTTGTGTTGTTCACAGTGACTTGAAAAAATCAATTTCGCAAAACAATGGAATTAACTCGTGAACAACTTTCGACGTGGATGATCACGACAAGAGTGCACCAATGAACTTAAATCTTTGTATGGCGATGAAGCACCATCCTATAGCAATGTCAAAAACTGGTTTAATGAATTCAATCGTGGCCGACGCTCGCTCAAAGACGAGGTCGTCCAAAAACGGCCGTTGTGTCGGAGAACATTGATACCGTGCGTAAACTGATAATGCAAGATCGGCATGTGACATACCGTGAGATAGAGGCATCCTTGGGCATTTCTTTCAACAGCATATATTTGATATTGCATGAACACCTGGCCGTAAAAAAAGTTTTGTTCTCGTTTGATCCCGCTCGTGTCGCTTGGTGCAAACAAATTTTGGAAAAATACGATCGCGGTGCTTCAAAAGACGTTTATAAGATCGTCACAGGTGACGAATCATGGATCTATGCGTATGAGTCCGAAACAAAACAGCAATCGACCGTGTGGATCTTCGAAGACGAGCCAAATCCAACGACTGTTGTTCGTTAAGAAGCACTTCGAAGCAAATGGTCGCCTGTTTCATCGGCAAAACTGGTCATGTGGCGACTGTTCCGCTTGAGCAACGCAGGAGGTCAATTCTGAGTGAGACACCACAATTTGTTTGCCTGAAGTCTTCAGAGATATTCGAAAAACGAACAAGAGAAGACGAATGATTGTGCATCATGACAATGCGAGCTCTCACACATCGGCTCAAACCAGCGCCTTTTTGACCGGCTAAAACGTCGAATTGATGGGTCATCCGGCGTACAGCCCTAACTTGGTACCCAATGAATTCTTTTTATTCCCGCACATCAAGAAAAAAATGTGTGATCAACGATTTTTGTCGCCAGATATTGCTGTTGAAGCGTTCAAAAACCATGTTTTGGAGGTGTCTCAATTGGAGTGGAAAAGATGCTTCGACAATTGGTTCTAGCGCATGTGTATAAATCATGCTGGAGAATACTTTGAAAAACAATAAAACCATTTTTGATGATAAATATTCGCATTATTAGGCCAGAAATATATATAGCAGCCCTCTATGTACATGTTTCTGGCCTGCAGCTGAAATAAAACCCTAAGTATTATGAGTTTTACGAAAGTGACCACATCACACTGTTGTGTAAGGCATTAGAATGTTGATATTTGTAACACCTAAGACAAAGGCGTCGCTTCGAGTTGATGAAGCCAGTGCGGTTTTCATTGGCTACCTATTAAGGAGCTGACAGACCTCAAGGATCTTTTGAAATCCGTCAAAGCGTTGATTTACATGTGAGCGACGAAATCTTTCACAGGTGGAATTGTTTCATGTAATGTTCGGAAAACTCCATTACAATGAAAGTTCACACGCATAATTCTCTTAACATTCCATTAAGGAACTAAAGTGGAACATCTCTCGAACCAGTGCTCTGTGCACGATGTAGTTTTTTCACTCACTGACCAGTATCGAACAGAGATACAAAATTGGTACAATTGTGTTTTTTGATACACTTTCGTTATTGAAAGTACTTATACAATGATTCAACCATGGCTCATTTGGGACTTGTTTTAAAACACTTAACAAATGTTCCGAACTGTTGTCTTTTTATATCCTACACCACATGTGCGATGTCCGTTCGTCCGTCGATCAATCGATCGTAGTAACCAAACTACAGGTCGCAATTATGAACCGCCTACAATTAAACTTGTTGCATTGTTTAGGTTTTGGCCAAGGACAAACCCTGTTAAAAGTGGTCCATATCGGTTTATGTTTTGATATTATAAAAAGAAGCTCTAGAAACCTCAAATTAAACACGATCCTGCTCAAATTTTGCATGGTATGTTTTGCGCGACCAATAATCAACTAGTGAAACTAGACTAAATAGATCCATATTAACGTATAGCTGTCATACAAAGGTCCTTTGCGATTTAAAAACCCACAACTTTAGAAGCCACATTTTCCATCCGATTACGAACGAATTTCGCACGGAGCGTCATGTGCGATCAATACCTACCATGTTTTCGAATAGCTCCCATGCCCATAGTCACACACAATGGTCCCTCTCGATTTGAGGTTTTGCCGCTCTAGAAGTTACAAATTAAATTCAATTGTCTCAAATTTAGCATCGTGCTTTATGAGCGACTTAAAACTATTCCTACCGAAGCTTGACCGTTATGGTCAACCATTTGATATAGCCCAATACAAATAATATTTCTCATTTGAAGTCATGCCGCTATACAGAAAATATTTTAAATTAAAACTCAAATATATTAAATTAAATCTTAAATATTTTTAAAATAAGCTCAAATTAAGCATAGAGCATTAAGTGCGACTTAACTTTTCCTGGATAAATTGTATTAGGTATTTCATATAGCCCCAACGAAATTTGTCACTTCCGCTCTAGAAGTATACTGTCCGACCTTAGTTAAACTCCACGCAGATGCGAGAATTTTTTGAATAACAGAGTGGTTAAGGATTTCTCAAAATCGGCCAATTTTTTTACTCTGGAAGTATATAAAAGTTAGTCCTTCCGTTTGTTACATCTCGAAATACTTATCTGCGACCATATATATTATTGATCGTCATAAAATTCTAAGACGATCTAGCCATTTCGATCAAACGAAAAACACTAGTCTTTAAACTTACTAGATATACTAGTATGTCTTATAGTCGGCGAATGGTTGGCATTAAAAATGGAAATCGGGAAAAGGGAAAAAGTTACCGATTGAGAGACTATATAAATTCATAACCAAATATTTAGTTTTTGGACATATCTACTATGTATTTTAATTAATAACTTTTCCGTAAGGTATTCTCGAAAGTACTTGACATAGATGCTTTAATCTTCCCATAATTAGACATGGTCTTATTATGGGAAGGTTCATCCAGAAACGGTCACATTTTTTAAAAATACAAATATGTTCCCATATTCACCATTTGGAAGAATTTGGGATTCGGATAATATAGGCTATAGGGTCCCAAAAGTCGGCCTCCTTGAACTATGGGTATTAAAAAAACAATAGAACTTCGTCACGAATCACATGTATTTTCTGATTTAAAGAAATTGTGCTATGGGGGCGATGCCGCTGGGCGCTAAAAAATATGGCCTCTCTAACAAAATATATGGGTACTCAAAAACAGTGGATATTCCTGAAAAACCCGAATGTGAATTAAATTTTACGATTAGCATAATTTGGAGATCCTGACCTATGGACTTGGTCTATGGGCCTTGGGGTCCAAAACTATCCCCTACTATTCGGGAACATATAGGTTAGTTAGGGTGTCCCTTATATGATAAATTTTTTTTTCTAACTTTGAAACGCATGCTCTCCATTTCTTTTAAAAATGCAAAAACTAACCTAAATGTAAAATTTGGTAGTTTTACGATGATTGAAACAGGTGCCGACAGAGCCATCTAAGTTTAAAGAAACTGCTATTTTCCTAATATTTTATAGGCCACTTTAATATAATAAATCAGATATATATAAATATATCAATCAGAGTAAATTAAGCACAAAATGCGATAAAAAGTAATGTATTTATTAAAGTATATAGAAAATATGCAACTAAGAAGTAGGACATTATCTCTTGAGAGTCTAATTTTTTACTGTTTGGGTACATATTGCTGTGCTCTTGTACATAGCGCATCAGGAATTGTTTCTGCTCTTCTTCAGCCGTAATAAGTCCATGAAAGTCGTGAATTAGTTTCACAGCTCTCCCTGCAGTGTCATTTAACACTTTTATGTGTCTACCTTTCTTTTGGCTTTCTATATAAGCAGGATTATTTTCCTAATAAACGCATCTTATTTATTTCGAGGAAACTATTGATTTGCAAACGAGATAAAATTTTTTTGCTCGTTCCTGACAGAAAATCGTCCAGCGTTTTTTTCTTTATATAGATCGTTGTTCTTTATCAGATAACTTCTTATCTACACCAGCTAAGCAACCCGGTTGTCCTGGCTCTCTCTGATTTATAAGAAATAATTTGTTCTCTTCTATTCTCATTTTTTTCAAGGCATCGGCATGTGCAATATCAAATAAATTTTAAAGCAATTTTTACGACTTTTGTACATTTTTGAGCTTTCTTACAAATGTTTTGCAGCTCCCTCCAAACATGGTACAAATCGAAGCGTATCTTGACGCAGTTGGGTAATGCCTTTGTTGGCATTTTCGCCTTTGTCCAAAATATAATGCACTCTACAATTACAAGATTTGCACTTTCACCAACCGTGAGCTCCAGCTCGCGAATGTTATAAAACAACACAGAAAGAACTTGCCGATTAGATGGCAAAATATCAATATCTCGAGAACGGGGCGAGATATAAACATTATGTATGTAATTTGTTTTGTATATTTTGAGGATTTCTACTTTAAAATACCAATTTTGGATATTTTTTATTGAAATGTCATGAATTTTTACCTACTTTTTGAATTTTTAACGCACAATATCTCGACTATAGGAGATATTCAAAATGTTATTTTAGTTTTTGTTCTTATTTTGAGCTAATTTTCAGATGCCACAAATATTGTACTCTCCCCAGAAAATGTGCCGACAAACATACTGGCAATAGAAACTATTGTGTTGAAGAAAATTAACTGAAACAAGTAAAAAAAGTTAAGTTTGGCTGTGCCGAACTTTGGATACCCTCCACCAGATTCCAAAATAAAAACAAATTTGGTGCGGAAGTGTATAGAATCCTTATGTGCAAAATTTCATTTCGATAGGTCAAGCTTGTGGTGAGTTATCGTCATATTATTTCTCAAAGCCCATGAGACCGTTTGTGTGGGAGGTACCAGTAGGACTTTTCCGATCTCAACAGAATTTTTTGACGCAGAGGTGTGTTCTATATAAAAATCTTTATGTAGAAAATTTCATCTCGATAGGTCAAGTTTGTAGTGAGTTATTGTCATATTATTTTTTAAGGCCCATGAGACCGTTTGTGTGGGAGGTACCAGTAGGGCCTTGCCGATCTTAGCCAAATTAAGCGCAAAAGTCTTTTTTATATATTAATCTTTATGCCGAAAATTTCGTCTCGATAGGTCAAGTGTGTGGTGAGTTATTGTCATATTATTTTTCAAGGCCCATGAGACCGTTAGTGTGGGAGGTACCAGTAGGACTTTTCCGATCTCAACCGAATTCAGCGTAGAAGGTTGTTGTATATAGAAATCTTGATGTGTAAAATTTCATTTCGATAGGCCAAGTTTGTGGTGAGTTATAGTCATATTATTTCTCAAGGCCCATAAGGCCGTTTGTATGGGAGGTACAAGAAATGGTGGCCATATCATTTTTACATAGATGATTCCGCCTATATAGAGATTATTATTTGCAAAATTTCAGTGATTTTACTCAAGAAACTGGACGGATATTTCCAAATAAAAAACTAATTTTTATTGCGGTTGAGGGTCTCCAACACCAACCTTCCGTAGAGCTATATAGCCCATTTTCAATACCAACTACACATGTTTGTGCCAAATTTCAGCTCCGTAGCTGTTTTCATGCAGGCTCTATCTTGTTTTCAACAGACAGACAGCCGGACAACATGGCTAGTCTTAGAATCGTCTTAGAATTTTACGAGGATCAAGAATATATATACTTTGTTGGGTCTCCGATGATTATTTCAAGATGTTACAGACAGAATGACAAAACTAATATACCCAAAAAAATATACGACTAAATTTAGTCGTGTGTAAATGGGATATAATGAGAGTTCGAATTCGTTAAAAAATGCTTATTAACACATCATTGCAGTTTCTATGAAATAGTTCGCGGAACATATCGACGTCACGGCCAAACGAGCCTCA
Source organism: Hydrotaea diabolus (assembly GCA_963513945.1). Classification (NCBI taxonomy): domain Eukaryota; kingdom Metazoa; phylum Arthropoda; class Insecta; order Diptera; family Muscidae; genus Hydrotaea; species Hydrotaea diabolus. The sequence continues at coordinate 139,489,330 of OY740719.1, forward strand.
AAGGTTTTAAAGGCGCTTTGGCCACTAATTAGTTACAGATCGTCCCTGAACGGTTTTTTTGTGTACGAATGTCTGGTCATCGGTTTTAACCCGTTAGACGATCAGGCTGACCACAAACCGCTTTAAATCTATATTTTCTATACTTGTCTAATCAGTGCTTCCCTGTCGATGGAAGATCGCTCGTGTAGATTTTAATATGAAAGAAGGTAGGGGGTTGTAATGCCAAAGTCCATGACCTCTGACAATAGACTGAGGCTGATTGATTTCGTTACCGCAAGGAAAAAGGTGGTAATCACTTAATGAAAAGACGAAGAATCAAATATTAATCCAGATCGTTGTTAGATCGTTTTGAAAAGAAAAAAATACCGACCACTACCACCTGTAACAACAAAGGTATGCACTTGGTTAAGGTCCCAAAACAAGATCGTTACGACGGCAGGGAAGACAAAATCTCCGATGGAGGGACTATGTGGTGGACGATGCGAGACTCCATGACTTTAGAAACTGAAGGAGACACGGCCAATTCGGATGTTGCATAAAAGCTCCCAGAGGATTTTTCACAAGTAAATTATTAACGTCTTTCTTAAACTACTTTTTAAAAATAAATATGTAAACCATATAATTGCCCAAACAAACGGTTATAACATAAATAGTTTTTTTTTTGAAATTAAAATGACTTTCGATACAACGCGGTTTAACATTTTTATTTCATCTGCTGGTCAAAATATAAAATGAAATATGAGGATTTATTAAAACCAATAATTTCCCGTTGACAGCATTAATTTTGACTGCACGAACGCTAGTACGTAATTTACTTTATAGGTCAGGTCAACTAAATTCCTATTCAAGTTTCCATTTCACATCACGTCGCTGCCAAAAAAAAGAGATCATGGAAACTATGTTCCGTTTATGTGTCAACTAATCAACGTCTGAATTTTACAAGCGAGTCGACGAGTTAATTGTAAGATTTGGCCAGATTAGATAGCCAGACACGTTATTGCTACTACCTCAAAAGAGAATATAAGAGTAACATTGATCATTAATCAATGACTTTCAATCATCTCGACGGTGTTTGGTAGTTAAATTTAGTCAAATTAAACCTATTAACAAAATATATGTATAGCTGTTTGTGTTTGTTTTGAAAACTATTTAATTCGTTATATCGCTTTTTAAGAATTTATGCATAAAAAGTTCATTGGACGACTAAACAAACAATGGGAAAATTTGATCATACTTGAATCGATATATTTGTGCGTGAATTGGTAAATTCATGCCTAAATCGATATATTTAAGAGTAAATTGGAATAGAATCGATTGTGGGTCTCACAGCGTATTTTAGCGCTTACATAATTGTAGAGATTATTTTTTGTGGCTGAGTACTTTTTTTAATTAAAATTTGAAATTGACTTCCGTTAATAAGCCTTAGGCCAAGTCGAAGATTGTTGAATGGCTTATATTTCAAAATTGACGCTCCACAAACTGAAAATTGTCGTGCACAAACAATGGGTTGTTATCATTGTTACAAACAATTTTAATTAAATGTGTATAAACGAATGTAAATGTTCTCGTACTGAAAAAACGTCAGTCGGACAGTCTGTCTAAATGGTAGGAATTGTTTCAGTGGTTGTTTTCGCATATACTAAAATCAATGCATGCTCCGTAAATATAGATCGTTGAACCAATTTTCGAAGCACTTTTTCCACTCCGATTGAGACACCTCCAAAACATTATTTTTGAACGCTTCAACAGCAGCTTCGGGCGATGGAAAACGTTGACCACTCATTTTTTCTTGATGCTAGGGAATAAGAAGAAGTCATTGGGTGCCAAATCAGGGCTGCACGGTGGCTGGCCCATCAATTCAACATCTTGAGTGGTCAAATACCTCATAGTTTTAGCTTATGTGTGAGAGCTTGCATTGTCGTGATGCATAATGATCCGTCTTCTCTTATTATCTTTCCTCATTTCATCGAACACTGTTGGCATACAGATGGTTGTATACCACTCAGAATTGACCTCCTACGTACCACTAAAGGCACTGTGGCAACATGGCCGGTTATACCGAAAAAAAACGCAACCATTTTCTTCGATGTACTTCTTCCACGAACAACTTTTGTTGGATTTGGCTCTTCTTGAAAGACCCAAAGGTCAATTGCTGTTTTGTTTCGGGTTCATATGCATAGATCCATGATTCGTCACCTGTTGCAATATTAGACACTGCCTTTGAGCTACTGCAGTTATACTTTTTCAACATCTCTTTGCACCAATCCATACGAGCCTTTTTTTGAGCATTCGTCAAATTATGTGAACAACGAGAAAAAACTTATTTTCACGGCCAAATGAACATGCAATATCTTATCGATGCTTGTCATACTAAAGCCCAAGGATGCCTCAATCTCACGGTACGCCACATGTCGGTCTTGCTTAATCAGTTCACGCACAGCATCGGTAGTTTTAGGCAAAGAGACCGAAGTTGGACGTCCTTCACGAAAGTCATCCTGGAGCGAACGGCTTCCGAGACTGAACTCTTGGTACCAGCGATCAACAGTGGTTTTTGATGGTGTTCATCGCCAAAAGTCGAAAACAGTTGATTTAAACACTCTTGTCTCGATAACCCAAGCCGAAAATCATAAAAAATCATCGCACAAAATGTTCACGGGATAATTCCGTTTTTTGACTGAGATGAATTTTTCAACACACTGTAAACAAAACAATTCGCCCTCAAATGACAAAACGTTTTGAGTGAAGTTATGCTAAAAAATGTCAAAGTTTCCAATGGAAATTCGTGTTTGTATCTGGGAACAATAGTTTGTCAGGACCCGAAATATAAATAGCAACCCTCGTATTCGACTTGCAATTTGAATACCTTCCAACATAGGATACTAGAGTGTATATTGACTTTGTGGACATAGCAATTTTATATAATTATAAAACACTGAATATTTAAAATTTATTTTATATAGAGTTCATATGTTACATTTTAAGAATAAAATTCTATTCGGTCATATGATCGTTGTGGTCATATGACCGTGTACAGCGATCTATTCTTTAGATCCAACTTTCCAACACTCTTGCACACATTTCGACCAAAACGTTGGCAATTTCGCGTTGGATGTTGTCTCTGAGCTCATCTTAAGTTGTTGGCTTGTTGGCAAACACCAATGACTTGATGTGGCCCCATAAAAAGTAATCCAATGGCGTTAAATCGCATGAACGAGGTAGCCATTCGACCGGACCATTTCTAGAGATAACACGTTCATTGAATTTACCTTTCAGTAAATCGATTGTAACGCGTGCTGTGTGACAAGTAGCACCGTCTCGTTAAAACCACATATCGGCGTTGTCATTTTAAAAAAGGCACAATACCGCTCTCCAATAAGGGTAACAACTATTTTCATCGACAAACTATACTGCCCAATCACACCTCCGGCACAAAACCACACCACACATTAATTTTTTGCCGATGCAAGTGTGTCTCTTGAAGCACATGTGGGTTTGTTGCTGTCCAAAACCGCATATTTTGTTTATTGACAAAACCACTCAGCCAGAAATGAGCTTCTCGCTCAAGATGATTTCTCGATGAAATTCTGGATTTTCGTGAAACTTTGTCAAAGCTACCGACTCAGAATTTCGGTAGTAATTTTTAATGATTTCCAAACGTTGTTAGTAAGAAAATTTTGACTTCGACTAACGTTTTGACACTGAAAGATCATTAAAAATGTTTGAGGGTGCGTTGACATATAGATACGAAATTGTTATGTCCCATTGGAAAACCCTTAGTGAAGGGTGAGCGATTTAACATTTTATATTTGAATCTGCTGAAAAAAAGTACTGATAATATTTTAAAAAATCAGGTTTTATTGGAAAGGTTGATATTTGTGATTTAATTAATGGAAGGCAATAGGCCTACTACAGGGTGGCCCAAATGAGACCTAGTGATGTAAAACACGTATTACTCTTGTAATAACGGGGTTTTTTAAATGATTTATTTTTATATGTTAAGTACATTTTATGGAAATTTAAGGTGACTATGTGTGAAATATGACATCAGACAATGGACCATCATTTTGCTCGATACAGACATTGGCTCTTTTGAGCGCATTTTGCATTACACGGCGTTATGTTTCTGGTTGCAGGCGCCGTATTTCGTCTCGAATATTCTGCTTGAGCTGTTCAAGTGTCTGTGGTTTGTTAACATACACTTTGTCTTTTAAATAAACCCATAAAAAAAATCGGCCGCAGTTAAATCTGGTGAACGAGGAGGCCAAGGGAAATCTGATTTTTTTGAAATTATGCGTTTACCAAAAATTTCACGCAGCATGTATGCGCAGTGGCTCCATCTTGGTGAAAACATAAATTAGGATGTTGCTCTACTATTGGCCGCAAAAAGTTGTCGATCATTGTTCTGTAAGAAGCCCCGGAGACCGTTTCTGGCATTTCATCCTCATTATCAAATAAATATGCAACACTCTGCTGCACAGCTTCCACATTGTCTTCAGTACGAATATTTCGATGAGCACCTCTTCCTAGACGGTCGGCAACTGAACCCAGTTCCTCAAAACTGTGAACTTAACTTGTAATCATGGAAGATGTGGGCGCTGATCTTACGTTAAAAAAGGGGCGATAATTTCGCTGCGTCAGAACAATTGATCGTTGAGAAGAATAATAAAAATCAATAATTTTAATGCGTTGTTGTGGACTGTACGTATTCACTTTAAATTTCCAGGAGCTCAGTTATAATCTGCAAAAAGAAAAAATAAATTATGTTGAAAAATAAAAAAGATATTTGTGTTTCACATCAGCTGGTCTTATTTGGGCCACCCTGTACAACTGGCTCGTCAGTACCTTATTCGATCAACCCAATTTTTCAGTACATTTTTGATAGTTTCGCGTAGAATCTCTTCAATTGTTAATTTGATTTCATGTTTCAACGATTCAATTGTGTTTGGTAAAAACCCAAAGGGCCCAAATCGCAGCTCCAAGGCGGCCAATTGACATCATAATTTCGGTTGATTATTCGATTTTAAAAAACAGTACGAAAAATATCGATGGTTGCGTGGGCTGTGTGAAATATGACCCCGTCGTGTCTTGAAACCAAATGTCGTCCATGTCATTCTCTTGAATTTTTGAAAACAAAAATTCGTTGAGTGTGGCACGGTAATGCTCACCGTTGACGGTAACGGCGGCTCCTTGCGCATTTTCAAAGAAAAATGGCCCAATGATACCGCCAGCCCAAAATCCACACCAAACCGTGACTCGTTGTGGATGTATTGGCTTCTCAATAGTCACGTATGGGTTCTCTAAACCCCATATGCGGCAATTTTGCTTATTGACATGGCCACTGAGAGGAAAATGAGCTTAATCTGAAAACACTGTTTTCGGTCAAATTCTTCATCTCCTGCCAAACAATCTTCAGCCCATTGGGTGAAGCGATAACGCATCGATGGTGTTCCATTATTAAATGACAAAGTTCAACCTTAACAATAAAACCAGAATATTGAAACAAATTATAATTTGATACTGATAATTATCAGTACTTTTGTTTCCACTGCCCATTCAAATTTAAAATTTTAAATGGACTATCCTTCAGTATATATCGATTTTAATCTCTTAGCACTTCACAATAATGCCTACATTCAGAGAGTAACACACGCAGAGAAAAAATATGGTTGCTATATCGGTCACGGCAATAATAATATGTTCTCCGCTATAAAAGTGTGTTCGTGGCAACCATAGTATTTTTTTTGAATTTATTTTTGACAAAAGTATGTTTGCCGCAATATTAATATTGTTGAAATGTAACAATAGTATTATTGCCAAATTTAAAAAATGATAATATGGCTGTAGCAACAATATAAATATGGTTGTTGCGACACAAGTATTGTTTTTTTGGATTTTGGTTAACAATAATATGATTACGACAATCATACTGTATCATTGTAATTTTTCTTCAATTAAATATGCTTTTTAGAACAATGTTATTAGTACGGATCTAATGCAATAATAGTACTTTTTATAATTTAAATTTTTCAAAAAACTGCTTTGGTTTTGTTTGCCTGAAAAATTTATAATAAAAACGCTTCCGTTTTTTTAAACTGTTTTTTTTTTCAATTGTTAAATAAATCAGTTCAATTATTTCGAATTTGAAGCATTTTTCAATACTTTTTATAATTCAAATCTATTGTTGACAACTTAACTCAGTTCTAATAAATAATATTGGGGATCATACTATAATTGTGTGTAATCATACTATGGCTGTAGGGATCATAACATAATTGCGTGCGAATCATGCTATGGTTGTGAGGATCATACTATGGTTGTATGTGAAACATACTATGGTTGTGAGGAATATGGTTGTGAATATCATAGTAAGGTTGTGAATATCATAGTATGGTTGAGTGTGAATCATACTTAGTTGTGGGGTTCAGAGTATGGTTATGTGAGGATCATAGTATGATTGTGAGAATCATAGTATGTTTGTGAGGATCATAGTATGGTTGTTTGTAATTCATACTATTGTTGTGAGGATCATAATATTGTTGTACCTCAACCATATACCCAACAATAGTATGGTGGCCTTCGAATATTGTTATCCCAACCATACTTTTTTTCTACGTGCAGTAAGAATAGAGTTTAATTTTCATTAAATTAAAATATTCGTCGTTGTTATACCAATACTTTATAGGTGTTATAACAAAAAATATTTTTCAAAACTATATTTCGATTGTTACCACTTATAAGGCTGACTTATTGTACGAGGACAACCGCAAAAGTAACTGGCCTAACATAAAAAGAACCGTTTTTCGGAATTATTATTATTTGTTTTTCAACATAATCTCCTTCCAACTCAATACACTTGATCAAACGTTTTTCAAGTTTTTTAATTCTATCCGAAAAATAAGATTTTTCAAGACCTTCAAAATATGCCTCAGTTTCAGCAATAACCTCGCTATTGGACGAAATAATCAGAAGGAGCTAAATCTGGACTATATGGTGGATGCGGAGCAATTTCAAATCGTAATTCGGCCAGTTTTTGTTGAGTTAAAAATGCAGTGTGTGAAGGAGCATTATCTTGATGAAAAATAACTTTTTTTTTCTAAATGCGGTCGTTTTTATCTTGATTTCTTCACTCAACCGATCCAAAAATGCACAATAATATTCACTATTTATAGTTTTTCCTTTCTCAAGATAATCAATAAATATTATACTAATATATCCCAAAATACTGTGGCCATTACTTTTCCTGTTGGCTTAACAGTTTTCGCCTTCTTGGGACCACTTTTACCAGCTTCTATCCATTGTTTTGACTGTTCTTTGCATTCTGGGATGTAGTGGTGGATCCATGTTTCATCAACAAATATGAATCGGCGCAAGAACTCTATTGGATTACGCTGATAAATCGCTAAAAGCTCCTCGGAATTGGTACGGACGATTTTTTGGGGCAAAGACAACCTTTTTCGCGGATAGCTTTTTCATGTGGAGTTCATCATGTAAAATACTCCAAACTTGTTTTTCGAGTATTTTAACAATATCAGCAAGTTCTCTGAGCTTTATTCGTCTATCTTTAGTCACTTCATTAAATATTTTTCTAATGTTTTCAATAGTAGTAACAGTTTTCTAACTGTAGTTCGAACCAATTTCCAATAGAATTTTTTCCTGTGTACTTAATTTCCAATAGACTTTGTCCTGTGCACTTAAGCACGAAAAAAACTTTTCCGAGCCGAAAATATGCATTGCATCTAATTTTTAATAAGTTGCTTAAGTTTTTTGTTATATAGGTTGATCCATCTAAAGGTATTTTATTCAAAATAAAAATAAATACTAAAATTCAAATCAAGTGTGGAATCTTTATTGTTCATACGAAGGACATTTTATGACATTTATTTTTGGAATATAATTTCCTTCAATTTTGGCCACTGTAATATGGAAATGAGCGTTCGACGAAAAACAAGAAGATCCGCTGTTTTCGACCATAATTTTGTTCAGTGATGAAGCCAAATTTTGGCGCAACGGCAACGCCAATAAAAAAATTTCCGTATTTGGGCTGAAAATAAACCAGAGAAAACCACGGTTTGGTGCGGTTTTTAGGCTGGTGGAATTATCGGTCCATATTTTTTCAAAAATGATGATGGTCGAAACGTAACTTTTAATGGTGCTCGCTATAGCTCTCATCATCATATCGGACTTTTTACTACCTAAAATTGAAGCCCGTGTTCTTGACGACATTTTGTTTCAACAGGACACAGGACTTGCCATGCAGCTGGTCAAACAATGGATCTAATTTCACATTTTGGACCGGTGAATTGGCCACCTAGACATCACACTTGAACAGTTTTTATTCTGGTTCGAGACCTTTTTGATGTTTCTTTTTCAAAATCAATGTACAAAATTGGTAAAATGTAATGGCTACGGTTCCCAGGCAGGCTGTACAGCTGTTTCTACACCCGCCAAGATTTTTCTTCAGCAGTCTTTGTCACACGTTTAGACTTTTTTCTTTGGAGCTACGGAAAGTCCAAAGTCTATGCTGACAAACCAGCAAGTTTCTCTCAGAATGGACACCATAAGGCGTAGTTGCGGTCAAGATATGAAGGAAACTATATTCAAAAAATAAATGGCATACATTTTCTTCGAACGAATAAAAAATATTCCACACTAGATTTGAATTTTTTTATTTTGAAAAAAAACTCTAGATGGATTACCCTATTATTTCATTAAACTAGTATGAATTACATTCCGATCTAACCATCATAGTATTTAAAGGAAACTTAGCTGCATTGATTACAATTTCAAATATATTTAAATTTCCACATACTAAGAAAAAGGAAAGTGTCTGTCGGTCGAACTATTAAGCATTGGATACATTTTCGTTGTTGTTAATAATGTCGAATTATTTTGAGCGTAAAAATCATAGCAAACTTTCTCTATAATTTACAGTTAGGACAAACAATTACCAGAAAATCGCCAAAAAATGTTTTGTTTTGTGTTTCTTCTCGCATTTTTATTGGAAATCCATCCACTAACGAACAAAGCGCCAGACGCACATGAGCGAGCGGCCTGGCCTGTCCGCTTTTAACGATCTCGCTGTTGTTATCTTAGCCATCCATTCATTCATTCATTCGTCGGTCATTCAGTCAGTCATCCAATTGAGTTAGTCAGTGAGTCTAAATAGCATGTATACCTTAACACATACCTTTCCATATACATACATATATTTATACATGCTTTTAAATAATTATAATACATATTAAGCGTGTACATAACCTATGGCAAACATTTGAATGAATGAATGCATTTTTAACGATTTTTTGTTTTTAAAATTTAAACTTTTAATTTTTTTTCTGAAAGTTGGGCTAATGTTTCTTTCGGTTATTTCCTGCTTTTCGTAGACATCATAAAGTGAAGCAAGCATCGTTAAATGTACTTTAGGTGATATTTTACGATTCATAAATAAGTGCTTCCAAAGGTGCTTTAACTTCCATATTTAAAAATTCGGAACCATTTTAATAAAAATTAAATCGGATTTTCTTAATTTTCATTAACTTTTTTAATGCTGCAATATTTGGCATATTTGAATTTTGAATATGTACAATTAACGAACTTCCTGCCAATTCGGAGTGGTTCGTTGAATGGGAGAAACCTAAAGCTGAAATGAAGTAAAAGTATTTTCGCCATATTGCAATACATACGAGGGCGACCGCAAAAGTAACTGGCCTAACATAAAAAGAACCGTTTTTTTTGGAATTATTAATATTTATTTTTCAATATAATCTCCTTCCAACTCAATACACTTCATCAAACGTTTTTCAAGTTTTTTAATTCCATCCGAAAAATAAGAGTTTTCAAGACCTTCAAAATATGCCTCAGTTTCAGCAATAACCTCGCTATTGGACGAAAATTTTTTGCCACCGAGAATTTTTTTTAAATTTGGAAACAAGAAATAATCAGAAGGAGCTAAATCTGGACTATATGGTGGATGCGGAGCAATTTCAAATCGTAATTCGGCCAGTTTTTGTTGAGTTAAAAATGCAGTGTGTGAAGGAGCATTATCTTGATGAAAAAGAACTTTTTTCGTTTTATCTTGATTTCTTCACTCAACCGATCCAATAATGCACAATAATATTCACTATTTATAGTTTTTCCTTTCTCAAGATAATCAATAAATATTATACCCTTTGCATCCCAAAATACTGTGGCCATTACTTTTCCTGCTGACTTAACAGTTTTTGCCTTCTTGGGACCACTTTTACCAGCTTCTATCCATTGTTTTGACTGTTCTTTGCATTCTGGGATGTAGTGATGGATCCATGTTTCATCAACAGTTATGAATCGGCGCAAGAACTCTATTGGATTACGCTGATAAATCGCTAAAAGCTCCTCGGAATTGGTCCAACGGACGATTTTTTGGTGCAAAGTCAACAAACGCGGCACCCATCTTGCGGATAGCTTTTTCATGTGGAGTTAGCTTTTTCATGTGGATAGCTTTTTCATGTGGAGTTCATCATGTAAAATACTCCAAACTTGTTTTTCGTGTATTTTAACAATATCAGCAGGTTCTCTGAGCTTTATTCGTCTATCTTTAGTCACTTCATTAAATATTTTTCTAATGTTTTCAATAGTAGTAGGAGTTTTCGGTCTTCCAGCGCGTTGTTCATCTTACGTACTTGAACGACCCATTTTAAATTGTTGAACCCAGGATTTCACGGTGGAGTATGATGGTGCATTATCACCATGAACAGAATCCAATTCATCTTTGATAAATTGTGGCGTATAACCTTTCATATAAAAGTGTTTAATTACCGCACAAAACTCTTTATTTTCCATTTTTCAAAAATTATAAAACTTGTTTACTTCAATCACCTGTAACAAAGAAAATAATCATTAAATATTTCGGAAATTTTGACAGATGGCTTATAAAAGATTGCTTTTAAAAAACAAAGTTGCTAGTAAAACAGAAAATGTGCCAGGCCAGTTAGTTTTGCGGTCGCCCTCGTACATTCCAGTCGTAAGTTAAGGTACTTTTGTTTTAAATAGTACCACAACAACGTATTAAGAGACAAACGGGGACTTTTCTCAAATCTGTGAGCTATGCACGATATAATTCTTATACTCACTGACCGGGACCTAATAAAGGGTGGTCCATTTAAAATTTGAAATTTTAATCGGCTGTAAAAAAAGTGCTGATAATTTTTTTAAATTTCTTCCAATAAAACCGGAAACGTTGAACTTTGTCATTTAATAATGAAACACCATCCGATGCGTTTTCGCTTTGTCCAATGCGGTGGCGATTGTTTGGCAGGAAATGAAGAATTTTACCGAAAAATCGTGTTTTCAGATAAAGCTTATTTTTATCCCAGTGGCTAAGTCAATGGGGTTTTGAGAACCCACACGTGACTATTAATTGAGAGGCCAATGCATCCACAACGAGTCACTGTTTGGTGTGGATTTTGGACTGGCGGCATCATATATATTTTCGAAAATGAGCAAGGAGCCGTCGTTACCATCAATTGTGAGCGTTACCGCGCAATGCTCAACGAATTTTTGTTTCCTTTTTTTGTTTCAATGGGCAATATTTGGTTTCAAGACAAGACGGGGTCACATGTCACACAGTGAACTCAACCTTTGATATTTTACGCACTGTTTTTGAAAATCGAATAATCAGCCGAAATTGTGATAAGAATCGGAGCTGTTATTTAAGCCCTTTTGATTATTTTCTGTGGATAGCCAGCCATTAAGGATAAATGTTACGCAAAACATCCAGAGACAATTCTAGGATTGAAACATGAAATCGAAGTTGTACATTGACAAGATTCGACACGGAACAATAGAAAATGCACTCACAAATTGGGTTGATCGGATGAGATACGAGGGCTGCTATATATATATATTTCTGGCCTAATAATGAAAACTCGAATATTTATCATCAAAAATGGTTTTTATTGTTTTTCAAAGTATTCTCCAGCATGATTTATACACTTTTGCAAGCGCTCAATCCAATTGTCGAAGCACTTTTTCCCCTCCGATTGAGATACCTCCAAAACATGGGTTTTAAACGCTTCAACAGCATCTTCTGGCGACGAAAATCGTTGACCATGCATTTTTTTCTTGATGTGCGGGAACAAAAAAGAAGTCATTGGGTTCCAAGTCAGGGCTGTACGGCGGATGACCCATCAACTCGACGTTTTGGCCGGTCATTCGACGCTGGTTTTAGCCGATGTGTGATAGCTCGCATTGTCATGGTGCACAATGATTCGTCTTCTCTTGTTCGTTTTTCAAATTTCTCCGAAGACTTTCGGCAAACAAATTGTGGTGTACCACTCAAAATTGACCTCCTACGTTGCTCAAGCGGAACTGTCACCACATGACCAGTTTTGCCGAAGAAACAGGCGACCATTTGCTTCGAAGTGCTTCTTCCACTAACAATTTTCGTTGGATTTGGCTCGTCGTCGAAGACCCACACGGTCGATTGCTGTTTTGTTTCGGGCTCATACGCATAGATCCATGATTTGTCACCTGTGACGATCTTATAAACGCCTTTTGAAGCATCGCGATTGTATTTATTCGAAATTTCTTTGCACCAATCGACACAAGCCTTTTTTTGAGCGATTGTCAAATTGTGCGGAATCCAATGAGAACAAACCTTTTTTTACGGCCAGGTGTTTATGCAATATCGAATGTATGCTGGTGGAAGAAATGCCCAAGGATGTCTCTATCTCACGGTATGTCACATGACGATCTTGCGTTATCAGTACATCAATGTTCTCTGGCACAACGAACGTATTTGGACGACCTTTGCCACGATTGAGTTCATTAAACCACAGTGCAATAGGATGATGATTCATTGCCATACAAAGATGTTAGTTCTTCAATGCACTCTTGTGATAATCTACGTCGAAAGGTGTGAAAAATGATCGCACGAAAATGTTCACGAGTTAATTCCATATTTTTGCCAAATTGATTTTTTTAAGTCACTGTAAACAACACAAATGATGGTCGTACGCCAAAACGTTCAGAGTACGCTTATGCAAAAAATGCCAAACTTTCCAATGGAAATGTCAGGTGGCGCCAGGCAACACTCAGTGTTGGATTTGACCCACACGATCGATTGCTGTTTTGTTTCGGGCTCATACGCATAGATCCATGATTCGTCACCTGTAACGATCTTATAAACGTCATTTGAAGCACAACGATCGTATTTTTTCAAAATTTCTTTGCACCAATCGACACGAGCCTTTTTTTGAGCGATTTTCAAATTGTGCGGGATCCAACGAGAACAAACATTTTTAACGGCCAGGTGTTCATGCAATATCGAAATAATCATCAACACAAATGATGGTCGTACGTCAAAACGTTCTGAGTACGCTTATGCTAAAAAATGTCAAACTTTCCAATGGAAATATCAGATTATATATAGATTATAAGTATATATAGCAAATATTTACAGCAACCCTCGCAATGACAAATCTTTATCTTTATAATAAAGCTATATTCTTGTCCATTAAATTAAATTATATGCATTTTTTTTCTTATTGAAAACCAACGACTTAAAAAACACCCTTTAGTATTAGTAGTTTTATTTCTTTTTTCCAAAGTGGTTCAAAGTGGTTCAAAGATCCGGAGTCCGTGCGAAGTCATTTGATTTTTGCAAAACTCGACAGCCCTGGTCAAAACAAGCAACCAATTGTAAATATGGACTCAAAGTAAAGCGAAATTCGCTAGTATCCGAATACTGATTTATTTTTCTAGATTTTAGGGGTAGAAAAGAACGATGGTTTTGGTCACCGCAAGCTATCAATTATAAAATTGCTAATGTACTTATAATGGTTATGTCAATATTATGCCGGTTATGCTTTTCATTTCTATAGGGAATCCGTGGTAAAGGGTTCATAAGATAAGAAGTTAAAATTATTTTCATAATTTTGTTTTTTTTTTTATTTATTATTTCCTTTCAATCAATTACGCATTTCCAATAGTAACGATTAGAAAAATGACCTTGTCCTTGTTTTATTAAACATTAAATTGCTTATTTCCCAATTATAATAAGTCGATGTGACTTCAATGTTAACGAGAAGTGAAGTAAAATTGACACATTAATGTATAATCCATTAAATATTACCATATCAGTCGTTACAAATTACAAATGCGTTCCCTGCAATGGTAAACACATATCTGTGGGTCGAAAATTCTATTCGAATTGCTGAATTTAAATTTCGAATGACAGCACGTCTGTCTACCTGACTTACGAAACATTGTGATGTCATTTTATTAGCCGCCTTCCTCAAGCATTGGCATTGACACAATTTCGTTTACACATTCTTAAAACATTCAGAAACAATTTCATAACGGAAATTCCTAGAAAATATACACCAACACGGCATGCCATGGGATACAACGCGTTAAACGATACCATCATTTAATGGCCCCAAGCCCAAAATGCCAACAACAAACTGGCGGGCACTTCATTAATACCACATTTACATAACATTTTGATGAGATGTACCCAATAAATTAGCATTCGAAATGAGTTTTTTCTTCCTCAGTTCCTTTTAAAGTTTATTTTGGCTTGGTTAAGTCTAGATTATTACCTAATCGTGACCTACACAAATACAGTGCTCAGTCAGGCAGCAGCACAGTATGAGATCGAAAGAAAGTAAAAGTTAAGAAAATATTTAAGATGATGATGATGCTCATCGCACAGCATCATGATCTTTTCGTTTTTGTCCGGAGATGAGGTGCGGAATACATTTGTATATCAATATTTTGTGAAATGCAAATACTTACACCCATACAATCGCACCTACTAAGATATGAATGCCGCAAACAGCTTTAGAGCAGCCATAACAACGGCAAAGCACCGTGGTTTCGGTAAGGGAATTAAATCATGTCGATAGTTTTACTCTAATTTGTCATTCCCTTGGAAAACTTTGAAATAAAGGTTATTTTTAGATGAGTGTTTTACAAAAAAAAACGCATATAATTTAATGTTATGGCAAAGAATTTAGCTTTATTACACGAGGGCTGCTATAATATATTTCTGGCCTAATAATGAAAATGCGAATATTTATCATCAAAAATTGTTTATTGTTTTTTAAAGTATTCTCTAGCATGATTTATACACTTTTGCATGCGCTCAAACCAATTGTCGAAGCACATTTTCCACTCCGATTGAAACACCTCCAAAACACGGGTTTTGAACGCTTCAACAGCACCTTCTGAAAATTGTTGACCACTCATTTTTTTCTTGATGTGCGGGAATAAAAAGAAGTCATTGGGTGTCAAGTCAGGGCTGTACGGCGGATGAGCCATTAATTCGACGTTTTGGTCGGTCAAAAAGGCGCTGGTTTAAGCAGATTTGTGAGAGCTCGCATTGTCATGGTGCACAACGAATGTCTTCTCTGGTTCGCTTTTCGAATTTCTACGAAGACTGAGTGGTGTACCACTCAGAATTGATTGTCCTACGTTGCTCAAGCGGAACAGTCGCCACATGACCAGTTTTGCCGAAGATACAGGCGAACATTTGCCTCGAAGTGCTTCTTCCACGAACAACTTTCGTTAGATTTGGCTCGTCTTCGAAGATCCACACGGTCGATTGCTGTTTTGTTTGGGCTCATACGCATAGATCCATGATTCGTCACCTGTGACGATATTATAAACGTCTTTTGAAGCACCGCGATCGTATTTTTTTCAAAATTTCTTTGCACCAATCGACACGAGCCTTTTTTGATTAATTGTCAAATTGTGCAGGATCCAACGAGAACAATTCTTTTTTACGGCCAGGTATTTATGCAATATCGAATGTATGCTGGTAGAAGAAATGCCTAAGGATGCTTTTATCTCACGGTACGTCACATGACGATCTTGCATTATCAGTACACGCACGGAATCAATGTTCTCTGGCACAACGGCCGTTTTTGGACGACCTTTGTCTATGAAAGGGCGTCGGCCACTATTGAATTCATGAAACCAGTTTTTCACAGTTCTATAGGATGTTGCTTCATTGCCATACAAAGATTTAAGTTCATCGATGCACTCTTGTCGTGATAATCCAGGTCGAAGGTTGTGAAAAATTATCGCACGAAAATGTTCACGAGTTAATTCCATTTTTTTGCCAAATTGATTTTTTCAAGTCACTGTAAACAACACAAATGATGGTCGTGCGTCTACACGTTCTGAGTACGCTTATGCTAAAAATTGTCAAACTTTCCAATGGAAATGCCAGATGGGGCCAGGCAACACTTAGTGTTGCCAATGCCAGATATATATATAGCAACCATCGTAAAGATAAGGGGTTTCCATTTAATTTTAAAAATGATTTCGGGCAATTGCCTGCCGCGGCTGGCTCGAATAATTTCGAGCTAAGATTTCCGACTGCTTCTTGCAGCATTTGGGGCCGTTTGTCAGCAATAACGCACCGAAAATTCAAGCAACTTCACATATCCCCACAAAAAATAGTCCAGCGGTGTTAAATCGCACGATCTTGGAGGCCTCGCTTTAGGATCACGACACGAGATAATGCGCTCACAAAAAGATTCCTTTATTAATTTATTGTTTCGTTGGCTATATGACATGTTGGAACCTAATGTCGTTAAGATTAGGGCTTCATTTACATGTTGCTAAAAGTCCGGTATCATGGCACGATAGCGAACACCATTTACGGTAACGTTCCGAGCATCCAACAGCCGATAAACCGTGGTTTTCTCTGGTTATAATGGCACCACTTGAACCTCTTCTGGTTGCTTTTTAGCCCAAATGCGGCAAATGGGCCTCATCACAATAAAATTTTGGCCGAAAACAATGGACCTTTCTGTTCTCACCGAACGATCATTTCCATAATACAGTTGCCAAGATTTGAAGGAAACTAACGAGTGTTCCATTTTGGAGTTCCCTACTTTTTTAAAGAAAAAATACAGAAAATTGAAATTGATTGAGAAATATTTATTATTATTTGAAAGAACATTCTTTGACATTTATTTTTTGAAGATTATGTCTATTAAATGTTGGCCGCGGCTACGTCTCAGATAATCCATCCGTTGAGCCCAATTTTTGATGGCTCGTTCAAGCATTTCGGCTGATAACTGGCGAATGACACGCGTGATGTTTGGCTCCAAGGCCTGAATCGAAGCGGGTTTGTCCATATCCCTACAGGAAAAACGGTGTGATATCACACGATCTTGGTGGCCAATCGACCGGCCCAAAAAGTGAAATTATCTGCTCACCGAAGTGTTCTCTCAATAAATCCATGGATTGATGCGATGTGTGTAAAGTGGCGCCGTCTTGTTGAAACCACATGTCGTCGAGATCACGAGCTTCAATTACAGGCATAAAATATTCGGTTATCATGGCAGGATAACGGTCGCCATTGACGGCTACGTACTAACCGGCATTATTTTTGAAAAAATACCACACCAAACCGTTGTGTTTTTCTGGATGAAGTGGCTCTTGAACCTCTTCTGGTTGCAATTTCGCTTGTTTAAATACCCATTGAGCCAGAAATCGCTGAACAAAATTTGGCTTGAAAACGCACGAAACACATTCCTCACAGAACGTGAATTTTCGTAATGAAGTTGAACGATTTGTAAACGTTGTTCAGGCGTAAGTCTTTCCATGATGAAATGCCAAACAATACTAAACAAAAATAACATGACAGCATGACACGACTCACACGTGATCTGTCAAAAAAAGACTATTTAAAAAGGGATCTCTACTTGGATCACCCTATATAGTCAAAAAATAAATGGCATAAAATGTCATTTCGAATGAACATTAAAGATTCCACACTTGATTTGAATTGTTGTATTTTTTATTTTGAAAAAACTACCTCTATATTGATCACCTTATATTTATCGGAGTCGAAATTAACCTAGAATCCTGAAATTTTGAATAATGTTGACATATGGTTACATGCTGTTGGTAAATAGGCGAAATCAGCAAAGGCGAACAAGGTTTTCCTTTAAGGTACTAACGGTATATCGGGGAAAACTACCCTTTTTTTAGTAAGTGCTTAATAAATCACATTTTACTGTGGGTGACCTATGGTTTAAATTGGTACTGTTAGTTGGAATACACTTAATACCTCAAAAAAGTGTATAGTTTTTGGTCGTATTGGCTTATGTGGCGCGTATGGTCAAAAAGAGAGATTAATTGTCACTGTGTACACATGCACGCAGAGAAAAAACATGGTTACTACATGGTCACGGCAATAAAAGTATGTTCTCCGCAATAAAAGTATGTTCGTCGCAACAATAGCATTGTAAACTGAATTTAGTTTTGACAATAGTATAATTACTGCAACATTAATATTGTAGAAATGTAACAATAGTATTATTGCCAAATTTAAAAATGCAAATATGGTTATAGCAATAATATAAATATGGTTGGTGCGACAAAAGTATTGTGTTTTGCGTTTTATGTTAACAATACTATGATTACGGCAATCATACTGTATTTGTATTGTATTTTTCTTCATTTAAATATGCTTTTTAAAAACAAATGTTACTGGTACGGATCTAATGCAATAATAGTATTTTTTTATCGAAATTAAAATTTTTTAAACAATCTGCTTTGGCTTTGTTTAACTGGCATTTTTTAATAAAAACGCTTACGTTTATTTAAACTTATTTTTCTTCTGTGAGATTTATTTCCTATTATTCCTATTATTTTGAATTTATTGTTTTTTTTGAATAATTTTCTAATTCAAATCTATTGTCGACAACTTAAACAAATTCTAATAAATTATATTGGAGATCATAGTATAATTGTGTGTGATCATACTATGGTTGTAGTGATCATAATATGGTTGCGTGTGAATCATACTATGGTTGTGAGGATCATAGTATGGTTGTATTTGAATCATACTATTGTTGTGAGGATCATAGTATGGTTGTATTTGAATCATACTATTGTTGTGAGGATCATAACATTGTTGAACCACAACCATATACGCAACAATAGTATTATCCTCTTCGAATATTGTCACCACAACCAAACTTTTTTTCTGCGTGTGGGGACTGCATTTAATGCTAATTCTTCTACAAATCCACAAAAGTAGTATTTATTTTGAAGTTTTTTAAAGGGTCGTACGCATGAGTCGAATAATCCCAAAATGTCCTTATATTCAAAAGATTTGACCACTGGTGAAAATAGGCTTATTAGTACTCAAATCAAAGCAAATTTTATTACAATTAATATTATAATAAACAAAGTTAAAGGACACCAGCATCGAAGGCTATCGGCCATCATATTTTTTTTATACCCTGCACCCCACAGAGTGGTATTATAAGTTAGTTTCATGGCAAATGTTTCTAACTATCAATATATTTAAGCTAAAATCATCTTTAAGTATACCGATCGGCATTAAATTTGGCAGAAGTAAGTGTTTTCGACCGAGGAAGGAGAAAATCGGTTCAGATTTAGATATAGCTACCACACACATATGATCATCCGCGTTTAAGGTTTTTTAGCTTAAGAAACCATATTTTACATCCAATCTTGATGAAATTTGGCACACGTTAGATTTTTGGACGTTAAGAAAATTAAGGAAAATCGGTTCAGATTTATATATAGCTTTTATATCAAGGAGTCTCATATTTTACCCAATCTTAATGACATTTTCCACAAGTCACTTCTGACCAAGGACCGAAGTTATGGAAGTCGAAGGAAACCTGTTCAGATTTAGTTATAGCTCTTAAATCCGATTTTATGTTTTTAGCTCTAAAAGCCACATATTACCTCCAATTTGATGAAATTTGACACACGTTCGTTTTATGGACCAAGGAAGGACGTTATTAAAATGAAAGAAAACCAGTTCAGATTTAGATATCAGATATTTAGATTTAGATTTTATATCTAGGAGTCACATATTGCACTTAATCTTGATGATATTTGGCACAATTCAGATTTTATGACCATGGACCAAAGTTATGGAAAGTAAAGGAAATCGGATCAGAAATTCAGATTCATCCGGTTTTATGTTTTTAGCTCTAAAGCCACAAGAAAATACTTTTTTTTTTATTAAATAATGTATTTTGACATGTTTAAAATTTCTTTAAAAAATAATCTTCTATCACTTATAATTTATTAAAAATTAATTTAAATAATTTAGTAATGAAATATGTTCGAAACGGGAAAAGATTTCTTACTCTGCCTTCCTACCACTCTTTTTGTACAACCTATGTTTAACCAAAGCCAGATAATGGCAACAATTAGAACTAAATGTACTAAGAGGTTATTCTTTTCTCATAGAGCTGCCAGATGTTCATTGCAAAATAATGAATTTAGATTTTATTCGTTTTTAGCAAAACGTTCGGAATTTGTAGAAACAAAACCAAAACGTTACTAAATGGCATCTACAAAATCATTTCGTTTTTGTACGAAAGCTGTAACAGGGCTGATAATATCAAATATTTATGAAATTTGAAGAAAATCTGGCCAGTGTTTTGCCAATAACTTCCCCAATTACGGCGAAATTGAAAATTTTCAAAAAAATGTAAATTTAAAAAAAAAAAAATGAAAAATATAATTTTGTTAAAAAATTTTTATTTTTTTTTAAAAAAAATATAAATTGTTTTAAAATATAAAAAATAATCAGCCTACACAATCCGTTCCAGAACAGCAAGATTTGTAGAAGAACAAACAACTATTTTTTTGGCCATTTTTAGTTTTTCAAAGAAAAGAAATTATAGCAGCCGTTTTTATAAGAGTTTTTATAAGGAACGTTCTATAAACTTTTGGAGAAAAAAAATATTCTGGCCCTGTCCCAAGTGCCTATTGGACTGTTGAAATTCGAGAGTGGGGACTGGTCCCATGGGAGTAGGCTTTTGGTTACGAGGTCCGACCGGAGACTTAAATCTGGTACCAAGGGTTGTCGGAAATCCCCAGAACTTGTTCTGGACTGACTAGAAGGTGTAACCTTCGAGGAGTATCGTGGTGGCTGTGGTTTAAACCCAGATCGGGGGAAGAGTTTCGATTCAGTGTGGAGTTAAATTGCAACCGGGTGCTCGACCCCTCGCCAAGAGGGAAGTTATGGCCCATATATATTATGGTGTCTGCGGATTGACCCCACGGGGCGCTAGTCGTCGCTTGGTAACGTTGTGCGATGACACACAGTGGTTTAGGTCATCATTGCGTAAAGTTCGACATTAATCTGTTGAAACCCCGTTTTTATTCAAATTTTTGCGGGAAAATAAAACCATGTTAGGTGGGCTGGCCTCAGGTTATTTATTTATAAAAATAAAAGATAAGATTTCTATAAAAATACCATGTATATTAGAAAAACCTAGGTATAAGATAGACTTAAAGTCAAAATAAAACAAAATTCTTTTGGAAAATATACAAGCAGACAAGCAAGGCGAATTGTATTAATTTTTTGAAATTGGAGATCGGTTCAGATTTAGATATAGCTCTCACATATATGTTCAACCGATTTTACCAGAAACAATGAACTTTTCTCACAAATTCAGATGTGACATTAATTTTAAAATCAGGGTGAATTTAGAGCCGTTCTAAGGAGGTCCAAAAAACTATTTTCAGTTGGCTTTTTTGAACATCTAGAAAAGCAGAGTATAATACTATCCGCCACTGCCGAGTTTAGCTTTTTTTACTTGTTTATAATTCAATAGTCTTGTTTAATGTTCAGTGGCTTGTAATATTATTAATAAACCTCAATTTGTATCTTCCTAAATCCTTGACAAAGAGAACATGAATTTTTGTTGATCGACCGATTTGGCCGGTTTATTAGATCTTTTAAAACTGTGTTATTCTTTCACGAGTTACATGATTTTCAAAATTGTAACAAAAATGTGCTGGAATTGCTACATTCATTCATATGTTGTGAGCACGAATGGACGAAAAGCATGGACCTTAGCTCTTTTTACGTTGTCTCAAATTTTCCAAATTTTAAACGCCGAAGTCGCTGATTTTTTTTTAATTTTATAAAATTTGTACATAAGCCTAACAATCCCAAACATTTAAGGGACCTCAAAATTTTTGAATTTATAGTTACAAAACGGGCGTATATCGGCATTGTTTTTTAATTTTTTTTTAATTGTTTATAATCGCCGATTGTTTACCAAATCTGCATTGATCTTACAATACGGTAATTAGATTTTTGGGATCGCTGAAGTTATGAGCGGATATACATATTTGGAATCTTAACAAAATTTTCTTTAATTTGTGTACTCATGTGCCCAATTTAACTATTGTTGTTAGTCCGAGCCCCAATTTTAGCCGAATCTGGGAGAATCACGCGAAGATCGTACTATCCAGATCCCTATGTTTGAGTTCAAGACTCCATCACGGCTATAGCATCATCAATTCGGCGCAAATTGCTGTTAGCAGACGGTCTTTACAACGGAGAACTCATGATGACTTAAGCTTGTTTCCTAACAAAGTCCTAATTACAAGCACGTTAAACTCTCTCTCTCTCTTTCGAATGGAAAAAAAATTATTGAAATGGCCGAAGAAGACAACATCTTGATAAATTGCGTGTTTATGTCTGTTGGGGTCAATTTTGATCGAAACAAGCAAAATTGCCGTATGGCGTGAATCTAATCCACAAATACTCCATGAGACGGAAAGTGCACCCAGAACGAGTTACTGTGTGGTGCGCAGTATCATCAAGCTGCATTGTGGAGTCATACTTCTTTAAAGAAAACAGTGACTGTCAATGAAATCGTTAAAGATGTTGAAGGAGTTTTTTTAACCCAGAACTGCGCCGAAGACGTCTCCAATTCACAGCATTTGTTCCAGCAAGATGGAGCAACTGCACAAATTGTCAGGCCGGTTAGGGCAGAGCTCAAACAAAAATTCCCAAATAAATTATTATCCAGAAATTCTACTTCCGCTTGCCCCAAGGTCACCGGATGTGACCGCACCTGTCTTTTTTGTATGGGGGTTATATCAAGCAAGAGGTGTACAAAACGAAACCAAGGAATTTGACTGGATTAAAGCAGAAACAATAATTGACAGGATCACAAGTTCAACCATACAGATCGCAATGAATAATTATCTGATCAGGTGTAGCATATGCGTGAGCATGGAGGTAATTTACGGTCTATCATCTTCATCTCGAGTTTCAACAATAGTCGGGATTACAATATCTAACGTAAACATAGCCTTAGCTTTGTTCGTTGACAGGGTGACCAAAAAGTACTTATTTCAATACATTATTTTTTTGTTTAAAACCACTGTCCAGTGGCAAAAAATGATGAGGATGAGAAGAATTATGAATGACATCAAACTCACTGACAGTCCTAAAACACGAGTGCGATATCTTTGAAGTCACCTTCATGCATATGCACGATTGTAAGATAGAATTACAAACAGTAGAAGAGGAAGAAGTCAACTAAAGTAAACAAGCGCCATCGAGTCACAGTCGTCTCGTCACTGAGCTTGATGATCGAAACGTACAAAAATCTACGAAAACAAACAAATGAACGGCACCACCAACAAGATCGCGTAAGTGAAAGTGATATTACCATGGTCCAGTTTATACACAATCGATATCTTGTGAATATCTCTCTGCGGTTGGGTACGACGGCGATGGGTACTACCCCACCATTCGATCTACTGGATCGCGCAATGTAACTGTCTGTGTGTGTATGTGCTTCTGTGTGCGAGCAGTGAATTTTGTACGAACCCGAGACACCATTAATAAAAGCCGCGAAAGCAAATTAAAAAATTCCAAATTTTTGCTTGGTCTTTTTTTTCTAAAGTGAATTCACACATTGAATGACTTATATTTTTTCAATATCAGAGTTGTGAAGTAGAAAAATATTTTTGATTTAATAGGCTGGGGAAGCGGAAAAATTAAAAAAAATATTTGCATTACAATTTGGGTTTGTTTTGGAATGCTATACAATGCAAGGGAGGTATGCATACGAGTACTACTTGTTACTATGACTGTGTAATTTACGGACATAATTTCGTTCGAGCTGAGGCAACCTTTAGTTTTTTTTCCATTATGATATGACTTTGATTTTCTTTCAGAGTCCAGGATTACTTAATTTCAAATGAAAAGTCGGTCTACTTTAAGATATCCTTACCAAACACTTTATGTAGAATATCTGAAAAGTCGACTTTTCGACTATAATAAATAGTTGGCTTTATGACTTTTTGGTATAAAAAAGGCTATACATTATTTATATTATAGTTTTTAAAAACTGTTTAAACAAAGTTTATTTATTAAAGCAGTCGATTAATATACATGGAAACACAAGTCCGCATCAATTGATCTCAAAAAGATAATAATATTAAAATGTTGGCTCAGATTTTGAGTAGCAAAAGGTCCTGCATGCGAAAATAATCTCTCACACCGAACTGAAGTGGCAATAAAGTGCAATAAATGGGCACTCGCTTTGCGTCGTTCTCCATTGGGTTAGGGTTTGTTTCAAGACATAAAGGCGGTGTTTTGTGATAGTGTTTCAATTGTATTGGAACACTATTGCCATTAATCATTATGGCATTTTTTGCACCTAGTGCTTATTCTCTTGTTGGCCTTGGAACCCACCAGCTCTTTGGCTACTTCAACATCGGATAAATGGTTGTTCGAGAATTTCTGATCACGGTGTTTATAAACTTGCCTTAAGAAATAATAAAAATAAACTTACTATAGTTGAATATAACTTCACTGTAAGTATACTTATACCTACCGACTTGATTAATTACTCTAGATGCATTTCGAATATTTTTGAAGGCATAGAATGCCAGTACAATGAAATAAAACGTATATGTATTTATCATTCGCCGAAAATAAATGAAAGCGTATCATAAATATTAATAAATATGCATTGATTTTTTTTTTAAAATGACAGACTTTTTTAAAAACAATAAGTCGACCTGCCGACTGCCGATTGGTAACAATTGGTACAAGCAATTGAATTAAAATGTGATAACAAATTGTCTCATCTCAGGGCTGTTAGACCCAAAATCATTAAACTGTAGACCGAAACAGTCAACTTTCAGCACGCTTACCACATACCAAATTTCAATAAATTTAGATGACATTTCATTATCTTAGGGCAGTTGTAGCCAAATTCGGCAGGAATATTTGTATGAAGAATACTTATATATGCAAACTACGCCCACAAACTAAATTTGATTGAAATCTAATAAATTTTTTTTTGATCTCTGATTACATTACTCGGGTTAGTACGGATCGTCCAGGGCCTTAACAAAAAAGATGCCAAGATTTGTTCGGTTACAGGAATAGCTGAAATAAAGGACATTTACATTATAGTACAATGTTATTACTTTCAAGTCCCGAATCTTAGTCACTCGAAAAACGCGTAGTTGGAATCCTAATAATACAGGGTGGAGCAATAATGGCGCTTCAATTATAAATTAAAAACACTTTTTTTAATCAATGTATTTAATTTATTTATTTTTTATTGTATAGAAAATTTAATTTAATTTTATATGACTAATTGTGTTTGAAGATGATAGACCGTAAATGACCTCCACGCATATGCGACAATGTTCAGAAAATTATTCATTGCGACCTAAAGAGTTGAAGTTGGATTCGCTTCAATTATTGTTTTAATGCACTGCTTCGATTTAGTAAAATTTCTTGATTTCGTTTTGTACACCTCTTGCTTGACATAACCCCCTAGAAAAAAATCTGGTGCAGTCAGGCGCAGTGATTTTGGGGGCCAGCGAAAAGTGGAATTTCTGGTTATTAAATTATTTGGGAATTATATGTGCAGTTGCTCCATCTTGCTGAAACCAAATATAAAAAAATATATCAACAAAAATATCTTCAGTATATTTAAATAACAATCCCTACTGACCGTTTTCTTCAAAGAAGTATGGCCTCACAATGCAGCTTGATGAAACTGCACACAGTAACACGTTCTGGGTCCAGTTCGGTCTCATGGAGTATTTGTGGATTAGATTCACTCCATATACGGAAATTTTGCTTGTTTACATTGCCGTTAATATCAAAATAGGCCTAAACAGACATAAACACGCAATTTATCCAGCTGTTGTCTTCTTCGGGCATTTCATTAATTTGTTGGCAAAATTCCATTCGAATAGGCAAACCCAGAGGGTTTAACTTGCTTGTAATTTGGACTCTGTATGGAAACCAGTTTAAGTCATCATGAATTATTATTCGTTTGCTAACTGCAATTTGCGCCGATAAGTTTCGAGTCGAAACGCTTGGATTTGCCTGAATTGACATTAAAATTTAGAAAAATTGCATTTATGTATGTGAAGATTTCCAAAATGCGTGGTGCGCTAAATAAACTTCAAACTAGAAACTGATCGTAAAATATCGTAAAAACACACACTAACAAAAAGACGATAAAAAAAACAAATTTGTGATCTGATGAAACATCAAAGTTCAAAAAATCAATGATAGATGTTTAAGCAGCCATAATTCACAATGCGTATTTTGAGCAATATTGGTATTAAAATGTGCCTTGCGCAGCTGCAGGATCTCTTGTCAAGAGGGACCTTTGCGGGCTATATGAAAAATTAGCCGAGAGGGTTAGATTTCACCAGTAATTTGTATATGTCGTTTTTGACTGGACTGATTGGCCAGTAATTGTTGTTGATTGCCCATAAAGTATGGGCCATGGCTTTAAGAGCTTTGCGATTTAGAGCGCAAAGCGGGAAGGACATTTGTATGGTGACTTAATGCGAAAATAGACTGATATAGTCTTAACAGGTTCGGTTGTATAAGTAGAACAATTATAATGCGCTATGCTTAATTTGGTCGAGTTCGAAAGTAGCTTGTGGTTTGCTCACAGGGACATGGGCTATTTATTGAAATAGTCCAATTTCACTTGGTTTATTAATGGTCGCTTATTAGGAGGGAAGTACATTTCTATGAAGGCCATTTACATTTTTACCAATAAGGCCCAATTTCGTCGGACGTTCTGTCTAGTGTAGAGTATAAAACTATAAATGGCAAATTGGTAGGCAGCTTAACTTTTTCCCGCTATTTCCCCAGGTTAAAATTCAAGCTTCAACTCAAACCTTCCTCCATACTTCAGATTTAAACTCATTTTGTATATTATTTCCTAGTTTAAGCTCATGCTAAATCCAAAGACTGTTCTCTACCTTAACAGGGGCTTAGCCGCGATAGGATTTAAATTGATGGCGATACGCGTGAGTGTGTTATACGAAGATTCCTAAGGTCTTCATGGAATTGAGGTCAATATTTAACCTAAATCGTAGTTTAAACTAACACTTAAAAAGCCAATATAATTTGTCAATATTGCGTAAAGATCTAAGGTAGTTGCAATTTGTACCCACTTTGTATATATCTCTTGAATTCAAATAAATATTTTTTTTATTCAATTAGTTAGAGTGTGACTATTTACATCCGGATTGTTGGGCTAGCATGTTGTTTTGCTCTCAATTTTTAATATAAATTAAAAAAAAAAAACTTTACAAATAGCGAATCGGCCAGCGTTGCGACATACACCACACAGTGGTACTTATGGCGTTTTCGATAATACATATTTTTGGAATCATATGATTTCCTTATTGTTTGATTGCATGTGAGACACATTACTCACTATCAGTCAACTGCGTCACCACTCGTATACAGACATTTTTGGTGTTGGGTTTTTTCTGCTTTGGTTGGCTTTCAGTTTCTTATACAAAATCATTACATCATGGTGTTTTGAGGTACGTATACACCGAAATTGTGACAGCCAACAGATAATAAGGCAGAAATCAAAAGTGACAATGTAACAAAGTTAACGGTTTATAGCCAGTTAAGCCACCACACAACGGGCTTGCCAACTCCGACGATACGAGTAGCGTCAGTCTATAATCGTATTATTACCTTACAAAAACTGCATACATGCCGACTTACATACATACATACGTTCAGCACATTTGTTTATCAGCACGTACAATATGGGTATGATGGGTATTGTGTAATAAAGTTAGCAACAATAAAATAGCAGAGACTTACTACAATGCGGGGACAATGCCGAGTCACTCACTCACTCAGTCACATCAGCAGCAAAATAACTTTTTTAAAGAGTCATCATCACCGGCACCAGCTGAAACAACAACAATACATACATAATTGGTGTCAATAAAATATGCGATTTGTGTTTGTCAAAATAATGCTAATTTAAATAAATTAAATAAGGGCATAGAGTTAATGGTGCTGGCGAACCGTTGGGGATAATACACATGATGACGGATAATACACAATACTGAAGACGTAAAACGCTTTCGCTTTCATTCAGACTCACTGGCATATCAATTGCGTGTGGACAGGTGTTATAGTTTTTGTACACAAAATGTGGCCCTTTATGAAACTAGTAAACAAAAGACTTAAGCAACAAACGTTTGTGTGTTGAAACCAAATGAGACAAAGGAGAATTTCCGCATTTCCAGCAGATTATTTGTGTTTTTGCGTAAAAACTTAAAAAAAAAAAACAAAAAACGTTTTATTTTCTTTCATACGAATTAATTGTAAAGATTTAGCGGTATTTCTTACTTACAAGGGTTGCTATATATATTTCTGGCCTAGGCAACACTAAGTGTTGTTTGGCGCCATCTGACATTTCCATTGGAAAGTTTGACATTTTTTTAGCATAAACGTACTCAGAACGTTTTGACGTACGACCATCATTTGTGTTTTTTACAGTGACTTGAAAAAATCAATTTGGCAAAAAATGGAATTAATTCTTGAACATTTTCGTGTGATCATTTTTCACAACTTTCGACGTGGATTATCCGGACAAGAGTGCATCGATGAACTAAAATCTTTGCAATGAAGCACCATCCTATAGAACTATGAAAAACTGGTTGAATAAATTCAATCGTGGCCTACGCTCGCTCAAAGACGAAGGTCGAGAATATTGATGCCGTGCGTGAACTGATAATGCAAGATCGCCATGTGACATACCGTGAGATAGAGGCATCCTTGGTCATTTCTTCCACCAGCATTCATTCGATATTGCATAAACATCTGGCCGTAAAAAAGGTTTGTTCTTGCGGATCCCGCACAATTTGACAATCGCTCAAAAAGGCTCGTGCCGATTGGTGCAAAGAAATTTTGAAAAAATACGATCGCGGTGCTTCAAAAGACTTTTGTAAGGTCGTCACAGGTGACGAATCATGAATCTATGAGTATGAGCCCGAAACAAAACAGCAATCAACCGTGTGGGTCTTCGAAGACCAGCCAAATCCAATGAAATTAGTTCGTGGAAGAAGCACTTCGAAGCAAATGGTCGCCTGTTTCTTCGGCAAAACTGGTCATGTGGCGACTGTTCCGCTTTAGCAACATAGGACGGCCAATTCTTTATTTTCATACAGGGTCCTATGTCCTGTGTGAGCAATTGCTTATTTTTTATTTTATTTCGAAGGTTAGGATTTAAATTTATTAAAATATATGCTTGGGATACCGTAAAGAGAATTTGGAGCGGTACCATGCTTTGCAGTCCTGCACTCCCGTTCAAAGGGAATTAAGGCGGGAGTTTGGCGGAATTCTCCCGAGTAGATGGACCATTATGAGGCTGGTTGTTGTTGTTTTAGCGGCAACTATGTGCCGTGGTATCAGCCCTTGACCGAAGAATTGCTCTTCGGGTGAATCCGGTACGCAGCTGTCGGCTGTCGTGGGAGGCTGTTAACCACGTTTGTCGAATCTGGAAGCATCGCCCGAAGACCGTACTATCGAGATCCCTATGTTCGGGTTCAAGAGACCATCGCGGAGTCAGAGACCATCGCGGCAGTCAGGTCCGGAGACCTTGGCGGTCAGCGCAAGGTGAAATTTCCGGTCATTAATTTGTTTGGAGACCCAGGCGAGTCGACTCGAAACTTATCGCAGTAAATAGCATTTGGCAGACAATCATTACAATGGATATTTCATGATGACTTAAACTTGTTTCCATATAAAGTCCAAATTATAAGCAGATTAAACTCTCTGGATTTGCCTATTCGAATGGACTTTTACCAAAAAATTGTTGAAATGGCTAAAGAAGATAACAGATTGATATTTTGCTTATTTAAGTCTGATGAGGCCTATTTTGACCTAAACGGCAATGCACAATTACCGTACTTGGAGGAATCTTAACCACAAATACTTCATAAGACGGAACTGCACCCAGAACGAGTTACTGTGTGGTGCGTAGTTTCATAAAGCTGCATTGTGGGGCCATAATTCTTTGAAGAAAGTGGTGTAACATTGACTGCAAATGGGGATCGTTATTTAAAAATGAATGAAAGACGTATCAGATTCAACGGCATTCAGTTCCCGCAAGATGGAGCAACTGCACATAAAGCCAGACCGGTTATTGCATAGCTCCAAACAAATTAATGACCGGAAATTCCACTTTGCGCTGACCGCCAAGGTCTCCGGACCTGACTGCACCAGCCTTTTGTGTATTGGGTTATGTCAAGCAAGAGGTGTACTAAATGAAACCAAGGAATTTGGCTGAATTGAAGCAGTCCATTAAAACAATAATTGAAGCGATCCCAAATTCAACTCTTCAGGCCACATGTTAGTATGAATAATTGCACATTTGATTTTTTTCATTCACATAATAAGATTTATATTAAAGAGTATCCTTCGCCCAAACTTTTTATCCAAACATGATTTTAAACGATCACTTAATGTGGAGAATTCTACGAAATTTATATTACACATGCTTTGGCTACTCTATGCAATAGAAGAATTTTGATAAAAGTGACAATCAAGTAGCTATTTTGCATATTCTCTGTAAATGTATGTTTATCCAATTTTTGTCGCAAAAACGGACATAAGTATTTCTCCTTCAGGAGATTTGTCAGATAATGGAGATATCTTCGGAAGAAAAGGGGAATTGAAAAAAAGAGTGTTTGATTAAAGTATGTTTGTATATGTTTGGGTCACAAAAAAACATTAATATTTCTGTAGCAATGTTCCCAAACATTTATATGCTTACCTGCAAACATATATTAGTCTTGCACCCAAAAATTAATATGTTTGCAGTAATGTTCCCAAACTTCCATATGCTTCATAATGCTAAAATACAAACATTTAAATGTTTGTAGAACGTTCCAAAAATATACAAAACATGTTCTCCGTGTATAAGTATAAAATATGTACTTAGTAGGGCCATAAATACTGTTACAACACTGAACACACCCATTTCAATAGTAGAACTGAACATACCCCGTTAATGTCACATGGGTTTTGAAAGCTAACCTCAATAGCGTTAGTCTGTAACGGGATTTTAAAATTGTTTCAACTTTCATAATGAAGTGGTCAGATAATGAGAACCGTATCGCTGTAATAGCGCTTTTCAAGTGTGAAATGAAAAAAAGCGATATTTTCAAAACGCTCCGGCCACTAGGGATTAGCCGCATGTTCGTCTACCGATGCATAAAACTGCTTGAGGAGACTGGAGATGTAAAAGACCGCCACCAGTCGGGACGCCCACGCTCTGTTCGAACACCGCATGTTATCAAAGTCGTTAAATCAAGAATTCACAGAAATCCGCTCCGAAAACAGAAAATCATGGCCCGTGAGATGAATATCACGTAAAATTCCATGAGTCGAATCATTAAAAAAGACTTGGGACTTGGGGCTTTCAAACGACGTACCGGACATTTATTGACTGCAGCTTTAAAAAAAAATAGGATTGAAAAATGCAAACGTCTTTTGGTGGAGCACGCTGATAACTTGCACAGAAAAATTTAGTTCACCGATGAAACAATTTTTACCGTTCAGGAAAAATTAACATGCCAAATTATACAGTGTATGCGCGGTCATCTAAGGAAGCAGCTGAACTGATCCCAATGGTGAAAAAGGGGTCATCACCCAGCTTCAGTCATGGTTTGGTGGGGAGTCTCTTACGATGGGATCACTGACCTGCATTTCTGCGAACAAGGAGTCAAAACATCGGCCAAAGTTTACCAAGAAACCGTTTTGGAAGCTGTTGTGAAGCCTCTTAACAATTCCCTGTTCCAAAACCAGCCATGGACTTTCCAGCAGGATTCTGCGCCGGCCCATAGGCTAAAACGTCCCAAGCCTGGCTTCGAAACAATTTGCCAGCGTTAATTTCCTCTGAAGATTGGCCCTCAGGCAGTCCAGATTTGAACCCATTGGATTACAAATTGTGAACGGTTTTAGAGGACAAGGTTTGTCACAAAAGATACCCCAACATTGGATCTCCTAAGACTGCTTTGGTTCGAGCTGTGGTCAATTTTCCAATGGACGAGGTCGTGCAGCTATTGACGATTGGTAAAGGCAAAAGGCGGACATTTCGAATAAGTAGATTCTTTTTGGATACAATATACATCAATAAATATATTAAAAAATATTTGGTCCAAAAACATTCAGTACTTTTTATTTTACAGCATAAAACGTATGTAAGAGTATCTATGTCCCTACTAAGTACATTAACCGTTCGGAACCGACAATAAACAGTAGAACACGATTAGTGAGTGTAAGGAGTACAATTATTACATCGTGCACAACTCACAGATTTGAGAGAAGTATCCACTTGTTCCTTAATGGAATTGTGGGAATTAAGTATGATTATAGGATCGCACACCAATATAATAGTAGAACAAAGTTCATTTTATGGACGAAAACATTTTATTAATATGATGATTAATAAAACCGACTATGATTTTATTAAAATCGACAATTTTATGTCAAAATTGTTTAGTAAAAAAAAAATAATTTATACCTTTTTAGAAACAGAAAGTGATTCACGACAATATCGGCAATATCAATTTTACATAGATTCATTGAAACTATTTCGCAAGTTTGTTTCTTCAGTCTTTTGTTATCAACACCTGACTTAACTTTTGCTTTGATTGTGTGAATCCATTCACTAGAGGCTATTATTTTAGAGGGACTTTGTTCAGTTTAAACATTTACATGACGAAGAAACCCAAAACCTTAAAATGTGTGACTAATTACAAACGAATACCACATTTTTTTGTACAGGCGTATAACCTACCACCGCATGATGATGACGATTATAATGAAATTACGCACGTCACGAGTTACCTTGACACAACAAATCAACAAATAAACATAAATAAATGTATAAAGAAGGAAGAGAAAACAAACAAAAAACGATTCCTACTATTTGCAATCACAGAAACGTACGTGTGATACGTGAGGCAGAAAAGCGATCACGGACACACACACAGGCTCTAGAGAATATGCGAGAAACCCCAAAAGAGGCAAACGCACATAACAGCAACAACATTTTGTTTGTGTCAAATTAAAAGTTAAAATTCCTTTAAACTCTTAAGTAAACGTCCAAAAATACAAAAAAACGGCAACAATCATTTAAATGAAAAACCGTTCAATGCCGTGAAGAAGATGATGATCATTAAAATCAAATGTATTTTCCATATGGAAAACAGGTATGAGTGTACAGATATGCATGATGGGTAGCTTGTGCTACCTTCTTGGTCTATTGCAATCGGTGGAAAGAAGCTCAAAACATATGACATTCGAAACATGATGATCGAAACGAAAACCGCACAAACCACCACCACCACGACTCACTCTTACTATCAATGAGGAAACCCGTACGGTACCAGTAGTAAAGGTTGTGTTTTTGTTTTCGAAACGAAATGAAAAATAGATGCAAAAACTACTCAACATATTTTCGACGGTTGTCTGCAGCGCATTTGCTACCTTTTTTGTCTCAGCTACTCTCTTCACCTGAAACTAAAAGCAAACACTACAAATCTACCAGAGAGTAGGGAGCATTACTTTTTATATGTGAGAGCTTTTGTAACAAGAAGAAAACCGTCCGCAGGGGAGTGTCGGTGCTGGGATTTCGGAATATTTTGTAATGGTACCAAAACTGATATCAAATTGTAGAGAATTGCGAATTGAAAGAGATGCCTTTTTTCTATTTTTCTCTTTACCAATTACGGAAAATTGAAAAGATCCGACATCTGGGGATCGGAGGTTTTTCAGTATTAATGTTAGAGA
This sequence comes from Hydrotaea diabolus, assembly GCA_963513945.1. Taxonomy (NCBI): domain Eukaryota; kingdom Metazoa; phylum Arthropoda; class Insecta; order Diptera; family Muscidae; genus Hydrotaea; species Hydrotaea diabolus. The sequence continues at coordinate 139,523,237 of OY740719.1, forward strand.
ATGTTAGAATTTTCAACTCTCAGAAAATGTTGCCCTGACAGAGAGTCTAAAAGATTGCAAGATATCGTAGTAACGAAAAAGAAATTTTAATTTATACTGAATAAAAGTATCCTAATAGCCTTTTCACATTTACTGTGTTTCAGCTGAAACGCCGGCGTTTCAGTCTCTTTCGAGGAATTCCGCGAAACACACTTAAATTTCCATACAAAACAAAACGCAGGCATTATGCTCTTTTTGCTGTAGTTTGTTTGAAACTACAGTAAAAATGAGAGAGAGCCCAGTGTTGTACTCCAATAGTAGTTAAAAAAAGCAGTAAAATGAAAAAAATTCCATTGCTGGTTCAAAGCAAATGTCAGAAAAATGAGGGAAAAAACATCTGTTTGTTTACATTTCTAGTTTGCTTTGTGGTGGTAAGTACTTATTGCAATGGGATCTATGACTATAAATTAAAATTTTTCTTTTTTAATAATTACAGCGCAGTCATACAATGATATAAACTCTAATATTGTACAAATTAAATTAATTTTTTGATATTATTTTATCTTTGTTTGTTTGTTTTGTTTACACTCAGTACAGAAAACACAAAAGAGAAATGAGAAATGTCACATGAAACCACAGTAGTTTAAAAAAGCATAATGTGAACACCATGGTTTCAAACGATTTCAAGAGAGCGAAACGCCGGCGTTTCAGCTGAAACGCAGTAAATGTGAAAAGGCTATAACACGATATCGGTTTTATCAATTAAACAAAAGATTATGAAAATAGCATTTTTTACATAAACCTTTATAGTTGTACTCGTATTGCCTATTAATTAGAATCTAACAGATGCCATTGTTACTGCTTAAATATTTGTAAAGCTGTCGCAAATGTTGTTCACCTAGGATATTTGTAGAGAAACACATGATGTAACTTATTATTTTATCTATAACTTTGCTAATAAATAGCGCATTTTAAGAAAAAGATAAATAAATAATTTTATTTGGTTGTACATCGCAATACGTATGTACATTAGGCCGTACACCAACGAATATAAAGTATCATTGCAAGGTAGTTTCAAACTTTTTTTTGCCGAACGTAGGGGTCGCGCTTTTACAGTTTTCTTTATATCTTCTGCATTTACAGCCGGATCTTAAAGTGTGATACATCGATGTCTCGAAGAGACAATTTAGGTGTTTTTGTTTAAAGTTGTTCGTTGTATCTTCGGTGTTTACAGTCAGATGTTAAAGCGTGATACATTTTTTTTTTTTCTTGAAGAGACCAATTTTTCTGCTTTTAAAGTCATTGATCTAAAGATTTCCCTACCTATCATGTCTCAACTTGTACAAGAATTATTAACAAAATTAAGGTAGAATGAAATAATGTTAATTTTAATCATCCATATTTCGAAGTGATTCAAATAGGCCGCAGTTTTCGCTGTTCTCAAATTTAGCAAAAATGTGGTCCATGCGTTGCTCATCGATGACCGCGATGGCAGATTCATATACTTATACAACAGAACAAAACTACTCTGTAACATTGTTTTCCTATTGCTATTGAGAAATTAGCCATCGTGAAGACCGGTGCATTTAGCACAGCGCGTTGGCTAACAACAGTCTCTCGAATCCTCCACTATTATGTGACGTGTACGAACCCCTCGATGATATTGAGAAAACTTGCTCAGTTCGTTGTGAAAGTGTATGCCCCATTATAGTTTCTTGCGAAGAGCCAACCACTGGCAATTCACGGAAGTCGGATTGTTTTTCTTTATATAGGTTGGATTCGTCAGTTGCCAATAGAGGTTCCAGGGGTCCTTTGCCTGTTTATCGAAAATAACGAGTATTTTTTCTACTTTAGTTTTTTTTTTCGATGTATCACACTATAACATACATCTGACTGTAACTTTTTGACTGTGACTTTTTCGAAACTACCTTGCAATAATACTTCATATTCAAAGGTGTACGGTGAACTGATTTTTTACCTGTAAGGTGGTACGCTCTATTTTACATATCTCATTCTTTTACTAGAACCGGCATACATTTATTGAAACAGCTGTCGCTAGGAATCAGTTGTATTCGAAAATTGGTCTGTGCGCATGCAAAGTGTATTGATCTTAAAGGAGAATAACAATAAAACCTTTCTATGATAAATTATTGTTTTTATTGCCGGACCCGAAAATCAAGTAGCAACCCTCGTACCCTCGTACAAGTAGCAACCCTCGCACTCATTACGATTTCCTACTGTGTACATTAACTTAATTCGCATTGCACGAAAATTCGTTAAACTGTGCGACATTTGCCATCACCGTTGGCCATGGCGATCAGTTTCTTTCATGGTTTATGTAATTCTCTTATGGCTGTCTGTCAGCAGTCTCATTGTTAAGTGAACACAAGAAACACCGTTGTAAGTTTGGAGAAGAGAGCTTTGTGTGTTGAGAGATAGAGAGAGAGGGAATAGAGTGTAGGAAAGAAGAGTTGTGCAGTTGCGAGCAGAGAAAGAGGTCACAACTTTCACGCGATATAAAATCATGTTATCAAAATGCCGTAGCCGCATTTGTAAGTGAACTGTTCGTCCGAAGAGAGGTGCTTCTTAAGCAGTCTTGAACAAACTAAGAAAAACGTCGTAACACAAAAGACACTTTCTGTCGATTAAAACTAAAATCGAATCCTGAACTAAAGCGGATATAACCAAAAACCCGATTTTTTTTAGTGGATTAAAACGGTAATTTGGAAACTTAAATAGAAAAAGCTAAAAGAAAACAAAAACAAGTTATTATTAAAAAAAAGAGAACAACAAAAGTGTTTTGTGAATTGAAAAGAAAAGAAGAAAAAAGCGAAAAATTTAAATATTTTATAACAAAAGAACATAAAATTTATTTTTTTTCAATAAAAAAAAAATACAACCAAAAACAAAGATACAATTTTATTTATAGAGTGATTTATAGAAGATTTAACAACAACAAAATATATTTTAACTAAAAACAAAATTCCTTACAGAACAGCTGCATTAAACAGTGTTGATTGCAAATATTAAATCGTGCCATTTGTAACGGATTATTTTCAAATTTAGAAAACTATATTTCGGATTACACGCAAAAACTTAAAACACCAAATCACACAGGTAAGCATCCATACGAAATCAGAGCTACAAAACAAATAAATTTGAGTGAATTTGCGAAGGAAATTAAGACATTTAAAAAATATAGTACGTGTCATAAATATGTTGTTGGTCAATATAATGTAGATCATTTTTATAAACAACTTTATATTTGGCAGACAAAAGAAAGGGTAAAAAAAACTAAACCGGGAAATTTTGGAAAAAAAATCTCCCAAACAAATTAAGTTTATCGTTTTTTGGTTGATTTCAAGATTGAAGCGAATGCATTTCGAAAGTGATGATCCATGGTTGATGTTAGTGATGAAGCATTGGGTCTCAAAGATGATACCAACCAATCATTGTTAGTTACTGTTCCTATTGTTCATGTTGAGACCGCTGATGTGTTACTCTTTCGCGTGCGGATAGTGGCGACGGCGATGATGGTGATGGCAGGGGCACTAGCAGTGGCGATACTGATGTGGCTGATGATGACGATGATAGTTGGTCATTAACGTGCTGCTGCGCTGCGGTCCGCTTGTATGTGTGTTTGTGTCTGCAAAGATTTCCATTCGTCTTTTGAATTGTTTCACACTAAAGTGAGGTTGGCTGGTGCGGCTGTATGCTTGTTTTCGTTGATTTTTACACTCGAACGACGATTCGGTGAAATCGTTGCTGGTACTGCTGCGGCCTGCTGCCGCTGATCACGCTGGTGTTGCTTTTGTTTTTTTATTTTTGATGATAGCTATCGTCGTCGTATCGTGCGAACGAAAGTGCGATGCGACGACGTTGTAATGTGATTCAAAGAAGCGCACAAGACGTTTCTTTCAACGAGCGTCAACTATGTACAGCGACGTCGCTACTACTACCACACGTACTTTGTACAACTGCAGCCGAAATTAAAGCGTGATAGTGTGTTGCGAGTGCCTGCTATAACAATTGCGGTCGCTAGCTGTAGCTTTTCGCTTCGTACACACAGGAGGCGCCATATTAATGCTTATAAACATCTCACCATCGGAACCGCAAACGATTTCTTCAAATAATGTTCAACAACTAACCAGGTAGGCAACCAGTCACCCAGCCAGCCAGCCAGCTAGTCAGTCAGCCTACTACTAACAATTAAATATGCTCATAGTAGTTGTACACACACCAACCACATTTTGTGCTCCACTTTAAGCATTAGAAAACACATCTAGATTTAGCATCAGCAGCAACCTGCCACACTATAGCACTGCACAACATCGCACAACTAGACTCCACACAAATGCCATGCAGCATTCAGACAACTATGTACAACTTGCTACACTGTGTCTATCTGCAGCACAATTTGGTCTCAAGTCGTTTCAATACGAGGTTCAATCAAAAAAATTAGCAATCATTTTTAATTTTATTATTTTGTTGAAAATACTTACCTCCTAATTTTATAACTCTACGTTTAAACAAGGGACGAAAATACATTATCGTTTTTATTCTTGATGGGATAAAGATGGTCAATATTGTAAATAAAACTAAATCATTTTTTCAATTTTTTCTTGACGTTTCGTCGGCTTTTTTTCCGACATCCTCAGAAGATTTTATGGTTGTTACAAGAATTGCATTTTCTAAACAAAAAGGTCTCCTCAGATGAATTTATTGTAAATATATATTATTGTTGATTTTCATTTTTGTCACAAGAATTGAATTTTCTAAACAAAAACGAACCAGAATAAAAAACTGTTCAAGTCATAATAATAATCAAAGACCGAATAAATGTTAATAAACGTAAACAAAACAATTTTTTTGCAATATAATTTTGATTGTCTTAACAAACTATTTACAAAAATCGTCTACGAACAGAGCATTTTGTCTCAGACTTATTTGATTTATTTAAGGCAGAACCTGCCAAGCAATCGTTCGTCAAGCAGTACATAATATTAAATATTATATCCCTGTTTTCAGGAAGTCAACATGTACACAGTTTATGCACAGAAAAAACGTATCATGTTAGACGACGCATTGTTTTTCAAATAAATCATAAGCGGGACTATGAAAATCATCTACTTATTATGATTTTTTTATTTATTTGAAAAGAGCACGTGTTTTTGTCACATGTTTTTTTATGACAATTCAAACTAGGTAATGGTATACTTATAAAAGGGCATTTTTCCCTTATTAAAGGGCATTTTTCCCCTTATTAAAGGGCATTTTTTTCTAGTTTAAAGTTTAAATCGGCGCACATCTATTTACAGGTCTTCTTGGACTTAATTTTTTAAACCGATTCATCGGCCGTCCTGTTTCGAAGCCGTCGAAGGTGATAGTGTGTTGCGAGTTCGTAAAGGAATTAAAAATTTATTGAAATTCTCTTCTTCGGCTAAGGCCACAAAATTTTTTCACTATAAGCTTTAATTTAAACCGCTGACTTTAATTTATAAGTTTATCATTACATTAGAAAATTCTTGAAGTGCATTCACGTGATTATTTTATGCGCAATAAGCCGATAATCTCGTTTTTATTTCTAATGTACACAAAGCCACAAATACTCGACTGACTTCTCTACTTTTAAATCTTGGCAACGGTATTATTAACTCTAAGGTTTTTTAATGTGAAATCTATCAAAATTGTGCAAACTATGCTTCATAAGGATAAAATTTGAGGATGTAAAAAATATATTTTGTAGAAGTAAAAAAAACACCCAAATAATTTTTTAGTGACGGATTTTATCATCCCTCGAATCATGAAAGACATGTGAAAGATCTGTAGAAAGAAATGTGATCCATCGATCAATAATGGAGAGGAGTTATAAGTATAAGGTCTATACAAACATATGTTAGTCTGGCCAAAATCGGAGTTCTATAGTTTCACATTAATTATCAATAATGCCCAAATAATAGCAATGTTTTGCACTTTTTAAGACCTTTTATGGAACACTGCAAAATATAATATTCACAGTTGTTATACCTTCACCCACCTGGGTAAGAGGGTAGATATCATTTGGTAAGGCCAAAAAGTGTAACGCATCGAAAAAAGCATTTTAGACCCGACATATGTTTTGACCAAATCCGTTTTACGGCATTTTGTGTCATTTCAGACATGCGCGTCTGTGCTGCAGGTGCGCTCAATAACTTTCGAAAGGAGTTAATAACCCTTCTTAAATTTCCATGTCATAATATTTTTTCAAAAGTGCCCATGGCATTGAAAATATGCCCTATGGCCGCACCCCTTCTTGTACATCCCTTACTCTGGGTATTCTTGCAATATCTGTAATACTATTTAAATGATCTGACCAAAATGCCATTACTTAAGAATGCGGTTAAGAGGTTAACTTGGTGACCAAAAATTGGACTCTGAGCCCCACCCTTTCTTGAACCTCTCACAAAAATTACCCAGTTGCAGTGCAGATTGGAACCCATATAGCTTGTCACCTGGTGTATAAAATTCGCTTAAATTGTGAACATCGTAATATATGTAAAACAGTGCTATGAGTGAGTATGAAAAAAAGTTTGACACGACCGTTCTGTTACGCCTCTTAGGTATCCTCTATTCTGCACACCTTTGTTATTTGAATAACATCTTTTAAACTGTTTATGCGGTAATGCTAGTATTTACAAAAAGGTTTATAAAATTTTAAAAAGACAACAAAATTGGAGCACGCCCTTATTGTACCTTCCACACAAATGGCACTATCGGAGCATAGATTGAAACCCACCTAAATTTGTTTCCTTTTGCATAAATTTAGTTTAAATTTTATATGCTGCGTTATGTCAATTTTATCTATATATGCCCATAAAACTATCGTAAATGTCACGCCCTATTTTAGTGCCTTCCACATAATCTTTTCTTTACGAGTTTTCATTAAAATCTGTACGCTTGAAGGCAGTGGAATGAATATAAGGTTAGAATAACTTAGTAATGTAGAATTCAAAATCTAGCCGAATAGGACTTAAAAATGAACTGTCTGTAAGTGTGGGTATACGAGTATGTTAGTCAGATCAACGTCCTGAAACTTGCTCACTTGTTTTTTCAGTTATTATTAAATATTATTATTAAACACCAAAAAACTTCTAACTACTCTTCTTCTAAAAAGTTTGTGTCTTTAGTCTTTTGTTTTTGTGGCAAATATATGTGACGCGCAAAATTTGTCCAGTCGTGAATGAATCACCCTGTATATTTTTAATTATCTTTTTTGGACCATATTGTCGGTCGAAATGTTTAGTCCAGTTTTTCAGTGCCTGTTAAGTTTAACAGTCAAAAGTAACTGATATTGCCAACATTTTTAAACTACACCTCGTATGTGATGCTCAATGAAAAACTATTGTTGCTGTCGTTTGAGTGGTCGGCGGGTTTTTTTGTGTTGTTGTTGATGCTGTTGTTTGTCGTCTTCTCCCTCTCTGCTATTGTGAAAAATCGAAAAATTCAACACAACGAAAAAAAAACCTATTTTCTTTTCAATACATAGTGCGTCCGACAGTGTCCACGCTGCGCTAAGTGTTTCTTTTTGTTCGACATTAAATAATGTTAAACGCAATAATAATTATTGTTATTTTTGTTGTTGTTGTTTTTGGTTTGGACGTGGCCGTGGCAAAGAGAAAACTCGGCATGTTTCTCCAAGTAAGCCCAATTACAGTTGATAGCCGTTCGATCGTCTGTGCCCCCCTACTGCAAAGCTTGTTGTTGCTTGTTGTCAGCAACAGCGGAAAATGTCACTTGCAACTTGAAGCGACAACATCAACAGCCAGAATCAGCATCAGCGTTCGAGCAAACAGCAACAGCAATTGGTTTTTGTATTTTTGTGAAAATCAATGATTGATGATCATGAGATCTCATATGGGGGAGATAGTTTGTGGTTGCGTTGTCGTTGTCATTGATGTGTCCTGAGCTGCCATCATCAGCGCAAGAAACTGACAAACATAGATTGTATTGTCATTGATTTATTACATTGATTCGGATTAGATTTATGGATCAGATTTTTTTTCTCTCCGACTTGTGCTTGTCGTTTCTTGCATCTAGTGGTCAGCGCTATGCACTATTTTGTTTATGTTTCCAGGAAATTCAGTTTCACTTTCACTGGCAGTTGTTATCGGGATCAGTCGACATACATGTGTACATATGCTGGCGCATTTCTTATGGCTCAGCATAATATTTAAATGATCGGTAATCTTGGTATAATGAAGCGTATAAAATGAAAATTATCACTAGGTTATCATCTTTGTGTGAAGGAAAATAAAAATCAATGTGTTCCGTTAGTTTCAGATTGCTTTGCGGTAATTTTTCAACTCGAAGATCTTCATGGTGCGAGTATTTAATTATAAAATCCAAAAATGTAATAAAACGTTGGCTAGATGTATGGGAAACATTTATATAAAGTATTAATGAATTTTGGGCCTAAATCGTCAGGCAGATTTATAGAGTTTGCCGACACTGAGCCGAAAATACAATAATTTTTTTAACCATGTGTCTGGTAAAATTTTTCATGGTAAACGTTTGATAACGAAGGCAAAATAACGTTATAAGTATAATAGAGAGGCAGAAAAAGCCGAAGTAATCGTTGCCAAAGACTGCTAAAGAAAAACCTTGGCGGGCTTAGAAACAGCTGTACAGACTGCCTGGCAACCGTAGCCGATACATTTCACCAATTATTTAGTTGATTCTGAAAAAAAAACACAAAAAGGTCTCGAACCAGAAAAAAAGTCATAATAATGAAAAAAGACCGAATAAATGTAAACAAAACAAAAACATAATAAGTAGGTTAATTTAATATTAAAGTGTAACAGTAACTATATTTCTGGTTAAATAATTAGTTAACTTAACAATAAAAATGATTTCTATAACAATCTTTATAGTTAATAATATTAACAATTTCATTGTTAAATTGAACATGTATTATTTCAATAAATTAACTATGAAATTTTAATATTAACAATTTTCATGGTTAAAAAATTCAACCATAGAATAGTTAAATTTACTATTATTATTGTTAAATACCATTCAAGAACAAAATGTTCAAATTAACCTTATATAACGTGGACTCCAAATCATGTTTATTTATGGTTAAGATAGCCTATTTATTTTCTCAGTGTATGAATTGTTAGACTTTGTTTACATTAAAAATTTAATTCAGATTGTATCTTCTATGTGATTAGTATCAAGCATTCTCTACAACTATCGATAAAGGCGATCATTATGCCATGTATACATTCAAAATTATACTGTCGATGATCACTGTCACTTTGACAGTGGTCATGTGTATCGCTGCCATAGTTTTAATCACAATAGAGTGTTAATCAGGATTTTTTTTATTGTGAAATTAGCACTACATGCTATTAGTGTTTTGATTTCGGGTAATTGTTGGCCAGAATGTGGCGCATTTTAGGAGTCTTTTTGAGGATGAATTCCCGGACTGATCCATTTTTGTACCTTTCGCTAGAGGATAGAATGTATACTACATTTTTCAATTTCTTCGCAACAACTCGCAGTATTGATTAGAAACGCTAAATTATTGAATGTCGTAAAAATCTTGTCGATCTAGCCATGTCCGTCTATCCAAATATTTGTAAGTCTATTGAAGCAAGAAATTGAAACAAACTGGTAGCCGAAATTTTGCACGGTAATGGCATATACGTGGGCTGCTATATATATATATCTGGCCTAATAATGAAAATGTGAATGTTTATCATCAAAACATGATTTATACACTTTTGTGTTCAAACCAATTGTCAAAGCACTTTTTCCATTCCGATTGAGACACCTCCAAAACATGGTTTATGAACGCTTCAACAGCATCTTCTGGCGTCGAAAATCGTTGACCTCGCATTTTCTTCTTGATGTGCGGGAATAAAATGAAGTCATTGGTTGCCAAGTCAGGGCTGTACGGCGGATGACCCATCAATTCGACATTTTGAGCGGTCAAAAAGGCGCTGGTTTGAGCCGATGTGTGAGAGCTAGCATTGTCATGATGCACAATGATTCGTCTTCTCTTGTTCGTTTTTCGAATTTCTCCGAAGACTTCAGGAATTGACCATCCTACTCACTCAGAATTGATCATCCTACGTTGCTCAAGCGGAACAGTCGGCACATGACCAGTTTTGCCGAAGAAACAGGCGATCACTTGCTTCGAAGTGGTTCTTCCACGAACAACTTTCGTTGGATTTGGCATGTCTTCGAAGACCAACACGGTCGATTACTGTTTTGTTTCGGGCTGATACGCATAAATCCATGATTCGTCACCTGTGACGATCTTGTAAACGTCTTTTGAAGCACCGCGATCGTATTTTTTTGAGCGATTGTCAAATTGTGCGGGATCCAACGAGAACAAACATTTTTTACGGCCAGGTGTTCATGCAAGATCGAATGTATGCTAGCGGAAGAAATGCCCAAGAATGCCTCTATCTCACGGTATGTCACATGACGATCTTGCATTATCAGTTCACGCACGGCATCAATGTTCTCTGGCACAACGGCCGTTTTTGGCCGACCTTCATCTTTGAGCAAGCGTCGGCCACGATTGAATTCATTAAACCAGTTCACAGTGCTTTAGGATGGTGCTTCATCGCCATACAAAGATTTAAGTTCATCGATGCACTCTTGTCGTGATAATCCACTTCGGAAGTTGTGAAAAGTGATCGCACGAAAATGTTCACGAGTTAATTCCATTTTTTTGCAAAATTGATTTTTTCAAGTCACTGTAAACAACACAAATGATGGCCGTGCGTCAAAACGTACTGAGTACGTTTATGCTAAAAAATGTCAAACTTTTCAATGGAAATGTCAGATGGCGCCAGGCAACACTTACTGTTTCCTAGGCCTGAAATATATATAGCAACCCTCGTACTCATAAACTTTTTGGTATTATAAAGAGGCTAAATCGAAAAAGCTGCACTTTCTGGGACAAAAATTACCTCAGAATAAGGTACTCGCATACTTAAAACACCCACATTAAAGATGGTTTTTGAATCTACTAGATACGAGGCTTGAAATATGGCAGCTGTCAAGGCGCCGAATTCCTTAAGTTACCACGAATAGTTTTTAATCGACTTGAGATGTAAGACACATTTAACTTATGAAGTTGAAGCAATCTTATGGTAAACGTTTTCATAAAAACAAAATTAGTTGGTAAAGTTAGTCGATATTATTACTGAAGTGTTCTAGAAACTATTCTTATTAAGTTGCTCTAAAGCTTTATTTACTTATGCTCATTAAGAATTTGTCGCTGTTTTATCTCAGCTCCATTTTAATACCGGTATAGTTTTGCCTTGACAAACTGTTTATCCCGCATCGGCCACATGGTGGTCCAAGTACTCTTGAAGGGTGTGGCTTTTAAAATCAACTGCTTGCAAAGTGTGATATGATTACAGCAATATATGATTTACCGGATGAAAATATTTTGGCACCGTAAAATATTTTGGCACCTAGTGCTTTGCCAGTGTCCTTTTTTTGGAAAGACTTAAGAAATCTGAAGTATCATTCTCACATATTTACTTATAATATCGACAATTTACAACTTTTAAAACGAAAATTGGTTCAAAATATTAAAAACGTACCCAAAACTTTTATTTGATTGAAAAAAAAAACTTTATAATCGTTAAAATGGCTGCTACACTTTTTTTTGTTTTTTTTTGTGGGAGGAGTTAAAAAATTTAAAATAGCCAATAATACATTTTAAGGCTTTAGTAAAAATCTTGCTATTCTTAAATGGTTTCACCGATTTATATGAAATTTTGGTCAAATGAAAAAAACACTACGGTCTATATTAAGTAGTCAAGTTTATTTTTTTTAAATTATTTTTTTAATGTTTTAGTTGCCTATGTTTTTGTGGGTTGATCAACCGTTGCATATTTTCATGAACATTTTTATTAATGTCATTAAATGGAGGACCCATTTATGAAAATGATCGGGTACCGATCAACGTCAGTGTTTTGCCCATATCTTCAACAAAGATGGCGGTCTCGAAAATCTAATTATTGTTTTGGATTTTTAAGACATGTGGTAAAATAAAAAAAAATAAATCGGCGCCTATAAGCATCTAAAAAATTAAATTATTTTAAAATATTTATAAAATAAAAAAATTGTTTTAAATAAGTTCAGAAAGGTTATTTTATGTTTTAAAAAATGTTTATGTGTTGTAAATGCCTGCACGGAAAGATATGAACTCAACCATTTGAAACGTTGCACTACTATCAAATGTGTTGGCTGCAGATGTTGAACTTGCTCTCGGACAACCGCTTGTATTAGCATACCTAGCCCAATACATCAGATGTGTAGCGAATGATCAAACGCACCTCAGCCTTCTCCAATTTCATTTCCGATTCGAAATGTACTTTTACTCCTTTCAAAAAAAAAACAAACAAGAAAAAATAGTCTAGTCTGGTGGATAAAACAAACAGACAAACAAAAATAAAAGTGCAGTCACACACAATCGCTGGCGTCATCTTTCCTTCTCCTCGGTATTGAGTTACAATGAAAGGAAGAAAGTTAATAATACTGCATAGTTAAAATAAAAAAGTGTGTTTTTCTCTTCTGATTTCTAGAAGAGATGAAGTGTGGTGTGCAGCAGCTTTTATGTTGGTGCATTCTTATATTATGCGGAATATTCAAAATGATTTCTTTTTCGTTGGTTTTGTTAAGATTTATTATCGGATTTTGGTAAATCTATAAATTAACAAAACAAATGTATGAATAAATTAATCAAAACCACAGATAACATTTCTATTTGTATAACAGTATCTATGGAGACAGACAGATATTTCATAGGCACGTTGCATATGGACCGTTTGTCAAGGCTCCATCAAGCCTACACAGCCAGCAGCGGTAGTCGCCAGCTAGAGCTATTAGTTGTGGCACAGCCAGCCAGCCAAAAAAAAAACAAGTCGAGCAATTTCAATTCATTCGTAAAGTTGTAATTTAATAAGGAAAATGAAAACCACTTTCTTCGCAGCAAACAAAGCAAAGAAAAATGAAAAAGCAACCGACTGAGTGCAATTGAAAACTGCAGCATGCACATCTGGTGCATAAACCATAAAAAAGTGCAACAGCAGTAGCAGCAGGGGCAGCCAACAACGAAGACGACGACGACGTCCGTCCATAGTAAATAAAGCCTCTACCTAACAACCAAGTTACCAACCAAGCGCGAAGATAACTTTTCTTAAAGTATTTCGCTACTACATGCATACAAACACTCTGTACGAACACACATACGCACTGTTACACACACACATACGTTAACAGTCGCTTGAATAAATGAAATTAGGTCAACAATTAGTGGTGGTGGTGGTTGTTGTTGTTGTTGATGCAGTGCAGCGCAAAGACAACGAACGGCATCTCTTACTCGTTTCATGTGCTTTTGGTGTGGAGTTTAAAGAAACAAAAACGGCAAGCAACGAAAAAAGAAAAATACACGCTGCCTGCCACACGTTGCAAGGTAATGTCTTTCGCCTTAGTCAACGAAACGAAAAGCAGCCAATGTTGTCTTGCAGTGTTGTCAAGCCTTAAATGTTGCAAAACCGAAAAACCAGCTTACAGCCGTTGTTGGTTTCGTTTGAACGCTCGTTTTTTTGGTAAAATGCAAAAGAAAAGCCACCACCAACAAGCACCACGTTGATTCTGCAACCGGTTTAAACGTAGTGCTGTATGTTTATTCATGCATCCATCTCTTGCTGCTGTCTCGACTGGTACTGGCAGTGCGCAGAATTGAGAATGTAAGAAAACGAAAAGAAGGCAACAACAAAAAACAGCAGAAAGCACTTACAAAACTCCTTTCCTTAGCGGTGCACAATTTCAATATGTATCGTTGCCGGCCACCACCACCAGTCTGTGCCGAATGAAAAGTGCGAACGAGCCCTTGAGATTTTACTTTCATTTCTCTGCAAGCGGCTGCTCCAGTTTGCGCTAAAGTTCGTTGCTATTGAAAAAATACGTACGTATGTATGTATGTATCGGTACCATGCTGGTCTTTTTCCTTTTCATTGAAACATTGTTTGTTAGCTTGGCTTCGTTGGCTGGCTGCTTGGATGTAGTTTCGTTCGCTACTGCCATCGATGGTTTACTACAGTTTCGCTTAACGGTAATGAAAAGTAAAAGTTAGCTGAAAACGATAAAAAAGGGGGAACTTGAATTCTGGTAATGGCCTTTGCGAATTTTGTCGTTTTATGGGGACGTTTGTGTTTTTTGAATGAATGAAATTGTCCAGTTTTGTTGTGGTTGTTGTTTAGATTCGTACGATTAGGGGAAATTATTTAGTGTGGGCCTGTAGTTGCATAGACTGCAGACTCGTACTTGCTCTTCAAGAGGGCTCCGTATTTTATTGATCGTTTCTAAGCGCTGTTCCATGGGTTTATTTCGTTAAACTGCTTTTTTAAAATAATACGATACTTTTTGGGTATTTTGAAGACCATTTCACAGAAAAGAGTTTAGTTGTTGCTAGCGAATTTGAAAGCAACCGAATTTTCAAGGTAAACTTTCATCCGTTTTTTACAGTTGTGGTAATTAACTACCATTTGGAACTAAAAAATAATAGCTTAAACTACTAAAAATGTTAAAAAAAAATTCTAAAGACTTAAGGCACGAACTTGGTAACTGCTTCATACTCGTATTAATCTATAGACTTAAGACACAAACCTTTGTTTTCTTGACTGCACCGTAGTCTTCAATAGGGATGTAACGAAGGTGGTTTAAGCGAATGCAAAAGCCAATATTGAAATATATTTTATTCGAAAGCGAATATTAAAATATACATTTAAGCGCAAGCATAAATATAAATATCGGGTGATCAATCTAATGTATTTTTTTAAAATAGCAAAAAATCAAAAAAAAAATGTTGAATATTTGTGGTTCATTCGAAAAGACATTTTATGCCATTTATTTTTTGAATATAATTTCCTTTAAATGTTGGCCGCAACTACGCTTCAGGGTGTCCATTCTGGGCGTCTAATTTTGGATGAATTGTTCGAGCATTTCGATCGGTATGGCTTTAATAACATGCGTAATGTTGGCTTCCAAAACCTGAATCGTAGATGGTTTGTCAGCAAAGAATTTGGACTTGCGTAGCCCCAAAGAAAAAAGTCTATAGCTGTGATATTACACGATCTTGGCGGCCACCTCACCGGTCCAAAACGTGAAATTGGCTGCTCTTCATAATTACCTCTTAAGAGATCCATTGCTTGAGCAGCTGTACGGCAAGTGGAGCCAAATGTCGCCAAGATTACGGGCTCCAATTTCAGGAAGCAAAAAGTGCGATATCAAGGCGCGACAGCGAGCTCCATTCACCATCATCATTTTTGAAAAAATATGGACCGATTATTCCACCACCAGACCGTGGCTTCCTCTGGGTATAATGGCACCTCTTGAACCTCTTATGGTTGCTCTTCAGCCAAAATGCGGCAATTATGTTTATTGGCGTTGTCATTGAGCCAGAAATGTGCCTCATCACTGAACAAAATTGTGGTCGAAAATAGTTTCTCACCTAACGCTCATTTCCATTATACAGTTGCACAATTTCGAGACGTTGTTTCGGTGTAAGTCTTTCCATGATGAAATGGCAAACAATACTGAAAAAAAAATAAAGTTGAACACAACTCACTCGAAATCTGTGAAAAAAAGGCTATTGAAAAAATACCTCAAGATGGATCACCCGATACATACAGTGATACAAGAGTATTGTTCAGAAGTATGTCCTTGTGATGTTTGTAACACCCAGAAATAAGTAAAATAGACCCATTACAAATAGTACCGTCCGTCTGTCCATCTGTTCTTGCAAACTCGATTATGCTTTGCACATTACTTTGTTTTTTGCTGAAGACGGTCGCTGTTGAAATCGGTCCAAGTTCTGATATATCCCCCCATATCAATGTACCTACCGATTTTTGATGTAACCAATTTTACAGCTTCTAGTTTTATCAGATGTAACTGCAATAGTTGGTAGCTTGGCACAAAGAAAAAACATTATTGAAATCTACAAGATCTGTCTTTGTTTTGATATGGCCTTCATGTAAATCTACCTCCATTTTGCCGTTCAACCGAACTAAAACTTTACAATTTCACCAGTTATAAAAAATATTATGTGTGACGTTAGACCGCACATAGGGTAAAGTTGAGTCTAAATCGTATGATAAGGTTATCATGCAATTTTTTTTGCTCGTTAACATTTTGACTAATAAAATAATTAAGATTCACACTTACAGCCTGTGTTTTATTTTCGAAACATGTGCTGCAGTAAACTTACTGAACATGAACCCTTTTATTCATCAAAACTTTCAATAGGTTTGAATCCAATCTACTCTTTTGCGAATGACAGCAGCCTCTGTCATCATATATATTCTGTCATCATATATATTCGATCAAGATATTGAAGACAAAAGGTGAATTATGGATAAATACATTTATGGGCAGGTGCTCCAAAATCATTCCTGGAGATAATTGATCGTGTTCAAATGAAAGCGAAGATGCTGATAGGTGACAGTAAGGTATACAACTCTATTGTCTCCCTGGAGCTTCTTTGAAATGTGGGTTGTGTGTCGCTGTTCTATCATTACTTTCATGGTGTGTGTTCTTCAGAAATTCGTGGTCTTATTCCTGGCGTGAGGATGTTTGGCTGGGATACACGACTCTTCATGAATTCACACCAATTTCTTATCGATTGATCGGTTGACCGCACTATACACTAAATTGAATTCGTTTTTGCCCTACTGTCCGTATGAGGATTCGACTTCCGGCGAATGTTTTTCCCACCAATTACGACATCCAGAAATTCAAGACAAATGTCAATATCATTACTCCCTCTATTCCCCCTGAACTTCCTTTCTTTCCACTCACTAACGCAATGCATTGCATGTATAGGGGAAAAACCCTGAGTGTTGGTCAAAAGACCAATATTATACAATTTTTTTAAAAAAAAGTATTTGAAGGAAAAACAAAAATACTTGAAGCGAATACAGAAATATTGTTTTGCGTATGCGAATATTCCAAAACTGCATTTTGTGGATGTGAATGTGAGTGTTCATTATAATGCGAATAATTCGTAGTCGCATATGCGAACGTGAAACATTTTTAAGTCGGACTCTTTAACCCAACTTTTTTTTTATACTAACCATTTCACCACCGTGGGAGTTTCTTAGTGTGCACGACTATCTTGAAAGTAAGCCCAGATTCAAATCTAGAAAGAAAATATACGATATGTGCGAGTAAGAGTTTAATCTCTAAGCCATGAAAAAACTTCCATTTTCAATTCCATTCCAGTAGTTCCCGGTCAGTGAATATACGAATTATATCGTGCGCAGATTACTGACTTGAGAGAAGTTACTTAAGAGGATGTAGAAGGAATTAAATCGAACGGCTCCAATTCTAGCGTCACCATATCTTATATAGAGCCCTATCCAACCAAAACTAAGACAGGTGACTCTATGCCGATGACGAATTGGCATGATCAGCGCCAAACCGACATTGTTGTGTATTGTTAAATACTTCTTCACACTATGAGATTATTCTTTAAGAGTGAAGTGTAATGTTTCTGCCATTTACGACGTGGAGAACTTGTTTCTGAAAATATAAGATGCTCTTATTGCCATATGCTGTCCTTACGTACCATATACAAGCACACTGATTAAGTCAGTGACACTGATTAATACGATGTTATACGCCAAATTTACATATACCGGGTGGCGCAAAAGTAATGTCAGGTGGTACAAGAGTTATGTCATATTAAATTCTACATATTCAAATAGACTTTTTGTTTAAAGCAAAAACTTATTTGTTCTTTTTTAACAAATGGTAGGCATTTACATAACTATTGCGTCATCTGGCATTGCTTTTGTGCCACCCTGTATTAGACTCATGGTTTTTTGAGTAGATAACGTTAATAATATTCGGTTCACTATCATATTCTGGGTAAATTTGTATAGCCAAAATTTTTAATAAGACAACAATCACGACTTGCTAAAAAAAAATGTGTGAGTGCTGAACAAGAAAAATATTTCATTTGCCGTTTCTGAAATAATTTCGATAAACGATAAACTTATCAAATAATATCAAAAGACTTAAGACACAAACCTATGTTTTTTCCATCATACTGCTGAGCAAAAACAAGGTAAAGAAGATTTTATCCAAATTCCAGCGCCCAGTAGAAATCACGGCCGTGATACTGATCAAACGGCTTCAATTTATGCATCGGCTTAGTCCTATACAAATATATATCCCCAATATACCCAAAAAATTTCAATAAAAAAAGAGTACATTTTGTGAAAAAAATACTGATAAACGATTTGAGATATTTAAAGTAGTTTTAAAAACTCATCAAGTCATAACTGTTCAATAGTTTTTTATTCAAAAAATCAGCCTTTAAATAAGATAAGATTAAGTAAGACATTTTTTAAAGAGTTTTCACGATATTCATTTGAAAAATTCGAATTCCCCAAAAAGGCAAGTTTTGGCAATTTATGCTGCATGATAATGTTGCATTCTAACGAGAAAGCGATACGGGCCAAGTTAATCCTCGAGTTGAATTAAATTTGGATTGGAAATAAAGAGTCTATACACGAAAAAAGGAGTTATTTTGATTCTTAAATGTCAAAAATGACAACGACAATGCAATTTGATCATATCAGCTCCAGATCGAAATGTCTGCGTTTTTTTTTTGATATTAGGCGTGTTATTTTGTTGCTCGGCTATCAAGCGAGTAAGAGGTTACTAATGCTTAAACTTCGCACCATTGTACACAAATGGAAAAATTGTTTTGTTTACAGAAAAATATTTACAATTTGCGTCATCAACAGTTTGTTTTGACAGTTTTGCCAATAGAACACGGCCAGTAATTCTTGAATATTTTTCTTCTCTTTACAAGCTTTCAACTCTTCTTCTTTTATTAAATGGGTATTTCTTTTATTTGTTTATGTCGTTTTTTGGGCTGATTAGTCAGTCATCCTTCATGAATTAAATAAAACCAATTTATCCCACGTTGTCCCAACGTTTTGTTCGTTTTTTTTTCTTTCTTCTTCAGGGGCTGTTTAGTTAAAAATCCTGTCGACAAAAAGTGTTGTTTTATTTATAATTTTCTATGTTGTGTTAGTAAAAATTAGTTTTACAAAATTAGTTTTACATTTCATTCGTCATAATTTCTTATTACCATTAAACTAGACATCACGAAATTATTTAATAATAAATAAATGTTGACATCACAGCAATACTTAATGCTTTCATATCAACAGGTCTATGATGCATAGCGTTCTTCAGTTCTTGAGTAAACAGAAATTTCTACAGATTTTTTAAAAATTTTAAAGTAATCGTCTTAGTGGCCACTTACTTGCTAAATAACCAAGCACAAAAAAACGCCATGACCGCCTTTAAGACACAATTAACATTACGTGTTAAAAACTGAACCGGAATCTAGGTAATATTTATAAATAATTTGCACATGATTGGTGGGCCATGTGATAAAATAGACAACTTCACTAAATATTTTAACATGGACCACATTCACACCTTCTGAAAAAAATAATTAAAAAAATTACTCAATAAAAGAGGATTTAAAACTCACAAAAATCAACATGTCGAATTTCTTTTATGCCCACTGCGATAAGTTTTGACTTCTGCACATTTTGCACACTTCTTAAAAAAAAATTTAGATTACGCCACGCAGAAAAATAATATTTTTGTGTCTGGACTTTAAAATATTCGATTTTTTCATAAAAGGAAGAATGGTTTGATACAATTAATTATGTCCTAAATACTTTTGTGGAATATACACGTGCTCCTTAAACTTTTAATGTTTTGTTTAGTCCCTATTGGAATAAACCTATACTGATTAACCTTTAATATAGACGCCATGTAAATTCACGCTTACACTTAATAACTATTTTAATATGTGAGTGAAATATGGAATGGCCATTGGCAAAGTCCCTATAGCTAAGATCAAATCATTTTATGGAAAAATGGAGACATCCTCTTTTAGCCCTTAAGCAAATAACCTCTAGCTTTAGATACTTTATATCCTTAAAACAATAGTATGCGTAGCTACTTTGGATATAATTCGAATACTACCTTTAATGGATCTACGCCTAGGCAAAATAAATTTTACACTGGTTTTCTTATAAATGCTCATAAATTTATCATGTACTATGGAACTACGATTGCATTTCTAATTAATTAATGCAAACATAAAATAACAGCACATATCTTTCAAATGATTACGAAGATAATATTCAAATTATCTTTGCTTGACTGCTCTTGGGGAATTTCGAAAATGTCTTTCTCTGGTATGTTTTTGTGTCATTGTCTTTCGTTTCTTAAGCCAACACAAGTTAAGTCATCAGCTAAACTATTCCAAATTTTTATTTATTGAATGTTTAACAAATATTTGACATCATGATCAGATTTCATTCTCACTTTGAGTAACAAATGAAAGTTTTTGGCTTAACAGCATCAGTGCTAGAAATAGAAAATATAAAACGCCGAAAACTTGCTAATTGTGATAATTTGATTCGAGTGAAATGAAGGAATATTTATTTAACTGATATTTGAAGTGTCTACAAACGTACCCACATTCATTACACTTTAAAGAAACGCCCGAATTATGTACCAAAAATTCGAGAGACCGACACGAAACTGAAAACCCATAACATTTCACTTTCCCTATCGAGAGATACTCGTACTGCTAGTTAGGTGTTTGCTTACTGTTCCAGCTATTAAATGTGCGAAAAAAGTAATAATAAAATATGATTGCGTTTGAAACTCAACACAAAAGTGCAAACAACAGCGCATATATTTTTCATATAAGTACATATGTTTTTATGCATGTTATTGTATGAAAATACGGGGGTCGATTGGAAAGTTACATACTAAAGAATACACTAAAGTCGAGGAGCTGTACAGTAGAGTTTCAGCATACCTGTAAGGAACTAACCAGAAACTTTTCTCAAATTATAGAGTTGTACAAGGTATACAATTTAAGACCAGTTCTAGGTTTGATGCAGCGAAAAATTTTAATCGACATTCATTTTGACCATGAAATGATTTCGAGTCAAAACAATGAGTTTTTTTAATTTGATGCAAGTTTTTCATTTGTTCTGTACAAAAATCACCCATTTAATGTACTGTATACAGTGAATGTTGACGTCAAAGATGATAAATTGAACAAGATTTGCGAAGTGCTTCTTCTTTGCAATAATGTAGAAGAACACTCTTCTGTAACGCACAAATTCCAGGGGTTTATTTTTCCACATTCGTTTGTACACAATCACTAGAACGCTAGAAAGTGAAAATTAAAACACAGAAAACACTAAATTCGCCCACTTTAAACACAAAAAACAGCATTCCCAAAATGATTTTTACTAAACTCTGCTTTTCGATTTCTCGATAAATCTTCAATCGTCCATACTGTACAATTTATCGTCTTTAGTTGACTTTATTGAAATGCGTAAATATCGATAAAAAGGAGCAATTTCTTGTTTGTTTTATTTAACAATCGGAAAATTCGCCTTAAGGTCCAATTAGTCTTGACGGCTGATGGTTGACGGTGGATTCTGCAACCTGCAGAAGTCTACCGTCGAATTGTAGTTATCTCCCTCTACCACATGCAAAATGCAACCACAACTCAAACAGCTGATTGCCTACCATCAACCGTCAAGTGTCAAGACAAATTAGACCTTTAATCTCGAAAATCTTAATTTAAAATCATTTTAAATAACGATTTTTATTTTACACATTGAACAGGGATTAACCGGCTGGTCGAAACCTCTAGCATCTTTATTAAAATAGAAGACCAGTATTTAACAGAATGGCAAAGTGACATTTATTTTCGGGACTGCACATTGCTTTTATCGCGATTTTGGGTCCGTGACGACCTTCATCTGAAAGCTTTGCAGCAATTGTTAAAAGAAAAACTAAACACTTTAAGATCAGATTCTCACCAAACGTATGAGAATTACTGTTGTAAATCTTACTTTTCAAGTTTTCATCACATAATTGCCCACGAATATACAATTCACCTTTACCACCTCTACAGAGACTTCACATTCAGAGCCATCTATAGATTTCTTTTACAACATGTGTTGTAAAAAAAATTTAGTTGGCTTTGCCAACTGTTTTGCCGTGCATTAACATATGTTCAGATCGTAGTTTTTTAATTTTTTAAAATATTTTGATTACTTGAATTTGTAGAAAAGAAGTAAATTAAGAAAAAGGGTTAAGTGGGTTAAGCAGGAAACGCCTTAACGTTATTGTTGAATATCCTTTTCCTTTAACTTTTAAACTTTTTTGTTGACGATTTGAAGTTTTTGCCAACAAAAAACTGTTGCACCGCTAGAAAATGTTTTCAAAGCAGTATTAAATTCGTCTAACGCAATGTCAACATTATGTTGCTGGTAACATTTTGGTACCTTTGAGAAAAAAAAACATGTATATTAGCTTTTATCATGAATTAAGTGTGAATTTATTTTCCTCAATATTTTTATATCTCCAGATACGATACTCAGCGCATACCACAAAAATTTATCATTTATTGGCCATAATTATAGTAGTTTGCTTATTCTTATTAAATAAATAAATCGAAGAAAATGGGGAAAAAATGCCACAAATTAAAAATTGCGTGACGAATTTTATAAATGAAAAGTGTGATTAAAAAAAAAATTACCAATTTCTATACAGGGGTTCCATTCACTCTTAGTATCAAGTTCACTAGCACGTGACAGTATAGATAAATTCTTTTACAGACTTAAACTGAAAGTTTAACGTCTTTTTACACACTTTTTTTGCAAAAATGTTGCGATAATATGATTTGACACATTTCATTGGTTTTTAATAGAATTTCGTGTGTTTAGGCTAATTTTGACGATAACCCTATCTCGTACGCATAAACTCCCAATGAACTCGTTACAGGAAGAGGCCATAGAATATATTGTAGCTTCATCGTCTTTAGGCGTGATGAAATATCAATGATGTCAACATTGAAGAAACTAACATCCCATTGACTATTTTTGAATGTAGAAAACGAAATAATATAAACGAAAAAGATATAAAATTAAAATACTGATTTGAAATGTTATTGTACATAAATGACAGTTTGTAACCATTTTAATAATAAATTATCAATGATGTCAACATTGAAGAAATTAACATCAAATTGACGTTTTTTTATGAAAAATGACAGTTTGCAACCATTTTTCACTTATCGCTCTAGGCTTTAGAGAAGTTTTAATCGTTTTAATGACAAAATATCAATGATGTCAACATTGAAGAAATTAACATCAAATTGGCAATTTTTTATGTAGAAAACGCAATCATTTGCATGAAATCAAACTGAAAATATGATTTGAATTCCTCAATAGAATTAATGACAGTTTCTAACCATTTTTCCTTTAATCGCACTAGGCTTTAGAGAAGCTTAAATCGTGCTAATGATGAAATATCAATGATGTCAACATTGAAGAAATTAACATCAAATTGACGATTTTTGAATGCAGAAAACTTAAACATTTATATAAAATCAAATTGAAAAACTGATTTGAATTCCACAATAGAATAAATGATAGTTTGCAACCATTTTTCCTTTATCGCTCTAGGCTTTAGAGAAGTTTAATCGTGCTAATGATGAAATATCAATGATGTCAACATTGAAGAAATTAATATTGACGATTTTTGAATGCAGAAAACTTAAACATTTATATAAAATCAAATTGAAACACTGATTTCAATTCCACAATAGAACTAATGACAGTTTCTAATTATTTTTCCTTTTATCGCACAAGCCTTAGGAAAGGTTTAATCGGATTTTTCGTATGTTGCAAAAAACACGTCTAAATACATTTAAATGTTGCCATCAACAATTTGAATTGCAATGAGAATTCGTTAGACAATCATCTTTGGTATAATTTATCATTGCATAACTTTGGCAACATTTATCTGCTGACATTCAGTCAGTTTAACCCGTTTCTTGCCGTTTTGGCTTCAATTACATCGCTCTATAGCATTATGTTAGTCAGCCCTCTCGTAAAGGATTTGAGTATCAACATAAACCTCGGCTATATTATGGGTGGTAAGACATGGTTGAAATGCAACTCCTTGGTCAGCGTTAGCTTACTTATACTGTTATTAAAGCTTTAAACCACATTATGCGCGAAATTCTCCAAAGAACCGTTCCGTACTTTCGCAAACTGATCAAGCTAGATTAACTGAGAGGACTACAGTGTCTGGTTCGATACTTTGACTGGTAGCATTAATGTCAGCACCGAAGATTTGATATATGCTACCATTAAAGGATGAGGAGGAGAAGATGGATTATTATCATCCATGTAAGAATTCAGGCGTATGTATTTGGACAGTTTTTTGCTACTGCAGCACCAGAGCAATTTAAATGCTCACTGAGACTTCGCTGGCAGTACTTGAATCGGTTCGTCCAATTTTTGATGTCTCATTCATTCCCATTATTCTGGAAATAGATTTTTAGTTTTGGCCTCTCCTTCGTCCAAAGTGGAGGGCATATTAGCGTAGCCTTCTAATTTGACGTAGTCACAAACAAAAATTTCAAGGAATGTCAGTTTGCATGATCACCACGGACATTTGATAAACTTTTGCCTTTAGACAATCCAGTCCGTAAATTTGCTTCAATCACAAATTTGTCTGTGTCTTCTCTTGAGTGGAATGAACCTCTGGTTGGAACCACAGCTTGATTAGCGTAGCTCTATACTGAAGACCATTGATGGTAACGTGATAATGACGTAAACCACTTTCATCTCAAATTTTGGTTTGATCTGGCTGTAATAGCGGGTATTTCTCTTCTTGACATAGCCGCTAAACATTTTTTTTGTCAAAACTTATATTTTTAAAAATCTGGGTCTTATGTCACGTTTTCTAGCGCCCAATAAGCGGTCTGGTTGCGTTAGTTATGGTTACCCGATTTTAGTTGTAGCATCAGTACAGTCTTAAACGGAAGTAGATGTAAATCCAATAGCCAAAATCTTGGGTTGGCTCTCTGACGATTCGGAATTTTGCTAATCGGCGCCAAATAGCTATTGCTAGGTATTTTTGGAAACTGCCTGTGCTGTTTTCTTCACGTCTATACAATTTATTTCCGTTTGGTGACTTAAGGTCGATCTAAATTTTCCACGGTCTACTTAATACAGCCGTGATAAAAACCGAGCTTACGACAAATTACTGGTTGCGTATGTATAACTGCTCCGGAATTTCGATACGTTTTTTTTTCAATAATTTTCACACCTTTGGCATACGTGAAATGACGCATGATAGAGTGGCAAACCTTAAACTTCTGGTTGGCATTTGATAACTTTGACAGCTTCTGAAATATAACAATTGGAAACAATTTCAGAACCATAGATGCGTCTATAAAACTGAGCCGAAATTTTGATAATTTCAAATAACTTTCACACATCCGGTAGGTGTAAAACGATGCATGATGAAATGGCAAACCTTACTGAATATTTGGACAGCGGCTTGGCCTTCGGTAGCTTTCACAGTTTCTGAAATGCAACAAATGAATAAACTATCATTACCGCTAAAATCGGTGACTTTGTAATTTGCCCTCGTATGTATTTGAGGTTTTAACTTTTTACATCAAAACTAGAGCAAAGAAAATTAATTGTTTTGTGTGTACTTTACATAATTCTCAAGCTTATCACTCGCGCTCAAGCACTAGCTGCCTGCCACATGAACATTTTCTCATCATGTTTTTCGTCGCTTGCTGAGACGTTGTGTTGTTTTTTTGTATTATTTTATTTTGCACCCAAAGGAAAAAGTCCATGCGAAGAAGAAAACTAGCTTGAGCCACCGATGATGATAACAATAATTGCCTTTATAGCAGGTAATTTGAAAGTTGTTTTATGCGAGACCATCAAGTGACAATGACAGCAATAAAATTGAAACATTGTCACACACACATACTTACACACGGCAAATAATTATCACACTGACTTGGTTTAATTACCCCCTAAACAAGCAACCAACCAGGGTTGCAATCAATTCAGATTTGGCATCAATAAGTGAAAAGACAATAAAACACGATTTATGAAAACAATTAATCCCTGCTTCACCGAAAAATAGGCAACAGCCACAGAAATGTAATTATTTAATACGTACATTAACAATGACATTCTTTTAAAGTCAAGCCTCCCGCCGTGATCATTTATGTATGGCGATTTTCGTTGATGCCGGCCGATCCATGTTGTTCGTATTGAAAACAGCAAAATCAATGATGATTATTTCAATTTAAATTCCAATTTCACTTTCACATATTGCGCGCTTGCGCACATGTTTCAATTTAACTAGCTTGCTTGCTAGCTCCGCATCGTTGTTGCGTTGAACACTCCTTTCCTCGGTAATTTGCTCTAGAGCAGATATTTTTGTTGTTGCGTTGCGTTGTTTTTTTGTTTCTATGGTACAGTGCTAGTGCCTCGTGGTATGATAATGAAGTCAAAAGTGAAAAAAAATGTAACAACATCATCGGCGAGCTTAGCCTGAGGTGTACATCGAGCTAAGTGTGTAAGTCTACATGTTGTTTTTAAATCTTAACGATTTATAAATCGCAAGAGCGCATAAAATCGCCGAAGAAACATAACAGCACAACACACACAAAAATACAGCCACCAAACTAAACTTTGTTGTTAAAGTTAATCGGTTTTGTTTTCGGTCAACGATGGTAATACAAGTTGGTCCTCACAACAAATTTGAAGCTAATTAAAGTATGAACTATTATAAATTTCCATCGCCCGTTGGAGAAAACTGCTCTTAAAGTATAGCAATTATAAAACAAGTCTAGAGTAGACAGGTAGCTACAATGCCGACTTAAAGTAAAAAAAACATTTTAAACAAGGTTCAAAATTCTCAAATACGTAAACTCAAACTGTCACCATACCATTAAAGATAAGATATATGCCGCTGACCACAAAATGTCCATACCAGGATTTTGAATTAGTCTATATGTCCTTCAAGTATAGAGTGTGTACTAAATTTATCATTTCGTTTGCAACAACTCGAAATATTGATCGTATACCCTTCAAGAATATTCAGCTGATATAGCTTTTAAAAGAACATGGTTGTCCACACAAAAAAAATTAGTTAGATTTCGGTTAAAATTTAAATGATTCGGTTGCAAAACAGGAATTTCGGTTGCAATTATAAAATGTTTATAATCGTAATGGATATTCAGTTCGATATACCACAAGATGTTAAATATGTACGATCATCGTACTGTACATAGAACTTATAAATCGGTCATAACAACGAAACCCGAAAAAGGTATTTAGTTGCCACAACTGGCGGTTGTGACAACCAATAGTTTTGCAAATATTTTGTTGTTGTAACTAATTATTAATGATGATAACTAAAAATTCGCCCACAAAAAAAGATTGTTCAATGGTATTTTTTTTAAAAATAAAGCAATTCAATAATTACTTACCTAAAGCCAATCAATTAATTGATTTTTTCCCGGTAAAAATCAGACATCATCTCTTCCACAGTTTCCTCGTCATGACCCTCCCCATGAGGGGAGGGTGGGGTGAAATTCAAAAAAAAAAGTTAACCTCGGAAAGAGATGTAGTCTAGGGTCCTAATGAGGGGAAAAATAAAGAAACAAATTTTAAAAAATTTTTAGGGTTCGCGCCACTCCCTCGAAATTTGGAAATTATCGCTATTTTGGCGTTGATTTTAGAAAATTCATAAAAAGTTTTATGTCAATAAATGTTTGCAATAGCGTAAACAATGAAATAAGGGCATGAAAAAATTTAAAAAAATTTTTCTCATTGTTCAAAAATTTCAAAAAGTAAAATAAGTCAAATCGTCCCTTCTTCAGAAAATTGACTGAACAATGAAATCACCACCAAAGCTACAAATATTAGTCGATTATCCTCATATTTGCCGCATCTCTTCCACAGTTTCCTCGTCATGACCCTCCCCATGAGGGTAGGGTGGAGTGAAATTCAAAAAAAAAAGTTAACCTCGGAAAGAGATGTAGTCTAGGGTCCTAATGAGGGGAAAAATAAAGAAACAAATTTTAAAAAATTTTTAGGGTTCGCGCCACTCCCTCGAAATTTGGAAATTATCATCTCTTCCACAGTTTCCTCGTCATGACCCTCCCCATGAGGGTAGGGTGGAGTGAAATTCAAAAAAAAAAGTTAACCTCGGAAAGAGAGGGGAAAAATAAAGAAACAAATTTTAAAAAATTTTTAGGGTTCGCGCCACTCCCTCGAAATTTGGAAATTATCGCTATTTTGGCGTTGATTTTAGAAAATTCATAAAAAGTTTTATGTCAATAAATGTTTGCAATAGCGTAAACAATGAAATAAGGGCATGAAAAAATTTAAAAAAATTTTTCTCATTGTTCAAAAATTTCAAAAAGTAAAATAAGTCAAATCGTCCCTTCTTCAGAAAATTGACTGAACAATGAAATCACCACCAAAGCTACAAATATTAGTCGATTATCCTCATATTTGCCGCAAATACTTTTGTTTGGGCACTGAACAAGCTCAAACTTTTAAATTTCGAATAAGTTAAGTCGTTAATTTTTAGGATTTTTCTAAAATCAACGCCAAAATAGCGATAATTTACAAATTTCGAGGGAGTGGCGCGACCCCTAAAATTTTTTTTAAATTTTTTTCTTTATTTTTCCCCTCTTTAGGACCCCAGACTACATCTCTTTCCGAGGTTAACTTTTTCAAATTATAAAAAAAGCATGTTTTCACTCCACCCTATCAAACAGTCTTTTGCCACTGAATAAGAATTAAATTGTTTTCCTTGAATATGTATGTTAATTATCTTCTGAAGGTTCGGATACTCGGTTTGTTGCACCGATACTACTTCTTATAAATAAAAAAATTACAGAGGACCAACAAACATTAGGTTGTACTGATGGAAAACTCGGTCAATCAGTTGGCAAAAAATTCGACTGTGGCACCGAATCTGTTCTCTGTCTGCACCTTGCACTGCCAAACGCTTAAGTAGAGCAATAATGAGGCAATTTAACATATGTTTTTGTTGCTAGAATACTCTTCAATAGTACCATGAAATTGGAAAACCATTTAATTCAGTGAGAAAAAATACTCTTATGTAAAATAGGAAAAAATTTCAAATTGTCATAACATTTGAAAATTACACACTAAGGGATTAATAATATTTTGTTAACACTTTCTTTATTTTATTTTCTATGAATGATGATTTTTGTCAATTGCAAATCAGAACAATTTACTGATTTGTGGAGGGACTCGAAAGTTGCATACGCCTACAAGCAGTTTTTAGTTTTATGCTTCTGTCTTAAGCCTTTTGATTTGAGGTTTGTTCAACAAAAGGATATAAACAGGTAGAGCCGATGCGCCGTTTCTGCGCAACAGGTCTCGATGAGTTATAGAGAACTAGTTGTCATAGCATTAAGATATTTGAAATATTTTAACGCGTAAATATGCGCTAAAAATTTATATATAAGTACTTGGGAATCAATACTATATTTCTAAAAACTTGTTATACCCAGGGTATGTTTCTTTCCCTACCAACATCATATATACCAAGAGATATGGACTTTAATATTTCAAAGTTCCGTATACAATCCACCCTTCGGTGAAATTTCTCAGAACTTGTCATTCCGTTTGCAACACCACGAAATGTTGATCTGCAACCATATAAAGTATGTATATATATTCTTGACCGTCGTAAAATTCTAAGACGCCCAACCATCGGCTTGGCCAAACTTAATGACGTTTTTACTTGTTTTTCTCTATTCAGCGCTAGCAAATCCTTACGATTCATTCATTTGTTGGATTACTTAAAAGTCGCATAGGCCCAGAAGTTACTAGTTTCATGCTTCTGTCTTAAGTCTTTTAATTTTTATGTTAGTTCAGCAGAAAGGTCTTAACTCAACATTTCACTTTTTGTGTAGACAACAACTCACAGTGACCACCACGATACACTATAAAAATCAGCTACCATTATCATCATGTATTTGTCACAAAAATTACGTGGCCAACTTGATGTTTACGAGTACTTTAAGTGCCTAAGAAATCAGTGATTTTCCTCTGCTGAAAATTAAATTTTTGAAGTTAATATCCTTTTGTTGTTGAGGTTGTTAACGGCAGACTGGCAATTCTATTTTAGGGATGTAGACCACTCTATCCCTAAAATAGATTAGCCAGTCTGTTTTTTATCACTCAGGAAACGTATGAATATAAAACTTTTTTATAAAAAGAACTAAATTTGAACTAATACGAGGGCTGCTATATATATTTCTGGCCTAATAATGAAAATGCGAATATTTATCATTAAAAATGGTTTTATTGTTTTGCAAAGTATTCTCCAGCATGATTTATATATACACTTCTGTATGAGCTAAAACCAATTGTCGAATCACTTCTTCCACTCCGATTGAGACACTTCCAAAACATGGTTTCTGAACGCTTTAACAGCATCTTCTGGCGACGAAAATCGTTGACCACGCATTTTTTTCTTGATATGCGGGAATAAAAAGAAGTCATTGGGTGCCAAGTCAGGGCTGTACGGCGAAAAACCCATCAATTCGACGTTTTTGCGGTCAAAAAGGCGCTGGTTTGAGCCGATGTGTGAGAGCTCGCATTGTCATGGTGCACAATGATTTGTTTTCTCTTGTTCGTTTTTCGAATTTTTCAAAGACTTCAGGCAAACAAATTGTGGTGTACCACTCAGAATTGACCGTCCTACGTTGCTGAAGCGCAACAGTCCCCACTTGACCTGTTTCGCCGAAGAAACAAGCGACCATTTGCTTCGAAGTCCTTCTTCCACGAACAACTTTCGTTGGATTTGGCTCGTCTACGAAGACCCACACGGTTGATTGCTGTTTTGTTTCGGGCTCATACGCATAGATCCATGATTCGTCACCTGTGACGATTTTCTAAACGCCTTTTAAAGCACCGCGATCGCATTTTTCAAAATATCTTTGCACAAACCGACACGAGCCTTTTTTTAACGATTGTCAAATTGTGCGGAGAACAAACCTTTTTTACGGCCAGGTGTTCATGCAATATCGAATGTATGCCGGTAGAAGAAATGCCCAAGGATGTCTCTATCTCACGACATGTCACATGACGATCTTGCATTATCAGTTCACGCACTGCATCAATGTTCTCTGGCACAACGGCCGTTTTTGGACGACCTTCGTCTTTGAGCGAACTTCGGCCACGATTAAATTCATTAAACCAGTTTTCACAGTGCCATAGGATGGTGCTTCATTGCCATACAAAGATTTAAGTTCATCGTTGCACTCTTGCCGTGATAATCCACGTCGAAAGTTGTGAAAAATTATCGCACGAACAGTTTATTCCATACTTTGCAAATTGATTTTTTCAAGTCACTGTAAACAACACAAATTATGGTCTTACGTCAAAACGTTTTGAGTTCGTTTATGCTAAAAAATGTCAAACTTTCCAATGGAAATGTCAAATGGTTAGTGGTGCCTAGGCCAGAAATATATATACCAAGCCTTGTAAAATTTGATTTTGCAGACATACAACTTCCTTTTTCTAAATCATTTTCACAATTTTTTTGTATTAACAGAAAATAATTTTGATCTTTCTTTTATCCCTTGCAAATATATACCACCATGTGAGGTAAAAGGTTCAAACGAAAACGCCACATAATCGTAAGCAATTTTCAATTTGTTTTATGGTTATGTACTACCACAAATTAAGTAATCGGTTACAAGAAGACCATCAATCTTAATGCGTATTCAGTTAAGCTATCCGTCAAAAGGAGGAAACAGTAGAAGTCCGCCTATTTTTTAAAATCGAATTATTAAACAACAAAAAACACCATTAAGTAATTAACCGTTGCATAACAATAGTTTGGTTTATCTGAAGGGAAAGTTTAAAACAAAAACATTTACAAATACTATTGCTAAATAACAGGTTGAAAAGGCAAGGTCTGTGAGAAATATCTGAACTTATCGTATGTGTCTTTTTAAAATAGTAAAAAAAATCATTTTATCAATTTCGTACAACTTAGATTTCACTGAACTAAGCCAATATGTATAACTAACAGCGCAACTTCCAAAGCAGCAGTTTTCTTTAGAGACAAGTGCTTTGGATATCTCGCTTTTGTTTTATTTGTGTGATTTGTTCATTTTGTAAAATATTTCTTAAGTTTTTTTCTTATAACTTTTGTTTCAAGCCACACTTAATGCTATTCAAGTTGCCTTTCTTTTATTTTGAAATTTCATATTTAATTACGCTAATTTTGTATTAAATTGATGTTCACACTCGTGGAAGTGCTGAATTTAATGTCTTACAAAGGTGGCGAAAGATTTTACTGTAAAATGTTGTCGATATTTGAATGATCTTTTGCCTTTTTATTTCCTTTTCAACCAGAATCGCTCTTAGTTCTACTGTAATTAGATATTTAGCACATGGATCTTAATTGTTAGTCATAGAGAAAGTGTTAGAAATGTTAGCCATGTTTTAATTATGAGGTGAAGGTTTTGGTCTTGCTTAAGAGATAAAAACTTATGGATTGTGTTAAATGTAGCTTTATATATGCTTTAAATTTGACGAACTTTTATTCTTTAGATTTAAACAATACTTAATAAATTATACTGTATACTCGTATAATTTATTAAATATTCTTTAAATCTAAAGAATAAAAGTAGTGCGTAATTGAGTGCAATGACTGTCTTGTTATACTCGTTTGAGCAGATAGATAAGCTTCATGTCGAAACCCTTGGATTGTTTTGTTTGGCAGCAGCTACAGCAGCAATTGTTTCCTCCTCCGTCCGAACTGAAGGGTTTCGATGGTGAGGTCTTCTGTTGACAGTCCCATGCTCGGCAAAATTATCAACAAGCCTCATTATGACCCATCTGCTCAGGGACTAATTTTAAATCTTAAAATCAATCGGATCTTGAGTTTATATTTGCATGTTAATTAGCCAAAAGATATAAAACAATTCTTCGAAACTTAAGACATCTAATCGGAAAGAAATTTATTAAAAAAAAAAACTAAAATATGTTTTCTGTATTATTTTAAAAAACTTTTACAACAGCTTTAGTTTAAATTAATATATTTTTACACATTTGCCTAGAGACTGACGTAAGCCTTAAAATCTCATCATCGTGACTCGAAAGCACGATATTTCCTATCTATTTATTTTAAATGTCTAATATTTATTTTAAATGTAAAAGGAGTCAAAGTATATAAATTGCTTGCTTGTTTGTATCTACAAAAAGAAATTAATAAAACTTAAAAATTGCATTAGGTTTGCAGGCAAAAGTTTAAATAACCGACAATTTATTCGCTTTAATTTGAAGGTGGTTAAAAGTCTTTAGATCAAATGTTTTATTTTATCAAATAAAAAATTGCTAGTCCAAAAATCACACTTGTTTGCAAAAGGAGTTTAACTCAAAAATTTTTACATTTTTAGTTGAGTATAAAACTAAGTGCTTGATACACTTGAGTGTGATACTTGTATGTTGGCAATTTATACTTGAAAAAAACCTTCACTTTTTTAGCATCGGCTTCAGTAGGCTTTTAGCCGCCGCAACCGACAAAAGGGCGAATCGGTCCACTTTTTAATATTTGTTAACAAATTTGCATGTGTAAGCAAGCATTAAGGATGTAACGAAAGTGTGTTTAGCGAAGGCGAATGCGAAAACGAATATTAAAATATAATTATTTTTTTATTTTACAGATTACACTGTGCAACAAGATTTGAAAAAAGCTGCGGCAGAAGGTTTTTATAGTCAACGATAGTTAATTTGGGGCTGCTGATCACCAATCTGAATTTGAGTGCGGTGTTTAAGGAGAAATAGACGTTTTTAACGATATAGAGCGAATTTTGGGTACAGAAAATTACTTTGAGCTGCCTACATTTTTTGGATTCTTTGCCATTATTTTATTTTCATTATTAATCCATTAAAGCGTATTAAAAACTGTGCCCAACAAATTTTGTTAGTTATTCAAGATTTAGTCAGAAATAGGAACAAAAAATTTGGTTCCTAAACTAGGAAGCTTAGTTATTCAAGATTTAGTCAGAAATAGGAACAAAAAAATCGGTTCCTAAACTAGAGCGAATATGACAAATCGCATGCCGTTGAATATCGAATCTTTAGCCGCAAATTTAGTGTTGACCAGTGTTATTTTAAAATACCAGTATTATTTCAAATAATAAGAATGAACATTATTTCCCAAATAAATTTAACAAAAACTACAATTTTTTGCAGTGTGCCAGACACATTTTCTATAAAGGGGAGTTTTAATACTTAAGCCAAAAACCAAACTTTTTGAAAAATAGTTCTCAAAAAAATTAGTTCTTGGGTAATTTTTTTTCTTAACTGGTATATTAAATTTGTCATTTCGTTAACAACATCACAAAATATTAGACGGCGATCCAATACAGTTTATGCCTGTTCGTGTGTCATTTGAATGCATGTTAAAGGTCAAGCGAATCAACCTCTGCATGTGGCCATAAGCTGTTTGGCATTTTAAATAGGCAAAATCGGTCGAGGGGTAAAAAGGTTCCCTTTTAAGGGACTTAAGTTACCTCGGTAGTAGGTAGACTTTTTTGAGTATTTACTTAACAAATCATTATTTAATGGTAGACGAACAATAGTTAAAAAGGTTGTTGTTAGTTGGACCGCACTTAGTTGGAATAATAAATTGCTGTACTTTTAGCCTTTTGTGGGCGATTAAAACGTAGCGCATGGTCAAAACGGGCCGAAAGACCTTAAAAATTTGACTTTTTTTGCTTTAATAGCGAAGTGAAGGTAAACGGGATATATGTGTTATATTGACCTGGCTGAACTTATCAAAGAGTTGGCTGTTATAAAACTGCGCTCCTTTTTTGGCATTTATGACCAGTATTCACCGGAAAATCCTTATTTAGATATTCATGCTCGAAGAACGCTACCAAATTACCCAAGTTTATTTTAAGAAACATTCATCGATTCGCATAACTTATAGCGGACTTTAGAATTTTATTCAACGCATGTAATCGTCCATATACCCGAAATCACTTTTAACTGCTTATGCCATGTTCTGATCTTTGGAGCAGAAAAAATGGTTTCATGATTTAATTTTTTTCAAATTTCAATTTTTATCGAGCTTAAAAAAACACCCAATAAATACCTTATTTTTGGAATAAAATTTTGATAGGCTACCTAGGAGAATAAAGAAGGCAGAGTCTTGCTATCTATTGATTTACAATTTTCCTCGTAGAAATTCAAACTTTCAAATTTGAAATATTACAAAGACAATTATTAAAGTTTGTAAAGCTAAATTTCTAAATCTCATATATTTACAATACTCATCAAGCACTCACAAAAAAATATTTTTGTCATTTTCTTTTAAGTAACTTTAACAAACTTTTTGTTGTTGTTGGACTAGTGACTATACCTTGTTTATTGTACCATGAAGGATACGAATCGCTGATATATGGGTACTCTCTGGCGGCGTTACTAAGCAAAAACATACATTGTATGTGGATAATTCAGACGATATCCATGAATTAGCCTTACATGACAAAAACGTGGCACTTAGAATGACAAAAACGTGGCACTTAGAATTATGCATGACAAAATCTATCTTTTTGTTTCAAATGATTCTTAGAGCGAATCATTCGCTCTTATTTCCTCAAAACAGCATATGTACATATAATAAATGAAAAAACTCAAAACACTTTTGCCAAAAAATGACCGCTAGCATTAGCAAAGCATTTTAGGTGCTGTTTTTCCAACTTTTCTCCAGAACTCTAAAATGAAACCCGCCAAGCGTATATTAATGTTGTCATTTTGGAAGTTTTTGTAATACATGAAAGCCGTGTTTATTAAAGTTCTTATGTCAAGTGTTCACTTCAATTGTTTTCCATTGAATCTTTTAGACCCTTGCTTTAAAATTATCGTGGATACAGTATTCATTCATGTAGTTCCACAATACCGATAATTTGCCAAGGCCCTACCTCAAAATGTTCGAACCATTTCGCCACCGATCCATCTGCATAACAAATACCTCTTATCTTTGTCAATATTCCTTTTGCATGCGTCCAATTAACTGAATGAAACATAAACAAAATATGTTCGTTTTGTTTTTCTGAAAACCAAAAGTCAAATCTATGTGTGAAATAGTTTACACAAAGACAGAGTCGGAAACCCTTATTACAATTGCCACTCCAAAGAGCAAAGTAAAAAACTTTCACTTGAACCGAAAATAACACAACTCTTGTTTAAACAATAAAAAACAATAAAGCAACACAACTACAAATAACGCAAAACAAAACTCACAGCTTACAAATTTAAACAAAAAGCAGAAAAAAACGGCAAGATGGAAATGAAAATATAAAAAAAGAATGGCTTGAATGCTTATTTAACACAGTAAAAACAACAACGACAAAACAAATGTAAGCAACAAAAACAACCACTTCTACTACAATGCACATCGTTGTCGCTATCGGTTTCTCAAATTCGAGTGACCGAGCAAGCGATCGTGTCTTGCCGCGTCTGTTTTGTCGTCTTGCTTTGAGAGATTACTTATCCCACCACCAACAGCAACAATAACATCATTCAGCCCCACACAAGATAATATGAAGCGGAGGGAATACCTTTTGTTGTTTTGGAAAAAAACGTTTAAAACAAATTTTAAGTATTTTTCATGTAGACAGTTCTTCGAAAAAAAATTTATAATTTTTTTTTATTACGTAAAGGTCGATTGAGCAAAATGAGTTGGTTGCTACACCACATCACTTCCGTTATAAAGTGCTGAGGTATTGTGCAAAAAAAAAATAAAACACAACACAGAAACAGTGTCCAAACCATTGGTCCCGGTAAAAATGAAATGATTTTTTTTTATTTGGAGGCGATTACAAAATTGAAAGTTTATTCTTTTATATCACATTTGAGAAATTGAAAAGAAATACTTTTTCTAGCTGTTGGTTGGCCATTGTTTTTATTTTTATAAGCCTTCACCCTAAAAAATGTTTGCTGGCCATTGTCTGGAGGTAACAAAATGTCTTCGATTCGTTTTTATGTTTGAATTTGAGTTTATTTTTTGTTTATAGACAATAATTGTATGAATATAAATTGTAAAGTTTATACTTGGTGGGCGATTTAACATTTTAAGTTTGAATCGACTGTAAAAAAGGACTGATAATTTTTCAAATTTCTGGTTTTATTGGAAAGGTTGAACTTTGTCATTTAATAATGGTATACAATATTATTCATATGAGTACCTCAACTGGCTCAGCGGCAGTACTTCATCCGATCAAACCAATTTTTCAGTGCATTTTCGATTGTTTCGGGTCGTATCTCTTCAATTGCCTCTGGTGCTTTGCGTAACATTAATGCTTAATGGCTCTCCGCGGCGGTCAATTGACATCACAATTTCGACTGATTATTGGATTTTCAAAAACAGTGCGTAAAATATGAAAGGTTGCGTTGGCTGTGTGACATGTGACCCTGTCTTGTTGAAACGAATATCGTCCATGTCATTCTCTTGAAATTTTGGAAACAAAAATTCGATGAGCATTGCGCGGTAACGCTTACCGTTGAAGAAAAATGATAATTTTAGTTTTCGAAGAAAAATTATGGAAGAAAAATAATAAAGCCGCCAGACCAAAATCCACACCAAACAGTGACTCGTTCGTTGTGGGTGCATTGGCTTTGGAAAAGTCACGTGTGGGTTCTCTGAACCTCATATTCTGCAATTTAGCTTTTTGAAATGGAAATGAGCTTCATCTGAAATTTTAACACAAGCCTCCTTTATTATGAGAAAAAGTATTTTAACAGATTTGACGAAAATTTGGGGCTTAAATTTTGAGACCACTTGTGTAAAAATTTGAATGCATTGTATTTAAACGGAATTGTTGTTTTTTTTTCCCAATTTTACAGAAATTGTTTTAAATCAATAACTCGGGTACAATGTTAACACTAAATTATCGTCAATTGATATTGGACCCTAAACAATGAGTGTAAATAACCCGACTCCCTATGAAGTAAATAAAAGTGAATTTCCACACGAATTCAAATATTTTTTGGGTTTTTGATTTTGATTGCAAAAGTGCGAAAACCTATCTCTCCTTTATTATGAGAAAAAATATTTTAACAGATTTGACTAAAATTTGGGGCTTAAATTCTAGAACCACTTGTGTAAAAAATTTTAATTCATTGAATTTAAACGGAATTGTTGTTATTTGTATCCCAATTGTACAGAAATAACTCGAGTATAGTGTAAACATGAACATGTGTTCGATATGCTTCAACAGTTGTCTAAAATACAGATGCCCATTGGACATTAGACTCACTCTAGTATAGATTGTGTATAAGTTTTTGTTATATTATGCTCCGAAAAATGTTTTTAAATCGTTCTTTGTTTACTTTTAATTGGAGTAAAACTTTATTTTAGCCGAAGTCTTTCGGTTTTAAAACTCCACATTCCGCACTATTATGAAAAAACATGTTCAAATTAGGGATATAATGAAAGCGAGTTTGAAAAAAGCAAATATTAAAATCGTAAATTGCATTTCAAATTACTCATAAAACTGATTTTGACAAGATTTTTTAAATAGTAGACATGAAAATTATTTTCCATTTTTAAAATTGTGTGCAATGTGCAAGATATCGATCAAATACAATTTTCGTTAAATTTTGTATACGGAGTTTGACAGATTTTTACAAGAAAATGCTATTTTAGTACCAGACTTAAAGGAAAACAAAAACATATGAAATTTAGTTATAAATAAACGAAATCTAAGGCAAGTTGTTTTTAACAAAAAAAAGCTCTATTGTTTTTCACCTTTCAATAACGTAACGTATTTTTCGATTCATAAAGCCAATACTTAAATATTTTTTGCGAATGCGAGTATTCCAAAATTGGATTTTGCGAATGCGAAAGCGGATTTCTTTGTTTTTTGTGAATACGAACGTTCAATTTGTAGCGAATAATTCGTTACAACCCTAGTTCCAATTGAAACATCAGTTTGTTGCTTAAGTCTTTTACGAACGTTCAATTTGTAGCGAATAATTCGTTACAACCCTAGTTCGAATTGAAACATCAGTTTGTTGCTTTAATCTTTTAGTGAAAAACATTCGAAATGAAACATCTGTTTGTTGCTTAAGTTTTTTTAAGAAAATAAAAACATATGTGACGCGCTAAATAGAAAGGGACCTAAGGGTAAAAACCAGTTTTGTTCAGGAGAGCCATTTTAAAGATTTAAATACGTGTATCTTTGGTGTACCATCACTTTCATAAAACGCGCACATCTCTGGGATGGAACACTTTTGGGGCATGGGATCGGTCTCATTCGAGGCTCAGATGTTGTCCACATCAAAAAAAAAGAGAAAATTGATTTTTTTTTACCCTTAGGTCCCTTTCTCTATGCGCTGTCACATATGTGAAATTAAACATCTGTTTGCTGCTTAAG
The DNA here is from genome assembly GCA_963513945.1 of Hydrotaea diabolus. NCBI lineage: Eukaryota > Metazoa > Arthropoda > Insecta > Diptera > Muscidae > Hydrotaea > Hydrotaea diabolus. The sequence goes on from OY740719.1 coordinate 139,562,631, forward strand.
TCTTTTTATATTATTGTTTTAAGCTCTAGTTTTCGTTGCTAGTTTAAACTACGTATGTTTAAGCTTAAACGGAGTTTAAACAAGAAAATTACATACAAAAAAAACCAAGTTAAATATTAGAATGAAAAGGTCAACGTAGTGTTGATATAAATTTATATAAATACGTATTTAAGTATCATTATTTACTTCTTTTCAATTTCTATGAAAAGTAAAAACTTAAAGTTCTACATTAAGTTTTGTGCAAGACACAGCAAATACAAACTCCCATGAATTTCATAATAACACAAAATATTCCCGCCGGCCGGGATTGTGAAAAATACACACGAAACACTTACCTTTTCAACCTAAATAAATACTCGCTTGCAGCCGACAAGAACTATTTACGAGAATGACTGGCTGGCTGAAAGTATGAATGAATCTAACCAGACATAATATGACTAGATAACTATCGTGTTTATGTTTAGTTAACAAGGCCACTTAAACAACAAAAAAGAAACATCAACCAAACAACCAACCAACCTATACGAACAACAGGCTTTCAATCTTTACATCTCTGTTCTGACGAAAACAAAAATCGCCAGCAGACAGACAGACAGGCGGTGGCTTGTTTTGGTCTAACCAACCCAGCAGCAAAGCTAGTACAAGTATGAAGATATGACTGCTGTCTATAGAAACATGACAGAACACGTGAGTAAATTGGCTCGAAATAGAAGCAGAGACGCTTTCAGAAGTAGTCGTGTGGAGATCAGTCAAAGCATAGAATACGAGTAAAGAATAATGTTTATATTTTTGTTGTTTTGTTTCTCTTAGTGTGCTTACTTTCTGTGGGTTAATAGCACACTTGTTCAATTACATTAGCACATGGTAAAAATATGTATGTATGTATGTATGTGTGTATGACTGGCACAATGGAAGCATAGTTAGTCGGCCACGGCATCGGCATAATGTGATAGTGACGCACATAATCTTCATGATTATGCTGCCCATAATGATAATTAAGCTGTCGATGATGATGAAGTAGCGTAGAAAGAGAAATAAAGAGGCTGGTTTTATTTTAATTTTGGTTAGAGCGAGGTTAAGTTTTGAGCGGCTGATGGTGCGTTGAGATAAAGAAAATCACTGAGCGAGAGAATAAATGAATGAATTTCACTCGCGAATGTGAGAGAAATTGGAAAACGTAAGATATTGAGATATTTTATGGCTTTATGAGTATGAATTTAGAAAACTGTCAAGTTAACAGCTTTCTTTTAGCCACGGTTCATAAACCAACTAACAACATTCACTTGCGGCCAAGACTTGTCTGAAGCATCTACGGAAAGTTTAAATAAACGGTGAAATAAATGTGGCAAGAAATAGTGAAATTTGTTGCTTTTAAAACTAAATAATCAAAAAACGACCTAAAAGAAGGAAACAGAATAAAAAACGTAAAGAATAAATAAATAAAATAGAAGGTGTTATGGCCGCTAATAGCCAAAATATTAAAAGGTGAAGTGTTTTCCATTAATCAATATCCATATATCAAAAAAATCTAAAAATAACTCTAATAACGTCAACAACAATTTTAAATAAGCAGTGTTTTATTTAAAAAACCTCAAAGGCAAATCAATTATTTTAAATCATTAAAAAAAAACATAAAACAATTGGAAATAATTACAAATAATTTTGTTATAACAACAAACAAACGGAAAGTTAATTTGTGCATTCAAATATTGCTTGTGTCATTTTGACATTCAAAAATAAAATAAAAAATTACTTTAAGATTCCATTCTAACTTGAACCGAATGAAAAACATTTCGCCAAAAAGAAAACTGAAATATCTTTTTCCAATTGCTAAGCGAACCGGAAAATTTAGACCAAGTTAGATAAATTCAACTTTTATATGAATTGTGGTTGGCATGCCGAAAATCCCCGCTAAAGCTATAATTTTAATGCGTTAGCGTTAGCAAATACCTAAAACTTTTTTATACAAAAAAAGCGTGCTTAGTTTAAAAAAAAAATTAAAATTAAAGGTAAACATTTATTCAACATAAACTCTCAGAGGGTTCACTTAAGTCAGCTTAGTTCCGTTGAAGCCCGATTAACGCGATTTCTTCAATAACTTTTATTTCAATAAAACAAAAAATTTAAACAAACGATTTTTAACTTGTATATTTTAAATACACATTAAAAGTAAATAAAAAAGATTGATATGTTTTATAACGATTTGAAAAATTAGAGTTTGTGGTATTTGATCGAATTTTTTTCGCTTGTCAAACAAAACACGCCTATTGATTGTAAAATAATTGAATTGAATAATCTTGCTGAAGATTATTAATTTTAAGACTAATGTTATAAGTACACGGTATTTGTTTTTTGTTTTATTTGCTATCAATACTACAAGGTGTATATATTTACAAAGTTTTGAGTTTTATCTTTAGGATATTTCAACAAATGGTTACAATAATTTGTTTAATTACTAAGTTATCAAATAAAAACAGTTCATAGGGGAAAAAGATAGCACAAAACTATGTTTTATATCACAAAATAACAAGAAGATTAATCATTGATATATAATTCGACTCAACTGATACTCGAAGTATAAGTAACTACAATTATTTGGTTGGAAAACAGATTTGGTTGCTTGATTTGTTCTAAACAATTTTAAATTTATGAAAAAAAAGATATCTAATGCCAGGAGCTTAAGGCTTAACCGGACTTATGCGGGCTGCTGCGAATCCGCCAAATATATCTCAAACTCCATATGCACTAATTCTGTGAAATTGTATAGAAAATTGTGTTTCGTTAATCACTAGCACACTGCATACAATAGTTGAAATTTTTTATTTTCATGAAATATAATGCAACTATCTTTTATTTAAAATGTTAAAATATTGGAAAATCTTATTTTTTTAGACAATTAATGTCTTTCCTACATACATAACCAGGTAGCAGGCTTAAGTTTAAAAAAATTAAAAACAAACAATATTTACAATTGTCTGGTAAATAAAAATTATTTATGATTTGCGGTAATTACTTTAAAATATCGCCTTAGAAAAGAAAAAAAAATCGCTTGTTAAAAAAACACGCCTATTATGAAAAAATATGCAAAAATTATTAAAATAATCTTTAAAATCAAAATGCCCTTATTTCCTTTGCATACTGTTTACTGTGATTTAAAAATTATTTTTAAAAATAAAATGGCTTAATTTTAAATTTTCTTTTTTCCTCTTGTCTATTTCCAGTTGATTGGCTATTGTGTGTGAGTGTTTTAATTTATGTTATCCCCACACTTCGGACGTTACAGTATAAATTAAGTTTTTCCAAATACACAGAAACCGCCACACACACACCATGGGAGGACGACCACACAGGCGATCGAATTGGCTGACATTGTGTTGTTTAGTTTTAGTTTTAAAAGTGAGTATGCGCATTCCCCCCTTTCCCACACATCACTCCCTCCCAACACTATACACGAGCAAAAAGTGAAATGATTTTTGTTGTTTGGTTGAAATATTTGGACCAACCTTTTTCTTTCGAAACAAAACAAAAACAGAATTAACGGTTTTACGAATAAGACGACTTTAAACCCCAATTTATAAGTAGAGAAAGAAAAAATCTCCAAAATGTATAAGAGTTTAAGCGTCAACATTGAAATGCAAATTAGTTGAGCAAGCGTTTACGAAACTATATTTTTTGTAAAGAAATTAAAAAAAAATAAATTCCTATTGGAAATGAGAAATTATAACTTTTTTAGTAGTATTGACCAAACGGAACTTGTTTCATACTGCATGCACTGCATTTTCCACTTCTCTTCTCTGTAATGTGTACAGTGTACTCGTATTAGTAGTTAGTAGAAGAAGAGTAAAGAAAGGAAATTTAAGAAAACACATCATATGAAGATGTCTACAAATCGAACGAACATAATGTGAGGAAATCTTGTTGCTGATGGCTGAGAGTAACTTAAGAAAGAAAAAAAACAAAAGAAAAAAAATAAAACTACACAACTGCACCACTTGGTCGACATTCGACATTGACCGTTAGATACGCTGCTGATGTGTTGCTGGCCAATGCTACCGTTTTGTTGGTGGTAAGAAGTTGAGTTGCTGTTCGATTGGAAAAATGTTGGATGGAATTGGAAGATTTCTCGGAAATTTATAAAGTTTACCCATAGACTTTGGATTAGCATAAGATGACTGTCAGAAACTTGGCGTTTTAGTATTTGTTGGACCCTACACCATATGTTTTAGAGCATACGAGTACCTAGTTTGTCACTTCGTTCCTAACACGGATCAGATACCCAATGCAGTTAAAACATATATTAGTGATATATTTTCGAAGTCTAGAAAAATATGTTTGGATAGCAAATACTCGTATGTGATAGCTACGAGTAACTCATTTAATAACAAAAAGATCTATTTAGTTTAAAAGGGTTATTTTAGAATATCGGTTTAATTGAAAAATCGTTTTTCAAAAACCCGGTTTTTTTTTTGTATTTTGGTGTACTGGGTATTATAAACATGGCTATGAAACCGTTAAGATGAGTTAATTTTTACATATGTATGTAAGCATATATGATATTCAACACCGATCTGATGTATAGGAGACTTGTTCTGTACGACATTTGGTTAGGAACAAATTTTATATCGTAAGGAATACTTGTACGCGGGCTGCTATATATATTTCTGGCCTAGTAATGAAAATGCGAATAGTTATCATCAAAAATGGTTTTATTGTTTTTCAAAGTATTCTCCAGCATGATTTATATACTTTTGCATTCGCTCAAACCAATTATCGAAGCACTTTTTCCACTCCGATTGAGACACCTCCAAAACATGGTTTTTGACCGCTTCAACAGCATCTTCTGGCGACGAAAATCGTTGACCACGCATTTTTTTCTTGATGTAAGGAATAAGAAGAAGTCATTGGGTGCCAAGTCAGGGCTGTACCCATCAACTCGACGTTTTGGCCGGTCAAAAAGGCGCTGGTTTGAGCCGATGTGTGAAAACTGGCCTTGCGATGGTGCACAATGATTCGTCTTCTCTTGTTCGTTTTTCGAATTTCTCCGAAGACTTCAGGCAAACAAATTGTGGTGTACTACTCAGAATTGACCGTCATACATTGCCCAAGCCAAACAGTCGCCACATGACCAGTTTTGCCGAAAAAACAAGCGACCATTTGCTTCGAAGTGCTTCTTCCACGAACAACTTTCGTTGGATTTGGCTCGTCTTCGAAGACCCACACGGTCGATTGTTGTTTTGTTTCGTGCTCATACGCATATATCCATGATTCGTCACCTGTGACTATCTTATAAACGTCTTTTGAAGCACCGCGATCGTATTTTTTCAAAATTTCTTTGCACCAATCGACACGAGCCTTTTTTTGAGCGATTGTCAAATTGTGCGGGATCCAACGAGAACAAACCTTTTTTACGGCCAGGTGTTCATGCAATATCGAATGTATGCTGGTGGAAGAAATGCCTATGGAGGCCTCTATCTCACGGTATGTCACATGACGATCTTGCATTATCAGTTCACGCACTGCCGTTTTTGGACTACCTTCGTCTTTGAGCGAGCGTCGGCCACGATTGAATTCATTAAACCAGTTATTCACAGTGCTATAGGATGGTGCTTCATCGCCATACAAAGATTTAAGTTCATCGATCATCGAGTTAATTCCATTTTTTGCCAAATTGATGTTTTCAAGTCACTGTAAACAACACAAATGATGGTCGTACGTCAAAACGTTCTGAGTACGTTTATGCTAAAAAATGTCAAACTTTCCAATGAAAATGTCAGATGGCGCCAGACAACACTTAGTGTTGCCTAGGCTAGAAATATAAATAGTACCGTTCGCATTAGCCATTCTCACACATTTCCCATTGTGTTTAGCTCAGGAGAATACGGCGGTCATGGCAGTATTTTCCTTCCATGGGCTTGAAATTAGCCTTTAACAATGCGGGAACTGTGCACAGCAGCATTGAGTTGTTGGACAATAAATGGGATGGGTGAAAAGGTTTCTATTAAATTCATAAATGCCGACTCGAGGTTTTAAATATAGTGAGTGCATGGGGATAGTGAAGTGACTATCAATCAAACTGAAGTCACCCCTGCTGCAACTAAAAGTCTTTTCGGCTGCCTTTGGAATAACTTTTGGTTAAAATGTTTAATAGAAACAATGCCTCAAACCTGACTATGCACTTCTTCTAATGTAATTTTAATTGTAACGATCTGGGCCATTTAAAATTAAACCCAAATTCGTCTGAAATACCTTTTTCCAATCATTGGCAGACAGTATTCACAAACCACGAAATGTGATCCCTGGCGTATTTTACTCGCAAGCCTGCAGCAGCTCCGATTGGCCTCATTGGCTTAGATCGTCATACGCTTAAATTTTTGCTATTTCAGTAGTGCTCTGCGCTTTATTTCGATCTCTGTTGACTAAAACTGGTTTAAGAGTATCGCCAATGCAATAGGAATTTTAGTCCTCTCTGAGGCTATTCGGAGTTTACGCCAAATAATTAAAACTTTACATATTTGCGTTAAAAAAAACAATTAAAGTATAGTAAACTGAAAACGAGAACACTCTCTCAAGTAGAGCATACGAGTAAATGGCTTTGCAAGCACAACATTAGTTTAATAAATTTTTCGATTAGTTAATAAAGCTATCTTGAGTTTACGAAATGTATAGGGTGATATATCTAGAGGCATTTTTTAGAACAAAAAAAAAATGCAAATCAAGTGTGGAATCTTTATTGGTAATTTGAAAGGACATTTTATGGCATTTATTTTTTGAAAATAATTACCTTCAAATGTTGGCAACTGTATGATGGAAATGAGCGTTCGGTGAGAAACGGGAAGATCCGCTGTTTTCGACCAAAATTTCGTTGAGTGATGAGGCCCATTTCTGGCTCAACGGCAAAGTCAATAAACAAAATTTCCGCATTTGGGCTGAATAGCAACAAGTATAGGTTCAAGAGTTGCCATTATACCCAGATAAACCACGTTTTGGTGCGGTTTATAAGCTGGTGGAATCATCGATGCATATGTTTTCAAAAATGATGATGGCCGGAACGTAACCGTAAATGGAATGGTGACGTCACTTGGTTTCAACAGGACGGTGCCACTTGGCATACAGCTGCTCAAACAATGGATCTATTAAGAAGTCATTTCGAAAAGCAGCTAATTTCACGTTTTGGACAGGTTAGTTGGCCGCCTAGATCGAATGATAGATATCACACCTTTAGACATTGTTCTTTGGGTTTACTTAAAGTCTTTGCTGACAAACCAGCTACGATTCAGGTTTTGGAAGTCAACATTACGCGTGTCATTAACACCATACCGGTCGAAATGCTCGAACAAGTCATCCAAAATTGGACCCTCAGAATGAAAACCCTGAGGCGTAGTTGCGGCCAACATTTGAAGGAAATTATATTCAAAAAATAAATGCCATAAAATGTCCTTTCAAATTACTAATAAAGATTACACACTTGATTTGAATTTTTATTTTTTTTTTTGAAAAAGTACCTCTAGATGGACCACTCATTATAAGCAAAAACCCACAAAAATACTGAAAGTATAGGGATTTTTCCACAGGTTGATTCAGTCCTGGTGCGGGGACAATTTTGGCCCCTTCGCCGATTTTCAATACCAACCATTTCGGAGCATCAACTAGTTTTTATAGTTCTACCTGTAGTTTTTTTCGTCACAGACACACGGTAAGACGGACATGGCTAGATCATCATAGATTATAACGACGATTCAGAATACGTTTTTGAGTCACCGACCAGTATATCGGGGGGTGAAAAACGACAAAAATGACAAAGTGGAGATGAAGACAAAGCGTCTAAACCCTTTATTAATCGGTGGAGGGTTTAGAAGTCTCAAATTAATCAGTTTTTGTGTACAAACAAACTAAGGGTTTTTTTTAGTGAAAAAGCGAGCACAAATGAAACCATTGTTCAATGAATGAAATAATGTACATTTATAATGTACTAATGAAGTGTAATTTTGATTAATAATATCAATTAGTTTGCATCAGTATAAAAAAAGTGCCACGAGGGATGAAATTAAAAAAAAAAACTTTGTGAAAACTACATAGGATATGTAGTTTTTAAAAAAAAAAAACGATTAATGCCTCTTAAAGGATCATCGGATTAAATTAAATTAACTATCACTTTTGTCCGAATATTAAATTGTATACGAAATCTCACGGTTAAGTTTGACTGATTGGAATTGTTTCACTCTCGTTTACAAATAATTTCAGGCATATGCATCTGCATGTATACTCGTATTTCCTCAAATTATTCATTTTTAAAGAAACTTCCACCGCATTTTCAGTTTTAAAAAGTTCCCCGTCTTTTTAACTATTGTCCGTTTGTCGGTCTATGTGTAAGTGTATGCACCTTCATGCATTTATTGCGCTTTTATACATTAGTTTTCATTAATCTTTATTTTATTCCATATTCGCATGCTCCAACGACTTGCATTGTATGCACACATATACATACTCGTACATAGATGCATACAAATGTCTGTGAATTGTTAAGTCTGTCTGTCTGTATGTGTGTTTAGCGAAAATGCAGTTATGCTCTGATTTGTACCAGTTTTAACTTTCTTCATTTACGTTCGGCACATGAACGTTTTCTTTTACGCAGTCCAAGTGCTTTGAATCATCTAAAACCGAGAAAAATTCAATATTTTTTTCTTTATATTTACAAGAATTTGCAGCACAAACGAAAAAAATAGATTTTTTCATTGAAAGAAAAAATGTGAACGTTTCTTTAAAAGCTATAAATAACATAGAAAATTAATTAACCGAAATTTGGGGTGTAATTTTTAACGATGTTTTTAAAAAGTGTGCAATTAAATTCAAACGATTAATTTTTAAAGAAAAAATAAAGATATTTTAGTTAAGAAGAACAGTTGAGGGGAGGCACTATTCCTGAATTGAGTCAAACTTAATATGCGAGAGCATTTTAATTTTATTATAAATAGACCAGGCCACATCTACCAAGGGAGAGACTAGGAAAAAGTATTAATACTTTTATATATCGATGCTTTTCAATTGATTCTACCATTGTTTTACTCGCAGTACTTTGTACCATGACTTCAGTATTAATACCTAACAAAAAAATAAAAATAATAGCTTAAAAATAATAGCTTCTTCAGCACTATTTACCAATTTTTAAATACAGCTGCGATATATTGTCGGATTTTTGAAAAATTTAATCAAAACTCGTATTTGTGGAACTCTATAAATTGCAAATTTTAAAATTTAAAATCTGTAAAAAATAGTGTGATATTATTTATGTACTATTTTTCCCTAATAGTCTGTCTCTACATAGACTTTTATTAGTTTGTTTTATTTGACAATTTAGAAAATCCGCTAATTTTTATTTGTATGCGATTTTTTCGTTCCCGCTAAATTCGTCATTATTTTTAAGGAACTGTGACATTTTTGGTGAGTGGGCCTTCAAAAACGATTTATGGACGATTCGTGAGTTTTCCGACGAGTTATGTTTAATAAAAATAGATCATTTCTAAAAATAGTATAATTACAGTCAAAACAAAAGCTGATAATAAACGAAGCATTTCCTCAAATGCGACAAAATCTACCAAGAAATATAGTTTAGGTTATTTTAAAAATCTACCGATCGAAAATAAAACAGGCTAAAGTCAGGCAAGGTCGACCGCAAGAAACCCTACAATATCCTGATATACAGAAGACTCGTTGCCTCAGCAATCTGTCAGAAATTGTATTTTCCATAGGCGAGCCAAATAAATTCCTGATTAAATATGACATCAGATTTTAGTGAGGCTCGTAGACCGGCAGGTTCTCAAATCAAATAGGACCTTTGTAAGGGGACTTTTAAAGTGGCAGGGCTTCAAATCGAGGAGAACCTTTCTATGGGACCTTTAAAATAAAAAAAAAACTGAACGATAGGTTTTACTTTTTATAAGATTGGTTGTAGATCACATATTGCCCAAGTTTGGTGGCAATCAATCAAGCGGTTCTCGAGTTTTGGGCGCTCATACACAGTCTATTACATTTGTATACATAATGTACATCTTCAGACGGATAAAGGTAAGGTTTTTTGGGCGGTCTCTAAATTTAGCCAGATTTTAAAAATAATGCCATATTTGAATTTGTCAGAAATATTCATTGTTTTTAAAAAAAAATCAGTAAACATATACATTTGTGGGAGCTATATATAAAGCTGAACCGATTTTCTTCAATTTCAATAACGTTCTTCCTTGGCCCAAAAAACTTACTCGTGCTAAATTTCGTCAAAAAAAAACGATCTTACGGGCCATGATTTTTTAAAAATATAATTTTCTGTGGATTTTGCTTGGCAGCCCTGCTTGGTACTGATAAGTCGATAAAGGAACTTTCTTTAGAGAAGTTTTATATTTTAATGAAGAAACCCTAATTTTTGTTGTACCCTGCACCACTCTGTGGAACAGAGTGGTGCATACCGAGCGTACCGATCGACTCAAAATCACTAGATGAATCGAATTATCGATGTCTGTCCGTCCGTCTATCCATCTTAAGCTTGTTATCAAACTACAAGTCACACTTTTTGTCCGATTTTGAAATTGCAGAAGAACGTTTTTTGGACCAAGGTCGGACGTTGTTGAAATTGGAGAAAATCGGTTCAGATTAAGATATAACTCCCACATATATGTTCAACCGGTTTTACCTTAAACAATGAAGTATTCTCATAAATTTAAATATGACATGAGTTTAAAAATCTGGGTAATTTCCAAGGGTGGTCCGACAGCCTATTTTCGGTTGGCTTTGTAGAACCAACAAATGTTTCAAACCAGATATTTATTTCGAATGAATAAAATCAATTTATACATTTTCCTGTATAACACAAATTTCCAATGTAAAACGATTTGGTAAGCATAAACGATCAAAGTGTTTTATAAAACAAGCAGAGTATTAGTTAATTACATATATATTCCAATAGGCTTTTCGGAACATTTACGGTGTGGGGTATAAAATAGTCTGCCACGTCTGATTTAAGCTTCTTTTACTAGTTTTAATTTCTTTTTATTTACAAAAAGCGTACACATAAGTATGTGTCGTAAATTACTTTCTGAAAATGTCTTATCCTGTCGCGAGTTCCCGCTGACAAAAAATACTTTCGTTAAATGGAAATTACGGGAAATTGCAAACCCTTATAGGGTGTCTCAGCATTATTATGGGTTTATAAACTCTCTGGCTTGTGACTGTTCCCATAGCCCGTGATCATAAAGTTGGTATTTTTTGAACCTCAAATCATATGATTAAACGGCTCCTTTTGAATTTAACGTTTTTAGGTGGTTCCCAGTTTGTCTCTTAAATCTTTTGGTGTAGAAATTAAAATATTTTCCAAACGGTGAGTTAAGAGAAGGTGTTTTCGCAAAAATATTAATAAAGTCATGCATGCAATAATGAATATGGAACAATGTACTTCCTTTATAAAAACCAAAGTAAATGAGTGCACAAATATTAAATCCACTTGAAGGCATGACTTGACGGAATATTACGAAATTAGTAATTTCGAATAATGCTATGACAGATGTTTTCCGTGAATCTTCATCACTTTAACACCATTTATTATGGTTTACCAAAAACTGTAGCATTAAATTAATGATTGTATACACACATACTTACATTGGGACGCCCGACTATGTCTGCATATGTAACAGCCGGCAGAGCCAGAAAAATAATGACATTACATAATGGCCCAAAGCAGCGGTTACGTAAACTTCCACGCATACACACGAGCGTTGAAAACCTTCACTCTTTAAACCAAAATCATTTCAAAATTATTAAAGGTATTTGGATACATAAAGACGAAAAAAATTGTTCATTTTCACAAAATCAACACACTGAAACATAAAAGTTCATTTGGGATGGTAACACGAAAAACGACAAGCACGACGAAAACATATCTTTAGTGTTTTGATTTCAACACCGCGCCGGCGAATGTTACGGTAGCTTAACTCAAAATAACTTTCTACAAGGTTTTCGGTATGTTTACTGCACACAACATACCTACCTACCTGCTGCAGCCCTCCCCTACATCGAAATTACCCTGCCCGTACATGTAGACCAGTTGTTTACATAATCTTAATTAATGTTTTCGTTTTGCTTTTCCTTTCGTTCGCAGAATGCTTACTGTGAGGGACCTCACGTGGATTCGGCTTCCCTGCCTCTGGAACACAGATCGGTTTATGGAGCGCCGGCGCCATCGCCCGTTTACGGCTCCCCACAGACAGCTTTAGCCGCTGGCCCCAGCAATGACATCTCCGACGAGGCCTGGCCCTTGGCCTCGACCAACGATAGTCCTCAGATCAAACATCTTCAGGTGCAGTGTGAGAAGACGCATATGCGCGTGAATATTGAATTCGATCGTCCCTTTTACGGTATGATTTTCTCCAAGGGTTTCTACAGTGATCCCCATTGTGTACACTTGAAACCTGGTACGGGTCATCTGAGTGCCACATTTGAGATCTTCCTCAACAGTTGCGGTATGACCAGTTCGGCTAATCACAATGCGGCGGGCTATGGTGCCCCCACACCTTCGGGCAGTTATGTGGAGAATACCATTATTATCCAATATGATCCGTATGTTCAGGAAGTCTGGGATCAGGCTAGAAAATTGCGTTGCACCTGGTACGATTTCTATGAGAAGGCTGTGACATTCCGTCCCTTCCAAGTTGATATGCTGCATGCGGTGACGGCCAACTTCCTCGGTGACAATCTGCAGTGTTGGATGCAAATTCAAGTTGGCAAAGGTCCATGGGCCTCCGAGGTCTCGGGTATTGTAAAGATTGGCCAGACCATGACCATGGTCTTGGCCATCAAGGACGATGAGAACAAATTCGATATGTTGGTACGCAACTGTGTGGCTCATGACGGCAAACGTGCTCCCATACAGCTGGTCGATCAAAATGGCTGTGTAGTAAGACCAAAGATTATGAGTAAATTCCAGAAGATCAAGAACTTTGGACCGTCGGCTTCGGTGGTTAGCTTCGCCTACTTCCAGGCTTTCAAATTCCCCGACTCGATGAACGTTCACTTCCAGTGTGTCATACAAGTGTGCCGCTACAACTGCCCCGAACCTAAATGCGGACCCAGCTTGGCCGGTGGTGACTACGGTGTGCCTCAAATCGGTGGCAATGCGCTCTCATCTGAATATGGCCCACCAGAAGCCTATGAACGCGGAGATTTCGGACTTGGCGGTTTGCCACCAGCAGCCTATCCAGACCCTAGGCACCAGGCCAGTGATTCTACCGGAGCCTATTCGGAAAATCAACCGGACGTTGTGCCTTCGCCCCAAGCTCAAACAGCCGGCGTTGCCGAGTCTGGTCCTGCCAGTTCTCAAGCTCCCGCTCAAAACCCCAACGACTTGCACATGCCACCTCCGCCACTGCCCGGTCAACCTGGACAATATAACACTGTTAAGCGCAAAGATGATATCGAAGGTGGTAATTTGGTATCTCTCGGCGGGCGTCCACGTTCAGTTGAGGGACTGGATGACTTGCGTGGTGTTCGCAGACGTCGTGATACCATGGATATTATGGTTAAGCCACGCATCTACAAACGTGATGCCCAAGAAATGACCGATGTCAACACCAGTCGTATCATTCAAGTAGTCGCACCCGGCGATGTGAACTTCGCTCTCAACAGCAATGCCAACAACGAAACGGTGGTCATACAATCGGCACGCAATGCTGATCCTGAGACGATCTGTATGTCCGTGCCTAGTTTCGTAGGTGGTCTGGTTATGCTTTTGCTTGTTTTGGCTGTCGCCTCCCTAGTCGCTGCTTTCCTGTTCGTACGTGTCCGGCATTTCGATCGCAAAGGAGCTCCCATGGGCTATCATAACTAAATTTGTTGTTGAGTTTGCCTCCTTCTACCCCATTTAAGCCCCGTTCACATTTTACTTCCTGCATACTGCTACCTCGGCAGCAGTTGTCTTCACATCTGAAATATTGTTAATACTTAGAACTTTTTGAATAATCTGAAACTTTCGATGATACAGAGAAGAAAAAATTAAATGAACAAAAATCCCTTTTTTTCTACCAAAAATGGATTCTCTTATTATTATTATTTATGTATGTGTGTAATTTATTTATTAATTAATTTATTTATTATTTTTGTATTATTTATTTCCGTTCTGAAAGAAAACCATAAAAAACAAACATTTTTGTATTTATTTAAGTAAGTTTCGAAAAATAAACGAATGAAATAAAACGAAATTTTATAAAATCATAAAAGAGACATGAGTGGATATTTTTTGTTTTTTTTTTCAATGCTGTGGAATTTGTCTACTGGATTGCACTAAGTTCGATGTTTCCTAGAAAAATGTGTCAAGCTTCATATAAAAAAAAGTTATGTGAACTTACTACTAAAAAAGCGGTACCAAAGCGGGTTCAAATTCGTTGAAATTTAAAAATTTGTGTCTGGCAATATTACCTGTTTCATGCTGAATAAAATACATTACCATCGTTGTACATTGAAAATGTTAAAAAAGGTTGATATACGTAAATTTTCAAATACGAGGGCTGCTATATATATTTCTGGCCTAATAATGAAAATGCAAATATTTATCATTAAAAATGGTTTTATTGTTTTCAAAGTATTCTCCAGCATGATTTATACACTTGTGCATGCGCTCAAACCAATTGTCGAAGCACTTTTTCCACTGCGATTGAGACACCACCAAAACATGGTTTTTGAACGCTTTAACGGCATCTTGTGGCGACGAAAATCGTTTACCACGCATTTTTTTTTTCTTGATGTGCGGTAATAAAACGAAGTCATTGGGTGCCAAGTCAGGGCTGTACGGCGGATGACCCATCAATTCGACGTTTTGGACGGTCAAAAGGCGCTGGTTTGAGCCGATGTGTGAGAACTGGCATTGCGATGGTGCACAATGATTCGTCATCTCTTGTTCGTTTTTAGAATTTCTCCGAAGACCTCAGGCAAACAAATTATGGTGTACCACTCAGAATTGACCGTCCTACATTGCCCAAGCCGAACAGTCGCCACATGACCAGTTTTGCCGAAAAAACAGGCGACCATTTATAGATCCATGATTCGTCACCTGAGACGATCTTATAATCGTCCTTTGAAGCACCACGATCGTATTTTTTCAAAATTTCTTTGCACCAATCGACACGAGCCTTTTTTGAGCAATTGTAAAATTGTGCGGGATCCAACGAGAAAAAACCTTTTTTACGGCTAGTTGTTCATGCAATATCGATTGTATGCTGGGGGAAGAAATGTCCAAGGATGCCTCTATCACACGGTATGTAACATGACGATCGTGCATTATCAGTTCACGCACGGCATCAATATTCTCTGGCACAACCGCCGTTTTTGGACGACCTTCACGACCTTCGTCTTTGAGCTACACTAAGACCGTATACTGAAGGTTATTACTTAAATCGATTTCTAGACAATCTCTCTATTTTCGCGTTATAACACCAAATGAGGTTTTTGTTTGGCTTGATTTTACCAATCTACGGGAACAGAGTAAAGACGCTCAGTTGAGTAGTTAGACAGATGTGTTCTGGGGCCTTAGCACCGCATTCGATATCGTGCATATGTATGTATGTCGAAATCGAAATGATTTGGATCACGACACTCGTTAACGAGTTGCAACTATGCGAAGTTGAAGTCGAAAGCACTTTTGTGTTCGAAACAAAACAAACACGAAATTATTTTAAAGCGCCAAACCAACCAACTGAGTAAAAAGGCAATGTAAGTATTTTTTACATATTTGTAAAATAAAAAAGTACAAAGCAAACAATATTTATGAAAAAGAACATTTTGAGCCCAAATGTTTAACAAAGTAAATTGAAATCAAATACTTGCACAATTTATGGTCGAACACTGCGGCCTAGCAAAAAACAAGTTAAAGAACTGTGTCCAAGCAAGACTGAATCTCAAAATTCGTGGTGGCAATTGACAACTAAACTTAGTTCAGGGTGCCTCCAATTAAATAAAATTTAGCATGGAGAGTGGTAATTTTAGATATAATTTGGGTAATAACATATAAAAAATTTGCTTTCAGGTGTATGCAGATCGAACACAAAACAAGAAAAAAATGTCATACAACAAAGCTTTAAAAAAAGGAAAAATGGCGGTGAGAGGTACGATGAAATAATGAATATTGATTTTTTAAATAAATAATATGTAACTGTTTTTGTTATCTACGCCTCACAATATGATTCGAATTTGGTCTCTTGGGATAACGACAGTGATCCATTGCCTCCATATGTTTCGCTTCGTTGTACAAACCCGTAGTATGAGATTGCAAATAACGATCTAATGTCGTGGTCCAAACTTTTAGTAGTATCGAAAATGGTTTACGAGTACGTGCGAAGTTGCATTCGAAGTCGAAACCCGTGTCGTCGCCCTCTTCTTATAACAATTTTATAAAAACTGACACGAAAAGTATATGTACATTTTGTGCAAATTGAATTTGACTTACATAATCCACTTGGGAAGATTTTGGCAAGTGATACAATAATTTACTTTGATAATTTGTGGCTAGTGTTATTTTTAAAATATATGTTGTTCGACAAAATCAAGTGTTTTGCGATAATCGTCTGTAGAAGGTGTTAGTGGCCGTAGGCGTTATTTTATAAGTGTGAAATTTTTTGTCGTTTTTTCGGTCTTTTATTGTTTTTAGAGGAAATGATCGGTAAAATATTTAAAGATAAACTACTTTTTGAAAATTATACGGAGCGGAAAAACAAAGACAATAAAATGTATCTTTGCTTTCTGAGCATGGTATCTGACACGAGGACTTTGATGACAATTCAAATCCAGATTATCGTTGTTATGAGCTCGAACCTAAAGGTAGTGAAATGGTAAACAGTTGCTTGCTGGTAACGAATTGTTCCTCATTCTGAATGCAATAACATTGTCCATGAATGTTAGCAATTTTAGTTTGAATTCAATTTAAATCCAACAGCAAATTACAACTTAAGCCGAAACAACGCAACATGTACAGGGTGGAGCGTGGAAATTTGCTTTTTTGGAGGCTGTGGCGGCACTATTGGTCAAATAGAGTGGAGAGTATAGGTGGCTTATAGTGGCTGACTGAAGATTTGTATTCTTCTGCCTTTCAGTTGCCATCATGCATGGGAGATGTGAGGAGAGGTCATTTTGTGTTGAATCGTATTTTTCAAATGCGCACTCGATAATTGCAGTGCAGCGTGCTTTTCGTTTACGATTTGCTGTTCCCCCACGCGGACGTGTTCTGGACGGCAATCAATTGCAAATTGGGTAACTTCATTCGCGTTATATAGAGACTGCCTCATATAGAGACTGCAATAGCCATCTGCCGAACATTGGTGCATGGTATACTACTCCATGGAATAACCTTATACGGTTGGACTACTAAATTAAACATCAACCATCTAAACACAGCCATAACTGTTTAAGTCCACGTCTATAGATTTATTAAGGATAGAATCTAATTTTACAGATTTGAATGTCATGCTACAGAAACGTTCCATGTTTCCATGGCTGCCCAATCTATTGCAGACTATAATGACGGGCTGTACAAATTATTCTGGAGTGTTATGGAACCCAAACATTGGAAGTTTCTTAAGCCAACATAATCTTTCACTTTCCAAACAACGTTGTCATAGCCAATATACAAGACCACAATGTATAATGCTTGCTCAACTTAGAGTTGGAAAAAGCCCTTTTTAAGACCAAACACTTTTAGTCACACACACATTGTACAATGTAAATGCTGTCATAATGATTTGAGAATCCAGCTTGTGTCTTTAAACTACACGATGTCTAAAATATACAAACCATAAAAACTCTATTAGACTGCTTAGAACCTAATATATTAATTGAAATCATTTAAAGCTTCAATAAACACTATATTCATCCTTATCAAATCTAATTTATGACTAGTAGATACGCATAACGGTCTCGTTACCCTGTGATGTTATGTTTTATTTTTAAATTTATTTCGTAAAATATCTTTTTTTTAATTAAATACAAATAAAAAGAAGAAACAAGGAAATTGTCAAATCAGAATGACTGTTAACACCAAATTAAGCTTTGTTTAAATTTTGGTTTTGTATTGTACTCGTATTATTATCGCCAGTGCATAAGAAGTCATGTGAGAAAATTTGTTATAACATTTTTAAACTTATATACTTAGTAGGGACATAAATACTGTTACAACATTGAACACACCCATTTCAATAGTTGAACTGAACATACCCCGTTAATGTCATATGGGGTTTGAAAGCTAACCTCAATAGCGTTAGCCTGTAACGGGATTTATCATTTTTTTTACTTTCATCATGGAGTGGTCAGATAATGAGAACCGTATCGCTGTAAAAACGCTTTTCAAGTGTGAAATGAAAAAAAAACGATATTTTCAAAACGCTCCGGCCACTAGGGATTAGCCGCATGTTCGTCTAACGATGCATAAAACTGTTTGAGGAGACTGGAGATATAAAAGACCGCCACCGGTCGGGCCGCCCTCGCTCTTTTCGAACACCGCATGTCATCAAAGCCGTTAAATCAAGAATTCACAGAAATCCGCTACGAAAACAGAAAATCATGGCCCGTGAGATGAATATCACGCAAAAGTCCATAAGTCGAATCATTAAAAAAGACGTACCGGACATTTATTGACTGCAGCTTTAAAAAAATAGGATTGAAAAATGCAAACGTCTTTTGGTGAAGCACGCTGATAACTTGCACAGAAAAATTTTGTTCATCGATAAAAAATGTTTACCGTTCAGGAAAAATTTAACAAGCAAAATTATAGAGTATGCGCGGTCATCTAAGGGTGAAAAAGGGTGGAAAATGGTCATCACCCATCTCATCATCACCCATCTTCAGTCATGGTTTAGTGGGTTGTCTTTTACGATGGGGTCACTGACCTGCATTTCTGCGAACAAGGAGTCAAAACATCTGCTAAAGTTTACCATGAAACCGTTTTGGAAGCTATTGTGAAGCCTCTTCACAATTCCATGTTCCAAAACCAGCCATGGAGTTTCCAGCAGGATTCTGCGCCGGTCAATAAGGCTAAAACGTCCAAGGCCTGGCTTCGAAACAATTTGCCAGCGTTCATTTCCTCCGAAGAATGGCCCTCTATCCACCAGTTTGGTGAGAGTAAGGTTGTGGCTCTGGATATCTCCAAGGCCTTTGATAGAGTCTGGCACGGTGCACTCTTATCAAAGCTGATGGCTTTTGTTGTCGGTGATACTTTCGCTCGTTTTATATCGAGCTTTCTTAGAGATCGCACTATAAGAGTTGTTGTAGATGGGTTCTCTTCCAACAAACATAGGCTTACTGCAGGAGTACCACAGGGCTCTGTCCTTTTCCCCTCTTTATTTCAAATTTTCATTGATGATCTGTTAGGTCAGACCGTGAATCCAATATACTCCTTTGCGGATGACAGTAACCTCTGTCATTCATATTCATTCGACCGTAGGCCGAGTCTTCAAGATATTGAAGACAAAAGGCGAATTATGGATGAGACACTTGGCCGGGATCTACTGGCCATTTCCGAATGGGGTCGAGTAAATAGAGTAGATTTTAATGCGCGTAAGACACAGTGCTGCTTGTTGTCTCACAAGCGATTCACTGACCCAACATCGTCAATTTCTTTTGATAGTAAAGATATTAAACAATCAGAAGCTCTTGATGTTCTGGGCATGAAAATACAATGTGACGCTCGTTCAAAGGAGAGCCATGGTGCTGATTGGTGACAGTAGGGTATCACACTCTACTGTTTCCCTTGAGCATCGTCGGAATGTGGGTTGCGTGACGCTGTTCTATCGTTACTTTCATTGTGTGTTTATCAGATACCCGTCGCCTTATTCCTGACGTATGGATATTCGGCAGGGATACGCGACTTTATAGGAATTCACACCCGTTTGTTATCGTTTGGCCAGTTGACCGCACTATACACTACAGATCATATTCGTTTTTCGCTCGTACAGTCCGTGTGTGGAATCGACTTCCGGCGAATGTATTTCCCACTAATTACGACATCCAGAAGTTCAAAGCAAGTGTCAATAAACATTACTCCCTCTTTCCCCCCTCCGATCCTTTACTTTCCACTCGCCAACGCAATGCCCCGCATGTATAGGGGGCGTCCCCTGAGTGTTGGTTATTTAAAAAAAATATATATATTAAAAATATTTGGTCCAAAAACATTTACTTTTTAATTTACAGCATAAAACGTGTGTAACAGTATTTATGTCCCTACTAAGTATTGTATGAAAATTTTCAATTTTAATCGACGTTCATTTTTGGAGAAGTTGAAAAACGACCGTTTTTTAAACAACTTTAATAGTCAACTTTTGCTATTTTTTAAAATACCCAAAAGATGTACTTTTTCCGAGGTATTTTAGTATTTTAAAGACAAAATATTTTTACATTTGAAATCCCAAGCAGCGTATGGCCATAAACCATAATCGTGCAACTGACAGAATGACATGGCTAGATCGTCTTAGAATTTTACTACGTCGAAGCACGTATCTTAACAAGCTACGAGCTGTGAAACTTACAAACACACTTTTGCTTAAGTGTTGGCTGCAAAGATAACAAAAGTGTTTTCAATAACAAAAAAGATCACTATAGTAAAGCAGCTTGTTATCACTAGACATTGTCATATATTTGCATGTACTCGTATGTATGTGGTCAATTTAACTAAAATAATTGATTTTATACTTGATAAGCATTTTCAAGCAGTATGCCTTCGTAGAAAATTACATTTATTGCAAAAACTTTAAGTTACACAAAAAATAACAGGTTTGTTCATTAGACACCTTGCAATTTGACTATAACGTTACAAAAATAGAATAAATCTATTAATGAAAAAAATTTACTATATGTATATTCTAGGTCTATGTTCATAAGGGGGTTTTTTGTAGCATTCTCAATTGTTGACTTAATTGATTACAAATACAGGCAATTGTTATGCAGCACGGGCATCGTTGATTGTGGCGGGAACATGAACTTCTAGGCCTTCCATATCTTTGGTTAGCGTAATTTGGCAGCCTAAACGTGAGGTATCTGTCAAATCGTAAGCCAAATCCAACATATCCAATTCCTCGTCACTGGGTTTGTCGGGCAATTTGTTATAATCGACTGGCTTTAATATCAGATGGCATGTGGAACATGTAAGCGTTCCTTCGCAGGCTCCAAATCCATCCAAATCGATGCTATTATTGACCACCACGTCCAATAGGGAATCTCCCACCTTTCCCTTTGTCTCAATCCTTTCTCCGTTGGCTCTTATGAAAGTCAACTTTACCCTAAAGTTCAAGACGAAAGTTATCAGGTGGTTCATGGCTCATTCTAATACGGCTTATTTGTACTCACTCTTGTTTTAAGGTCACTCCCATTGTAAACGTGCGCACATCTTGTTTATTTAGTTGTCGTCGTAATCCATGAGATCTTGGTGTGACCGCCATTAATTGACGACGAATTGCAAAATTTGTACATTTTAAAAAACTTTGTAGAGACATTGTTTACCGTGACTTGTATTTGTTCGGGAAGACTGTATTATCTAACAGCAACAACTTTCTTTCACACTACTACTGAGTATTTACAGCGTTACTGCCTTTTCCCATTCAAAATTAATCAAAATTGTTGATAGTTGTGCACCGCACTCTACACTCTCTTGCCCATGTGTGCATACTGTTGTTGTTGTTTTTTGTTTTTGTTGGCAAAACTTTTGAAGGTAACAAGACGAACTGTCATATGGTAACAAGTGCTATCAACCGACAGTGTTGAAAAACGTCTATTTTAAACAAAACATGTTGCCCTATTGACTGTTTGAGTACTGTTTAGATCAAAGCGACAGAAATAATAAAATCCAGTGGTGAAATTGTTTTTTCTTTTTGTCGCACTGTTTTTAGTGCCCAAGCTAAAATACAATTTGACATTAAGTTTCGTTTTCGGTGTACTCAAAACTAAACGCAGAAAAGGATTAAACATTTTGCGGCTTAAATATTTGGTAGTGTTTTTTTAAAACAACAATAAAAAGGTTTTAAATCCCGAGCAAATATAAACTATGGCCGTGTTTAATAAGCAGCTCGGTTAGGATATCGATAATGCGGTAACTTTACACCACGTTACAAAAATATAAAAACTATTTACAATATACATATGTATGTACGTCATAAAGAGTTTCTTCTGAAAATATTAAGTATTAATAAAATTAGTTATTCTAGAATAACCGATACACTGCGGCCACACGTGGAAGTATAAGATGGAAACAACTTAATGCACTAAGTTTTTACAAATTCACAAACACGTTGCCAAATATATTTTGGCACTTGCTGCAAGTGAAATGCCAAAAATATAAGAAATGGTTATCGTATATTTTTGCATTTATTTTTTATTCGAAACATAAAGATTTTTTTATTATAACAAAACACAAATCAAAGGAAGAATTCTGCAGGCGGAATTTTAATGTAAATGGGTGATTCTGAGATTATGGGCCAATTTCGACATCATTTTTGGAATTCGATTTTTTTACAGAATTTAATATTTAATTCAGGTAGATTTCTTAGTTCTAAGAAAGACTAGTCATTTTTAAAAGGTACACATCAAAATTTTACTTTTTAACGGAATCATGCAACATTTTAAAAATATGACCTCCAGAGTAATGGCTCATTGAACAGAGAAATGTCGAAGACATCAACAAATTCATTTTAATTCAGTTCTTTCGTAAAAATAATAAAAGAAAAAATCTGTTAATCGTCATTTGGCAGGGGTATGATGAATTTCTACAAAACCCCCTGAAATGTTTATTTAAGTACTTACCCTTACAAAATTGACTTGAGCTGAAGGTTTATACTTGCAAAAAACACAAAAAACACTTGCAAAATTATAAAAAATACTAAGTACCTTTTTAAAAAACAACACAGGGGAATTACCAACTTCAGTGTGAACGTTCGTAATGAGTGACTAAACACGACTTACTAAATTTTAATAAGACTGTTGATGAAAAAACTTTTCGATGTGCACCCACTTCAAATAATGTTCAATCATATTTGAGTTGCTTGAAATCAGGATTGGTTTGGAATTTGAAATTTAGCGAATATTAGATTTTACGGGGGAATACTGTGTATTTTCAGGGACAGAAAATAAACATCCATTAAAATATAAATCGAATAAAAAATTTAATAATAATAGCAACAAAATTAATTTAATGTTATTTTTTATAATGGACTGGTTTTATTAAATAAATAATTTATATTTTTGTAAAAAAAATGAGAAAATTTCAATTGAAGGTAGTGCTAGGGGAATTTTTGAAGAACAAATAATTTTTTTAATAAACAATTTAAAGACTTTTAAGGTCCTATAAAGATTTATTGTATAGTAAATAATAAAGTATAATATATTTTATTTTTCCCGCTTGAAACAACCAAGGACAACAAAGTGGCCCATAATCTCAGAATCAACCAAATGTTGTTTTTAGGAGCTTATGAACTTTTATTAATAACGCAATCCTAAAATATTGTTGGAATGATTTCTATTTTATACAATCTAGTAGATTGTTGATTGGCATTTATATTTGAAATATTACCAACCACAACTATTTTTTTTTTCAAAATAAATTTCCACAATTTGAAAGCGTTTTTCAGGCGTTAAACGTTCATGACTATCCAAAGCGCACTAAATAGAAATGTCAACACAGTGTGACTTTATCTATTGGTACAGTTTAAAAAACACCCTATATACAAATAATTTAAAACGGCATTCGCATATAAGACCTTCGCCAAATTTTGAGGATTTCAGGTGTATATGCGAATAAGGTATTTCCAGTATTCAGGAAAACATATTTTGCACCTACAATTCCTTTTCCCCAGATCTATAAAAACTTTTGAATTTTGGTAACAATATATTGAATTTCTGAAAAATTAGTTATTCTTTTAAAACAAAAAACACGCCAAACTGAATAATCTGCATGCAGCATTTCAGTTTTTTTTTACTGCTGCGTTTTATTTATAGTTGGTTGCTTTTCATTTTTAAGTTGACTTCACGTTGTAAATATTGAAAAAAATATTCGTATATTTGTTGAAATTGTTAAATATGAATTTCCCACATATATATAAATGAAATTAGAGTGTAATTTACAGAAATTTGCTGCAAATAAAAGCTTCGGCAGTCGTGCATTCTACGCGACAACCGCTAGTATATTCACACTAAAGCTTTTTTGTCGTTGGCAGTTTAGAGTACAAAAAAATTAGAGTACAAAAAAATTAAATGGCGTTCCCTATCGCGAGATGATAACGGACTTCTTGTGGTCAGAAATAGAGGATATGGACCTGCACGATATGTGGTTCCAACAGGATGGTGTCACTTGTCCCACAGCCAACGAAACATTGGCACGAGATATTCAATGGCCGTGTTAAGTGGTCGCGGACTATCGGATGCAGCCACATAATTGTCATAGATCCTTCTATCATAATAAACAAATATTAAGATAATTATCCAAAAACTTTTTATTTTATTTGTAGTTAACGTCGTGCGTTTTATCTGGACCACCTTTTATATATAATATATTTTGCTATTGAGTTGCGTTTTGTAGTGTCGCGTCAGTTAAAGCAGTACTTTATTGTGGTTCGTTTGGGCATCAAACTCTGACGCAGGGATAACGCCGTAGCCGATCAGAAGCAACTACCGCCTCCATCAATAAATTCAATACGGCCTCAAACTTTGAACCATATGACTCTTGTTTACATCGAAGATTTTCAAAATTTGTGAAAATGGAAAAACGCTGGAATGATTTTGAAATAAAAAAGCCTCCGTTTCTAACACTACCATCATCACATACACAATTTGGTAAGCCGGTATAAATTTAAAAGCGCTTAAACCACTTTAGGGAGATTAACACAATTTTTGATTTTCAGTTGTTGAACTTCATGGGATTATTGAGACGTACTTCAGTAAACAAAGCGCCCACGAGGATGAGTTCAATGAGACTGCCGCTTTATTGGGAAGGCTTATGGCCAGGCGCAAAAACTCATTCATGAAAATGAAAGGATTCAAAGATATATGCAAACTCAACGCCGCCCTGTGCCGACTACTAAGAGTGGATTTCAAAAGAGATTTGGACAGTTTTCGTTGCACTCTACCCGATGTGGTCTATGACGAAGGCACCATCATACACTTGCCCACCCGAGATACATATGATTATCTCCTTTTGCGGTTAATAGCTGTCTGTGAGCTGTACAAACGCATTGGGGAATGTTGTATACCGGCAGCCGAATATTTCACCAGCCAATTACGAGTTCATTATTTCTTTGAAATCAATACGCTACTGCTAGCAGTGATAGCCAAAATTTATAGCTATAGCATAACGCTGGGAAACTTGGCCATACATTTCTACAATCATTTGCAACGATACCGGACCCAATTACCGTTGAACGCAAAATCAAAATTTCTTGATAATTCAAGAGAACTGCCGCTTAAATTAGACATCATAGAACGGTCAACGACAGAGGAACAGCAAGTTAAAGATGGGCAAACACCCGTTGAACAATCCGTTGGTGATTTGCTTAAGCACGAGCGAAAAATGAAGCAGACTGTTAAGGCAAAATGCTTAAAGAAGACTGACCTAGGTACTGCGGTGAAACGCACTAATACTGCGAAATCGTTTGATATCGGAGCATTTAGAACGGCCACTGACGTAAAGACGTTCATAACATTGGAGACTAAGGAGAGAGCCAAGAACCCTAAATCATGTATAACCAAACAAGTTTTGAGCCACGAATGGAGCGGGGCTACAAAATTGTTCGAACGCAAAGTACAAAATGGCGAAGAAAAGAAAGCTATAAGTATTTTTAAAAAGTTTATAGGTTCCAAGATGTGAAGAGAAAATCGAGAAAATTAAACAAACTTAGGTAAAATAAAACATGTATGCGTTTAAATTCACAATAGAACATTGCATTCTAATCGGGTATTAATCAGTATTTGACATAAGTATTTGTAAATAATTAGTAATTGGAAAAATAATTTTGCGTTGCTTTTATCTTGCTGTTTAGTGATATCTCGTAGATGCTTATAAACGTCAACGAAGATGCAGCTGTATCGAATTCGTCTCAATGGGTGTATGATATTTCTGTAAAGATTAAATGCAGAATTCTTATGAAAAATTGTTAAAATGCATAGGGTCATCTGTACAACAAACCTTGACGAATGCTTTGAAATTGTTAATTGTGCCATTCATCATCTGATTATTTTTGCACTTATAGTGCGATCTTTCATTCAATTTTGAGGTTGTATTTAAGGAAACTTCTTGGATTTCAATGGCATCCTTCAAGGATTCCAACCATTGGCGATGTTCTTCTGTCATGGCTAGGTCATTACCAGTTAGCTCATTTTTAACATCGCCTTCTTCATCTCCATTAGGCTCTTGTTTAATCTCAAGTTCCCCAGCAGATGCCTCTTTAACATCTGGCTCGTTCTTGAAGTTTGAGGAATTTTCATTTTTTATTTTAATTTTGCCCAAAGAACCCGATATCCAATCAATGGCTGAAATTTTACGCGGTAAAATTTTCGGTTTCGGCATCTGTATCGATGAACCGCACTTCTTCGGCTTTTCTACCACCACAAATCGCTGAGTTGGCATCATATCAGTGCTATCTTCATTCTGACCAATTTGGTCGGCAGATTGGTCTTTGTTATTGGATTCCTTGAAATCAAACAAATCATTATCCTCTTCGTTATCGTTGGTTTCACCGCGTTTTTTCTTGGTGGCTTGAGTGTCACCAAAGCTAAACAGATCATCTTCTTCGCCGCCACCATCGTCTTCGCCCAGAATTTGTATGTGTGGTCGTTTACGAATATTGCTGGTTGTGGGGTCTTCCTCTCCCCTTCGCGGTGATGATGACATTTTTGCGGTTTTATTTTTCGGCTGATTCTTATCGTCAAACTCGGAAAACATGCTGCGTTTCATGGTCCGCTCTTTTGACTTTGCCAGGGTTTCTCCATCCTGTGGTGCGCCATCTTTTGTTTCCATTTCATTCGATCCATCGTTTCTATTACACGTCTTCTTGGAGAATTGGAAGAGATCCTCTTCATCACTGCCCTGAGAGTCGTTGCCCAGGATATTGGTGTGTTTACGTTTCTTGGGTTGATCTGCAGGCGTTTCGGTTATGCGCATATTGGGCATAGTTTCTTGATAATCTTCTTTGTCGTTGATATGTGACGGCAAAATAGCATCGTAAGGTGTTGAGGTAACTAAATTTTCATTTGTTTCGGGTACTTCAAAATCTAAAGATTTCGTATTAATGTTTTCAGTCAAATCAACCGACATTGAATTGTTGAATGCATTTGATACTGTCTGCGGCATAGTTTCGGGTATTTTATATAGAGGATTACAATATTCCTTGATGGAGCAATGCATAAGTGCTAAACCAATTTCATACTCCGGTATAATACGTTTGGAATGCGATTGAAGTATTTCTAAAAACAATCAAAAAAAGGGGTTGTTCTAAAAGAAATTAAAATAATTTGGAGGAGTTCATTCGAACAGCCGAACGTCAACATTCCATCTGCAAGCTAAACTATATACAAACATGTTTTG
Organism: Hydrotaea diabolus; assembly: GCA_963513945.1. Classification (NCBI taxonomy): domain Eukaryota; kingdom Metazoa; phylum Arthropoda; class Insecta; order Diptera; family Muscidae; genus Hydrotaea; species Hydrotaea diabolus. The sequence continues at coordinate 139,590,208 of OY740719.1, forward strand.
CGTGCAATGATTTTTAACTTTCATTTTGCGTTAAATTTGGGACGCTTTCCTATTTTTTTCATTTAACTTATTGAGTTCCTAAAAAGCCTAACACAAGTCCCGAGTAATCGACAAACTCAATTTATACATTAAAACCAATAATACTCGTACTATTGTGTATACAAATAATTATTCTCAGAACTAGCTTTTGGTATCTTTTGATATCTTTTAAGGGAAAAAAATGCGACCACTGGTTCAGAACTGAGCAATCTTACCCTAGTACCCTCCGACTACCAATCGGAAAATCTTTAAACCGGTGCTTTTTCGCCCCCTTGCATTTTCGGGCATGGTCGTAGATGGACATACTTTCATGAAATGAGCCAAGGAATACGCTGGTGGAACCTGCCCAGTCGTAAATGAACTACCCTGTATTAAGCCACGTCAAAAGCCAAGGCCATGGACCGCGCTAAGACCATAATTTTACAGCTTGTTGTTGCTGTTGTAGCGGCAAACCGTACCGGGAAGACAGCCCTTGGCCGATGAATTGCTGCTTCGGGTCGATCCGGTGCTTAGAACCGGCTGTCGTGGGATCGATTTCTATTACCCAGCTCTTTAAGTCTGCTGTCGGAGAGGATCAGATCGCATATTTCTTACCCTACACCACTCTGGCATATAGAAGACTACTCGTCTCTGTCCGAAACAATAGAATTATATATGTGACTTCTAGACTAAGAGCAACATTCTTCACGAGTTCAGTGTAAAAACATGGGTCCAATTTTAACAGAATATAAAGAACTATGAGTTATAAAGGATGATCCATCTAGAGGTATTTTTTCAGAACAAAAAAAAAATATAAAAATTCAAATCAAGTGCGGAATCTTTATTGGTAATTTTGAAGGACATTTATTTTTTGAAAATAATTACCTTCAAATGTTGGCAACTGTTTTATGGAAATGGGCGTTCGGTGGGAAACGGGAAGATCCGCTGATGAGGCCCATTTCTGGCTTAACGGCAAAGTCAATAAACAAAATTGCCGCATTTGGGCTGCAGAGCAACAAGAAAAGGTTCAATGGGTGCCGTTATACCCAGAGAAAACCACGGTTTAGTGCGTTTTATAAGCTGGTGGAATCATCGGTACATATTTTTTCAAAAATGATGATGGCCGGAACGTAATCATGAACGGTGCACCGTATCGCGCTATGATACCGATCTTTATGCAACCTGAAATTGAAGCCCGTAATCTTGACGACACTTGGTTTCAACAGAACGGTGCCACTTGCCATACAGCTGATCAAACAATGGATCTATTGAGAGGTCATTTTGAAAAGCAGCTAATTTCACGTTTTGGACAGGTGAGTTTGGCGCCTAGATCGAGTGATATCACACCTTTAGACATTTTTCGTTGGGGTTACGTAAAGTCCAAAGTCTATGCTGACAAACCAGCTACGATTCATGTTTTAGAAGCCGACATTACGCGTGTCATTAAAGCCACACCGGTCGAAATGCTCGAACGAGTCATTCAAAATTGAACCTTTAGAATGGAAACCCTGAGGCGTAGTTGCGGCCAACATTTGAAGGAAATTATATTCAACAAATAAATGCCATAAAAACTCCTTTCAAATTACCAATAAAGATTCCACACTTAATTTGAATTTTTATATATTTTTTGTTCTGAAAAAATACCTCTAGGTGGATCACCCTATGTAAAATATATAATATGTGATATGTAGAGCGAAAGGACCACAAATCGGAAGGAATCTTTGTGGGGGAACAAAATCTCAAAATTTACCGATATGGTCGAACTTCAGTAGGGTTTATTAAAAGTCGCTCCTATTTTGGAGGATGATTAGTTTTGAATGTGGCTTCTAGTAGAGCGACAGGAAGTCAAATCAGTAGGGAAATTTTTATAGCGGCCGATATGATCGAGCTTAGGTAGGGTCGGTTGGGATGCGCTTGCACCATACTATGTACTTAGTAGGGACATAAATACTGTTACACACTTTTTACGCTGTAAAATAAAAAGTACTGAATGTTTTTGGACCAAATATTTTTTAATATATTTATTGATGTATATTGTATCCAAAAAGGATTTACTTATTCAAATGTCCACATTTTGCCTTTACACGCGCCTTAAGTCGCACTGGTCAATCGTCAATAGCTACACGAACCTCGTCCATTGGAAAATTGGCCACAGCTCGAACCAAAGCAGTCTTAAGAGATCCAATGTTGGGGTATCTTTTGTGACAAACATTGTCCTCTAAAACCGTCCACAATTTGTAATCCAATGGGTTCTATCTGGACTGCCTAAGGGCCATTCTACAGAGGAAATGAACGCTGGCAAATTGTTTCGAAGCCAGGCCTGGGACGTTTTAGCCATATGGGCCGGCACAGAATCCTGCTGGAAAGCCCATGGCTGGTTTTTAAACAGAGAATTGTTAAGAAGCTTCACAACAGCTTTGAAAACGGTTTCTTGGCTTTGTCCGATGTTTTAACTCCTTGTTCGCAGAAATGCAGGTCAGTGACCCCATCGTAAGAGACACCCCGCCAAACCATGACTGAAGCTGGGTGATGACCCTTTTCCACCCTTGGGATATGTTCAGATGCTTCCTTAGATGACCGCGCATACACTCTATTATTTTGTTTGTTAAATTTTTTCTGAACGGTAAATTTTTTTTCATCGGTGAACAAATTTTTTCTGTGCAACTTCAGCGTGCAGACTTTTGCATTTTTCAATCCTATTTTTTTAAAGCTGCAGTCAATAAATGTCCGGCACGTCGTTTGATAGCCCTAAGTTCCAAGTCTTTTTTAATGATTCGACTCATGGACTTTTGCGTGACATTCATCTCACGGGCCATGATTTTCTGTTTTCGAAGCGGATTTCTGTGAATTCTTGATTAAACGGCTTTGATGACATGCGGTGTTTGAACAGAGCATGGGCGGCCCTATCGGTGGCGGTCTTTTACATCTCCAGTCTGCTCAAACAGTTTTATGCATCCGTAGCCGAACAAGCGGCTTATTCCTAGTGGCCGGAGCGTTTTGAAAATATATATTTTTTTTCATTAAACACTTGAAAAGCGCTATTACAGCGATACGGTTCTCATTATCTGACCACTCCATGATGAAAGTTGAAACAATTTTAAAATCCCGTTACAGACTCACGTTATTGAGGTTAGCTTTCAAAACCCATGTGACATTAACGCGGTATGTTCAGTTCTACTATTGAAATGGGTGTGTTCAATGTTGTTACTGTATTTATGTCCCTACAAGTAAATAGCAACCCTCGTATGTATAGAAATAATGCTATTAAATTTTAGTCTCTACATAACTTAGCAGGATTACTTCATTTCCTTTGAACAATTTAAACTTACCTGTTATTTCACTAATCGTTTGCGAACTTTGCGTTTGTGTACTCGGTATGTACTGGATAACCACGACATTGTTCTTGATTAGAAATGCTTTCTGCACACCTGAGGTTATTTCCTTACACGCTCCGCCAGCTGCATTTACAATTGGTGTATACGTATCGGCATGCTTTCGACATAGAAAGACAAATGTTAAACCGCTAAAAAGATTACGTCTTTCCGCCTTACAGCTCACATCAATGTTCTCATCATCGAACGATGGACGATACAATTCCGGCTTAGGCAGCTGTGAACTCTTGGCGGCCACAGCTTTTGACATATCACCCCAATAATTGGATGTAACAATTTGCTTTTGATCAATTAGAGCATGTAGTAGTTTGACCGTCACAGATGGATCATTCATTGTTAGATGGGTACAGGCTGAAGACCAGCGCTCAAGGACTTTGCCACCTATAGAGATTACGTTCCTGGTTACTTCTGCGATATCATCCTTTGCCAGAGCGGATGTTGCTGTTAAAAAGCTTATATGTTGGACTTTCCATATGTTTTGCAATCGTCCAAAACGTATGATGTCGTTGTTTTTCAATTCCACCTTATGTCCTTTCTCCAGGGGAGTATTTTTTTCAATGTCTTTGTTGTAGAATGTGCCATACTTGGATCCCATATCCTCCAATTCAATTTGTAACTGGCCCTGGGACTTTATTACGTGAAAGATGGCATGGGAACGACTTACACAAATGTCATTCTGTAATTCTAAATCCGTTCCAACGCGTCCCACTGTATACTTCGATTTATCGGCGGAGAAGTAAAACCTGTCACCTATAAAAAAAAGGTCAAATGAAATATGTTAACATTTTTATTTTTTGTTCAAGAATTAATATATGATTTTTGCTAAGTCTTAAATACTGAAAACATATTACATTACGTCACATTGAAAAATAAAAGATAGACGTTTTTGGTATTAAACATCTCACACAAATTTTTAATTAGCTAAAAGGCAATGAGTATTGACAACGCCATGGGTTCGCTAAATGGGTTCTGAAGCAGTTTGAGCGGACTCCGATTTAAAATGAAAAGTGTCTCTAACGACTAGACTAATTTTTCGTTTTTGCCCGATTGGGGGAAAAACAGTAGTTTTTGAAAAATTTGATTTAGTAACATTTTTCCTGTTGCTATTTTGACTTATTTTGGAACAGAAATTTTTGTTAAATAACTTGATTTAAAAACATTTTTTTAAAAACGGTAGACATTTGGACGATTTGTTTAAAAAAAAATTGTTTGCAAGATATTCGTGTCTAAAGGCTGATATAGTTTTTATTAATTGCTTGGTCAAAACTCCTTCAAAGCCCAAGTATTTCAATACTTGCAGGTAAAGTCAAACTTTTAGGCTGAAGACGGGGTCTTTAAGGAGGATCACAAAATGCTGTCATTACAGACACGACAGATCAGTGAACTATGTGCAGGGTACATAGTTCACTGATAATAACTTTTTCGTGTATACAGGGTGATCCATCTAGAGTTTTTTTGGGTTTAAATGCTGTCATTACAGACACGACAGATCTGCGAACTATGTACAGGATACATAGTTCACTGATAATAACTTTTTCGTTTATATAGGGTGATCCATCTAGAGGTATTTTTTCAGAACAAAAAAAATATACAAATTCAAATCAAGTGTGGACTTTTTATTGGTAATTTGAAAGGACATTTTATGGCATTTATTTTTTGAATATAATTTCCTTCAAATGTTTGCCGCATTCTGAGGGTCCAATTTTGGATGACTCGTTCAAGTATTTCGTCTGGTACGGTTTAATGACACGCGTAATGTTGGATTCCAAAACCAGAATCATAGCTGGTTGGTCAGCATATACTTTGGACTTTACGGAATCCCAAAGAAAAATGTCTAATGGTGTGATATCACTCGATCTAGGTGGCGAACTCATCTGTCCAAAACGTGAAATTAGCTGCTTTTCAAAATGACCTCTCTATAGAACAATTGTTTGAGCAGTTGTATGGAAAGTGGCACCGTCCTCTTGAAACCAAGTGTCGTCAAGATTACGGACTTCAATTTCAGGTAGCATAAAAATCGATATCATGGCGCGATAGCGAGCACCATTCACGGTTACTTCAATCGCCAATCCCACGACAGCCGGTTCTATGGACCGGATTGACCCGAAGAGTAATTCTTTGGCAAAGGGCTGTCACCCCGGCACACACTTGCCGTTACAACAACAACAACACGGTTACGTTCCGCCCATCATAATTTTTGAGATAATATGCACCGATGATTCCACCAGCTTATAAACCGCACCAAACCGTGGTTTTCTCTGGGTATAATGGCACCTCTTGAACCTCTTCTTGTTGCTCTTTAGACCAAATGCGGCAATTTTGTTATTGACTTTGCCGTTGAGCCAGAAATTGGACTCATCACTCAACAAAATTTTGGTAGAAAACAGCGGATATTTCCGTTTCTCATCGAACGCTCATTTCCATCATACAGTTGCCAACATTTGAAGGAAATTATATAATAAATAAATGCCATAAAATTCCCTTTCAAATTACTAATAAAGATTCCACACTTGATTTTATTTTTTTTTGTTCTGAAAAAGTACCTCTAGACGGATCACCTTATTTATTTTTTTTCTCAGATTATACTTTATAAATAAAAATTAAAGAAAAAATAATAGAGAGATAAACAACTGAACAAAGAACCAGAATAATAGAATTTTATTATTTAAATCAGCAATCAGTTATTTTAACGCAAAGATCATATCAGAATTTCTCCCTCTGAAGCAATGATTTGTTGCTTAGTTAATCGTCATCACCAACATGGCACCGTAAGAGATTTGCCTCGAACCGGTAGACCACGTTTAATTCGCACTGCGGAAAATATTGAACGAGCACAACAAAGTGTTAACGAAACACCAGAAACATCTGCCAGAAGGCGTTCTGCTCAGCTAGGAATGTCTCTTACGTCACTACGGCGCATTTTTAAAAAAGATTTACTGTTATAGCCACAAAAGGTGCAATTGGTGCAAGAATTAAAACCCGCAGATCATCGACAACGTCTAAATTTTGCAGTTAAATTTCAACTGCCAGAAATGAAATCAACTTTATTGAAAATTTGATTATGAGTGTTCATTTGAATGGCTTTGTTAATAAGCAGAACTGTAAGTTCTAGGGTTCTGAAAATCCAAGAGCCATTCATTAACGCCAATTGCACCCCATTAGGTGTACAGTACGGTGTGGGATCCCATCTGCAAATATCATTGGGACTTACTTCTTCGAGAATGCAGATGGAAGTGCTGTATCCGTAAATGGAGAGCGGTATCGGTTTCTAATAGAAAATTTGTTACGTCTTGCTCTTGAAAACAGTCCTCAGATGTGGTTGCACCAGGACGGAGCCAATGCTCAGACATTTAAAAGGGCGAGTATATGTGAACAAGCACGAGACAATCCTTTAACTCAAGACTAACATTGTTGCAGAAATTCGAACGCTACAGCCACAAACTTTGAAAGATGTTATGGAAAATGCTCTAAAACGAGCACACCATTTCGAATCTGAAAACTGGCGGTTATGAGGTGACATTAAAATAATTTCCATTTTGTATATTATATAATCTGAGCAAGAAAATAAAAATAAATAATAAACGAAAAAGTTAAGTTTTTAACCCCATGGCAACTTTTGGCCTACCCTGTACACACAGTGCTTATACAGGATAAGCGATTTTACATTTTAAATTAAAACCGGATATAAAAAAGTACATACTGAAAAGCTTTTCAAATTTCTGGTTTTATTGAAAAGTTTGAATTTGTCATTTAATAATGGAACATCATCCGATGCGCTTTCGCTTCATCCAATGGGCTGAAGATTGTTTGAAGAATTTTACCGAAAACTCCTGTTTTCCGATGAGGCTCATTTTCATCTCGGTGGCTATGTCAATGAGCAAAACTGCCGCATATGGGTTCAGAGAACTCATGTGACTTCTGAGAAGCCAATGCATCCACAACAAAATTCAAACTCATGAGAATGACAAGGACAAAATTGGTTTCAACAAGGCGAGGCCACATGTCACACAGGCACTGTTTTTGAAAATCGAATAATTAGCCGAAACTGTGATGTCAACTGACCGCCTTTGGATTCTTTTCAATGGGGAGCCTTTAAGGATAAAAGTTACGTAAAGCATCCAGAGACATTTGAAGCGTTAAAGAATGAAATCGAATTTGTCATTGAATAGAGGCGACCCCTAAACAATCGAAAATGTACTAGAGAATTGGGTTGATCGTAGTGTAGTGATTTGAATGATATTGTATTCCAGTATTAAATCACAAAGTTCAAACTTTTCAATTTAACCAGAAATTTAAAAAAAAATTATTAGTACTTTTGTTTACAGCCGATTCAAGTTTAAAATGTTAAATCGCCCAGCCTGTACGAGCAAGTTCTCTCAGAGTTGAGGTATCGATAGATTTTCACAGTTAATAAAAATTGACACTGAATCGTTGTCTTCTAAAAGTGAAATTCTGAGTTAGTACTTTAGCCAAAGAGTTAGAATCAAATTATGTGCTTGCTTTGATTGTTTTGGCCATTTTTAGATAAAGTCTTCGGTAGTCAGAGTCCAACAAAATGAAAGCACAAATGTTACTTAAATCCTATACCATGAACTCTACCATTCCAATAGTCCTTAATTATGTTTCTAATCATTACATCTGAACTCAAAAAACGGGGAAGAGGATCTTTTGACGTGAGATGTGAAGCTAATTATAATCTAGTAAGTCTAAAGTGGTTTGACAACAAATCAGTTTTGCTAACATCTTCGTGTATAGACCACCAACCTGTTGATATTTTTAAGCGTTGGACCCCGAAGGAAAAGGCTTACATTGATATTCCAAGAGCTGCTATTGTTGCTTCCTATAATAAAGGCATGGGAGGGGTTGACCTGGCTGATATGCTCATGAAGCTGTACAAGGTTAACCACCGCTCAAGAAAATGATACATAAGACGCTTCTATTGGTGACTAGGAACATCCGTTACAAATGCCTGATTGCTTTATAGAAAACATCTTCGTCTACTTCAGCCCAACCAGAAACATATTCCATTAATACAATTTCAACTGGAAATTGCTAATGCACTTTTGCGTTTCTGAAGATTCCATCCAAAGAAAAAGAGGTCGACCATCGAATTTGGAAAAAATAATCCAACATCATCCGATGGTATCCCTCCCTCAAGCAGTGTGTCTTCGCAAAGCACCAAAAAGTATAGGTTCCAACCGAACCCTCCAGATGCAAAGCGGTATGATAAAGTGGATGATTGGGTAGTATTTGGCGAAAAAGATCGCTGCAGATGGTGCAAAACAGGAGCTCCAATGTCCAAATGTCTTAAATGTATAGTAAATAATAACAAAAATTGTTTATTGTCCTTTCATACTTAACTTTTAAAATATTTCAATAAAACTTAAAACGGCTATAATTTTTTTATATACCACAATTGCCCAACGTTGCTCACAAGCAACATTTCCTACCGCCCAAACGAATAGGCCTGGCTACTTGAAATTTTGGCCAGACACTCCTTAAATGACTACAAAATGATTAAAAGTAAAACAATATTTTTAGGGATACAGATAAAAAGTTGGGGTCGAAAGGGTTAATGAAATACTCGTAAACGCGTAATATGAAAGTTTACAAAAGCTAATATTATTGGATTGTCAGAATAAAAAAGCCACGCAATACTTTGCATGTTTTGGACTCATATTTCAATGATTTTTAGACTACCGGATGTTGGAAAATACGCAGCGTAAGGAAAAAAGCTTTGGAATGACAAAGTATTTATAGTTTCAAAAGTTTTTTTTAAAAACCTACAAAATGTTTTCTGTTCCACTTAAAGCCCGAAGATTTTAAAAATACGGCGCTGGGATAGGAAAAACATGCAGAGCGGTTACAGTGGGTAAATATTTGTTTTATTTGCCCAACAAAAGTTCATGTCATGGAACGTAATCCATATAACGACATGGAGTAAGTGATGCGCTGCAACATTTAGATTATCTAGACTTTCTTGTGCGCATGGATGAAAATACTCCTGCACAAAATACATTTTTTTTGGCGCGTTTCCCCCACCCCACCTGCGCCATCAGTCATAGGGCACACAGCTTCATTGTCAGGGATCACATATTACATTCCATGATCTCTACCATCATAGAACATTAGAATAAAGGATATACTAGCCAGCTATGGTTATGATCAACCATCAGCCAATGATGTATGACGCATTACGCAAATGCAGACACCGAGAATGAACCAAAGGATCCATTATACAAAACTATCTTTATACGCCAATTTTCTTCATTTTTTCTACGCAATGTGAATTAGTGGCCAAATTACGTTTGTAAAGAACAATTTTTTTTTTAACTTGATTCCGGTTTCTGACCATCTTTTTGTGTATTTGTTAACGAGTGTGGCACTTTATACTCGATGTACAGTACAGTTTTGTGGCATTTTAATGAAGGAAAATCCTGATTTCCCGGTATCAGCTTCTCTGCTGGTTTCACTCACCGCTGCTTGTGTGCTTTATGAACCACATTTTCTGCTAAATTCTAAAGCGACCGGCTTTTTGCTTAATATTATTATTCTCGAATTAAATTGCAAATTTGTTGTGCTCCAACAAAAAAAATCCAGATAAAAACAAAGCGTTGTACACAGAGTTACCAGATCCGAAGCAAAATATAAAATGTCCTCAAGCAGCCCAGTACGCTAGAATGCAACCCTTTGTTTACATACGTTTCAAATACATCTACTCCGATAAATATGCAACCATTCGTAAAAAGTGTTTTTACTTTTAACTTTTTCTGAGTAGGTACGAGTTTTTTTTTAAGTTTTACTTTGAAAAGTACAAAAAATCAGGATGTCTGCTTCTATAGAAATTCCTCTTCGTGATACCGACGAGGTAAGTGTTATCTGCTCTATGGAAATTCAGTTTGATTTGTAATTTTGTCCGCAGGTTATAGAGGTGCATCCCGATCAATTGCCAGAATGTCAAGAGGTTTTAAGCATTTTGCGACAAGAGCGTTCACAGCTAAATACTTGGGTAAATGTGGCGGTATGTACAATTTGTTACTATTTATAAACAATTCAATTGTGTCGGCTTAATGGAACTTGCGCTATTTCATTTTTTTTAGCTGGCTTACTACAAACAAAACAAAACCGATGACTTTATACGTCTTCTCGAAACCGCTCGCAACGAGGGCAACATGGATTATCGTGATATGGAGAAGGATAAAATGCGTTGCTACGACATGCTGGCCGCCCATTATGTCCATGAAGCCAATCGTGAAAAGTCCAAGGATAAAAAGAGGGAACTCTTTATGAAAGCCACTAACTTGTATACCGCAGCCGATAAGATCATTATGTACGACCAGAACCATTTGCTGGGCAGAGCTTACTTCTGCCTCTTGGAAGGCGACAAAATGGACCAGGCCGATGCACAATTCAATTTCGTGCTAAATCAATCGCCGTCCAATATACCATCGCTGCTGGGAAAAGCTTGCATTGCTTTCAACAAAAAGGACTATCGTGGCGCTTTGGCATTTTATAAGAAGGCTCTGCGCACCAATCCCAACTGTCCGGCTAATGTTCGCATGGGTATGGGTCATTGCTTTTTGAAGATGAATAACCCTGATAAGGCAAAATTAGCGTTCCAACGCGCCCTCGAGTTGGACTCGAATTGTGTGGGCGCTTTGATTGGTTTGGCCATTCTTAAACTGAATCTGCATGAGCCTGAATCAAACAAAATGGGTGTACAGATGTTATCAAAAGCCTATACCATCGACTCTACAAGTCCAATGGTACTCAATCATCTGGCTAACCATTTCTTCTTTAAGAAGGATTACCAAAAGGTTCAACATCTAGCTTTACACGCCTTCCACAACACCGAAAACGAAGCAATGCGGGCGGAAAGTTGTTATCAACTGGCTCGAAGTTTCCATGCTCAAAGTGACTATGATCAAGCGTTTCAGTACTACTACCAGTCCACCCAGATTGCCCCAGCGCACTTTGTGCTGCCCCACTACGGCTTGGGTCAAATGTACATTTATAGAGGTGACACCGAAAACGTATGTTTTATGTCCTGGTTTCGTTTTACAAAACAAAATGTTAACGCTCTCCATTCCTTTTTCAGGCCGCCCAATGTTTTGAAAAGGTGCTTAAAATTCAACCGGGCAATTATGAAACCATGAAAATCTTAGGCTCCCTTTATGCCATTTCAAATTCTCAGACCAAACGAGACATGGCCAAGGCTCATTTGAAAAAAGTAACCGAACAATTTCCCGATGACGTTGAAGCTTGGATAGAATTGGCTCAGATTCTCGAACAAAATGATTTGCATGCCTCACTTGCAGCCTATGGGACAGCATCTAGTATTCTAACCGATAAAGTCAAAGTCGAAATACCAGCGGAGATTCTAAACAATGTGGCGGCCCTGCAATATCGTTTGGGCAACCAGAAGGTGGCTAGGGAGAAACTGATGGAGGCCTTGGAGAGAGCCAAATCCGAAGCACCAAATGACACGCAATACTATGACTCGATCTCGGTAACAATGACATATAATTTGGCTCGTTTGAATGAGGCCATGAGTAGTTTTGATGTGGCCGATAAATTGTACAAGGACATTTTGAAAAAGCATCCCAACTATATCGATTGTTATCTTCGTTTGGGTTGTATGGCCCGTGATAAAGGTTTAATTTTTGTAGCCTCCGATTTCTTTAAGGATGCTTTAAACATCAACAATGATAACCCTGATGCCCGGTATGTTAAAATTCATTTGGTAGATTTTTGTAAATTTTTGTCTTACTCTTTCTCTTTAATAGATCCCTTTTGGGTAATTTGCATTTAGCCAAAATGCAGTTTGCTTTGGGTCAAAAGAATTTTGAAACAATTTTAAAAAATCCTGTTACTTCGCAAGATGCGTACTCGCTTATAGCTTTGGGCAACTTTTCCCTGCAGACCTTACACCAACCCATAAAGGATAAAGACAAAGAAAGAAAACATCAAGAGAAAGCCTTATCCATATATAAACAGGTTGGTTGATGAAAAATTGCTGTTCATTTAATGCATTTTGTTTAAAACTCTAAATACTTAAAGGTTTTACGTAATGATCCTCGCAATATTTGGGCTACTAATGGCATTGGTGCCGTGTTAGCTCACAAGGGTTGTGTCATTGAAGCCCGTGACATATTTGCTCAGGTCCGTGAAGCTACGGCCGACTTTTCTGATGTTTGGCTAAACATCGCACATGTATATGTTGAACAAAAGCAATATATAAGCGCCATACAAATGTACGAGAATTGTATGAAAAAATTTTACAAACATCATAATGTGGAAGTCATGCAGTACTTGGCCAGAGCATATCTCCGGGCCAATCGATTGAAGGAAGCAAAGATGGTACTACTAAAGGCTCGCAAAGTAGCTCCTCAAGATACGGTAAGCTTCGTTTAAAATATTCTTTAAATGATTTAAAATGAACCATTTTCGTCTAGGTTTTATTGTTTAATATTGCGGTTGTTTTGCAACGTTTGGCTATGGCCATATTGAAAGATGAAAAATCAACATTGGAAGTAGTATTGCAGTCAGTGCATGAATTAGAACTCGCCCAAAAGTAAGCAAATCATTGAAATATCTTCAAGAATAGGTGCCTATTTTATTTTCTCCACTTGCAGGTATTTCCAATACCTATCCGTTCATGGTGACAAAACTCGTTTTAACATTGATGTGGCCGGTATCGAGGCCAATCAATGCCAAGATTTATTGTCACAAGCCCAATATCATGTGTCCCGAGCTCGTCGTATTGACGAAGAAGAGAAGGCGTTGAAACGCAAACAGGAAGATGAGCGTACGGCCTTTAAATTACGCCAGGAAGAAGATCGCAGACGCCGCGAGGAAATTGCCAAGTCTTCACGCGAACAAATGCTGGTCAAGCGTCAGGAATACGTGGAAAAGACCAAGAATTTAATATTAACTTTGGAGGCGCCACAAGAAAAGGAGCGCAAAAAAGGTAAAAGACATGCATACGCACACGTTCAAATGTACACAACTATTTTTTTTAGGTGGAGGAAGACCACGCAAGGATGATATTGTTACTGACTCTGACGGAAGTGAGGGAGGTGGTCGACCCGACGAAGGAGCTGAACGTCATCCCAAAAAGAAGGGCAAAGGTGCTCCTGGGCGCAAGAAGAAAGAAGGCGGTATACGTAAACGTAAAGTTAAAGGACCTTCTGATAGCGATAGTGATGGCGAAGGTGGCGGCAAGGAAAAGAAACAAAAGAAAAAACCAAAACTAAGTAAAAAGATGGAAGAGAAACTATCGGCTAAACAGCGCATGAAAATTGTCTCCAAAGCAACCATCTCTACGAGTGAATCTGATAGTGACAGCAATGCAGCGCCACGGAAGCGTAAAGCGGACATCGTTAGTGGCAGCGGTAGTGATTCCGATGCCAGTGCTGCAAGTGTTAAACGTGCCCGTAAACGCATTGAATCCGGCAGTGATTCAGATCGTTCAAAGTCAAGATCAAAATCTCGATCTGTTTCACGATCTCGCTCACGTTCCGGATCACGCTCAGTTTCGCGATCCAGATCGAAATCCGGCAGTCGTTCACGCAGTCGCAGTGGTTCCAGATCCAATAAATCCGGCAGTCGTTCTCGCTCGCCTAGTCGTAATCGGTCACGTTCAAAGTCAGGATCTAGGTCACGTTCCAACTCAAAATCTGGCTCGGATCGTAGCCGTTCAGCTACACCAGAGAGTAATTAATCGTCTATGTCATAAATATATTAATATTTATACAAATACAAACAAACACCTTATAAAAGAACTATTTTATGTATAAATCCAATTAACAAATGTGTAATTGTAATAAATATGTTTTTCTCTTATTTTTGCTTGAAAAATACATTTTAACAGTTAACTATAAGTACATGTTTTAAATATTTGTTTGTCATCTTAGACGATCGATTTTCTAGGATCAATCGTCTGAATCATACTTGGTTTATAACCAATATACACATTCGCATAAGCAAATTGTTGGCATCATAATAAACAAAAATCATTTTTGGAATATTCGGAAAAAATATTTCAATGAAATAGAGAAAAAGCGGCGAAGCTTCTTTGAATATTAAATATTTCATAGATTTCAAAATACTTAATTATTTAGTTAGCTTAGAATACAATTTCTGAAAATTTTATTAGCACTCGAAAAAATTTATATTTTAATACTTGCATTCACAACAAATATATTTCAATATTCTCTGACGCCAAAATCACATTCGTTACATCGCTAGTAGTTATGTATCACCCACCACAAATGGCTAAGTTCCAAATTTCGTTGCATTTGAGTATTTATCTGTACCAAGGACTACTTGTATTTGTTTAACCATTTCGTTTTACCGAGCGTCAAATTTGATTTATTTTTCAAGCATATTTTTTGAGTGCAGTAAAGCCCTACATATAAGTAAGTGGTCCGCAATTTAACTCAGATATAATTCCGCGTAAGAACAGTTTAAAGAATTTTCAAAGCATTGATTGTACCTCATAATGCCGGCGAATTTAATAGCAAGAGATCAATCTTTAAACTTCTCTATTATATGCATAAGCAGTTCGGAGCCGCTATTAAATAGTACAATTTATATCGTTTACAGAGAACTGATTTGAGAAAAGTTTCCCTTTTGTTCCTTAATGGAATGTAGAGGGAATTAGGTAAGTACCCTACATATGACATGGTAAAAAAAATTGTTGCTTACAATTTTCTTGCTAATTTGAATATTACAATAATTTCACGATTTTTGCTAAGAGTTTGTAAGATCGTCACAGGTGACGAATCATGGATCTATGCGTATGAGCCCGAAACAAAACAACAATCGACCGTGTGGGGTTTCGCAGACGAGCCAAATCCAACAAAAGTTGTTTGTGGAAGAAGCACTTCAAAGCAAATGGTCGCCGCTTTCTTCGGCAGAACTGGTCATGTGGCGACTGTTCCGCTTGAGCAACGTAGGTTCACAGTCCTACGTTGCGTCTGAGTGGTACACAACAATTTGTTTGCGTAAAGTCTTCGGAGAAATTCGAAAAACGAACAAGAGAAGACGAATCATTGTGCACCATGACAATTCGAGCTCTCACACATCGGCTCAAACCAGCTTTTCGACCGGCCAAAACGTCGAATTGATGGGTTATCCGCCGTACAACCCTGACTTCCTTTTATTCACATCAAGGAAAAAATGCGTGATCAACGATTTTCGTGGCCAGAAGATGCTGTTGAAGCGCTCAAAAACCAAAACATGGTTTTGCACTTTTTCCACTCCGTCTTAATCGGAGTGGAAAAAGTGCTTTGGTTTGAGCGCATGCAAAAGTGTATAAATAACGCTAGAGAATAACAATAAAACCATTTTTGATCATAAATATTCGCATTTTCATTATTAAGCTAGAAATATATACAGCAGCCCACGTATAACGTTTTTGCGAAATTTTATAAAGGATGGTCCAACTAAAACGCACGATGTTAATTGTAAATAAAACAAAAAGTTTTCAGAAAACTATCATATCAAATTTTTTTATTATGATAGATGATCTATGACAATTATGTGTGAAACTAAATATCGGCCAATTGCTCGTCACGGCTTCGGTTGCATATCTCTATCCGATGGTCCATATTTTCAATGGCTCTGAGACATAATGGAGGTTCAATGTCGTTAATGTGTACAATTATCTCGTCCTTTAGCTTTTGAATTGTTCTTGGCCTATTGTCGTACACTTTTTCTTTTAAATATTCCCAAATAAAGAAGTTCAACGGTGTCAAATCACAAGATCGTGGCGGCTAATAAACATCGCCACGACGTGAGTTAACACGGCCATTGAATTTCTCGCGCAAAAGAGCCATTGTTTCGTTGGCTGTGTGGCACCATTCTGTTGGAACCACATTTCGTCCAGGTCCATATCTTAAATCTTTGGGCACAAGCAGTCCGTTATCATCTCGCAATAGCGAACACCATTCACGGTAACTGCTCAGGGTTACCGTTGAAAATTTCAAAAAGTCACACAAAAGTGGGATTATTTTTAAAAAAAGGGTATTTAAAAGAAAATCGCAAATTTTTCGTAGGTTCATTTATCAAAAGAACACATTTTAATAAGAAAAGTAAACAACACAGTAAAAACTCAGTTCTATTACATAAGAGTCACATAAAAGATAATTACGATTCTCATGTACCCTTAACTATACGATAATAAAAAGAGTCGATATATTAATCGCCCGTTTTGATCATGTGGGATGTTTTTGGGCCACTTAAGCCTAACCTTTCAGCAGCTTTGCTCATTTTCGAGGTATTAAGTGCGTCCGAAATAACAGTACCTATTGTCCATTCACAAAAATTTCTGATTTGTTAAGCAAAAACGAGTACTTTTTACCGAGGTAAAAGCTTTTTCCCCTCTAGGCCGATTTCGCCCATTTACAATCCCAAATAGCTTGTGACCATAAACTTGCATCATGCAAACGTTCTGAATACTAGGTTGATCCGTTTGAACGATATCGTACTTTCAACATATATGCGGACGGACATCGTCTTAAAATTTTACTACAATCAAGATTATGTACACCTTATAGGGTCTCCGATTAATATTTCGTGGTACTGCAAACGGAATGACAAATTTAATATTCTCTTTTGTAAAGGGTATAACAAATCCTAAAATCAAAAGTCGGACATGGCAGGCTATATTATACCCTGATCTACTGAATGTGCAGATGAGCCAATGCAAACTAGCTTTTGGGTTCCTTGAAGTCATGAACCGGATTTATAATACAACTAGATTTTAAAAATAATTTCATATGGATTCGTTGGGTTTGTAGTAAAATTTTATTTTTTTGGTACCCATATGTCCTTGCTTGAATGGGCCTGATTTTCGGCCACCTTAAATCAAGGCTGCAAAAGATGATAAATAGTATTTTTTTGATACAATTTCGGTATCGAAAATACCGTGGCAACCACGGCTCATTTGCGGCTTACTTGATACATTTTACAAATGTTCCGATTTGTTGGAATTTTTACTCTAAAGCACACTGTTGTGCAGGCTATTCTACGTACCATTTTCAGTTACTGATCAATCATAACAAAATGTGCCAAATTTTGTCAAGATTGGATGTAATATGTGCGTTTCAGAGCTGTGTGGCGGGACTTTTTGAAGGTTGTCTTCGCAGCCTGTGTGCAATACACATATAGATGCTCTGACACACTACTACGAGTACTCACAATGCCTAGCGTATATAGTAATTATCGTACTTTTTTCCCGGGAGCAACTCTTAACCCCAAAAAAAGGAATTCGAGTATCTTTTAAAAGAATTTCAAAAAGTGGCAAAAAAGGGGATTTATGAAAAACGGGCAGCAAAAGTCGCATGGCTTTCAAAAAAGGTCAAATTGCCACTTTTGTCGCACAACGGTAACGCTGAAACTGCTTGGCCGACCTCATTTTCGAAGATTACGCCGCCAGTCCATAAGCCGCACCAAACAATCACTCTTTGTGGATGCATCGGCTTTTCAACAATCACTCGTTGATTCGCATTTGCCAAATTGCAGCAATTGTGCTTGTACGAATCCACTGTGGACACATTTGGTCAATTGTGCTGACCAAAAAAAAATCACGAAGTGCCTGAAATGCATTTCGATTTGAACTCTTATTTTGGTAAAAGGCTTTTACAATCTTATAGCGCTGCTCAATTTGTTGAATTTGTCAATCACTGAAGCAAAAAAATGTCAAATTAAGGTGTGACTCGCAATTTACATCGTGCATTATAGGTGGACCACCCTTTATATTAAACGAGAAATATATTTATTTGAATCATCAGTTTCTTTTTTTAAAAGGTTTTTAAAAACGTCAAAAAAATAAATGGCAAAAGCCTTGAAATGCCCAAAAGTTTGATACGGCAACACTTGACGATCGTCAAGTATAACCGTAAATTTGGAAAGAACAAACATATCCTAACAAAAAGATGTAAGAACTTAGAACTCGGTAAGAAATTAATTTATAACAATGTAATTAATTTCTGATTTATGTAACTAATTATTTTATTACATAAGAGTCACATAAAAGATAATTACGATTCTCATGTACCCTTAACTATACGATAATAAAAAGAGTCGATATATTAATCGCCGTTTTGATCATGTGGGATGTTTTTGGGCCACTTAAGCCTAACCTTTCAGCAGCTTTGCTCATTTTCGAGGTATTAAGTGCGTCCGAAATAACAGTACCTATTGTCCATTCACAAAAATTTCTGATTTGTTAAGCAAAAACGAGTACTTTTTACCGAGGTAAAAGCTTTTTCCCCTCTAGGCCGATTTCGCCCATTTACAATCCCAAATAGCTTGTGACCATAAACTTGCATCATGCAAACGTTCTGAATACTAGGTTGATCCGTTTGAACGATATCGTACTTTCAACATATATGCGGACGGACATCGTCTTAAAATTTTACTACAATCAAGATTATGTACACCTTATAGGGTCTCCGATTAATATTTCGTGGTACTGCAAACGGAATGACAAATTTAATATTCTCTTTTGTAAAGGGTATAACAAATCCTAAAATCAAAAGTCGGACATGGCAGGCTATATTATACCCTGATCTACTGAATGTGCAGATGAGCCAATGCAAACTAGCTTTTGGGTTCCTTGAAGTCATGAACCGGATTTATAATACAACTAGATTTTAAAAATAATTTCATATGGATTCGTTGGGTTTGTAGTAAAATTTTATTTTTTTGGTACCCATATGTCCTTGCTTGAATGGGCCTGATTTTCGGCCACCTTAAATCAAGGCTGCAAAAGATGATAAATAGTATTTTTTTGATACAATTTCGGTATCGAAAATACCGTGGCAACCACGGCTCATTTGCGGCTTACTTGATACATTTTACAAATGTTCCGATTTGTTGGAATTTTTACTCTAAAGCACACTGTTGTGCAGGCTATTCTACGTACCATTTTCAGTTACTGATCAATCATAACAAAATGTGCCAAATTTTGTCAAGATTGGATGTAATATGTGCGTTTCAGAGCTGTGTGGCGGGACTTTTTGAAGGTTGTCTTCGCAGCCTGTGTGCAATACACATATACATAGATGCTCTGACACACTACTACGAGTACTCACAATGCCTAGCGTATATAGTAATTATCGTACTTTTTTCCCGGGAGCAACTCTTAACCCCAAAAAAAGGAATTCGAGTATCTTTTAAAAGAATTTCAAAAAGTGGCAAAAAAGGGGATTTATGAAAAACGGGCAGCAAAAGTCGCATGGCTTTCAAAAAAGGTCAAATTGCCACTTTTGTCGCACAACGGTAACGCTGAAACTGCTTGGCCGACCTCATTTTCGAAGATTACGCCGCCAGTCCATAAGCCGCACCAAACAATCACTCTTTGTGGATGCATCGGCTTTTCAACAATCACTCGTTGATTCGCATTTGCCAAATTGCAGCAATTGTGCTTGTACGAATCCACTGTGGACACATTTGGTCAATTGTGCTGACCAAAAAAAAATCACGAAGTGCCTGAAATGCATTTCGATTTGAACTCTTATTTTGGTAAAAGGCTTTTACAATCTTATAGCGCTGCTCAATTTGTTGAATTTGTCAATCACTGAAGCAAAAAAATGTCAAATTAAGGTGTGACTCGCAATTTACATCGTGCATTATAGGTGGACCACCCTTTATATTAAACGAGAAATATATTTATTTGAATCATCAGTTTCTTTTTTTAAAAGGTTTTTAAAAACGTCAAAAAAATAAATGGCAAAAGCCTTGAAATGCCCAAAAGTTTGATACGGCAACACTTGACGATCGTCAAGTATAACCGTAAATTTGGAAAGAACAAACATATCCTAACAAAAAGATGTAAGAACTTAGAACTCGGTAAGAAATTAATTTATAACAATGTAATTAATTTCTGATTTATGTAACTAATTATTTTATTGCAGAAATAAAGTAATTAGCAACGCACTTGAATGAAAAATATTTACAGGTATGTATTAAATGTGTGGATATTTTGTTTGTTTTATTATAATGTATGTTGAATGTTTTGTGTTGGTTTTGTGTATGTGTGCTAAAGCAAAAAAACGTATATGGGACACCTCCGAATATTGTTTTCGTATTTATACCTTCCATTGGACTTTTGTGTATGTGTGGGAAATACGTCGAGCTAAAGCCAAAATGCGTAGAAGGGAAACCTCCGAATATTGTTTTGGTATTTATACCTTCCATTGGATACCCTATGAAGTATTTAGGCAAGAGTGATAAGAAGGATGCTCGGGCCAAATGGCCCCGCTGAGCCTTCAAATAGCTTTTACAATTACAACTTATTTTGGCCTGACGATGGCTCCCATATTGCCTACCTAGGGATTCCGGACTTTAAAGTCCCGCTAATGATCTCTGTTACCGGAATTTGGCTTAGAATCTTCTTTTCGAGGGAACTACATGAGATTTTTTTAAATGTACCAAGTAGGCGTATTTTTACAGAGGCATTGATTGACGTCCATTTCGCATGCCTGCAATTCCTTTACAATTTCGTATTATTTACGTATGAGTGTGTTTTTAGGGACCTATTCACGATTCATTTCTTTTCTTTTGTGTTTTGAGAGTCCATGTTTTTTATTTTTTCCGTCATTGAGATATTTCAATTTGTTTAAGTACCCACACATGTATGATAGTGGGCATTATAATTTAAGACCGTAAGGACACCTATCATTTTTCCCAAAATACTCGAGCAGTTCCGTAGATGACGCATTTTTTTTAATTACCACCACGCTCAACAAACTCCGGTTCAGCCAGTATTTTGATATGTTATTGATCGTCGTAAAATTCTAAGATCTAGCCGGCATGTCGTCTGTTAAAAGCAGGATAGCGATAAAAGGAATTAAGCTAGTCCCCTAAAATTTTGCATTATAGTTTATACGAGGACTGCTATATGTATATTTCTGGCCTAATAATGAAAATGCGAATATTTATCATCAAAAATGGTTTTATTGGTTTTCAAAGTATGCTCCAGCATGATTTATACACTTTTGCATGCGCTCAAACCAATTGTCGAAGCACATTTTCAACAGCATCTTCTGGCGACAAAATCGTTGACCACGCATTTTTTTCTTAATGTGCGGGAATAAAAATATGGCATTGGGTGCCATGTCAGGGCTGTACGACGGATGACACATCTATTCGACGTTATGGCTGGTTAAAAGGAGCTGGTTTGAGCCGATGTGTGAGAGCTCGCAATGTCATGGTGTACAATGATTCGTCTTCTCTTGTTCGTTTTTCCAACTTCTCCGAAGACTTCAGGCAAAAAATTGTGGTGTACCACTCAGAACTGACCTCCTACGTTGCTCAAGCGGAACAGTCGCCACATCACCATTTTTGCCGAAGAAACAGGTGACCATTTGCTTCGAAGTGCTTCTTCCACGAACAAATTTCGTTGGATTTGGCTTGTCTTCGAAGACCCACACGGTCGATTGCTGTTTAGTTTCGGTCTCACACACATAGATCCATGATTCGTCACCTGTGACGATCTTATAAACGTCTTTTGAAGCATCGCGATCGAATTTTTTCAATATTTCTTTGCACCAATCGACGCAATTGTTAAATTGTGCAGGATCCAACGAGAACAAACCTTTTTTACGGCCAGGTGTTCATCCAATATCGAATGTATGCTGGTGGAAGAAATTCCCAAGGATGCCTCTATCTAGCGGTATGTCACATGACAATATAGCATTATCAGTTCACGCACGGCATTAATGTTCTCTGGCACAACGGCCGTTTTTGGACGACCTTCTTCTTTGAGCGAGCGTCGGCGACGATTGAATTCATTAAACCAGTTTTTCACAGTGCTATAGGATGGTGCTTTATCGCCAAACAAAGATTTAAGTTTATCGATGCACTCTTATCGTAATATTCCACTTCGAAAGTTGTGAAAAATGATCGCACGAAAATGTTCACGAGTTTATGCGAGTACGTTTATGCGAAAAAATGTGATAGATGTAGCAACCCTTGTAGTCAGAAGCTGTTTCGGATTGAAAAAGGCACAACCAGTTAAGGGGAAGGGTCTCCCTTTAAAAGACTAAGGTACCTCGGAAAAAAGTAGACCTTTTTTAATTTTATGCTCAATGATGGAGTGCATATACATATGTTTCTTCGGCCCGGCTGAACTTAAAGACGCTTGTATATTTTTAAAAGGTTAAAAGGACTTTACAGGTAACTAAACTTGGTACATTCACTCGGTGACCCAGAGAGGGCCCATTGTAGCCACTTTAAATCGCCCACCATGTACGAGTATATCACATCAAAGGGTATCCGATCAATTTGTTGAGGTGTTGCAAACTGAATAAAAATTTTAGTATACTCTTCAGCCTTTGGTGGATGGTATACAATATGAACTCTGTACGAGGGTTGCTATATATATTTCTGCGTGCGTGAACTGATAATGTAATATCGTCATGTGACATACCGTGAGATAGAGGCATCCTTGGGCATTTCTTCCACCAACAGACATTCGATATTGCATGTTCACCTGGCGGTAAAAAAGGTTTGTTCTCGTTGGATCCCGCACAATTTGACAATCGCTCAAAAAAAGGCTCGTGTCGATAGGTGCAAAGGAAATTTGGAAAAAAATGCGACCGCGGTGCTTCGAAAGTCGTTTAAAAGATCGTCACAGGTGACGAATCATGAATCTATGCGCATGAGCCCGAAACAAAACAGCAATCGACCGTGTGGGTCTTCGAAGACGAGCCAAATCCAACGAAAGTTATTCATGGAAGAAGCACTTCGAAGCAAATGATAGCCTGTTTCATCGGCAAAACTGGTCATGTGGCGACTGTTCCGCTTGAGCAACGTAGGACGGCCAATTCTGAGTGGTACACCACATTTTGTTTGCCTGAAGTCTTCAGAGAAATTCGAAAAACGAACAAGAGAAGACGAATCATTGTGCACCATGGCAATGCGAGCTCTCACATATCGGCTCAAACCAGCGCGTTTTTGACCGGTCAAAACGTCGAATTGTTCAGCCCTGACTTGGCACCCAATGACTTCTTTTTATTCCCGCACATGAAGAAAAAAATGCGTGGTCAACGCTTTTCGTCGCCAGAAGATGCTGTGGAAGCGTTAAAAAAACATGTTTTGGAGGTGTCTCAATCGGAGTGTAAAAATTGCTTCGACAATTGGTTTGAGTGCATGCAAAAGTGTATAAATCATGCTGGAGAATACTCTGAAAAACAATAAAGCCATTTTTGATGATAAATATTCGCATTTTCATTATTAGGCCAGAAATATATATAGCAGCCCTCGTATCCTTAGGACCAATCACATATACGTGTGATTTTGGGGAACACGTCCTCTTTTCAAAGCTCAAGATGTGGTCACACAAATTGGATCTACTTCACAATATATTTTAAATACGCTTTAAAAAAGGTGTCAAACTGAAAGCAAAATTAAACTTGCCACGACAAATATCGAACATGGTTGTTGTTGTATCGGCACACGTAATGCCGGACTGACAGCCCTTGGCCGAAGATTGCTGCTTCGGGTCAATCCGGGACACAGAACCGGCTGTGGTGGGATTGATCGAACCCATCGAACATGGTGCAAAATCCTGCTCCATCTACCAAAAATTGCTTATTCATTTGTGGCACTCAGGTTTATCTTAATGGCGTTGCCAAAAGTAGCCTCATTTCTTTAATATGGCGATCGCTGATGGACAGATGGGCAAGGTTAGATCGCCTTAGATGTAAATATTTGTATATACTTTATATGTGACAGCGCATAGAGAAAAGGATCTAAGGGTAAAAAATCAATTTTCACTTTTTTTTGATGCGGACAACATCTGAGCATCGAATGAGACCGATCCCATGCCCCAAAAGTGTTAACTCCCAGTGATATGCGCGTTTTATGAAAGTGATGGTACACCAAAGACACACGTATTTAAATCTTTAAAATGGCTCTCCTGAACAAAACTGGTTTTTACCCTTAGGTCCCTTTCTATTTTGCGCGTCACATATGGTTTTCCGCCAATAATACTAGTTGTTGCAAACAGAGTGAATATAATAATATTCTGTTAAACGCGACTTTGTTAAATTGATGGAAAACTCAGGAATTGGGCTGGCTGAGATATGCTGTGCGAATTGATAAAAATTTTCTAGCACTTAAATCGTTCGAGTCTCTGTTTAGAAGTTCAGCCAGGGCAACGTAAAGTAGCAAGCGCACACTTTTAATTTCGCGTGACTTTAAAGATCTTTTAAACTTGAGAACAGTCATTCAAGTAAGTAAATTAATGTAATCTACAAATTATTAAGACAGCCATGTTAAAAATTTTTTTACTTGTAGGTATGACTGGAATAATTAAAAGTCCCTAAAGGCGGAGTTGTGCATATGGTATAATAATAAACTACAACCGCTTGTTCATTAATGATAGATTGTTACATAACCAGCTTAGTGCCAAATTGTGTCAAATACAATTTATCCTATCTTGTTGCGTATTTGTATGCAGAATTATGTTAACCATACGGGAGCACGAAATCAACATTATTATTGGAACAGGTTTTCATGAAACCTGCGGATCAATAACGACTCCATGCCAAACACCAATAATTGCATCAATGTCAGATCCTATTGATCAAACTATAAGCGGTGAGTACCTTTGTATTAAGACAACCTGAATCTATACTTTTTAAATGTCCATTAGTATTAATAGGGTTAAAGTATTATGTTAGTCTGATCGCGAACTATGTAAAGGTTGCGACCGAGACTCTATGTCAGTAGTCGATCTGCTACTTAGAGTCTTATTCTAAAATGCACTTTACGGTCCTTTGACCCATAGTAAATAAGAAAATGCTGCTCTTTTCGGCGTTAAATTGAAAAAAATTACATAGGGCTATGTGGATTCAAAAGCGCCCTGTTTTCTTAATGACCGAAGAATTTCGAAATACAAAGGGTCTTCAAAATTAAGGTATCATTTTAATTTTAATAAAAAAAGACTAGATATTAAAATTTTTTTATTACAAAAAATAAGCCGGTCAAGTGGCACCGTCCTTTCGAAAACACATATTCTCTACGTCTAAATCATTAATTTTCAGCCACAAAAAGCTTCGGATCATCTTTCTAGAGCGATTTCAATTCACCGTAATCGCATTTCACTTTTCGTTTTCAAAAAAATTTGGTCCGGTGACTCCTCGCAACTCCTAATTACATTATGTTATTTTCTTCCTGTTTTTCAATGGTCCAAGAAAAGTCCTGTCAAACCACATATTCTCTACGTTTAAATCATCAATTTTTCGCCACAAAAAGCTTCGAGCCTTCTGTCTGGAGGGATTTTCATTGGCCGTAATCGCAAACCGTAACTCTTTGTGGATGTAATGGTTGCTCAAAGAATTCTCTTTACCCCCAAATGCGGAAATTCTGCTCGTTTAATTTTGTTTCTCATTTTTTTCTTGTTTTTTGATGGTCCAAGAAACGAAATAAAAACATGTTGTTCCTTCGAGTAACATTCCATATTAACTAGCCGGAATGTATTTAGAATCTGAAAATTAAAATTTAGAATAAAAGTTACAAGAAGAAAAAAAATTACAACTAAATTAAAATGATACCTCAATTTTGGACATATTAGAGATCACTGGACTTTTATATAAGTGTGGGTATTAAATAAAATGCTTAAGGATTCCAAAAATTAAACAAGGAGAAACTGCAAAAGGTTTTTCGAGGCTAAACCTTATAGCCTATTCGCATATGCTTCGAAAATAATAATTTTCGTCCAGAAATTTATTACAATTCAGCTTAATTTAAAATTTTTGTCAAGTGCGTATGTCATTTTATATACTCTTCACCATGCATGGACTATAACATCCGTTTTTGGGACCCACGGATCCATGAACCGATCCTAGTCTAAATAAATCCTTATTTGGTTGTGACATTTGCATACGTAACAAATAAGCATTTTTGGTCTATATTTTTGGTCCGAGTCCAAGTTTTAAGCAGTTGATATAATAACGAAATGTTAATATTTTTAAATCATCATTTTTACATACATGTTTATTAGTAGGCATCGGAAGTCTATGCAAATGCATAGTTGTTGTCGTCAGTCTAAAAGTAATGTCTTTGAAAATCAATTATTTTGCAATAAAATGCCATTGATTTATATACGAGGGCGACCGCAAAAGTAACTGGCCTAACATAAAAAGAACCGCTTTTTTTGGAATTATTATTATTTATTTTTCAACATAATCTCCTTCCAACTCAATACACTTCATCAAACGTTTTTCAAGTTTTTTAATTCCATCCGAAAAATAAGATTTTTCAAGACCTTCACAATATGCCTCAGTTTCAGCAATAACCTCGCTATTGGTAGAAAATTTTTTGCCGCCGAGAATTTTTTTTAAATTTGGAAACAAGAAATAATCAGAAGGAGCTAAATCTGGATTATATGGTGGATGAGGAGCAATTTCAAATCGTAATTCGGCCAGTTTTTGTTGAGTTAAAAATGCAGTGTGTGAAGGAGCATTATCTTAATGAAAAAGAACTTTTTTTTTCTAAATGCGGTCGTTTTATCTTGATTTCTTCACTCAACCGATCCAATAATGCACAATAATATTCACTATTTATAGTTTTTCCCTTCTCAAGTTAATCAATAAATATTATACCCCTTGCATCCCAAAATACTGTGGCCATTACTTTTCCTGCTGACTTAACAGTTTTCGCCTTCTTGGGACAACTTTTACCAGCTTTTATCCATTGTTTTCCCCTTCTTGGGACCAATTTTACCAGCTTCTATCCATTGTTTTGACTGTTCTTTGCATTCTGGGATGTAGTGATGGATCCATGTTTCATCAACAGTTATGCAAGAACTCTATTGGATTACGCTGATAAATCGCTAAAAGCTCCTCGGAGTTGGTCCAACGGACGATTTTTTGGGGCAAAGTCAACAAACGCGGCACCTTTTTCGCGAATAGCTGTTTCAGGTGGAGTTCATCATGTAAAATACTCCAAACTTGTTTTTCGTGTATTTTAACAATATCAGCAAGTTCTCTGAGCTTTATTCGTCTATCTTTATGTTTTCAAGTAGTAGCAGTTTTCGGTCTTCCAGAGCGTTGTTCATCTTGCGTACTTGAACGACCCATTTCAAATTGTCGAACCCAGGATTTCACGGTGGAGATGATGGTGCATTATCACCTTGAACAGACTCCAATTCATCTTTGATTAATTGTGGCGTATAACCTTTCACATAAAAGTGTTTAATTACCGCACGAAACTCTTTATTTTCCATTTTTCAAAAATTATAAAACTTTTTTACTTCAATCACCTGTAACAAAGAAAATAATCATTAAATATTTCGGAAATTTTGACAAATGGCTTATAAAAGATTGCTTTTAAAAAACAAAAACAAAAAAAGTTGCTAGTAAAACAGAAAATGTGCCAGGCCAGTTAGTTTTGCGGTCGCCCTCGTAATTTTGCATATTTTACCGCAAATGCATAAAGTGCATAATTTGGTAGTAAATTCATGTTTTGAGCATATTTTGTTCAAATAATAGGTGTATTTTTCGCTAAAAATACCATATTTAGTGCATAATTTTGAGGGGTGCCAATTTTTATCCCAATAAAAAAATACGTCGATAATAATCCGAAAAAGTGCCCGCCAAAATTCTGGATTGCAGATGTTCTCGATAGTAGTTTTGGTGCAGAAAATAATAAGACTAGCTTACTTCTTTTAAAAATGGACATTTTCGTTAGTCAGTGCTATTCTTTCTTTCAGAACGTGTACGAGGGTTACTATATATATTTCTGGCCTAGGCAACACTAAGTGTTGCTTGGCGCCGTCTGACATTTCCATTTGGCAAAAGAATTCAATTTGACAAAAAAAAAATTAAATTAATTCGTGAACATTTTCGTGCGATCATTTTTCACAACTTTCGACGTGAATTGTTACAAGAGTGCATCGATGAACTTAAATCTTTGTATGGCGATGAAGCACCATCCTATAGCACTGTGAAAAACTGTTTTTAAGAATTCAATCGTGGCCGACGCTCGCTCAAAGACGAAGGTCGTCCAAAAACGGCCGTTCTGCCAGAGAACATTGATGCCGTGCGTGAACTGATAATGCAAGATCGTCATGTGACATACCGTGAGGTAGAGTCATGTTTCTTCGGTATGTGGCGACTGTTAGGACGGTCAATTCTGGTACACCAAAATTTGTTTGCCTGAAGTCTTCGGAGCAATTCGAAAAACGAACAAGAGAAGACGAATCATTGTGCACCATGACAATGCGAGCTCTCACACATCGGCCCAATCCAGAGCCTTTTTGACCGGCCAAAACGTCAAATTGGTGGGTCACCCGCCGTACAGCCCTGACTTGGCATCCAATGACTTCTTTTTATTCCCGCACATCAAGAAATAAATGCGTGGTCAAAGATTTGCGTTGCTAGAAGATGCTATTGAAGCGGTTAAAATCCATGTTTTGAAGGTGTCTCAATGGGAGTGGAATAAGTGTTTCGACAATTGGTTTGAGCGCATGCAAAAGTGTATAAACCATGCTGGAGAATACTTTGAAAAACAATAAAAACCATTTTTGATGATAAATATTCGCATTTTCATTATTAGGCCAGAAATATGTATAGCAGCCCTCGTACATAGTCGTTCTCATTACCTATCACATCACTGCGCGCCATATTTTTGCTTTATATATTACAAATTTTTTAATCCTCTAGGACTATTCCCAAAGTAGAAATTGCTAATATTTTATTTATTTAGTTCTTCAAACTAACTTAATAAATCACGATTATGCTCACTTCTAAATTAAAATTTAAATCCACATTCAGGCGAAATCGATTAAAATTTGTATGGTAAGAGGCAGCCGGAATCCAATGAAAGTAAAATCCGGTAGATTTCATTTCAGTATTTTGTCTTTATCGCGCAAAACCGAGTACTTCGGAATTTTCTTTAATCATTTTTGCAGTTATGCCGCCCATCGGTTTTGAGGAATGCAGCACAAATGAATGATCGATTTCATTTGTATCCAGTTCAGCATCAATAGTGGGGAATTGTTCTCTCAGTTGGTTATAGTACTTAAGCGGAACCCAACCATCTGTAGTGCCATAATATAATTTCAGCAACGACAGATTCTCTTTAACTAAGTCCTTTTGTAATTCACGAACACGTGACATTTCATCCTCGGCCAAAAATACAACTTTTTCAATGACTGACGTCTTTATATAGCTGACAATATTAATTACATGATGACTTGGTATGGAGGCGAACCAGCAATAGATTTGTACTAGTAGGATTCTGATACGTTCGGGCAGGTGATTCAAAAGATTGACAAGAAATCCAAGCATGTTATATAAAGGCAGGATAATTTTTGTTAATGTCCTTCCATTTGGTGAATTATTCATGCGTTCAATGGTGGGGAATAGTAGGTAACACTTTTTGATACGTTTCCGTACAGATTGATTTTTCAACAGCTGCAAGACCATCCATGCTCCAATCGAGTGGCCCATCAAATGAATCTTTACTCGTTCGGGTACATATTTTTCAATAAATTCTATTTTGTGACGTAATTGGCCGTTCAGATCGAAAATCTCTTCGTTACCCTTCAACTGGGGCACTGATCTTATGCTATTTTCCGGAGGGTCATCATGGCCGACTTGACCTAGAATTAATTGAATGAAAATTAAAAGGTGATGTTAAGCTACTCATGCGCCGTTAAGTAGAATAAGAGTACAGAGTACAAAAAACAACGAATACGATCGTAATTTTATAAAATAAACACAACTCACCAATTAGCCAGACGGGAATTTTCTTTTCCAAGCGCTCGTGTAGTGTTTCACAAAATTCCGCATAGAAACCCGGCAAACCGGGATTGCCAGTAATGTATACGGCCAGCTCGTGGACACCATCCATAGATTCCTCAATCCACCCGCCCCATGTTATAATACGTGTTGGGACATTACAAATATTAACGAATGCTTCTTTCATCGTAGAGATCTAGACAACCTTTAACACTAATCGTACATTGTACATGTTAGTCAACAATAGTTTGATGTCAAATTCCAATACAATTATCGGCATCATGATTTACTAGCAGATTAGCGCATTTTATTTTGATGACTTGGTCATAAATTTTTGTTGTTATTTGGACAGTATCTGGTAGTGGATTCTGTAAAACCTTGCCAGAGTTTTTATTTTGCATTTAACCCATGTTATAGCAGCGAATGATATTTCTGTAATGAATGTTTCTGTAATGTTGTAATTTTAGAACAAGATCATGGGTTTTTAAGGCGATTTAAATAACTAAGCTCTAATTAAGTTTATTTTCTAAATCAATAGTAAACATGTCCCATATAGAACGTCCCGACGAATGAAAATTATTTTGCAACTTAAATTACGATGTTAATGTTTTTAGAATCTGAATACATTAAAACATAAAGTACTCAGAATTGTTGGTATGATGGAGATTACATCTACTTTCTTTCCACAGAATATAATTTCAGCAACGACAGATTCCATCTTATGCAATTCTTGTTGTTGTTGTTGTAGCGGCAACTGTGTGCCGGGGTGACAGCCCTTGGCCGAAAAATTGTTCTTTGGGTCAATCCGGTCCACAGAACCGGCTGTCGTGGGATTAACGCAATTCTTGTAATTTCATCCTCCTCCAAAAACACAACTGACGTTGTTATGATCTGACGACACTATTTAAATGATGACTAGTTATGAAGACAAACCATCAATTTGTTCTAGTAGTATTCAAGACCATAATTTTTGTTGTTTACAGTGACTTGAAAAAATCAATTTGGCAAAAAATGCAATTAACTAAACATTTTCGTGCGATCAATTTTCACAACTTTCGACGTGGATTATCACGACAAGAGTGCATCGATGAACATAAATCTTTGATGGCGCTGAAGCCCCATTCTATAGCACTGAGAAAAACTGGTTTAATGAATTCAATCGTGGCCGACGCTTGCTCAAAGACGAAGGTCGTGAAGGTCGCCCAAAAACGGCCGTTGTGCCAGAGAACATTTATGCCGTGCGTGAACTGACAATGCCAGATCGTCATGTGAAATACCGTGAGATAGAGGCATCCTTGGGCATTTCTTCCACCAGCATACATTCGATATTGCATGAACACCTGTCCGTAAAAAAGGTTTGTTTTCGTTGGATACCGCTCAATTTGACAGTCTCTCAAAAAAGGCTTGTGTCGATTGGTGCAAAGAAATTTTGAAAAAATACGATCGCGGTGCTTCAAAAGACTTTTATAAGATCCTCATGGGTGACGAATCATGGATCTATGGTTATGAGCCCGAAACAAAACAGCAATCGACCGTGTGGATCTTCGAAGACAATCCAAATCCAACAAAAGTTGTTCGTGGAAGAAGCACTTCGAAGCAAATGGTTGTTGTTGTTGTAACAACTAACAAATATTGTTGAGGTGACTGCCCCTGGCCGAAGAGTTTCGGGTCAATCCGGTACATAGAACCGGCAGTCGCGGGATTGACGGCGCAAATGGTCGCCTGTTTCTTCGGCAAAACTGGTCATGTGGCGACTGTTTCGCTTGAGTAACGTAGGACGGTCAATTCTGAGTGGTACACCACAATTTGTTTGCCTAAGGTCTTCGGAGAAATTCGAAAAAAGAACAAGAGAAGACGAATCATTGTGCACCATGGCAATGCAAGCTCTCACATATCAGCTCAAACCAGCGCCTTTTTGACCGGCCAAAACGTCGAATTGATGGGTCATCCGCCGTACAGATGGGTCATCCGCCGTACATGACTTCTTTTTATTCCCGCACATCAAGAAAAAAATGCGTGGTCAACGATTTTCGTCGCCAGAAAATGCTGTTGAAGCGTTCAAAACCCATATTTGGAGGTGTCTCAATCAGAGTGGAAAAAGTGCTTCGACAATTGGTTTGAGCGCATTCAAAAGTGTATAAATCATACTGGAGAATACTTTGAAAAACAATAAAACCATTTTTGATGATATATATTCACATTTTCATTATTAGGCCAGAAATATATTTAGTAGGGACATAAATACTGTTACAACATTGAACA
The DNA here is from genome assembly GCA_963513945.1 of Hydrotaea diabolus. Lineage (NCBI taxonomy): Eukaryota > Metazoa > Arthropoda > Insecta > Diptera > Muscidae > Hydrotaea > Hydrotaea diabolus. The sequence goes on from OY740719.1 coordinate 139,622,642, forward strand.
CACCCATTTCAATAGTAGAACTGAACATACCCCGTTAATGTCATATGGGTTTTGAAAGCTAACCTCAATAGCGTTAGTCTGTAACGGGATTTTCAAATTGTTTCAACTTTCATCATGGAGTGGTCAGATAATGAGAACCGTATCGCTGTAATAGCGCTTTTCAAGTGTGAAATGAAAAAACTATATTTTCAAAACGCTCCGGCCACTAGAAATAAGCCGCCTGTTCGTCTACGGATGCATAAAACTGTTTGAGGAGACTGGAGATGTAAAAGACCGCCACTGGTCGGGCCGCCCACGCTCTGTTCGAACACCGCATGTCATCATAGCCGTTTAATCAAGAATTCACAGAAATCCGCTCCGAAAACAGAAAATCATAGCCCGTGAGATGAATATCACGCAAAAGTCAATGATTCGAATCATTACAAAAAAGACTTGGGGCTTTCAAACGACGTACCGGACATTGATTGACTGCAGCTTTAAAAAAAATAGGATTGAAAAATGCAAACGTCTTTTGATGAAGCACGCTGATAACTGGCACAGAAAAATTATGTTCCCCGATGAAAAAAATTTTACCGTTCAGGAAAAATTTAACAAGCAAAACGATAGAGTGTATGCGCGGGCATCTAAGGAAGCATCTGAACTGACCCCAAGGGTGGAAAAGGGTCATCACCCAGCTTCAGTCATGGTTTGGTGGGGTGTCTGTTTCGATGGGGTCACCAATCTGCATTTCTGCGAACAAGGAGCCAAAACATCGGCCAAAGTTTACCAAGAAACCGTTTTAGAAGCTGTTGTAAAGGCTCTTAACAATTCCATGTTCCAAAACCAGCCATGGACTTTCCAGCAGGATTCTGTGCCGGCCCATAAGGCTAAAACGTCCCAGGCCTGGCTTCGAAACAATTTGCCAGCGTTCATTTCCTCTGAAGAATGGCCCTCAGACAGTCCAGATTTGAAGCCATTGGACTACAAACTGTGGACGGTTTTAGAGGACAAGGTTTGTCACAAAAGATACACCAACATTGGAACTCTTAAGACTGCTTTGGTTCGAGCTGTGGCCAATTTTCCAATGGACGAGGTTCGTGCAGCTATTGACGATTGGCCAGTGCGACTTGAGGCGTGTGTAAAGGCGAACATTTCGAATAAGTGGATTCTTTTTGGATACAATATACATCAATAAATATATTAAAAAAATTTGGTCCAAAAATATTCAGTACTTTTTATTTTACAGCATAAAACGTGTGTAACAGTATTTATGTCCCTACTAAGTATATAGCAGCCCTCGTAGATGATTGTTTTCACCATTTTATGAACAAAATCGAAAAATCATATCGTTTAGAACAACAAATAAAACTACGAAGTAGGTGTAGGAATTGACCTGACATTCATAAAGGAATAATTTCAAAAGCTAAAGCTTTATATATATTTTAAACATTAAACACATAGCCCATTATTCTGTTGACAAATAAATGTAGTTTTTTTGACAACTTCAAAAATCAGTCGTTAGTATACCTTTTCTCGGTTTTGCCCGTATAAATAAATATACAATTATGCCAAATATTTTGTACTGCCTAGAGGTATATACAGGAACTACTCAAAGTAATATGAATATTATAAAGACAGTGCTTCATAGAGTTATGCGCTATGTATATTCTGTTAAACCGTATGCTCACATATCGCCGTTTGTGAATGACTTTTTAGGCTGTTCCTTTGTGGAATTTGTGCACCTTCGGTTGCTATATTTTTTTACAAAATATACTAACTTCAATTTCCTTTGTTCCTAGAAAATTCAGTTGTCTTCAGTCACTCAATTCGCAACAGACAGTTAATTATTCCAAAGGTAACACCGCTTATGGATCGATCATTCCTCGTAAGAGTAGCCCGACTATTTAACATTTTGCCAAGCAGTTTAAAAACGTTTAATTTGTCTTCCATGACATTTCGTAAACATTTAATGGATCATTTTCGTTCAAGTACAGAGTAATGCTTTTATTTATATGTTTTTTTTCTTCGGTTTCTTGATTATCACTTATATGATTTCATCAGGTTTTTTTCTCTTTTATTAGGAAATATTAGGATTTTTTTAATTTATATTATTTATTTGATTTTATACTGAATTTTTTCTAGAAGTTTATGATGTTCTATTTAACATTCTGATGCAAATTGTAATTAAGCTTTAATAGACCCCAATGGTCTTCGAATTACATTTCAATAAAGAAATGAAATGAAATTTGATTGGAGAGAATACGATAAAATAAAGTGTTTTCAAGAACTTCTATTTTTCGGCTCAGTTAACCTTTAGGTAAAACTGTCCGTATATAATTTTTAATTTTAGAACTACACTGCAATTATTGTATTCAACATTTTCTAATAGGTAGTTATTTTTATTTTATTTTATAATTGTATGTTATTTGTAGTTTATTGTTAATAGGCGGAACGTCAAGCTTGAAATTACAAGCTGAGTTGAAATAAAATTTGGTATTTATTATTAGACAGCGGAATTTTATGCAATTTATCAAATCAGTTTGATTCAAGTTTGTATTTAGGCTAATTGTAAGCACATTAACATGATTTCGTCTGCATATTTTTTATACATATGCAGTTTTTTTTTTGCAAAAAAATATGCAGTAAAAATGCAAAACAGAATTAGATATGCAAACAAAAATTAAACTTATGTGAAAAATATGCTTTCGTCGGTGTTCTTAGCAAAAGGCCTTTGTGTTTTCCGATACTTTACAGGAGAGCTAAAAAACTGTTGCATTTATTCATTTCGCTGAATTTCCGAAAATGAGTAATTGCAGTCGATTCGCAAAAAGATTTGCCACGTTTTTACAAAAAAAAACATTTGAGTTGAATACGCGATTTTGTGCGACACAACAATATTCTTATATACAAAAAGTATTGTCTTTCCTGTACTGAATTAAACAATAAGATAATTTTCCACATAGGCCTTTTTATATCTTCCACCATAGGATGGGTACCAAATTTGGCATTTCGTTTGGTACAACTCAAAATATTGATCTGATACCCTATAAAGTATATATAAGTATGTTTCTGATCAGCGTACAATTCTAAGACGCTTCAGCGATGTCCGACCGACCGTCCATGTCCGTCAGTGTGCCTGTTAAAGGCCCGTTAGCGGTCACAATAATCAACATAGAAAGTCCAAACTTTGTAGAGAACTGTTATGTTGTTACATGTTGTTTGGGATTTATAATGGACCAAATCCATTTGGAGTAAAAAAGGTTCTCTATACAAGGACTTAAACAACATAAGGACTTAATTCACACCATGGGATTGACCTAGGCTGCTGATACTAGGTATGAAACTATCTTTTGGACAAGGCATATAAGGATTAAATATGGGCCAAATAGGTACATTTTTCGATGTAGTACCTATATAAAATTCATTCTCGAATTTAGGTACCGGCGCACTAGAAACTGGGTTTATAGTCGGATCTCAACGGTATTTGACACGAACTAGTTTCATGGCATGGAAGTTAACTTTATATAATTTAGACCATATCGGTCATAGATTTTATACAGCCCTCATACAAAGGTCCCTCCCGTTTCGTGACAGTTGTAAATCATTGGAAGAAGTTGTTGCCAACGGTCCCACAGCTCACGAATAGAAGCAAATTTATCGCTACTATACCTTTGTCGTCGACTGGAAACCTCATCGAAACGGAGTGCACTCCAAATCATATGAAATTAATCTTCAGACATACGAGTAATTGATCGGAAAATAGGGCGACCAAATTTTCCATCAAATAAACCATGAACATTTTCATTTTTTCCGCTGTCATTGATAAATTTTATGTAAGCCAATTATTTTGCTGAAAAAATAATGTATAAGTACATACTGATATACGCCTGCAGGAATAAGCACAGCAATATATGCACGCAATGCGTCTTCATCAGTATCTCTCCATTTGTCACCAAACTTGACCCTGCCGTATTTATTAGCATTTTCAATGACAATTCTTGCTATTGGAGGCGGAAAAAAACATAAGAAAGTTGACAGCATATCATCGCATCTGAACACTACAAATCGAGTTGGTCCTGCTTGAGTTGAGATAATATTCTCACTCCATTCCATCTTATTTTTAGCAATAAAAAATGGATCAACACAGAGCTAGCTGCATCTAAAATAGTTTCACTTTCTGTTTTAGAAGAACTTGTTTCGTTATTTTTTGAAATACAATCAATATCCGAATCCAAAATATCCGAATCACTTTCGGCATTGAGCATTGCTCGTATCTCACTTCCGTTTAAGTGGGCCATTTCGTAAGTAAAACACGTCCGGACTACTGAAACAAAAAGCAAAAAGGGGAATCCCACAATTATTTTTATCACTATCCAAGATCCACACTTGAATGTTAATTCATGTCAGATACTTTTATAACATGAGTAAAGGATAAATGATAATATTTAATAATTATTAAAACAAAATAGATACAAGGAATAATATTCAATTATTATTTTGTCCCAAATGGTCCCTTAACCTAAGATTCGTAAGTTTTTTTCTAACCTAACAGCAGGGTTAACTGTTAAGGATCTGGATCATATTGAACCATTTAGAATTATTTATTTGGAAATTGAAAAGGCCTATGTGAAGAAAAACACATAGGCCTTCTACAATAATTTTATGATAATTTCTATACAGAAATGCACGTAGTCCTTTTTCTAAATCCTGAAGCAATAAAGATATCGAAAAACGATTTGGTGGATATAATCCAATTGGATTACTAAAAGCGACAATAAAAAAAATCAAAAAATTACACATAGGCCTTCTGCTGGGAACTACGACGCATTGTAAAAATAATTTACTATTTTAAAATTATATTTATTTGTCTATTTACATTCATATCAATTGATTTCGGCTTTGGCAACACAAACTCTTGTCTTAACTGCACTGCAGCATATAAAAATCATTTTTCCTTAGCCAGGATTTTAAGCTTAACCAAAAAAACAAATTTTAGATGGAGAAAAACTGCCTGATACATTCGTAATATAAAATTAATAAAAAAAATGATTTTTACTGGGGTTTTCAAGCATAACATTTGTAATATAAAATTAATAAAAAATGATTTTACTGGGGTTTTCAAGCATAACAATATTGTAGATTTTTTTAGATATTACAGATATTCTGCAAATATTAAAAAATAGCCAATACGATGGCTCAAAATGGCTATAGCATTCTACTGATTACTTAAGTACTCGTACTCGTATATCTAAAACGGACTGATAACGGACCAACTATAGAGGAGCATTTCTTTAACCAGGTGCAATTTGTAAGTCAAAGAACTTGGTTGGACGCTACATAAAAAATGAAGAAATGTGTTCAATGACTAAAGCCACTTTTATATAGGGTGATCCATCTAGAGGTATTTTTTCAGAACAAAAAAATATAAAAAATCAAATCAAGTGTGGAACATTTATTGGTAATTTGAAAGGACATTTTATGGCATTTATTTTTTGAAAATAATTACCTTCAAGTGTTGGCAACAGTATATTCGGTGGGAAACGGGAAGATCCGCTGTTTTCGACCAAAATTTTGTTCAGTGATGAGGCCCATTTCTGGCTCAACGGCAAAGTCAATAAACAAAATTGCCGCATTTGGGCTGAAGAGCAACAAGAAGAGGTTCAAGAGGTGCCATTATACCCAGAGAAAACCACGGTTTGGTGTGGTGTATAAGGTGGTGGAATCATCGTTGCATATTTTTTCAAAAATGATGATGGTCGGAACGTAACCCTGAATGGTGCTCGCTATCGCGCCATGATATCGATCTTTATGCTACCTGAAATTGAAGCCCGTAATCTTGACAACACTTGGTTTTAACAGGACGGTGCCACATAGCTGCTCGAACAATGGATCTATGCTCGAACATTGGATCTATTGAGTGGTCATTTCGAAAAGCAGCTATTTTCACGTTTTGGACCGGTGAGTCGGGCGCCTAGATCGAGTGATATCACACCTTTACACATTTTCCTTTGGGGTTACGTAAAGTCCAACGTCTGTACTGACAAAATAGCTACGATTCTGGCTTTGGAAGCCAACATTACGCGTGTCATAAAAGCCATAAAGCTCGAACGAGTTTTCAAAAATTGGACCCTCAGAATGGAAAGCTTGAAGCGTAGTTGCGGCCAACATTTAAAGAAAATTATATTTAAAAAATAAATGCCATAAAATGTCCTTTCAAATTACCAATAAAGATTCCACACTTGGCTTGAAGTTTTATATTTTTTTGTTTGTATATTTGTAACCTTTGGACGCTTCATAAAAATGAAGAAATGTGTTCAATGACTTAAGCCACTTTTATACATTTTTAACCTTTGCATGTCTTTTATATGGGTGATTCTGAGATTATGGGCCAATTTCGACATCATATTTGGAATTCGATTTTTTTGCAGAATTTAATATTTAATACAGGTGGATGCCTTAGTTCTAAGAAAGAATAGTCATTTTTAAAAGGTACATATCAAAATTTTAAGTTTTAACGGAATCATGCAACAATTTAAAAATATGACCTCCAGGGTTATGGCTCATTGAACAGAGAAATGTAGAAGACAATAAAATATATAGTATTTTTTCTTCAAAATCAACAAATTTATTTTAATTCAGTTCTTTTGTAAAAATAATTAAAGAAAAAATCTGTTAATCGCCATTCCCCTGTGAAAATTTTTGGCAGGGGTATGATGAATTTCTACAAAACCCCCTGAAATGTTTATTTAAGTACTTACCCTTACAAAATTGAATTGAGCTGGAAGTTTATACTTGCAATAAACACAAAAAAACTTGCAAAATTATATAAAGTATTAATTATCTTTTTAAAAAACAACACAGGGGAATGACCAACTTAAGTGTGAACGTTCGTAACGAGAGACAAAACACGACTTACTAAACTTTAATAAAACTGTTGACGAAAAAACTATTAGATGTGCACCCACTTCAATTAATGTTCAATCATATTTGAGTTGCTTGAAATCAGGATTGTTTTGGAATTTGAATTTTAGCCAATATTAGATTTTACAGGGGAATACTGTGTATTTTCAGGGACAGAAAATAAACATCCATAAAAATATAAATTGAATAAAAAATTATAATCGTTAATAGCAACAAAATTAATTGAATATTATTTTTTACAATGGACTGGTTTTATTAAATAAATAATTAATATTTTTGTAAAAAAAGAGAAAATTTCAATTGAAGGTAGTGCTAGGGACAACCGGGTAATGATATTTGAACACTTTGGTAAGAAATTTTTTGAAGAACAAACAATTTTTTTAAAAAACAATTTTAAAGACTAAAGATTTATTGTATAGTAAATAATAAAGTATAATATATTTTATTTTTCCCGCTTGAAACAACCAAGGACAACAAAGTGGCCCATAATCTCAGAATTAACCATAAAAAATGTTTAAGATTTCGAGTTTTTTCTGACGAAACAAATTTATGTAGCTTAAAAAGCTTTTCCGACCTTCCTTAAATGGTCTGTTGGTCCAAGTATAGAGGATCATTTCTTTAAACAGGTGCAATTTGTAAGTCGTAAAACTTGGTTGACCGCTACAAAAGAATATGAAAATGTGTTCAATGACTAAAGCCACTTTTTTAACCTTTAAATGTCCATAACTTTTAAAGTTATCGACTTAATAAGATTACAGTTTGTCATCAAATGTGCAAAAAACGACCTACAAGTAATAATACGCTATTGGATAAATCTTCGCTGTCTATTTATTAAAGATAATTATACTCTTGTGTGGAGAAATTTAATGCCTTTCTGCCTTCAATTCTTTAAGAACCCCTCCATGTTTACATATACAAAAGTACCCGCATTCACTTTATTTTGGGCCAAACTCTGAAACAATCTGTATGATTATTTCGTTGCAATACCTTTTACTAATAGATGTATCCCCAATCTACTTTAATACTTAAAGAAAAATATTACCTCGATAGTGTCACGTTTTATTTAAATTTTCATCGTAACAGCATTAAATACAATATTTCGAACCGCAACCACTGATGATACTAAAATGCGTACTAAGCTATTTATAAAACTTGCATGGTCTAGACCAAATCTTGTTAACGCACATCAAGCTTTTAAAAAATTGTGAATTTACAAAATTACGTGATATTTTTGTATCGATAGAAAATTTAAAATCCTTGAATGAACCACCGGATTAGGAAAATCGTTTTTCATTATTTTGCTCTGAAATAAACAACATTAAATCATTTAGAGAGAAGTGCGAAGAGGGATGAAATTGGTTGGTTGGATCATCACCGTCATACTCAAATATTTAGCATTACTTACAAACAAAATAATTATTACATATATTTTGTTTATTGAAAGCATTTTGTTCACACGAAAGGAGACATAATGGGTGATCCATCTAGAGGTATTTTTTCAAAACAAAACAAAAACATAAAAATTCAAATCAAATGTGGAATCTTTATTGGTAATTTGAAAGGACATTTTATGGCATTTATTTTTTGAATATAATTTCCTTCAAATGTTGGCCGCAACTACGCCTCAGGCTTTCCATTCTGAATGTCCAATTTTGGATGACTCGTTCGAGCATTTCGACCGGTAAGGCTTTAATGACACGCGTAATGTTGGCTTCCAAAACCTGAATCGTAGCTGGTTTGTCGGCACAGACTTTGGACTTTACGTCACCCCTAAGAAAAATGTCTAAAGGTGTGATATCACTCGATCTAAGCGGCCAACTCAGCTGTCCAAAACGTGAAATTAGCTGCTTTTCGAAATGACCTCGTGCTGTGTGGCAAGTGGCACCGTCCTGTTGAAACCAAGTGTCGTCAAGATTATGGGCTTCAATTTTAGGTAGCAAAAATATCGATATCATAGCGCGATAGCGAGCACTATTCACGTTTACGTTCCGGCCATCATCATTTTTGAAAAACAGCGGATCTTCTCGTTTCTCACCGAACGCTCATTTCCATAATACAGTTGCCAACATTAGAAGGTTATTATATTTAAAAAATAAATGCCATAAAATGTCATTTCAAATTGCCAATAGATTCCACACTTAATTTAAATTTTTATGTTTTTTTTGTTCTAAATAAATACCATTAGATGGATCACCCTATATAAACACTTGCAAAATACAAATTCACTATTATATTATTTATTCATTTCATTAAAATGTGTCTTTTTACTTAAACAAGTAAAATGGAAAAAAAACTACAAGATCTTATTTCTATACGAGTATTTAGTCCTTACGAAGCAGAACCAAGAATGCCCGAGTTTTCTAAAATCATATCTGCAACAATGCCCCCCATTGGCTTTGAGAAGCGTAGCACAAAAGAATGGTCGATTTTCTTTGTATCCAATTCTGCATCAATGGTGGGAAATTGTTCCCTCAGTTGGTTGTAATACTTAACCGGAACCCAACCGTCTGTGGTGCCGTAGAATAATTTCAGCAACGACAGATTATCCTTGACAATGTCCTTTTGTAATCCGCGAACTCGGGCCATTTCATCCTCGGCCAAAAACACAACTTTTTCACAGACTGAAGTTCTAATGTAGCTGAGGACACTATTCAGATGGTGACTAGGTATCGAGGCAAACCAAAAATAGATTTGTACTAGTATTATTCTTATAAGTTGTGGCAAGCGATTCAAAAGATTTATAAGGAAACCGAACACGGAATATAATGGCAAGCCGATTTTAGTGAATGTCCATCCGTTTGGCGATTCAATCATGCGTTCAATGGTGGGGAATAGTAGATAACACTTTTTGATACGTTTCCGTACAGATTCATTTTTCAACAGCTGCAAGACCATCCATGCTCCAATCGAGTGGCCCATCAAATGAATCTTTACACCTTCGGGTACATACTTTTCAATAAATTCGATTTTGTGACGCATTTGCCCATTTAGATCAAATATCTCTTCGTTACCCTTCAACTGGGGTACTTCTCTTATGCTATTCTCGGGAGGATCATCATGGCCCACATGACCTAGAAATAATTAGAAAGTGTAAATAAAATATTGTCTCATCATAAAAAAATGTCTTCAATAAAAAAACAAATTTATCTATTGACCTAAAATAAATAAACTTGAGTTTTCGTTTGTTTGCTATTTCTATATGCAAAGGATGTGACCAGTAAACGAAAGGCTCATCATAGGCAACTTTCTCTTTTTTCTTTAAAGGAAGAACCCAACTCACTCACCAATTACCCAGACGGGCATTTTCTTTTCCAAACGTTCATGTATTGTTTCACAAAATTCTGCATAGAAACCGGGTAAGCCGGGGTTGCCAGTAATGCATATGGCGATTTCCTTAACACCATCCATTGATTCTTCAATCCAACCACCCCATGTTAGAATACGCGTTGGGATATTGCAAATATTAACGAATGCTTCTTTCATCTTTGAGATCTAGGTAACCTTTAATACTGGACTGGTAACCCAATCGTAAATGTATGTACGTGTAGTTGATGCTAAAGTTTAATAGTGTTTCTGGCGTTTGATGATTTGGTCATATCTTTTTTGTTGATTTTAACAGCTGTTTTATTTTCTGTGAAACGTTGCCACAGTGTCGCTGTTTGTACATAAGGGGTGTTTTATGCCAGCAATGGTACAATAAACAATTTATAGGCACTAGCCCACAACAAGTTTAAAGTTTGCTGACAGTCACTTGAATTAGAATGCCAAAAATACGTTTTTTTATTTATTTACCATTTCTGTAATTATGAAGCCGTTAGGCCGATAAAGCTAATTACATTACACTACAGCTTATTCTAAAGAAACTTTTTAAAGTATTGAAAAATTCAAGTTTAATGATTATTATTATCGTGGTGTTGTGATTATTATTATACAATTGTTACTTTAAATACTTTAACCATGGCGAAGTATAGTCACTAGCCCAATTACAAATAAACAGTACGCTGTACTGTCAAAGTCATTTAAAGAAAAATGCAAAAAATATTTTTTTGTGATTGCTTAATAATTATTTCGAACTTTTGAAAAAGAGATTTAGCTTTGCAAACTTCAAGAAGTGTCGTTGTCAAATTTAAATTTGAAAATTTAAATTGCTAGTATGAGAAAAAATTGTAAATCAGCTGATAGCATGACACTACTCGTCATTGTAACATGACATTAACAATTGTCTGTCAAAAAATTTAAATTACCATAATATTTATATATATGGGGTGATCCATCTAGAGGTATTTTTTTTTTAAAAAAAGTAATTCTAAAATTCAAATCAAGTGTGAAATCTTTTTTTTATTCATTCTAAGGAAATTGTATGCCATTTATTTTTTGAATTTAATTTCCTTCTAATGTTGGCCGCAACTACGCCTCAGGGTGTCCATTCTGTAGTCAAGAATACGGGCTTCAATTTCAGGTAGTAAAAAGTCCGATATGGTAGAGCAATAGCGAGCACCATTGAAAGTTGCGTTTCGACCATCATCATTTTTGAAAAAATATGGACCGATAATTCCACCAAACCGTGGTTTCTCTGGATATAATGGCTCCTCTTGAACCTCTTCTGGTTCCTCTTCAGCCGAAATGCGGCAATATTGTTTATTGACGTTGCCGTTGCGCCAGAAATGGGCCTCATCACTGAACACAATTTAAGTCGAAAACAGCGGATCTTCTTGTTTTTCGCCGAACGCTCATTTCCATAATACAGTTGCCAACATTTGAAGGAAATTATATTTAAAAAATAAATGGCATAAAATGTCCTTTCGTATGAACAATAAAGATTCCCCACTTGATTTGAATTTTAGTATTTTTTTTTTAATTAAAAAAAATATCTTTAGATGGATTTTGTTGAACCGCACGCTAAAAGATGTGACATCTTATATATTTCTGTGCGGGTTTAGAGTATTGTAAGGTTAGCATTCTAGTAAAATCATTGAATTAGATTGTATTAGAACTAGTGATATAAAAATTTATTTATTTATAGAAATTAAATAGTTCCTTTTTAAAACTTGTTACATTTCTTATAACTTGAAGGCCGGAGATTGTTCCAGAGATTACTACGAGAAAATATTGTAAATTAGCTGATAGCATAACATTACCTTTTTATATCCTTCACTGATGATTGGGTGGTACACTAAATATATCATTCCGTTTGCAACGCCACGAAACATTGATTTAAGACTCTATAAAGTATATATAGGGTTGGCGATTTAACATTTTAAATTTGAATCGGCTGTAAAAAAAGTCCTGATAATTTTTCAAATTTCTGGCTTTATCGGAAAGGTTGAACATTGTCATTTAATAATGGAACAGTATTTGATTTTGACTTTGCCAAGAAGATTGTTTGACAGAAAATGAAGAATTTTACCAAAAAATCTTGTTTTCAGATGAAGATCATTTTTATCTCGGATGTACATAAGCCAAATTGCCGCATATGGGGTTCAGTGCACCCACACGTGACTATTAAGAAGCCAATGCATCTACAACGAGTCACAATTTGGCGTGGATTTTGGGCTGGCGGTATCATTGGGCAATTTTTTTTGCGAAAATGACCGCGTGACCGCGCCATACTCAACAAATTTTTGTTTCCAAAATCAAGAGAATGAAATTGACGACATTTGGTTTCAACAAGACGTCAATATATTTTACGCACTGTTTTTGGAAATCGAATAATCAGCCGAAATTGTGATGTCAATTGCCCGCTTCGGAGCTTTGATTTATGCCCTTGGGATTATTTTCTGTGGGAACCACTAAGGATAAATGTTACGCAAAACCTCTAGCGGCAATTGAAGCGTTGAAACAAAAAATCGAAGTTACCATTAAAGAGATTCGACCCAAACAATCGAAAATGTAATGAAAAATGGGTTTGATTGATTGAGGTACTGCAGAGCCAGTTGTGATATTTATATGAATTATATTGTGTTCCATTATTAAATGACAAAGTTCAATCTTTCCAATTAAACCAGAAATTTGAAAAAAATTATCATTACTTTTTTTACAGCTGATTAAAATTAAAAATACAAATTTAAACAAATTTTGCTATAAATACAAAGATAGAATAATGTTAAAGTCTTAGCTGAGATTAGGGAAGGGCGCATGGGCCCAAAAAAGTACCGTTTTTTCGCGCTTTAGTTTCAAAGGGATTTCTTTCTTCTGGGTGTAGGGAACATAAGAATTAGACTGGCCGAACTTAACGACGTTTTTACTATTGTGTTTTTAATTTTTACGCTTTAGTTGCTTAAAATTTTAAAAAATAAAAAAAAGAATTTTAAAATATTGTCCATTTAAAACTTTGGACGTTAATTAAGTTAAATTGGTAAAAGCTATACGAGTATATAATTGTAAATAAAACAAAAAGTTTTCAGAGAATTATTTGTATTATGGTTAAAGGATCTATTAAAATTATGTGTGAAAAAAATGTAGGCCAAATGCTCGCCACGGTTTCGGTGACTCTGAAATATAATGGAGGTTTATTGTCGTTAATGTGTCGAATTGTCTCATCTTTTAGCTCTTGAATTGTTTAAATAAAGAAGTCCAACGGTGTCAAGTCGCATGATCGTGGCGGCCAATTAACATCGCCACGACGTAAGATAACACGGCCATTGAATTTTTCGCGCAAAAATCTCCTGTTGATACCAAATTTCGTCCAGGTTCATAACATCAATTTCTGGCCGCAAGAAGTCCGTTATCATCTTGCGTTAGCGAACACCATTTACGGTAAGGGTGATGGCAGAGTGCGCGCCCAAAGCCGAGCGGAGCCGAACTGATCACCCTTACTGCTTACTGCTTTGGCAGACCTAATTTTCGAAAAAAGTACAGCCCGATGACGCCGCTTGCCCATAAACCACATCAAACAGTCAATCTTTGTGGATGCATCGGCTTTTCAACAATCACTCGTAAATTTCTTCTTAACGAATCCACAGAGGTGAAAGTGTGTAGGCTTTAGTTCTTGAGTAAATTTAACGTTGTAAGCGTGTGAATTTAAATATTTATTTTAAATTCGATGTTCGTAAGAATTTCATTTTTTGGGCACGACGTTAGTCAAGATTGGCGGCTCTTCTGCCACACTATCGCGAACAACAACAATGTTTTCCGCAGAATGAACTGGGCTTGCAAAGGTGCACAGATGTCTTCACAATTCCTACAGCCCATTTGGTCGATTATGACCAAAAACAAAAAATGTAGTGCACATTACATTTTGATTTGAGCACCTATTTTCATAAAAGGCTTTAACAATCTAAACTCGCCGCTCCATTGTGTAAATCCCTATGGTTGAATTTGTCAAATAAAAAAGTCAAATTAAGCTAGACAAAATACTTGACGTTAAGGTGTGACTCACAATAAACATTGTGCATTATGGTTGGACCAACCTTTCAAAGTCGGTCTCGTACTTTTTTATTGCATAATTCATACTGCTTTAACAACTTTTACTACAAATCCGCTCGATCACTTTCATTACATGTTTTCTTTTCGGAGAGAACTTTAATTAAAACTGACTTTCATACCTTTTTCTAATAAAAAAGTACTGGAACAAATATATTAATTCTCAGATAAAACAAAAATGTTTGTATAATTGAGTGTAATCTGCCAGATATCGCTCAAATACAATGTTCGCTGCAATTTCTGAGAATTTACAGGAAAATTCAGAAGAATATACAGGATCTTCCATTAAGGACATAACAATTACATATAATAATTAAACACAGAATATTTAAGATATAGTGTTCAAATTTATTCCAGGTGTAGTGCAAATATTACGTTTCAAGAAGCCCGTCTACAGCGATCTATTCTTTGGACCCAATTTTCCACCACTCTTGCACACGTTTTGACCGGAACGTTGGCAATTTCGCGTTGGATGTTGTCTCTGAGCTCGTCTAAAGTTGTTGGCATAGACCAATGACTTGATGTGGTCCCATAAAAAGAAATCCAATGGCGTTAAATCGCATGATCGAGGTGGCCATTCGACCGGACCATTTCTCAAGATAACACGTTACCGAATTTCAGTAACTCGATTGTAACGTGTGCTGTGTGGCAAGTGTAACCGTCTTGTTGAAGCCACATATCGGCGATGTCAAGCTCATCCAATTCTAGCCAAAAATAATTTTCTATTAGGATTAAAGGAAAGTTCAGAAGATTATACAGGGTTTTCCAAAAAGGGCATAATTTTATATATTAATAAAAAACATCATATTTAAGATATAAAGTTCAAATTTATTTCAGGTGTAGTGCAAATGTTACATTTTAAGAATAAAATTCGATTGTAACGGGTGCTGTGTGGCTCGTGACAACGCCTTGTTGAAACCACATATCGGCGATGTCAACCTCCATCCAATTTTTTCTAACATGGCACGATAGCGCTCTCCATTGACGGTAACACGACGATTGTTTTCATCGACTAAAAAAAATCGGTCCAATCACACCTCCGGCCTGAAAAACCGATGCAATTGTGTCTCTTGTTGCTGTCCAATAACGCATATTTTGTTTATTGACAAAACCACTCAGACAGAAATAAGCTTCATCGCTGAATATGATTTTTCGACGAAATTCTGGATTTTCGTGAAACTTTGGAAATCATTTATTTTTAATGATTTCCAAACGTTGCTCGAAATTGAACATTACTAGGATGAAAATGTTGACTTCGTCTAACGTTTTGACACTGAAAGATCAATAAAAATGTTTGAGGGTGCGTTGACATAAAGATACGAAATTGTTATGTCCCTATTGGAAAACCCTTTACTAAACAATAAAAAATTGCAAAGTAGTAAAAGTAATTTCTGTAGCCATTTTAGTACTCGTACATAGCTTGTATAACTGTCGATTATTGGCGTCTAATCGGGCTAATTATTAAAACGGCTACAACAAATTATTTTTCTAAAGTTTTTCTTGTGTATTGACTCACTTATACTTAGGCTGATGGCAGAGTGCGCGCTCAAAGCGGAACCGAGCGGAGCGGAGCTGAAAGCTGATTGAAATTCTTTAAACTGTGTACATACAAATTAGTAGAAATCGGCGTCGGGATGGCAGAGTGCGCGCCGAGCCGAGCTGAAAGCAGATTGAGTGGAACGAAACTGTTTTGAAGCGTTTTTTCGTGCTGATTGGTGCTGACATTTGATTGTATGTGTAAAGATATGAGTTGTTTGTAATTTGTGAACGGTTCTTGACGGTTTGATGATGTTGAAATAATTCTCTCTGTTTTGTTTGACAAATTTTTCGAATATTGAACAAAATTATTAAAATTTGATCAATCGTATATATAATTAACAGATTATTTATTGTTCAGATTAATCAGAAATGTCCATTATTAGATTAATTAATTAATAACATCATTGATTAACCCAAATTTTGACAATCATAAATAAAAAATATAAAAAACACACAGCAAAAACAGTGCAGATTCAGCGCCAAATTTCATATAAGCATGAGATAAGTTCGGCTCGGCTCCGCTTTGAGCGCGCACTCTGCCATCAGCCTTAGTCATCAAGGCTTAACGTTAAACACCACTATTACTAACATAACCCTGGTCGTTGCGTTGTCGACTTAGAAACTGCCTTACCAACAAATGTTGCTAAACATTTGGTATACTTTGTGTCTGCAACAATTGAATGATAAACAATTGTATCTCTTTCATCCCCACTCACACACATGCCTGAGTACATAGTAAACCCAAACAAACCACACAGTCGACACAACAACAACATTTTGCAAAAGATAAGATTTTGGAGAAGTTGAAGCGAAAAAAGAAAGAAACCAGCCATTGCCGCCACCAAAATACTTGAGAAACCCAGTCGACAGTTAAAGTTCGAAGCTAAGCGCATACGCACGGGTTCGCGAGCACAGAAATAAATTTCGGTGGCGAAACAATTTGTAAAAAAATGTACAAATGTACATATGAGGAAATCATTGTTGTAAACTAAACTAAAAACAAAGTTTGGCGCAAAATTCAAAATAAATAAAACAAAAGCCACGGAAAAAATCGTGTTAAAGTGTTGGCACACATATTTCATGGAAAACGTATGAGACCATCCCTACCAATTAACTTATTCACTAATTCTAAGCACGTCCTAACTGAATCGATTAATAAAGAAATTATTGGCCGGCTGGTATTGTAAAATCTGAGTTCATAAGCAACAAGCTATAAAATGAAGCAAAACAAAAGAATCCAATAGAAACCATACGAGAAACGAAGTAAATGCGGTCATTTCGTGCAAAGGTGCCACAAACCAACCTTCTTAAGACCCAAAAACGTCTATAAATGCGTATCTCGTTCTACTTTTCTTGTTATGCATACGAGAATATTTTATAATTGGCAACCGAAAACAAACAAAAAAGCACAATAGAATTTAAATAAATTTAACTCTACCAGTAGACGAAGAACAACAACAACATCCAATTTAAACCGGGTTGACATATAAAGAAGAACAACAACTACTACCGCAACGAGAAACCAGCCAGCAGCAGCATTTCAGCGCATTTCGTTAGAAGAAAACTGAAAACTATTCAACAAACTTCGACAGTGTTCACCAACACCATCACCAAACCAACCATCATCTTTTTTTTCGATTGTCTTTGGATAACAATTTTGAAAAACTGTAAAGGTAACTAACAACCCCGACAATAATAACTTCTTTTGTTGTATCCTATACACAACTCACCCGGTATTTGAATAATAAAATAAATAAAACGAAAAGAAATGTAAAAGGTTATGCCAAAACTGTGCCCAACAAACGGACGCACGATGTGCCGCTGTATTAAGAACTCCAATTATTTTGATACGAAAGAAAAAGCACATTAAAAAAAAGTGGTTCTGCCGGTTTGGACGTGTACGTTGATCTTTTCCTCTTGATCACTTTGAACTTGGGTCGAAAATGTAAAAAAAAAACAAACAGCGAAATTAAAGAAAAAACGTTCTAAGTCAAACTTTAAACACCCAGACGTATTACAAAATATGTTGAACGTGTATAGAACAGCTAGAACTTGTTGAATCTGCTACCTACTCTACTTAAGCGAGTATACGAAAACAACTCATCCTGTGTATAAATACAAGATTTTTACATTCCTTCATACATAAAGTTGCACATTTTACATTTTGTGAGTTTTCCTAAAACGTAAAACCAGAATGATTTTTAAGTGGTTATGTCGAATCTTGGTCACCCTCCAATAAGTATTAATAAGGAATCGAAAAGCGGTGTTACCAGTTGATTTTTGAATAAAATCACTTGTTATGTTTTCCCCAAATGAATGAATTTTCATACCCCAAAAATATGTGTGACAGCGCATAGAGAAAGGGACCTAAGGGTAAAAAAATCAATTTTCTTTTTTTTTTTTTCTTTTTTTGATGTGGACATGCCCCAAAAGTGTTCCCTCCCAGAGATATGCGCGTTTTATGAAAGTGAAGTCGACGATTTTAAGCGCAAATAGAAAGGAGCCTAATCTTTAAAATGGCTCTCCTAAACAAAACTGGTTTTTAACCTTAGGTCCCTTTCTATTTTGCGCGTCACATATGTACATTAGGGTGATGACTTTTTGATTTTTTTCTTAAAAATTATTTTCTGTTGCACTAATGAATGAACTTTTGCCTATTAATGACTAAAATAACGTTTTTTTCCATTTAAATATTGAAAAAGGGCACGCACAAACCACTTTGAAATTATATTTTTGTCAAAAATTTAAATTTTTTCTTATTTTTTTAAATCATATAAATCCAAAACGGAAAAAAGTGTCAAGTCGTCTTATAACTTTCACGAAAAGCCACGTAACCTATAAACAAAATGAGACATAGCTCATATAAACGCGTCCAGCTTTTATTTACAAATAAGCGAAGGTATCTCATTTTAAATCGAATGTATCTCTTTGGAAAAAACGACCACTTTTTTTGACTCTAAAAAAATAGTAAGAATAGTAGAAGAAAGAAGAATAGTAAGTTATTTCATTTATATGATTGCTCATAAATATGGGGTGATCCATCTAGAGGTATTTTTTCAAAACAACAAAATATAAAAATTCAAATCAAGTGTGGAATCTTTATTGGTAATTTGAAAGGTCATATTATGGCATTTATTTTTTGAATATAATTTCCTTCAAATGTTGTCCGCAACTATGCCTCAGGGTTTCCATTCTGAGGGTCCAATTTTGGATGACTCGTTCAAACATTCGACCAATATGGCTTTAATGACACGCTTAATGTTGGCTTCCAAAACCTGAATCGTAGCTGGTTTGTCAGCATAGACTTTGGACTTTACGTAAGAAAAATGTCTAAAGGTATGATATCACTCGATCTAGGCGGCCAACTCACCTGTCAATTTCATGTCTTAGACAGGTGAGTTGCTTTTCGAAATGTCCTCTTAATAGATACATTGTTTGAGCAGCTGTATGGCAAGTGCCACCGTCCTGATAAAACCTAGTGTTGTCAAGATTACGGGCTTCAATTTCAGGTAGCATAGAGATCGATATCATGGCGCGATAACGAGCACCATTCACGGTTACCTTCCGGCCATTATCATTTTTGAAAAAATATGCAACGATGATTCCACCACCTTATACACCGCACCAAACCGTGGTTTTCTCTGGGTATAATGGCACCTCTTGAACCTCTTCTTGTTGCTCTTCAACTCAAATGTGGCAAATTTGTTTATTGAATTTGCCGTTGAGCCAGAAATGGGCCTCATCACTGAACAAAATTTTGTTCGAAAACAGCGGATCTTTCCGTTTTTCACTGAACGCTCATTTTCATAATACAGTTGCCAACATTTGAAGGGAATTATTTTCAAAAAATAAATGCCATAAAATGTTCTTTCAAATTACTAATAAAAATTCCATAATTGATTTGAATTTTTATATTTTTTTTTCTGAAAAAATACCTCTATATGGAATACCCTATATAAATGTATGCTGAATTGCTTTTCGTTACTTCAAAAAATTGCCCACAATGCTGATAAATAAACAATTTAAAATAATTTTGTGCCTGGGGTTTTTTTTATCGAATCACTTTATATGCACGATTTTATCTCATCTTAAATAAAAACTCATCAAAATATGATACAGGGAAACGAGGTTGTAAAAAAGTCATCACCCTAATGTCCGGCAATAAAAACAATTATTTTTTATTGGAAATGGTTTTATTGTTTTTGAAAATATTCTCCTTTAAGATCAATACATTTTTGCATGCGCACAATCCAATTTTCGAAGCACTTTTTCCACTCCGTTGACCACGCATTTTTTTCTTGTTGCTAGGGAATAAGAAGAAGTCATGGGGTTCCAAATCAGGGCTTCACGCTGGATGGCCCATCAATTCGACATCTTGAGCTGATGTGTAAGAACTCGCACTGTCGTGATGCAAAATGATCCGTCTTCTCTCATTATCTTTCCTCATTTCTTCGAACACTGTTAGCAAACACATCGTTGTATACCACTCAAAACTGACCTCATACGTTCCACAAAAGGCACTGTGGCAACATGGCCGGCTATACCGAAAAAAACACAATCATTTGCTTCGATGTACTACTTCCACGAACAACTTTTGTTGGATTTGGCTCGTCTTAAAAGACCCATACGGTCGATTGCTGTTTTGTTTCGGGTTCATATGCATAGATCCATGATTCGTCATCTGTGACAATGTTAAACACTGCCTTTGAGCTACAATTATACTTTTTCAACATCTCTTTGCACCAATCCATACAAGCATTCGTCAAATTATTCGAATAAATTTTTTTTCACGGCCAAATGAACATGCAATATCTTATTGATGCTTGTCATACTAATGCCCAAGGATGCCTCAAGTCACATGTCGGTCTTGATTAATCAGTTCACGCACAGCATCGATGGTTTCTGGCAAAGTGACCGAAGTGGGACGCCCTTCTCGAAATTCTTCCTGGAGCGAACGGCGTCCGAGACTAAACTCTTAGTACCAACGATTAACAGTGGTTTTTGATAGTGCTTCATCGCCAAAAGTCGAAACAAGTTGATTTAAACACTCTTGTCTTGATAACCCACGCCGAAAATCTTAAAAAATCATCGCACGAAAATGTTCACCGGATAATTCTATTTTTAGACTGAGATGATTTTTTCAACACACTGTAAACAAAACAACACTTACACAAAAATAGGAAAAAAATGCAAATTAGTGGTTATACTAAAAATTGAAAAAACCTTGTTTTGAGTTACGAAACATTTTTTTTTGATAGATAAAACGGTCGCATGCCACTAAGTTATTAAAGGAAAAGACCTAAGCTTTCTTTGAGCAAAACTAAAAAACATCTTCGGGAAAAAAGTAAAAAAAATAATTTTGCAAAAAAAAAGTGGACATTTTTTTTTTAAATTTTTTCTAAAAAGATTGAATAAATTGATATCTAAAACACTCGGGGCACATTTTGCTAGGAACAATAGGGAATACATGACTGCGAAAAACACCTGGTTTTGTATATCTGGCAAATGTCGACCTTCGCTATCCAAACACTACTGCATACGTTTTCTGAAGTTTTCATGAACTCCAACAATCATGTCGACTGGTATTCTGCCAATTTCAGCCTCAAAATTGTTAATTAGGTCTTCCAAGGTGTTGGGACGATTGATTACACATTCGACTTTAGGTAAACCCAAAGGAAAAAATCTCATGGCTGTGTCTGGTGAGCGTGCCGGCCAGTTCATTTGGAAACATTTGCCTCAAACAATTCATGGCAACCCCCTCTGTGGGTGCAGTGGCACCATCTTGTTTAAACCATGTATCCTCTAATTACATTGGCTCAAGAGCTCAATAGTCTAAAAATGACAAGAGCAAGTGATTGTTTCCGAGCACAGTATTTCGGAGATTGCAGTACTGCTGCTCTAACTCTCTCGGTGTTTTGTGGTGTTCTAATCCTTCTCTCAGGTCCCCTTCGTACACATGAAATATTCCCTGCTGTTCTCAATGAAGTTACCCGATTTACAATTGATTGCCGTCCAGGAACACGTCCGCGTGGGGAACAGCGAATGATCAACGGTGCTTTTAAAAATAAGCTTCAACACAAAATGATCTCTCCTTACGTGTCCAATGTATGATGGCAACTGAAAGGCAGAATAATACAAATCTCTCGTCAGGCCATCTACACTCTCCACTCTCTTCGGCCAACAGTGCCGCCACAGCATGCAGGGCAAAAAGCAAATTACCGCGCTCCACCCTGTACAAATAACGCTGAACGTTCTGGACGGCCAATTGAGGTCAATACAACCAAAAATGTCGAAAAAATCCACGATATGGTAGGGATAAAAAATTGGAGTATTGAGCTATTGTTCAAAAATATTTTTTTGTGCAAAAAAAACCGTGTTTTATTCGGAAAGTCGCGGAATTATTGATATGACCTCGTGTTGTCATAGCCTGTGTTACCATTTTGGTGCTAAAAGAACCGTTTTCGGTTGCTTTCTTTTAAATTTTTGTTTATTAGAATTTTTTTTACATCTGTTAACAAAATGTTTAAAAAGTTTCCAAGTGTAACAACTCCTTTGCTCTTTCGAGTCTATTTTTTTTTGCTTTGGTTTAAGATTGTGTGCCTTCTGGAACTTTTAAGGCTTTACCTTGAGCTAATTTTGGAATGTTTTAATTTTTTTGGCCATTTGATTACCACTACGACGTGGAGTTTGTTGAAGCCGAGCCTCCACTTTTCGAACCATCTCAAGTGATGTGCCGGGGTTTTTTCGTCCACAACCAAAGCGTTTGCTGTCTGTTTCTTTATAATAGTTTGCGGTGCGATAAACAAACATTTTATTCACTGTGAGATAGCTTAGCTCATAAACAATAGCTGATTATGATTTTCGGACTAAATACGAGTATAAAGCAATCACAATATTACATTTGAATTCCATTTTAGATAACTTTAGTTCTATAAAAACATGCATAAACAGCTGTCATTGGTATGAATTTAAATAACTGGCATTACAAACATGAAATTGGTAACACTTCAGTCGCCTAGCCCTGTAAATGCAAGCGAAATTCATTGGATTGCATTTTTATCGCACTATGGCTGTCAGTTTCCATGAACATTGTAATAGATTTCGACACAAAATCCGGTAAACATGGATTTTAATCATATATTAAAACGGGGGCCATAATTTGATGTTGAGGGAAATAGGTTAAAAGTTTTTCAGCCTCCACATTAACCAAATTTCAAAATATTGACAAATGTCACAACAAAACCCACTGCACGCCCACAATGAGATGTAGCGCATAAAGACAACATCATAACGACCGCGACCATACATAGAATACAATTTGTTCATTGGTCATTCCTGTTTTAATTAGTGGACGGACAGGCGTGGGGCCGGACGGTCACACTTTCTTAAGAGTACCGAAGTGCAGTTTGAAAGTCTTCGATCGATCGGTTTATTCACATCAGTTTGTGTTTGTTTTGTTTCTTTTACGCTTGCCTTGTTGTATTCATTCAATACGGGTAAAAATGTGATTTCTTGCTGTGTGAATATTGAAATTCCTGTTTGTTATTTTATAAATTTTGTTTGTATTAATGATGAATCACTTCAATATAATTTCTGGTCCGAGGTCTTTGTAGCCGTTGAAGTACTCCACTGGTGTGGCATGCTTACGTACACTGAACCATGGATCTGATGAATGTCGTCATCTGGTTTCCATACATTCATTGTTGATGGTGACTTTTTTCTTCTTTTTTGTTCGTGGTAGTGTTTTTTTTTCTTGAAGATGGATAAAGGAATCAAGAAATAAACCTGTTGTTGCTGTCGTTGTGCCCAGTGAGAGTTGACGACTGATTGATTACGACGGTTTCTTTATTTGAACTATAACTATGACTATGACCGTGGCTGTGCGGTTTCGTATAAGGATTTTTGTAACGATCATGAGTGTAAATCACTTTCAATTTCATTTAATTTTTTTATTGTAGTTATCTGGAGTACGTACATTCATTATGCTCTCAACTGTTCAATGGACGTGATAATGTCTTATTAAATTATGCACGACAAGTTGCATAAAAATCACATTTTATCTTTATAATCGTTGTGATGATAATTCGTACATGCGTAAAATCTTGTAAGATGTGCAACATGTCAACAAAAACTACACATCGTTTCGATTGTGCTATTTTATGACACTGGCTGGTACGCAAACATTTTTAGGCTATGTTTACAGAGTGGGGCAGATCCACATTTTTTTTTTAATTTTTTCAAAATAAACAAAATTATTTTTTTGGTTAATTTGAATGTACAGTGTAACCTCTTTAGTCCGGACTATCCAGATGTCCGGACAGCTCAGTTGATAAATTTTACCTCTATAGTCCGGACATCTATTTGTTTTTTGTATCTTAAGTTAGCCCAGCAACAACAAAAACGATAGAATATGTTAGTAAGAAGGACAAGGAAAGACAATGGCAACACTAAGTGCTGTCTGGCGCCATCTGAAATTTCCATTGTAAAGTTGGACATTTTTTAGCATAAACGTACTCAGGACGTTTTGACGCACGACCATCATTTGTGTTGTTTACAGTGACTTGAAAAAATCAATTTGGCAAAAAAATGTATTTAACTCGTGAAAATTTTCGTGCTATCATTTTTCACAACTTTTGACGTGGATTATCACGACAAAACTTTTGTATGGCGATGAAGCACCATCCTAAAAACTGGTTTAATTAATTCAATTGTGGCCAACGTTCGCTCAAAGACGAAGGTCGTCAATGTCGGCACAACGGCCGTTTTTGGAGATCGTCATGTGATATACCGTGAGATAGAGGCATCCTTGGGCATTTCTTCCACCATCATACATTCGACAACTGGCTGCAAAAAAGGTTTTTTTCTCGAAAAAAAAGGTTGGTACAAAGAAATTTTGAAAAAAATCGATCGTGGTGCTTCAAAAGCCGTGTATAAGATCGTCACAGGTGACGAATCATAGATTTATGCGTATGAGCCCGAAACAAAACAGCAATCGACCGTGAAAACGAGCCAAATCCAACGAAAGTTGTTCGTGGAAGAAACACTGTGAAGCAAATCGTCGCCTGTTTCTTCGGCAAAACTGGTCATGTGGCGACTGTTCCGCTTGAGCAAAGTAGGATGGTCAATTCTAAGTGTACACCACAATTTGTTTGCCTGAAGTCTTCGGAGAAATTCGAAAAACGAACATGAGAAGACGAATCATTGTGCACCATAACAATGCGAGCTCTCACACATCGGCTTAAACCAGCGCTTTTTTGACCGGTCAAAACGTCGAATTTATGGGTCATCCGCGGTACAGCCCTGACTTGGCACCCAATGACTTCTTTTTATTCCCGCACATCAAGAACAAAAATCCGTGGTCATCGATTTTCTTCGCCTGAAGATGCTGTAAAAGCGTTTAAAAACCATGTTTTGGAGGTGTCTCAATCGGAGTGGAAAAAGTGCTTCGTCAATTGGTTTGAGCGCATGCAAAAGTGTATAAATCATGCTGGAGAATACTTTGAAAAACAATAAAACCATTTTTGATGCAAAATATTCGCAATTTCGCATTATAAGGTCAGAAATATATATAGCAGCCCTCGTAACGGCTGGTTGCAAAAGTTTGAGTCTCGAAATAGAATAAGGATTTTGACAACTTGTGGCGCAAAATTATCAAGCAAGGATCCTGCTGTAGAGCCGTTTAAAACAAAGTTCTTGAAAACTGTGAGCAAATGTGGCTTGATGAGGAATAGATATAAAGGGTGGTTAAATTTTAAGGGCCGATGTGGATTTTGAATAAAACACAAACTATTTAGGAAATTATTGTCATTTCTTTTTATTATGATAATATTAGTGTGGTTCAATTGTGTATGGAACAAAATATCGGCCAAATGGCCGCCATGACCTCGGCCTGGACCTCCATCTGATGGTCCAAATTTTCGATGACGCTGAGGCATAACTGGGGTTCTATGCCGTTAATGTGGCGAATTATCTCATCCTTTAGCTCTTGAATTGTTACTGGCTTATCGACGTACTCTTATTCCTTCAAATAACCCCAAAGAAAGAAGTCCAACGGTGTCAAATCACATGCTCTTGGCGGCCAATTAACATCGCCACGACGTGAGATAACACGGCCATTGAATTTGTCTCGCAAAAGAGTCATTGTTTCGTTAGCTGTGTGACAAGTAATACCGTCCTGTTGATACTACATATCGTCCACATCTTTCAATTCGGGCCATAAAAAGTTCGTTATCATCTCACGATAGCGAACACCATTCACAGTAACTGCCTGACCGGCCTTATGTTGGAAAAAGTACGGAACGATGATGCTGCCAGCCCATAAACCAAACCAAAAAGTCACTCTTTGTGGGTGCATTGTTTTTTTTGACAATCAGTCTAGGATTATCTAGGATTATTACATACGAACGCAAAACCCTTTGAGGGTTTTAATATACTGACCTAGTACCATCACCCTGACTTGGAATTTCTCACCCCCCAGACAATAACCCCAAAAATGTTCCACAGTGTAATTAGAAGCAATTGTTTTAGAACGAGTCGGTATCTCACTTCCTCCGAAGTAAATCCGAAAAACGTTCATTGGGTCAGCCCAAAAAAGTGTTATATTACCTATTTTCTTTTAAAAAATATTTTTACTCAAATATGGAAACAAAATGGTCTCGAGGCTAGACAAACTTATCTGCGGGTTCTCTGTGTTAATTTTTGAATTGAATTGAATGAATAGTAGTCGTAATGATTTGTGTTTTTTCCTCTTTACGAAGGAATAAAATGGGTTTGCTGTAAAATGTTCAATTAAAATTCGTGGCAAGCATGACATCTTAATTTCTTAAACTCAAGCAAATTGCCTGTCATTATTTCACGGATTGTATTTCTTGCACTTATAAGACTACCTTGGTCTGTGATGTACCTTGATATCTGGGAAACAATGTCTGATAAGATATTTATTTATAAAAGATATCATTGTTAATTTGACCATCAAAAGTATGAATTTTTCAAAGAAATACATGTGACAAGTCCAAAATGTATATATTCATATATTTAGAAGATAGCGTTTGAGACAGATATAAATTATTAACTTGTATAGGTCTTTAAATTGACTGAACAATGAGCCACAATTTTAAGTTTTCTTGATGACTGTATTGTATGACGGCAATGAAATTCACAAGAATGACAATATTTTATCCCATTGTGTCGGCAATAATATCGATTATCATTTTAAACCTTTATCAGTTTAACAATAAACTATAAAAATGTTAAAGCTTCTCATATTTGATTTACTTTATTTAAGATGACCGGTTCGAAATCTCGGTTTGTAAAAAAATGTGAAATCTTAGCATTTCTAAGTAAGAGAAAAAAATTGAATTTATTCTAAACCAATTGCTTTCTCTCAATCGTAGTGTGATTAATACGCCACCATTTTATGATTCCTACAACAATGTTATGATCCCTGCAGACACAGTATGATCCCACTCAACTATACTATGATACCCAAAATTAGTTTTTAGAACAATAACATTGTAATTGAAAATCATTTCGTCTTATTTGGAAAAGTGGTTATTTATAAAGGGTGTTTTTTCAGACGTGTGGTTTCAAGAAAAAATTAAACGCTTATAATTCAATGTTATGGCCAAGAATTTAGCATTAGTAAAAGGGTAAGATTATGCCATTATGTTTGTGGCGTGTAGCCGCCGCTGCTGGCTCGAATAATTTCTAACTTTGGAGCCGTATTTCAGTAATAACGCGCCAAATATTCACTTCTCAGGCGTCTATCGCGTCGGGCTTATCAGCGTAGACAAACACATAACCCCACAAAAAATAGTCCAGCGGTGTTAAATCGCACGATCTTGAAGGCCACGCCACGGGTCCACGACGTGAGATAATGCGCATAAAAAAACTTTCCTTCAATAAATTGATTGTTTTGTTGGCTGTATAGCGTGTAGCGCAGTCTTGTTGAAACCAAAGGTCGTCCACATCAACATCCTCCAATTCAGGCACGAAAAAGTCATTAATCATGGCTCTATAGCGTTTCCTCTTGACTGTAATATTATGGCCGGCTTTATATTTGAAGAAATAGGAACCAATATGGATTCCTCTGCCCATAAAGCACATCAAACAGTGACTTTTTGAGGATGAAACAGCGTCTCAACAATGTCTTGTGGATTTTCATTACTCCAAAATGCGAAATTTTTGGTTATTAACGCACACATTCATCCAAAAGTGAAATTCATCGCTGAATACAATTTTTGCAAACGTTGTTCTAGAGTAAGTTTATTCATTATGAAATGGCAAATCAAACTGAGCTTAAATCAAGTGACAGCTGTCTAAAAGACCATCTCCGAAAAAAGTGTGGCCAGATTGAAAACCACACGTCTAAAAAACAACCTTTATATACAAATTATATTAGCAAAATCTCAACATTTGGAAAAGTTTCAGTGCACTCGGATGCAATTTAAGGTATATCAAAGTGTTCGAGCATTTAAACAACTCCACGGCGGACCAACATATCAAATGTTCAGTAATCTAGCTAACTAAATTCTCCTTTGGTCATTCTATAATTTCTATATTTGACCATATCGGTCCATCGCTCCCTCCGTATTTGAAGTCTTATGCTTAAATTTCGTTAGCTTGGATGATCGTCTCCAAAATGTACTCTGGTCAAATTGGAACATATCGGTCAATGCTTTTCAGCTCGAACTCAATAAAATCATGAGATTTGATTTTACGAAGTAAACATTTTGTTGATCAGTGTTCACTTTTTTTTTTTAAATTTATAATCAATTTATTTTGTATATGTATGTACAGGGTGAGCGATTTATAATTTTAAATTTGAATTGGCTAAAAAAAGTACTGATTACTTTTTTAAATTTCTAGTTTTATTGGAAAGGTTGAACTTCGACTTTTAATAATGGAACATAATATCATTCATAAGACTACCACAAGTAGCTCGACACTATCCATCCGATCAACTAATTTTTTAGTAAATTTTCGATATCTTCAATTAAATCTCTTCAATGACAACTTCAATATGTATATATTTATAAAATTCTTTTTTCACACCAAGAAAAAGATTCAAACAACATAGTTAAATTAAATTACAACAAATTACTTAGATATTTTTGTATTAATAATTCCAAAGCAGAAACTTCTACACTGATTTTACAATCTTATTTCATTATTAAGCTCTTTTACTTAGAATATTTTAAGTAAAGTGTTATTTGTCGTCTTTTTTTGGAGTAACTAGCTCAGTAATACTACACGCAGAGAAAAGATATGGTTACACTATGGTCACCGCAACAATAATATGTTCTCTCCAATAGAAGCATGTTCGTCGCAACCATAGTATTGTTTTTTGAATTTTATTTTGACAATAGTATGATTGCGACAATATTGCTATTGTTGAAATGTAACAATAGTATTATTGTCAAATTTAGAAATGAAGATATGGTTGTAGCAACCATATAGACATGGTTGGTGCAACAAAATTTACGTTAACAAAAATATGATTACGGCAATCATACAGTATGGTTGTGACTATGAACATAACAAAACAGGTTTTGTAGAGCATACATGTATGTGTGTGCGTATGTTTTTTGATATACAAAAAAACACATACACACGATACAGTGAATGGTTTCTGTCCATTAAAAAAACAACAACAATCGGAAGGTAGTTCGAGGGATTTTTATTGTGTTTACTTTGTTCTGTGAAATACTCTAATAACGACTGGTTCTCGTTTATTTAAAATCTGCCTGCACTTAAGTATATAGCCATTGATCATGGTTTAATCACATTCCTTACTTGGTGTCTACGGATGGTGGAGTAGCATTTACCCCTGCTGGCAACTAAAGGTATTTTTGACCGTTGGAATATATATTTTTGTTTCTTGAATGAAATGTTTAATAAAAACATGGCTTCAATTCTGGCTATGAACTAATAGTAATGCAATTTAATTTAATAAAAACAATTTAATAAAAACCTCTATGTTTGAATAACAACAATAACCAATCCTAATAAATAATTTTAGGGATCATAGTATGGTTGAGTGTGGATCATACTATGGTTGTGGGGATCATAGTATGGTTGTGTGTGAATCATACTATGGTTGTGAGGATCATACTATGGTTGTGGGGATCATAGTATGGTTATGTGTGAATCATACTATGGTTGTGGGGATCATAGTATGGTTATTTGTGAATCATACTATTGTTGTGTCACAACCATATACCCAACAATAGTATGATCCTCTTCGAATATTGTCACCCCAACCATACTTTTTTTCTGCGTGTAGGTAACTGAGTAACCTAAAACAAACACTTTTAAGGTGTTCGGGATATTGCAGCAAAATTTGTCAAGCGTTTATGCAGTGGTGACCCTTTTATGAAGCGTCCTCGTCTTTAGCCATAAAATACTGTTCGTATTAGATATTTTTTTATATTTTTATATTTAAGTATAAATTATTGAATATTCTCAATAGGAGCCTTACAATAAGTATACGAATCTTAAGTATATTTCATTAATGAATCCTAGTGTGGATTTTTGGTTATGTGGATCTCTGCTTATTGGCAGGAATTTGCATTAATTTGGTCAAAATAGTATATAACTGGTATGGATCACATGTCTGAGAATTTTAAACCTGGTTTGGCTTAAACCTCGTGATAAAGGGCCAGAGGACCCTTACAGTCATTTACAGAGTATTCGCGATATTATGTAGAGTGTTATGTAAATATAACGGATAACTCTAGAATAGCAGAGTGGACGACGTAATTTAGGTTTTGTAGGTTTTTCTTGTTGACTGTTTTAAGGATCACGTATGAGAGCATTTAAGCCACGTGCCGTAGAATAATGGATTCTACACAGTCTTTTGGAGTGTTCGTTCGCGATTTGTATTGACTGTTTTAAGGATCACGTGTAAGAGCATTTAAGCCACGTGACGTAGACAAAAAAATAATTCTACACAGTCTTTCGGGCACGTGTGTTCGCGATTACTGTTACGGCTGAAGCACAAGTGTAGATTAAAGAACACGGCGTTCGTTTCTCCAAAGTCTTAAAGAGCTTATTCTAGCAAGTAGGTTATCATGACGTTCGAGCTTCTCTTTGTGCATTATATTGATTTTTTGAATTGCCTCTTTAACTAGAGGTATTTTTAAGTCTCGTGGATGTTTTAGTTCCTCATTACCAAGAGGCACCGGTGATGAGCCGCAATGTCTTCAATTGGACTCTTTGAATTTTGTCGAGATTTCTCGAGCTTGCTTTGCCCCATAACTGAGCATCGTATATCCGGATAGGTTTGATTGCACTGTTATATAGCAGGACCTTAGGTTCAAGGCTTAGTTTTGAGTTCGCGTTTAGGAGCCAGTGAAATTGATGGACTTTAAGTTTCAGTTGAGTCTTCTTAGTTTCGATATGACTTTTCCAGGTGAGTCGGCGATCTAGGTGGATTCCAAGGTATGTAACATGATCAGATTGAGAAACAGGGATATTGTTTAGTTTCAATGTGAAAGTTACCAGTGTGTATTTAGCCTCATTGACTTTTATCCTCCAGTCAGAGAGAGAGCCAAGATTCTACTCGTCTGAGATGTGCACCTAGATTCATAGATGCAATATTCTGCTTTTTTTGTGCGGCCATTATTGCGGTATCGTCGGCAAAAGTGGATGTTAGCACATTTGGGCTGGTAGGGAAATCTGCGGTAAACAAAAGGTAAAGGATAGGCCCCAGGACGCTTTCCTGGGGCACACCTGCTGGTATTTCGCGGTCATCGGTGACGTGTTGCCCACATTTAACTCTGAATCTACGGTTTTCTAAGTAAGACTAATGAATTCGATGCGTATTTGCCGGTAAGTATTTGCGAATTTTGTAGGTCAATTCAAAGTGCCAGACTTTGTCAAATGCTTTAGCAACATCCATAAATACGGCGCAGCAATATTCTCGCCGTTCAAATGATTTTTCAATTGCTTGGGTCAGACGGTTCCCGGAATCCAAACTGAAGATCTGGTATTATGTTATTTGACACGAGGAACGGTTTTATTTTTAATAAAAGATTTTTTTCAAATAGTTTGGATAAGCAGGGAAGCAAACTGATCGGCATGTATGAGTAAGGTATTGATTTGTCCTTTCCTAGCTTTAAAATTATTTGAATCAGAAAAATTTTCCATACTTTATGAAAAGTAACCATGTCTCAAAATTGAGTTAACTAATTTTGCCAGGAACTTCACAGCACTATAGGGAAGATCCAAGATCATTTTAGGCGTGATAAGGTGCATATGCAGGTACTTTACCTTAATTCACGGTTTCTTTATTGACATGCAGAACTACATTTGCGTTAGTAAACAAGGGAATTACGGCAAACATTTTATCATCAGGTAGATGGAGGTCGCTTCTTGCAGGATTTGGGCGAAATACCAGGGACTGGTGGTTTGCCAATATATTGGCTTTTTCCTCTTCTGATATTTATTGCCCACTCGCCATTTGCATCTCGTATTGGAAATTGCGTTTCGGTGGGCATACTAGTATTTCTTAATGTTTTCCATAATGAGAATTTGGTTGAAGCTGTCGGAGTTAAACTTGCAAAGAAACTAGCATACTGTCTACTGTTTTCATTTCTATGTGCGTTTTGCAACCTTTTAGTAGCGTCAGTATTAGATACTTTACATCAAAATTTTCGTTTTTTTATTTCGTTTTTCGCTTTAACCAACCCACCCAAATGCATTAGAATAATAAGAACTTTACCACTTTTTTATTTCAAGAAACATTTCACTTTATTTTTTAAAGCCTCTATAAGAATTATACATTTGCGACATAAGTTGTGGGGACGGGTATTGTGAGTATCTCATAAAGGCAGCAACTTGTGGGTTAATGCTCGAAATGTAATTTGGTGGTATCGGTGGAAAAGGAGGTGAAACTTGCGGTGGTATATTGCCAGCTGCTATACGATAGTAATTATAGATGGCTTGCGCTTGTGACGGTCCATCATACATGCCACCACCTCCGACGGGATAATAAGGATTCCTATAGACGGGAACGCCCATTTGTGGTAAAAGTCCAAGGACGATTGGCAATAACTGCGTCATAAGATCCGCCATAGAACTTCGAGGAGGTTTAGCTGTAGTGGGTGCAACTGTGGTCGTGGTGGTAGTGGTGCTCGTCGACGTAGTTGTAGGTGCCGGCGTTGTGCCCCCACTATATTTATGAAGGAAATGTTGTAGAAATAGTTTATCGTCCGCAGATCGCTCGATTAATTTGTCGTCCATTTTACCAACATCGACTTTAAAGGGTTCAGCCACCTCTGAATGCTCTTCCAAAGGTTCTTCCTTTAACGGCGAGGTTGACGCAGTGGTTATGCTTAAACCCAAGCATAGCAAACAAACAAACCGCTGCAACGACATGTTGCTTGTTGTTCCAATAGTGAAAACTGACTTTTCAACTTTCGACTTTTCCCCAAGCTTTTATATGAAGATTGCAGCATGAGCCAATAGCCCAACAGTATAGGGGTTACCTGTGTTCAGTCAATCACATCAGGTTTTTTATTTGAGATTTTCTTATACTCGTACTAAACAGTGATTTTCTGGTTTATGTGAATTCTTTGATTGGGAGATGAAAGTAAAAATGGTAATTTACATATTCTTTTCTAAAATGCATACACAAGTTGAAAAACTAAATGCGATGCCTTTATAGGGCGAGTAGTATGTCTGTCGGATGCATCGTAGAAGAGCCCCATGCTTTTTTGTATATTTTAAATCCCACATCAAATGGAATAATATAGATTGAGAAAATGAAAGAATTTAATATGACCCTCTGTTCTAGTTTTTTGTCGACAAAAATAAAACAAATCTCATAAAATTATCATCCTAATGGCATCGTAAACCTTTTCTCATGTTTACTTGCACCTCGCCTTTTTTCGAACAAATATTGCACAGTGGATCCCAGCTAAAAATTACCACTGCATCAATAGGTATAAGAAGTATTGTATTAGGGTAATCATTCATCCAGTGGATCCCAGCTAAAAATTACCACTGCATCAATAGGTGTAAGAAGTATTGTGTTAGGGTTATCATTAATCCAGAATCTCAAAATATGGGATTCTTTTAATTAGGGATTCATAAAACAAAACAACTAAAAACGTCTTTAAGTTCGGCCGAAACTTGTATACCCTACATCGCCACTAAAGCGCAAAACATGGTTCGTTGTTTGAGTCCCTTTTGGTGGACAAATGACCAAAAGCTGTTGCCACAGTTCATGTCCAGTAAGCGTCTAGTAACAAGAACGCACCGAGTTCAAATTACGCCTGCTAAAATTTTACCACATATCTATATAGAATGAGCTCTGGTTTGACCTTATTTTTTCCGATATTCCGGATACTAAATTCAGAGCAGGCTAAAATTAACCTTGTTAATATGGACACATATAGCAACAACGAAATATGTCCCTTCCTCTCGAAGTATTTAGTCCGAAATTGCTTGATTTCCAAATAGAGGGAATAAGGAATCTATGTTGTTGTTGTAACAACAATATATGTGGTATTGTGAGTCTTATTCGTCTATGGGGGATCTGCTTCAATACCCAGGTGAATGAAACGCGCCAGTTGAACTGGATGCGTCGGTAGAGACCTGGGGGTCAGCTATGTGGACAATTCAAAAGGCCATGTGGCCTCTGATGGCAACCGGGACAAACGTTCGGAAAGTTAGCGTCAATTTGCGCCTAATACGACTTGAGGCGGCTGCACCATCCAGAACCACGCGTGTCTGGTTAGGTTGTGTCTTATCCTCTGCTAAAATCTCCGGAAGATGTTCCCCTAGCACTACCTTAACGCTAAAGCTGGACCACCGGACCTCTCTTTCTAGATCATGAAGATTGTACCTGATCTGCCTGGGAGGAGGCATCCTGTTCATAAGATGGTGGTTGGGATGACAACAGCAAAGATACCCAAGCAGATACTGTTTAGACAACAAGAAGTTGTGTCTGCGCACGGCAAGGACCTTCATCTTCTCGTGTAGATGGGCCTCAGAAGACATGAGGAGACACCCAGTTGATGTTCTCAGGGCGGCATTCTGGCAAGTCTGAATTTACATCCACCGCGTCGTACTCACTTTTGAATCTAAAGTGTGTTTTTTGAGACGTGTGGTTTTCATTCTGGCCACGCGTTTTTCTGAGTTGGTCTTTTTGACAGCTGTCACTTGATTTATGCTCAGTTAGGTTTGCCATTTCATAATGAATATACTTACTTCGGAACAACGTTTGCAAATCGTGGTAAATGGGCCCAAAAGGAGATGGCCACCGATCCAGATTTTTACAAGAAATTTTTTTTTAACGACGAAGCTCACTTTTGGTTGAATGGGTACGTAAATAACCAAAATTGTCGCATTTGGAGTAATGAAAATCCACAAACCATTGTTGAGACGCCGTTGCATCCTCATAAAGTCACTGTTTCGTGTGCTCTACGGGCAGAGGGAATTAGTGGTCCATATTTCTTTAAAAATGAAGCCGGCCATAATGTTACAGTCAATGGGGAACACAATATAGGACTTTTTCATGCCTGAATGGAAGGATGTTGATGTGGACGACATTTGGTTCTACACGCTATACAGCCATTGAAACAATCAATTTATAGAAGGAACCTTTTAGTAAGCGCAGTATTTCGCGTCGTGGGCCTGTGGCATGGCCTCCAAGATCGTGCGATTTAACACCGCTGGACTATTTTTTGTGGGGTTATGTGAAGTCGCTTGTCTACGGCGATAAGCCCGACACGATTGACGCCTTGGAAGAGAATATTCGAAGCGTTATTGCTGACATACAGCCCATGCCCTTAAAAAAGTGGTCGAAAATTGGGCCTCTCGGTCGGAATTTATTCAAGCCAGCCGCGGTTTTCTTGGTTTTGATATTATCGGGATCGAAAAAGTACATTTTTAAAGAACAAAAAGTACGAAATAAATAACCTGGTAGAGGGTATATAAGTTTCGGCTTGGCCGAACTTTAAGGCGTTTTTACATGTTATGCAATTGTGAAGCTTTAGAAGCCACACGTCCGATGTAGCTCAAAGTCGGATCGGACTTTGGTGAAAAAACATATTCAAAAGTCTAAATGTAATAATTATATGACTTTTCTGGGACACTCCTTATCTCCTTGACTGGCTCTACGATCTAACATTATTTTATAAAACTTTCGAAATATAAAGTTAGACTATGGTGGTATACCTGATTTTAAAGTACATATGTGACAGCGAATGGGACCTAAGCGAAAAAAAAATCAATTTTAATTTTTTTCTTTTTTTGATGTGGACAACATTTGAGCATCGAATGAGACCGATCCCATGCCCCAAAAGTGTTCCCTCCCAGAGATATGCGCGTTTTATGAAAGTGAAGTCGACGATTCTAAGCGCAAATAGAAAGGGACCTAATTTTTTAAATGGCTCTTCTGAACAAAACTTTTCATAAACTTTTCACTTTTTTTTGATGTGGACAACATCTGAGCATCGAATGAGACCAATCCCATGCCCCAAAAGTGTTCCCTCCCAGAGATATGCGCGTTTTTTGAAAGTTAAGTCGACGATTCTAAGCGCAAATAGAAAGGGACCTAATCTTTAAAATGGCTCTCCTGAACAAAACTGGTTTTTAACCTTAGGTCCCTTTCTATTTTGCGCGTCACATATGTTTAAGTTATACTTAAATGACTTTTCTGGGACAGTCCTTATCTCGTTTACTTGCTCTTCGAGCTTGCTTTATTTTTATTCGGTTTTTCAGAACTTTATCATTTCTCTTTCAATTCAATTGAAATTCCTACACATATCACTTTTCGTCGTTTGCTTTACAACGAATTGACAACGAAAAACTGCCAACATGCAAAACAATTTCTCATTTAGCCAACATTTTGAATTTCTATATTTTTTTCTGTTTTCAAACACAACTTAATCACCGTGTGTGACCAATAAAATGACCACACAATAAACCACGTTTAAGTTCTGCATCGATATATGTCCGTTCGTTCGTCCGTCGGCCAGTCTGTCTGTCCACTCGAGTGTGACTCTGATTGCTAGACATTTATACCACTTTCTAAACAAGTCATGTGTGCCGTACACTTGTACATACATACAAACACATGTCTAAATGACTTCCTGACCGACCGCCAAATATAGTAAAACGAACCAAGCCAAATCCGGCAAAATTATAAAAACTCTAGTACAACCACGGGAAGACAGCCAGCCAACAAAAGGAAAACAATCACTGGGTCAATGGAATGGCGGTGAATTGTTTGGTCTTGGCATGTGTGTGTCTTTTACCAGGAATGAGAATTTAATGTGTTTGAATGAAACCAAATCCCGACAACAATTATTGTTTTAGTCGTATATGTTCCTGTCCTTCGAGG
Organism: Hydrotaea diabolus; assembly: GCA_963513945.1. Lineage (NCBI taxonomy): Eukaryota > Metazoa > Arthropoda > Insecta > Diptera > Muscidae > Hydrotaea > Hydrotaea diabolus. Next base: position 139,659,855 of record OY740719.1, read on the forward strand.
TAAACAAATTAGTCAGCGGATTGTGTGGATGTTTGTGTTTTAAGTGTTTCCTCGTCAATCTCACCTTAAATGAACGTCGTCTGGACAAGGTGCGACATTACACAGCAGTTGCAAATGGAAATAAGTAAAAAGGACTTTAGGGTAAGACTTGAGTATGTCCTCCATCAGGGTGTGTGTTGCTTTTGATCTTTCCAAGAAATCCTTGAAATTGAAGTTGTAGGCCTGTTAAACTCAGGGATGCAAAATATTTAAAATTTGAATTGCTTCGGTTCAGTGGCACAGAGTAGGTCCGACCAAATGGTTCAGTTCTAGAACTGGTTTTTAGGTAGTGCTCTTGAACCGCGGTTCTGGTTCGGATAAAAATTGGTTCAAAAATCATAGTAAAAGTAGTAAAAGTAAGCTATGTCTATACAAATTTAAAACAAGTTAGATACATTTATAAAATAATACGTAAGGTACATTTGTACAAATATACTTAAACATTAGAGCGCCCATAAAACAAAAACGGTTATTTTTTCCGCTCCCCGCTCATTTTCTAGTATATTGGACATCAAAAATAATATCCGTGCAAAAATTTTTTGAATGAAAAATGGATGGAAACCAGTCCGTCACGACTTTTAGCCCTAAAAATGGAGCAAAACTTATTGCAAGCTTTGATGAGCTATAACTCGTAAGCCAGGCGACTTTCGGAAAATACACCTTAAGCGTTTGTGTTGCAAATATACAGGCAAAATTTTTTTTTCTTACACAATTTTTTTTACCTTCCTATGACCCTTCATGGTGTTTTCAGGGGTCAAACTTCAAATTCGATGTAGAATCGTCGACTTCACTTTTATAAAACGCGCATATCTCTGGGAGGGAACACTTTTGGGTCATGGGATCGGTCTCATTCGATGCTCAGATGTTGTCCACATAAAAAAAAACAAAAAAAGTGAAAATTGATTTTTTTACCCTTAGGTCCCTTTCTCTATGCGCTCTATGCGCACATATGTATAAGTGGGCGATATAAATTTTTTTTCTTTAATTTCTAGTTTTATTAGAAAGATTGAAATTTTTCATTTAATAATGAAACACCATCCGCTGCTTTGCCCAATGGGCTGAAGATTTTTTGGCAGAAAATGAAGGATTTTACCGAAAAATCGTGTTTTCATTAAGCACTAACTAAGCCTTGAATATAAGGTCCTGCTATACAACAGTACAATGTAACCGATCTGGTGATACGGTGCTCAGCTATGGGGCTAAGCAAGCTCGAACAATCTCGACAAAATCCATAGAGTCCAAACGAAGACATTGCGGTTGATTACCAGTGCCCCTTGGTATATGAGAAACGAAAACATCCACCGAGACTTAAAAATACCCCTCATTAAAGAGGCAATTCAGAACATCAGTATAAAGCACAAAGAGAAGCTCCGGACATCTGACATGACGTGCTGCACCTCTTAAATTGCCCGTCCAAGCCCACTCAGCTGACTCCCAGGTCTCTATGGACGCATCCAGTTCAAATGACGCGTTTTCTCCACCTGGATATCGAAGCAGATCCCACATAGACGAACAAGTCTTCATAATAAATTCTATTGTTGTTACAGCAACAACAAAGAGAAGATCGAACGTCACGATAACATACTTGCTGGATGATTGTTGTGCAGTCGAAGCTCTTTAAAACTGCGGAGAAACGACCGCCGTGTATTCTTATCTACAGCTGCGCCTCAGCCGTTTCAGTAATTGCGAACCCACGCGCCCGAAAAACTGAGTAGATTTTTTTTTCTATGTCACAAAGCTTAAATGCTCTTTTATGTGATCCTTAAAACATTCAACACAAAAACCCTAAAAAACCTGATACCTAAATTACGGAAATGTCTGGCTATAGAGGTCACCACCTCTATTTCACGAGGTTTAACCCAAACTTGGCTTAAAATTCTCAATTATGTGAACACTTATAGGCCTACAACAGTACGTACAAAACCGCGCCTACGAATACTTATAAAATCGACTCAACCAAAGAGCCGCCGTTACCGTCAACGGCGATCGTTACCGCGCCATGCTCAACGATTTTTGTTTCCATAAAATCAAGAGTATGACCAAACACAAAAATTCGAGTTTCAATAACCAAAAACGACAAATAATTTAAAAGGAAAACAGAAATTTGAAAAAAATATAAAAAATTATTATTAATTATGCGAATATTTATCATCAAAAATGTTTTTTTTTTTTGTTTTTCAAAGTATTCTCCAGAATGATTTATACACTTTTGCATGCGCTCAAACCAATTGTCGAAGCACTTTTTCCTCTCCGATTGAGACACTTCCAAAACATGGTTTTTGAACGCTTCAACAGCATCTTCTGGCGACGAAAATCGTTGAACACGCATTTTTTTCTTGATGTGCGGGAATAAGAAGAAGTCATTGAATGTACGGCTGATGGCCCATCAATTCGACGTTTTGGCCGGTCAAAAAGGCGCTGGTTTGAGCCGATGTGTGAGAGCTCGCATTGCCATGGTGCACAATGATTCTTCAATGAGTCTTCTCTTGTTCGTTTTTCGAATTTCTCCGAAGACTTCAGGCAAACAAATTGTGGTGTACCACTCAGAATTGACCGTCCTACTTTCCCCATCGGAACAGTCGCCACATGACCAGTCTTGCCGAAGAAGAAACAGGCGACCATTTGACTCGAAGTGCTTCTTCCACGAACAACTTTCGTTGGATTTGGCTTGTCTTCGAAGGCCCACACGATCGATTGCTGTTTTGTTTCGGGCTCATACGCATAGATCCATGATTCATCACTTGTGATGATCTTATAAACTCCGTTTGAAGCACAGCGATCTATTTTTCAAAATTTCTTTGCATTAATCGACACGAGCTTTTTTTTTGAGAGATTGTCAAATTGTGTGGGATCCAACGAGAACAAACCTTTTTTATGGCCAGGTGTTCATGCAATATCGAATGTATGCTGGTGGAAGAAATGCTTAAGAATGTCTCTATCTCACGCTATGTCACATGACGATCTTGCATTATCAGTTTACGCACGTCATCAATGTTCTCTGGCACAACGACCGTTTTTGGACGACCTTCGTCTTTGAGCGAGCGTCGGCCACGATTGAGTTCATTAAACCAGTTTTTCACAGTGCTATAGGATGGTGCTTCATCGCCATACAAAGATTTAAGTTCATCGATGCACTCTTGTCGTGATAATCCACGTCGAAAGTTGTAAAAAATGATCGCACGAATATGTTCACGAGTTAATTCCATTTTTTTGCCAAATTGATTTTTTCACGTCACTGTAAACAACAAAAATGGTCGTACGTCAAAATGTTCTGAGTACGCTTAAACTAAAAAATTTCAAACTTTCCAATGGAAATGTCAGATGGCGCCAGACAACACTTAGGTCAGAAATATATATATATATAGCAAGAGAAATATATATAGAAATTATATCCCGCTTTTTCTATATTTCTTTACTTTCATTCTTTTCATTTTCTTTCTGTTTCAAGAACAAAAAACATATGTTTTTGATTTTGTTCAACAAGCCGGGTATGTCATAATATTTTTTTTGTAAAAAAAATAAGTCAGGTAACTCTTAACTCGTTTCGTTACCAAGTAACAGCCAACGCTTGCTTAACGTGTAACTTCCATACAAATGCTTAAAAAGAACATGGCTAAAATCGAATTCGAGTGATATTTCTTTATTATCTTCTGCAACAACATATTTTTGAAAAGTGAAATTTTAGTTGGGCTTTTTTAAACATTTTTATTTGGCGGGTGTTGGCCCAAAAATTGAATTTCCCACAAAACCGGAAATGAAAAATTTGATATACTCTTACCGTACCACATCATAAAGTCACATTCGTTTTACTTCTTACTTCATCAAAATAGGTAAAAAAAATTTTACAAATCTTTCCACATTTGATCAAAAATTACTAAATAAAAGTAGACAAAAATAAAATATTGCATTGCTCACAAATAAATGCGTGCGTCATTAAGGATTAAATTATTTATTTACTTTAAAAAAAACATCAAACTTGAATTAAATAAACTGCGGATTGCCATATATGAAAACCAATTTTATTCAATTTGTTTTCAATTTCGCTTGAATTCGCTGCTTTTTGACTCAACATATGCTTACCAGACACTATGCTACCATCGTGGGCGAATGACATCAGTGAATTGAAAAAAAAATATTTACTCGTATATCCATAGAGTTTGTTATCGTTAAATGACATTTGTCATAAGTAGCAATAAATCAATTTTGTAATACGCACAGCAAATAGCCAAGTACACACAAACAAAAAAACCCCATAGCCGCCAATGTCATCTTTTTCAACACAAAATCCCTTGATGTGTTTTAAACTTTTGATAGCTCAAAGAAAGAAAGAAAAAGTAACAATCACATGTGGAGAAGAAAACTGCACCTTCTCAAAATTTAATTAAAAAATATCGTTTATTTCAAACTTCACTTCTGGAATATTCACACACATTGTTGGTTTTAGTACCTTGAAAGGTAATTAAGTACATAAATCCAAATGAACGGTGGTCATTATTAAAAAATTGAAATTAAAACTTATTGTTTGTTTTGTTGTATTCTTCTCCGCTTGTTTTGTTGTTGGTATTGTAACAATTCATTTGAAATTTCATAAGTCGGTGGCGAAAAAAATCTCAAAGCAAAGCATAGAAAAAGATATGGGTACATTTGTTCATATCGTACATAAAAATTAGGCCAAACGCCAACATACGAGTGGCTAGACGAACGAATAGTCTATACAACATCACAATGTGTTAGCCAATTTATGGAATGACCACCAACCATAATGGTTTAGAGCATTGAATAATTCGGATTTCTTTGCACTGAGTTCCATATTCTCAATTTAATTGTCTTTGTGAATATATTGACATGTACGTACGTATGTACATTAATTAGTGCTGAACTGAATCGTTTCTCAATTGGATAAAAACATTAATGAGTGGATCATCCAAATAGCACCAATGTGTAATATTCGAATAGTTGTAGAAATTCACATGTTTGACCAATACTATTTACATAAGTATTTATTGATTTGTACATCTAACCACACGCAGAATAAAAGTATGGTTGTGGTGACAATATTCGAAGAGGATAATACTATTGTTGGGTATATGGTTGTGGTACAACAATATTATGATCCTCACAACAATAGTATGATTCAAATGCACCCATACTATGATCCTCACAACAATAGTATGATTCACACTCAATCATACTATGATCTCCACAACCATAGTATGGTCCTCACAACCATAGTATGTTTCATATACGACCATAGTATGATTCACACGCAACCATGTTATGATCCCTACAACCACAGTATGATCACACACAATTATACTATGATCCCCAATATAATTTATTAGAATTTGTTTAAGTTTTCGACAATAGATTTGATCCCCAATATTATTTATTAGAATTGGTTTAAGTTGTCAACAATAGATTTGATTTATGAAAATTATTCAAAAATACACTAAATTCAAAATAATACGAGTGATTTATTTTACAGTAGAAAAAATAAGTTAAAATTAACGTAAGCGTTTTTATTAAAAATATTTCAGTTAAATAAAGCCAAAGCAGCTTGTTTAAAAAAAAATAATTTTGATAAAAAGTACTATTATTGCATTAGATCCGTACCAGTAACATTTGTTTTTAAAAAGCATATTTAAATGAAGAAAAATACAATACAAATACAGTATGATTGCCGTAATCATACTATTGTTAACATAAAACGCAAAACACAATACTTTTGTCGCACCAACCATATGTATATTGTTGCTATAACCATATTTTCATTTTTAAATTTGGCAATAATACTATTGTTGCATTTCAACAATATTAATATTGCAGCAATTATACTATTGTCAAAAATAAATTCGGTTAACAATGCTATGGTTGTGACGAACATACTTTTATTGCGGAGAACATATTATTATTGCCGTGGCCATGTAGTAACCATGTTTTTTCTCTGCGTGCATCAACTCGTCAGTGGACAGACAATCTAGCCATGTGCTTTAGACCGAGTCAAAGGAAAAAAGTTTAAGGAACTAAAGGTACCTTTGAGCATATTTTGAGTATTTGCTTATAATTTTTTGCTAACAGACAATGGACGGGAGATCAATCTAGAGGTATTTTTTAAAAATAAAAAAAAAAAATTCAAATAGAAAGTGTTGTATATTTATTGTTCATTCGAAAGGAAATGTTATGTCGTTTATTTTTTTTAATATAATTTCCTTCAAATGATGGCCGCAACTACGCCTCAGGATATCCATTCTGCGAATCCAATTTTGGATGACTCGTTTGAGCATTTCGACCGGAATGGCGTAAATGACACGCGTTATTTTGGCTTCCAAAACCTGAATCGTAGCTGGTTTGTCAGTATAGAATTTGGACTTTATGTAGCCCCAAAGAAAAAAGTCTAAAGGTGTGATATCACACGATCTAGGCGGCCAACTCACCGGTCCAAAACCTGAAATTTGCTGCTCTTTGAAATTACCTCTCAATAGATCCACTGTTTGAGCAGCTGTATGGCTGACTGTACGGATTAGCTTTTGTGTTCTGTCTGCGTAAAGTTGGCTTTGTAAATGACAACTTTTTACCCAGAGAGACTTAACAGAATACATCACACTATATTTTCTTCTCTAAAATGCTGAAAATCGTTTGAACTTGAAAATTGCAACATAATTTTTTTTTATTCTTTTGTTCCTAAATTAGATGTTAAAAAGTGTTACAGTAGACGCTCAAAAATTAAAACCACTTTGTTTTTCGAAATATTCTAATTTCTGGACGTTTTTTGTTATTACAAAACACTATTTTTATCCAAATTTGAGTATTTTATTAAGAAAAACGAAAACTTAATTAACATTTCAGTCAAATTATATCACATAAATGTTTTAAACTTTAAATAATTCATTGAGTAAAGGAAAATGTTATTATCCAACTGCTGGAATGCGGTGGCGTGGCAGTGTATCTTATCATAGTTAGGTCGGAAATGAGAACTTTTGGTTTTAATTTCCGAATTGTCAATGCATCAAAATGCTGATTCTAATTTCTGAGAATTCTAATTTTTGAGCGTCTACTGTATTTGTTTTCTTAAAAACAATCCAACTGTGATGAAATGACAGTAACAAAAATTTGTAAAATCATCAAACCCATTTATTAAAAGACTTTTTGGCGTTGCGTAAAATCTATTCAATATTTAGTCTCCAAATACGGGAAACTCATTTCTGCCAAATAAAAAGCTGCATAAAACTGCAATTGATAAAATTCCGCTTAGTGTTAGCGATAATATGGCAGGTTTATATGCCAAATTCAGAACCTGCTACTATTCCAATTGCCTCCATTTCTCAAAATGCACATAATGCAGTAACCACTGTCTAAGACAATAGCTGTGTTCTTTTAAGGTAACTAGCTTAGTGACCTAGTTTGATTGCAATAAGGCTATCTGGCAACATTGAACAAAATTGAGAGTAATACGAGAGCTGCTATATATATTTTTGGTCTAATAATGAAAATGCGAATATTTATCATCAAAAATGGTTTTGTTGCTTTTCAAAGTACTCTCCAGCATGATTTTTACACTTTTGCATGCGCTCAAACCAATTGCCGAAGCACTTTTTTCGCTCCGATTGAGACACCTCCAAAACAAGGTTTTTGAATCTTCTAGCGACGATAATCGTTGACCACGCATTTTTTCTTGATGTGCGGGAATAAAAAGAAGTCAGTAGGTGCCATGTCAGGGCTGTACAGCGGATGACCCATTAACTGGTGGCGCTGGTTTGAGCCGATGTGTGAGAGCTTGCACTGTCATGGTGCACAATGATTGTTCGTTTTTCGAATTTCTCCGAAGACTTCAGGCAAACAAATTGTGGTGTACCACACAGAATTGACCGTCCTACGTTGCTCAAGCGGAACAGTCACCACATGACTAGTTTTGCCGAAGAAACAGACAACCATTTGCTTCGAAGTGCTTCTTCCACGAACAACTTTCGTTGGATTTGGCTCGTCTTCGAAGACCCACACGGTCGATTGCTGCTTTGTTTCGGACTCATACGCAAAGATCCATGATTCGTCACCTGTGAGCGACTTTGAGCGATTGTCAAATTGTGCGGGATCTAACGAGAACAAACCTTTTTTACGGCCAGGTGTTCATGCAATATTGAATGTATGCTGGTGGAAGAAATGTCCAAGGATGCCTCTATCTCACGGTATGTCACATGACGATCTTGCATAATTAGTTCACGCACATCATCAATGTTCACTGGCACAACGGCCGTTTTCGGACGACCTTCGTCTTTGAGCGAGCGTCGGCCACCATTGAATTCATTAAGCCAGTTTTTCGTTTTTCACAGTGCTATAGGATGGTGATTCATCGCCATACAAAGAGTTAAGTTCATCGATGTCGTGATAATCCACGTCGAAAGTTGTGAAAAATGAGCGCACGAAAATGTTTACGAGTTAATTCCATTTTTTTGCCAAATTGATTTTATCAAGTCACTGTAAAAAACACAAATGATGGTCGTACGTCAAAACGTTCTGAGTACGTTTATGCTAAAAAAAAATGTCAAACTTTCCAATGGAAATGCCAGATGGCGCCAGGCAACACTTAGTGTTGCCAGTAATATATAGCAACCCTCGTATCGCAACTTTGTTACTCTTTGTATACACCAAAGAGAATCAAACAACAAAATACTTCATCGACGAATTCGTTAAAAAAAGATAATAAGAAACTATAAATTTTAATAAAAAAATCATTTTAATATAAAAAATCATATAAATGCTACACTTTTCCTATTTAAAAATGAGTAAAATTTCTTTGAACTTTCAATTTGAGTTCATTTATATTTTCAAAACAATTTCTTTAAACTTTAGATTTGAGTTTATTTATATTTTCACAAATTTCAGCTCGTGCAGATATAATCAATACTAGTTCATCTATGAGACCTCTTCTTGTGTGATTATTTTGTTTTACACATATCAACAAACACGTCTCTTTAGAAAAGGGTGTGGCATGCTTGATTTTCTGTTGAAAAATTAGAGTTTGTTATGCGACTTGAGGGTATATCGCTTGCTAACCAAGTAACTTCCATACAAATGCTAGTTTAGTAACCTGAAAAGAACACTGCTAATGTAATCTTTAGCGTGGTCAAATGACACTTTTCTTGTGGCGTTTTGTATTCTATTGGCATATGTTTATCTACTCGCATCTTTACAATTAGAAACGCATGGCATACAGAGACATTCTCATTTTTTTTCTAAGAGGAGATTTTATAATTTATTATTAAAATAATGACATCACTTACTCATCCTGAACATTTGTCACCACTTCAGCCTTGCAGCAACTAAAGCTTATAGCATTGAAACGCTTATGAGTCATTCATTCCACCTCAAATGTGTGTAAAAAATAAAATTTTTATCACGTTTGTTTCATTTGCATTACAATCAACTGTGATTTACAACGTACAGTGTTGTCATTTCGTTTGCAACACCTTAAAAAATTGATCGGTGGCTCTATAAATATGTAATATCCGTCCTTCCTTTTATCTTTCGAAAGCACTGTAGCGATCAAACAAAATAATTTAGAGCCCTTAAGTGTATTTTGTTGATCGATTTTTCTGCCCTCAAAGACACGATTTTTTTCTACATAAGAAGATTACGAGTCTAAAGAAAACGAAAATTAAATATTAAATGCATGAATGAACGAATCATGTCAATATGAAGTCTGTCTTGGTAAACTGTGACCAGTTGGGCCGCCGTATTATGACATTTTCAGCGACAATTTTCTGTTTCTTTAATTCCAACAAAATTTCTTCTTATGTGCCACTGTGCAACGTATCTTATACAATTTTCAATTGTAGATTTATCATGAAACAAACGATATTTTCATTTACATAAGATAAGTACTAGTCTGAAGTAATCGAAAATTAAATATTGAATGAATGAGTGAACGAACTATGGCAATATGAAGTTGTCTGATTTACCTTTGAGTTACACCATGTGAAGTGATCAAATAAACTTGTGTATTCTTTCCGATTTTAAGAATTAATATAAAATGAAACACTGCACTTAGATAATAGATAAGCTATTTTAAATTTATTTAACAATAAATTTATATTTGGAATCCGGGAAATTTTCTGGATTTTTGGTTTTTTTTCTTATTTTAAGATTTTCTAAATTTTAGGATTTTTTCTTTTGTTTCACATATGAATAAAAATGCTAAAATCGATTCTTTATTATGGGAAACATTTAATTGTCGCAGAAAATGTCAACATAAAACAAAACGGAACCCAGTAATTTAAATTTCAGCTTAAGAAAAAATTTCACTTTTAAAATAAAGTAACAAAATCGAAACAAGAAAGCATTAAAAGAGTCTTATTAACTAACTTGGCTCTACCTGACTTTATCCAGATTACAGTCAAAGAATGGAAGTCGCTTTTGGCAAAGTGTTAAGTACAGAGTTCCAAAAGTAATCTCTCAAGACTAAGTCATAAAATAATGGGAGCGCTGAATAGGACTCTTAAGTGTATGTCCAAGCACATTTATAATTAAGCAAATCATTACCATAAAAAACTTTTGAAGATATCCAGATCTATAGTTTTGGTCGTATATTAATTCTAATATATGCCGCCATAGAAAGCGTATCTTCCAATATTAGTTCGTAGACGACTTACTTATAATTTTACTAAATTTTTAATTGTTTCTGTAGGGTGTAGTACTTCTGGAGTTTTCTTAAAGACATGGAAAAAGTTGGCACTTTTTGTTAACAACTGGCTTAACCATTGCAATTTTGCTATCCGATTTTAGTTATGGACGCTTAATATATTAGACAGACGACACAGTTAATGAGCACTAGCAGACTTAATGCAAATTAACTCTATCATTATCTCCTCCCAAACTGCATTCACTCTGACGTAAATGCACAAAATTAAACTGAATTTATACTGCATTAAGGTATTACACTCTGGCAACACTGTCACGATTTATCACAAACAACCGCTGTACTCACAATCAGGAGCTGTTATCAAATCAAAAATCTATAACAATTTCACCAACGGTACTGCGTCCCACACCGAAAAAGTTACCAACAGCCCTATATTCCGCTGACGTTCCCAATGCGAGCAATGTTATTCCCACTCTCTTCTCGAGTGAAAACCAAAACTTTATATTAGTGTCTAACCTCTCAATATTTTGAACTTATTCGCACACTTTTTGGAAAGCCTTTTTGTTGAACGGAAGGTTTTCCTTATATCTGTTATCGTCCATCGTTAGCACGACATTCTACCAAAAAGTGCAATTGCGAACAAACTTCCACAATTGCCTTGCTCTTATTTCAGTGTGTTCTACTGCGATCCCAACTTGTAGCAACATGTTTAGATTAATGGTTGGTAGTGTGGGACAATTTAAGCAAAAGTAATTTCAATTTTCTTTCAAATAAATTGTGATTTTTCGCCAACAGCATAGCTGCAAATTGTAATTTCATTCTTTGATATCGAAGCAAATAGCAAAAAAATTTTAACAAACAGTCGTTTAAAATCAAACAGCTGTTTTCTAAATGCAGATACTATGTCAATCACCATAAAATTGTAATTAGCAGTAGTGAATTTTTGATGCAAATTAACTCTGTGTCTGTCTACCCTATAACCTAAAAAACAAAAAATGACGGGTTTTCTCGAAGTTTATTAAAAAATATTCCGGAATTCGAGATTTCCCGATCGATCTCCCTATTTGTATCTCAATACGTAAACGAGACTCTTCCTGAAATTTACAGTGTATTCTACAAGCAGTAAAAGCAAGCCAAAATTTTTTTTTAAAAAAAGTTTTAAAAAAAAAATTTACATATTTAAAATTTTTTTAAAAGAAATAAAACGCCATTTAATTATTTTTAATAAACTAAAAATTTATACTGAATAATTCAAGTACAGTCAACTCTCGGAAACGTGAAATATCTATTCTTCGGGTGTTCACGTTTTCGAATCCTGAAATTTGCAGCAGGATAGTGCTGTTATATCGTACTATTTTTTATGAACTTCTATTAATAAATTTAATACCCAGTATCTTAAAAACAAATATTTTATTGAATGAAAAAATATAATAATTAAAAAGAAAAACTAAAATTCGTTGTCCAATTAACGGAAATATGGCTGGATAAAACAAACGAGGGTTGCAATTTATATTTCGGGTCCTGACAATACTAGTGTTGCCAGATGGAAACTGGAACTTCCATTGGAAACTTTTACATTTTTTTAGCATAACTTCAGTCAGAACGTCTTCATTTCAGAACGTTTTGTCATTTGAGGGCGAGTTGTTTTGTTTACAATGCGTTGAAAAAATCATCTCAGTCAAAAAATTGAATTATCCCGTGAACATTTCGTGCGATGATTTTTTACGATTTTCGGCGTGACGTTATCGAGACAAGAAAATTTAAATCAACTTGTTTCGACTTTTGGCGATGAATCTCCAAAACCACTGTTAATCGCTGGTACCAAGAGTTCAGTCTCGGATGCCGTTCGCTCCACGATGAAGTTCGTGAAGGACGTCCAACTTCGGTCACTTTGCCAGAAACCATCGATGCTGTGCGTGAACTGATAAAGCAAGACCGACATGTGGCATACCGTGAGATTGAGGCATCCTTGGGCATTAGTATGACATCATATCAACATCAATAGGATATTGCATTTTCATTTGGTCACGAAAAAAATTTGTTCTCTCCCACATCATTTGAAGAGTGCTCAAAATAGGCACGTATGGATTGGTGCAAAGATATGTTATAAAAGTATAACTGCCGTAGCTCAATGGCATTGTATAACATTGTCACAGGTGACGAATCATGGATCTTTGCATATGAACCCGAAGCAAAACAGCAATCGACCGCATGGATCTTTCAAGTCAAGCCAAATCCAACAAAAGTTGTTCGTGGAAGAAGTACATCAAAGCAAATGAGTTTTTTCGTTATTACCGGCCATGTTGCTACAGTGCCTTTAGTGGAACGTAGGACGGTCAATTCTTAGTGGTATACAATCATCTGTTTGCCAACAGTGTAGGAAGAAATGAGGAAAGATAATAAGAGAAGACGGATTAATTTGCAACACGACAATGCCAGCTCTCACACATCAGCCGATATCCAAACATGGGTTCGCTTTTATTTTTTAATAATATTGAAAATTTTCATCGTAATCGGAGAGAACATCCTAAATTTTTTTGATCGCTTCACATTGAATTACTGTTTTTTGCAAACTGCCATAGTATGATGGGTAAAGTGCGCGACTATGACACTAGTTCAAATATTATTAAACTCTTTTAGCGTTTAATAATATTTGAAAATTTTCATCGTAATCGGAGAGAACATCCTAAATTTTTTTGATCGCTTCACATGGAATTACTCTTTTTTGAAAACTGCCATAGTATGATGGGTAGAGTGCGCGACTAGTTCAAGCAGCGCATGCGTCATTTTCAGTGGCAATTTTCTGCTTCTTAAATACCAGCGATTTTATATTAAAAAATTAAAGTTTAGGCCATGTTAAACATCTTTACAAAGAGTACTCGTACTAAAAGTTTGTAGTCAGCTTAACAGTAGGTCACTGATATGGAATAAGTTTCCCGTTTCTTCCTGAATGAGAGGACGGGAAAAATAAGTAACTGGGACTGGGCTCCCTTTTAATCGTACAGCCGACCTGTAACCGATTAACCGGTTTCTGAGTTCATGCAAAATTGCTAGCAGGCCATTCATTAACTTATGCCGTATTTACTTAAGAGATAAAGACAAAAAGAAAAAACTAACAATAAATATTATGTATTGTATATAAGTATAAATATTGGTACATATGTACATATGCAAATATAGAAAAGAAAGCACATGTATGCACGAAAGTGTTAATTCAGACAAACATTTGTATTGACCAACAAGATTTTTAAGACCGAAACCAAGCTGTTGCCTCTGCAATTGTATTTTTCTGCATTTTCAAATTTAAAAATGTTGTGTAAGCATTTTACTATAAAATTTTTGTTTATGTTTGGTTTTGTGCTTTTTTTGCAAACAATTTCGATTTCGTTATTTCTTTCTTTTGATTTTCGTTGGTTTAGTGGACGTAAGCACGTCGAAACGTGACCCCTTCCAGAAAACAAAAAGAGAGAGAGACGGACAATTGGGATTTGGGAAACTTTTGTTTTCTACAGAAGAAGACGGAATCGAATATATAAACATATAATTCTAAATTCATAATGAACCGGAGTAAAGCGATCATATAGCATAGTTCAATGTCAGTCAATAGCCGTGCTTCCGTATGCATTACGGTTTGGGTTACGTTATGCCAGTAAATGTATATGAATACACTGCCGCTCATTTGAATAGCTTCAAAGTACATTTTCTATGCTTGTTATTCTTCAAAATAAAAATGAAAGCTAATCAAATGTTGTCTTTTTATAAAAAAAAAAAATTTTAGATAATTGTCGAAACTTTAAACCTAAAAAATTGTATAATTTCATAGTATTTAATTAAGAGAAAAAAATCAAATGCAAGTTAACTTTTTGGTGTCATCCTGGTTGAGAAAACATTAAAATATTATTGCATAAAGTTTTGATAGTGTCAACCGAAATATAGGGCTCGTCGTATTTGATTCCATCAATGAGTTCTATTTTACTACACGTAGAGAAATTATATAGGTTTTATATGGCCACTGCAACAATTATACGAGGGCGACCGCAAAACTAACTGGCCTGGCACATTTTCTGTTTTACTAGCAACTTTTTTTTTTGTTTTTTAAAAGCAATCATTCTGTCAAAATTTCCGAAATATTTAATGATTATTTTCTTTGTTACAGGTGATTCAAGTAAACAAGTTTTATAATTTTTGAAAAATGGAAAATAAAGAGTTTCGTGCGGTAATTAAACACTTTTATATGAAAGGTTATACGCCACAATTAATCAAAGATTAATTGGATTCTGTTCATGGTGATAATGCACCATCATACTCCACCGTAAAATCCTGGGTTCAACAATTAAAAATGGGTCGTTCAAGTACGGAAGATGAACAACGCTCTGGAAGACCGAAAACTGCTACTACTATTGAAAACATTAGAAAAATATTTAATGAAGTGACTAAATATAGACGAATAAAGCTCAGAGAACTTGCTGATATTGTTAAAATACACGAAAAACAAGTTTGGAGTATTTTACATGATGAACTCCACATGAAAAAGCTATCCGCAAGATATGTGCCGCGTTTGTTGACTTTGGACCAATTCCGAGGAGCTTTTAGCGATTTATCAGCGTAATCCAATAGAGTTCTTGCGCCGATTCATAACTGTTGATGAAACATGGATCCATCACTACATCCCAGAATGCAAAGAACAGTCAAAACAGTGGATAGAAGCTGGTAAAAGTGGTCCCAAGGAGGCGAAAACTGTTAAGTCAGCATGAAAAGTAATGGCCACAGTATTTTGGGATGCAAGGGGTATAATATTTATTGATTATCTTGAGAAAGGAAAAACTATAAATAGTGAATATTATTGTGCATTATTGGATCGGTTGAGTGAAGAAATCTAGACAAAACGACCGCATTTAGAAAAAAAGTTCTTTTTCATCAAGATAATGCTCCTTCACACACTGCATTTTTAACTCAACAAAAACTGACCGAATTACGATTTGAAATTGCTCCGCATCCACCATATAGTCCAGATTTGGCTCCTTCTGATTATTTCTTGTTTCCAAATTTAAAAAAAATTCTCGGTGGCAAAAAATGTTCGTCCAATAGCGAGGTTATTGCTGAAACTGAGGCATATTTTGAAGGTCTTGAAAAATCTTATTTTTCGGATGGAATTAAAAAACGTGAAAAACGCTTGATAAAGTGTATTGAGTTGGAAGGAGATTATGTTAAAACATAAATAATAATAATTCAAAAAAACGGTTCTTTTTATGTTATCCCAGGTACTTTTGCGGTCGCCCTCGTATGTTATCTGCAATAAAATAATGTTTCCAGCAACCATAGTATTGTTTTTTAGATACATTTTAAAAATAGTAAGATTGGGGCAACAATTATTGACAAATTGAAACATGAAAATAGTGTTGAAGCCACAATATAAATATGGTTGGTGCGACAAAAGTATTATTTTTTTGTATTAACAATAATATGATAACTGCAATCATACCGTAGTTTTTAGAAATTTGAGTATGATTTTGAAAAATCTTATTGTTACGAATCTTACGCAATAGTAGTAGTTTTTATCTGCAAATAAAAAAAGTTCAAAACAAACTGTCCATCCGTTGGTGTATCTGTTGAAAGCACGATAGTCAAACGAATCAACCTAGGACCATGAAACATGGCTTGTGGTCATAAGCTGTTTGCTTTGAATGGGTGAAATCGGCTTAGGGGGATTGATACAATATGGATCCCTGGATTAATATATAAATTATTAAAATACAATTTTCCCTTGTCATTTGTCATCCTACTACACAACATGATAAGTGAGAAAAGATTTGTAGTATGTAATCGTGGACAGACTAGCTCTAAAGAATTTTTAATTATTAATGGATTACAACAGGGAACTGTAAATGCCCCAATTCTTTTTAACTTGTTCATACACGATTTATTAGAATATATTGAAAATATAATTGGATTTGCCGACGACATAATAATATACCACGCGGCTGACAAAATTGAAGAAATTAATTCCAAATTACAAGAAAATTTTAACGTTGTTGAAAATTATTCTACACTGGAATATGTAAATAAACGCAGATAAATGCGAAACGATTCTATTCCGGCCACCAGTGAACAGATGCAATTATAACATCAGAAAAAAATGGAGGGATATCGGCATTATGTCTTTATTGCAAAATAAAAATATACCAAACAGGGATGTGGTAAAATACCTAGGGGTACATATAGATAAATTTCTCTACTTTAATATACATATAAACAGACAAATATCAAAAGCAAGAAATTCATTTTTTAACTACGAATCTCTTTTCTATTCGAGACACGTCAACAAAAGATTAAAAATCCTCATGTACCAATCTTTAGTACGTCCTATAATAACATACAGTTGTCCTACCTGGTTTAATATTTCACCATCAGACATGAAAAAAATCAGAATATTTGAAAGAAAGTGCTTAAGAGCATGTACTCAACTATATAGGTCTCCAAATAGTAACTATACTAAATACATCTCAAACAAATTGCTGTACAACTCCTCGCAAACAAATAGGATTGATAATGTAATAATAAAGATAATAAGAAATCATATAGTTAAATGTGTAGACTGTACAACAAATAATCTAATCATGGCACCATTCTATGTAAACGAAGAATATATATGTAAAACCTTATCAACTGGGTTTGTTCCACCTGAGGCATTTCTTTACCTTGATAATAATGGATTTATCCAAAACAACCAAGGCATTCCTATCTTCTATCATCTTTATAGAAGAGCAACTAATAAAGCTGTTGATGGCAATTTAGTTCTTAACAATGAGATTCGATATGACACCAGTATCCCGTCAAAGGATGAATATGAAACGAGAAATATCGATCTAAATAAATATTGGTGGATTAAACTTTAAAATCTTTATTTCTTCTTCTTTTTTTTACTCTTGACACCTTTTTTATATAAATAAATCTATAGAAAAGGTAATGTTTTTTCTAAATATCTTCATTACCATTCAACTGATCATTTTATATTACATATATATTCTTTAATTATAACAATTCTGAAAAGACATCTTTACTGTACAATGTACTTAAAATATGTATGTATACTTGAGAGCTCGTGTTTGAGACTATGTATTTATAAGTGAATTATTCAAAATGTTAAATCTATTTGTTTATTTATAGAATCTATTATATACCAAACATATAAATAAACGCTTAAAAAAAATCGGCTTAGGGGGACGAACAGTTTTCTTTTAATTGACTAAATGTACTTCGGTAAAAAGTACACAATTTTATAAGTATATACTTATACAATGCTCTGTGCTTCCAGGCTTTAGTCGAGCTAGATAAAATTCAAGGCAGATTTTGAAATTTTTTTATAATGGAATTTCCTTAACTCTTAGGGCCATAATGGGTGTTGGTTGTACAGGGTGGGCCAAAAGTTACCATAGGGTTAAAAACTTTAATAACGGGTATAGCTTTGCAATAATTGGCTCGTTCGAATTTCAGCGAAAATGTTGTCCTTGAGTTGAAGGACTGTCTCGGGCTTGTTCTCATATACTCGCTTCTTAAAATAAACCCAAAGAAAATAGTCGGGTGCTGACAAATCTGGCGATCGCGCTGACCAAATAATTTCCGAATTTCTGAATTGCAAAGAATCTCAAAGCAAGTTAATTCAAATATGACCCTTTGCACGATTTTACCTGTTTTTCAGTTGAAATTGCTGTAATTCTCGAACCTCTTAATCTGCCATCAAGCTAAAAAACAAGATTTTCAACTATGTCTGGAGATAATCTGTAGAGTTTCCGAAATTCGGTGCCAGTCAATTCAAATTCAATTCAAAGGTTATCTAAATATCGGAGCAAGCGCCTATCAACTGTTGGAACACGATTAAATGATTCATTCCGCGATAAATTATATGCCAAATTCTCAAAAGATATTTTAAAAACGTTTAGAACAGTTTATCGAATTCTTAACAACACAAAATTTTTTGTCGACAACTATCGTTAAAAATTTTACTGAATTGCAAAATCGACAAATTTGTTGTTAGCCATTTTAAACCATTCCTATTATCGTTAAAAAAGTTACAGAATCGCACTACAGGTCTGTGTTCAACAGCAGGACGCAAACAATTTTCTATCATAAACCGATACCGCTCTTCATTTACGGTTACAGCATTTCCATCTTCATTCTTTTTCTTGATGTGCGGGAATTAAAAGAAGTCATTGGGTGCCATGTCAGGGCTGTACGGCGGATGACCCATCAATTCGACGTTTTGTCCGGTCAAAAAGGCGGTGGTTTGAGCCGATGTGTGAGAGCTCGCATTGTCATGGTGCTCAATGATTCGTCTTCTCTTGTTTGTTTTTCGAATTTCTTCGAAGACTTTAGGCACACAAATTGTGGTGTACCACTCAGAATTGACCTTCCTACGTTGCTCAAGCGGAACAGTCGCCACATGACCAGTTTTGTCGATGAAACAGGCTTCTACGAAGTGCTTCTTTCACGAACAACGTTTGTTGGATTTGGCTCGTCTTCGAAGACCCACACGGTCGATTGTTTTGGTTCGGGCTCACACGCATAGATACATGATTCGTCACCTGTGACGGTCTTATAAACGTCTTTTGAAGCACCGCGATCGTATTTTCAAAATTTTTTTGCACCAATCGACACGAGCCTTATTTTGAGCGATTGTCATATTGTGCGGGATCGAACGAGAACAGACCTCTTTTACGGCCAAGTGTTCATGCAATATCGAATGTATGCTGGTGGAAGAAATGCCTCTATCTCATGGTATGCCACACGACTATCTTGCATTATCAGTTCACGCACGGCATTAATGTTCTCTGGCACAACGGCCGTTTTGGGACGACCTTCGTCTTTGAGCGAGCGTCGGCCACGATTGAATTCATTAAACCAGTTTCAAAGTGCTATAGGAGGATGATTCCTCGCCATACAAAGATTTAAGTTCATCGATGCACTCTTGTCGTGATAATCCACGTCGAAAGTTGTGAAAAATGATCGCACGAAAATGTTCACGAGTTATTTCCATTTTTTTTGCCAAATTGATTTTTTCAAGTCACTGTAAACAACACAAATGATGGTCGTACGTCAAAACGTTTTGAGTACGTTTATGCTAAAAAAATGTCAAACTTTGTAATGGAAATGTCAGATGGCGCCAGGCAGCACTTAGTGTTGCCTAGGCCAGAAATATATATAGCAGCCTTCGTATACTTATAGGGTCTGCAATCACTTTTTTCCAGGTGTTGCAAAAGCAATGAAAAATGTTTAGTAAACACTTCATCTTTCGGAGGAGAGTATTAAAATATACTTATTTCCTCGGAAAATGTGTTGATTTTTGTAAAAACTAAAAAAAAAACAATTCATACGAACACTTTTCGAAACACCATAAAGCCTTAAAATGCATATAATCCAAAACAACTGTTCTCCAATCAAATAACCATTTAAAGAAAAAGCCAACCCACTATTTGTGTCACTTCATGGAGAAGGCCATAAAATGCAACTTTTGTTGTTTTTTTTCTGTTGAAATACATTTGAATTTTAATTAACACCAAAAACAACTTGAAATTAATTAAAGCACTACACAACAGACGTTTAAACGTTGGCTTTGTTTCCATAACACGACAACTTCTTTTCAGAACAAAAAAACGAGTATTGATTGGAAAATCTGTATACCATTTTTGTTTTGACGGTTGGTCAAGACGTGCCGCATTTTTTCCGTGATGACTCACAAATAAAGTGGGTCGTAAAACGAACGCAACGTAAGCTTTGAAAATTACTTCCATGAAAAATGATAAGACACAGTATGGAAATTTACATATTTTGGAAATAGAAAAGATGCGGCGAAGTTTATTTGTTTACCTTTTTTCTTTAACATCAAAGAGTTTTTTCCACTATGTATGGGAAATAGTTGGTCGCACCACCGAAATGGTATAAAAGGTTACACATTTCCAAAAGGCCTCTTACTTCACAGTTGTAGACTTTCTTAACAACAAGAATGAAGGCTCATCTGTGGGTTTTGTTAATAGGTAAATATTTCTCGTAAAACGTTCGATGATGAAGACATTTATATTTCTGTAGCAATATTTTGTGATTTCTCGTTTGTTTTCCATTAAGCTTTAATGCTATGCAAGGTATTATGTACAATTCTGGTTAATACCGGGGAAATACACTAGCATAGCAGTAATGCGTAAAGTACATTGTTATCGAGACTCAGATCAACCACAGAAGCGCCTT
Source organism: Hydrotaea diabolus (assembly GCA_963513945.1). NCBI lineage: Eukaryota > Metazoa > Arthropoda > Insecta > Diptera > Muscidae > Hydrotaea > Hydrotaea diabolus. The sequence goes on from OY740719.1 coordinate 139,680,769, forward strand.
CGCCAGCACTCAGGACTACAGCTGTAGCTAACGCAGAACCTACCGCAGAGCCGGTGATAAATCTCAGTTTAAAGACTGAGGAGGGAGATGTCATTTCCGAGGCGGAGGCCAGCATGTCATTGTTTCCAAAGCGGGTAGGATACCCGTATCTCGCCTCGGATGTAGCAGACACTTTACCAAACTCATTTTATAACAGTAATCCCTACAACAGCAATAATCTGTATTATAATATTTATAGTCCTTATAATGACTATTATAATTACAATTTCATGAATCCGTATTATAATTCAGTTGTGTACGATTATTGCGCATATCCCACGCAGTATTCGGCACCGTACCCAAATTTGTATTCATCTCTGCCTTCATCGTCGTATGGTTATTTAAATTATTATAATCCATCTTATAACTATCCCTACAAAGTGTATAAAAGGTGAAAATATAAATCTATGATTCTTAAAAAGTATTTTTTTTTCTTTTCTATATGTTAAGCTGTATGTTAGCCACTTTCCATTATAAAACTACATTAAACTTCTTACTCAACTTTAGAGGTAGAACAAAGCAAAACCTTAATGGTTGAAATTTTAATTACAATTACATACAGTCGCGGACATAACCTGAGGGCCACTTAAAATTATTTTAGTAGAACCAAAAAAAAGTATTTTTTTAACTTCGAAAACTTTTTTAATTCATTTAATTTTGTAGTTCTTTTAATATACAATAAGTTACAGATATAAAAACATCTCTTATGAGAACAAAAACCGCATATAAGAAAATTCATCAGAGCACCATGTTCTTTTACAGTCGAACCTGGATAAGTGGGAATCTCCTATGAGTGGGACAGTTTTGGCGGTCCCTGCACACTTCGAACAAAAAAAAACCTTTTTAAGCAAGAGTTTGAACCTCTTTAGTGGTACTTGATTTTTTAGAATATCACACTTTAGGTGGAAATTGTTACTGATTTACCTCTATGAGTAGGATTTCCCTTTCCATGCTGTACCACCAAAACTACGAGTTTTGCCTTTTTTCTCTCTTAATTTTATTTATTTTATTTCTCGCCAAATAAGAAATGAAGACTTTTGGAGACTTATTTTTTGGTAAGTTCGCGATTATCCTGTCGCGATGTCCTAAATTAACTGTTAAAGGCCTTTATGAAAAAGAAGCTTACTCTAAAAAGCCGTAGTCTCCATTTTTAATCGGTATTTTCGATATTTTTGCTCATATCCGATTGAAGGACTCCATTCTATGTATTTTTGTACCTTCTATCGTAGGGTAGAGATTGCATAGACATTCGCACAAGTTGCACTGCGGTTGTAGTTTGACCTTTTTTTTGGGTAATTTTGACCAACAATTTTCCGACAAAGACCAAAAAAAAAACTGACGCACTTAATGCATTGAAAACAATACAGCTTTGAAATAAATACGAGGGTTGCTATTTATATTTCGGGTCCTGTCAATACTAGAGTTCCCAGATGCAAACTGGAACTTCCATTAGAAACTTTGACATTTTTTAGCATAACTTCACTTAGAACGTTTTGTCATTTTAGGGCGAATTGTTTTGTTTACAGTGTGTTGAAAAATTCATCTCAGTCAAAAAATGGAATTATCCCCTGAACATTTTCGTGCGATGATTTTTTAGGAATTTCGGCTTGGGTTATCTAGACAAGAGTGTTTAAATCAACTTGTTTTGACTTTTGGCGATGAAGCACCATCAAAAACCACTGTTAATCGCTGGTACCAAGAGTCCAGTCTCGGACGCCGTTCGCTTCAGGATGAATTTCGTGAAGGACGTCCGTCCAACTTCGGTCACTTTGCCAGAAACCATCGATGCTGTGCGTGAACCGATTAAGCAAAACCGACATGTGACATACCATGAGATTGAGGCATCCTTGGGCATTAGTATGACAAGCATCAATAAGATATTGCATGTTCATTCGGCAGTGAAGAAATTTGTTCTCGTTTGATCCCACATAATTTGACGAATGCTCAAAATAAGGCTCGTATGGATTGGTGCAAAGAGATGTTCAAAAAGTATAACTGCGGTAGCTCAAAGGCAGTGTATAACATTGTCACAGGTGACGAATCATGGATCTATGTAAATGAACCCGAAACTAAACAGCAATCGACCGTATGGGTCTTGCAGGACGAGCCAAATCCAACAAAAGTTGTTCGAGGAAGAAATATATCGAATCAAATGATTGCGTTTTTTTCGGTATAACCGCACGCAGAAAAATACATGGTTACTATATGGCCACGGCAACAATACTATGTTCTCTACAATAAAAGCATGTTCGTCGCTACTATAGTATTGTTTTCTGAATTTTATTTTGACTACATTATGATTGCGGCAATAATAATATTGTTGAAATGTAACAATACTATTATTGCTAAATTTAGAAATGAAACTATGGTTGTAGCCACCATGTAAATATTGGTGGTGCGACAAAAGTATTGTTGTTAAAGATTTGCGTTAACAATAATATGATTACGACAATCATACTGTATGGTTGAGTTTATGAACAAAGCATAACAGGTTTTCAATACTATGTCTGTGTTTTTTTTGGTAAACCAAAAAAGAAAACATAAACGCACACGATACAGTGCATGGTTGTTGTTCATTATAAAAAACAACAACAATCGGAAGGCAGTGTGAGGGATTTTTATTGTGTTTACTTTGTTCGGTGGACTACTCTACTGCCGACTGGTTCTCGTTTATTTAAAATCTTCCAGCACTTAAGTATTTAACCATTCGTCATGGTTTAATCACGTTCATCACTTGGGGTCTACGGATGGTAAAGAAGCATTCATCCCCTGCAGTCACCACTGCTTGGCACTAAAAGTCTTTTCGACTGCCTTTTGAATATATTTTTGCTTCATACATAATATGTTCAATAGAAACATTGTCTCAAATCTGCCTATGAACTAATTTTAAAAAGAATCTCTAATGTTGAATAATAACATAACCCAAATATGAGCCACATAACCCATAATAGTATGGTTGAGTGTGGCTCATAATATGGTTGTGGGGACCATTGCATGGTTGTGTGTTAATCATACTATTGTTGTGAGGATCATAATATTGTTGTGCCACAACCATATACCCAACAATAATATGATCCTCTTCGAATATTGTCACCACAACCATACTTTTTTTCTGCGTGCGGCCATGTTGCCACAGTGCCTTTGGTGGAATGTAGGAGGTACTCGTATACAACCATCTGTTTGCCAACAGTGTTCGAAGAAATGATGAAAGATAATAAGAGAAGACGGATCATTTTGCATAACGACAATGCGAGCTCTCGCACATCAGCTGAAACGATGAGCTATTTGACCACTCAAGATGTCGAATTGAACGGCCATCCACCGTACAGCCCTGATTTGGCACCCAATGATTCCTACTTATTCCCTAGGCTCAAGAAAAAATGCATGGCCAACGTTTTTCATCGCCCAAAGCTTTTTAATTGATCTTTGGAGTTCGTATTAAATGCAAATAAATAAAAAGAATAAGAATTTCTTGCAAACAGACTGGCTATTTCAGCATGCTTTACCTCTTTAGGTAGGAAAGTTTTTCAAAACACCGTGTCCTTTTATTTTATTTAAGTTAAGCGGATAAAATAATATTTCAAGCAACACAAGTGGTTTTGAAATAATATGTAGTGTTTATAAGAAAAGAGGTTTCTAGAAAGAAAACTAAGCTACTATACTAAGTAAATTAATGAATTTTCTGTAATATACTTTAAAGTGTGATTTTTATCGTCCTACTAATGCATCACTCGCATATCGATAACATGATATAGAGGAACGTAACTTGATTTCTTGTTATTTTACAGAATGACGCACCCTATATATTCATACAACTTTTATGTTTTTAGCTCTAGAATCCGCATCTTACATCTAGCCTTGACAAAAGTTAGCACAAGCAAGTTTTTCAGAGCAAGGAAGTGCGTTATTAAAAATTAAAGTAAATCGGTTCAGATAAAGCTCACACACACAAATGTTCATCCGGTTTTAAGTTTTTAGTTCTAGGAGCCACAAATTATATCCAGTGTTGCTAAAATTTGTCGATTCACATTAAGATATAGCTTCCACATTTATGTTTTAACCGGTTTTACCAAAAACAACGAAATTTTTTCAATTATTCAAATATTGTTGAACAAGTGATTTATATTATTTTTACTAACTCATCTCTAGTTTGATAAAAAGTGTGACAAGAAAAAATGAATTGTTAAGCGTCATCTTGTGATACTTAACATTTACGACAATACGCACTTCATTTTGATCAGCTCGAAGTTCTAAATATTTAATTTTTTTTCAAATAAGGTTACTCTCGAACAACCCTGTAGTTGCGCTATGAAAGTATGTTTTTTATCATCCCCAATAATTAGCTGCAGCAATTAATTTTCTGCAAAGCTATTGATTGCCACAATTTTTTGGTAAGTGAATCGCTTGGGAGACAACTGGCAGCCTTGTGTCTTACGCACATTAAAATCTATGCTATTTACTCGACCGCATTTGGAAATAAACAGTAAATTACATTTAAGTGTTTCAATCATAATTCGCCTTTTGTGTCTGAGTAGATGTTTCAGTCAATCGCAAATGTGTAGATTGTATTTACAGTCTGACCCAAAAGATCGTCAACGAAAATTGTAAAAAGAGTGTAAGAAATAACAGAACCCAGCAGTACACTTGCGGCCAGCATTGAATGAGAACCCGTTTACAGCAACTCGTATAGTGGATCTCGAAGAGAGCTTGATACAAATCGACCAAATTAACATTATGAACGTCCTGAAAGTACTCATTTTTGTGATGATATTAAGACTTCAAACTTAGGAGCGCTTAGAAAATTGTACGCTAAGTTAATTAAAACAAAAAAATATTATTATTTTCTCTCCAAACACTGCTGTAAATACTAGCTAAACACTCTAGGATGCATTTTTAATACTTTTAAAATCCGGGAATCCCTAGAGGAATTTCTGGGAAACGGGAAGTGAAAAAACACAAAATAATCGGGATTTTTTCCCGACTTTTTTTGAATTCCAAACCCTAGTGTAAACAAAACTGTGCCGAAAAACCTAACAAAACCACAAAAAACCCGTAGTTTTAATTTCTTTAACAGAAACAATATTCCCATTATTGTACTTAGTACAGACATAAATACTGTTACAACATTGAACACACCCATTTCAATAGTAGAACTGAACATATCCCGTTAATGTCATATGGGTTTTGAAATCTAACCTCAATAGCGTCAGTCTGTAACGGGATTTTAAAATTGTTTCAACTTTCATCATGGAGTGGTCAGATAATGAGAACCGTATTGCTGTAATAGCGCTTTTTAAGTGTGAAATGAAAAAAAGCGATATTTTCTAAACGCTCCGGCCACTAGGGATTAGCCGCATGTTCGTCTACCGATGCATAAAACTGTTTGAGGAGACTGGAGATGTAAAAACCGCCACCGGTCGGGCCGCCAACGCTCTGTTCGAACACCGCATGTCATCAAAGCCGTTAAATCAAGAATTCACAGAAATCCGCTCCGAAAACAGAAAATCATGGGCCGTGAGATGAATATTACGCAAAAGTCCATGAGTCGAATCATTAAAAAAAAACTTGGGACTTAAGGCTTTCAAACGACGTACCGGACATTTATTGACTGCAGCTTTAAAAAATAGGATTGAAAAATGCTAACGTTTTTGGTGATGCACGCTGATAACTTGCACAGAAAAATTTGGTTCACCGATGAAAAAAATTTTACCGTTCAGGAAAAATTTAACAAGCAAAATGATAGAGTGTATGCGCGGTCATCTAAGGAAGCATCTGAACTTATCCCAAGGGTGGAAAAGGGTCATCACCCAGCCTCAGTCATGGTTTGGTGGGGTGTCTCTTACGATGGGGTCACTGACCTGCATTTCTGCGAACAAGGAGTCAAAACATCAGCCAAAGTTTACCAAGAAACCGTTTTGGAAGCTGTTGTGAAGCCTCTTAACAATTCCCTGTTCCAAAACCAGCCATGGACTTTCCAGCAGGATTTTGCGCCGGCCCATAAGGCTAAAACGTCCCAGGCCTGGCTTCGAAACAATTTGCCAGCGTTCATTTCCTCTGAAGAATGACCCTCAGACAGTCCAGATTTGAAGCCATTGGATTAAAAATTATGAACGGTTTTAGGGGACAAGGTTTGCCATAAAAGATACCCCAACATTGGATTTCTTAAGACTGCTTTGGTTCGAGCTGTGGCCAATTTTCCAAGGGACGAGGTTCGTGCAGCTATTGACGATTGGCCAGTGTGACTTAAGGCGTGTGTAAAGGTAAAAGACGGACATTTCGAATAAGTAGATTCTTTTTGGATACAATATACATCAATAAATATATTAAAAAATCTTTGGCCCAAAAACATTCAGTTCTTTTTATTTTACAGCATAAAACGCGTGTAACAGTATTTATGTCCCTTATAAGTATATATTTGTAATGCTTATAACACTACCTTGATAGATTTGTAGAATAACTTGAAAGTAAGAAAAAAACACGAAATGCATCAGGGTGTAGGTGATCCTCATAGTGATATATAATACTTATAATGACAAAACCCTGTTACATAATTTAACCAACCATCCTACCCACCCTACGATAAGGAAGGAACATGCCAATTAATTTTATCACATCACAAAACAGCGCAGGTTAATGCTTTCATAGGCATATTCTCTTTCATAATTAAGAGAATCGGAGCAAATACTCTTAAATACACACAATCAATGTTAAATATATATGCATGCACCAAACAAGCACTTTTAAAATAACAAAAACATTGGTGTAAATAAATAATTTAGCACACTGATAACAAAATAAAAGCCAATAAACAAAATGTACTATGATGCAAGTATGAAAAGTAATATACGTGTAGTAACAAGAGGCTCCGTTGCGCTTTTAGGTTTAAAAAATGCATAGATTCTAATGGTAATCATCCAATCTAATCAGAAGCAAACTAAATAAAAATTTCTTAAAATATATGTATTTTTACAGTTTTCGAATCATTTGTCGCGTTAAAAGACTGGCTAGCTTTATTTGACAGTTGAAAAACTTAGCTTCAAATCCACCTGGCATCTTTCTAAAAACCAACTAAAACCTTTTTTTATTGAAATTATGAAGGAGGGACCCTTAAAATCATTTCTTTTTATAATTTTTGATTTGTAGAAAACTAAATATTAAGGAAACAAATTATTGCTTTAAATTAAAAGTTTTTAAGTATACTATTTTTGAACCGTAGTTATAGGCAGCACATTTTTTCAGGTAACAAACTTTTATTTCTTCGCTTGTCAAATAAAACATGATTCATTTTTGTCACTTTTTTGATTCACATATATTGATATAGATAAAAATAAAACAAGCAAGAAGACAAATTGAGTTCAGCCGGGCCGAAGATATACTCGTATACCCTCCAAAAAAAATTTTTGTCAAAAAAAAAATTTTTTTTGAAGCGAAAATTTCTGCCTTTTAGTCAAATAGTCATAACTTTGGAACGGTACAACATCTGGCTTCGTTAAGGTAATTTTGGAAAGGTAAGAGGGTTCAGAATATAGAAATTTTACACCAGCAACCCTTGCCACTTCGCCCCCTTACGTTTTCGGGCATGGTCGTAGATGGACAAATTTGGAATACGCTGGTGAAATTTGTCCAGTTATGAATGAATCACCCTGTATGCTTACAATATCAAACTACACCTTAAACAATCATGATAGAATTTATGTTCCTTTCCCGAAAGTTAACAACATATTTTTTAAAAACTAACAATTAAAGGTATTAAAAAAATAACATTTTCAAGAAAGCTTTATTATTCCAAAATGTTGCTCCCAAATAATGCGACAAAATTCACTGATTTTTTTTACCTTTTGCACATACTGGCCTGGCAAATATGAATTCCAATTTTGTCCCGTTCGCGGTACGAAAGTATTTGGAGAACGATGAAGTTAGACAATTTGCATTTTGCACTCAACTACATGTTGTCCCCAGGGAAGGTATACTACTTTGTTTTGTCGCCATTTTGGTAAACATTAGCCTTGACAGTTCGTATTTGGCAGTCGTGAGGAAGATAGGTGGCAAATTTATTATCGAAAAATATTCGAAAATTGGCTAAACATTTTATCAAAATCGATCATCAATTACTGTGACGATGAGAAAGTTACTTGGAATTTTTGGAAGAAACAACGTGCCAACAAAACGCACTATTTATCGTGTAGTGAACAATCCATCAATCTCAATTCGACGCCGTGCTGAATGTAATTAAAAATGTGTTCAAAAGGGCTCGCATTTGTGAGGCTAACAGAGGCGGACATTTATCTGCTATTGTACGATGGTTGATATATATATTTCTGGCATAGGCAACACTAAGTGTTGCCTGGCGCCACCTGACATTTCTATTGGAAAGTTTGACATTTTTTAGCATAAACGCACTCAGAACGTTTTGACGTACGACCATCATTTGTGTTGTTTACAGTGACTTGAAAAAATCAATTTGGCAAAAAAATGGACTTTCGACGTGGATTATAAAGACAAGAGTGCATCGCTGAACTTTAATCTTTGTATGGCGATGAAGCACCATCCTATAGCACTGTGAAAAACTGGTTAATGAATCAATAGTGGCCGACGCTCGCTCAAAGACAAAGGTCGTGAAGGTTGTCAAAAAACGGCCGTTGTGCAAGATCGTCATGTGACATACCGTGAGATAGAGGCATCCTTTAGCATTTCTTCCACCAGCATTTATTCGATATTGCATGAACACCTGGCCGTAAAAACGGTTTGTTCTCGTTGGATCCCGCACAATTCGACAATCGCTCAAAAAAATGCTCGTGTCGATTGGTGCAAAGAAATTTTAAAAAAATACGATTGCTTTATAAGGTCGTCACAGCAATCGACTGTGTGGGTCTTCGAAGACGAGCCAAATCCAACGAAAGTTGTTCGCGAAAGAAGCACTTCGAAGCAAATGGCCGCTTGAGCAACGTAGGAGGTCAATTCTGAGTGGTACACCACAATTTGTTAGCCGAAAAACGGGGAAAGTCGAAAAACGAACAAGAGAAGACGAATCATTGTGCACCATGACAATGCGAGCTCTCACACATCGGCTCAAACCAGCGCCTTTTTGACTGGCCAAAACGTCGTACAGCCCTGACTTGACACCCAATGACATTATTTTTACGTCGCCAGAAGACGCTGTTGAAGCGTTCAAAAACCATGTTTTGGAAGTGTCTCAATCGGAGTGGAAAAAGTGCTTCGGCAATTGTTTTGAGCGCATGCAAAAGTGTATAAATCATGCTGGAGAATACTTTGAAAAACTATAAAACTATTTTTGATGATAAATATTGGCATTTTCATTATTAGGCCAGAAATATATATAGCAGGCCTCGTATTTCATACATAATTGCCGACATTAAATAAAACATTTAGCAATATAAGATCCATTCTCTTTCATTTAAACAAAAATTATGAAGTAATATACCTTCCTGACGGACACCCTGTATAAGCCCACTGAAACGCCTTTAATAAGAGCTAAAAAATTTGGTATGTTTTCATACTTTTTTTATTAACTTTAAAGCGTACGAATGTCCCATTCGCGACCCTTGAAAATACCCATATAATGTGTAGCGTCGCAGACAAGTGATTCTATGGGTTCCAAACGTAAAGACAAATTTATATAAAAACTTGATCCTAAATTAGAGTGTACGTCGACTTATTAAAAACACAACCAAGTTTTTTCAATTGTTTGATAATAGAATTCATGATAGCACAACAACAAAAACTTGAACCTTTACGGGACCTCTTGGTGGTACAAGTCTCCTATGGGTACCTACAACTGTTATAAGAAGCGAAAAAAGAGTACTTAGGCGAACGAAGAAGAACCCACATATAAATACGAGCACATAACTCTTCGGGCTCATTAATCCACTGGTGTTCAGTACTCTTTCCACGTGATCCTTAAAATAATTATACTACATTGCGCGATAAAAATTGTTTGCACTCTCTTTCAAATAATTGCAATAATTTATATACGGTTCTCTCAAGTATCTAACTACAATTGAAATGCTGTAAATATGACGGTGGTGATAAGATATTTAGTCAAAACGCGACAGAGCAAAAATATCGAAAAATTTGTTAGTGTTGTTGTACAATCTTCATGTGAACAACGCTGCGGAGGAGAAAAACAGAACAGAACTCCACAAGAGGAGGACAAACAAAAAAACAACGAAATTCACACCTATAGGCAGAGAATAAAAAACGATTGTATTATCTAATCGGTCTTCCCAATTATATCGCCAATGAAAGAACAAATTGCCAAGATAACTAAAGCGAAAATTATTAAAAACTTTTATGCCTTCGGTTTAATGAAACAGTTCGATCCGTACTTACGTTGGGTCTATGTACACACGCGTTAACGTTATAAAATTCGTAAAAAAAAACTCTTGCCACGGATTTTTATTTAAATCGCTTTCAAGATGTCAAGGTATCTATAAAAAATTTAAAAAAAAATAATTTAAAATGATTCAATGAAACTTGTGAATAAACTAGTAATTGTGGTATCTCAATCGAAAAAGATTGAAATAAAAATCTTCTTCACAAAATGATGAAAATATTCTTCAATTTTCAACAATGATCAAAAAAAATAATAGTAGACAAGTAAAAACTACCTTTGAAATGGCAACGGGCTGCGAACAGTTCGTCTTTGAGATGTTTCAAAAAAATAACAAACAAAGTCAATTTCGTTAAAAAAAAAGAGCCTAAGAAAAAACAAATATACATTTATACTACATTGAGATTAAGCAGCATACAATATGCAATACATTAGTGGTGTTTTTTGCAAAGCCTCGAAAAATTAGACTGTATTAGACTGAACATTTATTAACGAAAACTTCAACATTTGGAAAAATAATTTGTTGTAGTCATTTACGTTATAGTTACCCACGCGTAAACTTTATATAGAACTTAAATTAAATCAAATCTACGAATTCATATATATTTTCAACCGTCATTGGTTCTAGGACTCAGCACTAGCAACCATCGAAATCGAATGTGAATATTGAAATATATTTGATCGAAAGAAAAAATTCAAATATATATACAAGTATAGGGTGATTTATCTTGAGATTCCCTACTTTTTTAAAGAAAAAAACACAGAATATTCAAATTGAATGGGAAATGTTTATTATCATTTGAAAGAATATTCTTTGGCATTTATTTTCTGAAGATTGTGTCTATCAAATGTTGGCCACGACTCAGATGGTCCATCCGTTGAGTCCAATTTTCGATGACTCGTTCGAGCATTTCGACTGGTAGCTGGCGAATGACACGCGTGATGTTTTGCTCCAAGGCCTTAATCGAAGCGGGTTTGTCCGCATAAACTATAGACTTTACACATCCCCACGGGAAAAAGTCTAAAGGTGTGATATCACACGATCTTGGTGGCCAATCGACAGAAATTATCTGCTCACCGAAGTGTTTTCTCAATAAATCCATTGATTGATGCGATGTGTGGGAAGTGGCGTCGTCCTGTTGAAACCAAATGTCGCCGAGATCACGAGCTTCAATTCAGGCATCAAATAGTCAGCTATCATGACACGATAACGGTCGCCATTGACGTTTACGTTCTCACCGGCATCATTTTTGAAGAAATATGGACCGATGATCCCACCGGCCCACAAACCACACTAAACCATGGTTTTTTCTGGATGAAGTGACAGCTCTTGAACCTCTTCTGGTTGCTCTTCGCCCCAAACGCGCAATTTTGCTTGTTTACATATCGATTGAGCCAGAAATGTTGGCCGATTATGTTGACCATAAGTTGGACGAAGTGCACGAAACACATTCCTCACAGAACGTGCATTTTCGTAATAAAGTTGTACGATTTGTAAACGTTGTTCAGGCGTAAGTCTTTCCAGGATGAAATGCCAAACAATACTAAACAACAAAAAAACATGACAGCATGACACGACTCACACGTGATCTGTCCAAAAAGGCTATTGAAAAAAGTATCTCTACTTGGATCACCCATTATTTATCTTAGTTTTGCTGGTTTTTCACTTCTCAATAACGTAACGTACTAAGTCTTATTTTTTTAAGAATGCGAATACAAAAATATTTTTGGAAACACAAATTCGAAAGAGAATATTCCAACAGTTGGAATACGCGATTCCGCTGCGACTGTCGTAAAAACGCACCGACCAGTAAGAAATTGCCAGATTTGTTTAAAAATATTTTCGAATTTCAGCAGCTTTTACGAAATCAGTATGCTTTGAAAATTGTCGTTAAAATGCAAGTTACCTCAGGCTTTCGTGCAGTTTCGTCAATTAGCGCTGCATTTGTTCACAAAGATATTTTTACAAATTTTATGAGACTAAAACTTGGGTTCAAAATAAAAAATATGTTAAGCCTGGTAATAAGTTCGTCCACGAAAAAACATTAGATCCCGGTTACGATACTTAAATTAATGCAGTTCCTGTTCAGGGTTACGGTTGAAAAATTTCAAAAAGTCTCACAAATAGGGTTTTTTTTTAAATTGTCACAAAAAGGGTATTTAAAAAAAAGTCGCAAACTTTTCGTAAGTTCATTTTAATAATACATACACGTAAATTTAATAAGAAAAGTAACAAACAACACAGTAAAAACTCAGTTCCATTAAATAAAAGGTAAAATACACATTCAAACTAAAAAACAATTAAATTTCCGATCCTCATGTACCCACCTATACGATAATAAAGCGCAAAAAATAGCAATATTTGCTTTAATTGTAGCACACATATGTTCATATTGAGGATTTTGGATTTTTAGATCCTTAAAGTTATGAACCGGGTTCCTAATATAACCAGATTTTAAAAATTATTTCATATGGGTTCGTTGGGTTTGTGGTAAAATTTAAATATTTGTGTACCCATATGTCCTTGCTTGAATGGGCCGTATTTCGGCCACCTCAAATCATGTTTGCTTACTTTTTTTTTACAAATGTTCCGATTTGTTGGTATTTTTACCCTAAAGCACACTGTTATGCAGGCTATTCTATGCCAAATTTCCTAAGGATTGGATGTAATAAGTGCGTTTCAGAGCTGTGCGTCGGGACTGTTTGGAGGTTGTCTTCGCAGCCTCCAAACACACTACTACGAGTACTCACAATGCCTAGCGTAAGCGCCAGGTTATAACCAAATAAAATAGTACTTTTTCCCCGGAGCAACCCTTAACCCCAGAAATAAAAATACGCGTATCTTATATATAAAGCAATACACACATTTCGAGTTGTGGAAAGTAGCAGAAATTTCAAAAAGTTGCAAAAAGGGGATTTATGAAAAAGAAGCAGTAAGAGTCGCATGGCTTCCAAAATGGGTCAAATTGCCACTTTAGTCGCACAACTGTAACGCTGTTCCTGTTATCCCTTAATGTTGTTAAGAAATAAAGGTAGTCGTCACAAGGCGTTTGGCCATGGTATACAAAAAAATGGCCTTGATTACGAGTGTCGATGCAGAAATACGACTAGTTGTGTTATTGTCGAATTACAACAAAATAAACGCTAGTCGAATTTCGACAACGACAACCGTAATAAAGGTTGTTATCACGATTTTTCAAATCATGTTAGTAAAAGCAATATCGATAAGCTATGAAACTTTATCTTATGGTGTTCTTTACATTTTGAATTTAGTTCCATCAAGCTGTTGTAAAAGTTCAGTTAACTTCGCAAATAATTTAGTTTCCAAAGAAACATTATTTGATTTAGCTTTGAGGATCTAATAAGGTAAATTTTGCTTCGAAAAGTTCAAAAAAAAGTAGTATGCGACAGAATAAAACTCTATGTAATAATGATTGTGATTTTGTGTAAATACCAAATGTTAGAAAGATTATATTCAACTTTTGTTCCTACAAACGAGGGCTGCTTTATGTATTTCTGGGCTAATAATGAAAATGCGAATATTTATCATCAAAAATAGTTTTATTGTTTTTCAAAGTATTCTTCAGCATGATTTATACACTTTTGCATGTGCTCAAACCAATTGTAGAAGTAATTTTTCCACTCCGATTGAGACACCTCCAAAACATGGTTTTTGAACGCTTCAATAGCAGCAAAACATGCTTTTTGAACGCTTCAACAGCATCTTCTGGTAACGAAAATCGTTGACCATGCATTTTTTTCTTGATGTGCGGGAATTAAATAAAGTCATTGGGTGCTAAGTGAGGGCTGTACGCGGATGACCCATCAATTCGACGTTTTGATGGGTCATCCGGTCAAAAAGTCGCTGGTTTGAGCTGATGTCTGAGAGCTCGCATTGTCATGGTGCATAATGAATTGTCTTCTCTTGTTCCTTTTTCGAATTTCTCCGAAGACTTCAGGCAAACAAATAGTGATGTACCACTCAGAATTGACCGTCCTACGTTGATCAAGCGGAACAGTCGCCACATGACCAGTTTTGCCGAAGAAACAGGCGACCATTTGCTTCGAAGTGCTTCTTCCACGAACAACTTTCGTTGAATTTGGCTCGTCTTCGAAGACCCACACAATCGATTGCTGTTTTGTTTCGGGCTCATACACATAGATCCATGTTTCGTCACATGTGACGATCTTATTTATTGCACCAATCGACTGGAGCATTTTTTGAGCGATTGTCATATTGTGCGGGATCCAACGAGAACAAACCTTTTTTACGACCAGGTGTTCATGCAATGGAAGAAATGCCCAAGGATGCCTCTATCTCACGGTATATCACATGACGATCTTGCATAATTAGTTCACGCACGGCATCGATGTTCTTTGGCACAACGACCGTTTTTGGACGACCTTCGTTCTTGATCAAGCGTCGGCCACGATTGAATTCATTAAACCAATTTTTCACTGTGCTATAGGATGGTGCCTCATCGCCATACAAAGAGTTAAGTTCATCGATGCACTCTTGTCGTGATAATCCACATCGAAAGTTGTGAAAAATGATCGCACGAAAATGTTCACGAGTTAATTCCATTTTTTTTGCCAAGTCACTGTTAACAACACAAATGATAGTCGTACGTCAAAATGTTCTGAGTACGTTTATGCTAAAAATGCCAAACTTTCCAATGGAAGTGTCAGATGGCGCCAGGCAACACTAAGTGTAATATTAATATATAAAGCAACCTCGTAAGTAAGTTCTTTAAAATCAAGTTATCTGTAGTTTATGTCGGTCCAAAAAATTTGATTGATGTTTTCGTACAATTCGGTCAATCAGAACAGCGAAATTTGTAGTAAAACCTAAAAATTATTTGTTGCGACCATTTTCAATTTTTGAACCCTACTCCCCAAAATAAAACAAAAACAAATGTTACAGAAAAACGTTGTAAGAACTGTTTGAGACCTGCTGACCCTATATTGTTTGGAAATGTATTCAAATTAAACATAAACCTAATACAAGTGACGTCCTAAGATTGTCCTTTGTACATTTTTAATTTATACTAAAATCTTTGCACTTTATACAGACAACTCCCATCGCTCTACTAAACTGAACGTAATGTGTACTTCAACAAAACAATTATATAACCTTAAGCAAAATACAATTGGATTTACCCTGAACTGATTATTTGGAAGATTTGAATAGCTTTATAAAACGATAACGCCAATGTATACCAATCATGGCAAATATATATTATATTTGTACATATACGCATACGTAATGTATACATATTTTATATAAAATGTCGTAAATCTTTTCCTTTTACGTACTTATAAAGTATTTGCACCAATTTCAAAAGATAAGAATTCGTTTATGAAAGTTCATTTATTTTGAGAAGTTGAACTTATAAAGTATAGTTATATGGATACATAATATATACACACAAAGAAAAATCAGTTGGAAATCGGTCCGAACTACAAATATTCGGTTGGATATACATGCCGGAGAAAACGCTATACCGTATGAAATAGGTTAAAAAGAAATACATTAAGAACTCGTTAATCCGATAATTGATTGCAGACCATAATTCGGATTATCGAAAATTCGGATCATTGGATACTTTCGTTTCACGTGTTTTCAAAAGAGTTCACTATACATTGTTACTACAATTTGTATGTATGTCACAAATGATTGTTTACAGTAAAAATAATGTTTAAGTAATATAAATTATATATTTAATACCGGGGTATAACATTTCCCATTTTTAAAAACAAAACAAAAATGTTTATTTTTTTTAGAAAAATGCATACATTTTTTTAGAAACAAAAAGAACTTATTAAACGAACCATAACAAAAAATAAAAACAATAATAAACTGTGGTTTATTGAGAATTTATAAGAGATTTTTAGAAAATACAGAAGTATCGATGAGATTTTCTTCTTTAAAAAAACTGTCTTCTTTTAACTGAACGCGTAATGAAGATTGAATTCAGCAAAAGTAGACTGCGCTCGAACTATGACACACTTTTAAAATATTGTTAATTAATAACTTAACGTATTTTGATGTAAATTCGGATTATAAAATACAATCAATTCGGATTACAGAGTATGTAGTAAAGGGAAAACGTAGTTCGGATTACTGGATAATTCAGATTAGCGATGTTCGGATTACCGAGGTCTTACTGTATGTAAATATTCCTTCGGTTTAGCGAATTTTGTGATTAGATGTTTTAACCGAAAACGTATGGATTTTATTTTTGTAACATCCTATCTCAAGATTGGAGCGTCCTTCTCTTGTTTTTTTTTAAGCGAAGACAAGTGTAAAAGTGTAGTTTCCTTAAAATGTTGGCGGGAACTACGCCTCACGTTGTCCATTCTGATAGTCCAATTTTGGATGACTCGTTTGAGCATTTCGACCGGTATGGCGTTAATGAAACGCGTAATATTAGCTCCAAAACCTGAGTCGTTGCTGGTTTGTCAGCATAGACTTTAGACTTTTTGTAAACCCATCAGACGACCTAGGCGGCCAACTCACCAGTCCAAAACGTGAAATTAGCGGCTCTTCGAAATGACCTCTTATTAGATCCATTGTTTGCGCCAGCTGTATGTATTCAAATATCCAGTGGCACTGATAAAATGCTACGAAAGCGAGCACTATTCGCGGTTACGTTCCGGCCATCATTATTTTTTGATAAAATATGGACCGATGATTCCACCATCCCATAAACCGCACTAAACCGTTGTTTTTGCGGTGTTAGTCTTTCCATAATGAATTGGCAATAAATACTGTAAAGAAAAAAAGTAAAGTTTAACACAATTCAGACGTAAACCGTGAAAAAAACCTTTAAGGAAAATATGGATGGATCACCCGTTACAAATTTGAAAAAATATTGACCGATGATTCCACCACCCATAAACCGCACCAAACCGTGGTTTTCGCGCTGTAAGTCTTTTCATTATGAAATAGCAATCAATACTCTAAAGAAAAAAATAAAGTTTAACACTGAATTGAAATCTGTGAAAAAAAGCTATTTTGAGAAAAATACCTCTAGATTAATCACCCGTTACTACCGTAATAAAATATCTAAGTCAGCTTTATCCTTAAATTTCTTGTACCACTGTTTTTTTGACAGAATTAATACTTAAAAATCGTTTTTTTTTATTAAACAAAAAAAAGTTTTTATTTCATACAGATAATCAAAAACATACATTGCTTCGTGGTAATGACAACCGAATTCAAAGAAAACTTATAACCAACAATCCTCAACAATAACCAATACATATAAGTAAATAAGTTCAGTTCCAATAATCTACTTAATTAGTTAGAGTTACTGATATTATGTCTCTTCAACCGATAGTGTCAGTTCCCTTTGCTGTCATTCAGTTGTAGCGATTGAATACATGGATAGTTACCACTGACAATCGGTTGGCGAAATATTTAGTTGTGGCAAAGAATCGCTTCTCTGTGTGCACAAAAAGTTAGTTAGATATCTGTTGGACTTACAATTTCCGTTCCAAAAAAAAATATTTCCGTTGCCATCGCCGAATACTTTCAATTGTAATGATTATTCGATTCGGCACACCACCAGATGATAATTATGACCAAAGTATTGTGCACACAACCAATACATGGGTCATAACAATAAAATGCGGAAAAATATTTAGTTGCTTCAAGTGGTGGTTGTGGTAACCAATAGTTTTGCAAAAATTAAATGTAGGAACCAATTATTTGCGATGATAACAATATATGATGATAATATACTAAAGTATATATAACAATATTGTAATAATGGGTCGTTTTAGGCAAAGCTTTTTTTGGTTCGATTGTAGACTTATTTGAAAAAAAAGAATATTTAAATATTTATAACTTTTAGCAGATCAAACTCAAGTGTTTATAGTCGGAAATGTAATACCAAGATTACGCTTTTAATTACAACAATCTGAGCTTGTTTGATAACATCACGTTCACTTAGAATTTTAAGAAGAAGTCATTGGGTGCGGTGCATGGCCCATCAATTCGACATCTTGAGTGGTCAAATAGCTCATCGTTTCAGCTGATGTGTGAGAGCTCGCATTGTGGTGTTGCAAAATGATCGGTCTTCTATTATCTTTCCTCATTTCTTCGAACACTGATGGTTGTATACCACTCAAAACTGACCTCATACGATCCACTAAAGGCACTGTGGCAACATGGCCGGTTATACCGGAAAAAAACGCAATCATTTGCTTCAATGTACTTCTTCCACGAACTACTTTTGTTGGATTTGGCTCGTCTTGAAAAACCCATACGGTCGATAGCTGTTTTGGTTCGGGTTCATATGCTCAGATCCATGATTCGTCACCTGTGACAATGTTATACACTGCCTTTGAGCCATCGCAGTTATACTTTTTCAACATCTCTTTGCACCAATCTATACGAGCCTTTTTTTGAGCATTCGTCAAATTATGTGGGATGCGTGGAGAACAAATTTTTTTCACGGCCAAATGAAGTCGAAACAAGCTGATTAAAATACTCTTGTCTCTATAGCCCACGCCGAAAATCGTAAAAAATCATCGCACGAAAATGTTTACGGGATAATTCAATTTTTTGACTGAGATGAATTTTTCAACACACTGTAAACAAAACAAAAATGACAAAACGTTCTGAGTGAAGTAACGCCAAAAAATGTCAAACTTTCCAATAGAAGTTCCAGTTTGCTTTTAGGAACACTAGTATTGTCAGGACCCGAAATATAAATAGCAACCCTCGTATGTATGCAAAATATATCCAAAAACAAAATTGTGGTATTTCCGATACTTTGTCACTTCTACCGATACTTTCCTTCAAATTTACTGACGATTCGGATGTACTGACAGAAACTTTATAGTTCATGCAACCCAATCATGCGGTTGGCAAACAAATCTGTGTGAACCCTCTACGAGAAATTCGCTATAATTTTGAGAAGTACGACTAGAACTGCCGCTATGAGACCACACCGGTCTTAGGCTTAAAAATAAATTCATACTTTGATTTGTAGAGTAACGGCCAAGTTTTTATGACCCCATACTCAGTTCAATCTTGACAAATAAATACACATTTGGATGTGTACTGAAATTTGCTTTTATTTGAGTACCCACGTGTCCATATTTAAAACTTGTCACTTGAATTAATATAAGGTGGGCCATTTAAAATTTTGAATTTGAATCCGCTGTAAAAAAAGTACTGGTCCATTTTTTTAAAAATTCTGGTTTTATTGGAAAGGTTGAACTTTTTCATTTAACAATGGAACACCATTCGATGCGTTTTCGCTTCGCCAAATGGACTGGAGATTGTTTGTCAGGAGATAAAGACTTTACCGAAAATCGTGTTTTTATCTCGGTGTCTATGTTAATAAGCAAATTTCAGAGAACCCACATTGAGATGCCAATGCATTCACAACGATTCACTTTTTGGTGTGGATTTTGGGCTTGGGGCATTATTGGGCCATTTTTCTTTTAAAATGAGCAAGGATCCGACGTAAACGTCAACTGTGAGCGTTTCCGAGCCATGCTCAACGAATTTTTGTTTACAAAGATGCAAGAGAATGACATAGGCGACATATGGTTTCAAAAATACAGGAGCCACATGTCACACAGCTTACATCAGTAGTTTTCGCTTTGCTTTTGAAAATCGAAAAATTAGCCGAAATTGTGATGTCAATTGGCCGCCTCGAAACTGAAAGTTGAGACCTTCGGATTATTTTCTGTGGGGATACATTAAGGACAAATGTTACGCAAAGCATTCAGAGACTATTGATGCATTGAAACATGAAATCGAAGTTGCGATTGAAGAGACACGCTCCGAAACAATCGAAAATGTACGAAAAAATTGGGTTGATCGGATGAGGTACTGCCAAGCCAGTTGTGGTAGTCATATGAATGATGTTGTGTTTCATTATTAAATTATATCAGAGCTGCTATATATATTTCTGGCCAAATGATGAAAATGTGAATATTTATCATCAAAAATGGTTTTATTGTTTTTCAAAGTATTCTCCAGCATGATTTATACACTTTTGCATGGGCTCAAACCAATTGTCGAAGCTCGTTTTTCACTCCGATTGAGACACCTCCAAAACATGGTTTTTGAACGCTTCAGCAGCATCCTCTGGCGACGAAAATCTTTGACCACGCATTTTTTCTTGATGTGCGGGAATAAAAAGAAGTCAATGGGTGCCAAGTCAGGGCTGTACGGCGGATGACCCATCAGTTCGACGTTTTGGACGGTCAAAAAGGCGCTGGTTTGAGCCGATGTTTGAGAGCTCGCATTGTCATGGTGCACAATGATTCGTCTTCTCTTGTTCGTTTTTTAATTTCTCCGAAGACTTCAGACAAACAATTTATGGTGTACCACTCAGAATTGACTGTCCTACGTTGATCAAGCGGAACAGTCGCCATATGACCAGTTTTGCCGAAGAAACAGGCGACCATTTGCTTCGAAGTGCTTCTTCCACAAACAACTTTCGTTGGATTTGGCTCGTCTTCGAAGACCCACACGGTCGATTTCTGTTTTGTTTCGGGCTCATAAGCATAGATCCACGATTCGTCACCTGTGACGATCTTATAAACGCCTTTTGAAACACCGCGATCGTATTTTTTCAAAATTTTTTGCACCAATCGACACGAGCCTCTTTTTTGTGCGGGATCCAACGAGAACAAACCTTTTTTACGGCCAGGTGTTCATGCAATATTGAATATATGCGGGTGGAAGAAATGCCCAAGGATGCCTCTATCTCACGGTATGCCACATGACGATCTGGCATTATCAGTTCACGCACGGCATCAATGTGCTCTGGCACAAATACCGTTTTTGGACGACCTTCGTCTTTGAGCAAGCGTCGTCAACGATTGAATTCATTAAACCAGCTTTTCACAGTGCTATATGATGGTGCTTTATCGCCATACAAAGATTTAAGTTCATCGATGCACTCTTGTCGTGTTAATCCACGTCGAAAGTTATGAAAAATGATCGCACGAAAATGTTCACAAATTAATTCCATTTTTATGCTAAATTGATTATTTCAAGTCACTGTAAACAACACAAATGATGGCCGTACGTCAAAACGTTCTGAGTATGTTTATGCTAGAAAATGTCAAACATTCCAATGGAAATGCCTAGGCCAGAAAAATATATAGCAACCCTCGTAATGTTTAAATTTTCCAATAAAACCAGAAATTTTTAAATATTATCAGTACCATTTTTTACAGCCGACTAAAATTCAAATTTGAAATGCCCCACCCTATATCTAACCATTCTGTTTATTGTCTCAACGGAACATTTCAAATTTTAAAGTTATTCTCTTTGTTGAACACACGTAGAAAAAAAGTATAGTTGGGATAACAATATTCGAAGAGCATCATACTATTGTTGATCCAACAATATTATGATCGTCACAACAATAGTATGGTCCACATTTAACCATTCTATGATCGTCACAACAATACTATGATTGTCACAACCATATTATGATCCTCACAACAATAGTATTATTCACACATAACCATACTATAATCCTCACAACCTTAGTATGATTCACACTTAACCATACTATGGTATCTACAACCATATTATGATACTCACAACCATAGTATGTTTCGCATACAACCATAGTATGATCCTTACAACAATTGTGTGATTCACACGTAACCATGTTATGGTCCTCACAACCATAGTATGTTTCGCATACAACCATAGTATATTTCACACGCAACCATGTTATGATCCTCATATCCATAGTATGATCACACAATTACACAATGATCCCCAATAATATTAATTAGGCTTTTCTACAAAAGATTTGATTATGAAAATTATTTAAAAATACATTAAATTCAAAATAATAGGAGTGATTTTTTTAACAGTGAAGAAATCAATTTAAAAAAACATAAGCGTTTTTATTTAAAATATTTTCGTTAAACAAAGCCAAAGCAGTTTGTTTGAAAAATATTAATTTCCACATAAAAAGTACGATTATTGCATTAGATCCGTAACAAACAATAAATTGTTCTTAAAAAGCATATTCAAATGAAAAATTACAATCATACAGTATGATTGCCGTAATCATATTATTTTTAACAAAAAACCCAAAGTGCAACATGGGTATGTGATACAGACGTTGAAAACATGTTATTTACTTTTAATTACATTACCTCGACCTGTGTTATTATATCGTTTAATTGTGAATGATGTTGTGTTTCATTATTAAATTATATCA
This sequence comes from Hydrotaea diabolus, assembly GCA_963513945.1. NCBI lineage: Eukaryota > Metazoa > Arthropoda > Insecta > Diptera > Muscidae > Hydrotaea > Hydrotaea diabolus. Next base: position 139,703,377 of record OY740719.1, read on the forward strand.
GAGCTGCTATATATATTTCTGGCCAAATGATGAAAATGTGAATATTTATCATCAAAAATGGTTTTATTGTTTTTCAAAGTATTCTCCAGCATGATTTATACACTTTTGCATGGGCTCAAACCAATTGTCGAAGCTCGTTTTTCACTCCGATTGAGACACCTCCAAAACATGGTTTTTGAACGCTTCAGCAGCATCCTCTGGCGACGAAAATCTTTGACCACGCATTTTTTCTTGATGTGCGGGAATAAAAAGAAGTCAATGGGTGCCAAGTCAGGGCTGTACGGCGGATGACCCATCAGTTCGACGTTTTGGACGGTCAAAAAGGCGCTGGTTTGAGCCGATGTTTGAGAGCTCGCATTGTCATGGTGCACAATGATTCGTCTTCTCTTGTTCGTTTTTTAATTTCTCCGAAGACTTCAGACAAACAATTTATGGTGTACCACTCAGAATTGACTGTCCTACGTTGATCAAGCGGAACAGTCGCCATATGACCAGTTTTGCCGAAGAAACAGGCGACCATTTGCTTCGAAGTGCTTCTTCCACAAACAACTTTCGTTGGATTTGGCTCGTCTTCGAAGACCCACACGGTCGATTTCTGTTTTGTTTCGGGCTCATAAGCATAGATCCACGATTCGTCACCTGTGACGATCTTATAAACGCCTTTTGAAACACCGCGATCGTATTTTTTCAAAATTTTTTGCACCAATCGACACGAGCCTCTTTTTTGTGCGGGATCCAACGAGAACAAACCTTTTTTACGGCCAGGTGTTCATGCAATATTGAATATATGCGGGTGGATGAAATGCCCAAGGATGCCTCTATCTCACGGTATGCCACATGACGATCTGGCATTATCAGTTCACGCACGGCATCAATGTGCTCTGGCACAAATACCGTTTTTGGACGACCTTCGTCTTTGAGCAAGCGTCGTCAACGATTGAATTCATTAAACCAGCTTTTCACAGTGCTATATGATGGTGCTTTATCGCCATACAAAGATTTAAGTTCATCGATGCACTCTTGTCGTGTTAATCCACGTCGAAAGTTATGAAAAATGATCGCACGAAAATGTTCACAAATTAATTCCATTTTTATGCTAAATTGATTATTTCAAGTCACTGTAAACAACACAAATGATGGCCGTACGTCAAAACGTTCTGAGTATGTTTATGCTAGAAAATGTCAAACATTCCAATGGAAATGCCTAGGCCAGAAAAATATATAGCAACCCTCGTAATGTTTAAATTTTCCAATAAAACCAGAAATTTTTAAATATTATCAGTACCATTTTTTACAGCCGACTAAAATTCAAATTTGAAATGCCCCACCCTATATCTAACCATTCTGTTTATTGTCTCAACGGAACATTTCAAATTTTAAAGTTATTCTCTTTGTTGAACACACGTAGAAAAAAAGTATAGTTGGGATAACAATATTCGAAGAGCATCATACTATTGTTGATCCAACAATATTATGATCGTCACAACAATAGTATGGTCCACATTTAACCATTCTATGATCGTCACAACAATACTATGATTGTCACAACCATATTATGATCCTCACAACAATAGTATTATTCACACATAACCATACTATAATCCTCACAACCTTAGTATGATTCACACTTAACCATACTATGGTATCTACAACCATATTATGATACTCACAACCATAGTATGTTTCGCATACAACCATAGTATGATCCTTACAACAATTGTGTGATTCACACGTAACCATGTTATGGTCCTCACAACCATAGTATGTTTCGCATACAACCATAGTATATTTCACACGCAACCATGTTATGATCCTCATATCCATAGTATGATCACACAATTACACAATGATCCCCAATAATATTAATTAGGCTTTTCTACAAAAGATTTGATTATGAAAATTATTTAAAAATACATTAAATTCAAAATAATAGGAGTGATTTTTTTAACAGTGAAGAAATCAATTTAAAAAAACATAAGCGTTTTTATTTAAAATATTTTCGTTAAACAAAGCCAAAGCAGTTTGTTTGAAAAATATTAATTTCCACATAAAAAGTACGATTATTGCATTAGATCCGTAACAAACAATAAATTGTTCTTAAAAAGCATATTCAAATGAAAAATTACAATCATACAGTATGATTGCCGTAATCATATTATTTTTAACAAAAAACCCAAAGTGCAACATGGGTATGTGATACAGACGTTGAAAACATGTTATTTACTTTTAATTACATTACCTCGACCTGTGTTATTATATCGTTTAATTGTGCAGATCGAATAAATTAACATATGTAACGAAACTCTTTATGTAATAAAACTTTTGTTTTATCAAAACTGAAATGGCTGTAATTAAATTTTTCCTGTGATATAGTAAATCGTCTGCAATTACAGCATGTGTCGTAGCAAACTTGCTACATCTGCATAGAAAGCAAACAACCCCTATACTACTATACCAGAAATGGAAACCCTACTTATGTCACATTCAAAATAATAATATTTGAAATATTTCAAAGTGTTAAAAATATCAGAATTTTTAATAAAAATTATAAATTTAATGTCTTCAAAATAACATCGATTAGCGAGAGATCTTAAATTAATGGTTTATTTTTTAAATAAATTTTTAATAATGAAATCTTCTATTTTTTCTTACAGCCCCTTCAAACCAGCCATGGAACGTGGACTCCACGATCGTGATCGTGTAGGTGTGCAAGATTTTGTCCTACTGGAAAATTATCAATCCGAGGAGGCATTCATCGACAATTTACGCAAACGGTTTCAGGAAAATATTATTTATGTAAGCAAGAACATCCCCATCCATTTCAATACTGCAATAACAGATAAATAAATGCAATAAAATAATTGCCGTTTTCTTTCATATTAACACAGACATATATCGGCCAAGTATTAATATCGGTGAATCCCTATAAACAATTGCCGATTTATAACGAGAGCGATATAACGGCATATCGAAATAAACATTTCTATGAAATACCACCACATGTGTAAGTACAAATACAGAATTCAATCGATGACGTTCTGCTATTAATGACGTTCATTACAAATCCAACTGAATTCGGTAAATTGATGTCAATGTTATTAAATATTTAATTTTATTCTTTTGTTTTTCAATTTGCAGTTTTGCGGTAACTGATAATGCTTTTCGTTCACTTATTGAGGAAAATAAAGGCCAATGTGTTCTAATCTCGGGTAAGTTTTTATTTACAACGTCTGCTATTTATATTCATACATACATACATATATACACAAGTATATGTATATACGTGTGTAGAAAGGCAACTTACTTAAGTATGTCCATAAATATATACTTTAATTTAGTACATCAATATTTGTCAAATCCCTCAATGTTTGTTGAACGAGGGCATAAGAATTTTCAATCCAAGTACGTTTGCATTCGTTTAAAGATAAGAATATTTTAACTGAAAGTTTCATTCGAATGTTGAACCAGTGAAAAAGAAGTACCCACGATTTACTATTTATCATAGGGCGTCCAAACCTAAAATGCAGCATTCCGTTTTTTTTCGAAAACGTTATTTTAGAGGTTTTTTGAAACTAATGCAGTTAACTGGAGCCAAAATATTTTGAGTGTTGCTTTAAAAAAAATCAGTCTTTATTTGGAATTTTTTTAGGGACTTCTAAAGTGTATCAGTAAAAAATCAACATTCAACAATGAGCCAAAAAAAATAATTTTTAATTCTTGTATACCCTCCACCATAGGGTGGATTGTATAGGGTGATCCATCTAAAGGTATTTTTTCTAAACAAAAAAAATATAAAAATTCAAATCAAGTGTGGAATCTTTATTAGTAATTTGGGAGGACATTTTTTGCCATTTATTTTTTGAATATAATTTCCTTCAAATGTTGGTCGCAACTACGCCTCAGGGTTTCTATTCTGAGGGTCCAATTTTGGATGACTCGTTCGAGCATTTCGACCAGTATGGCTTTAATGACACGCGTAATATTAGCTTCTAAAACCTGAATCGTAGCTGGTTTGTCAGCATAGACTTTGGACTTTACTTAACCCCAAAGTAAAATATCTAAAGGTGTGATATCACTCGATCTAGGCGACCAACTCACCTGTCCAAAACGTGAAATTAGCTGCTTTTCGAAATGACCTCTTAATAGATCCATTGTTTGAGCAGCTGTATGGCAAGTCACACCGCCCTGTTAAAACCATGTGTCGTCAAGATTACGGTCTTCAATTTCAGGTAGCAAAAGATCGATTTCATGGCGCGATAGCGAGCACCATTCACGGTTACGTTCCAGCCATCATCATTTTTGAAAAAATATGCACCGAAGATTCCACCAGCTTATAAACCGCACCAAACCGTGGTTTTCTCTGGGTATAATGGCACCTCTTGAACCTCTTCTTGTTGCTCTTTAGCCCAAAAGCGGCAATATTGTTTATTGACTTTGCCGTTAAGCCAGAAATGGGCCTCATCACTGAACAAAATTTTGGTCGAAAACAGCAAATCTTCCCGTTTCTCACCGATCGCTCATATCCATAATACAGTTGCCAACATTTGAAGATAATTATTTTCAAAAATAAATGCCATAGAAGGTCCTTTCAAATAACCAATAAAGATTCCACACTTGATTTATATTTTTATATTTTTTTGTTCTGAAAAAATACCTCTTGATGGATCACCTTATACATTAAACTAGCGGACCCGGCGTACTTCAACTCGTCTCACTTTAACGCCTTCAGATAAACTCCAGAGTGCTCGAAAAACATAGATTCTTCAAATTTCTATGCGATTTATTTGAATGGATTCGAAAGCAGTTGAGAGCGTATAAAAAACAACGTTTCCGGTGCAAAAACAAACAACGAAGACGGTTTACAGTTGACCGTGCGAAAAACAGGGATATTCGAGATTAATTTCACAGAATTCCCACGATTTATTGTGATCATCGCAAAAGCTAATTGAACAGGGAACTGAATTCACTTGAATTAGAGTGGAAGATTAGTTGAAATAATCGGAATTCGTGGGATAAGGACTACCTCTCCTTTGAATTTGCCCTTGATGATCGTCGCTTTTTGATAGACAACCTCGTACCGTTGCACAATTTCGGATGATTCAAATTCCGCAACATGAATCTAATCGATCCCACCTTTAGATGTAAATTTTGCGGCGGAGTTCCTGGCACATCAAGCGAGTTTAAAAATTCTGTTTTTTACGAATGCAGCTCTCTTGCGATTTGTCTTGTCTGGATAATCAAATTCAAACTATCGACGTCCTTATTCTTCGCTGCCCGTTCACTAATCCAATCGAGATTTTTATAATTTTTGAGCAATACCGGGGTGAAGAGTTCCTCCGTTGACGATGTGAACTCTCAAAAATTTGCTGGGGACGATATCAATCCATATCAAACATCAACAGGAATTTTGCCGTTGCCAAGCGCCAGCAGTTGTCTCGAGAATTCAACAGCCGATGAGTCGTTCTGCAACGTGACTCTCACGTTCGTGGTCAATTTCAACTTATGGACATGCCGCCACAAAGACGACGATTTCAGGCATGCATTAAGTTTATCGGCAGCAGTAGATTTTGGTATGACGGAAAGCTTTTCACGAAAATCTTCGGTGAGCAATATCATAGCCCACCAAATTGTCTCGAATCACCTCGTAAATACTTCATCGTTCGGTCAACTGCCTCCAAAGCTCGTTTATGCGCCATTCATTCCAAATGATGATAATGAATTCTCGCAACAATTTCGCTGTCGCCGAATTCTTGGTCATCGTGCACGTGGGCTTCGCTACCGCGAGAAGATACATCGGCAGCTTCTAAGTGGAATGTGCAGTTCGACCGAAAAGCGAATCCGGAACAATTGCACACAAAATTCCATACTAAAAATCAATTTTCGATTTGTCTAATTTTCCTTTCCGGATGTTTCTTTTCCGGATGTTTTCCCAAAATGTTCACTCTTAAAAACCTTCTCTTGGCAATAACGAACAATTGAAAGAAAATGTAAGCCAAATCGGCCCAGCGGTTCTCAATTGATGATACATTACGTATAACATTTTTCACACCATTTTTATATGTGATGTGCAAAATAGAAAGGAACCTAAGGTTAAAAACCAGTTTTGTACAGGAGAGCCATTTTAAAGATTAGGTCCCTTTCATTCTAATTCGATGCTAAATGTTGTCCAGATGTTGTCAAAAAAAAAGTGAAAAGTTGATGAAAAGTTTTGTTCAGGAGAGCCATTTTAAAGATTAGGTCCCTTTCTGTTTGCGCTTAGAATCGTCGACTTGAAAAGTTGATGAAAAGTTTTGTTCAGGAGAGCCATTTTAAAGATTAGGTCCCTTTCTGTTTGCGCTTAGAATCGTCGACTTCACTTTCAAAAAACGCGCATATCCCTGGGAGGGAATACTTTTGGGGCATGAGATCGGTCTCATTCGACGCTCAGATGTTGTCCACATCAAAAAAAGAAAAAAAATTAAAATTAATTTTTTTACCCTTCGTTCCCTTTCTCTATGCGCTGTCACATATCCTTATATATACTTAGTAGGGACATAAATACTGTTACACACGTTCTATGCTGTAAAATAAAAAGTACTGAATGTTTTTGGACGAAATATTTTTTAATATATTTATTGATGTATATTGTATCCAAAATGAATCTACTTATTCGAAATGTCCGGCTTTTGCCTTTACACACGCCTTAAGTCGCACTCGTCCATTGGAAAATTGGCCACAGCTCGAACTAAAGCAGTCTTAAGAGATCCAATGTAGGGGTATCTTTTGGTGACAAACCTTGTCCTCTAAAACCGTCCACAATTTGTAATCCAATGGGTTCAAATCTGGACTGCCTGAGGGCCGTTCTTCAGAGGAAATGAACGCTGGCAAATTGTTTCGATGCCAGGCCTGGGACGTTTTAGCCTTATGGGCCGGCGTAGAATCGAATTTTAAACGTTCTCAAAAATTTAACTTTTCAATTGTTATTCCTTTCGGGAAATAAACACTTTTTGTTCCCACGAAACAAACTAGAAATTTCTTTTAAATCACTGAACGGCTACCAGCATTACCGTTGTACGATCTCACGACAGCCGGTTCTATGCACCGGATCGACCCAAGGGAGGAATTCTTCGGCCAAGGGCTGTCACCCCGGCACTATATGCCGCTACAAAAACAACGACCGTTGTGCGTCTAAAGTGACAATTCAACCCTTTTTGGAAGCCGTGCAATTTTTACTCTCCCCTTTCTGAAAAATTTTGTCCCTTTTTGAAATTTTACTACTTTTCACAACTCGAAGTATTTGTATGTCTTAAGACATAAATTACTTAAACTTTGAGCTAGTATCTGAATATAGTTAGTCATATAATTAGTAAACCTGAGGCATTCATAAATGAATTTAAATTATAAGAACGAAAGGTTGAAGTCATTGGTTTAAGATAAGTAATTTTTTAAAAATAATTTTAATAAACGTTTATTTCAGTATATATTTAAATTCGTCGCATATATATTGACTTGACTTTACAGCAGTGCTTGCGCTAAACGTGTACTTATATATTCAAAGTTAGAACTAATAAAAAATAAACTAACAGGTTAAAGATGAAAACCTGAGAATCAATGCTTTCAGGTCTGAATTTGCTGAACACGAAGTTAGAAGAGTGGACTCCATTTGCAAAACTTAGGTAGATATAGGTATTAAAACGAAGTTTCAACAAAAATAAAACGTTAAAGCCAAAACTTTAATTTTTAACAAAAGCTTCAAAAATATTAACAAAATTCGTGTTTTGGAAATAGCCCAAAATTATCAAAGTGGAAATATATTGTTATGTATAAGTATGTAAGTACATGTGTAGGTGGTTCTAATGTTTTTTTTAGTTTTATTTGTATTTTGACGACCATTTCTTTATGAACTGTTTTTCTCATTGTTTTTTTTTTAATTATAATTTTTTTTTAAATAAAAAACGTGCCCCTTTTTCTGCCAATTTTTTTAAATTTCCCAACGGTAACGCTGACGGCTACATTATTTTGTAGAGAAACTCTTTTACGACTTAAGAAAATTCTTACTCTTAAAGTCGCCGGCTTGCATTTTAGATGTTCCTACACAGATTTGAACCTGGGTTTACTTGTGCGATTATCGGGCACATTAACCATCGCACCTACTTATTTTACTTATTTTTATAGAATCAAATATGTTTTTTTTTTGTGAAAATACTTACTGCATAGTTTTTTAATTTGGTTTCTCATGGGGTAGGTAGTCAGTCAACAATTCGTAATGTCTTTTTACTTGTTTTATCGATGACTTTGACAATTTAGATGACTAATAATAAAATCATCTCTTCTTCTTGGAATATTGGAAATCTTTTATAATATGGCTTAGAAGATACCAACATATGAAACAGTAATTTAATTGGTTACTACTAGATCAATATTATTTGTTTGTTTAAATACTTTATCAAACAGAAAAAAAATAATTTGTACAAAAAACAAGTTAATTTAGTTGTTATGCAATGATCTATAAACAATTGTTTATTGCATTCTCTACCAGATAAGATTTAGAAGTGTTGAAATATCAAAGAAAATGTATATACGTGTAATAAAAATTATTGAAACATTTGTTGCGTTTACGTCTGGCGAAAGGTATTTCCGCTAAAAAGTCTACTGCTAAGTTTTTTCTTGCGAAAAATGTGTAGCGCCTTTAAAATTTCTCCGAAATACAATTTTGACAAGATCTTAACAATAAATAAATAATAGATAAAGGGTAATAAGATAAATTACATTATATTATCAAATATGCATTTTTGGGCGTTACTTATGATGTATTTTATTAAAAATAATGTACATGGGTACTTCCAGAATAAATTCAACCGTGACCGAAAATAAATTTTTATTAAAAATATGTTCGCATATTATGCTAAAGAAACATTCAAACTTTATTATTTTTTCCACGGAAAATATTTTACAACAGTTAAGAACTGAAATTAAACGTCTGTCAAAAAACAATGACTGATTACCAGTGTATTTCCATTTATATACATTTTAATTTTTTTACCAAATTGTTATAGTGTGTTGTGAGGGAACAATATCCCACCCTTGTAAAGGTGAAGCGTATCGGTCTATGTTTTCAAATATCCTCCACACAAAGGTTCTCCCCGAGTTAAGGTTACGCAGCTCTAAGAGTCACAGATTAAATCCGATTGTGCTCAAACATAGCAAAAACCGTTCTTACTAACCCCGATCACATTGGTCCATCTTTTGGTATAGCCTTAAACAAAGGACCTTTCAGATTTGGACTCCTCTATCTCAGATGAATCATAGGTCGTTATGTTGACGCTATAACTATTTCTGGTGGAATAGAACAATATCGTTTTATTTTCATATGCTCAAACAAAACATACTCCTTCCGCTCAAGATATACCATATTAAGTTGACATTGCTTAAACTCCATAAAGGGATGCGGAATCTTTATTTGAGTGGTGTAGGGTATCTAAAAGTCGTCCCCGTCTGACTTTAACTTGTTTAATAAATGCTACAAACCAAAAATATATAGAAAAAAAATTTCATAGCAAATAAAAGTTCAGGGTGGCCCATTTAAAAGATTAAATTTGAATCGGCTGCAAAAAAAAGGACCGATAATTTTTTTTAATATTTGTTTTAACTTATATAGAAACTGTTGAACTTGCCGCCAGCACAAAATCCAAACCAAACGGTGACACGCTGTGGGTTCTCTGAACGCTATATTTGACAGCGCATAGAGAAAGGGACCTAAGGGTAAAAAAATCAATTTTCATTTTTTTCTTTTTTTGGTGTGGACAACAACATCTGAGCATCGAATGAGACCGATCCCATGCCCCAAGAGTGTTCCCTCCCAGAGATATGCGCATTTTATGAAAGTGAAGTCGACGATTCTAAGCGCAAATAGAAAGGGATCTAATCTTTAAAATGGCTCTCCTGAACAAAACTGGTTTTTAGCCTTAGGTCCCTTTCTATTTTGCGCGTCACATATGCGGCAATTTTGCGTATTGACATTGCAATCGAGGTGAAAATGAACTTAATCTGTAAACACGATTTTTCGGTACAATCTTTAGCCCATTGGGCGAAGCGAAAACGCATCGAATGCCAATCCATTATTAAATGACAAAGTTCAACCTTTCCAATAAAAGCAGAAATTTGAAAAAATAATCAGAACTTTTTTAACAGCTGATCCAAATTTAAAATGTTAAGTGGCCCACCCTATATAACCCAAAAGAAAAGAAACCAGAGATGTGATATCGCACAGTCCATACGACCAATTGACAGGTCTGAAACGCGAAATTTGGCTCACCATAATGATTTCACAATAAACCTATTAAATCGCTGTTCAATTACAGGCAACAAAAATAACGTTTATAACGGTACTGAAGCGCACGCCTTTTATATTCTATTCGTCATCAATTAAAAAAAAAAATACTATCATGGAACTCACCACACCAATAACTGCGCACAGTGTTTTGTTTATAAACGAATTTGAAATGAGCCGCGCATCTCAACGTAAATCCTTAAAAAGTGTACATAACTATTTACAAATAATAACATCTAACAATTTTTATGGAGGGCGTTTCCATCTTGTCAATGCCGGCGCCTTCACGAGTAAGAGATTAATCTTAATGTCACGTAAAATCTTCTCTATGAAATGCATTGCTGTACGGAGTCGGCGTTAAACAGAAGTCCCGGTCAGAATGAGTATCCGAAATATATAGCGAACAGCTTACAGATTTAGGAGAAGTGAAGTGTACAAATTTTATTTATAGAACATCCAATACAAATCTGTATAATTTGGAAACGTAATTGTAGAGTTAGGCACATAAAATATGACAACTTTTTATTGAAACGATGATCTTAATATCAAGCTTGAGAAATAATAAAATTCTTGGAACTGCAAATTAAAACTGATTCATATTTGATACAGTCATTCTTCTTTCTACACTTGCATGGAATATTTTTGAATCAAAAATAAGACGATTTAATTCGTTATTAATATTTTAATAACTGGTTTAGTTTTTTGACGGTTCAAGATTTGTTCAATAATTTACTTAACTTATTTCCAGCATTTAAACTATGGGGCTCATTTGTCATGGTACACATTCTGTACATGTTTCCCTTTACACATCTCTGAGGAACAAAACTGTAGCTGTGCACTTTATAATTTCTATATTAACTGACACCGCCGAACTGTTAAAGTCAGCCCGGCGGCTTGTGCATTTGTAGGGAACTTTTTATATCGAACTTGTTCAAAAAAAAGGTACGAGCAAAAATACTTAAATCTTCAGTAGAATTTTGCCTAAGCCTTTCAAATACTCTAAAATATTGAGTGCGTCATGTGGTTTTTTTTTGAATGAGTGAAGATTTCGCAGAAAAAACACAAAATTCGGTCTGATATAGTTAGCAGAGTGTTAAACCTGAGATGTTTGTGTAATAACAGGGAAAACCGACTGGCCGTCAGTATATAGGATTCGATACCCTTACATATTTGTCTTTACTAGTTTATTTTTACATCTTTTCGGTCTTTTATCATTATAAGGATTTGAAAAGTTTTTTTGTTTGAGACCTTTGTTGTTTCATTTAAGAGTGAATGTAAAAAATTGGTAAAATATATTGTGTGTGGCTTCAGCAGTCAAACTTATACAGTAGTCCCATTTAAAGTAATGAGCCTTATGTCCTTAATTGACACTTTTTGTTAACAAATGTCTTTACTATTGCGATTTTAATATCCGGTCTCAGTCACGGCGGCTTAACTAAAAACACCACCATTTTACACTCGTTGATTTGAATCTTTTGATAATTTGATTTTTTCCGGGTCCCGTGAAAAAAAAACTCGATAAATTGAAACAACTAAAAAGGTTCTTAAAATTGGCCAGGTAGCGTGGAGGGTATTCTTTGAAAATGAACTAGCAAATTTATCTTCAATTTGAGTACCCATATGTCCATATTGACTTTTATCGCCCCCTTTTTAACTATGCAGAATGTTTTTTGGTCCACATGAGCCAAAACGGCTAGAAACTATACCCTTTTTAGGGTATTTAGTGCGTCCCAACTAACAGTTCCTATTTTTACCATTGTCTGTTTACAAAAAATTATGATTCACAATCCCAAAAGCAATCCACATGCAAAGTTTCAGTATCTTAGGATGATTCGTTTTCCTTCATATGGCCTATTTATAATCCTAACAGTTTATGACAATAAGCCATTATCATGGAAAATAGGTTAATATGTTCGACCGCTATCCTGTTTTTAACAGATACATGTACGGACAGATGGATACGGATAGATCTTTAAATTTTAAGACGATCAATAAAACGAGTATATATACTTTACAGGGTCTTCGTTCGTGGTGTTGCAAACGGAATGGCATATTTAGTATACCGTCCACGAACATCAATGTGATTTAGTCCCCTTTGGTAATTTGAAGTTTTAAAATTTGTATTTTACTCCCCAGCATCTATAATTCAAAGTCGAGTTTTTCTTCTCTCTATAATTTAAAAAAATTTGAAGCGATTTCCCCGGCTTTTCACGCATAGATAAGTCCCCCAACATCGCACTAAAAAACAAGGTGGAACTTATCTCAAATCAGTGAGTTCTGAACGATTCAATTGATATTCTTATAACCACTGACCGGGACCTACTGTTTAACATCGGCTCCAAACGTCATATGCTTTTTATAGAGAAGTTCTTACATGGCTTAGAGAAAAATTCTTACTCGTAAAGTCGCCGGCATTTCCCAGGTTGGTCTGGCATTAAGTTTTCAATTTAATTGATTTTTCCAATATTTCGTGCAACATGGCCAATCATCTTTAGTGAATCTGGTACAAAGAAAAATACAAAGATAACACGAATCATTAATAACTTGCAAAAAAAGGCTAAAGTCGGAAGTGGCCGACTATGTTCAGAATATCCAACTGTAAATAGGTTTTTGGACTCCCTTGGTCTGTCTCTAAATGTATCCAGATTTTAAAACTAATGTCATATTTGAATTTGTGAAAAAATTGCATTGTTTTTGGCAAACAAATTAATTGTTTTGAACATATATGGCTGACTTCCTAAACGCATGTTGCTGTGTAGTAATACATTGATAGGTGTTCGTTAATGCAACCCTAAATATTTTGACATTGTATTGTGTTCCCTTTTGCATCACTGTTGTAGTTAATACTCAAGGAAACCCAACGATGTCATCCAAATAAAAGAAGATTAATTTGTGTGGTGTTTTTCTACATTTTTGCAAAAAAAAAAATGCATACGAGGGTTGCTATTTATATTTCGGGTCCGGCAATAAAAACACAATAATTTATCATTGGAAATGGTTTAATTGTTTTTCAAAATATTCACCTTTTAGATCAATGTACTTTTGCATGCGCACAAACCACTTTTCGAAGCAGTTTTTCCACTTCGATTGAGACACATCCAAAACATGATTTTGAACGCTTCAACAGCTGCTTCGGGCGATCAAAAAGGTTGACCACGCATTTTTTTCTTGATGCTAGCGAATAAGAAGAAGTCATTGGTTGCCAAATCAGGGCTGTACTTTGAATGGCCCATCAATTCGACATCTTGAGTGGTGAAATAGCTCAACGTTTCAGCTGATGTGTGAGAGCTCGAATTGTCGTGCTGCAAAATGATCCGTCTTCTCTTCTTTATCTTTTCTCATTTCTTCGAACACTGTTGGCAAACAGATGGTTGTATACCACTCATAATTGACCTCCTAGGTTGCACTAAAGGCACTGTGGCAACATGCCCGGTTATGACGAAAAAAACGCAATCGTTTGCTTCGATGTCCTTCTTCCACGAATAACTTTTGTTGGATTTGGTTCGTCTTGAAAGGCCCATATGGTCGATTGCTGTTTTGTTTCGTATGCATAGAGCTATGATTCGTCACCTGTGACAATGTTATACACTGCATTTGAGCTACCGCAGTTATACTTTTTCAACATCTCTCTGCACCAATCCATTCGAGCCTTTTTTGAGCATTCGTCAAATTATATGGGATCCAACGAGAACACATTTTTTTCACGGCCAAATGAACCTGCAATATCTTATTGATGCTTGTCATACTTAGGCCCAAGGATGCCTCAATCTCACGGTATGTCACATGTCGGTCTTGCTTAATCAGTTCACGCACAGCATCGATGGTTTCTGGCAAAGTGACCGAAGTTGGGTGTGCTTCACGAAATTCATCCGGCGTCCGAGACTGAACTCTTGGTACCAGCGATTAACAGTGGTTTTCGATGGTCCTTCATCGTTAAAGTCGAAACAAGTTGATTTAAACACTCTAGTCTCGAAAATCGTAAAAAAAACAACGCACGAAAATGTTCACGGAATAATTCCATTTTTTGACTGGGACGAATTTTTCAACTCACTGTAAACAAAACAATTCGCCCTCAAATGACAAAACGTTCTGAGTGAAGTTATGCTAAAAATGCCAAAGTTTCTAATGGAAGTTCGAGTTTGCATCTGGGAACACTAGTATTGTCAGGACCCGAAATATAAATAGCAACCCTCGTATCGTCCATCTTATACAGTTGATCGTCTTTGTCCAAAACATCCGCCCATGTGATAGCAATTGCCTTTCGCATGACATTCGCGATATTATACGAAATAAAAATTTAAAAAATATTTTCTCACATGACTCCTCATGCACTGGCTACAACACGAAAATCAAAAATTGGGTGGATTTTTCAATGAGTTCAAAATTTCCTAGTTTCTTTTTTTTTGTTTGAATTTGACAAAACCAGTAAAACGGCCAACTCCTTTACATGGCTAAATAAGTCGTGCGGTCGTTTAAGTCGTGCGATTCTCATCACATACCCGATACTTCGTATAATTGTCTTTCAAATGAAAATAGTTTGGAGCACATCAGTTGGAAGGCTTAAGAGTCTTTAGTGGACAATGGTAAACATTTTTTTATTCAAACACAAACAGTATGGGTACCATTTGACTATTGGATCAGCCATCAAAAATAGTTGAACACGTACTAAGCAGGTGGAGGAAGCTGATTTTCGGAATGACCGCATTTTACATTAATTGAATTAGGCTTTAAGCTTCCTTCTAGATTATAGTTCCTTCGTATATTATAGTAGATTTCAAAGAACCGGGATAACAATTTTAAAAAGCATATACTTCAAATCTAGGTCTGCAGCTCTCCACATTTTAGAAGAAATTTAATAGAATCACTTTATTTTTTTTTAAGATAGGCTAGAAATTGTCTGCTTTTTCTCACGATTTCCTTTCTCTCTTCCAGGCGAAAGTGGTTCCGGCAAAACTGAGGCTTCCAAAAAAGTTCTTCAATATATTGCTGCCTGTTCCGGCCACCAAGAGACCGTTGAAGGTGTCAAGGATAAGCTGTTGAAGAGTAATCCCCTGTTGGAGGCTTTCGGTAACGCCAAAACCAATCGCAATGATAACTCATCACGTTTTGGCAAATATATGGATATACAATTCGATTTTACGGGCACTCCGATCGGTGGTAACATTCTAAAGTACTTGTTGGAGAAGTCTCGAGTCATCAATCAAAGTGGCGGCGAACGTAACTTCCACATTTTCTATCAATTATTGGCTGGAGCTTCCGATGAACAGCTGAAGGAAATGAAGTTGAGCAGATCACTTCATGATTATAGCTACTTGACCGATGGTGTTAGTAAAAATACCAAAATAACCTGATATGGGGCATGTCATTTATATATATTTATGTATTTCTAGGATAAGGGCTTTGTGGCGTCCATCAACGATGCAGAAAACTACCGACAGGTTAAGCAGGCCATGACCGTTATTGATTTCACCGAGAGTGAACAAAGGGAAATCTTAAACATCATCGCCAGTGTTTTGCATTTGGGAAATGTGCAATTTACCGAAGAGGAGGGCAAAGCAAAAATCTCCAATACCGATTGCGTCGAAGCGATAGCCAAGCTTTTGGGTGTTCAGTTACAGGAATTGAAAGATGCATTGACTCATCGTACAATTGATGCCAGAGGTGATGTTGTGACATCACCCCTAAACCGTGATATGGCCATATATGCGCGTGATGCTTTGGCCAAGGCCGTGTATGATCGTTTGTTCTCCTGGCTGGTGTCACGCTTAAACGTTTCTCTACAGGCTAAAGACTTGCGCTCGGCACGCAACAACGTTATGGGCATTTTGGATATTTATGGCTTCGAAATTTTCAAAACCAACAGTTTCGAACAGTTTTGCATTAATTTCTGCAACGAAAAACTGCAACAGTTGTTTATCGAGCTGACATTAAAATCCGAACAAGAGGAATATCGGCGCGAAGGCATTGAATGGGTGCCAGTAGCGTATTTTGACAACAAGGTCATTTGCAATCTTATCGAGGAGAAGCACAAAGGTATTATCTCCATATTGGATGAGGAATGCTTGCGTCCGGGTGACCCCACCGACTTGACTTTCTTGGCCAAACTGAGCGACCGTTTGGGCGAGCATCCCCATTACCTGTGCCATGAGAAAGCTCCTACACAAGTACAAAAGACCATGAGACGCGATGAATTCCGCCTGGTGCATTACGCCGGTGATGTGACCTATAATGTCATCAGTTTCTTGGATAAAAACAATGACTTGTTGTTCCGTGACCTAAAGGAAACAATGAGTAAGGCTGACAACAATGTGGTGCGTGCATGCTTCCCCGAATCGGAGTATACGAATAAGAAGAGACCCGATACGGCTGTCACGCAGTTCCGAAACTCCCTCAACAATTTAATGGACATTCTCATGTGCAAGGAACCTTCCTACATACGTTGCATTAAGCCAAACGATTTGCAGTCGTCCGGTGTGTTTGATGATCAATTGGTACTGCATCAGGTTAAGTACTTAGGCCTCATGGAGAATTTACGTGTGCGTAGAGCTGGTTTTGCTTATCGCCGAATGTACGACCTGTTCCTCAACCGCTATAAATGTTTAAGCAAACAAACCTGGCCCAACTACAAAGGACCCGCCAAGGAGGGTGTCAAGATTTTGGTGAAAGAGCTCAACTACGGACCCGAAGATTATCGCCTGGGTGAAACTAAACTCTTCATACGCTTCCCCAAAACTCTATTCGAAACAGAAGATGCATTCCAGGAGAAGAAACACGACATTGCAGCCATTTTACAGGCCCGCTGGAAGGGACGCGTGCAACGTCGTAAATATTTAAAATTACGCGAGCAGGTGATCACTCTACAATCATACTGTCGCCGACTTTTGGCGCAGCAAGCCGCACAGAAAAGACGCGCGGCCGCCGATAAGATACGCGCCTTTATCAAAGGTTTCATTACACGCAACGATCCGCCGAACGGCTACAATGACAAATTCATTGCCAACACGAAGCGTATGTGGCTTTTGAGATTAGCCAAAGATTTACCGACCAAAGTCTTGGACATGAGATGGCCTTCGGCGCCGACACATTGTCAAGAGGCCTCCACGTATTTGCACCGTTTGCATCGATTACATTTGGCCCGCAAATATCGCTTGGCTTTATCACAAGACCGGAAGCGACAGTTCGAATTAAAAGTATTGGCCGAGAAAGTATTTAAAGGTAAGTTAAAAATGCCTGTTGAATTTATTGCTTTATCGTTGCTTATCCGGTATTGTACTTTCCTATTGTTAAATTTATATACACACATATTGGTAAACCCAACATTTATTTGCGTCAGTTTTTTATCTTTGAATGCCTAAACAAATGCTTATTTTCGTCAGATTTCTATGTTCTTCTCCTAATGATAAATCTGCTTCATATGCCCTTATGTTAGTAAGCTTTTCGAATCATATCCGATATATTTTGGATTTTGTTATTCCCTTGATTTAAAAGAAAGTAAATGTCTTTTTATATGCCTTTTATAAGTTTGTGGCTGGATAATACCATCGCAAGTATGTTTGGGGAATATCTTGTAGAGTTTTTTCGGCTATTAAGATCTTCATGGTAGAGTAAATATACTACAAGTTCAAACCCTAAAGTACCTAGGCCGTATGGCTTCGCGTATACTTAGAACGTTTAAATATTCTAGGGTCCATAATTACGAAGATATATGATTCATAAAAGCCTTGACACAATTTTGTCAATGATTTCATCAGTCTTTGGTCGGTGTAACTTTAATTGCCAACTTCACGTTGGCAATACCAACAAACCGATGATACCAGCTATGTTAAATTCTTGGCAATGTTAGCTGTTTATATTGTTTACGAGGGTTGCTCTATATATATATTTCTGACCTAGTGTTGCCTGGCGCCAGCTGACATTTCCATTGGAAAGTTTGACATTTTTTAGCATAAACGTACTCAGACCGTTTTGACGTACTACCATCATTTGTGTTGTTTATAGTGACTTGAAAACATCAATTTGGCAAAATAATGGAATTAACTCGTGAACATTTTCATGCGATCATTTTTCACAACTTTCGACGTGGATTATCACGACAAGAGTGCATCGATGAACTTTAATCTTTGTATGGCGATGAAGCACCATCTTATAGCACTGTGCAAAACTGGTATAATCAATTCAATCGTGGCCGTGCGTCAACTGATAACGCAAGATCGTCATGTAACATACCGTCAGATAGAGGAGTCCTTGGGCATTTCTTCCACAAGCATACATTCGATATTGCATGAACACCTGACCGTTAAAAAGGTTTGTTCTCGTTGGATCCAGCACAATGTGACAATCGCTCATAAAAGGCTCGTGTCGATGGGTGCAAAGAAATTTCGAAAAAATTCGATCGCGGTACTTCAAAAGACGTTTATAAGATCGTGACGAATCATGGATCTATGCGTATGAGCCCGAAACAAAACAGCAATTGACCGTGTGGGTCTTCGAAGACGAGCCAAATCCAACGCAAGTTGTTCGTGAAATAAGCACTTCGAAGCAAATGGTCGCCTGTTTCTTCGGCAAAACTGGTCATGTGGCGACTGTTCCGCTTGAGCAACGTAGGAGGTCAATTCTGAGTGGTATACCACATTTTGTTTGCCTGAAGTCTTCGGAGAAATTCTAAAAACGAACAAGAGAAGACGAATTGTGCACCATGACAATGCGAGCTCTCACACATCGGCTCAAACCAGCGCCTTTTTGATCGGCCAAAACGTCGAATTGAGGGGTCATCTACCGTACAGGCCTGACTTGTCACCCAATGACTTCTTTTTATTCCCGCACATCAAGAACAAAATGCGTGGTCAACGATTTTCGTCGCCAGAAGATGCTGTTGAAGCGTTCAAACACCATGTTTTGGAGGTGTCTCAATCGGAGTGGAAAAAATGCTTCGACAATTGGACAATTGGAGCGCATTCAACAGTGAATAAATCATGCTTGAGAATACTTTGAAAAACAATTAAACCATTTTGATGATTAATATTCGCATTTTTATTATAAGGCCTGAAATATATGTGACGCGCAAAATAGAAAGGGACTTTAGGGTAAAAACCAGTTTTGTTCAGGAGAACCATTTTAAAGATTTAAATACGTGTATCTTAGGTGTACCATCACTTTCATAAAACGCGCATATCTCTGGGGGGAACACTTTTGGGGCATGGGATCGGTCTTATTCGATGCTCAGATGTTGTCCACATCACAAAAAAAGTGAAAATTGATTTTTTTTAACCTTAGGTCCCTTTCTATTTTGCGCTATCACATATATAGCAGCCCTCGTACAAGGTAGCACAAGCATTTGCATCTAAAAGTTATCCGAATTAAAATTCAAACATAATATTGTAATTGCGTTACATTTGGCCGGAAAATCACAACCAGCTATTGTTCCTGAGCTGGCCATCTTAAAGTGAAATGAAATGTTTGTGTATCGCACCAAAATCGTGGTTGTGGACGAAACCCCCTCAACATCACATGAAATGGCCAAAGAACTGAAAATATCCCAGCAAGCATCCGACGCATATTTCAAAATGAGCTCAAGATAAAGCCTTACAAGTTCCAAAAGGTACACGATTTTAAATCAAAGCAAAAGAAATGATAGACTCAAAGAACAAAGTATTTATCACGCGAATTTCCATGGAGCAGTTCATTAAATGAACTCTCAAAAATGATCGTCTTTACATAACTGAACGCACTGACAAAAAATTTGAGCCTACGAACGGCCATCCGAAGTAATTTCACATCTCATGGCCAGTTGTGACCACCGATGGACGCTGCCAAATCGATTTCATCGGGCCTGGTGTCGAACTCAATGCGACCTATTATCGGGAAAAATGTTTTGGAAACTGCTTTCAAGACGGGGGCTCGCAAACATTTCGGTCGTAGACCATGGACTCGGCACTGTCTCATAAAATTCGAGTGAACCAATAATGATTGAAAAACCACGTTCCAGGCTTAATTTCGTACACACAATGGCTTTCGAATTCGCCAGATGAAAATTCGATGGACTATTTCATCTGGGCCATTTTGGGGAGCAAAGTAAACACTAAAAAATATGCCAGTATAGACGCGCTGAACAAAACCATTGTATGGGAATAGACCAAAATGCCGCAAGCAAGATCAAAAGGTGGCCACATCGAGCTAAAGTATATGCTTTAGAAAATTTTGTTTATTTCCACACAATTTGAATCAATAAAAAATAATCGTACACAAAAAAATATGGTCTTTTTAATAGGTAATTTGTTTTTAAAGTGACAGCCAAAATCCGATGAAAATTAAATCCGGTGGATTCCATAAAAGAAAACATTTTCAGATTCAATGAGACGAACTCGTGTAACACAAAAGACTATCCCTATTTCAGACCCAAACGCCGAATTTATTCCAATGCTTTACAATTCAAACAAGAGCGTAATCTTGTCCTTTTTCGATTTCGGCCAAATTTGGTCAAAAAAAACTTAAATAAAAAAGTAGTTTGTTCGGATTTTTGTAAATTTTCCCGCTTATTTAGCATAAAAAATACTGATAATTTTTTAAAATTTCTGGTTTTACGTAATTTTAATTTTATTTAAATTAAATTGGTTTTATTGAAAAGGTTGAACTTTGACATTTAATAATGAAGCACAATATCATTTATACGAGGGCTGCTACATATATTTCTGGCCTAGTAATGAAAATGCGAATATTTATCATCAAAAATGGTTTTATTGCTTCAAAGCACTTTTTCCACTCCGATTGAGACATTTCCAAAACATAGATATGAACGCTTCAACAACACCTTCTGGCGACGAAAATCGTTAACAACGCATTTTTTTCTTGATGTGCGGTAATAAAAAGAAGTCATTAGGTGCCAACTCGTCAGGGCTGTACGGCGGATGACCGATCAATTCTACGTTTTGGCCGGTCAAAAAGGCGCTGGTTTGAGCCGATGTGTGATAACTCGTATTGTCATGGTGCACAATGATTCGTCTTCTCTTGTTCGTTTTTGTCAAATTGTGGTGTACCACTCAGAAATGACCGTCCTACGTTGCTCTAGCGGAACAGTCGCCACATGACCAGTTTTGCCGAAGAAACAGGCGACCATTTGCTTTGAAGTTCTTCTTGAACGAACAATTTTCGTTGGACTTTCGGTCGATTGCTGTTTTATATCGGGTTCATACGCATAGATCCATGATTCGTCACCTGGGACGATCTTATAAAAGTCTTTTAAAGCACTGCGATCGTATTTTTTCAAAACTTCTTTGCACCAATTGACAACACTTAGTGTTGCCTAGGCCAGAAATATATATATCAAGCCTCGTATGATCACCACAACTGCCTCGGCAGCACCTCATACGATCAACACAATTTTCAGTACATTTTCGATTGTTTCGGTTCGAATCTCTTCAATGACAACTTCGTTTTCATGTTTTAACGCTTCAATTGTCTCTGAATGCTTTGCGTAACATTTATCTCAAATGGCTTCCCACATAAAAAAATCCAAACAGGTTATATTACAGCTCCGAGGTGGCCAATTGACATCACAATTTCGGTTGATTGTTCGATTTTCAGAACTGTTCGCCCCTTTTTGAAATAAAATGTCATTCATTAGAATTTTTGGAAACAAAAATTTGTAGAGCATGGCGCAGTAACGCTGACCGTTGGTGGTAACGGCGGCTCCTTGCTCATTTTCGAAGAAAAAATGGCAAATGAAGCACAAAATCCCCACCAAACAGTGACTGGTTGTAGATGCATTGACTTCTCAATAGTCATGCGTGGGTTCTCTGAACCCCATATGCTGCAATTTTGCTTATTGACATAGCCACCGAGATGAAAATGAGCTTCATCTGAAAACACGATTTCTGCCAAACAATATTCAGCCCATTGGGCAAAGCGAAAACGCATCGGATAGTGTTCCATTATTAAATGACAAAGTTCAACCTTTCCAATAAAATCAGAAATGCAAATTAAATTTTTTTGTAGTTTAAGTTGGTTATTTCTACATTTATTCTAAAAGGGCTTTTAAAGTCATCTACGTATCTCAATACAAATACAAAATTATATATTTAATTAATTATTTCGACGTTTCGTTAGGGGTTTTCCAACATCTTCAGGCATGAGTTTTATTGAAACTTGCAACCCTATATGAAATGAAATTTCAAGACTTACAATTATGAGCACTTATAACATTTAGATATCTTTGTTACAATTTTAAAATTGATTTTCCATCTCTATTTCAGATAAGAAAAGTAGCTATCCTGCCAGTGTATCGCACTGGTTCAAAACCGATCGCATACCCACCGAACACGCTCCACAGATTAATAACTTTGTGGCGAATTCGTTGAACGGCGAAACATTGAAGTATTCTTCTGCCTGCATCAAATACGATCGTCATGGCTATAAATCCCGCGATCGTTTTATATTGTTGAGCAATAAAGCCATTTACGTATTGGACGGAAAGAGCTATAAGCAAAAGCATCGTTTACCTCTGGAGAAACTGGATTTCGATCTGACCAATCTCACTGATGACTTAATGGTTATTCGCATTCCCCTCGATTTAAAAAAGGACAAAGGTGATCTTATATTGGTGATACCCTTCATCATCGAGTTCTGTACTTATATCATCGATACAGTGGGCACCGCCGATGTGCTGAAAATTGTCGAAAGAGATAAGTAAGTATGAATGTCTTTCAAACAGACAGGATTCGACAAATGATTCTTTTTCTTTAAACTTAACTAGTTTGGTCCACAATATGGCAAAGGGCAAATCGGGTGTGATTGATATTCAAGCAGGTGGTGGAGAACCAGGCGTTGTACGTGATAAAAGTGGGCATCTTGTTGTTGTAAGTTTTGGAAATAAATAAGCGCTTAGAACTCAATTTTACATAGTGATTTCTTTTCCTATACAGATTGCTGGCCAGTAATGATGTTCCAATTCATGTATTAACAGTTTTACCTGCTAAATACGAGTACATATGTATGTTACCATGGCTTTAACTATAAATTTGTTATGTATATTGTAATATTTAAAAAAAATAAAATCTTTTATGTGAATCGATGCAAACGAAATTTACGTTTACCTTTCATTTCTATCAACGACACAAGCCAGACATCACCCCCTATTATTTCTATACTCGTACATATAAAAGTAACAACAAAAAAAGCAAGTAAAAAAGTTTCATTCTGTACTCACACGCAGAAAAAAAGTATGGTTGGGGTGACTATATTCGAAGAGGATCATACTATTGTTCGGTATATGGTTGTGGCACAACAATATTATGATCTCACAACAATAGCATGATTCACTATGATCCCCACACTCAACAATACTACGATATCCACAACCATACTATGATCCTTACAACAATAGTATGATTCACACTCAACCATACTATTATTTTCACAACAATATTATAATCCCCACAGCCATAGTATGTCTCTCATGCAACCATAGTATGATCCTCACAACTATAGTATGATTCACACGCAACCATGCTATTATCCCTACAACCATAGTATGATTCACTCAACCATACTATGTTGGGATTGTGTAATGTTGTTATTCAAAAATAGAGATTTTTATCAAGCAAGTTATTTTAAATTGCATTACAATTAGTTCATAGCCAGAGTTGACGCCATGTTTTTATTGAACATTTCATTCAAGAAACAAAACAAAATATATTCCAACGGCAGACGCGCGGCCGCCGATAAGATACGCGCCTTTATCAAAGGTTTCATTACACGCAACGATCCGCCGAACGGCTACAATGACAAATTCATTGCCAACACGAAGCGTATGTGGCTTTTGAGATTAGCCAAAGATTTACCGACCAAAGTCTTGGACATGAGATGGCCTTCGGCGCCGACACATTGTCAAGAGGCCTCCACGTATTTGCACCGTTTGCATCGATTACATTTGGCCCGCAAATATCGCTTGGCTTTATCACAAGACCGGAAGCGACAGTTCGAATTAAAAGTATTGGCCGAGAAAGTATTTAAAGGTAAGTTAAAAATGCCTGTTGAATTTATTGCTTTATCGTTGCTTATCCGGTATTGTACTTTCCTATTGTTAAATTTATATACACACATATTGGTAAACCCAACATTTATTTGCGTCAGTTTTTTATCTTTGAATGCCTAAACAAATGCTTATTTTCGTCAGATTTCTATGTTCTTCTCCTAATGATAAATCTGCTTCATATGCCCTTATGTTAGTAAGCTTTTCGAATCATATCCGATATATTTTGGATTTTGTTATTCCCTTGATTTAAAAGAAAGTAAATGTCTTTTTATATGCCTTTTATAAGTTTGTGGCTGGATAATACCATCGCAAGTATGTTTGGGGAATATCTTGTAGAGTTTTTTCGGCTATTAAGATCTTCATGGTAGAGTAAATATACTACAAGTTCAAACCCTAAAGTACCTAGGCCGTATGGCTTCGCGTATACTTAGAACGTTTAAATATTCTAGGGTCCATAATTACGAAGATATATGATTCATAAAAGCCTTGACACAATTTTGTCAATGATTTCATCAGTCTTTGGTCGGTGTAACTTTAATTGCCAACTTCACGTTGGCAATACCAACAAACCGATGATACCAGCTATGTTAAATTCTTGGCAATGTTAGCTGTTTATATTGTTTACGAGGGTTGCTCTATATATATATTTCTGACCTAGTGTTGCCTGGCGCCAGCTGACATTTCCATTGGAAAGTTTGACATTTTTTAGCATAAACGTACTCAGACCGTTTTGACGTACTACCATCATTTGTGTTGTTTATAGTGACTTGAAAACATCAATTTGGCAAAATAATGGAATTAACTCGTGAACATTTTCATGCGATCATTTTTCACAACTTTCGACGTGGATTATCACGACAAGAGTGCATCGATGAACTTTAATCTTTGTATGGCGATGAAGCACCATCTTATAGCACTGTGCAAAACTGGTATAATCAATTCAATCGTGGCCGTGCGTCAACTGATAACGCAAGATCGTCATGTAACATACCGTCAGATAGAGGAGTCCTTGGGCATTTCTTCCACAAGCATACATTCGATATTGCATGAACACCTGACCGTTAAAAAGGTTTGTTCTCGTTGGATCCAGCACAATGTGACAATCGCTCATAAAAGGCTCGTGTCGATGGGTGCAAAGAAATTTCGAAAAAATTCGATCGCGGTACTTCAAAAGACGTTTATAAGATCGTGACGAATCATGGATCTATGCGTATGAGCCCGAAACAAAACAGCAATTGACCGTGTGGGTCTTCGAAGACGAGCCAAATCCAACGCAAGTTGTTCGTGAAATAAGCACTTCGAAGCAAATGGTCGCCTGTTTCTTCGGCAAAACTGGTCATGTGGCGACTGTTCCGCTTGAGCAACGTAGGAGGTCAATTCTGAGTGGTATACCACATTTTGTTTGCCTGAAGTCTTCGGAGAAATTCTAAAAACGAACAAGAGAAGACGAATTGTGCACCATGACAATGCGAGCTCTCACACATCGGCTCAAACCAGCGCCTTTTTGATCGGCCAAAACGTCGAATTGAGGGGTCATCTACCGTACAGGCCTGACTTGTCACCCAATGACTTCTTTTTATTCCCGCACATCAAGAACAAAATGCGTGGTCAACGATTTTCGTCGCCAGAAGATGCTGTTGAAGCGTTCAAACACCATGTTTTGGAGGTGTCTCAATCGGAGTGGAAAAAATGCTTCGACAATTGGACAATTGGAGCGCATTCAACAGTGAATAAATCATGCTTGAGAATACTTTGAAAAACAATTAAACCATTTTGATGATTAATATTCGCATTTTTATTATAAGGCCTGAAATATATGTGACGCGCAAAATAGAAAGGGACTTTAGGGTAAAAACCAGTTTTGTTCAGGAGAACCATTTTAAAGATTTAAATACGTGTATCTTAGGTGTACCATCACTTTCATAAAACGCGCATATCTCTGGGGGGAACACTTTTGGGGCATGGGATCGGTCTTATTCGATGCTCAGATGTTGTCCACATCACAAAAAAAGTGAAAATTGATTTTTTTTAACCTTAGGTCCCTTTCTATTTTGCGCTATCACATATATAGCAGCCCTCGTACAAGGTAGCACAAGCATTTGCATCTAAAAGTTATCCGAATTAAAATTCAAACATAATATTGTAATTGCGTTACATTTGGCCGGAAAATCACAACCAGCTATTGTTCCTGAGCTGGCCATCTTAAAGTGAAATGAAATGTTTGTGTATCGCACCAAAATCGTGGTTGTGGACGAAACCCCCTCAACATCACATGAAATGGCCAAAGAACTGAAAATATCCCAGCAAGCATCCGACGCATATTTCAAAATGAGCTCAAGATAAAGCCTTACAAGTTCCAAAAGGTACACGATTTTAAATCAAAGCAAAAGAAATGATAGACTCAAAGAACAAAGTATTTATCACGCGAATTTCCATGGAGCAGTTCATTAAATGAACTCTCAAAAATGATCGTCTTTACATAACTGAACGCACTGACAAAAAATTTGAGCCTACGAACGGCCATCCGAAGTAATTTCACATCTCATGGCCAGTTGTGACCACCGATGGACGCTGCCAAATCGATTTCATCGGGCCTGGTGTCGAACTCAATGCGACCTATTATCGGGAAAAATGTTTTGGAAACTGCTTTCAAGACGGGGGCTCGCAAACATTTCGGTCGTAGACCATGGACTCGGCACTGTCTCATAAAATTCGAGTGAACCAATAATGATTGAAAAACCACGTTCCAGGCTTAATTTCGTACACACAATGGCTTTCGAATTCGCCAGATGAAAATTCGATGGACTATTTCATCTGGGCCATTTTGGGGAGCAAAGTAAACACTAAAAAATATGCCAGTATAGACGCGCTGAACAAAACCATTGTATGGGAATAGACCAAAATGCCGCAAGCAAGATCAAAAGGTGGCCACATCGAGCTAAAGTATATGCTTTAGAAAATTTTGTTTATTTCCACACAATTTGAATCAATAAAAAATAATCGTACACAAAAAAATATGGTCTTTTTAATAGGTAATTTGTTTTTAAAGTGACAGCCAAAATCCGATGAAAATTAAATCCGGTGGATTCCATAAAAGAAAACATTTTCAGATTCAATGAGACGAACTCGTGTAACACAAAAGACTATCCCTATTTCAGACCCAAACGCCGAATTTATTCCAATGCTTTACAATTCAAACAAGAGCGTAATCTTGTCCTTTTTCGATTTCGGCCAAATTTGGTCAAAAAAAACTTAAATAAAAAAGTAGTTTGTTCGGATTTTTGTAAATTTTCCCGCTTATTTAGCATAAAAAATACTGATAATTTTTTAAAATTTCTGGTTTTACGTAATTTTAATTTTATTTAAATTAAATTGGTTTTATTGAAAAGGTTGAACTTTGACATTTAATAATGAAGCACAATATCATTTATACGAGGGCTGCTACATATATTTCTGGCCTAGTAATGAAAATGCGAATATTTATCATCAAAAATGGTTTTATTGCTTCAAAGCACTTTTTCCACTCCGATTGAGACATTTCCAAAACATAGATATGAACGCTTCAACAACACCTTCTGGCGACGAAAATCGTTAACAACGCATTTTTTTCTTGATGTGCGGTAATAAAAAGAAGTCATTAGGTGCCAACTCGTCAGGGCTGTACGGCGGATGACCGATCAATTCTACGTTTTGGCCGGTCAAAAAGGCGCTGGTTTGAGCCGATGTGTGATAACTCGTATTGTCATGGTGCACAATGATTCGTCTTCTCTTGTTCGTTTTTGTCAAATTGTGGTGTACCACTCAGAAATGACCGTCCTACGTTGCTCTAGCGGAACAGTCGCCACATGACCAGTTTTGCCGAAGAAACAGGCGACCATTTGCTTTGAAGTTCTTCTTGAACGAACAATTTTCGTTGGACTTTCGGTCGATTGCTGTTTTATATCGGGTTCATACGCATAGATCCATGATTCGTCACCTGGGACGATCTTATAAAAGTCTTTTAAAGCACTGCGATCGTATTTTTTCAAAACTTCTTTGCACCAATTGACAACACTTAGTGTTGCCTAGGCCAGAAATATATATATCAAGCCTCGTATGATCACCACAACTGCCTCGGCAGCACCTCATACGATCAACACAATTTTCAGTACATTTTCGATTGTTTCGGTTCGAATCTCTTCAATGACAACTTCGTTTTCATGTTTTAACGCTTCAATTGTCTCTGAATGCTTTGCGTAACATTTATCTCAAATGGCTTCCCACATAAAAAAATCCAAACAGGTTATATTACAGCTCCGAGGTGGCCAATTGACATCACAATTTCGGTTGATTGTTCGATTTTCAGAACTGTTCGCCCCTTTTTGAAATAAAATGTCATTCATTAGAATTTTTGGAAACAAAAATTTGTAGAGCATGGCGCAGTAACGCTGACCGTTGGTGGTAACGGCGGCTCCTTGCTCATTTTCGAAGAAAAAATGGCAAATGAAGCACAAAATCCCCACCAAACAGTGACTGGTTGTAGATGCATTGACTTCTCAATAGTCATGCGTGGGTTCTCTGAACCCCATATGCTGCAATTTTGCTTATTGACATAGCCACCGAGATGAAAATGAGCTTCATCTGAAAACACGATTTCTGCCAAACAATATTCAGCCCATTGGGCAAAGCGAAAACGCATCGGATAGTGTTCCATTATTAAATGACAAAGTTCAACCTTTCCAATAAAATCAGAAATGCAAATTAAATTTTTTTGTAGTTTAAGTTGGTTATTTCTACATTTATTCTAAAAGGGCTTTTAAAGTCATCTACGTATCTCAATACAAATACAAAATTATATATTTAATTAATTATTTCGACGTTTCGTTAGGGGTTTTCCAACATCTTCAGGCATGAGTTTTATTGAAACTTGCAACCCTATATGAAATGAAATTTCAAGACTTACAATTATGAGCACTTATAACATTTAGATATCTTTGTTACAATTTTAAAATTGATTTTCCATCTCTATTTCAGATAAGAAAAGTAGCTATCCTGCCAGTGTATCGCACTGGTTCAAAACCGATCGCATACCCACCGAACACGCTCCACAGATTAATAACTTTGTGGCGAATTCGTTGAACGGCGAAACATTGAAGTATTCTTCTGCCTGCATCAAATACGATCGTCATGGCTATAAATCCCGCGATCGTTTTATATTGTTGAGCAATAAAGCCATTTACGTATTGGACGGAAAGAGCTATAAGCAAAAGCATCGTTTACCTCTGGAGAAACTGGATTTCGATCTGACCAATCTCACTGATGACTTAATGGTTATTCGCATTCCCCTCGATTTAAAAAAGGACAAAGGTGATCTTATATTGGTGATACCCTTCATCATCGAGTTCTGTACTTATATCATCGATACAGTGGGCACCGCCGATGTGCTGAAAATTGTCGAAAGAGATAAGTAAGTATGAATGTCTTTCAAACAGACAGGATTCGACAAATGATTCTTTTTCTTTAAACTTAACTAGTTTGGTCCACAATATGGCAAAGGGCAAATCGGGTGTGATTGATATTCAAGCAGGTGGTGGAGAACCAGGCGTTGTACGTGATAAAAGTGGGCATCTTGTTGTTGTAAGTTTTGGAAATAAATAAGCGCTTAGAACTCAATTTTACATAGTGATTTCTTTTCCTATACAGATTGCTGGCCAGTAATGATGTTCCAATTCATGTATTAACAGTTTTACCTGCTAAATACGAGTACATATGTATGTTACCATGGCTTTAACTATAAATTTGTTATGTATATTGTAATATTTAAAAAAAATAAAATCTTTTATGTGAATCGATGCAAACGAAATTTACGTTTACCTTTCATTTCTATCAACGACACAAGCCAGACATCACCCCCTATTATTTCTATACTCGTACATATAAAAGTAACAACAAAAAAAGCAAGTAAAAAAGTTTCATTCTGTACTCACACGCAGAAAAAAAGTATGGTTGGGGTGACTATATTCGAAGAGGATCATACTATTGTTCGGTATATGGTTGTGGCACAACAATATTATGATCTCACAACAATAGCATGATTCACTATGATCCCCACACTCAACAATACTACGATATCCACAACCATACTATGATCCTTACAACAATAGTATGATTCACACTCAACCATACTATTATTTTCACAACAATATTATAATCCCCACAGCCATAGTATGTCTCTCATGCAACCATAGTATGATCCTCACAACTATAGTATGATTCACACGCAACCATGCTATTATCCCTACAACCATAGTATGATTCACTCAACCATACTATGTTGGGATTGTGTAATGTTGTTATTCAAAAATAGAGATTTTTATCAAGCAAGTTATTTTAAATTGCATTACAATTAGTTCATAGCCAGAGTTGACGCCATGTTTTTATTGAACATTTCATTCAAGAAACAAAACAAAATATATTCCAACGGCAGTCAAAAATACTTTTAGTTGCCTGCTTGGGTGAATGCTACTTCCACATCCGTAGACCCCAAGTAACGAATGTGATTAAACCATGATCAATGGCTATATAGTACATAAGTGCAGGCTGATTTTAAATTAACGATAACCAGTCGGTATTAGAGTACTTCATCGAACAAAGTAAACACAATAAAAATCCCTCGAACTACCTCCCGATTGTTGTTGTTTTTTAATGGACAACAACCATTCACTGTATCGTGTGTATGTGTTTTTTTTGTATATCAAAAAAGCATAAGCACACACATACATGTATGCTCTATAAAACCTGTTTTGTTATGTTAATAGTCGCAACCATACTGCATGATTGCCGTAATATTATTGTTAACGTAAATTGTAAACAACAATACTTTTGTTGCACCAACCATGTTTACATGGTAGCTACAACCATATTTTCATTTCTAAATTTGGCAATAATACTATTGTTACATTTTAACAATTATACTGTTGTCAAAATTAAATTCATAAAACAATACTATGGTTGCGACGAGCATGCTTTTATTGTAGAGAACATACTATTGTTGCGGTGACCATGGTGTAACCATATCTTTTCTCTGCGTGAAGGATGTCGATTTTGAGGTCAGTGGATTTGAGTGAAGTTTCACGTTTGTTTCTTAAAGGAATGTTGCAAAAAGAAATTAAATAAAGTATGGCCTTAGCTAAATCTTTTAATTGTAAAATGTATTAGGTCTGTTTGAATTAAGAAGCGAAAAACTCCACCTAGACTTACTACTTCTCATTTGCAAAATCAAATCAATGCCGTCCCACACCAACGGCGAAACGTGCGTCTACCAGACGGTGATGTTTTTCTGTCCTATATGACAAACTACTTAGTAGGAAAATAAATACTGTTACAACATAGAACACACCCATTTCAATAGTAGAACTGAACATACCCCGTTAATGTCATATGGGTTTTGAAAGCTAACCTCAATAGCGTTAGTCTGTAACGGGATTTTAAAATTGTTTCAACTTTCATCATGGAGTGGTCAGATAATGAGAACCGTATCGCTGTAATTGCGCTATTCAAGTTTGAAATGAAAAAAAAAACAATATTTTGAAAACGCTCCGGCCACTAGGGATTAGCCGCATGTTTTCTACCGATGCATACAACTGTTTGAGGAGACTGAAGATGTAAAAGAGCGCCACCGATCGGGCCGCCCACGCTCTGTTCGAACACCGCATGTCATCAAAGTCGTTAAATCAAGAATTCACAGAAATCCGCTCCGAAAACAGAAAATCATGGCCCGTGAGATGAATATCACGCAAAAGTCCATGAGTCGAATCATTAAAAAATACTTGGGACTTGGGGCTTATAAACGTCGTACCGGACATTTATTGACTGCAGCCTAAAAAAAATAGGATTGAAAAATGCAAACGTCTTTTGGTGAAACACGCTGATAACTTGCACAAAAAAATGTTGTTCACCGATGAAAAATTTTGACCGTTCAGGAAAAATTTAGCATGCTAAATGATAGTGTATGCGCGGCATCTGAACGGATCCCAAGGGTGGAAAAGGGTCATCACCCAGCTTCAATTATGGTTTGGTGGGGTGTCTCTTACGATGGGGTCACTGACCTGCATCTCTGCGGACAAGCAGTCAAAACATCGGCCAAAGTTTACCAAGAAACCGTTTTGGAAGCTGTTGTGAAGCCTCTTAACAATTCCCTGTTCCAAAACCAGCCATGGACTTTCCAGCAGGATTCTGCGCCGGCCCATAAGGCTAAAACGTCCCAGGCCTGGCTTCGAAACAATTTGCCAGCGTTCATTTCCTCTGAAGAATTACCCTCAAGCAGTCCAGATTTGAACAATTGGATTACAAATTGTGAACGGTTTTAGGTTTGTCACTGAAGACACCCCAACATTGTATCTCTTAAGACTGCTTTGGTTCGAGCTATGGCCAATTTTCCAATGGACGAGGTTCGTGCAGCTGTTGACGATTGGCCAGTGCGACTTAAGTCGTGTGTAAAGGCAAAAGGCGGACATTTCGAATAAGTCGAATCTTTTTAGATACAATATACATCAAAAAATATACTCGTATTAAAGAATGTTTGGTCCAAAAACATTCAGTACTTTTTATTTAACAGCATAAAACGTTTGGAACAGATTTATGTCCCTACGAAGTACAGCAACCCTGATCTAATTAATTTGTGTAGTAATTCACTCTTTTGCAGTTATTAAAAACTAGTCAAAAATATTTTTTTAAAACACTTTAAATTTATAAAAAAAATGGCACTCTTAACTTTATCTATATAAATTAAACATTATAAAAAAACGACTGTAAGCGTTTGAATAAATCAAAAAAATTTGGGGTTTTCGCTATTTAAAAAAACGCACTAATTGTCTCATAGCACCCATGTGTCCAAGATTTTTTGCCCGTTTATGGGACGTTAAATTTCCTCAAAATTATACGGTTTAAGAATGGAAATGTCCGTATTCGTAGACAGTGATCGCTAGATTTTATTATACTTTTACTACGATTAATAATATATTAAATCTACCCTATAGCAACTGAAGCCAAGGTTTTTTGTACTTTTCCTTTGGTAGTCTATATTCAAGCGATAAAAACAGTGTATTTTCTTAAACCAATTAATATTACTAAAGATAAAAGGTTTAGCCGCATTGCTTAAGTGCAATATGTAACATAAGTTGTATTTAATAAACGTATCTATCTATCTACTTAATAACATAAACTTTAAAAAAGGGTTTTTTAAATCTTCGTTGTTTTTTTTAGATTATTTGTTTTTTATATTACAATTCCAAAAATTTTTTTTTTAAATTTAATCTGTTTTTTAAAACAATCCCGTCGTCTCGAATATTTAAATACCTGTAATAGATGTAATACAATCGCGTTTAAACTTAACTGGATCGATATTATACATTAAGAGTCTAGAGACTAGACTCTTGACAATTGGACACTTCAATGGTCAATGGTTAAGTAAAACTCTATACACTCAGTTAGCTCAGAAACATATTTCTCAGTTTAGTTTTTGGGAACAACTTCTCAAATACTAAAAGTCGATCACCCACTTTACGAACTAAAAACACACATACCGAACTTAGCGATCAAAGAACAGACATACTAATACACAATATGGAAGAAAATCATTGTAAACGAAATTAAGTTCGAAAGGGGGCTGTTAGTGTATTAAAATTGGCCGATGCAATGTGAGTAGCAATATTAATTTTTATTCAAATGGAATAAATTTTACTTATTTTCACTAGTTTCTCATCTTACCTGTTAGCTTCCATAGCAAGATAAAAAAAAATGTTTATATTCGCAATAATATTCTTGTAGTATGGTTACCGCGTTACAGAAAACGACGCGTGGAGGTGCGACTGTCGAAGCGGTTACGTTTTGTCGCGTCTGTCTGAAAGGTACTTTAAACTGTAACTCATTTACTTAATTTAACTTTTAAAATTGCTTTTACGACAAACGAACTTGCTCTAACGACGACTCATTTATTGACTGTTATCGAGACTTAACAAAAACAACACTTATATTCCGACATGCAATTTGCTATTCGTGGCAACCCAGTTTTTTTTAAGCATTTGTTTGTAAGTCTGGCATCATGAAGTCAAGTGTTGTCAACACATTCAATTCAGAAGGTATAAACGCAAGAAAAACTCAAATTCAATTTACACAAGTTCACTTATGAATTCATAGCTTAACGACACGACAAAAAATAAACACCTGGTAATTAAATCAATAAAACAAAGAAAATATTTCAAATGTTTTTTTTGTCGTTCTTTTTTTTTATTAATTTTAAAACACAAAAGATAGATCATAAAAAAATGATTACTAGTTCAAATCAATCCCACGACAGCCGGTTATATGCACAGGAATGACCCGAAGCACCAATTATTTTGCCAAGGGCTGTCACCTTCGAACAAGCGGCTGTCGTGTGGTAGGCCCGACTGTCGCAGCAGTAGCGTTTCGGCGTGTCTAAACTTCACTTAACGAAGGTATATTCGACCACCTTGTTCACATTAAATAAATTTCATAATTTTTCAATAGATCATAATTTTTCAATTGTAGATGTTTATTCGTAGCTTTTGTTTTTTAAGACTACCAATATTTTATAAAATATTTTATAATTCTGCTAATGCCAATAATAGTTCGTAAAGCGGACTGCGATGAGGATAAAAGCAAGAAGAAAGCTTAGAACGAACTCATGTCTGACTCTTGATCTCCAACGAAAACCTGTCACTCACTTTCGTATTAAAGAGGAGCTCGCCATCTTTTTACTTATCGTTCGCATAGCCTTACCTGTTGCGAATAAATGAAATTGTTGCCAGAAGAAAAATTTTCAACTAATTTTAAATTTGCCTATACTTATACTCAGCTTACACAAAAAGTTTCGATTTATTAAGACGTTTATTTTTTATTTGGGCTTTATATGGGATAAATGAAAAAATAAAAAAGAGTTGAAAGACTTGTTAACCTATTTGTTAATGCAAAACATTTAATTGATTATTTAATTATAATTTTGAGGAAACCCTCAACTTATTTGAATATGAACTCAATAAAATAAGAGGCAATGAAATATCATGAAACTCAAATATATTGACTAAAGCAACTAAAAAAATAAATATTTTGGGAATGATTTTTTTTAAATGAAAATAATGAATTAAAAATGAAAAATGTACATAAACGGAATGTATAGAATTTAAAAACACTTCTATTGTATTTCATTTATTAAATTTTGGCTTGCATATGTGCTTTTATGTGTTTTTGTTTTCAAACGAAGGACAAAACACAAGTAAGTGATTTTGACATTTTCGTTCGCACAGAAGTTATAAGTGGGCCCTAATTTTGTACTGAAGTGCCTACCATTTCTTTCGCATAAGCTATCGCTAGCTTTGTCGTTAATCGAAAATAAAATTTCTGCCGCATAGAAGGCAAGCGAGCGTTAACGTTCGACATCCTGGCCCATGCAGTAATACTCGCTATGTACAGGCAGCAAGAACTTCTTCAGTAAAGTACTCTCTATTTTGTATATAAGTTCACCTTTTAATTGATTGTTCTCGAGTCAAATGGATGAATGTATTTCTAATTCGATCTCTTTAATCTAACTGCTCTTTAGTGTCATATTATTTATTTCGGAATACGGTTTTTGTAGAGTACTTCGAAAATTATGACTGCATATAATTTGTCAAATGTGATTGAAAAATACTGAAACTCTTTCAGGATCAACACTAGGATAAAAACATAATACGTGTGTTATTTACACGTTTTGGGTTTTATACCCCTCGAATATTTTATTACCTAGCGGGAGAAATTGCGATATAAGTTAAATAAAATTGGCGTTTTTTGTGCGATACGTTGACATTATTGCTTGCGAGGCTAAAAAAACATCTGCCAAATTTTAATTTTGATAGAAAAGTTTATTTTTTCCTACGTGTCCACCACACTAGAAATTATTTGATCATTATGCCACCAGCAAAAAATAAGAAACAACAACAGAACCCTGGCACAAACACTACTCAGAAGTTTAATGAAATTCACGCTAGAAACATCGAAGTAGCCAGGAACATGGTCGAGAATTATGTCTCGTCTTCTGAAGATGAGGAGGAATTGGACGAAAAAACAATTTTAGGTAAAATTCATGAGTAAAACAGCTACTGAAAATGTTCCCCTAATGTTTAATACCCCTTAGATTCCTTGTATAAGCATTATGATAAGCGTAAGGTGGACGAAGCTATGTTGGCCAAAACAGCCGGGTTTTTGGAGAACGTTCTTCACTCGGGTGCTGCTACTTGCCTCATCTGTATTGCGAGTATTAGGCGGGCTGACGCTATATGGTCTTGTAAGCATTGCTATTGTTTCTTTCATCTGAACTGCATACGCAGGTGGGCCAACGATAGTATGGCTCAGCTCAAGGCCCAGACTCAAAATGACCAGCAGGGTTATTACAATCATTTGGGAGAGTATGTACCGCCACCGAAGAAGACTGCTCTACACTGGTGTTGCCCTCAGTGCCGAAAGGATTTTACACCGGAGATGAAACCGGCGACATATGAGTGCTTTTGTGGTCGTGAAACGAATCCTCCCTCGCAACCTTGGTTAGTGCCCCATTCGTGTGGTGAGATATGTGGCAAAGCACTGCAACCGGATTGTGGACATAAATGTACATTACTTTGTCATCCGGGGCCGTGTCCACCTTGTGCCCAGTATGCGCAAACGTCTTGCAAATGTGGAAAGTCTCCAGCAAAATCTGTACGCTGTATAAACAAGCAATGGCAGTGCCAGCAAAAGTGCGAACGTTTGCTTAAGTGTGGAGAACATTTTTGTGACCGGATATGTCATAAAGCCGGTCAATGTCCTCCTTGCAATCGAACAAGTATGCAATCGTGTGTATGTGGCAGGGAGAGCTCTAAGAGACAATGCTACGATTTAGAATGGCAATGCAAAAACGTTTGCAATCGGAGCTATTCATGTGGTCTTCATGCTTGTAAAAAAGTATGCCATACGGGAGACTGTGGTGAATGTCCGTTGAGTTTGCCTCGTTCTTGTCCTTGTGGAAAATCAGTACGTATTTGTTTTTTATAAACAAATGTGGGTGATGTGTTGTTTAATGTTCTTCTCTGTTTACTGAATAGAAAAAAATTGGACCATGTTCGGAGTTAATAGATACATGCGGTAATACTTGCCAAAAATTATTGCCCTGTGGTCTACATACTTGCACGCAAAGATGTCATAAAGGAAATTGCAATTTGGTAAGTTCTAATTTTTTATTATATATATTGTGGGGAAGGTTCCTAGCTATCTGCCGGTACAATGTTTTAATTGATATATTTTGGCAGGCTGAAGTTTTTTAAATTTTGTTTTATTGACCAACCTGTGGAAAGTAAGGGAGTTCAGGGGGAATATAGGGAGTAATGTTTATTGACATTTTTCTTGAATTTTTGGATGTCGTAATTGGTGGGAAATACATTCGGCGGAAATCGCTCCACATACGGGCAGTACAGACAAGAAACGAATTTGATCTATAGTGTATAGTGCGGTCGATCGGCCAATCGATAACAAACTGGTATGAATTCCTGAAAAGTCGAGTGTTCCTGCCAACCATCCTTACGTCAGGAACATGTCGACGGATGTCCGTGGAGCACACATATTCCGATGATGCTTGAGGAAGAAAATTGAGTAGGATACCCCACTGCCACCCATTAGGACCATCGTTCTCCTTTGAACACGGTCAATTATGTTTTTGTGGCACCTGCCCATATATGGGGACTGTATTCCATCTAAGGCCTGATATAGGTTGTATAGATTCGACAGGATTAGAAGGATTGAAACACTTCTTGCACCTTTCAAAACCTATACACTTACATACATACATGATTCGTCCGACGAGCGTCACATTGTATTTTAATGCCTAGAACATCAAGAGCATCTGATTGTTCAGCAACCATACTACCAATAGATAATGACGACCCAGATGGGTCATTGAATAGCTTGTGAGACAACAAACAACACTGCGTATTGCGTGCTTTTAAATCTACTCTATTCATTCGACCCCAATTGGAAATGGCCTGTAAATCCCGGCCAAGTGTCTAGCAAATGTAGTACCGACACCAAATGTAATCAGATTTGTTATGAGTGCACCGTGCCAGACTCTATCCAGAGCCACAACCTTACTCTCACCAAACTGGTGGATAGACCGACTCCAACGCTCCGAAAAGAAAGCCATCAGGTCTCCCGTAGAACAATTTCTACGGAAGCCATACTGTAGATTGTTAGGCAGGTCGTTGGACTCTAAATACCTCACATGATGGCGGCTTTCCATGCTCTCCTTGGAGAGCGCAGAGCAAATCGCAATTGGCCTATAATTCGCAGGATTATTGGCTTTACCCTTTTTAGGGATCGACTGGACGTTTGCAACCTTCCAAATCTCTGGGAAGAAACCCGCACGGTAAGCAAAGTTGAAAAGGTTGCGCAATAAACGGGCTAGCGTCCAAGAGCACTTGCATAAGACAAGTGCCGAAATACCATCCGGGCCGGAGACTTGTTTATATCGAGATTCGCAAGAACCCTTTTAACTTAACTCCACGGAACTAGATATATTTTCGATCAGGAAGGGTGGTTGATTGCTTTCCGGCAAGAAAGAATTTCTTGCAAACATTTCAGCCAATAGGTTAGCGTCATCAACCGGGTTAGTGAATGCCTGGTCGTCTTTAACAAGAGTTGATATAGTTGATGAACTATCATTTACTCTCCTTACAAACGACCAAAAGCTTTTACTTCCCCTGGGCAAAACAAGAACCTTTGGAACGTAGCCGTTGTTCGTGTAGAAATTGTTCACACCTAAGCACTCTGGCACACGAAGTTCTTGCCTGTTTACGCAGCAGTTCAGTATTGGTATTTTAGTTCAGACGCCAAATTTCTGAACGCCTCCCCTTTAGATCTGACAGCTCCCAGCATGCCAGGTTAAACCAAGTGTTTTTGGCTTATTAAGCTGACATAACTTTATATGGAATAAATGTCTTTATCCCAAATAAAATTATATTTTCAAACATTTCAGCCGCAGCATTTATGTCGGTATCAAGAAAGCAAAGTTTTCAATGCGCCCAACTCGCTTTTTCGAAAATTGAATCGAGTTTACTCAAACAGACTGATGGACGGGCCAAGAAATTTCAAATCAGTTAGTAATAATATCGATGTTATAAACGTTGCATCTATTTTCTATATTTAATATAAACATCAACACTAAATTGTAAAAGATTGCTTAATAGGTCAGCTGCTGGTAACTTGTCTCATATAAATTTTGATTTTCTTTTCTGTTTGATAATATTAACATTTGATTGTTAATTTATTGGAATCAATTGTAGCATATAGCTAGACCGGTTAATTTGTTAATTTATTGGAATCAATTGTAGCATATAGCTAGACCGGTTATGGCAGAGCTACAACAAAAAATCCCAAACAAATTAGTATCTAAAGATTCCACTTTCCGCTATCCCCCAAGGTCACCGGAAGGAATGCACCAGACTTTTTGATGGGAGTGTGTCAAGCAAGAGGTACACAAAGCGAAATCAAAAAAATTTGACTAAAAACAATAATTAAAACGATCAAAACTTCAACCCTACAGGCCGCAATGAACAATTTTCTGATCAGGTGTCGCATATGCGTGGATAAGCATATAAAAGTCATATAAAATTATATTGAATAAAAGAAATAAAAAACATTTATTTGAATTTCTTGTTGTAGCACAATTGATGCGCCACCCTATACAAAGAAATAATAAATATCTCAACAAAGAAGTCCCAGAAAAAAAGATAACGAAAAAATCGCATTTTAGTTGAAAATAAATTTAAAAAGTGAGAACGCACGATACTTGAGGCGTGTCTAATCTAAAATAAATTTAGAAGAATCTAATACGAGTATACTTTTTATTTTGGTAATGATGAAACACGTCGGTTATACTTAGTAGGGACATAAACACGTTTTATGCTGTAAAATAAAAAGTACTGAATATTTTTGAATATATTTATTAATGTATATGGGTGAATAATCTGAAATGACTCCTTTTCTTTGCGAAAAAGGGGACAGTCTTTATAATCAAATAAAAATCAAACGAAAATAATTCGCAAACTAAAATAGAAGTAGAGTTTCTTCGAGAACCTTCGAAGAGAACAATACTTCAGCGCGAGAGAAACACTACAAATTGAACGTAACGGCCGTTACCTTTTTTTTAAGCAGAAAACCACACCAGGCACGGGACTGAGAGAAAATGTTCCGGACAAAAGTCAATGATTTTTATAATTTCTTAAAATTAATTTAATTAAATCAAAAAAAGAGTATATGTGACTTGAAGTGATAGTGCATAAATTCATTTAAATGCAATTACAGATTTTTAATATTTACATACATAATAAGTACGGTTTATTTTGCTGCGTCGGTTTTGGACACGCCACGGGACTGAGACTACATGTACTGTTTTCTTTTTTTTCGATATTAACAAATTAAAATTTTTAAAAACTAATACGTGGGTTATTTTAACAAATATAATAAGCTGCTTAGAACATATTTATAAAAAAAAATTAGTTAATACAACATAATTTTAAACAGCCGAACACAGAAAGGAGTCATTTAAGATTATTAACCCATATAGTATCAAAAAGAATCTACTTATTCGAAATGCCCGCCTTTTGCCTTTACACACGCCTTAAGTCGCACTGGCCAATCGTCAATAGCTGCACGAACCTCGTCCATTGGAAAATTGGCCACAGCACGAACCAAAGCAGTCTGAAGAGATCCAATGTTGGGGTATCTTTTGTGACAAACCTTGTCCTCTAAAACCGTACACAATTTGTAATCCAATGAGTTCAAATCTGGAATGCCTGAGAACCATTCTTCAGAGGAAATCCGCTCCGAAAACAGAAAATCATGGCCTCTGAGATGATTATCACGCAAAAGTCCATGAGTCGAATCAAAGAAAAGATAACCCAACATTGGATCTCTTAAGACTGCTTTGATTCGAGCTGTAGCCAATGTTCCAATGCGCACGAGGTTCGTGCAGCTTTTGACGATTGGCCAGTGCGACTTAAGGCATGTGTTAAGGCAAAAGCAGGACATTTCGAATAAGTAGATTCTTTTTGGATACAACAATATACATCAATAAATATATTAAAAAATATTTGGTCCAAAAACATTCAGTACTTTTTATTTTACAGCTTAAAACGTGTGTAACAGTATTTATGTCCCTACTAAGTGCAGCGATACGGTTCTCATTATCTGACTTCTCCATGATGAAAGTTTAAACAATTTTAAAACCCCGTTACAGACTAACGCTATTGAGGTTAGCTTTCAAAACACATATGACATTAACGGGGTATGTTCAGTTCTACTATTGAAATGGGTGTGTTCAATGTTGTAACAGTATTTATATCCATACTAAGTAAGCTTGAAAGAAGTAATGGTTTAGGGGTGCTTATCTAGGCTTGAAAGTAAATTATGAATAAAAAGCTCTACTACCATATCCTAAATAAAGTGATGCTGCCCTATTTAGGAAGGAAATTGCCCTTAAAATAAAAATTTCAACAAGTCTACGATGCAAAACACGTTGGTTTCAGGATAACAAGGTTAATGTAAAACCATGTCCCACAGAATTTCCTGATCTAAATCTATACCTGAATTAAATTCTATAGAATATTTTTAGAAATTAGTCATGGAAAATTTGCACCAATCAAACACAATCCAGAAATAAGGCCGAATTTTGGGGAAACATTTAATATGCATGTTTTTATATTCTGATATGAACTTGCCGGTATTTAGTGGACCTAATGCAAACAAGATGCAAACTGTTTTACGAAATACAGGTTGTACGTCTTAATGGTTGCTCCTAAGCCAAAGTTTTATAGATAATTTGTGTTTTTCATCTGTCTTTTTTAATGACCCTATTTTTGTTTGTTCGAAATCAATGCATCTGATAACTTTTTATATAGCAAGAGTTTTTTAAGATCATAATTATATAAACATTCTGAGGAAGATTCTATTTGAAAGTGGAACATGACCGGCCAGCCAGCACTCTTCACTTTTATAATAGATTTGCAATGGTTAAGCAATGTCGTCGCAATATCAGACAAATAATTAAATAAATATTGAAATATTGACACAATAATGTTTAAGATTACTGCACGGCAGAATTTAAATATCTTTGTGGATAACCAAAAGTCCACGTCATGGCTGAGATTAAAAAATGTTCATTGTTTGTCACGAAAAAATGGTGAAGACTTTCTTCTTCTCTCTGATTAATGAGGGAACGCTTATGGGTTCTAGTGGCAAACCTTAGCATTAGGTCCATATATTTTAATATTTTGAACAATTCCAACTACGTCAATTATATTTCTTTATTATCTGGTGTTTTTGCAGTGTTTGGTTATAATCAAAAAGAAATGCCGGTGTGGAATACATGAAAAGGAGCTGCCCTGCTCTAAGGAATTTACGTGTGAAACTAAATGTAAACAGACTAAAGACTGTGAGAAGCATCCATGCAATCGTAAGGTACATTTTTTATTTCAAGGGATCTTCAAATCAATTAATAATAAAACAAAACAAATAGTGTTGCGATAAAAATTGTCCGCCTTGTGATAAAGTTTGTGGAAAACCCTTATCCTGTGGCAAGCACAAATGTCAGTCGATATGCCATAAAGGACCATGTTACCCTTGTCAACAGCAGTCCCAAATCCATTGCAGATGTGGCAAAACTAAGAAAAGTGTCCCCTGTGGCAGAGAACGTACAGCTAGAGTCATGTGCCTGGAACCATGCAGGT
Source organism: Hydrotaea diabolus (assembly GCA_963513945.1). Lineage (NCBI taxonomy): Eukaryota > Metazoa > Arthropoda > Insecta > Diptera > Muscidae > Hydrotaea > Hydrotaea diabolus. The sequence goes on from OY740719.1 coordinate 139,746,500, forward strand.
ACGTTTTTGACATTTAAAACACTTGAAAGGTAAATTTGATTTTCCGCTATTTTTGAAGGATTCCGTCAAAATGTCATCATACCAACAAGCATCGTTGTCATAAACATGAATGTCCACCATGTTCACAGCAATGCGGCCTGCTCAATGATATTTCAAAATGCGGTCACATATGCGTTGCCAAATGTCATGCCTCAGTGAAGGCGGTTAAGAAGTCCAATCCAAATACTGCCAGCATATGGGAAACTAGCAAAAAGGTAGAAACAGCTAAACAATTTAGAATTTACAATTTTATTTTCATGTTTTTTTTATTTCTTTCTCTTAAGGTCGAATATAAGGCACTGCCGCACCCACGTTGTGAACACAAAGTTAGCGTAACTTGCATCGGTGGTCATGAAATTGCCGACTGGCCTTGTTGGAACTCAAAACCTAGCTCGTGCCAACGTTCGTGCAATCGTCAACTGAAATGTGGAAATCATAAATGTAAGCTTGTCTGTCACAGCGTAGCAGACCTAAAGGATATGAAGGTATGGGCGTATAGGGATTTAATTACGAAATTTGTATCGACGACGAAATTTTACAATGAATACAGTTCAAGGCTGGTTCAGAACTTAGGAATTATACCCTAGTACCCTCCGACCACCAATCCGAAAATTGTCAAAGCGCTGCCATTTCGCCCCCTTGCGTTTTCGGGCACGGTCGTAGATAGACATAAATGAAATGAGCCAAGGAAAACACTGGTGAAATTTGTCCTGTAGTGAATCACCCTGTATATCTATAATAGGGACAAAAACGCCAATGTGTTTCATATGATTTAAATCGATAATTTTAAACTAATGACCCTGTTTATAATTAGCAGCATCTTCCGACGAATTTAGATAACAGATTGGCTACAGATTTGTATATATCCTTGATGCTACTGAAGAAACAGACAAAACGTTTCTTTTTTTAAAAAAAATGTAGGGTTGATTCGTACACTCTGTCGGATTACTTTTTATATTTGACTATCTTTGATTCGCGCTACATTGGAAGTAGGCGCGCAAACTGCTTAAACTCCTATTGCATTTGTAAAAGACAATGGCCTGAAAATGTCCAATTATTGCAAGAAACTTATGCAACAAGAAACATTGAACAAACTTGACCCAACAATGACAAATTTGCGCAATTATCAGGAAACCAACAATCATATTCAAAAACAAGGATGTTCTGTTTCAAAACATCTTGATGTACAAATTAAAGCATCTGCATGCGGAGAAGAAACGTCTTACCTTTCTCAAACACAATTTCTTGTAGCCGCTTGGGTGCAGTAGCCGCTTGGGTGTCATCCCAACCACCATCTCATGGACAGGATGCCTTTGCGCAGACAGATATGGTACTATTTTATTGATCTAGAGAGAGATCCTGCGGCACAAGAGAGAGCCTTTAGTTCATTAAAACTATCTGGCAGCTCTGAACGACATTCACGCGTGAAAGTAGTGCTAGGGGAACATTCTCCGCGCGTGTTCTGGCTCAGCTGAGATCTGGATGGTACAGCCGCCTCAATTCGTATTGGGCGCGAATTGATGCTAACTTTCCAAATGTTTGTACCGCCTGCCATCTGGGACCACATGACGTGCTGCACCTTTTCAATTGTCAGAGAAGCCCACTCAGCTGACACTCAGGTCTCTTTGGACGCTTTTAGTTCAAATGGCGTGTTTCCTTAAGCTGGATATGGAAGCAGATTCCCTATAATAGACGGTTCCTTCTGTTGTTGATACAGAACGAACCTCGTTAATCCAAACTATATGTATACGGTACGGTCTTTTAGAAAGCTCGATACGAACCGAGAGGGGTTAGTAGCGACACTTAATGCAATAAGCATTTTGACGAGTGCGCCGAGTCATACGCCGAACGCCTTGGAGATATTTAAAGCTACTGCCTTGCTTTTACCTAGTCGGTATATGGAAGAAGCGGCATCACAGGTTAGACAGAAACGCCATCAGGTAATCCAAAGATCAATTGCAATGGAAACTATACTGTCCATCAGTCCGCTTGACTATAGATACGAGGGCTGCTATTTATATTTCTGGCCTAATATTGAAAATGCGAATATTTATCATCAAAAATGGTTTTATTGTTATACACTTTTGCATGTGCTCAAACCAATTGTCGAAGCACTTTTTTCACTCCGATTGAGACACCTCCAAAAAATGGCTTTTTAACGCCTCAACAGCATATTCTGGCGACGCATTTTTTTCTTGATGTGCGGGAATAAAAAGAAAGTCAGGGCTGTACGGCGGATGACCCATCAACTCGGCCGGTCAAAAATGCGCTGGTTTGAGCCGATGTGTGAGAGCTCGCATTGTAATGGTGCACAATGATTCGTCTTCTCTTGTTCGTTTTTCGAGTTACTCCGAAGACTTCAGGCAAACAAATTGTGGGTACCACTCAGAATTGACCGTCCTACGTTGCTCAACCAGAACTGTCGCCACATGACCAGTTTTGCCAAAGAAACAGCGACCATTTGCTTTGAAGAGCTTCTTCCACGAACTTTCGTTGAATTTAGCTCGTCTTCAATGACCCACACGGTCGATTGCTGTTTTGTTTCGGGCTCATACGCATAGATCCATGATTCGTCACCTATGGCGATCTTAAAAAATTCTTTTGAAGCACCGCGTAATTTTTCAAAATTTCTTAATTCTAATCGACACTAGCCTTTTTTTTTGAGCGATTGTCAAATTGTGCGGGATCTAACGAGAACAAACCAAATGTCGATGTTGAAATTGATTCTCTAGAATTGTTCTAGTTTTATTTCCTATTGTAACAATTTGTGTGCTGGAGCACTTGAAAATATGCTTACAATCTACATATTAAAATAAGTACTAAAATTATTGTTTGTTCAGCAATTGACCCTCTGTTGATCTGAGTAATGTTCGCTGTTGTTAATGGTATGGTGGGTGGTCGGTTCAATCTCAGTTCATTCTTGGTGGTTTTGGTGGTGATGACGTCATGCTGGTTGTTGTTGGTGTAGTGGGTTTTGTAACTCGCGCGGCATCAATGCTCTCTGGCACAACGGCCGTTTTTGGACGACCTTCGTCTTTGAGCGAGCGTCGGCCACGATTGAATTCATTAAACCAGTTGTCTACAGTGCTATAGGTTGGTGCTTCATCGCCATACAAAGATTTAAGTTCATCGATGCACTCTTGTCGTGATAATCCACGTCGAAAGTTTTGAAAAATGATCGCACGAAAATGCGTGCGAAAATTGATTTTTTTAAAGTCACTGTAAACAACACAAATGATGGTCGTACGTCAAAACATTCTGAGTACGTTTATGCTAAAAATGTCAAACTTTCCAATAAAAATGGCAGATGGCGCCAGGCGACATTTAGTGTTGCATAGGCCAGATATATGTATATAGCATAGTACCCTCTATTCTTCTGGGCTGTGTAATTGGCATTCTACGCCGAAATCGATGATTTGAACTTGATGGCCTTCTCTTATGGAATGTTCTGGTGTCAATATATTAAATATGTTTCTCCATACGCACCATAAGCCTGGCGTATCTATCAAGTTTTCAATTTCTATCTATGGGAGTTCATTACTTTATTTGGGTGCTCAGTCTGATGTTTAACTTTTTGATACAATTTTCGGGCTTCATTTTTACTTCTGCGCTAACTATCTTCACTCTTGCGCTTTTCCATTTCTGGTTCGGATTCGGGGATTCTTATGGGCAGAATTCTTTGCTTCTGCGGCCTATTGAAATTGAACGGGTACAGCTACAATCTCTCTCTGTTCGAGTTTTATTTCTGCTCCCGTACATCTTAGTCCTCACACACTCGTGCAAGTCCGTCCACATCTCATTTCTTTTGTCAAAGTAGGGGATTTACCTCTTGTCTAACTTGCAGTTATGCCTCCCATGCTGTTTTTATTGTTATGACCCGCACCGTTGCATTTTGTCATTCTTTTAAAATTGGTCGGCGTATCGTGGGTCCTGCATTCGTTTCCCTTCTGCAGATTAAATTCAAAAAACTTGATTTGTAGTATTTTTCTACAGGTTCAACTCGTTAGTTTTTAAGTGTCATGTTAACACACGAACATCTTAATCCTTATACTCTCGCTCAAATCTTTTTCACGTTTCTTTTGTGGAAGTAGGTGATTCTCCTATTTTTTTAACTCCCATATCTCACCCATGCAGCTCTTGTAGTCTTTTAAAATTGGGCAACGTACCATAGAATGTTTTGAATTGGTTCTGTGGGAGCGGTGTACGTTACCCTACTTCTGTAGGGTATTGATCTTGTATCATATGCATGCATGTTTACTAACAGAAGGATTTTATTAAATATTTTTTTTTTTTCAGCAACAAGCTGGTTGTGCCGCCTGTGATCGGGGTTGTAATGTACCGCGACCTGAGGGCTGTACACACCATTGCCCCCGGCCATGCCATGTACCACCTTGCTATCCCTGCAGTATGGCCATTAAAACCAAATGCCATTGTGGCCTAATGTCAATTGTCTATAAATGCAGCGATTACAATAACAACGATGGGACCGACAACGACGTAGCCGAAAGACAGGAAACTTTAAAAAGTTGTGGTAATCGCTGCTTGAAAAATGTATGTTTTTTAAGCCATGTCATTTATGTTGCCAAGTGACTAACATTAGCATTCCTCCTTTGCTTTCAGTATCCTTGTGGTCATCGCTGTTCGGCCAAATGCCACTCGGGCCCGTGTCCTTATCCTGATTCATGCCGCAAAAAGTTACGCATCTTTTGTGATTGTAAACGCCTTAAATCGGAAATTTCTTGTGACAAATATCGTTCCGGCGGTCTTACCAAATTAGAATGTGATGAAAATTGTGCGGAAACAAAAGCCAATCTGGAGTTGGCCCATAAACGGGAACAGGAACTATTGCGAAAACAAGAGGAAGAACGCAATCGACTTGAGGTGGAGCAGTTTGAAAAGAAGTTCAAGCGTAAACCGAAAGAACGTAAAGCTGCAGAGATTCAAGTTAAAAAGCCAATTAATTGGAAAATAGTTGGGGTATATGGGGGAATTTTGGCGGCTATACTATTAGCCGTGGCCTTAGCTTTTTATGAAGACCAATAGAAAATGTTTTCTATATCCTATTCATCTTAGTTAAAGTAATTTATGAGAGGTAAAAAGATGTTCTTTCACATGTCATGGAGTTTATCTTTCAAAGAATAAAAAATCGAGATTGAATTATTTATTAAATTATTTATATTTCAGTTGTCTTTTTTATATGTTTTTTAATAAAGTCATACATTTTGAGAATAAAGTACAAGTTGTTTTGGTTGTTCATTGTTTAGCATACTTAAAATCTACGATTTCCACCACCTCCACGACCACCGAAACGGTTCCAGTTGCCAGTACCGCCTCCGCCACCGTAACCACCTCCACCATAACCACCACCACCACGACCTCCACCATAACCACCACGACCTCCACCATAACCACCACCACCACGACCTCCACCATAACCACCACCGCTACCGCCGCCAAAACCACCACCGCTACCGCCGCCAAAACCACCACTGCTACCGCCGCCAAAACCACCACCGCTACCGCCACCAAAACCACCACCGTCAAAGCGACCTCTTTTATTTGGACCACCATCACCACCACCTGGTGGACCGCGACTCTGGAATGGCATAATGCCCTTTTCACGTTGTATTTGATAATCACCTGCAGTAATTACAGACAGATCCTTAACAACTTGCACCAATTTGCCCTCGGATTCACTTAAATTTAGAATTTCAGAAGGATCGTCGCATGCTCTAGTCACCAGATCCTCAATGGCCGGCTTTAAGGCAGCTAACAAGGAAGCCACATGTGGGTCCATTTCGAAATTAATCCAATTGTCGATTCGCACAATATTTTCTTTGACCATATCGATTTTGCGGCTACCGAACAAAAGCAAATGTAGGGGGGATACCATGGTCATCTGTTTGCACGACACAGCCCGAGTGCGTATCTTCTCGCCGAATATGAAGAAGGGATAGGGGAATGTTACTGCCAAGTTACTACAATTAACTGAGGTCTTATGAATCAAGGCGGCCTTAGATTCAGTGGTTAGAACTTTACGTTTTTCCTTGTGATAGCATATATTCGGATATAGTCCACTGCACAACATACCTAATGCCACATCCAGAGCAGGATCGTCGACATTAGCATTGATGTGAGCTGAGATCATGCATTCCTCGGGAAAACCAGCCTGTTGCAACAAGTCCAAGAGTTGATTTTTAGCCTCAGATAACACTCTCATTGTGGACAATTGCAAACCCTTCCATTCGCAGAAGCGTATCTCCTCGTCCTCTCCCTTACGACGAGCAGCCTCCCACATTTGTTTGGCTACGATCATGGCGACATGATCCGAACATTTGTTACCTCCTAGAGATTTTTGGTGATTTTGCAAACGTCTTTGTCCTATGTCTAAAGCAAAGATCTCAGAGAACGTACTGGAGTATGAGGCCATTGTCGCTGTTATATCAGCGCAGCCGAATACGGTGCTGAGAACCATCATTTTACCCAATTTAGGCTCAATTGGCAATCTGGCCAAGATACGACCCAGGGGTGTTAATTCGTCGTTGTTGTCTAAACAACGCATTTCCCGCAGCAAAACCTCGGCTTCAATTACAGCATCTAGGGGTGGCGGCTCTAGAGCTTTCGATAAGAACTGATGAATTGATCCTAATCGTAGCAGTTTGATACTCAGTGCCATTTCATGTAATGGTGTGCGGAACATTTCCGGCGTCAAGTATTCTTCTAATGCTTCGAATCGGGCCTTTGAACAGAGGGTGAAACAAAAACCAGGACGAACGCGACCCGCACGACCCTTACGTTGCTCCAAATTTGTTCTGCTGGCCCAAACAGTTGCATAGCTAGTCAAATTGTTGTGTGACGTGAACATCTTCATGCGAGCCTTACACAAATCAATCACAAAAACTATGTCATCGATGGTAATGGAGGTTTCAGCGATATTTGTCGACAGAATGATCTGGAAAAAGGAGGGCATACAAATTTATTAATAAAGATTACATTAAAATCATGTAGTACGAAGCTGCCTACCTTAGTAACACCATCGGGTACTGGTTCGAAAACCTTACGCTGATCTTCGCGCGGAATCTGCGAGTGACACGGCAATATGCGGTACTGTGGTCCGCCAAAGTAATTGGAATTTTGCAAAAACTTCATTAATGCGAAGATCAAATTCCAGCCCGGTAAGAAAATCAAAATAGCTCCGGGTATATTCTTTGACTTTATATGGATCAACAAAGTCTCAATTAATTCAAACGAACATTCAGACTCGGAAATGGCCGCCATAGAATTCTTCGTTTGCTGGGTGTAAGTATTATCCACCACCTTATTGAGATTCTGGTCCGATGCATCCTCGCCGTTTTCTTTAACAACCGCATTTTCATCGTCGTCTTTATCCTTGCCTCTCTTGCGGGAATCTGGCGGGGGCACAAACTTAGTCATTTCCACACAATCTTCCAGGAAATATTGTTGAACAGGATAAGCACGTCCTGGCACTTCCATTACGGGGCATTTGCCGAAGTAATCGGAGAATAGCGATGTATCAATAGTAGCCGACATAAGAATGATGCGCAAATCCGGATACGTGTGAATCATATCGCGTAATATAATCAGTAGGAAATCACTGTTGACATCACGTTCATGGATTTCATCAACAATTATGTGAGAAATACCCCGCAAACCGGCCTCTAATTTGCGCAACAAAACACCCACTGTACAGAACAGAATAGAGCCATAAGGCCGCGGGAAAGCCGACTCAAAGCGTACCGAGTATCCAACCGATTCACCCAAATTTTCACATGACTCATTGGCGACACGCTCAGCTACCGATATGGCTGAGATACGACGAGGCTGAGTAACATAAATGTTGCAATAGGCACCCTGACCCGATGAGATATAATCTTCCAGGATATATTGTGCGATTTGTGTAGTCTTACCACAGCCGGTGTTACCACGAATAATGACTACCGAGTTTTCGTTAATGGCATCCATGATTTCATTGCGCATGGATGCAATTGGCAGCTTCTGACGGAACTCCAAGAATTTTTGATATTCCGTATTGAATTCCCGTTTGTCCTTGGCGGATTTTTCAAGATCATTGCAGAGGTCATCCAAAGAGGCCGTAGCCAGATAACCTTCGTCAATGTTACAGGCGTTCCAGGCATTCCAATTGGGCTGCGGAGGGGCCCACGGCACTATAGACGCCACCATTTGTTGCGATTCAACACGTTGGCGATTTGAATCTTTATTCATGTTTACCTAAAAGATACATTGACAAACAACCACACGTTGGTCATGTGTTTTATAAGAGAAAGAAACAATGCTGCAAGTTCTGCACCTACCTGTAAGCTGATGGCATTCGTCTCCGGATCTGGTTTAATGTTATTGACATTTATTTGTGGCAAATCCATTTCACGAACAACTTCCTCAATTTTTTCAACTAACTGCGGGTCTACTTTGACCGGATACGGTGCTATTTCCTCGTCGTCTTTGCGTTGTTTCAATGTACCCGAAAAGGCTTCGATTACACCCAAATGGTATAGTTGACGTACCAGCGAAAGAGCACAAGACTTACTGGCCGACTGTTTGTTGGAGCCAGTTTCTCGAGCCGTAATGGTACGCTTCAATTGATTTACGAAAATGTGCATTTCAGCCATAAAACTCCTACAAGAAAATAAGAATATAATAGTTAACAGCTACCCTCCTACCGCCTGTCTCTCATATATATAATGTAGATTGCAATCATTCTTACCGCTATCAAACGATATTATGGTGCTTGTGGCGTCAGCTCTATTATCGTATTATATTCATATATGTACATAGAGAAACGTGCATGCAAGCATCTTCATATGAGCTGCTGCTCCTAGCTGGTGTGGGGATGGTGGTTTCGAGAACAAATTATGTCTTATATACATGCTCAACAGGGGACTGAAAAATATATATGAATAAAAGACGTCCAATTAGTTCCCAGTTCAAGACAGCGACTTGTTTTTTAATGCATCATCGTAATGTGAAATGTTAACCCTTCTTCACAATGCATTCCATTTACGTTCCTCATTCAGAAATAAAGAACGTAAACGGAACAAAGAGTACAACTCACTGTTTGCTGTTTGTTTTGCAACAATTTGCCGCTGTTAAAGAACTGGGAAAAGTTGTTTAGCTTTTTTGCATCATCAGGAGCTTATGAGATTCAATATTTGTTCTCGTAACCACACACACACGTTGCTGTATAAGAGATTGGCAGAACTAATGATCATACTCTGATCTACGGTGTGATCTTGTTCTGCATACAGGAATTTTTTGTTATATTTAAGCACCATAAAATCGTTTAAAACCTGGTATATGATGGAAATATTAAAAAGCTAAAATGGATTTCCCTTTACCAAAACATAGTGACATTCCGAATAAAACAAATATTTACTCCATTCCATGTAGCTCCCATTGAATTCTACCTATAATTTTAGGGAACGTTGTCAACAAGGGCTATGTTAGAAGGAATTGTACCGGAAACCTTTGAGGCAGATATACAGGGTGGCTGATGAATGCCGCTACCAAAAAAAAATTAATAACGTTTTTTCTTTTTAATGAATCTGTTACACGTTTGGCGGCAATCCTCCGAGTAGATGGACCATACTGAGACTTGTTAACAATTTTGCCGAGCATGGGACAGTGAACAGAACACCTTACGATCGAAATCCTTCAGTTCAGACGGAGGAAACGAAACAATCGCTGCTGCCATACAAAACAATTCAAGAGGTTCGACAAGAAACTTATCTGCGCAAATGAATATAAGCAGAGAGTCATTGCAGTCAATTATGCAGAACGATTTGGACTCATTCCCATAAAAAATTGAAATGGCCAACAAAATGAACGCAGCAGACTTCCCGATTCGCTTGGAATTTTGCCAGAAGGTGCTTCAAATGGTGGAAGAGGACAAAAACATGTTGAACTGTCATGTCTGACGAGGCCCATTTCGATTTAAACGGCAACATTAACAAACAAAATTGTCGAATATGGAGTTTCTTCCAACACAGATAATCCATGAGACGGAATTGCATCCACTTCGTGTCATAGTGTGGTCTGCAGTTTTATCACGCTGCATTGTCGGGCCCTTCTTCTTCGAAGAAAACGTCGGTCACTGGAGACCGTTACTTGAGCATGTTGAGAGTTTTTCTAGCCAGAATTACGTCGTAATTCCTCACATAGCCCGGCCTGTTATGACAGAATTGCGACGAAAATTTCCTAATAAGCTGATACCCAGAAACTCCAAATTCCGTTGGCCCCCAGGTCTCCCGACCTTACTGCACCTGAATTTTTCCTGTGGGGTTATTGCAAACGGGAAACCCAACAACTTACAACATTTTGGTAAGATGCCGAACATGAATCAACGAGCGGGGGGGGGGGTTATATAAATTCCATCATTTTAAAAACTAATTAAGCTATATATAATAAAATTGAATGAGCTTTAACATAAATAAAAGAAAAATTAATTCCATACACTGAAAAAATGTTATTTGCGTTTCTTAATGAAGCCATATTTATTAGCCACCCTGTACCATCTTGGTTCTTTCAGACCTTCTAGAAAGTACTTTCCCAGGTAACTACGCCGTCTTTTCTGGAGGGACGGATATCTACACAAAAGTTGCTGCACTATCTCAATCTCACCCTCCCACAGACGGCTGCATTCGACCACTCCCATCAGTCATTTTCTAGTCATCTCTCGACACTCGGACATCACTTTTGTTTTTTTCAAGCAGGGTTTTGGTTCTGATCGTGTCTACCTTAGGACACAGAGCCCTACCAACCTTACATGTGTCCGCCGTCTTAGTCCATACTAGGTTCTTAACAATAGCAATACAAAAAATTAAAAATGATTTAGTCCTGGTATTTTTTTTGTCCAAGAACAGAAGTGGTTGAAAAAGTTCGGTTCGGTTAAATAATTCCGAAAAAAATTTCGAATTGGGTATAAAATAATAATATACCAACATTAATGAATAGTAATGTTTAAGGTAAACCTCGATTACTAAGATTGAAGGACAAATCGGTATGCTAACATACCTTGTGTTAACAGAAAGTGCAAACTTACACGATTTTTAAAAATAGAAAAATAATTTGTTATAGCCAATTATGTATAAAGAACAACTAACAAGTCATCCAGGCTACAAATAATTATTTATCTCTTTTTTTTTTGAATGTTGAGCTGTGCAAGATAACGCTGGGCGACAGTAAAAAATATCCTAAAGCAAGAATCGCTGTTTCTAAACACGCTTCCATTTTTTGTCTATGGATGTTACCCTTCGCTGTGTTGACCAGTTTTAAATTATTATGTCTAACGTTCATAAGCGTTACGCGATGCTATACTTATATAGCGCCGATAAACAGGCGAGTCTTTTCTCTCAAAAAAGAAAATTGTTTCGCAGCCGGTTTTAACTCGCGCCATATTTATTTTTATATTTCCTAGCGCGATTTAGCCTTTGAGGCGTAGCGATAATTGGAGAATTTTCTGTACGTTATTAGACGGACCAAAAAATCGCGCATGCATCTTTTTTGGAGAATAAAAATAAAGCAAGGAGTTCTGGAAATTAATAAAATCGAATGCGGTTTCTGATTCTAAATCGTTCGACTGTGGTTTTGATGTAGATGAGTTAAAAGTTCCATTTGTAATAAAAACAGCTGCTAATTTCAACAACCAACCAAAATTTGAACTCAGTTTTTCCATCAGGCTGGAAAACAGCGACGAAAAATTGTCAAAAGAAAAAGAATTCCATAGCTATTCTTTAAGTAACGTTCTGTAATATTAGTTTTAATTTATTCTGTGATTATTATTTATTTTATTATTTAACATTTATGTCGTGAGGTCCAGTATTATAATAGAAATAACTAATATGAGACGGTTGTGAAATTAATTGATTTTTAATAAAACACCACTCCTGAATATTGGAAATAAGCCAACGAAACGTTGAGTGAAAAATGAAATAGATTAGTTCATTCTCATCATCATAATTTGACCAAATAGCCCGACAAAATCAAATATTATATGAAAAAGAAAAGTGGTTAAGGTGTAAAAATAAGTTTAGACCAATTTCAATTTTACCAGTTTTCTCGAAAGTTGTGGACCATGTACTAAAAAGGCATATAGCAATTTACCAAGAGTGTAATTGCCCAGTGGACTTAGTTATTGTAGCACTTCATCGCATCTTCTAGGATTAACAGATTGTATTCGGGTTAATGTTGGAAACGGTAAACTCTGTATCCTTGTCTTTGGAATTATAAAAGGCATTTGATAGGATAAAAAAAATTAGTAGTTCATATGGGTTTGAGAAAAGTACGTGTCGTTTAATAAGATCATATCATTCCGATAGGAGGCAGTTTGTGTGCGTAGGAGATAGATGTAGCGGAGTTCTACCCGTAAGTGCGGGCGTTCCTTAAGGAACTGCATTGAGACCACTGACAAAAAGCTTAAAATTCTGGATGAAATAAATGAAATGAATTTTTCATTTCAAGAAAAACAAATATTTAATAAGTTGAATTAGTTGGTAAAAAGAAAGGTACCAACTAATTCATATCGTCGCATATGCCTATCCGTTAGCGATTTATACAGTGAAATCGGTTTCAGAGAGTCAATGTCGGCTAAGCTGTTTTTAAACTAACAATATAAGTTTATTGAAGAATTCAATATTTCGTCTCTTTGCTGAAATTGTTTATTTCTTACAAATATAATTCAGCAGTAATATTGACAAAAAGCATTAACTTAGACTAAACGGTAACGTCTGGCCCAAAAAGAATCAAACTACAAGAGATGTCATCGGCGAATTCAAGCTCGACAATATTAGACATAAAATCATGGAATTGGAATAAAATAACAAAATGAATATATTAAATCGAAATATCGCTCTATTTCTGCATTGGAAAAACTTTAGAACCATTTTGTACACATAAACCTCATAAATAGAACTCATAGAACCTCATAAAATTCAATTTTTTTGGACTGACCCATTTTACATTATATACAGTGTTGCGCAAAACAAAAGCAACAAAAGCAACAAAATATTAATTATGTTTTTCATCAAAAATATAAAACATGAATCGAATATAATTTTTGCTTTTTATTCTGTACTAATGTATACTTTAATTTATGTGGAATTTTTTTTTGTGCCCTGGAAATTACATGAAATATACGATTTTTTATTTATTCAATATATTTGTTGCTTTTGTTTTGCGCAATACTGTACATTCGATCCAGATTATGTAAATTACGATTTTTGTATTGGAAAACAGTAAGCCAATGTTTATGCTACCGCCGCGAGCCTAAAATTATGAAAAAACAAAACGTCGCCGACCAAAAATACGCTGCCCGGTCGATAATTCACTCTCACCATAAACCCGAATCTTTGTAGCCGGCCTTCGGCAGGTCTTCAGCTTGGACAGGCCTAGTAGACTTGGGACAATTTATTTGATTGGCAACTCGCTTAAGAGGTCGCTAATGGGATAAATTCTTACCATTGTACGAAAATATTAAAATATTTTTGTTTACAGAAAACAATTAAAAATTTGCGCTAGAAACCGATCGTTTTGAACATTTTTTAAAGTTTTTGGGAAATAAAATAATGCATACCGTCAACTAGTCCTAAGCTATAAAGACAATTTCAAGTTTACCGAGTGTCAATCAAACAAGCCTATTGTCTATGTGAACGGCCGGGTAGATTTTTCCGATGCATTTGTAATTTGTTTCTGAACTTTCCAATCAATTATATTATTTTGCATCGCCTAGAAATGATCTAATTAATCGGGGTAAATCCTTTTTAGACTTGTGAAGCTGATGTCGATCTCTAAAGCAAGCACATTAAGCACATTCACATAGGCAATCGTTCGTTACGACCTTAAAATAAAGTCACCCCTTTGCGGCTCATGTGAGCAGCGATGTAATCGCACTACATATGCATAATTTTGTATGTAGTATGCATATGAAAGACGTCTGTCATTTTGCACAGAACTTGGACGTGCGACCAGAATAAAAATGTAATGTGCTTACCCCGCTCTCCCATATTTTTTTTTTGCAATGGCGGTCATAAATTCTATAACCTCAAAGCTTACCTTGCATGTTCAGGACCAACTGGAGTATACTTATAGTCGGCTGTTATCTTATTCATTTGCATGAACTGATGCAGTTTGGCTTTTGCATTTTCTATGGTCCAATTGCCATGTATGGCAGCATTCACATCTATCGATTCGGCCTCTTTCATGTCCAATTGTTCCTGTGCACGATCAATCGGATTAAATTCACGGCGATTGTCAATAGGCCGATAAGCCTGACCCAGCTCCTGAGGTCCAGAATTTTGGCCAAACATACGACGTTGGTTGTTCATTCCACCATCTCCATTTCCATCAGACGATCCTCCCATTACATCGGAAGACGGCACAGCTGCTACCCCAGCATCGGCCGGTATATCGCTTGGGTTTACTTTACCACTGCGGACCAGGAAATTTATAAAATCTCTTGAGGCGTTGCGTTCGGCATCTTTTTTATTGGTAGAATTGCCGACCGCTACATAAGGCAAACCATTAATACGGACCTCACATAGAAACCGTTGTCGATGTTTAGGACCTGAGCACGGGGACGAAAATTAATATCAGATCCATTCACGTATCATGCTTTAAGAGCCCTTATAACTCGTTTAAATAAATTCCAAAATGTTTCTTACCAGTAGCTCGCACATTATACTGTGGATCTGCTTTATTTTTTGTACACCACTCATGGAAAAATGATTTAATGTCAGTCATTTTTGCAATTAATTAATACTTCCCGACACGCGACTCCTTATTCAAGAATTTTCGCCGCTCAATAAAACAAGTTTTTCTCTACAATAAAGCGACAACTAAACGTGTTACCAGATGCTCTCCTTGGGAACACATACAGAAGCTACATGTTTTAAAAGTCTTTCAGAGTTGCCACACAAATGCGACGCGGTTGAGCGGTTTGAGCTGCGGTTTGAGCTGCGGCATTAGCTTGTTCATTTCATAAATGTAAGTACATAATTTATATTCTGATTGAAGAAAACGATCTCACAAAAATCTTACAATCACGCTTCAATTTTGCAATCTCGTTTTTTTGGGAATTTTGCTGTTTTTACGTAAACAATAGTGCTTCATTACTGCATTTTGTCTACTGGCAAATTAATCAAAAACTACAGTAAAGCACGATATATTCATCGCAAAGACGGAAATTGAGAATTGTGTTTTAAAAAAAGCACCGAAAACAGTGCTTTAAGTTTCAAATTGTCAACACTGAGTTTGTAAACTCTTTGTATAAAACGAATTCGACTAAGACGAACCAAACTGTCAGAAGATAAACGGAAAATAATTTGGGTTTTAAAAATCCCACGAATTAGTTCTAGCCATTTTGCAAAACTTTTCTAATTGAATCGTCTAATGAATCACTCCATATTGTAGATTTAGAATTAAAGTCACCTCCAAAGATAAATACATTCAAATTTGTACAAACTTATAGAAAACTGTTCAGATCTGTCTCCAGACTCTGGGCTATATAGCTGAACGGATAATAAACTATCAAGTAAAAATGAAACGTTTGAGTTATAAAAACAGGATGTAAGTCGTCAGTGGCAACGCCAAGCCGTGGTTGATACAACTTTTGATTCATCAAAGCCATATTCTTTTTTCCTATTTTTCCCTAGCTTTAAGACACAGAACAATCTATTCCCGTACATAGTTCTGATGGGAAATTAGAACGCTTGATATTTTTCAACTTTCGGCAGTCAAAAAACCTGCGTATTTATGATCTTGACATTTTTTCCCCTTTTAAAGTAGACATTTATTCCTTCACCTCTTTTTATGTTGACATTCATCTTCAAATAGTAAATAATCAAACAATTATTTGAATATTTCTTGAAATTTTGAATAAAAGTTCTCAAATATTTTTATGTGAAATAAAACAAGTGTCATTTAATGAAATTTTTCACTAATTAAACTGTGTTGGTGTGCTCTCACTGGAGTATTTCGTAACTTTTATTTTATTCGCTGCTTCACAGGAAAAAACGCACACTTTAGTGAGCTCGGGCCTGTATAAAATCATATGTTTTTTTGTTTTGTATACGAAATCATAATCAAACAAGAAGAGGTGTCATCGGCAAATTGATTTCGAGGAAACTATTAATCACTTAAAACTGATAGTTCAAAGAAATTTTCCACATTTTAACAAAACAGAAATGTAGCAATTAATTGATTTATTAAATGTCATTAATTACTTTATTCAAATAGTATTTTACTTCTTCCTTTTAACGAAGTCATTGACGAACCATCTTCTCTTTGGTGTATACAAAGAGAAACAATATTGTTACTACTCCACTCAATTTTGTGCAATGTTGTAAAAGTTTTTTATGTCGATACTCCAAAAATCATTAACTTTTTGTAAATTTCCAACATATATATATTTTACATTTTTTGATGGTGACCTGTCATACTAAACGTTGTGACATAGTTCGATAATGTAAACCAAAAAGTCTCAATTTTCATTCTATTAGTAAGGTTTTTTGAGGTTCATTATGTGGAAATGCAAATATTTAAATCAATTCAAACATATATGCAGTTCAAAGATATTTTGTAAATTTTTCAAATGCATAAATGAAGCGTTATTTATTTGTTTCCTATTTAAAGCCTAGTATTCAACTAAAACGAATTTCGCTTAGGGTTTTGCATTTATCTTTACACGAAAGAATTGTTGTGTAGAGCAGTGTAGAGAAAGCAGCCGTTATTCATTTATAAAAAAATGATTTTAATAATATTCATTTAAATGTCCTCAAAAACGACTTCACAACATTTGTTAATTTATTTTTTTGTAAATTTTAAAAATTCCTTGACCAAACAATTATCAGAACTTTATTTTCGTTTGCAGATAATGAAAAAAGTCTACACTGCTCTTATAATTCCTGTAACAGTTGCAAATTTCGCTACCTTTTTAGTTATAGCTGAGTACCACCAAACGAAAATAGCTAAACGGAATTTACCAATGGTAAATTTCGTTTGCTTTGTTTTATGTATTTCATATGGGAGCAAGAATTTTGTTTTAAGCCTAGTATTTACCTAAAACGAATTTTTCGCTTAGGAGTTTTGCATTTATCTCTACACGAAAAAATTGTTGTGTAGATCAGTGTCGAGGAAGCAGCCTATTTTTGTTGTTGTAAATTTCAAAAATTCTTTGACCAAACAATTATCTGAGCATTAGTTTTCGTTTGCAGATGTTGAAAAAAGTCTACACTGATCTTATAATCAACCCTGCAACAGTTGAAAATTCCTCCACCTTTTCGTTTCAGTTTGCTTCATGTATTTCTAATGAGAACGAGAATTTCGTTTTATGTGACTACTAGGCTTTAGGTGAATACTAGGCTTAATGATTTTCTGTCAAATATTGACAAAAACCCAATCTCATACACATAAGCTAGAACTCATCGCAGGCTCCAATTCTCCAATGACACCTGTTGTAGCTTGTATCTTTTTAGTGTAAACAGTGCGAATAAAAAAGCGTTTAATAGTGTTGAACAGTAAAAGACACTTTTATGCGTAGTGTCAACAAATATTACATTGACAACACTGCCTGTTTACCGCGCGTCCCCTGTCAAACATGTTCAAAAATAACTGATGGAAGAAAAGATTTTTTGGCAAAAAAGTGAAAAATATCAATAAATAAAAAATAATTGGATACACAACAACCATCAGAAGGAAATAATCTCAATATACACAATGAAATCGAAGTATGTAAGGAAATCTTGAACTTATTGCAGCTGCTAAACATGTGCTGTTTTTTTCATATAGCGCCAGGACGCCCATGAGAGTAATGAGGACACCTCATCAACAAAGAGAAATGCGTTTACGTCCCCAAACGTCTACAGAGTCAATCGAAAGTGAAAGTACACACCGTCCAAGGGATCCTGTCAGTGTATTTTGTCGCGTCAGACCATTACCGTCCGAAGGTGATCTATCCTGCATTAATGTAAAAAATTCCACAACCATTGTTTTAACGCCACCCGAACAAGCGCTGAGCAACAAACATGGTGCGCTCAAAGAAACCCAGTGTATTTTTAAGCATGTCTTCGAGTCAAAGGCAACACAGCAAGATGTCTTTGCCGGAGTAGCTCAGCCTTTGGTTGAGAATTTAATACGTGGACGGAATAGCTTGCTATTCACATACGGTGTAACCGGCAGTGGCAAGACGTACACTATGACCGGTGACGTCAGACATCGTGGTATCATGCCTCGCTGTTTGGATGTCCTATTTCGCACCATTTCGGATTATCAAACAAAGAAGTACATTTTCAAACCGGATCGTCTAAATGGCTTCGAGGTGTTATCAGAAACCGATGCGTTATTGGAGCGACAGCAAGAAATGAATCAACGTTTTGCCGGTGGTCGTGGTGGTCTCAGGCGCAAGGACTCTGATCCGGAACTAGCATCACAGGCGTCGTGTGAAATGGCGCCACTGCAAGGTATCGATGAAGACAATATGTATGCGGTTTTTATAACATATGTTGAAGTATACAACAATAGTGTATATGATTTACTGGAAGATGGTGGCATTCAAAAGTAAGTAGTACATTTTGGATGATACATACAGGTATATGGAGTTAAGGGACAACTGATGAGAGTACATTTTCTCAAAATATTGGTTTTTAAAGTTCACTCTAGAATGAATTCACACCAAAAAAACTTTCGAAGTTGAAGAAAACTTAAATATCCACACTATAATTTGCCTTACGGCTTGACAGCCGAGTAAATGATGAACTTAATTAAACATTTGTGTGTTGTCTCTAAAAATATCTTTAAAAATTCGTTATACCGGTTCTGTACGACAATCGGCAAAATGTTCCGATTTCGGATCAGAATTCTTATCAGGTTCGTAACGAAAACATATGAGAGGGTTGACACGAATTCTGAACTACTTCTCTGAGGGAATTCTGATGTTTTGCAGACATTTCGAACCGATTTCTGACCGAATTCTGAACTGTAGTGTTGGAAAATTCGAAAGGAAATTTCGATTTTTCGTATCGAATTCTAAACGACTTCGGTCAGAATTCTTGCATTAAGTCTTACTAAATTCTGATGTTTTTACCGACATTACGAACCGAATTCTGAACGAATTTTGAACTTATGTCATGGGAAACTCTGAATGTAAACAATCAAAAGAAGAAAATATTTTTGTTCTACAAAAAAAAATAACATTTTCAAAAAGCGTTCGGAAAGACTTTTAGTTACAAGCAGGGGTGTCTGCAGTTTCGCAAGCAATAATTGTGCTGTAACTATGTTCAGTGACTATACACTTAAGGGCAACCAGTTTTGCATTTAACGAGATCTGCCGGCAGTAGAGTTTTCCTCCAAACAATAAAAATCCCTCGCACAGCTAAGCTAACCAAACGTTCAGAATTTGAATTATAAAAATACCTCAGACAAACAGTTAAGAATTCGTTCAGAATTAGTTCCGACATGTCTGAACACAAGAACAACAACTGTAAAATATGAAGCAATTAACAAAAATTTTAAACGAGATAATTAGTTCAGAATTCGTTGCGAGTTCGATAAGAGAAGTCTGAACAAAAAATTAATAAAAATCCCACAGACAAGTCTAACAGAATTCGGGCCGAATTCGTTCAGACATTTCTTAATATAATAAATATAAAATCCTCAGACAAATCGAACAGAATTTGTAACGATTTCGGTAAGAATTCTCTATAGATTTTAGAATTGTCTGATATTAGACATTGTCGGCAAATTTGGTTTACTGGGTAGTTTATAACACAACCAAATCCCAATGTGGCCTTAACTATGGCACAACAATAATTATACCCTTCACCACACTGTGGTACAGGCTATTATGTAGTGGTAATGTTTGTTATACCTTAAAGGAATGGAGATAGACCCCATGTTAAATATAACGATCGATTCAAACCCACTATTTCATTTCATTAAGCATTGCCCATCTATTCATGGTTGTAGTTAAAGTACAAATCGCTATTATAAACGGATTTCAATAAAACGTGGTACATCGTGCAGGTTTGGCCATGGAAGAACCATATTGAAATTGGTCCACATAGGTCCATGTTTTTATATACTTATACATACATTTATCCCGATTTCAGAACCTGCAGTTTAAAAACCACGTTGGACCAGATTGTTCCTTTTTTACACAGTTCACTGAGATTTCAATCATCTGGCATGCGTTTTTTAACCAAATTGTTCAGATAAGTTGGTGCATGTTCTTTAGCGGATCATTCCCTCCAGTCTTGAACAGCTTAGCCGCTAACCACCTACAGTCTTGACTTCTATGCTGGGTAATTGGAACTCTATGGCTTCATCAATGATTGTTACTGGGTCGTCATCTTTGACAGAATCGTACGAGAAGTACACTTTTCGTATCCGTAAACATATTTATTTTTCTATCTCTGTAGGAGTTCATGCAATTAATTGGGCCGACAATCTGATGTAAGACTTTTTAATAGCATTTTCGGACATAATTTCTATTTATCTCATCACACTCATGCAATTCTTATTCTCATTATTTTTCTGGAATAGGCGTTTCTCCTCTCTTCTAACCATTAGATATCTTTCCCCTGCAGCTCTTGCTACTGTACCCTGCTGCGTTGCGTTATGGGCAGTATTCTTTGGTTTTGTAGATTTTTTACACTCGTCGCTGTACCATGGTTTTTGCGGGAGCAGTTTTCGATACCCTACTTTTTCTTTGGCTGCTGTCGACAATGAGTGGGAAATATGTTTCCACTGAGCACTAATATCATTGGGCTTGGAGATACAACGACCACAGGGCCACAGTTCGTGGTTTGCATTAAAGTCTTCTAGGACCAAGCGGTTATTGCCTTGTACCAGATTGTTAATGTACCAAACGGCGGGATGTTTACGTTATACACCTCTATTTCGGCTGTCCCAGACTTGATTCCTACCCTCATACATTCCATGTATGAGTCTCTAGAGTCAAGCTCAGCCGAGATAGATCTGCAATGCACAGAATGGTGTTACAGGAAATCAAGTCCCCTTTCTCAACATTTCGTGCGATTCTTACGTAGCACGTCACAACTGTGTAGGTCGCATGTGGTATTCAGCTTAGCTTCCTGGATCGCAGTGACCATGATGTTTATCCGACTCATAAATTATGTACCTTATTGATTGTTCTGCAATTGCAATTAACTTTCAAAATTGATGCACATTCAGGGGAGGCAATATCCATCTGTGCTGTAAGATGATGACGGCTTGCTTTACCAATCATTAGCTGTTTAGGATCCGCAGAATCACACTAAAAACCCAGCGAACTCTCTTCAGCCAAGGTGACAGCTCGTCATCTATGAATTGTTCTACCCCGCATCCGGCATTAATAACAAGAATAATATTAAAGCCGATATTTAGCACTTTGTGCAGTTGCATTGGGCTAAGCAAACATGATCGAATTGATCAGAAAGCTTTCGCTAAAAAGACTTTTGATGATATAGTTATCTTCAGAAAGATCTATAAATAAACAGCGAATCACTAAGCGTGTCTGAATTAAAAATCGAATTTAAGAGTTGTGTGTGGCCCACGTCAGAATTTCTGAAATGATATTAAAATGGCCTTTCAGGCTTTGTTCTTTAAATTTTTTCTTAAGATATTCAATATTGAATGACTTGAATAACTCGTTCTGGCTACCAGTGGTTTTATAATCTTATTCTCCATTTGCTCAATTGTTAACAAGTGCCTTAGTATTAAAAGGAGGCAAAAACAGGTCTGAAAAACTTTTAAAATGTTATATTTCAGAAGCAGTTCAGCAAGGTTTGCCATTTTTCGTTTCTTTCCTGTCTGCAGTAGACAGATAATCGATATTATGGCTCATTTGTTTATACTCAACGTAAATTTCATATAAGTCGTCATCATGGCTTAAGAACGCAGTCAACTCTTCAGTCGTCATCATGGCTTAGGAACACAGTCGTCGTAGTGGCTTAGGAACGGAACCAATTCGTTGAATCAGACTTTAAGTCAACAGCTAGACATGGATTGTGAAATGCTGCATAGCTTCCGTAATGCCAAATGGCACAAATGTCGATGTAGTGCATATCAGCTCAATTGGGCATTGGCAAGGGCCAACCCAGCTTATTATGCGATAGGATTTCTGTCTTCAGTAACGGCTGTAGAATAATTCGTTGGCCGTGTATCGGGATTTTGAATGTAAAAAGTGATCGCCAATTAGGAGCTCCGATCTACATTCAAGATTCTATGACCAAATAACGCGAGAAGCTGAGGTGAACATTTAAGTGATGTGATATTCGCTTCATGACTTCGTAAAATAAACATTAATATAATATCAGAATCAATTAAATATTTTACACATTTGTTTACTTAAATTACTTTTCCTATTGTTCTTTTGTGTTTACCCTGTAGAACGATTATGAAGGTCATTCCCCGTCTTTGAAACTATTCTTATTAAACTGTGCGAAATGCTGTAAGAAATGTATGCCCCCGAATGTACATTTCTATTAAGTACTCCACAAAAAAAAAAATAATAGCAAAGTCGCATTTAAGGGTAATTTGTTGGGCGATACATTTCTTCACGTATACGACATCATCCGTTATCAAGGAATAATTTATCTAATCCTGTGGATCGCCGTGAATTGTTGGTTTGTGTGCGCGACTATTATACAAGTTAACCTAGTTTTGAAGTCTGGATGAGAGTTTCTAAAAATGTTAAGCGGCGCGTTTCCACAACGTAATACAGGTGGTATTACGAGTAAAAGAATTATCTCTAATCGATGTAAAAACTTTTCTCTATAAAATTCATTTGCCGTCGTTTAAGAGTAGGTCCCGGTCAGAGTGTACAAGAATTATATTGTGCACACCTTTTTGATTTGAAAGAGTTTTGCCTCGCTACTCAATGGGATATTGTAGGAATGTTTTGATGTAAGTTGCGCTTATCCAGGTTGAACCCACTTGATTTATCATCAGTTAAGGAAGTGGAACCCTTAAACGGTAATAAATATTTCTTCTAACGTAACATTTAACCCTCGTCAGATTTCCTATATTGCAAATAATATATATGAATATATAAATAAATATCGCACGATTACTCTTTTTTCATAATTTCAGAACTTTGCAAAGCAAAATTATTCGCGAAGATGCCAATCATAATATGTTCGTACATGGAGTGACCGAAATTGAAATCAAATCTGTCGAAGAAGCCATTGAATATTTCCAAATCGGACAGAAACGTAAACGAATGGGTCATACAGTTCTCAATGCCGAGTCCAGCCGCAGTCATTCGGTTTTCAATATACGCTTGGTGCAAGCTCCAACAGATTGCCAAGGCGAGAACATTGTGCAGGATAAACGCATCATCAATATAAGCCAATTGTCTCTGGTCGATTTGGCTGGCAGTGAACGTTCGTCACGTACGAAAAATACCGGGATGCGCTTAAGAGAAGCGGGTAATATTAATAACTCTTTGATGACACTACGTACCTGTTTGGAATACTTGCGTGAAAATCAGATATCGGCTGGCAATAATATGCCCAACAAGAAAGTTCCATACAGAGATGCAAAGATCACTCATCTGTTTAAGAATTACTTCGATGGTGAAGGTCAAGTATCGATGATCGTATGCATAAACCCGCGGGCGGAAGATTTCGATGAAAATACGGTAAGTGTGAAACATAAAAGGGATCCTTTTGGAATATTTTCCTGCAAGTTCATAGCATTTAGAACGTTTGTCGAACTAAGATACAAATTCATGTCAATAGACCTTGGCCGAAATTTATTTTTTTGTATTTTACCCTTCTCGCTACGATAATAATAGACGTA
Source organism: Hydrotaea diabolus (assembly GCA_963513945.1). NCBI lineage: Eukaryota > Metazoa > Arthropoda > Insecta > Diptera > Muscidae > Hydrotaea > Hydrotaea diabolus. Next base: position 139,770,368 of record OY740719.1, read on the forward strand.
CTTTGTATTTGGCTTAAATTACTCGGCTGTAATTTAAAATAGTTATCAAAAAACCAGAAGGCTTGTTTTTATACTCTCAACCTACGGGATGGTTACGTGTCGAAAGAAACATTTTGCAGCATACATACACAGTTGATGACAAAAAAATATGGTCATTAATAAACTTTAAATAATTTTTAAAATTTCGGACAAATTTTTAGTGCTATTTTAAATATTTGTGCTTGAAATTGTTGTAAATGTAAAGAGTTTTTAAAATTATAATCAGGCAACTCCTTACAAATTAAGACAAAATCGTACATCTTCTAAAATGAGAAATGTCAACCATAAGCGAGGACAAAAGAATTGGGTAAATGTCAAATTTATTGTATAATACATTATAATTTTCTAGAATGATAAGTTTTAGCAGAGAAAATTGATTAGTTAGTTGTAATATAAAACTAAAAGAAGTTTTTTTTAAAAAATCTTACCCACAAAATATGTAATACAAAAAATATGGGTCGAGCTATGCACTTAAGGACAGTGAAATTTTAAAGATAAAGGTCAAACTCAAATTCATATGGCAAAAAATTAATACGTGCGGAAATAGTACACTGGAAGATCGAAGAATTTTGTTCGCAATGCGTTACAAGACGAAAATTATTTATCTTAAAAGCTGGACCGAGAACAATATCAGCTAAGAGGCTAACATTAAGCTATTATCAACCTTGAACCCTTTTAAGTTTTTTGGAGCGGTTAATAGTTTACATTTATATTATGACAATGAGACTCCGATTACAGGAAAACATTTAATTCGGTATCTTTTTCCGAAAAGTCTCAGAGGAAAATTTAATAAAAAATTGGGAACACCGCATACTTTAAAAAAATGCTAGACGTGTCTTATCTGAAATAAATAAAGACGAATCTAAAGTAAACTGAATTGGTAATTATAAAAGAATGTTAGTTAGGCTGTCTTAAAAAAGAAACTTTGATCCCGCTACACAACAAAAAATGTATAAGCATGGAAGAAGTAATACAGGGTTAGCCAAAAGTTGCCATGGGGTTAAAAACTTTAATAACTTTTTCATTTAATAATTTTTTTTTGATTATATAATATACAAAATGGATTTTTTTTACACTAAGTATGATAAATAATGTCACTTAAATGACCCCCGTTTTAAGCTTTGAAATAATGGGCTCCTTTTAGAGCATTTTACATAACCTCTTTTAAAATTAATTCAAATGAAAATGAGCTTCATCACTCACACGTTTGCGTTAAAATAATTGATAGCGGATTTAAATATTATAATTTTATTATTCTGGTTCTTTGTTCAGTTTTGATTCTCTCCATTATTTATTCTCCAAGTGTTGTTTATATAATCTGAAAAAAATTATAAACGAAAAAGTTATTACATTTATAAACCCCGTGGTAACTTTTGGCCCACCCTGTATCATATATAAAAAAGTCTACTACAATATGCTAAGCGAATTGACGCTGCCCTATAAAGAAAAAAATGTCCTTAAATAAATTTTCAATAGGACAACGACGAAATACTCTCCTTGGGTTATGTAAAAAAATCGGGATAACAAAGTGAGTGTAAAACCTTGTCCTACAGAATTTCTAAATATAAATCCTATAGAATACATTGAGAAAATAGTTATTGGAAAAATTTGACCAATTGAATTCAGGAATAAAAACCAATTGTGGATAAACCATTCAATATCCTTTTCTGAAAAGGATTTTCCAGTATTTGGTGGACCTATACCAGCAAGACGCTAATTGTAAATAAAGGTTAAGCCAAAGTTTTAAAGATATGTTTTGATTTTCTTCCTGTCTTAAAACGACCCTATTTTTTCTTCGTTCAAAATCAAAGGATCTGATAACTTTTTGTGTTTTTTTTTATTTATCTAAGTGAAATATTTCAAGTTCTTGTTGCATATTATTCAAATATCGAAACTCGAATAAGAATAAAATAAAAAATTACAAAAATTTGATTGTTTTCTTTCATTCAAAATAACATCACGTGAACCTTATTTTTTGTCGGTAATAGAATATGTGACGCGCAAATTATAAAGGGACCTAAGGTTTAAAACCAGTTTTGTTCAGGAGAGCAATTTTAAATATTAGGTCCCTTTCTATTTGCGCTTAGAATCGTCGACTTCACTTTCATAAAACGCGCATATCTCTGGGAGGGAACACTTTTGGGGCATGGGATCGGTCTCATTCGATGCTCAGATGTTGTCCACATCAAAAAAAGAAAAATAATGAAAATTGATTTTACCCTTAGGTCCCTTTCTCTATGCGCTGTCACATATACAAATGTTGTTGGCTGGTTCGCAGGATTACTTCGAAAGGAGTTGCCAATCCTTCTTAACTTTTTCATGACGTTTTATATTTTCAAAACTGCCTATGGGTCTAAAAATTAGCACGAATATATTAGCTTTATTCCACACCATTCTTGAATCTTCTGCATAAATGTGGCTTCATGCCCACTTTTGGATTTTTAGCAGTACCTTTAATTTTTACTATACTGTGCTTGTCGGTTAAATCTAAATTCATTTTTCGTAAACCCGGTTTTCGTTTATCATTTTTTTGAATAGCCGGTTAAACCGGTTATTGTAAACATTGGTTTTAAATCGCAAACATGACATATAATACCCTGCACCGACATGAGCATACATTTACCCATATATACGAGTAAGTATAATGCCCTGCGCAGATCTGATGTATAGCAGGCTTTTTTCGTCTGTATGAATTTTGGTTAAGATCACATTTCAATACGAGGCTTCTAAAACCATAGAGTTAAGAGTTAGATGTGTCACTTGTATGGGGACTATAAACATAGTAAATGGAGAAGCCTGCTGACATCTCTAAGTCGAATTTAAAGAGTTACCTAGAGATTAACGTACTTAAACAGCGACGAAGTCCCATTGCTTCCTATAATGTCCCGTTAACGAGTAAGCAAGTTTTAGTCGGTTGATCCGACTTACCCTCATTCGTAGGTAGATTTCTAGTTTTATATTAGTCAAAGATAAATGTTTATACCTCCCCTTTTAACCTCCATTGCCTGAAGCGTACCGATTTTTATGAAACCTCCTAAACGGTGGTCTGGGAGGGGTTTACTAGAGAGGCAGGCATATACTTTTGCTTATCAAATACAAAAATACGTGGACGATATGTGGTTCCAACAGGATGGTGCAACTTGCCACACAGCCAACAAACCAAAGGCTCTTTTGCGCGAGAAATTCATTGGCCGTGTTAATTGGTCGCCACCATCATGTGATCTGACACCGTTAAACATCTTTCTTTGGGGATATTAAAAAGAAAAGGTGTACGGAAATAAACTAAGAAGAATTTAACAGCTAAAGTTTGAGATAATTTGGCACATAAACGTCGTTGATCCCCCATTATGTCTTAGAGTCTTTGAAAATATGACCATCGGATAGAGGCATGCCACCGAAGCCGTGGCGAGCATTTGGTCTATGTTTGGTTTCACATCTAATATGCCACCAATCATAATGAAAAATATTAAGATAATTTTCTGAAAACTTTTTGATTTATTTACAATTAACATCGTGCGTTGGACCATCCTTTACATTATAGTTCACATTCTTTTCAGATAAAGGAGGTCACTATCTTAAAAAAAAACTCCTCTTAAACCTTTCTATTAAATTATTTACCTTTTTTCATTCTTATTTTTAGCAAGTTATGAAATTTGCAGAAATGACCCAAGAAGTTCAAATAGCAAGAGCCACACCGATTAAGGCAGATTTAGGTTTAACACCCGGTCGTCGCAAAGCCAATAAGCTCTTCAAAATCGCTGTTAATAATCTCAACGATTTGGGCTATTCCGAGGCTAAAAAACTGGATGTCGATGTTGGCCTAGTCTACACCTTGGGTCCAAATTTCCCAGAATACAAAGTGGATAGCCCGGAAGCTGAAAGTACCATTGAAATCCTCATGCAGTACCTAGTACAGCGTATTGAAAAACGGAAAATACTTAACGATGACTTGGACAACAGATGTAAGTAAACATTTCTAGATTTTTGCTGTAATAAACCTATTTTATTTTCGCTTTTTTACATTTCTCCATTCAGTGGACAATTTTCGTACACTTTTAATGCAAAGAGAGAAAGAAAATCTGTCATTGCGTACCGAGTTGGCTTCGTTAAAGGCGGTATATAAGCAAGAACGTGATCGCAGCATGGCCTTGGAAAATAAAATTCGTGTCCATGAAAGCTCAATAGATGTGCTGAATAGTAAATTGGGCAATCGCGAAAGACAAATTGATGAGCTAACACGCAGACTGAGGGATCATCAGAATCTTATTACCAAAAAGGAACAGGAGAAGGAGAACCAGAAAAAGAAATTCGATTCTAAGCTGGCCGTCGAAGTCGATAGACGGGATCGTTTGCATGAAATGAAGCATGCCAAATTGCAAAATAAAATACGTGTAAAGGATGAGAAACTCAAACTATTGTCTAATATCATACAGGCCGAAGATGTGGCATTGGCAAAAATGCCCCGATCAAGAAGTACAGAGAATCTGACCGAGGATAGGGACGCGCAGCAGCAAGCGGGCTCGACGAGAACGGCAACTGCAACAGCTACGCCTAGAACTGATGTTTACAGTACTCCAAGAGTGCCCAGAGTAAGTTTTTCTCATAATAAATCTTAAACTAATGAAAATATCCACTAACGTGTGACTTGTTAGGGTATGGCTGCTGCTAACAGACGCCATCGGCGTTCTCGGTCAGCAGGTGAGAAATGGATTGAGCATCGTGCTCTTCATCCCGTGCCATTAGGTACAGTCTTGCAGCCGTATCTAAAGAATCGCAGATCGGTTACCAAACTTACGGACATGAAAGATCTAACCGGTCATAATGCCAACAAATACATCTTGGTATCTCAGGATGCGGACACGGACGGTGATGTGGAGACCAAACTGTTTAAGGGCAACATCATACCGACCTGTGGCGGTGGTGCCCAAGTTGTCTTCGACGATGTCGAATGTTTGAAACAAAAATCGCCCGTACCATCACCAAATCGTAAGAGGCCTATTAACGCCGATAATGGAGGCATTCTTAGTAATATCGGTACAACGGTCTCAGCCCTTTCAGCAATCACCAGTTTGAATTCAGCCAACGATGTTGCGTCCAGGTGCAATGTGGGCATCGAAGGACGCACGGTTAAGCGTACTAAAGTGTAGGCAGACATCACAAAGTATTATCCTTACGAGTTAACACATCAGTATCGGAAAGTGTGACAAAGAGATCTAGTAAAGCGCCAGCTTTTTCTCGCATCCATGCACACACAGACATGTATTTTTTAATAGTATTTTATATTGATTTTGTTATTGAATTATTATTTTTTTTTATATATCTTTTCTCATCATGCAGTATTCGAAACTGATTTCGTACTTATGTATATGAATTAAATGACTAAATATTGAAATCTTTTTATTAACTCAGCTATCACAATTCGAAGTTTATATTATTTTATAGATTTTTGTATAACTCTATATATTTAACTATGGTATTTGGAATTTACTTTGGCTTAAATAAAACCGTCTCAAGACTATTCGTTGGTAAAGGTATGGTTTACAATGTGTATTCTTTAATTTATTTATTTTTTGGTTAAAGTTAAGCTGTAGCGCTCGAAAACCGTTTGGCCTTAAAGGAAGAAGAAGAACTAACTTAAAACCATTGTGATCGTTGTAAAGATTATCCCTTCTAAATGGTGTATAAAAATATTTGATCCATTAATCCATTGACAGGCTGTAGTGAGTTTTCCAATTTATTAATTGAAGTTTGTGGGAAAATGTTTCAAACTGAAAATATAGAATTGTAGTCAGTACGAGAATTGCTTTTTATATTTTGGGTCCTGACAGTGCTAGTGACCCAGATGCAAAATGGAACATCCATTGGAAACTTTGACTTCACTCATAACGTTTTGTCAATTGAGGGCGAATTGTTTTGTTTACAGTGTGTTGAAAAATTCATCTCAGTCAAAAAATGGAATTATCCCGTGAACATTTTCGTGCTAGTATTTTTTACGCTTTTCGGCGTGGGTTATCGAGACAAGAGTGTTTAAATCAACTTGTTTCGACTTTTGGCGATAAAGCACCACCAAAAACCATTGCTAATCGCTGGTACGTACCAAGAGTTCAGTCTCGAACGCCGTTCGCTCCAGGATGAATTTCGTCAAGGTCGTCCAACTTCGGTTACTTTGCCAAAAACCATCGATGCTGTGCGTGAACCGACGTGACATACCGTGAGATTGAGGCATCCTTGGGTATTAGTATGCAAGCAACAATAAGATATTGATTGTTCTTTTAGCCGTGAAAAAAATTGTTCTCGTTGAATCCCACATAATTTGACGAATGCTCAAAAAAAGGCTCGTATGGATTGGAGATTGGAGGAAAGAGATGTTGAAAACGTATAACTGCGGTAGCTCAAAGGCAGTGTATAACCTTGTCACAAGTGACGAATCATGGATCTATGCATATGAACCTGAAACAAGACAGCAATCGACAGTAGGAGTCTTTCAAGACGATCTAAATCCAACAAATGTTGTTCGTGGAAGAAGCACGTTGAAGTAAATGATTGCGGTATAACCGGCCATGTTGCCACAGTGCCTTAAGTGGAACGTATGACGGTCAATTCTGAGTGGTATACAACCATAGGTTTGCCAACAGTGTTTAAGGAAATAAAATAAGAGAAGACGGAACATTTTGCATCACGACAATGCGAGCTCTCACACAGCTGAAACGATGAGCTATTTGACCACTCAAGATGTCGAATTGATGGGCCATTCACCGTACAACCCTGATTTGGCGCCCAATGACTTTTTCTTATTCCCCAGCATCAAGAAAAAAATGCGTGGTCAACGTTTTTCATCGCCCGAAGCAGCAGTTGAAGCGTTCAAAAATCATGTTTTGGAGGTGTCTCAAGCGGAGTAGAAAAAGTGCTTCGAAAATTGTTTTGTGTGCATGAAAAATGTATTGATCTTAAAGGAGAATATTTTGAAAAACAATAAACTCATTTAGAATGATAAATTATTGTCTTTTTATTGCCGGACCCGAAATATAAATAGCAACCCTCGTACACGCTTGTTTAAATAACCTCAAAGAACTGACAAATCTAGCGATCGCGCTGTTCACATAATTTCCGAATTTCTGGAAATTATTCGCTCTTTAAAAGTACCATTGTGACTTGGGCAGTGGCCCCGTCCTGCTAAAACCACATCTCAGGTTTGTTTTCAAGAGCAGAACGTAAAAAATTGTCTATCATAAACCTATACCGCTCTCCATTTACGGCTACAGCAACTTCATTCTCGTAGAATTAAGGACCAATGATATTTGCAGATGTGATTTCACACCATACTGTACACCTAATGGGGTGCAATTGGCGTTGATAAATGGCTCTTGGATTTTCAGAACCCCAGAACCTAGAGTTCTGCTTATTAACGTTAACATAATTGCGTTTGCGTTAACATAATTGATCGCTGACTTAAATAATAAAATTTTATTATTCTGGTTCTTTGTGGTTGTGAATCTCTCCATTATTTATTGGCGAAATGTTATTTGTATAGGGTGATCCATCTAGAGGTATTTGTTTCAGAACAAAAATAATATATAAAAATTCAAATCAAGAGTGGAATCTCTATTGATAATTTAAAAGGACATTTTACGAGTATGGCACTTATTTTTTGAAAATAATTACTTTCAAATATTGGCAAGTGTATTATGGAAATGGGCGTTAGGTGAGAAACGGGAAGATCCGCTGTTTTCGACCAAAATTTTGTGCAGTGATGAGGCCCATTTCTGGCTCAACGGCAAAGTCAATAAATAAAATTGCCGCATTTGGGCTGAAGAGCAACAAGAAGAGGTGCCATTATACCCAGGGAAAACCACGGTTTGGTGCGTTTTATAAGCTGGTGGAATCATTGGTTCATATTTTTTCAAAAATGATGATGGCCGAAACGTAACCGCGAATGATGCTCGTTATCGCGCCATGATATCGATACGTAATCTTGACGACACTTGGTTTCAACAGGACGGTGTCACTTGCCATACAGCTGCTTAAACAATGGATCTATTGAGAGGTCATTTCGAAAGGCAGCTAATTTCACGTTTTGGACAGGTGGGTTGGCCGCCTAGATCGAGTAATATCACATCTTTAGACATTTATCTTTGGGGTTACGTAAAGTCCAAAGTCTATGCTGACAAACCAGCTACGATTTAGGTTTTTGAAACCAACATTACGCTTGTCATTAAAGCTATACCGGTCGAAATGCTCGAACGTGTCATCCAAAATTGGACCCTCAAAATGGAAACCCTGAGGCGTAGTTGCGGCCAACATTTGAAGGAAATTATATTAAAAAAATGTCATAAAATGTCCTTTCAAATTATCATTAACTGATTTGAATTTTTATATTTTTTTTTGTTCTGAAAAAATACCTCTTGATGGATGGCCCTATATAATCTGAAAAAAATATATAAACGAAAAAGTTATTATGGTTACTTGTGGCCCACCCTGTAGCTATAAAATAATAAATGAAATATAATAAATTAATAAACTGCTACACTTTTGCTTTGTAAAAATGTAAAAAAAAATCTTTTAAAGTTGATTTATAGTTTCACTAAACCCATCTCGTTTAGATGAACCCAATTCGAATTCGCCATAGGGACCTCTTCTTGTTTCATAGTTGTTGTATGCTTAGCAAAAAACCCGTTTTTTAAGCAGGGTGTGCCATGTTTTATTTATTTTATGCAAAATAAGTTTGGTAACTCTAACTCGTTTCTTTAGCGACTTGAGGCTAGCTCGCTTGTTAACCGAGCAACTCTTATACAAAAAAAACATCTAATGCCTCCATACATAAATGAAAGAGAAATTCAACGCAGAGGATGCTGAATTGTTGATTTTACGTGTACATGACTACTGCATTGTGGCCAGACGATGTTTCTTGAACACGCTGCGCAACATATGTAGCACACTTCTGCATTTCTGAAAAGGACTGTCGTCTTGCGTCGTTGACGACAACATGAATAGAGGTGATTGATAGATTGACGAAGTCTTCTGTTGTGATTTGGTATCCCCGTTGTCATTATTATCGTTTATCAATAACTATTGTATTTTGTATTCTGTAAGATTTAAACTCGAATCTATTTTTTTCGTCACGTAATCTTCAAAATATATAGAGGGTGGTCCAACTAAAACGCCCGAATAATTGAAAATGTTCTAAATTTTGTTTCCATGCATAGATAACATAAAAATCTCATATTTTTTGTGTAAGAATAGCCGTAATATGAATCGGAATGTTTATTTTCATGCAAAATAAAGAACCAATAAAAAAGTCATCAACGTTTTTTCCAAAGAATTTTGTACATATCTCGAGCAAATTTTTGAAATTCATACCTTCACTTAATTGTGCATAAAAGCGAAACGTATAAATCGATTTTCATGATCTATGTCTCATTTCGTTCATAGGTTATGCGACTTTACTTGAAAGTAATAGGTCTTGACACTTTTTATCGTTTTGTATTTTTTATGAATTAAAAAAAAAACTTTAATTTATTAGACAAAAAATGTTTTTTCTTCATACATTTATTTACTTAGTAGGGACATAAATACTGCTACAACATTGAACACACCCATTTCAATAGTAGAACTGAACATACCCCGTTATTGTCATATGGGTTTTGAAAGCTAACCTCAATAGCGTTAGTCTGTAACGGGATTTTCAAATTGTTTCAACTTTCATCATGGACAGGTCAGATAATGAGAACCGTATCACTGTAATAGCGCTTTTCAAGTGTGGAATGAAAAAAACGATATTTTCAAAACGCTACGGCCACTAGGGATTAGCCTCATGTTCGTCTACCATGCATAAAACTGTTTGAGGAGACTGGAGATGTAAAAGACCGCCACCGGTCGGGCCGCCCATCGCATGTCATCAAAGTCGTTAAATCAAGAATTCACAGAAATCCGTTCCGAAAACAGAAAATCATGGCCCGTGAGATGCATATCACGCAAAAGTCCATGAGTCGAATCATTAAAAAAGAATTGGGACTTGGGGCTTTCAAACGACGTACCGGACATTTATGGACTGCAGCTATAAAAAAAATAACTGATAACTTGCACAGAAAAATTTTGTTCACCGATGAAAAAATGTTTACCGTTCAAGAAAAATTTAACAAGCAAGATGATAGTGTATGCGCGGTCATCTAAGGAAGCATCTAAACTGATCCCAAGGGTGGAAAAGGTCATCACCCAGCTTCAGTCATGGTTTGGTGGGGTTTCTCTTACGATGGGGTCACTGACATGCATTTCTGCGAACAAGGAGTCAAAACATCGACCAAAGTTTACCAAGAAACCGTTTTAGAAGCTGTTGTGAAGCCTCTTAACAATTCCCTGTTCCAACCAGCCAGCCAGGGACTTTCCAGCAGGATTCTGCGCCGGCCCATAAGGCTAAAACGTCCCAGGCCTGGTCTCGAAACAATTTGCCAGCGTTCATTTCTGAAGAATGGCCCTTAGGCAGTCCAGATTTGAACCCATTGGATTACAAATTGTGGACGGGTTTAGAGGACAAGGTTTGTTACAAAAGATCTCTTAAGACTGCTTTGGATCGAGAGCTGTGGCCAATTTTCCAATGGACGAGGTTCGTGTAGCTATTGGCGATTGGCCAGTGCGACTTAAGGTGTGTGTAAAGGCAAAAGGCGGACATTTCGAATAAGTAGATTATTTTTGGATACAATATACATTAATAAGTAGATTAAAAAATATTTGGTCCAAAAACATTCAGTACTTTTTATTTTACAGCAAACTTGTGTAACAGTATTTATGCCCCTACTAAGTATTAATGCGAAACTGTTGCTTATTTAGCGAAACGTTGTATGAACATATTAAAGGAATTGTATTTTTTAATGTTTTTAAATTTGTTTCAGCTTATTCGGACTAGTGGTTCTCGAATTATGACAAACAAAAGAGCCTAAAACGTGACAAATTCCCCTATACGATACTTACTAACTTCAAATTAATTATTAAATTATTATTTGATGTACCTTGACCAAACGAATGATGCAGACAGAAGCTTTTCTTTTTGGGTCTACTTTCACAAACAATTACCAGAATTGAGTCCCTGTTGTACTGTGTTATTGGCCGACAAAGTCACCTTGGCCTTCTTTGGTGCCGGTTCACCCGGATAAACCCATTGTATAGACAGTTGTTTGGTCTCCGGAATGTTGTAATGGATCCATGTTTCATTCTCAGTTACAAAACGCCGCAAAAACTCTTTCAAATTGCGGTAAAACAACTCCAATCATTTGTAGTTGTCTCACGATTACGTTCATGGTCAGTTGAAGCAAACGCGGCACCAATTTTGCAGACATCTTTTTTAAACCCAACTGTTCATGTATAATCAAAGCCACATTGCCGTATGAAATGCGATCGGCCAACACAATATCGTGGATTTATTCGACATTTTCGGGTGTAATGACCTCAACTGATCGTCCAAAACGTTCAGCGTCATTACTTGTGCAACCACAACGATAGTCAGTTAACCACTTTTTTAGAATTGAATTCGATGGTGCACAGTCCCCATAGTAGTTATCAAGCTGTTCCTTGGTTTGATTGACGGTTTTTCTGCAAAAAAAAAAGTAATTTTTAATGAGCACTCGAAATTCACTTTTTTCCATTTTTAACAGAATCCACGAGGTTGTATGTTTTGAACAGCTGTTAAACACAAACTAAATGACGGGACTCTCTCAAAATTTGGCAGAAGTCTATTAACAGATGGTACTTGTATTTCATATAACTGCAAGGGAAGTTGGAAAAGTCACGGAATTATTGATCTGCCCTCGTATAAAGTAAAAAAATATCGTTAGTAATGCTAACAAGGTGAGCACCACTTTTGGTGAATTTGAACGTATTACATTGTACAAATTTCAATACGAAGAGGAAACAGCTTTTGAATCGAAATTCATAGTAAGGACCCTGAGTTCACGGTATTTTTTTGGCCAATCTGTAATTACCCGGTTTTAAAAATTTGTATGCACAGAACACCTTTTAAAAAAAGCGTTAAGTGATTAAATTTGACAGACCTTTAAGCGATCTCAAGGTATGCTGTCAAAATGCGAAGAATGGAGAAAGATCCGCAAAGGATTGTTAAAGGTAACAAGTACAGCTTACTACCTTGAACAATACGATAAAAAAGAAACACGATATTGTATTGTTTGTTTTAAGGTAGTAGAGATATATATATGTATTTTTATTTTAATGTAGGCTTTGTTTATTATTATTATGTAATGTATTATTAAAATATATAGATTAGTTACTAATAAATCAGTCTATAATTAAAATATTTTGTAGTATTTATATTATTACTTTAACTTATATTTATAAACATTCAAATGAATTTTCGTGGGCTTCTGCTTTTTCTGAACTGCAGTAACCGCTAGCCGTTTGTTGTGTGTATTTTTGGGGAGGGGTTGGAAGGGAGGGTAAGTTTCGCAGAAAAATAAACGGCATAAGAGCATTCTTGTATTATTAACCTGGCTTAAACTGTAATTTTTAGTTTTGTTTTTCTTTTTGAATTTCTAAAGGTTTCAGGAGGTGATGGTGTTCTGGGCATAGAGGGAGGAGAGTTTGGTTATTACGCATATTTTGTACGCTTGTACTTAAATGTTATAGAGTTATTCTGTTAGGATTTTATTTCTTTTGTTTGTTTTACTTTGTTTTGTTATGAATAAAATGAAAGCTATTTATTTATATGGTTCTGTTTGCATTAGGGTTAATAACACCTCCTAATTATACTGTATATATATTCTATATATGTTCAGTGGTTGTTCTTTAATTGAAATGGAATTATATGTTTATACTTATGTTAAATAAGTGTTTCTTTCTTTTTGTATTTTTTCTTTTATGTGTACAATATTTTATTTTATACAGGCAATATTTGGGGCTTTTTCGTTTTGTTTTCTTTTTTTTTTGTTACTTTCTTTGTCGTATTTAAACGTTGTGGACGCCTTCTTGTGGTGTGTTAAGGGGAGCAAAGGAAAGAAACTGCTAAGAGTCGATTAATAGAAGGAAACAGAAGGGGACAAATCAAAGGAAGATTTTCTGAAGTACTTACAGTTAGTAGAATAATTATTGTGTTAATTGAAACTAATGAGAACGAATTCAAACAATTAAAAATGATTTTAGAATAACAAAAACAAATTCATCTATAAGGTTTTAACACTGTTTGTTAGGACATTTGGAAGCTTAATTGATTTTATATTTTATAATTAAACATTTGGGAGAAAAAGTATATTCAATATTAAAGAAGTAGCAAAAAATAGAAGAAACAATAGACAAACAATCTAGTTAAACGTAACACGAGACAAACAGAAACATAAGGGATGAGAGGGGGGCGTCAAAAGAAAAGTATGAATTAAATGAGAAACTTCTATTTTTTCTTCAATACTTCATTAAATTTTAAATTAATTATTAATTAAACATAAACATAAAGCTGCAATCAAACGATCGCTGTTGCTTAACAAAAATTATCAAATATCAGTTCTGTTGTAAGCAAAAAAATATTATTTTCATCTCTGTGTGTGTATATATATGTGTGTGTATAAAACAAAAGCGATACAAGACAATATAAAAGGATACATAGATATAGGTATATAAAGTGGGTTTTGAAAATTAAACTAAAAGGGGCAACAAAGTATGTATTCAACAAAATTCAATTCAAAATTACCAAAAACCCTATTCTCCACATAACCATGAATGGAGGGAGTTAATTTCTTTTTTTTTTCTTGTCGATCCTCAAGTTCAACATTAATTTCAATATTGCATTATAGAATGAATGTAAATGTGTCGTCTTTCTGGTGTCGTTGCAATGCCTTTTTCTTTTTGTTTTGTTTCTTATTTTGGGGGAAGGAAGGTATAGAAACATTTGAAGCTTATAAAGCTTTTGTTTACTTCTGTTACTACATACGAGTACATTCTTTCAAAAAAGGTTTCTGTTTGTTACAGTATTTATGTAGACATAAAACACGAATTGGCGTCTTTTCAGTATTTGTATATCATCAACATCAATCTCAACATCGCCATAATCAATCAGAAGGCAATGTGCTGCGACATGTGCCATCGTCATGATTGTGTAGGTGGTGGTAACTTTTTGGATTGCTTCTCTTTCCTATGAGCATTTGACACAAGCTCCCTCAACATCAAAGTCTAGTACCATTAGTTTGGTCTCTTCGGTACCATTGCGTGAGCCTACGGCGCATATTAGTTTTGTATCATTGGCTCTGCAAAGAAAGAAAAGGGTCACATTTTGTGCTCGCGCAATTATTGTGCAATAAAACTTACCGTATACGCCAGACAACTCCCCCAGAACCGCCAGATTCAAGCGATACTAAATTTCTTATAAATTCTCCAGTCTTGACATCCCACAGCTTAACTGTGCCATCATCGGAACTAGTCACGACAAAGCGGGAATTGAATTGCAAGCATGTAACAGCCGATTGGTGTTTGTTGGGACCTGCAAATTTGAATACATAAAAATAGGATTAAAGTTGGCTATAATCAAATTAAATAAATAAAAGATAAAATTAGTATTAGTATTCAATTTGCTTGAAAAAAGATAAGATTAGCACTTTATTATCCAGACGAAATTATTTTCCCAATCTGTAATTTGAAATAAAACATAATACTATTCGGCAACTTTTAATAACCTACATCGAAAGATGGAGTGTATATTAAGTTTGTCATTCCGTTCGTAATACGTCGAATTATTGATCGGGACCTTATAAAGAATATGAAAGGCGGGCAATTTAAAATGTTAACATCGTCTGGTTGAAACCAAATGTCATCAATGTTATTCTCTTGAATTTTGGAAACAAAAATTCTTTGAGATTGGCACAGTAACGCTCGCCGTTGACGGTAACGGCGGCTCCTTGCTTATTTTCGAAGAAAAACGCCCCAATGATGGCGCTAGCCCAAAATCTACACCAAACCGTCGCTCGTTATGGAAACATTGGCCTCTCAATAATCAAGTGTGGGTTATTTGATCCCCATATGCACAAATTTGCATATTAACATAGCCACCGAGATGAAAATGAGCTTCATCTGAAAACACGATTTTTTGATAAAATTCTTCATCTCCTGCCAAACAATCTTCAGTCCATTGGGCGAAACAAAAAGGCATCGGATGGTATTCCATTATTAAATGAGAAAGTTCAACCTTTCCAATCATGTTATGACCACCCTATATTTTATTGATCGGCGTAAACTTTCTCAGGCGATCTCGACATGTTTGTCCGCCCATGTTTTCCTTGAAACCACAATTGCGGTCAAACGAATTAGCTTTGGATCCTGAAATATTGCATGATGATGGCTTACGGACATACGATGTTTGGGATGGTAAATGAGCAAAATCGGCAAAGGGAGGAAAAACTTTCCCTTCAAGGGACAAAAAGGCACTTTTTAAAAAAGTACACTTTTTGGAGTATTTGCTTAAAAAATTATACATTTTGTGGACGCACAATGGGTACTGGTAGTTGGGATGCAGGGCATAGTTGAGATGAGTTGATGGGGCTTGAAATAGGTCCCGTCGTACTAGTCAATACGGGCACTTGTGTACTCAAAATAAGCAAATTTTGCAAAAGTATTAGGAATGTAACGAAAATAAATATTGAATGAATAATCAATTTTCATTTTTTTTTTTGTACAACAAAGTACAACAAAGATACACGTATTTAAATCTTTAAAATGGCTCTCCTGGTTTTTACCCGTAGGTCCCTTTCTATTTTGCGCGTCACATATACTTATTTTTCCGAATACTTTCAGCTCGCGGAATCGTGAACATTCTAAAAGATAAACACTATATTATTGTTCTTTCAACTATTTGGACAACGAATTTTAGTTTTTCTTTGCACAAAATAATTTATTTATATATGATTTTTTTATTCAATCAAATATTTGTTAAGATACTGGGTATTCAATTTATTAATACGAAGGTTGCTATATATATTTCTGGCTATGGCAACACTAAGTGTTGTCTGGCGCCATCTGACATTTCCATTGGAAAGTTTGAACGTTTTGACGTACGACCATCATTTGTGTTTTTTACAGTGACTTAAAAAACAATTTGGCAACAAATTTAAGTAACTCGTGAATATTTTCGTGCGATTATTTTTCACAACTTTCGACGTGGATTATCACGGCAAGAGTGCATCGATGAACTTAAATCTTTGTATGGCGATGAAGCACCATCCTATATCACTGTGAAAAACTGGTTAAATGAATTCAATCGTGGCCGACGCTCGCTCAAAGACGAAGGTCGTCCAAAAACGGCCGTTGTGCCGCAGTGCGTCAACTGATAATGTCATGTGACATACCGAAAGATAGAGGCATCCTTGGGCACTTATTCCACAAGCATACATTCGATATTGCATGAACACCTGGCCGTAAAAAGGTTTGTTCTCGTTGGATCCCGCACAATTTGACAATCGCTCAAAAAAAGGCTCGTGTCAATTGGTGCAAAGAAATTTTGAAAAAATAATATCGCGTTGCTTCAAAAGACGTTTATAAGATCGTCACAGGTAACGAATCATGACTCTATGCGTATGAGCCCAAAACAAAACAGCAATCGACCGTGTGGGTCTTCGAAGACGAGCCAAATCCAACGAAAGTTGTTCGTGGAAGAACAACAATTTCTCTATGATGGGTGGCCCAAATAAGACTTAAGGGTTAAAAATATTCACAACTATTTTGTTATACTTTTCTTTTTCTCATTTGCATGTTACACCGTTCAACACGCTTTTGCACACATGAAGAAGACCTATATATTCGGAATCTACGTCGAAAAATAAACTACCCGTGTGTCCCAGTTTTTCTAGATCAATTCGTATTTTCGCGAAAAATGTGAATATATATTTGGTTAAAAACCACTTATATATACATATTTTGTATTAACATACAAGTACATATCCATAAATTTTTTGCAAATATACGAATTGATGCAGAAAAAGTGGGATACACGTGTATTTTATTTTTTCCTCCTCTTTCAGAATATACTAATTTTTTTCATGTGTGCAACAAAAGCTTAAATTTGTCATACAGTGTTATATATAAGTAGCTTTTTATGGATGTATATGACAGCTACATATGATGTACGGAAACGTGTCAAAATTGTTGAATTTCATAATACTTCGGGCAAGACTATTATCTCAACTCAACGAAATTATCGTCGTTATTTTAATGACGGAACAGCACTCAGTAAGAAAATGGTTATGAACTTAGTCTCTCGTTTTGAGGAAAATCCATAAGCCCAAAAGCTAGATTGACACCACATTAAGGACCGAGCTGTGCACTATATAATATCGAAGATTTTTAAAGGTTTTGAATTAATTATTTACTCGCAAAATCGCCAGTATTTACGTGGCAAAAATTATATTTTTCATACCTTCGGCTTTGAATCTAGGTTGCTTGTGGGATGATTCATCCCACTAACCATCCTAGTATACTATTCAGACATTTGTTTTAAAAATAACTAATCGGCCAAAATATTTGCAAACTGTGTTGACTAAACGAATAATTTGTATATACCCTCAACCCAGTGTAGATAATGGCCTTTACAAAAATATTATACACGTATTTCGACAATATTAAACGTGATCAGTTAGAATATGAAATGGTTTAAAGCAGTAGCAAAATATTAATAAATCTCATACAAACATACCCGATAACGTTTGTAAGCATTGGCCGGTTGTAATGTCCCACACTTTCACCGTTGAATCAGCATTACCAGATACTAAAATATTCTCTCTTAATTCCATGCCAGAAGTTAGACTTTGATGACCCATCAAAGTGTGTTTGCAATTGCCGGTCTCAACGTCCCACACGCGTATAGAAGTGTCCAAAGATCCGCTTACCACATGGATACCATCAAACTGAAATGGAACATTTTAAATATTAGTTTTTGTACTCTACGTTTCCGCTATGACGTTAGCAACTCACCTGCAATGAATACACTCGATTTGTATGCCCTTGGAGAGTATGTAAACATTCGGATCTTTCTGGATGCCAAATTTTAACCATATAATCATAGGCTCCAGAAACAATTAATTTCCCATCGTATTGCACACAACGTACGGCAGCCAAGTGACCCACCAACACACGCAAACAGGTTCCCTGCTCAATATCCCAAACACGTAGAGTAGCATCTCGAGATCCGCTAACAACTCTGTGGAAAGAAATCAGCATTTTGTTAGTATTCGATTCTAAAGTCATACATTAGCAAACTTGGAAGAACCTACTTGTTGCCATGCAAATGCATGCAGCGTACGGTCGATGTATGGCCTAAGAGTGTATGCACACATTGTCCCGTTTCCATATCCCACACTTTAAGAGTACGATCCGTGCTACCTGAGATTATAATATTGCCCGACATTTGGGATGACCACACACCGCCAGTATGGCCCACTAGAGTACGTAAACACTGCAATAGAAAAAGTTTATGTTAAAATTTATGAATGACTTTCAAAATCATTGAGCTTACCCTGCCCGTGACAGCCGACCACACTTTGAGGGTATTATCATCGGAACCCGACACTATGCGATTACCGGAGAACTGTAAACATGTTATGACATGTTCGTCGTGACCCTTAAGTACTTTAGGTTGTCTTATTGGTCTCGAGCGCCAATTCATTTCGATTATGTGTTGTCGCATGTAGGCGGCCTTCCATGGCGATGCAATCGGTGGCATATTTCCAGCTCTACCACGTTTGGGTCGATCTGTGCGTGGTTCTGTCAAGATTTGGCCTTGGCGACACTTCTCCTTCCACAAAAGGTTGTCGTCGCACAGGAAACGCCAGCTTCGACATGTCTGGGCAGCTCTCAGAAGATCCTTAGGATCCAAATAGGAAAGAACTTGTAAAGCCAATTCCCGAGGTAGTAAAGAAATAAAGTCGCGTTGGAACTGTGGTTCGATAACCTTCATCATGTGACGAACTTGTGTGGGCTCGCAGTGGTCGATCAGGCGATCTACGGCTAATAGGCGTTCTGCATGTGACCAGCGTTGAAACTGCAAAAGCCATTGCTGTAGTTCTGGCGGTGGATTATCTCGTGTGGGAATCAATGAACGTGGCGTGCGTCTGCCCAAAGGCGACCCACTGGCTGAGGTCGACAGCAGTGCAGCCGATGGCGTGGAAACATGTACTAAAGCGCTAGAGGTGTTCGTTTGCGAAGATCTGGGTGTCGATGTAAAATCGTAGGCTATGCGTTTGCGACTATTACTTTCCAGTCCCGTTGCAGTTCCGCCACTGCCCGTTATTGTTGTGGAGTTGTAATCATGATCCATCAGGCGGCTATCGTGATATTTACGTTTTCGATTTACATTACATTCTGGCGATGCCGAAACATCTTCCGATATGGAGAGATTTTGCATAATATTATAGGATAGATCACCGCCACCGTCTTTGCCACCATATACATGTGATGTGTCCAAATCATCCACGTCATTTAGATCACTTATACTACCACCATGACTACTGCCATCACTAATTGAACTCTGATGACAAGTGCAGATTTCTTCAATATCTGAATTATTTTCCTCACAGTCAATCCAAGCTGAATTCTGATGGTTGAAGGTGTAATTATTATCCAAATGATCGTTCAGCATTCTCAAGCCATTCATTATATTCTGAGATAATTCCGAACGACGATTGGCACTGCTTCGACCTGTACTACCACCACCGCCGCCACTTCCCAGGCATGCGTCATTCGCTACGACATTACCAACGTTATTGCTTCCATTTGAAGAACGTGATAAATACTTTTCGTTTGTTTGAGCACTAGCGTTGACCTGTCGATGACTTCTGGGTGGCGGGGCGTACTGACAGCGTGCCGACGATGTTGATGGCTGGACGTCGTCATCCTGTTGTTCATTCGAGGATGAATTACTATTGTGATTAGAATTGTTCACCAGGGGCTGTATAGCGCTGGTACGACTGCAACCATTTTCGAAAACGCGAACTACCACCGACGACGAGGCGGATGTGGACGAGGCAGATGCTTTTGATGATGCTGACGTAGATGTCGACGACGACGTGGAGGGACCGGTATGATCTTGCTGTGTTTTTTCTTGGCGTGGACAATTTGATTGCTTGGCCGCTATTGCCGAGCTTGTTGATGAAGGCCTGGATATTAGACTGTCATTTGAATTGGAATTTGAATAGATTTCGGAGCCCACTGTGGAGGCAGGTTCCACAATAACTGATGTAGAGTTCGACGATGCAGATGTGGACGACGATGTAGAGGCGGATGAGGGATTAGCGGAGGACACGATAGATTTATGCGTTTGTTCATTGCTGTGATGTGATGTCTTTAGTTCTTGCTGTGGTTGCAGCTGCTGCTGTTGGTTATGACTTAGAGTGTTGCACAGATTCATTTTGGCAGTTGATTTGGTCAGGCGTACGATTAATTTACGACTACTCGTGGGCGTTGCTGATAAATCTTTGTAGGTACATTTGCTATCAGAAGAAAATCCTCTGGAGTGGCTGCTTGTGGGGTGTTGTTCTTCCGTATTGTGCGAATTTTTTTCGTTCAATTGTTTTTGATGATCCATATGTGATTTCACCAAACCCAAATGCAGCATATCATCTTTGATGATTGAGCTGGATTTGAGTATAATACCACCCGTTAAACGTTGTTCATTCTCAAAATCTCGACGCTCAATTAAATCCATTGACTCGATGTCGGACAATGTGGACATAACTATTGACGCCGCTGCTGTTGACGATTTTGAACTACTAGAGGGTAAATCCTGAGAATTTTTACAATTACTATGATTTAAGTTCATCTTCTTCAAGCGAGACGACATGTGTTCATTCTCCGAGCATACATGAGATTCTGTCAAATCGTATATTAATTCTTTAGGCTGGTGCAGTGTTTTGCCGCTTACAGCCGATGACGAGGATGGAGTTTCGTCGCCCCCATCGCCAGAGCTTTTTGAAAACTCGTCGCTTAGACGTTTGGGTTTAACATTCTGATCATCATCGAACTCATTAAGTCCTTCAGACGCTGCTGTCATCTGGGGATGATGAAGATGATGCTGCGGCTCTTCAACAACAGGCGTTTCCAAGAATATCATAGCTCCATTTGTACTCATGATAACACCATTGCCATTGTTTATGGAATTTGATGTTGTAAGCCCTGATGAGGCATTCATTTGTGAGTTTCTCGTAGACGATTGATTGGTGGAGTTCATATCATCCTCAATGACTTCGTCGGGGTCCTCGTCCTGGTCATCGCCATCATCTTCATCATCATCTTCATCGTCGTCGCCGTCATCATCATCGTCATTAATGACGTAAACTTCGGAGGAATTAAAGAATCCATTATTACTAGCCGATGAACGAGTAGATGAATCCGAAGACACCTTTATTATCTGTATGGCATCGGTCGATGAACTGTCCTCCGCTACCGGCTCTGATCTAACATCGTCGTCATCGCCATTGGTCGATGAGGGAGGTAGCAAATTCGATGAGCTTATTTCATACGCCTCCAATACACCGGATGTTGTCGTTTCGTCATCAAGGACAACTTCAGCGAAAGCATGTTGTGAATTTGTCTCGAATTCCTCCTCTTGTAGCAGCGACATGGAGCCACGACTTGTTGTTGGCTTACCAAATTCTACAACCTTCTCGATGATCGAGTTTGACGTAGTATTTCGATGGCAGTATGTCCTCGATGTTGGCGAAGTGGCCGTCGAGGATGTTGTTGTAGAGAGAAAATATGGTTTTAATTTATCCGTTGTTATTTTTGTGGAGGCTGCGGCAGAGACGTTTGTTGAATCAATTGATTTGGATAAATTTATTGCAACTGTTTCAAATTCGGCGACACATTTTTCTTCCATAATACACCTTAAATGTTAAGGTTTTGTTAAATAATGAATTAAAGATTGTGAATAACTAACTTCCGCTCTTGTGTTTCACTCAATTACGTTTCACTGCAACAAAGAAGTAGAAATTAGAAATTTAAATTAGAATTTTTGAAATTGTCGAAGCGTATGTCAAAGTATGATTTAGTAGGTGTAGAAGGTATGATAAAATAGTCGCATTCGTTTTGCCATTGGAATACATTAATGCAAACCATAGTCACTTCGTAGCAAAATATATCTGATCAGGTATCAGGTTCAATTGTTATCTACGTTTGACAGACGTTTCTATTTAAATTACATTAAATTGGTTATATTGCCCGGATATTCAATGGAGTACGTCGACCTTTAACAGTGGCAAAAGAAAGCCGGATAGTAGTTCGAGTGCTATATCTTCAAATCAATGTCAAATATCACAAATTAAAGCAGATTCAACACTTTTTGAAGCGGTTCGCCTCGAAATATCGGTGACATTTGAATGTGGAACCCACTGATACCTCCACTCTTTGCTTAATGTATAGCTGTTCGGAAAAATTTCCATTTGTACCCATAGAGGGATTCTAAAGGACAAGTGGTACTAAAGCCTCTAAGGGATTCGTTTAAGATCGCTTAAAGCTGTTTCACTGGTATATCCAACATTTGTTTTACTAACGATATATCAAAAATACGTTTTAATAAAACCATAATTCTGGTTTGATTAAGTCCACAAAGCCTCACTAGCACTTAATTTACGCTCACGCGGGGTACTGACACTGCGACTTCATCAGCATGTCAGATCTGCCTAGTAGTGTCAACCTAAATTTAAACCAAGTAGGATATCTTCATATTTTCCAGCGTCTGTATTATTTATCATTGGTCGCGTTGTTATAGCGTAAGTGTGTTTACATCCCGGTAATCACATCTAGACTTATTCAACGTACCAGACTTTACGAGAAATGAAACTAGCCTAAGTGACTTCTTCAACCCCATCGGGTGCCGGCCAATGACTGACACATGTTAGTTTGTATTTGTATAGCGTCCGAAGTGAGTGAATGGTGTCAACTTGTAAATATAACGCCAGTACTCGTATCGTTGACATTTCATAAGGAAGAACGTGACATTGTGTTTATAACTTTAGGAAAATTGATTAAAAATTAATTGTTTCTTTTTTTAAATTTAATCTATTTTTCGAGTAGCTAGACCTGACATTAACATTCTGTTTAAATAACTTGAACAGAACAAATGATCAACAACACACGAAAATTCATTATCGTCCATAGGTTTTTGTAACACAAATTGAAATTTCAAAATTCGGTAGTACACCATGGACGTTCCAACAAGACTCGGTTTCGTCTCATAAACAATGATTAAAAAAATATGTTACACGCTTTATATTGTCCACAAAATGGCTTTCGAATTCGTCGGATGCAAATCCGGTGGACTATTTCATCTAGACCAAATTTGAGAGCATGGTAAGCACTAACAAGTAAAAACGCCGTTAAGTTTGGCCAAGCCGAAACAATTCCAAACAGCTTTTGACCATAAGTCATCATCATGAACAATTTAAGGACCCTAGGTTGATTTTTTGACCGCGTTTAACAGTCTAACGGACGGACTTACATGGCTGCATCGTCTTCAAACTTTACGACGACCATGAAAAAAAGGTTCTCCGATCAATATTTCATGTAGTTGCAAACGGAATAACAAATTCGGTGGAGGGTATAAAAAATATGACAGTATGAATGAAAGCGCTGAAGAAAGACATTGTACAGAAATGGGTAAAAATACCACAAGATCATATTTGAGCTAAAGTATGTGTATTCTAAAATAATAATTATTTCCACGATAAAATAATTTTACACAAAACCAAATATGGCCAATGAATAAGTTACTCTTCAAGCACCTAAACCTGTAGATTTGGAGTATTTAAAAGGATAAACACGGGATCGAGCCGGGAGTTTGGGTGATTTTGGTGGACCGCCGTGGTGTAATGATAAATGTGCAAAACTATCATACAAGTGAACCCAGGTTCAACTCCGGCTGAGAACAGCTAACAAATTTTTAGCAGCTTGTTCTCGTTGTTCTTGTGAATACCGACAACTTTACGAGTAAATGATTTAGAGAGATAACCACGTGAAAAGTTCTCCATAAAATGCATGAAACTGTGTAAAACAGTAGGTCCCGGACAGTTAGTAAAGGGTGGTTAAATTTTAAGGGCCGATGTTGAATGTGAACCACACCTAAACGTCAAGTTTTTTTCTGCTTTTCATTTGATATTTCTCAATTTCAGGCAAACTCAATTTGAACCATGGAAAGATACACAATCGAACAACGCGTTAAAGTTATTCAGGCTTATTATGAAAATGGGCGTTGTGTATGATCAATTTTCGAAGAAAATCATCTTCAGTGACGAGGCACATTTTCACCTCAGTGGATTCGTCATTAAGCAGAATTGCGGCATTTGGGCGAATGACAATCCAAGAGTGGTTATAGAAAAAACAATGCACCCACAAAAAGCGACTGTTTGGTGCGGTTAATGGGCTGGCGGCATCATAGGACCGTATTTTTTTTTCCAAAATGAGGCCGGTCAGGCAGGCAGTGAATGGTGTTCTCTATCGTGAGATGATAACGAACTTATTATGGACCGAATTGGAAGATGTGGAAGTGGACGATATGTGGTTTCAACACGACGGTTCCACTTGCCACACAGCCAACAAAACAATGACACTTTTGCGCGAGAAATTCAAAGGCCGTGTTATCTCACGTCGTGACGATGTTAATTGGCCTCCAAGATCATGTGATGCGACACCGTTGTACTTCTTTCATTGGGGTTATTTGAAAGAAAGGTGTACGTCGATAAGCCAGCAACAATTCAAGAGCTAAAGGATGAGATAATTCGATAATTTGGACCATCGGATGGAGGTGTGCCGCCGCGGCGGCCATTTGGCCGATATTTTGTTTCATACATAATTGAACCATGCCAATCATAATAAAAAGAAATGACACTAATTTCCTAAATAATTTATTTTATTCAAAATCAACATCGGCCCTTAAAATTTTACCCCGACAGAATTATATCGTGCTCATCTTTCCAATGAAGTTTCACCTTGATCCGTTATAGAATGTATAGGAACTAAGTTTGGTGATTTTTAGTTCGCTGGCCTGTATTTTTAGGCCTAAAATTCGACAAAGTACCATTTTGTACATTTTTGGTGTTGGCATAACTCCGTAACCGTAAATATTTCGACATATGAAGACTCTTTTAAAGAGTTGCACTCTATGCAATGACGATGTGACACCTCCTTTATGGTAATTGTGTCACTTTTTAAAGTGGAGTATTCCGCTATTACTGGTGTCATAATGAGAACGTTTGCCCTTAGACGTTACGACACGCAATCACTATGCGAGAATGTGTAACCTTGATCAGCTTGTGTGGACTCACGTGACCTATCCTCAAAAGCCAAGTAAAACATTTTTCAGCGGAGATTTGCGAGAATGTGTATTCTTGTGGAATCACGTGACCTGTCCTTAAAATCCAAGTAAGAACATTGGACATTTTTCAGCGGAGTTTCAACTGAAAATCCAACGATACTTCAAATATAAGGCGAGTTCGAAGCCGGCTTTAAACTTGAGGTATCGGTCAGTAAGTATATCCTGCACAACTCACTGATCTCAAAGAAGTCCCCATATGTTCCTCAAATGGAAGGCTAAGAGAACACTCACTTTGCCCAGTTTTGGTTGGTCCTCCGATGATATTTGCTGTTGTTGTTTCCGTTTTGCATTCGTCGATCTTGACAATCATCGTAGTTATTTTTGTTTTAGTATTTATCTTCACTGTTTTGTTTTTTGCTTTTATAATTCCATTTCAATTTAGTTTTGAAAGGGATTTGTCACTTTAGATGGAGTATAATTTTTTGGCGGTTTTTAAACTGAAAATTAACTCCTCCGTCTTCAAAGGTTAGATGTGGCATTAATATTTATTACAGCACGTAGCACCTGTTTTCCTAGCATTTCTTTAAAATATCCATTCTTTTCAATCACTTCAAATTGCACTCATTTTGTTTTCTCTCTTCACAAAATTGTAATAATTCGGACGCAAGTACTGGGGTTATAACGAACGATTAATAATTACCACCAATTAATCAACATTGAGTTGAAAGAACAACAATCAATTTATAGTAGATACTATCATAATTTCCAGCGAATGAAAGAAGCGGGAGAGAGAGAAAATATCCTCGGCGTCTTACAAAACAACGATAACAAAAAAAAAACGAAAAATAAAGCAACGCTCAGGACGACGATCTTTGCCTGCTGCCTACCAGTACAAATCCACAACAGAAACTGCCAACATTCCGCAATGAAATGAAAAAAATGGCAAAATTCCCATAGTGGTGGAGGAAAGACAACAAACCGACCGATGGACGGACAGACAACACAGATACGAAATAAAATAAAACGATGGACGATGAGACGAACGTATAAATGGAAGATGATGATAATTATGATGCTATTACAAAAACAACAACTGCAGAACATCTACACGAGAGCGCAGCAGCAGCACAGCATTTGTACGTAGTACATACATTACGTTTCTCTTGTTGTTGTCGTTGTCTTCTTCTTCTTGTGCTTCTTTTGAAGACACAACAAAGTAAACTAAGATCACAACTGGCGGCAACGGCAGTTGCTTGCTGCTGCTGCTATTCTCACGTAGTAGAAGTGGTAGTAAAGCCAAATACAACAACAAAAACAACAAACCAGCAAACAAAACGATGGGAAAATACACACACATCGACAAAATACAACACAGATACACAGCAGTCGAGTACATACACATACCGACATTTATACGAGCAGCTTGAAAGTAATGTGTGTGTGTAAAACAACAGCTCATTTGGTAGGTCCTAGCTACAAAGTTATCAAGAAAACAACCCGCTAGGCCCATGCGGCAGCACCAGTCACATCATCAATGGCAAACTGCAAACTAGCCAGTTGTCAGTTACAAACAGCCCAGCACCACAATCTTCTGCTGCTGGCCGCTTAGATCTCAGCTTACACACTCAACGACGTCGTAAAATCACAATGAAAGGAAATCTCTTAAGTGCAGCAGCAACAAACAACAGAAGGAAAAAACAAAACAAGTGAAGTAAAAAAAACATCCACAGAGCTTGAGATTTGAAAGAGAAAAACCAACCAACGACGATAACAACAACTACAGCAACATAGCAGCACCAACAACAAAGGAATGTTGTTGTTTTAAAGGCCAATGGATGGATGTTTGTTTGTTGGTTGGTTGGGTGAATAAAGAACATTGTGCCATACCGACCGAGTATTTTCCTAAAAAATCACCTTGCAAAATATTTCCAAGTCAACAACGGCAGCAACATAACACCATACCTTAGCACCACCATCATACATACGACATGTCATGGAGCAGCATATGGAGGTGGTGGTGGCATGTATTCAAGAGCAGCAGTGTATGCTGGAGTAGTAGTGTTGTATGACTAATACGAAAGTTGTTATTACTATTACTCTGCTGCCAGATAAACTGAACTTTAGCCATTTTGCGTGAGAACAAAATACAAATCCATTTCAAATTCTGCATTTTAGCAGAACCTGTGAAGTGCCCACTAAACAAATATGCGCGGGAAACGTGATGGCGATGTACTACGACGGCGGGTTTAAGGAGCGTAACTGTATCCGGCTGAAACGGAACTCAATGGGTCACATTTGTCACATAAAAGTATTAAGAAAAGTCAGAATTCGGGCGGGAACAATTATATCATACGCTCAATACAATGCTTGGGGTCTCGAAACCTAAAGGTATTTTTCTCAATAAGAACAAAAAAATCTTGGAATAGTTGTTTCTCCTATTAATGGAAATATAGGGTGATCCATTATTTAATTTTTTCAAAACAAAAAAATATAAAAATTCAAATCAAGTGTGTAATCTTTATTGGTAATTTGAAAGCACATTTTATGGCATTTATTTTTTGAATATAATTTCCTTCAAATGTTGGCCGCAACCACTCCTCAGGGTTTCCATTCTAAGGGTCCAATTTTGGATGACTCGTTCAAGCATTTCGACCGGTATGGCTTTAATGACATGCGTAATGTTGGCATCCAAAACCTGATTCGTAGCTGGTTTGTCAGCATAGACTTTGGACTTTACGTAACCCCAAAGAAAAATGTCAAAAGGTGTGATATCATTCGATCTAGGCGGTCAACTCACCTGTCCAAAACGTAAAAATTATCTGCTTTTCGAAATGACCTCTCAATAGATCCGTTGTTTGAACAGCTGTATGGCAAGTGGCACCGTCCTGTTGAAACTAAGTGTCGTCAAGATCGCGGGCTTTAATTTCAGGTAGCATAAAGATCGATATCATGGCGCGATAGCGGGCACCATTCACGGTTACGTTTCGGCCATCATCATTTTTGAAAAAATATGCACCGATGATTCCTCCAGCTTATAAACCGCACCAAATCGTGCTTTTCTCTGGGTATAATGGCACCTCTTGAATCTCTTCTTGTTGCTCTTCGGCCCAAATGCGGCAATTTTATTTATTGACTGCCGTTGAGCCAGAAATGGGTCTCATTACTGAACAAAATTTTGGTCGAAATAGCGGATCTTCCCGTTTTTCACCGAACGCATATTTCCATAATGCAGTTGCCAACATTTGAAGGTAATTATTTTAAAAAAATAAATGCCATAAAATGACCTTTCAAATTACCAATAAAGATTCCACTCGATTTGAATTTTTATATTTCTTTTTTGTTCTGAAAAAATACCTCTAGATGGATTACCCTTTAAATCAAAGGTAAGTCGCTCACAACGACCTTTTTAAATTTGAGTGAGAACGGATATAATATAGGACTTGTTGACCAGGCCTGGGCATTAACCTATATGTGACAGCGCATAGAGAAAGGGAACTAAGGGTAAAAAAAATCAATTTTCATTTTTTTCTTTTTTTGATGTGGACAACATCTAAGCATCGAATGAGACCGATCCCATGCCCCAAAAGTGTTCCCTCCCAGAGATATGCGCGTTTTATGAAAGTGAAGTCGACGATTCTAAACGCAAATAGAAAGGGACCTAATCTTTAAAATGGCTCTCGTGAACAAAACTGGTTTTTAACCTTAGGCCCCTTTCTATTTTGCGCGTCACATATACATACTTATGGACGCTACATGAAAACGTGAACCGATATTTTCCATATTGCAATATACGAAATTTGACGAAATCTGGATTGACTATTAGTGACTCGTCACGTTCTGTTCAAAATTTTGGCAAAGCTTGATGTAATATGTGGTTTTTGAGCTACGGATTTTGAGCAGAAACCGGAAATGCCTGTGTAAGCTATCATAACATGTCCCTACATTGACCAATTTTAATAGGGTTCGCTCAATCGAATAAGATAATGGTTCTGAATCAATTCGGGTCTATCTCCTTTTATTTTGGCATTACAAACATCAGCTATACTTAGTAGGGACATAAATACTGGTACAACATTGAACACAACCATTTCAATAGTAGAACTGAACATACCCCGTTAATGTCATATGCGTTTTAAAAGCTAACCTCAATAGCCTTAGTCTGTAACGGGATTTTAAAATTGTTTTAACTTTCATCATAAAGTGGTCAGGTAATGAGAACCGTATCGCTGTAATAGCGCTTTTCAAGTGTAAAATAAAAGGCCGCCACCGGTCGGGCCGCATACGCTCTGTTCGAACACCGCATGTCATCAAAGCCGTTAAATCAAAATTCACAAAAATCAGAAAACAGAAAATCATGGCCCGTGAGATGATTATCACGCAAAAGTCCATGAGTCGAATCATTAAAAAAACGACTTGGGACTTGGGGCTTTCAAACGGCGTACTGGACATTTATTGACTGCAGCTTTAAAAAAAAAGGATTGAATAATGCAAACGTCTTTTGGTGAAGCACAGAAAAATGTTGTTCACCGATGAAAAAATGTTTACCGTTCAGGACAAATGATAGAGTGTATGCGCGGTCATCTAAGGAAGCATCTGAACTGATCCCAAGGGTGGAAAAGGGTCATCACCCAGCTTCAGTCTTGGTTTGGTGGGTTGTCTCTTACGATGGGGTCACTGACCTGCATTTCATCGAACAAGGAGTCAAAACATCGGCCAAAGTTTACCAAGAAACCGTTTTGGAAGCTGTTGTGAAGCCTCTTAACAATTCCCTGTTCCAAAACTAGCCATGGACTTTCCAGCAGGATTCTGCGCCTGCCCATAATTCTAAAACGTCCCAGGCTCGGCTTCGAAACAATTTGCCAGCGTTCATTTCCTCTGAAGCATGGCCCTCAGGCAGTCCAGATTCGAACCCATTGGATTACAAATTGTGTCTATTTTTGGATAATTCGCTTACAACTTACAATTGAAGCTCTAAACCATTCGCTTTCTTAACGTTTTATGGGGTACCGTGACGGGCCGATATTATGCGAATAGTCCTTAACCCATTCAGGCGCTTATAGCGAATATCGAGCCTTCCGTGAGAAAGAATATCAAGGAAAATAAGTGTTAAATTATATCAACTTTTTTAATTGTGCCAATGGCAAGCAACTTCTCACTACCAAAGACGATAAATTGTACAAGATTTGCAATAATGTAGAAAAACAGCACTCAGTACGCACAAATTTTCGGATTATTTATACACCTTCGTTGGATCACAGGAACTCAAAGAGAAAACAATAAATTCGCAAGATGAAGCATATCGCCCATCTTGTACAAATTATCGTCTTCGATCACTACCAAGTGTCCAAAATGTCCACAATTTTATTGCTTGCATCGATTTTACTCCCAATAAATCAAAAGACTGACTACAGTTATCAGAAGAAGACATACAAAGAAAATACGGTGTATCGTTTCACAAGAATCAGCTGTTAGCATAACAAATTTGCAATCAATGAGAAATCATTACGGCTCCAAACATACATGCATGCTTTTTACATAATGTCGGAAAAAAAGAACAAAACAAAAACTAAAAAAAAAGATGGCACATACAAACACACATTTGTATGTAATATGTACACATACATAAATATACTATGACATGAAGAGATACGCGTCCAGTGTGTGTTCTGCTTATTTATAAAAAGAAATTCCCATAATGTATTTCATGCCTTTACGAGGAGGAGCTCAGACAAACAAGATGGGCAGCAGCGGCGGCAGCAGCTCGTTGAACAAAACGCATCTTGCTGGTTCAACTCTTCTTCACTTTCATTTATATTACTTACTACTTCAACAACTATTTTTTTATTGCAAGATTTTCTTTTGCTCTTTGGATTGTTGGTGGTTATTAACAATGATAATGACGACAAGAGGACGATGACAATGCAACCAGCCAGCTACCATCTGTGTACTGCGAGTACAAAGGTAGCCACCACGATTTATTCTCAGTGATGTACGAGGCGGATCGTTAAGATTCTGTCCTCACTTTCTTTGTCACTCATTCTCTCACTCCCAGGGTAGAGTATATTTTTGCAAAGTGATTTGTATAAAACTGTGAGTGCCATTCAAAATGGTATATATTGAAAGAGAATAGTTGATAGCAACGCTTTTGAGTTATTCAGTTTTATCTAGCTTGAGAACCCATTATATCAATATACATAAGTGGTGGATATCAAAAATGCACTGGTAAATAAAACATGTAAAACAGTTTTAGTCGGTTAATTTGACTTACATACAACCTCCTCATCCATGTATGAATTTAAAATGCTTCTTCGTTTAGATCTTTATTGCCTTAGAGAACCGATTTTCTTGAAATCTCGTAAAGGATCGATTGATTGGATGGTGCTCGAATTGGACGAAGGAAAAAAATATACAATATGTGACAGCACAAAGAGAAAGGGACCTAAGGGTAAAAAAAATCAATTTTCATTTTCTTTCTTTTTATGATGTGGACAACATCTGAGCATCGAATGAGACCAACCAATGCCCCAAAAGTGTTCCCTCCCAGAGATATGCGCGTTTTATGAAAGTGAAGTCGACGATTCTAAGCGCAAATAGAAAGGGACCTAATCTTTAAAATGGCTCTCCTGAACAAAACTTTTCATCAACTTTTCACTTTTTTTTGATGTTGACAACATCTGAGCATCGAATGAGACCGATCCCATGCCCCAAAAGTGTTCCCTCCCAGAGATATGCGCGTTTTATGAAAGTGAAGTCGACGATTCTAAGCGCAAATAGAAAGGGACCTAATCTTTAAAATCTAAAATCTTACATTATGTGCACTTCTGAAAGCCTTCAGCTATAATCCAATTTTGCACTATCGGTCTCATTTCATATATGGCGTCGGCAATAAATTTGCTCGATTTATATCGAGCTTTTCCAGAGATCGCGCTATACGAGTTGTAGTAGATGGGTTCTCATCCAATAAACGTAGGCTGACCGCAGGTTACCGCAAGGCTCTGTCCTTTCTCCCTCTTTATATCTTATTTGCATTGATAATCTCTTGGGTTAGACCGTGATTCCATTGCGACATCCAGAAATTCAAGACGAATGTCAACAAACATTACTCCTTCTTTCCCCCCTTCGATCCCTTGTTTTCCACCGACCAACGCAATGCATTGCATGAGTGTTGGCTAATTAAAAAAATAGTGGTTTCCATTCTATAATTTTCTTTAAAACAACTAAATATATTTAGTCGGAATCGGATGTCGGAGTCTTTTCAAAACCAGGAGTCTGGAGCCATTCCCAGACTAGGAGCGGAGTCGTCCGATTTTTGCAAAACTGCACAGACCTGGTGTTTTCTTTAGAACGTATCAGTATAAAGCTAAGTCGATTTTTTTACATTCTTTTGTAAATAAACAAGTTTTTGGTTGACACTCACTGTATATACACAAAACGTAGAAACGTATAGAGAGATGATTTTAAATTCGTTGTGTCTCACTTGTCATTTTCTGGTTTATATTTTTTCTGCTGCTGTTGTTGTTGCCAGTAACATTGCACTCATTTATACTCAAACTGAGAAATACTAGGACGGTCGAGTACATGTACACGACGATAAAAAAAACAAAGCAAAAATATATGTGAAACGTATGTGAGCATGTGTGTGAAGACGAACAAGAAGTAGAGAAAAATAAAGGAAAAACACGAGGTAGTAATACCCTGCTGTTTCGTTCGTTTGGTGAGCCATTTCCTGTGAGGTTTCTTCACATGAAAGATCAGTAACTGATCTAAGGGCAGTTACACACGTTTGTGTGTGTCCGTATCTCTGGTTGTTGTACGTACAAAAGCAATCGTATCTCAAGAAAGACACAGCTCATCACATTGCTGATCTACCTGTAGTGCTTGCCATGAAAAGAAATAAATTTTCCCAGGCAATCTGTTTCTGCCCTTCCACTCTCTCACTCGGGCGCTCTCTGTCTGTTTCACACATTTCTTTTGTATGCATTTCAAAAAGGATGTGTGTGTACAAAATTAAGAAACCTTTTAAAATCGTTTACAGTGCAGTTGGTGACATCAAACATCCAAACACAAACACACACTTCATCATGGGATTTACAAAAAAAACGGCATCCATGCATAATTTGTAAGGAGAAACGATGTTTGAAGCGTTTCGCAGCAAACAGCGGCGATTGGCGGTAAAACCAATAAGTGCCTGCTGCACATGTGTCAAGAGGATGAACTTGGAGTTGAAGGTGTTTAAATTGGTCAATTATAAATAATTCATAAGATCAGATATGATTTTCAGATGTTACATGCTTTATGGTGCTCCTAAGTGTGGGGTCGAGCAAAACATTCATATTTACCCCTGGCTTAAATAAAATTCTCCCGGAATAATTTTTCCTGCCGAAGCCATTTTTCCGTTTGATCTTCGATTTGTTCAAATAATTTGGCAAAAAACTAACGCAAAGATGAACGATTTATCGCGGTATTAGTTGGATATCGTAGCGAGGAAAAAGAAAATTCCGGGCAATTGTTCCCCTTTTCTTCATAAGCAGGGGATCGGAATTCTATGCACTAATAAAATTGAAAAATATGACCTCCTTAAAATATGAAAATATAAATAAAAAATTTAATATTAAAAAAAATGCTCAAAAAATGATACAATTTTTTTTTATATTTTCTTGAATGCTTAAAATACAATGTTAAGGGTTTTCTGTAATTTGAATAATTTTTTTTTTAAAATCTTTTTTGTGTTTTCTATTAAATTATGTTTCGCTAAGATTACTATTTCAAATGATATAAAAAGTTAATGGAATTAATGTCACGTTACTAGGATTTGTATCCCGGGATAACTTAAATGTTTTCTTTCTGAAAGCTTATATAATATAATTCGAATATAATTTTTTAAAATCTTTTTTGTGTCCCTTATTCTATTAGGTTGGGGTAAGATTTCTATTTGAAATGATTAAAAAGTTAAAGGAATGAATGTATCGTTACTAGGGGTTGTTGCATCCCGAGATTTTTCCAGAGGGAATTCCAGGGATTTTTTTACAATGTTTTTTTCCGTGAATTTGCCACGGGATCCTGGGAATTTCGTTTAACCCTAAAAGACCAAATCCAGATCCGAAATTCAAAGATAACGCTATGTAAATGTAGTGAAATAATTTTTTAATGTACATTAAGAATTTTGTGACACATTTATACGAGGGTTGCTATATATATTTCTGGCCTAGGCAACAATATGTGTTGCCTGGCGCCATCTGACATTTCCATTGGAAAGTTTGACATTTTTAGCATAAGCGTACTCAGAACATATTGACGTACGACAATCTTTGTGTTGCTTACAGTGACTTGAAAAAATCAATTTGGCAAAAAAATGGAATTAACTCGTAAACATTTTCGTGCGACCATTTTTCACAACTTTCCACGTGGATTATCACGACAAGAATGCATCGATGAACTTCTTTGTATCGATGAAATCTTTGTATGGCGATGAAGCACCATCCTATAGCACTGTGAAAAACTGGTTTAATAAATTCAATCGTGGCCGACGCTCAAAGACGAAGGTCGTCCAAAAACGGCCGTTGTGCCAGAGAACATTCATGCCGTGCGTGAACTAATAATACAAGATCGTCGTGTGACATACCGTGAGATAGAGGCTACCTTGGGCATTCTTTTCACCAGCATACATTTGATATTCCATGAACACCTGGCCGTAAAAAAGGTTTGTTCTCGTTGGATCCCGCACAATTTGACAATTGCTCAAAAAAAGGGTCGTACGATTGGTGCAAAGAAATTTTGAAAAGTTACGATAGCGGTGCTTTGAAAGACGTTTTTAAGATCGTCACAGGTGACAAATCATGGATCTATGGGTCCCGAAACAAAACAGCAATCGATCGTGTGGGTCATCGAAGACGAGCCAAATCTAACGAAGGTTGTTCGTAGAAGAAGCACTTCGAGGCAAATGGTCGCCTGTTTCTTCGGCAAAACTGGTCATGTGACGACTGTTCCGCTTGAGCAACGTAGGACGGCGAATTGATGGGTCATCCGCCGTACAACCCTGACTTGGCACCCAATTAGTTCTTTTTATTCCCGCACATCAAGAATAAAATGCATGGTCAAGGATTTTCCTCGCCAGAAGGAAAATCGTTCAAAAAAACCATGTTCAAAAAAACCATGTTTTGTTCAAAAACCATGTTTTGGATGTGTCTCAATCGGAGTGGAAAAAGTGCTTCGACAATTGGTTTAAGGGCATGCAAAAGTGTAAAAATCATGCTGGAGAATACTTTGAAAAACAGTAAAACCATATTTGATGATAAATATTCGAATTTTCATTATTAGGCCAGAAATATATATAGCAGCCCTCGTACTGGCAATGTGTTGGACATTTGCGTCGAAAATAGTTTGTCCTGAAAATTTTAAATTTAAAGGAAAAAAGTTAACCGCTGAAATCTGCTTAACGCCTTTTCTTCAATAACATTTTTTTCTATAAATCAAAATTTTTCGAAGCAAACGAAGTTTTTCGGCTACATTTAACATATTTTCAGTTAATAAAAGTTGCGAAGCTTTCTGATAAAGGTCGCCACAGATACAAAATCGTGATAAAAGCAGTGTGCAGCCACGAAAATCAATGCAACTTTTCCATTTTGGTAAAAACTTGTCTTCTATAAAAATGTAGATGCAAGAGGTTTCGAAACGGCTAATCCCTGTTCAATAAAAAAAATTGTATATTTTTTGAAAACAATTTTAAATAATCTTCCTAGCGGGATTTTAGGCAGATTTTTTTGCTTGTGAAATAAAACACGAATTTATTAAATTGTATAAGTGACCAAAAAATTTAACCAAAACTAAAACGACGTGATCATCGCGCCTTCCAATCGGAAACCGTTCCTTAAAAATAATGAAGATTACTTTCATAAAGGTATGGGTATTTAAGCAAAATCAAATTGCCCATGGATTTGAAAAGGCAAATATATGGGCGTGGTCCTAGAGGATGCTCAAGACAAAAAAATAGATTCAAAAGGCCCGTTGATTCAAGAGACTTCCTCATATTCAAATAATAGAAAATTGTACAAGAATTGCAAGCACGCGAAATGGCCGTGGGTCAATTCTATTAAAAAAAGGGTAGAGCCGCCAACATACTAAAGAAGAAAATTAAAATTTTTAAAATCAAAGCGATTTATTTTCAAAACCTAAAACTTTACGAGACGTTTTTTGAAGTTCTTTGTTCACAAGAACAGATAGACAATCATATGCATGTCAAACCATTCAATTTGAAAATTTATAATTTGCAAAAAAAATTTTTGTCAAGAAATACTAAAAGCGAGTAATAGCCGGACTCTCTAAAATTCGCTTAAGGATTTTAACACAAGTTGTCTATAGTTTTCTTTTAATAAAATCATTTTTATACGGCCATTGTTTACTTCGGCGCTTTTGCATTTAGTTTGTCTAAATAACCGAAAATTTAAAATAAAATCCACAAATCGTGCAATATGTTTGACATTTTTGCCTTTTGAGCTTCTTCGTCTCATGTCTAAATTACAAAAATTCCTAATTTTGTTGCCAAAAAACTCGCGTTTAAAATGCCTTTATCTTCTCTTCAAAACATAAATTCGCCGACATTTTCGTGGTGGAAAATCCACAACCGAAAATGTCAATTGTTTCTACTCGACCTATACGACTTCTTGTGTGATAGTCGAGCACACTGTACTCAGACGACAGCGTCCCCTAATTTAATTAGTAGTTGCCTCGGAAAAAGGCCAAAAATTGATTTTGTCTCTCATAAACAATTTAACTGTTGACAAACGAAAAAAGATATGGCAGATAGTATTGATGCTACTACTCAGCAATATTCTACACC
Organism: Hydrotaea diabolus; assembly: GCA_963513945.1. Taxonomy (NCBI): domain Eukaryota; kingdom Metazoa; phylum Arthropoda; class Insecta; order Diptera; family Muscidae; genus Hydrotaea; species Hydrotaea diabolus. The sequence continues at coordinate 139,807,522 of OY740719.1, forward strand.
GACAAACAAACGCAAGCAAGTGTACTACAGGAATTGACTTAATATAAACCAATTATGGCTAATATAACAATAAAAATACTGATCATCACACAGTCATTTGATCGCACTGGTCTCGTGCATTTATTGAATCCAACAAAGTTTATATATTGGGTATAATTGTTTTCATTTATTAATTGATTAAAAGTCATTAACATTACTATCTAATCTGAAAAACAATAAAAAAGGTCCACTGAGACTCGGACAAACAATGCATTCATGATGAATATTTTCCTCATGAGTTCTGCCGTTTGAAAGTTGCCCATGTGGATGTTTTAAAATTAGTACTCTTTATTGGGATTATTGTAATACGCTACTGACAACGTTAGGAACATAACAAAAGGCCAGAACAAATAGAAATTAACAAAACATTTCGGTCTTGTTCAAACAGACCTTTAATACTTATAACAGGATAAAACCCCCATTATACACCATGGAGTTCAGGGAGCTCAGAAAAGTCTCTAAGATAGGTATATCAAAGTACGGTTGAATAAGAAGTTTGGAATAGCTATAAAGGGTGGGTCATTTAAAATTTTAAATTTAGTGAGTCTTTAACGCCAACTCTAAGAAATTTACGTGAAAAACTTTCGAGAAGAGATCGGCCGCCTTCAGTTCAGATTCGTTTCAAGTTGTGAAACGAGTTCATAAAAATGGATCGTTATTGGACAATTCAACCCGAGTACGTTCTCGTTCAGTGCGTTCAATCATAAACATTGCTGCTGTGGCTGAGAATGTCCAAGAGCATCCATCAACATCAACTCGTCATCGTTCTCAGGAAGTGAACTTTTCTCGCACTTCTTTGAGAAGAATTTTGCATATGTGACGCGCAAAATAGAAAGGGACCTAAGGGCAAAAACCAGATTTGTTCAGGAGAGCCATTTAAAAGATTTAAATACGTGTATCTTTGGTGTACCATCACTTTCATAAAACGCGCATATCTCTGGGAGGGAACACTTTTGGGGCATGGGATCGGTCTCATTTGATGCTCAGATATTGTCCACATCAAAAAAAAGGTGAAAATTGATTTCTTACCCTTAGGTCCCTTTCTCAATGCGCTGTCACATAAAGACCTCTTTATGAAGGCTCAAAAAGTTCAATTGATCCAATAACCGAAGCTTCATGACCATCCGATGCGTATTTGCTTCGCCCAATGGGCTAAAGATTTTTCTGGCAGGAGATGAAGAATTTCTATCTCAGTGGCTGTGTCGAAAAGCAAAATTGCCGCTTATGGGGTTCAGAGAACCCACACGTGACTATTAAGAAGCCAAAGCATACACAGCGAGTCACAGTTTGGTGTGGATTTGTATTGGCGGCATCATTAAGCCATTTTTCTTCAAAAATGAGCAAGGAGCCGCCGTTACCGTCAACAGTGAGAGAAAGGCCGGTTTAAAATCTGCATTTAAAAAAACAGGGGTACCAGAAACTCTACTACATTGATTCTAAAATAGTTACTTTTTCTCTAATTACTGTAGAGATAGTCCATCGTTTGCTGCACTCTTTCAATGAAAAAAATTTCGACATAAGGCGATTTTTAAAGGGAGCATGGCACCGTTTTCACCATTTTGTGTTTCATTCCATACCATTATCATATGTACCAAATATCATCGTCATATTTATGATCATATTCATATCGTACACCGTATAAACCCTTATTTAACCTTGTGGGGCGGGTAATTCGGGAAGAATAATGAATAAGGACGATCGAGTCCAGGCCGTACGTCTCAGTATCAATACCAACAGGCCGGACATTTCCGGATAGTATTAGATTTAGAATATATGTTTATACTTAATTTGGTATGCTTAGAGAATGACCATCCTACGGTAAAGGGCCTAACTACTAAAGCGGAAGTCCAAAATCAATTGAGCCGGAATTCGTAAGTACCTTTCAATAATAGTTTAAATGATGAAGTGACAAACCACACTGAATATTTTGCCAATTGACTGACGTTGGTAGCTTTGACTTCTTTTGAAGTAAAGGGTGGTCCAACCATAATGCACGATTTTTATTATGAGTCACCTTTACGTCAAGTTTTTTACTCGACTTAATATGACATTTCTTTCAAATGCAGCCTTTTACGAAAATGGGCGTTCAAATCAAAATGGCCAGCATAATCGCAGCACTTTCACCTCAGTGGATTCGTTTACAAGCAGTGAAACGTAATTGTTAAAAAGCTGATGCATCTACAAAGAGTGACTGTTTGATGCGGTTCATGGGCTGGCGGCGTCATCGGGCCGTACTTCTTCGAAAAAGAGGTTGGCCAGTTGGCCAGAACAGTTACCTGGGCGACAGGATGGTCCCAATTGCCACATAGCCAACGAAACAATGGCTCTTTTGCGCGGGAAATTTAATGGCCGTGTTATCTCAAGTCGTGGTGATGTTAATTGACCGGCACGAACATGTGATTTGACACTGTTGGACTTCTTTCTTTTTTTGGTATTTAATTTAAAATGGCGGATACCTTTTGTCTCATATGCCAGGTTGATAAATCGATAGCTAACCAAGCAGCAACTTTTCAATCACGTGATGATATTAATGTAAAAGCTTGTATAATACAGTTACGACAACTACAATTACTTAGTAGGGACATAAATACTGTTACAACATTGAACACACCCATTTCAATAGTAGAACTCAACATACCCCCTTAATGCCATATGGATTAAAAAAGCTAACCTCAATAGCGTTAGCCTGTAACGGGATTTTAAAATTGTTTCAAATTTCATCATGGAGTGGTTAGATAATAAGAACCGTATCGCTGTAATAGCGCTTTTCAAGTGTAAAATGAAAAAAAGCGAAATTTTCAAAATGCTCTGGCCACTAGGGATTAGCCGCATGTTCGTCTACCGATACATAAAACTGTTTGAGGAGACTGAAGATGTAAAAGACCGCCACCGGTCGGGCCGCCCACGCTCTGTTCGAACACCACATGTCATCAAAGCCGTTAAATCAAGAATTCACAGAAACCCCCTCCGAAAAAAGAAAATCATGGCCCGTATGATGAATATCACGCATAAGTCCATGAGTCGAATCATTAAAAGACTTGGGACTTTCAAACGACGTACCGGACATATATTAACTGCAGCTTTAAAAAAAATAGGATTGAAAAATGCAAACGTCTTTTGGTGAAGCACGCTGATAGCTTGCACAGAAAAATTTTGTTCACCGATAAAAAATGTTTACCGTTCAGGAAATATTTAACAAGCAAAATGATAGAGTGAATGCGCGGTCATCTAAAGAAGCATCTGAACTGATCCCAAGGGTGGAAGAGGGTCATCACCCAGTTTCAGTCATGGTTTGGTGGGGTCACCGACCTGCATTTCTGCGTACAAGGAGTCAAAACATCGGCCAAAGTTTATCAAGAAACCGTTTTGGAAGCTGTTGTGAAACCTCTTAACAATTCCTTGTTCCAAAACCAGCCATGGATTCTGCGCCGGACCAAAAGACTAAAACGTCCCAGGCCTTGCTTCGAAACAATTTGCCAGTGTTCATATCCTCTGAAGAATGGCCCTCAGGCAGTTCAGATTTGAACCCATTGGACTACAAATTGTGGACGGTTTTAGAGGACAAGGTTTGTCATAAAAGATACCCCAACATTGGACCTCGTAAGACTGCTTTAGTTCGAGCTGTGGACAATTTTCTAATGGACGAGGTTTGTGCAGCTATTGGCGAATGGCCAGTGCGACTTATGGCGTGTGTAAAGGCAAACGCGGACATTTCGAATAAGTACGTTCTTTTGGATACAATATACATCAATAAATATATTAACAAGTATTTGGTCCAAAAACATTCAGTACTTTTTACTTTAGAGCACAAGTAAAACGAAATGACTCCGTCCCCAGAAACCGCAGCAGGGCGTGCGTGCACACACCACCAAAATACCCAAAAGCAAAGTGAACTTCTTTCTTTGGGGATATTTAAAAGTAGAAGTGTACGTCAATAAGCCAAAAACAATTCAACTGCTAAAGTATGAGATAATTCGGAACATTAGACATTGAACCTCTATTATGTCTCAGAGTCATTGGAAATAGAGAACATCGGATAGAGGTATGCCACCGAAGCCGTGACGAGCATGTGGCCAATATTTTGTCATAGATCCTTCTATTACAACAAAAAATATTAAGGCAATTCTCTGAAAACAATTTGGTTTATTTACAGTTAACAACGTGCGTTTCAGTTGAACCACCCTTTAGTTCAAGTAAGAAGTTAAGACGATTCATTTGATTGTGCCACCCCATGGGCTCCAGCTCTACTAAACGTGTTGATTTTCGTACTCCCTATATCATTCTGAAGGGCAATGCATACTTGGTTAATATCTCTGCAAATGCACCCCATAAAATGTACCTTACACGATTTCGTTCTTTTTGACGTCCCAAGCGTTTAAGCTGATCTTTGATTGGACGTTTGGTTTTGTGTTTTTCAGTGCAGCTCTACGCAATTTCAATGAATACCTCAATTGCGTGTTTTGTATTTACACTAATCTACCACAATGAGTGTGGACTGTGTGTGGCTGGTGCGTTGAAGAATATAAATATACCACATGTGTGTAAATGCCATTGAATCATTCGAAAACCAGCCTAAATACTGTATAAAATTTGGTTTCATTCGTTATCTATTTTTCCTCAACCATAGAATAAAAATGTTTATGGACAATCGGTCACTCACACAGGATAGAACTTCAGTTGTAAGCGTGATGACCAACGTCGGCTATTATCCATTATCAGTCGTACAAAAATACTTTAGGTAGGCAGCTAAAGCTAACCAAGTCACACCTTGTAACAAATCATCTTCTGTTCGGTGTACGACTTCAAAAGTTAAGCTTTAGAAATTCTTCCACATTTTTTTACAAATGCGAAATAAAATAAAAATGTCACTGATACCAGTTCCTAACCTTAGAAAATGTTCATCACACAACAATAATGACGACCGAAGACAGACACCTGCAAATGCAACACTGGACGGGGTCTAAGTAAACATGGGACACTACGCAACGCGACAAATTAGAGGGGATAACACGAACACACGTACGCACACATATGGCCATCCGTCACGACACCCAAAAATATATTTTCTTTCGCACAAAAAATTACAAATTACATCTTTTTTTTGGTTAAAGTTTAATTTCCACAACTTTTCATCGACAAATTCCGATATTTGCACGTCATTTCACATTATTTCCCCGTCTTTGTTAGTTTCTTTCTCGTTTGATGTCATTTATAAAAAAAAAAGTTCTGAATTATGAAATTTTTCCTTTTCATGAAGAAAACACTGCAATTTTCGATTATAAGACAACACAGCCAACCACTCTTACCTCAAACCAAAAAAAAGAAACAATTAAGTTTTTCTATGTGCTGCTTGCTTTTTCCTTTAAAAATTCTTCTTTGGGAAAACCAAGTTCGAAATGTTTATGCTTCTTTCTATTATTTATTTTAATGGATTATTACTAAACTTTCCAATATTTTTAAAGATATTAACAAAACCAGCAGTCGCCAGCTAGCTATTACTTCTTCCGATAGATTTCGTTTGCTAGTGATGGCGAGTTCGTTTCGATAACGTTACAAAACCAATTAATGTAGGGAATCGATTTTGATAAGTGGAGACAGTACAATCGATTTAAAGACCAGTTCAGAAGTAATGAGATGTGTGTAGAAGCCGCGTAGTGTTACCAGCAGAAAATATGAAACCTTCGTTAACTAAAGCCTGGTACTCTGGGTTACCATACATTCTTCATTCGGAGGAGATTTTGACAACTGTCCTCCCTCCTTCTTAAAAAAGTGAAATTTGTCCTCCTTTTTGCTATCAATATTTTTTTTTCCGAAAAATCTATTTTAAGTATTAAAACTAACAAAACCTAAATGGTATTACGATAGTTTTGATGAGAACGTCGAAAAACCGCACACGAACGGGAGTTAAAACTTTATGTGTTTCACTGAATTAAAATTGTGTTAAGAGTAGTACCTTTTCGGTCATGTTTAAAATTGACACTTTTTGTTAACGAATGACTAAGTTAATGCTATCCAGTCTAAGTTATCAACGCCTAACCTAAAATACGACTATTATTATTGTAGTTTTTACATGTTTATTTCGACGATCTCCACATAAAAATTATTTTTTAAAAATTAATCTAATTTTTTCTGTTTTTTTTTTTATCCATATGCACATGTAAATAGGTCAAAATCGTATTGCATAGGTGATCATAATAAATGTTTGTATTTTGAATAGCTACCATTTCAAATTTTTAAAATGTGCCTCCGAAGGCCCTTACGGCTCTTTGTAATTGTCCTCTTTTTGGCAGAAATGTCATCCTTTTCAAAAAAAAATTAAAGAAAACATTAGCCGTTTGAATGCTAAGCCTAAGTAGAGAGTTAATGCTGGGTTTAAATGTGACTACCGATGTCTACCATATACCCAAATGAATGAGTAAAATAGCTGCGTTAAAAAACATTTAGAAGAAACAATAGCAGCGTTTTACAAGTTAACGATTTCGCGAGTTAAGTGGACATTCATTCATGAACATTCAAAAAACATCAAAAATATATATAAAAATTTCTTTGGCTGTCTTCTAACAGCTGCAAAAACTACGTTTTACAACACCGAACAGCTTTAGCAGCAAAAATACGAGTATATAAAGTCTGAAAAAGCAGATTAATTAAGAATCACACCGTTTTTATTCCAATTTTTGCGGGAAAATAAAGCAAATTGTGACGATGTTCAAATAAATAATAATCGTTAGGTGGGCTGGTCTCAGGTCATTTATTTATAATAATAAAAGTAAAAATTCTACATAAATACTATGTATGTAAGAAAATCTAGGTATAAGATAGACTAAAAATCTGTATAACAAACAAACTTAAGGAAAATAATTAAACTCATACAACAACAAAAAAAAATCCGGATTGTTTGGCTTGTTAAAAAAACACGCTTAATATAATAACGTAATTATAAAACATTATAGGAAAACAAATATCAAAGTGTGCTGTTTTTCTACACTATTGCAAAGAAGAAGCAAATCGTCCATATTGTTCAATTTATCTTCTTTTGGTATATACCACACACCAAATTTAATGTTACATGGTTTTAATTAGGCAGACTGCTGTAGCACCTCAATAATAATAAAAAAAAGCTTCCATAAAAAAGCTTCCATAAACACCATACCTGATATTGTTAACCCACATTAACCGGGCAGAATCGCATGTTACTGGCGAACTCCTGGAGCTTTAAATTGCTTAACGGAAGAAAAATACTATTTTGGGCTTTCCTGTTTTATTGATACTGTCCCCTTTTTAATTTTAGTTTAGAGAAAATACTTTAAAGCGAGCTTATTTCATAAGTTTGGCTTATTTTCGTGTTATCTGAATGGACTTTTGAAGCTAAGAAAGCCTGCTCGCACAAATTTCACAAATCAATTAAACTTAACCTAAGCAATTTGTTGTCTAAAATAAATTCAAAAAATTAAAGTTTTTCGTTAAATAAAACTTCAACCTATATCCGGAGTCGAGCAGATTTGTGTTAATTCCTGCTCCAACTCCAGGCAAATTTTCAAAACTCCGACTTTACAGCCCTTGTATAAAGGAATTGTCTAAAAGTACTTACTAGCCTTCAAATTTTTTTTTTCAAAAGTATTATAATTAATTTTTTGTAGTCACTTTGTACTTAGCCTAAATATCTATCGAGTACAAGCCACTATCCAGACAAAATACTAAAACGGCTACAACACATTACTATTCTAAATATTTTTCCAGAGTCGACTACAGCAGTGTTTTTTCTATAATAGTGCTCAATGTGGCACGTTTGTTAAAAAATGATTTAACTATTGCGTCCTGTCGTATTTATTAAGATGTAAGCCTAGTATTTACTTAAAACGAAATTTTCGTTTAGGAGTTTTGCATTTATCTCAACACGGAAGAATTGTAGCGTAGAGCACTGTAGAAGAAACAGCCGATATACATTTTCAAAAAAAATGATTTGAATCATATTCATTTAAAACGACTCAAAAACGACTTCACAACATTTGCTAATTTTTTTTTTTGCAAAGGTCAAAAATTCCTTATCGAAACAATTATCAGAACAGTAATTTCCGTTTGCAGATGTTGAAACAAGTCTACACTGCTCTTATATCCCTGTAATAGTTGCAAATTCCGCTACCTCTTCGTTTCAGCTGAGTACCACCAAACGCAAATAGCTAAACGGAATTTACAAATGGTAAATTTCGTTTGCTTTGCTACATGTATTTCTTATGGGAGCGAAAGTTTCGTTTTAGGTGAATACTAAGCTCAACTACGGACCTAAAAGTAGAAAAGTTGGAAAAACACATTATTTTTTAACTTTGCGTTCCCTGGATCACTCTGCTGGGGATGACTTTTTATATTATTTTCCAAGGGGGTCCCTTCATAACTTTATCCAATGTTTGTCAAAAATAGTAAACAAAAAATCGATTCTACTCAACTTATCACAAAAAAATCGTTATTAAAAACCGTAATCGATATTCAAAGAAAACCTTAATCGATTTATCAACTAGTGCTATGTTAAAGTTAGTTCATTTAATAATTGTTTAGTGAATGGTCGGGTAGTGAGTAGTGGGTGGTGTTGTTGTGTTTAGATTATTTAATATTTGTTGAATACATATATAAATGAGTGAATGTGCAGCATAATATATTTGACCTGGTCATTTATAAATTAGACTTGATGTAATTTATGGTGTAGGAAGAAGACAAGGCACTTTAGATAGGAAAGATCGGAGACTACGGAAATCGGATTTATTTACCCTCAACGTCAAAGACACAAAATTAGGTAAGCAAGCATATTTTGAACAGACGGTTAAGACGGTTATATATCGTGTCTATTTTCAAAAGTAACACATCTTGAATACTTGTATTTTTAGTTAAATATGGATTCGTTTGATGATATACAAGAGGCTGTCGTCAAGTACTCAGACAAGGGTATTGTGTTGATTATTGCAGATTTGTTGAGTTTAATTACAGTCTCCTCATGCTTGGTCATCAAAGTGCCGCAGATAAATACCATCCGCGAAAATAAGTCTTCTAAAGGTAAGTGAACATTGTTCTCGTAAGTTTTTAAACAGCAAGAGCGCCAAGAGTTGAGTACGGCGTTCTACAGAAAAGCGAATTTTAAAACACTTATGTTGCCCGCCACTATAACACAATAAACCCATGTTAAATCCTATTAAAAAAATCATACATTATACAGCGGTGCTTTTTTACCCCGTTTATATGGGGTACCTTCGCAATGTATTCGGTATGTCCCGCTTTTTTTTAAGTGTCTAAATCAAAGGATATTTGCTTTAATTTGAGTACATCTATTTACCAATGGTCGGTTCTTTTGACAAAAACTGCATATTTTTGATCCCATTTACGAGAATTTCAACCGTATTCTAACACTACAAAGTTAATCCATATTTGAATAGTTATTTTGAGTTGCAGTACCCAAATGTCCATATTGGGCGTGTTATTGGTGCTCGTTTCTTAAGCCAGTAAATGGTCGCTAAGGCGATAACTTTAAAAACTGTAGACATTTTTGTGTATACAAGAACTAAACTAGTCTATGCATCATAAAACGTTTGACATTAAAGCTTGGAATTTGTAGAAAAATGATTATTCAAGAAATTCTAAAGGGCGGTCCAACTAAAATGCACCATGTTAATTGTAAATAAAACAAAATGTTTTCAGAGAACTATATAAGTATACAGCGGTGCTTTTTTACCCCGTTTATATGGGGTACCTTCGCAATGTATTCGGTATGTCCCGCTTTTTTTTGAAGGGTCTCTTGGGTCCAACCTCAATCTCAGCTAAATCAAAGGAAATTTGCTTTAATTTGAGTACATCTATTTACCAATGTCGGTTCTTTTGACAAAAACTGCATATTGTTGATCCCATTTACGAGTATTTCAACGCTATTCTAACACTACATAGTTAATCCATATTTGAATAGTTAATTTCAGTTGCCGTACCAAAATGTCCATATTGGGCGTGTTATTAGCGCTCATTTCTTAAGCCTGTGAATGGTCGCTAAGGCAATAACTTTAAAATCTGTAGACATTTTTGTGTAAACTAGAACTAAACTAGTCTATGCATCATAAACCGATTGCAATTATAGCTTAGAATTTGTAGAAAAAAGATTATTCAAGAAATTCTAAAGGGCGGTCCAACTGAAACGCACCATGTTAATTGTAAATAATACAATATGTTTTCAAAGAAGTATATTAATATTTTTTGTTATGACAGAAGGATCTGTGACAATTTTGTGTGAAACAAAATATCGGCCAAATGCTCACCATGGCTTTGGTCACATACCTCGATCCGATGGTCCATATTTTCAATGACTGATACAGGATGTTCAATGTCGCTTATGTGCCGAACTATTTCATACTTTTGCTCTTGAACTGTTCTTGGATTAGTGGCGTACACTTTATCTTTTAAATTTAACTAAAAAAAGAAGTCTAACGGTGTCAAATCACATGATCGTGGTGGCCAGTTAGCATCGCCATGACGTCAGATCACAAAAGAGCCATTGTTTCGTTAACTGTGTGGCATGTGGCACAATCCTGTGGCACATAACGTCCATATCTATTTTCAAATTTGCTGGCCTCAAGAAGTCTGTTATCATCTCGCAATTGCGAACACCATTCACGGTAACTGCTGGCCAACCTCATTTTCTAAGAAGTACGGCCGATGACGACACCAGCCCATTAACCGCACCAAAACACTCACTCTGTGTGAGCCTCGTCGCAGAAAGTAATTTTCTTTGTTAATCACTTCTGCCTGGCCAACCATCCATTCGGCGTATTGACGATGCTTGAAATGGTCAGTAGGCTTCAGTTCTTGAGTCAGTTGAATCTTGTAAGCGTGCAATTCAAATCTTAACTAAAAATTCGCATCAGTGATGTTTGTGAGTTGTTCAATTGTTGGGCACGACGAAGAGACGAGGTTGACGGCTTATCTTTCACATTATCGCGAACAATATCAATGTATTTCGCAGAACGAACTGGTCGAGCATGCACAGGTGCTTTGACATTTCCTACAGACTCGGTTGCTTACAAATCTCACGATTCTGGACCCATTTCTTAAGCCATCATTTAAGCTGACCAAAAAAAAAATCAAGTAGTGAACAATACATTTTAATTTTAAGTCCCCTTTTCATAAAAGGCTTTAATAATTCTAACGAGTTCCTCAATTGAATTTGTCAGACACTGAAACAAAGAAATGTCAAATAAAGTTAGTAAGGTGTGACTCACAATTAACATCGTACATTATGGTTGGACCACCTTTCATAAGCGATAACCTCAAAATAAACTTTTTATGACGCAAATTGTAAATAGTTTTCTATAAACAAACCCATTATCCTTTTTTGGTACAATGTTGGTCTTTTATCGCAGTAGTGATCTCTTACATGCTTAAAAACCGAGCAATTATTGATTGCTCGATATGACCAAACCTGCGTTATTTTCGATTACAAAATACATCTACTCTAGCAACTATCTATGTCCTTTTCAAAATAACGGGTGTTTTTTTCAGACGTGTGGTTAGAAGAAATAAGACGCATATAATTTAATGTTATGGCCAAGAATTTAGCTTTATTATAAAGATAAGGGTTTGCCATTATGGTTTACAAATGATTTCGGTCAGATGACAGGCTTATCTGCGTAGACAAGCGACTTCGTATAACCCCACAAAAAGCAGGTCAGCAGTGTTAAATCGCACGATTTTGGAGGCCACACCACAGGTCCACGACTCGAGATAATGCACTACCAAATGTTTCCTTCAATAAATTGATTGTTTCGTTGGCTGTATGTCATGTAGCGCCGTCTTGTTGGAACCAAAGGTCGTCCACATCAACATCCTTTATTTTACACACGAGAAAGTCTCAATCATGGCTCTATAGCGTTTCCCATTGACGGTTACCTTATGGCTTCATTTTTTGAAGAAATATGGACCAATGATTCCCTCTGCCCATAGAGCACACCAAACATTGACTTTTTGAGTATGTAACGGCGTCTCAACAATATCTTGTGGTTTTTCATTACACCAAATGCGACAATTTTGGTTATTTACATACCCATTTAACCAAAAGTAAGCTTCATAGCTGAACAAAATGTTCCTGTAAAAATCAGGATCGGTGGCCATCTCGTTTTGGGCCCATTTACCACGATTTGCAGCATTGTTCGGTGTAAGTCTATTCATTATGAAATGGCAAACTAAACTGAACAAGTGACAGCTGTCAAAAAGACCAACCCTAAAAAGAGTGGCCAGATTGATTTCACACGTATAAAAAACACCTTTTATAATCTTTGTGGTGTAATTAAATTTATATCATTTACACAGTGACACAAAATCGAACTTTCCGACTGAGAATGGGATGAGACCAATTGGAAATGAAAGTTGGCATTATCCATAACAAAACCTTCAAAGATTTTCTTTAGTTCAGTGCGATTTTTTTTTTAGTTTTTTATTAACTGCACTACACCGTTTCTTCTATGAAAATCAACAGAAAATAGCAACATTTGTATGACAGCGCACTCTAGCGTGAGTTTTAGGTAAAAATAAATATCAAAAATTAATTTCTCGACCCCAAAAACAGTAGGGTACCACAACTTCCCAGGATAATAAAAATAGACAGCTTTCCAAAGTCACCAATTTTTAAATAATGAGGATTTAATGGAGTATACGAGGGTTGCTATATATATTTCTGGCCTAATAATGAAAATGCGAATTTTTATCATCAAAAATGGTTTTATTGTTTTTCAAAGTGTTCTCCAGTATGATTTATACAATTTTGCATGCGCTCAAACCAATTGCGAAGCACTTTTTCCACTCCGATTAAAACACCTTCAAAACATGGTTTTTGAACGCTTCATCAGCACCTACTTGCGACGAAAATCGTTGACCACGATTTTTTTTGATGTACGTTAATAAAAAGAAGTCATTGGGTGTCAAGTCAGAGCTGTACGGCGGATGACCCATTAATTCGACGTTTTGGCCGGTCAAAAGGGCGCTGGTTTGAGCCGATGTGTGAGAGCTCGCATTGTCATGGTGCACAATGATTCGTCTTCTCTTTTTCGTTTTTCAAACAAATTGTGGTGTACCACTCAGAATTGACCGTCCTACGTTGCTCAAACGGAACAAGCGCCAAATGATTAGTTTTGCCGAAGAAACAGGCGACCATTTGCTTCGAAGTGCTTCTTCCACGAACAACTTTCGTTGGTTTTGGCTTGTCTTCGAAGACCCACACGGTCGATTGCTGTTTTGTTTCGGGCTCATACTCATAGATCCATGATTCTTCACCAGTGACGATAAACGTCTTTTGAAGCAACGCGATCGTATTTTTTCAAAATTTCTTTGCATCAATCGACACGATTGAGCGATTGTTAAATTGTGCGGGATCCAACGAGAACAAACCTTTTTTGCGGCCAGGTGTTCATGCAATATCGAATGTATGCTGGTGGAAGAAATACCCAAAGATGCCTCTATCTTACGGCATGTCACATAACGATCTGCATTATTAGTTCACGCACGGCATCAATGTTCTCTGACACAACGGCCGTGTTTCGACGACCTTCACGACCTTCGTCTTTGAGCGAGCGTCGGTCACGATTGAATTCATTAAACCAGTTTTTCACAGTGCTATAGGATGGTGCTTCTTCGCTATACAAAGATTTAAGTTCATCGATGCACTCTTGTCTTGATAATCCACGTCGAATATTGTGAAAAATGATCGCACGAAAATGTTCACGAGTTAATTCCATTTTTTTTGCCAAATTGATTTTTTCAAGCCACTGTAAACAACACAAATGATGGCCGTACGTCAAAACGTTCTGAGTACTTTGATGCTAAAAAATGTCAAACTTTCCAATGGAAATGTCAGATGGCGCCAGACAACACTTAGTGTTGCCTAGGCCAGAAATATATATATAGCAACCCTCGTATCTCCAACAATAAATATTAAATATCTGTTCCTTTTTACACTGCAATATAGGAAAATTTGTATACACCATTGTAATAACATAGTAAGATGGACCTTTAAAACCCTGCGACTGCGAACAATTTATTTACAATAGTTGTATTTCATAATTTATGGCTTAAAATATGGTTTCCCCAATGTATTTACTTCCCTCGACTTTTCAATAATATGCAAATCATCAAAATAAAGTATAGAATCCTTCTACACACTGACCGGGAGTTTTACAGTTTTGTAAACTGCTTTGAACGGCCAATTTTTATTATGTAGAAGCGTATATAAGCTCTGGTTTGTAAATGCACCAGGGCTAAACCACTCTAAATATGTTAGATGTCTGTACCAGCAGACTAAACGTTATCATCGGCCCCTATTTTATGCGTTGTGTAAGAAGTCGTCAATAGTACATGTTCCTCATTGCAATATCTGTTGTAAATTATTTTTTTTATATTTACAGGCATTAGCATTCTTGGCTTGTGCTTGGAATTATTCAGTTACACCGTTATGATGTCCTACAACTACACCAATGGCTACCCATTCCTTTCCTACATGGAGTATCCCATATTGCTGATACAAGAATACATCCTAATATATTTTGCATTCAAGTATCAAAACTTGCTTGGCCTACGAACAAAAATCGTCGCTGTCCTATATGTAATCATAGCTACCCTCATCTATTTGAAGTTATTTCCCTTGGTCATTCTACAATTTTTGGTGGTAAGTCCTAAAAATTATGAAATAAATAAATTAAATGTACTTCAAAGCATCTGTGGCTACTAAATTTAAAGTTGTATGTCAACAATAGTGGTAGTTACAGTTTAAGAACTATCTCAGATCTTAACGAAACATAGATTTACATAGATCTAGTATAACGTGTAGCCACAGACATATTTTCGGTGACTGTTCTATGTCTATGCATGTGTATTTCAACTCATTGGCTTCTAACTCTTTCGCATCATGTACAGGAGGGGACTCATTTTATTTGACATTGATTATGATTTTTGTCGTCGCTCTGGTACTGATAACGTTTTTGTTAAAAAAACAAACCGGTCGTCAAATTTATTTTCATTTGCTACGAATAGATAAAAATGTGGTTTTGTTTTTATGTGTTTTAGAAGTTAGAGAGAAGAACGGGTAACTCTTATTATGTGGTGAAATGTGACTTCACGTTTACCAAATGCGGAAATGTGTGACGTCGTTTTACAATGTTTAAACAATTTTGTTAATTAGTTTTAAACATACGCACATCTCACAGCAGAAACTTATAATATTATGATTTAATTATTTTTTTATTTAGAACCAAAACCTGTTGTTTTCTTGATTATTGAAGTTTTACAAGTTTATGGTAATTTTGTTTTATTCCGTCGAGAAGAAGACAACCACAATTTAAGTTCTTTTCTCAAGGTTAAATACATTTCAGTGTTATGTGGTCAGTCGTATTTTCATGACTCTTGATATCCCTTCTTCCTATCACTGGGCAAAATGCATGTCTCGTATTCCAAAAGAAGTTTTTTTTCTTGTTTTTTAAATGCCATAGGCCGGGTTTCTTGTACGAGGCCTCTGCATTTACAGCATCCAAATTTACGAGTCATTAAATCGGTATTATTGTAGGCCGCCGTGGTTTTATGCTTAGTATTTAGGATTAACACCCAATTAAATCAAATGCCCGCGATTTTGGTAATAAGTCTGTTATTTCTATGGCATGTAAAAGCATCTCTACAAAATGCATTAGCTGTTCAAAGTCGGCTTTGAACTGTAGGCCGCCACGGTCAATGATTTTAAATAATAACAAAGATGAATTTATTATTTCTATTATGGAATAATTACTTTACTTTGTTTTAAACAATTCAAAATGTTGTTTATATAAAACTTTAATAATTGGACGCATAATATCCCCACTACCTATCACCGGGCATTATGCATGTCTCGTATCCCAAAAGAAGCTTTTTTCTGGTTTTTGAAATGCCATAGGCCGGCTTTTTTATATGAGGTCTCGGCATTTGCAGGATCCAAATTTACAAGTCATCAGAGCGGTATCATTTTGTGCCGCCGCATAGTGGTTCAAAATCGACGACCTTCGTCCTTGATCGAGCATCGGTTACGATTGAATTCATTAAACCAGTTTTTCAAGTGCTATAGGATGTAACAAGATTCAATTGACCCAAAGTTGAAGCCTACTGAACATTTTAATCGTCCTTATTACGCCGAATGCTTGGTTGAACAGACAAAAGTGAATGGTGAGTTTACAAAGAAAAGCATCTACAGCGACGACGAACACTTTCATCTCAGCGGATTCGTTAATAAACAGAATTGTCGCATTTGGGCTGTTGAAAAGCTGATGCTTCACAGAGAGTGACTGTTTGGTGCAATTTATAAGCTGACGGCGTCATTGTTCCGTACTTCTGTGAGAAAATGAGATTGGCCAAGCAGTTACCGTGAATGGTGTTTACTACCGCGAGATAATAACAGACTTCTTACGGCCAGAAATTGAGGATATGGAGCTGGACGATATGTGGTTTCAACAGAATGGTGTCACTTGCATCACAGCCAAAAAAAGAATATATCTATTGCTCGAGAAATTCAATTACTGTGTTATCTCACGTCGTGGTGATGTTAATTGGCCGCCAGATCAAGTGATTTGGTACGTTCAATCCCGCGACTGCCGGTTCTAAGCACCGGATTGGCCCGAAACTCTTCGGCCAGGGGCAGTCACCTCAACAATATATGTTTTTTGTTCGTCCATTTTTTCGTCGTGGGAGCAGCACTTCCCGGAATGCCTGCTCCGAATACTACTGGTCCGAGCCGAGATCGAACAAAACCCAGGACCTTGGATCTGCTCGGTTTGTCAGAAACGAATACACCATCGTGCTACGTCTGTAAGATGTAATCGTTGCATGGATTGGGTGCACTTCAGGAGCTGTTCAGGTCTGAACCACATCAGGGAGTATAGCGAAGTAGACTTTGTTGCCTCATGCTGAATCAACGAAGTTAGCAGTTGGTCTCTGGATTTGGTGTTATCATCGTCGTCTGCATTTTCGTCGTCATCATCCAACTACGAGACTCCCCCGCAGTCGCCCTCACAACAACATCAACATATACAGCATTGGGTGCACTTCAGGAGCTGTTCAGGTCTGAACCACATCAGGGAGTATAGCGAAGTAGACTTTGTTGCCTCATGCTGAATCAACGAAGTTAGCAGTTGGTCTCTGGATTTGGTGTTATCATCGTCGTCTGCATTTTCGTCGTCATCATCCAACTACGAGACTCCCCCGCAGTCGCCCTCACAACAACATCAACATATACAGCATCTTACACCACAGATTGCTGTTGCCACTCCTGACAGTGCATCTATTTTGCAATTTAATTGTAATGGCATACGCAACAAAATCAGGGAGGTCATAGAATTTATGAATCGGAGAAACATCATGGTCGCCGTGATCCAAGAAACTAAGCTGAATGCCTAATGAAATGCTACGTAAGGATCGCACCAGAAGTGGAGGTGTGGGACTTGCTTTCCTGTTACACCATTCTGTGCAGTACAGACCTATTTCGCCTGAGCTTGACTCTAGAGACCCATATATGGAATGTATGGGGGTAGCAGTCAAGTCTGGAACTGCCGAAATAGAGCTATAAAACGTATACATCCCGCCGGTTGGTAGCTGTGCCCCGCGTTATCTGCCAGACATTAGCAATTTGCTACAAGGCAATAACCGCTTGGTCCTCGGAGACTATAATGCTCACCACGAACTGTGGCATTCTCTCCTAGACAACGACCAGAGGGGCATAGCTTTGGCAGAGCAAATTGATAGCTCTACGTTCTGCATAGTGAATGAGGACGCCCCCACGCGGATTATGGGCGATTGCCATAGCTCGCCAGACATCACTTTGGCATCGCCTGACCTGATCAACGACGTCACCTGGCGACCCGTCATCTCACTAGGATCGGACCACCTTCCCATAATTCTCTCCATAAATAGACCACCCGATTTCATAACCTCTGAACGCCGTACGTTTCTCAAACAAAAAAAGGCTGATTAGGAGGAACGTCGGGCATTCGGGTAGCCGAGAAAAAGTTCCGGCTTCCGTTGCACTCTTGTCGTGATAATCCACGTCGAAAGTTGTGAAAAATGATCTCACCAAAAGGTTCACAAGTTAATTCCATTTTTTTTTTGCCTAATTGATTTTTTCAAGACACTAAATAACACAAATGATAGTCGTACGTCAAAACGTTTTGAGTACGTTTATGCTAAAAAATGTCAAACTTTCCAATGGAAATGTCAGATGGCGTCAGGCAACACTTAGCGTTGCCTAGGCCAGAAATATAAGTATATATAGCTACCCTCGTACACGGCTCGTGGTGGTCATATTACCGATATCGAATTTTATTCTTAAATCGTAATATTTGCACTACACCTGGAATAAATTTAAATTATATATTTTCAATATTCTCTTTTATTAATATATAAAATCGCTATGTCCTTAATGGAAAACCCTGTACTTCACACACAATTTCTTTTCAAAAATGCAGTACATTGAAATTGTTTTGTAGCTCAGAGGTGTAATCCATTACTACTTTTAATGACCCAGTTATGAACTAATCGATTATTAACAGGAATAGTAGATATAAGAATTACATGACGTCATACCCAATTAAGAAATGACCTAACTCGCATTGGAAATCGTCACCAAACATTTCAACAATCTCACTCACTCTCTGTTTTAAAAACAGTAAATAACGAAAACTGCACGCTTTCGTTTCCTTGTCATCAAATTAATTATATTTATTGCATGTAATTATTGTTCGCAAGTATTGCAGACATTTAAAAAAATATTTTCATTCATACATACATGCATACTTGCTCAGCAAACAAACACAATTAGCGACATTTTTGCGCACTATTCTTGACTATACAAATGCATAAATATTTATTTATTATAGCCCTTCTGTACCCCCATCGGAGCTACGAGTAAAGTTCTACAATTGATCGCTATCTTGCGTACAAAAGATGCCAGTTCTGTAAGCCGCACCACATGGGCCTTATCTGCCTTCACCAACATGAGTAAGTGTAGCCCACCGACTTGTCTTACTCTGATAGAAGAGATAAGTTTGTGAGAACAAAAGTAAACAAATCTGTTTTTTTTTAAATTTAATTAATAGCTCGCATCTACACGGTCTATGTACAGTCTCATGACTTGATGTTATTATCAAATTTCTTTATATCGACATTTTTGAGTTTGTCGGTGTTCTTGGCGGCCTGTGTGTACAAGAAGAAAACGAAGAAGGAGTAAGGACAACGAAGATGACAGCGACAACGAGACAAAGTTGATACCAACGACACGAAGAGATTTATATTTGAAAAAGAAAATATATTTACATTTACCTATACATATATATCTATATATATATCAATTATATACAAGTTGTATATGTGCCTATATTTTTGTATTATTTTCCTTTTGTTTGAGATTATTTTTTTGTTTTTTTTTTTAATAAGACACTAATAAATGTTTTATTCTAATATAAAGTTATTTAAATGTTTAACAATTAAATTAAATTAAAAGTCAATTACTGAGGGTTATCTATACTTCTCGCTTCAGAATGTTTGGCCCAGGCTATTATTTTCCTTTTGTTTGAAATTATTATTTTTTAATTAAAGAAACCAATAAAAGTTTTATTCTAATACAAATGTATTTAAATGTTAAACAATGAAATTAAATGTCATGTCATTGATTAATTACAAAACATTTTTGTAACTTTAAAATTCTTAGAGGATTTCCTATACACTTCTCGCGTTAGAATGTTGGACACACGCTACCGGACTCCTCATGGAGATGATTCGCACTCGTAGCTAAACGAAGTACATTACTTTGTGTCATTTAAAAGGTTTCTCCACTATGTTCGCTTAGGAATAAGGTTCATTTCGGCGCGGCATAGTAAAGGATCAATCGCTTGATGGATTTTTCGTGTTCCCTATTTCACTTCCTCCTACCAGCCCTTATATATGTCATCTTTCTGACACTACAATAACCCGCCAGGACACCTACGAGCAGTCTGATATTACTTTTGTTATTTTTTAGCAAAGGTTTTGGTCTGTTATTGGTTGTTGTTGTTGTAACAACAATATATTTATTTTGAAGTCTTATTCGTCTATGGGGGGATCTGCTTCGATATCCAGGTGGAGGAAACGCGCCATTTGAACTGGATGCGTCCACAGAGACCTGGGGGTCAGCTGAGGGGGCTTGGTCGGACAATTGAAGAGGTGCAGCACATCATGTGGTCCCTGATGGCAGACGAGACAAATGTCCGGAACGTTAGCATCAATTCGTGCCCAGTAAGAATTGAGGCGGCTGCGCCATCCAGATCTCAGCTGCGCCAGAACCATGCACGTCCGCCGAGGTAGTAGCTTCTCCTCAGGTGAAATCTCTGGGGGATGTTCCCCTAGCACTACATTCACACGGTAGCTGGATACTGCTGCTGCGACTTCATCGGCGTGAATGTTGTTCAGACCTGTCTGATAGTTTCGATGATCTAAAGGTTCTCTCTTATACCGCTGGACCTCTCTCTCTCTCTAGATCATGAAGATCGTACCTGATCTGCCTGGGCGGAGGCATCCTGTTCAAGAGATGGTGGTTAGGATGACTGCTGCGAAAACACCCTAGCAGGTATTGCTTAGACAACAGAAAATTGTGTCTGCGCACGGTAAGGACCTTCGTCTCCTCATGTACAAGACACCCTGTTGATGTTCTGAGGGCGGCATTCTGGCAAGTCTGATTTTTCTTCCACTGCGTCGTACTCACGTTCGCCGACCATACTGGTGCTGCATAGTTTGCTACAGACCGACCTATCGCTTTGTAAGAGGTCAACAAGGTTTCTTTGTCGGCTCCCCAAGTACTGCCGGCAAGTGACTTGAGGACCTTGTTCCTACTTTTGAGTTTATCGCAGATAGCTGTAGCAAGTGCAGAGGATCTTAAAAGGCTGTCCAATGTGACCCCAAGGATTTTTGGGGTAGTTGGTAGTCGGGATGTTGACGTCATCGACATGACGTCATTGACATTGGACATGGACTGATGATTTGGAGGCGGATATTTTCATATTCTTCGCAGTGAAAGAACGTGCTAAGTCACTGAGGTAACAGTTGATTTTCTCGCAAATGTCATCCACTTTAGGCCCTGGCGCCAGAATTGTGCAATCGTCAGCGTACGGTACAATTTCAACGCCGTCTGGTGGTGCAGGAAGTTTAGAGAGGTAGAGGTTAAACAGAGCCGGGGATATAACTCCACCCTGGGGAACTCCTTGTTTAACTCTACGGGCTTCGACTTGCTGTCTCTAAATTCTACATATGACTGGCGCCCTCACATATAGTTTACGACGCAACGTTTCAAACCGGGCGGAAGGGACGTTTCTTTAATGTCCTCGAACAGAGTAGCATGATTGACCGTGTCGAAGGCTTTTGTAAGGTCAAGAGCCACAAGAACTGTCCTTGTTCTGGTTAAGGCCGCGACTTATACGTGTGGTGATGGCGTGTAAAGCAGTTGTTGTGCTGTGCTGCTTGCGGAATCCATGCTGATGATCAGCACTAGGAAAGTGTTCAATCAGGCTGGGGAGGAGCAGTGCTTCAAGCGTCTTTGCTACTGGAGAAAGCAAGGAGATCTCCTTTACTTGCGTCTTTGCCTGGCTTCAGTAGCGGGACCACTCTGCCCATTTTCCAGGCATCGGGAACTTCGTGAGTGGCTAGCGACAGATTGAGCACTTTGGTCATGTACTCTACTCCCGGGGTATCCAAGTACTTTAACATCAGCATTGAGATTCCGTTCGGACCCAGCGCCTTTGATGACTTTGCGCTGCAGATAACATGGGCAACTTCGCCAACGGTAACTTGTGGTGGAGCCTCTTCGACTCGGAGAGCGCGGATACGACGCAATACTCTCCTTTTCGCCTTATCACTCTCTGGGTGCTTAATAAAAAGCCGGTTAAAATAACACGCGCGCCGCTTCGGATCTGTCACTGTTCTATCACTGAACGTGACAGCTGTCCGATCATCCTTCCTTACAGGGTTAGAGAGTGATTTGACCGTTGTCCACAACTTACCAATTCCGGAACTCAAGTTCCACTTCTTTAAGTGGTCTAGCCATTTGTTCCGCTTATATTCGTTGACCAACCTACTGATCTCGGAGTTGAGATCCCTAATTCTAGGGTCAGTAGGGTTGGAGCGACGAATGGCATCACGCTCGTCTGCGAGTCCCGTCGTATTCGACTTTTTTTGGTCGGGTATTCGACTAGCAGGGATATGGCGAGCGGCTGCTGCGTAAATGATGGCCCGGAACTTTTTCTCGGCTACCCGAACATCCGACGGAATAGCTAGATTATTAAAGCTGCGGTTGGTGGCTTCTCTGAAGGCCTTCCAATCGGCCTTTTTTGATTGAGAAACGTACGGCGTTCAAAGGTTATATAATCGCGTGGTCTATTTATGGAGAGAATTATGGGAAGGTGGTCCGATCCTAGAGAGATGACGGGTTACCAGGTGACGTCGTTGATCAGGCTAGGGGATGCATAGTGATGTCTGACGAGCTATGGCAATCGCCCATAATCCGCGTGGGGGCGTCCTCATTCACTGTGCAGAACGAAGAGCTATCAATTTGCTTTGCCCCTCTGGTCGTTGTCTAGGAGAGAATGCCACTGTTCGTGGTAAGCATTAAAGTCTCCTAGGACCAAGCGGTTATTGCCTTGTATCAAATTGCTAATGTCAGGCAGATAATGCGGGACACAGCTACCAACCGGCGGGATGTATACATTGTACAGCTCTATTTCGGCAGTTCCAGACTTGACTGCTACCCCCATACATTCCATGTATGGGTCTCTAGAGTCAAGCTCAGGCGAAATAGGTCTGTACTGCACAGAATGGTGTAACAGGAAAGCAAGTCCCCCACCTCCACTTCTGGTGCGATCCTTACGTAGCACGTTGTATCCGTCACAACTGTGCAATTAGTTGTGTACAATCCCACGACTGCCGGTTCTATGTACCGGATTGACCCGAAACTCTTCGGCCAGGGGCAGTCACCTCAACAATATATGTTTTTTGTTCGTCCATTTTTTCGTCATGGGAGCAGCACTTCCCGGAATGCCTGCTTCGAATACTACTGGTCCGAGCCGGGATTGAACAAAACCGCGGACCTTCTGCTCTGCTCGGTTTGTCAGAACGGTATACACCATCGTGCTACGTCTGTAAGGTGGTATCGTTGCATGGAGTGGTTGCACTTCAGGAGCTGTTCATGTCTAAACCACATCAGGGAGTATAGCGAAGCAGACTTTGTTGCCTCATGATGTATCAACGAAGTTAGCAGTGGGTCTGGATTTAGTGCTATCATCGCCGTCTACATTTTCGTCGTCGTCGTCGTCATCATCCAACTACGAGACTCCCCCGCAGTCGCCCACGCAACAGCATCAACATATGTGACGCGCAAAATAGAAAGGGACCTAAGGGTAAAAACCAGTTTTGTTCAGGAGAGCCATTTTAAAGATTTGAATACGTGTATCTTTGGTGCACCATCACTTTCATAAAACGCACATATCTCTGGGAGGGAACAATTTTGGGGCATGGGATCGGTCTCATTCGATGCTCAGGTGTTTTTTACCCTTAGGTCCCTTTTCTATCCGCTGTCAGATATACAGCATCTTACACCACGGATTGCTGTTGCCACTCCTGACAGTGCATCAATTTTGCAATTTAATTGCAATGGCCTACGCAACAAAATCAGTGAGGTAATATAATTTATGAGTCGAAGAAACATTATTGTCGCTGCGATCTGTTATTGGTTCTTGTCTTTGGCGGTCCTAGTCCATGCTAGATTAACTTTGGTTTCCATATGTGACGCGCAAAATAGAAAGTGACCTAAGGTTAAAAACCAGTTTTGTTCAGGAGAGCCATTTTAAAGATTAGGTCCCTTTCTATTTGCGCTTAGAATCGTCGACTTCACTTTCATAAAACGCGCATCTCATTCGATGCTCAGATGTTGTCCACATCAAAAAAAAGTGAAAAGTTGATGAAAAGTTTTGTTTAGGAGAGCCATTTTAAAGATTAGGTCCCTTTCTATTTGCGCATAGAATCGTCGCTTCACTTTCATAAAACGCGCATAATTCTGGAAGGGAACACTTTTGGGGCATGGGATCGGTCTCATTCGATGCTCAGATGTTGTCCACATCAAAAAAGAAAAAAAATGAAAATCGATTTTTTTACCCTTAGGTCCCTTTCTCTATACGCTGTCACATATTTCTAACAGCCCGGTAAAGGCACATATATGCGGGTATTTCCAAAGCATCTGCGGGATTCTAAGATGGCCCGAGACGTGACAGTTTATCTGTTACCTCGTGCCCTTCTTTATTACTGTGATCAGGGAACGAACAGGGGCTAACTGTCATGTATACCTAAATAAAGGTGCTTATGGACGTTTTACAACTCTCAACTATTTTGGATTTTACCACGGGTGAATGTACAGCCTTTAAAGCTGACAGACTGTCCACATATAATTTAATATCTTTGTTGTTCGACAGGTTAATTTGTCGAATAAATTTTGACGCTTTTCCTATGGCTAGTATTTCGGCATAGAAACACACAAGTCGATATGACTTGTGTGAAAATCTTTTATAAAAGGTGTTTTTTTAGACTTGTGGCCACACTTTTTTCGGAGTTGGTCTTTTTGACAGCTGTCACTTGATTTGTGCTCAGTTTAGTTTGCCATTTCATAATAAATAGACTTACTCCGAAACAACGTTTGCAAATCGTGGTGAATGAGCCCAAAACAAGATGGACACCGATCCTGATTTTTACAAGAAAATTTTGTTCAGCGGTGAAGCTCACTTTTGGTTAATAACCAAAATTGTCGCATTTGGAGTAATGAAAATCCACAATCCATTGTTGAGACACCGTTACATACTCAAAAAGACACTGTTTGGTGTGCTCTATGGGTTCAGGGAATTATTGCTCGATGTAGACCTACTACTACTGATACTTTAGATGCAAGAATTAGATACCCCCCATGTAACCTATAGTGTCCAGTTAGTGAGTGCGTCTGAGTCTCAATGTCTTTCTTGCTTTGTGCGTAACACGTTAATGGTTCCAAATGCAGAATTATGTCTATGGCTTGTTTCAATTGTTTATGTCTTTGAATTTTTTCTACACTATTTCCGCTTAAAATTGAGAAAATACAAATAAAAGTTTAGAAACGTAAATTTGCTCTCATATCTATGGTAAAATAAATAAAAAATCAAAAATTACTGATTTAAGAATCGCATTCGATTAGATAATCCACAATTGTTATTTAAAAGCCAATATTTATTGACTTTTGTTTTGTAGAGGAACATCTGGATGCCGCTTTAAAAACACAAGTCTATAATTCTAAATTCTTGAAATAAAAAATAAATTCAAAGTCATGCTTTCGACTCTTAATAATTTTGTAATTTAATATACTTTATTGCACCAATATATATTCTTTATGATATTCATTGCACTAGTTTTCATTTGGCTTTGCCCTTTGTTTTACTTTTTGCCAAATTTAAACGCCGACAAGACATTACGCATCATTGCCGGTCCATTCCAATAGCCGTTGAGCATAATGTGCCAATACAGCGGTGGCATAAAGTCCTTCTTCATGTAGAACATGCTGTAGCGCTCCTTGTTCTGTTCTACGGGGAATGTTTCCAGTGGATTCAAATTGTAATCAAATTCGGCCAACATACATGTATGATAGCCCGTAACCAAGGGACATGAGGCATAGCCGTCGTAGACTTTTTTGCAGGCTTCGCCCTTGAGTACGGCCATCATGTTGGCGTAGACAACAGGAGATTGGGCAGCTAGAAGTTAAAGGAAATGGTAGAATTTAAGTCTGAAATAGAAAGTATTTAATAGGCAGTGTTTACCTGCTGCAGCAGCTGTCTTTGAGTTGGGCGATGCAGAACAATCGCCGATAGCAAAAACATTGCTGTACTTCACATGTTGCATGGTTGATTTCTCGACATCCACAAAACCAGCTGCATTTACCAATTCTTTGCATTTGGCCAATTCAATCGGAGTGCTCATGGGGGGCACGGCATGGAGCATAGAATACTGGAAATTTAAATTATTGTAAATAAAAAAAAAGTTATTATTTCATAAAGGCCCAATAAGAGAAAATTATTAAGGAATGCATTAAAAATGTTTTTTTGTTTTACTCTTAATTAAACTCTTAAACTCTACTCTTATTAAACTAAAACTTCCATTTAAGGGATTTTCAATCCGCACCAAAAAACATATGCAAAACTATTTTATTTACTTTACTAAAAAATAGACTATTTCGATTTATCAAAAAAAAACGAACGAAAGAACAATAGTCCGGCGTGAACAACTACAATATATCCGTTACTTTTGGATGTACCAAATAAAACTAATTGAAAACACACTATTGGACTATATTTACCCAGATTCTCAAAATAATATCACATTTGAATTTCTATGAACAATTCATTAATTTTTGGTACACACATGTTTAAATGAGCCGCATTTTGGGCCCTAGGGTTCGTCATCCAAATAAATTTTAGCTACGTGATAAATCGTACTAGTTATTTAATATTCATACGCCCATTTGATTTGGAGTTTTTTGGCTTCCGCCCATTTGTATGGGGACTATATCAGAACATGGACCTGTACTATATCATTAAAATGGGCGTTCTAGAGCAGTTGTATGTAAAATCATGATAGACCTTTGTACTGGGGCTGTATCAAAATGTAGACCGCTATGACCCATTTCGATCTGAGCCGGCAACTGATAAATCATAATCAACTGTGCCAAATTTGATCAAGATTGGTTGTAATGTGTGCCTTCTATTGCTAAAAAAAAAAAACGGTTGATCTGTGTAAGCTTCAATTTCAGTAACGTCCATTCCTCGTCCTGTTGCCAAATTTCATCAAGTAAATTAAACCATTTTCAAATAAAATTGAGAATATACAAATTGAGAAACGCAAATTTAAATTGAGAAACCTTAATTGAAAGAACCAAATTAAAATTGCGAAAAAGCAATTTGAAATTGTGAAAATTAAAATGAGAAAATAAAAATGAGAAAATAAAAATGTAAAATCGGGGTAGACCTTTATACCGGGCTATATTAAACGTAGACCGATATGACCCATTTTTATCTGAGCCGGCAACTAATAAATCATAATCAACTGTGCCAAATTTGATCAAGATTGGTTGTAATGTGTGCCTTCTATTTCTAAAAACAAAAAAAAAATCGGTTGATCTGTGTAAGCTTCAATTTCAATTACGTCCATTATTGGTCCTGGTGCCAAATTTCATCAAGTAAATTAAACCATTTTCAAATAAAATTGAGAATATACAAATTGAAATTGAGAAACGTAAATTTTAATTGAGAAACCTTAATTGAAAAAACTAAATTAAAATTGCTAAAATGCAATTTGTAATTGCGAAAATGGAAATTGAAAAAATAAAAATTGAAAATAAGAAACGAAAAACGAATCCAATTCTCATCTTATCAATTTTCCAACTCTTCCCATTTACCAATTATCCTACCCGATCTTTAACATCCTGCGCTACACAGGATCGACATCTAATATTAACAAAAATGTCATCTGAAAAAGAAATTTTAAAAAAACGAAGAAGAAATCGCAATGTGTGTCACTGATTACTACCCTGATTTTTTCTAGGCTAACTTTGGGTCATCGTAATGACCATATACAAGAACAATCAGGGCTGTCAAAGAAACCATGTCGGTTTTGCTAATTGTCGTTTTTGCAAACCAATGTTAGTTTCATTTGGTGTTATGAAACCAAGATGGTATTGTCCATTTCGAATGTAAATAAAACTAATGTTCGAATCAGCTGTTGCTGATAAATCCGATTACATTGGTTTTCATGACACCACAGCATTTTTTCTTATCGTTTTCAAAACCAAAAGCGACAACATTGGTTTCTATGACAGCCCTGAATGTTCCGATAAAGACAAGAAACTTAAAAGCAAACCATTCGTTGTTCAATAATAACTTCTCAAATATTTACATTCTGAAAATGTTAGTTCTCATTTTCAATTTACTTTTTTTTAATTTCAATTTTCTCAAAATCAATTAGTATTTTCTCAATTTCAATTTGTAAATTCGTAATTTCAATTTGCATTTTCTCAATTTCACTTTGCGTTTCTTAATTTCAATTTTTTCTCTTAATTTTAGTTCCCATTTTCAAATCTTTTAATTTTAATTTGTATTTTCCCAACTTTTAATTTGCGTTTCTTTAATTCAATTTATATTTTCTTAATTTTAATATACGTTTCTCTATTTCAATATGTATTTCCTAAATATTTTATTTTTTTAATTTGCCATTTTTCAATTTTAATTTGCGTTTTACAATATCGATTTATATTTGCTCAATTTCAATTTGTGTTTCTCAAATTCAAATTGTATTTTATTCAATATATTTCATATTTGCTGATATATTTTATCCTTAAATTTAAAATACCTGTTGGCCTGTTTAAAAAAATTTTAAAAAAAAATAATAATAGGGACGGAATTCATGACAGGAGGAGAAATTGGTGCAGGGGGTACTAGAATGAGCGACGTTAGACTTTTTTTTTTAAGGAATGTTCAGTATTATCAATTCATTACATTTTTTTTTACCAAAAACTATCATCATTTAGAAATAGCTGGGGCACTTTTCTAAAAGCAATGAACAATGGTCGATATAATTATTATACCCGCGATTTGAACCCTCTATGAGTCACCGAGTGAATGCACTGCGTACCAATTTTTCAAGGTTAGACACCAAAACTAGTCCTTCTAACCTAAACTAGAACGGTAAGATACCAATTCATGAGTGAACTAATGCTTCTTAAAACGGGTTTTAGAGCTAGAGCTTCTCATTAATCGTTTTAGTCGCAAGAAGTCGGCTTTAAACCAAAGGTTTCGATCAGTGAGAATAACAAGTGTATCGTGCATAGTTCACTGGTTTGAAAAAAGTTCCCCATTCGCTTCTTAATGGGATGTTAGCGAAGATAGCTTTTTTATTTTACTTTGCTTATATCCAAAATAGTTACAACGCCTTTGATTTGACAGACTTCCAGTGGAAGCATAATAAAAGTTTACACTGTACAACACTAAATTTGCGGCAGAAATTTTGGGGCTGCTGATTACGAATCTGGCTCAGATTTGCCAGATTCGCTCTAGTTTAGGAGATATTCACAAAAACCGTTATTTTCTTAAACGCGGTGATTAGAGGAGAAATTAACCTTTTCAACGATACGATATGCAACGCTTTTACTGCGGATAAGATCTTTTGAAGATTTAGGCAAAATCTATAGAAATTTCGAATTTTCGTTACAAAACTTACTCTGAGCTGCCTAAATTTTTTAGATCCTTTACCAGTGATGTATTTTCATAAAAACTCCATTTTGCCATATTAAAATCCGCGTCCAACAAGCTAACAAACTTTACAATCCGATGGATTGAGTTATATAAGAATTAGGTAGAAAAGGAAACTGCATATCGTCGAAAATTTCAATTTCTTCCATAAACACCGCGCTCAAGTTTTTGAAAATCGGTTCACAAATAAAGCAGCAGAAGGTGGTTTTATTCAAAAAAAAAAAATATAAATAGTGGTGTATGTGAATATTTTATAGACTAAAGCGAATCTTTTAAATCTGAGGCCAGATTCGGTATCAGCAGACTGAAATCATCTGATGTTGACTTTCAAACCTTCTGCCGCAGATTTTTTCCCAGTATTATTCATTTCCTTTCAGATATACAACACCCCAAACTTACCTTTTCCACAAATTTCTCTTCCGGTTTATCAAGATTCACAAATACAGCCGTATCACTTTCCGGTTTAACTTCAATCAAATTGCGGCGTGTATTGACCTGAATATTACGCTTCTTGACAATGAGCCATAAGGCATCGGCATAATGTTTAACACCAAATATTACGGGCAGAGCAGTATTATAGGTGACATTTATTTTATTGCGTTTGTTGGTCTGAAAAATGTAATTAGCTTTAAATTCTGTAACAAAAAAATAAAACAATAACAGCACGTTATACCTTGCGGAAATAATGTTCAGCTATATAGACGATTTTCTGCGGCGCACCAGGACATTTGACCGGCGAATCCGGATAGGTGAAAATAGCATTGCCCTGCTCAATGTTTTGTAAGCATTTATAGGTACGATCAACGTACAGAGGAGAATATATAGAACAAACTTTACCATTGGGTATAGAGAGAGCTTCCGTTAAGCCGGGTATCTGGAGGAAAGTAAGGTTAAAAAAGAATTTAAAAAATCGACAACAAATTACGGTCACTTATTACCTTATCGTAGTTCAGCTGCAGTCCTGTGGCTATCAACAACATATCGTATTTGATTTCTTTGCCCGAGGACGTTGTCACAGTATTATTGTTGGGATCAAAATTTGCCGCCTTCTCCTGTATCCATTCAATATTTTTGGGCAAAACTTTGGCCATCGGCCTGTATGTGTGCTCCAAACTTTTCATGCCACCACCGACCAAGGTAAACATGGGTTGATAGTAGTGTTTCTGCAAAGAGGATTAAATTTTTGAAGATATTTATTTTCAGATATTCGAATAGGCAACTTACATCCGCCGGATCTACGACGATCACTTTATTTTTGCCCAATTTCGATGACAATTTGGCTGCCATGGCACAGCCGCCGGAACCTCCGCCCACTATCAGAACTTTGCATCTGCAAAAGAAATCAGATGATTAATTTTCCAAGAATATAAAATAGGTAGTTATTATTGTTTAGATCGTTTGTTTTATTTCGGTCTGTTGCTTTTACACATTGGACAGGGATTAAACCGGCTCAAGACCTCTTGCTTCTATATTTAAATAGAAGACAAGTTTGTAACAAAATGACAAAGTGACATTGATTTTCGTGGCCGCACACTTCTTTTATCATGATTTCGGGTCCGTGACAACCCTCTTCAGAAAGCGTTGCTGCAATTGTTGAAAGTAAAACCGAACTCTATAAGGCCAGTTCGGTTTTACTTTCAACAGGGATTAAACCGGCTCAAGACCTCTTGCTTCTATATTTAAATAGAAGACAAGTTTGTAACAAAATGACAAAGTGACATTGATTTTCGTGGCCGCACACTTCTTTTATCATGATTTCGGGTCCGTGACAACCCTCTTCAGAAAGCGTTGCTGCAATTGTTGAAAGTAAAACCGAACTCTATAAGGCCAGTTCGGTTTTACTTTCAACAATTGCAGCAAGGCTTTCTGAAGAGGGTTGTCACGGACCCGAAATCATGATAAAAGTAGTGTGCGGCCACAAAAATCAATGTCACTTTGCCATTTTGTTACAAACTTGTCTTCTATTTAAATATAGAAGCAAGAGGTCTTGAGCCGGTTTAATCCCTGTTCAATGGGTAGTTATTATTGTTATTATGCGATATGACTTCGATTGCAGACTTGACACTTTGAGATTTTAGAATAATTTCATTATGACCAATAATTGCTGAATAACCCTCGCTGCTTATTTCAAAGAAAATGTGTATTACTTCAGAGTCATCGTAGAATTGAACTTGACGAAAAAGCAGGCCAACCTAGTGTATGAATTGATATTTTTTAATATCATGGCCCTTTAGTGCTTTCAGGGATTATTTATTACATATTAACCTATTTCGGCCTAGGTATTGGTATATCTTTGCAGATTTTATTATGATACTAACACTGGGGGAATTTTGGCACAGTTTCCATATATTTATTCCGATTTAAAGCACTTCCGCTCTACAAGCTATACCTTCAATCAGACGTTGCTACGATTTCGTAGAGACCAGCCTTGTCGTTTACATGCAAGACAAGGATTACAGAGGACAAGGATATGGTTATGCATGGAAAATCACATTGGAAAAAAGACCTCAACGGCTATGCGGGCACATTAATAACTACCAAAAAAATAGACCTAACTTTTAATGTAGCGATCGATCCGACCTGTCCGACCCTCCGTCCGTTTGCTGTCTATCTAAAGCTAGTTGTCAAGCTACAGATTGCAATTGTTGACAGATCTTCATAAAATTTGGCAGGTGTAAGTTTATTGAACTAAGGCTGTTGATTTTTTGAAAGCTGCTTAAAATTAAGATATATCTTCTACACATATGTTTAACCGATCTTAGCTCTAGAAGCCACATAGCAACGAATGTGGATGAAAATTGGCACAGAATGTTACGATCGATCAGTTATCAGCTCAGATAAAATTGGGTAGTACTTGTCACAGTTTTGATATAGCCCCAGTGCAAAGATCTCTCGCGATATAAAATACAATCGAACTAGAAAATCCATATTTAATCCGATATGTCCGATTTTAATCCATATTAAAACCGAAATAATTTCGATTTCGTATGGTATATTACTATTCACAAACAACCAATCGTGGATCGATTTAAGTTATATAGACTTATTTTTTGGTATAGCCCCGTACAAATTGTGTGGGGTCAATAATGGATTTCCATATTAATGGGCATATGGCTTTAAAATAACTTTATAATTTTCCCACCAAGCTAAAAATAAAATTTTTTTTGCAGTTAAGCTAAATTTATGTGATCTGATTCATTCATTCAAATCTTGATATATGGTTACCATAAACAATGTATTTATCACACAAATTTAAACCTGACCTTATTTTTAACATCTGGATACATTTAGAGCCTGTTCAAGGTCAAAACTATTTCACTTTTGATTCGGTCAAAATTATTTCACTTTTGATTCGAATAATATTTTCCATTCTTAAGCAAAAGGTTAAGCCCAGTATGCCGTTTAATGCCGGATTTTTTACTTTTAAAAATCCTGACAGTCGGGATTTTCAAATTACGGTTAAAAAAACCCGAAATGCTATTTTCTATTTGTACCCCGTAAAGGAGCCAATGACTTCAAAAACATAATCTAAAGTAGTGGAGCATCTCCAATCACCTAAAAAAGAGACAAGAATATCTCGCAGGCATCTTTGACACTGACAGAAGTCCTCGAACAATATAAAGCTGACGTCAACGTCATCTCGGAAATATATTAGAAGGGATATGACGTAAGAAAAAGAAACAACTGCGATATACAGGGTGGCTGATGAAAGCCGCAACCAAAAAAAATATTTTACCTTTTTTCTATTTAATGAATCTGGGTAATTTTTTTATATTGCAGATTGATTTTCAGATTTAACAATTTTCAAAAATAACTGGGACACTGAAACAAGAATTTGGATTGTCCGCCGCTATCACGCACTGGAGACCGTAGTATCGGTTCAAATGGTGGAAGACGACGGAAACATGTTGAACTGTTGTCGAATATGGAGTGCTTCCGACCCACAGATACTCCATGAGACGGAATTGCATTCACTTCGTGTCACAGTCTGGTGTGCAGTTTCATCACGCTGTATTTTTGGTTCCTACTTTTTCGAAGAAAATGGTCACACCGTTACGGTTACTGGAAACCGTAGCTTGAGCATGTTGAGAGAGTTTTTCTACCCAGAATTACGCCGAATTAGAATTTCTTTCAAGGTTTCAGCAAGCCACATCGCATACAGCCCGGATTACAATGGAACTACTGCGAGACCTCTTTACACAACAAGTTATTTTAAGAAAAGGTGATGTCGGTCGCCTGATTTGACTGCTCCGGGCTTCTTTTTGTGGGGATATCTGAAAACAAGGTTTATGCAAACAAACCAGAAACGCTTGAGCAACTTAAACAAAATATTCGTGATGAAACTAATGAAATACCGCGTGAAATGTGTGAGAATGTAATGCAAAATGTGCTCAAAAGGGCACGCATTTGTAAGGCTAACAGAGGCGGACATTTATCTAATATTGTATTTCATACAAACTTGCCGACATTAAATAAAACATTTATCAATATAGGATCAATTCTCATTCATTTAATCAAAAATTAAAAACAAAGTAGTATACCTCCCCGACGGACACCCTGTATTTGGCACTTTTAGATAACGAAAGTGTTACCCCAACGGTGGTGGGATTATTAAATTGAGGGAACCTGTATCGCTTTGTGAAAAGAAGTACCGTTTAAGCTGAATATACACCCAGCCCACATCCACGACACCATTTTAGTAATAACTTTAGCGGAGACTTCAGTGTTTCAGAGAGCATCTTTGGATCCTTGTCCGTGGCTCCCATCGCCAGATCATCCGCGCATGCATTTATCTTGGCTACATGTCTTTTCCATGGCTTTAAGCAGAGTACATATTGACATTAGAATTCCACAACGTATCAGTTATGTTAAAGCATTTTCCAAAGCATGTAAAGGGTGGGATCTCAGATCTACTCTAATATCTACTCTCGACAGTCGAGCAGCTATTAATTTCGGTATAAGTCGACAAAACAACACTCGTTATAATCGGGGACATTATTTTTTTCTAATTTTTTTTTTTAAATTTAAATCGGCTGTGAAAAAAGTACTTATAATTTTTTCAAATTTTATTGGAAAGGTTGAAATTTGTCATTTAATAATGGAACACCAACCGATGCGTTTTCAAATGACTGAAGACTGTTTGGAAGGAAATGAAGAATTTGACCGAAAAATCGTGTTTTCCGATGAAGCTCATTTTCATCACGGTGGCTATGTCAACAATCAAAATTGCCAATGCATCCACAAAGAAACGAGTCACTGTTTGGTGTGGATTTTGGGCCGGCGGCATCATTGGGCCAGTTTTCTTCGAAAATGAGTAAGGAGCCGCTGTTACCGTTAACGGTAAGCGTTACCGCGCCTTGCTCGACAAATTTTTTTTTCTAGAAATTCAAGGGAACGACATGGACGACATTCAGTTTCAACAAGACGGGGCCACATGTCACACAGCCAACGCATTCATCGATATCACTACTCAACAAAATGAAAAAAATTTCATGTACTCCGGATGCGATAATTTTTTCTGTGTAGATAACCTTGACATGAGCTCGAAAAACGCAATAAAAATTTTTTTTTTCGTTTGGTTTTTGTTTTATTTTTTTTTTTTTAAATTTTAAAAATTTTTTTTTGGTTAATTTGTTTCGTCCGGCATAACTCGGGAAACACTAGCCCGATTTAATTGAATTAAATTTTAAAAAATTTAAAATTACAATTCCCTTAATCTGTTCATATATTGTTTTCCTATACAAGCTACAGTTTCCAAGTTAAAAATGAATATATAAAGGAAAAAACTTATTTTTTGCCTAAAGATTTAATTTTTTTTTTTTAAAAAAGCCATAAAAAATCCAAAATGAAAAAAATGTCAAATCTTATTACTTTTACGTAAAGTCACATAACCTATGAGCAAAATGAGACAAAGATCATGAAAATGCACGATGCACGCGTTTCGCTTTTATTCGCAATTGAGTAAAGGTATGAATTTCAAAAATTTAAATTTTTTAAAATTTAATTCAATTAAATCGGGCTAGTGGTTCCCGAGTTATGCCGGACGAAACAAATTAACCAAAAAAAAAATTTTAAAATTTAAAAAAAAAAAAATAAAACAAAAACCTAACGAAAAAAAATTTTTATTGCGTTTTTCGAGCTCATGTCAAGGTTATCTACACAGAAAAAATTATCGCATCCCGAGTACATTTTGACTGTTGACTAGTGTATTTAACGCACTGATTTTGAAAATGGAATAATCAGCCGAAATTGTGATGTCAATTGGCCGCCTCGGAACAGTGATTTGAGACCTTTGGATTATTTTCTGCGGGTAGCAATATGTGGATATGTGTTACGCAAGGTATCCAGAGAAATCGAAAATGTACTGAAAAATTGTGTTGATCAAATGAGGTACTGTCGAGCCAGTTGTGGTAGTTATATTAAGGATATTGTGTTCCATTATTAAATGACAAAATTCCATCTTTTCAATAAAACCAGAAATTTGAAAAGTTATCAGTACTTTTTTATTACAGCCGATTCAAATCTAAAATGTTAAATCACCCACCCTATACGAATTGTTTTAAATAGCATTTAACATGATATTCTGCTACTTCAATTTGTTACCTAGCTAGAACTTTTGGTCATTCCAACTTAACCATTGTATTCTTCTGTTTGAACTCGCTAGATACATTTATAATTTGTACGGTTATAACCTGTAGGCGGCTTCAACATAATTGATGATAGCCCTTTTATGTGACGACATATGGGAGTTAAATGACAAACGAGTTTGAACTGAAGTGATAATTGATTTGATAGTAGCTGGTAGTCGCTTAATTCCCCAGCGATTTGGCAACACGCAAAATTTTCGCTCTTAATGAAGAAACCACACAAAAAACAATACAAAAAACATGTTGTTTTTTTTTGGCCGTTCCTCACAGTTATTTATTATTTATGTCCGAAACGATATACTAATTGTAGACACGAGCAAGTAAGAATATGTGTTGCGAGGTTGAATCTAAAAATATTCACTGATGGAAGTTCTACTATAGAGAATTATGCATGTCTCTGTTCAAACATAATGCATTTGCTGAAATTTTGTTATGGTAAAATTTATTATGTGTAGTTTTTCGATTCCCGGGAAAGCTGGAAAATGTTTAAATTTCCCGGGAACCCACGGAAATTAAAAACAGTTGCCGACGGAAAAACAACAAATGTAAATTTGCTTAACGTAGAACTAACTTTCGAGGTTCCCTACTTTAAAAAAAAACACAGAAAATTTAAATTGAATGGGGAATGTTTATTATCATTTGGAAGAACATTCTTTGGCATTTATTTTTTTGAAGATTATGTCTATCAAATGTTGGCCGCGGCTACGTCCTAGATGGCCCATCCGCTAAGTCCAATTTTCGATGACTCGTCCGAGCATTTCGACTGGTAACTGGCGAATGACACGCGTGATGTTTTCCTCCAAGGCCTGAATCGAAGCGGGTTTGTCCGCATAAACTTTAGACTTCACAAATACCCACAGGAAAAAGTCTAACGGTGTGATATCACACGATCTTGGTGGCCAATCTACCGGCCCAAAACGTGAAATTATCTGCTTACCGAAGTGTTCTCTCAATAAATATATTGATTGATGTGATGTGTGGGAAGTAGCGCCTTCTTGTGGAAACCAAATGTCGCCGAGATCACGAGCTTCAATTTTAGGCATTAAATAGTCGGTTATGATGGCACGATAACGGTCGACATTGACGGTTACTTTCTCACTGGCATCATTTTTGAAGAAATATGGACCGATGATTCAACCGGCCCACAAACCACACCAAATTGTTGTTTTTCTGGATGAAGTGACACCCATTGAGCCTCTTCTGGTTGCTCTTCGTCCCAAATGCGGCAATTTAGCTTGTTTACATACCCACTGAGCCAGAAATGGGCTTCATCGCTGAACAAAATTTGGTTTGAAAACGTCGGATTTTCTAGGAACTTTTCAAGTGCCCATAGAGCTAAGCGATGTCGCTGGGGAACGTCGGGCGGCTTCAGTTCTTGCAGAAGCTGTATTTTGTATGCTTTCAATTTAAAATCTCGACATAAAACGCGCCAAGTCGTTCCATACGTCAGTCCGAGTTGCTGCGAACGGCGCCGAATCGACTATCCACGTTCTTGGTGTACACTCTCAGCTACGGCCGCTACATTTACTGCGTGCTGGACGTGGTCTATTCGGTCGAATATTATCCAATAATGACGATGGGTGATGGTGTTGTGAATAATACGCTCAGTAGGCCGATTATGTTGACCATAAGTTGAACGATTTGTAAACGTTATTCAGGCGTAAGTCTTTCCATGATGAATGCCAAACGACTCACACGTGATCTGTTAAAAAAAGGCTATTGAAAAAAGTATCTCTACTTGGATCACCCATTATTTCTTATTAGAAGGATCAGGCCACGAGAAGTGTGGCATAGTGGGTCAGGGACTTTGACCTTTGGTTCAAATATCGAATGGGTATGTCAATTTATAAAACTGTACAAAAGTAAAATTCCTGAGGTTGTTGTTGCAATTACAATATTAAAAACTTAAGAAATTTAGTATTGTTCTAAATTATTTAAAATTTTATAACTTGAGACCGACTTGATATATTTGAATTTTTTTTTTTAATTTTATAGGAATAATTAAGGGAACAAATATTCAAATCAAAAAGTAGTCTACATTAAAAAAAAAATTGGGAAATTTATAAATGGGAGTTTATAAAACTTAATTATCTTTCGTAAAAAATTCCATTCACACTTAATTCCAATAATTATTTTTGGCTTTTTAGGCGTAAATGTTGTCTCACTTAAAATAGAGTATCTCAGAAACTAATGCCAAATAATTTTTTTTTCTTGTTTCTGAAAGATAGCAATAGTACTGAAAAACCCCGAAAATTATCTACTAATGGCGAAGTCCAATTCGAAGGAGTTACAAGATCTAATATACAATCTACCTAATTTTTTTTCTTCGACTATGAATTTTTAAAGTAAATCGACTTTGCAGGATTTTGAAAACTCCCGCAGTCCCGGCATAAAATTCCCGGGAAAACGGTTATCTCCCGCGAAAAATCCTAATTATGTGGCCCTAGCGCAGCAGCACCTGAAATAAAATTCATGCTAGGATTAAAGAAGTTTTTAGAGATCAAACATTAATTGCAACTGGTAGTTTCATTACCAACTTTAGATGAACCGCAGTTAGAATACAAACAAAAGTTTTATAAGGTTTTAAATTTGAACTACCGATTACTTTGACTTTAAAAGGTACATTAACAATCATTTTTATTCCGATTACATTGACTTAAAAAGGTACATTAACATTCATTTTTATTTTTAGATTCGAACAAAATTGGTAATATAGGGTGATCCACCTAAAGGTATTTTTTCAGAACAAAAAAAATATAAAAATTCAAATCAAGCGTGGAATCTTTATTGGTAATTTGAAAGAACATTTTATGGCATTTATTTTTGAAAGTAATTACCTTCAAATATTGGTAACTGTATTATGAAAATAAGCGTTCGGTGAGAAACGGGAAGATCCGGTGTTTTTGACCAAAATTTTGTTCAGTGATGAGGCCCATTTCTGGCTCAACGGCAAAGTTAATAAAAAATTTTGCCGCATTTGGGCTGAAGAGAAACAAGAAGAGGTTCAAGAGGTGCCATTATACCCAGAGAAAACCACGGTTTGGTGTGGTTTATAAGCTGGTGGAATCATCGTTGCATATTTTTTCAAAAATGATGATGGCCGGAATGCAACCGTGAATGGTGCTCGCTATCGCGCCATGATATCGATCTTTATGCTACCTGAAATTGAAGCCCGTAATCTTGACGACACTTGGTTTCAACAGGACGGTGTCACTTGCCATACAGCTGCTCAAACAATGGATCTATTGAGAGGTCATTTCGAAAAATGTTCTAAGGGCGCATACACCTAATGCCCCAGTGCAACAACATGGTAACTCTGAATCAATGATTCAACAACTGGTACAGAGTATAAACATGTTCATGTCAACTATGCAATCAATGATGCAAGAATTCATGCGAAACCAGAATCAGTTAATTCAAACTCTACTTACCAAAAAATAGGCCCTCTTAAGATATGTACATGGAACGCAAACGGTGTGAACCAACATAGACACGAACTGACCGAGTACCTAGATCGGCAGAATATTGATATAATGCTACTATCAGAAACTCATCTCACAGACAAATACAATTTTCAGATACCTAACTTTAGATTTTATGGTACTCATCACCCCGACGGTAAGGCTCATGGGGGCACTGGTATCCTAATACGTAAACGAATGAAACATGAAGTCGCTGAAGGAGTCTCACAAAACTACCTCTAAGCGACAACAATTCGTATCCAGATTCAAGGTAGTTTTCTTACCATTTCAGCAATATATTTCCCCCCGCGGTTCGCGATATCAGAAGATATACTTCTGAACTTCTTCAATGGTCTCGGACACAACTTTATTGCTGCTGGTGACTACAATGCCAAACATACGCACTGGGGATCCCGTTTAGCAAACCCTAGGGGAAACCAGCTGTATAAATGTCTAATGCGACGTCAAAATAAATTGGACTTTATATCTCCCAGTCAACCTACATATTGGCCTTCTGATATTAACAAAAAGCCTGACTTGATAGACTTCGGTATAATAAGAGGAGTTAGTAAATCTAACTTATCTGCTAGTACCTGTACTGACTTATCGTCAGACCACTCGCCAGTTATATTTCTTCTTCACGGGAAGACAGTACTTGTAGATGACCCACTAAGGCTTACTTCATACAAAACTAACTGGTTAAAATACAGGAAGTACATTAGTAGTCATTTAGATTCGAATCATCTAATTTCTAACGCGGATGAGATCGATAACAACGTATCCAACTTGAACGTAATCCTGGAACAGGCGGCCATTCACGCTACACACAGACAAATAAAAGCGACAAATAGTTTGAATACTTACACTAACCGGGAAATAGAGCACCTTGTAAGTGAAAAAAGGAGG
The DNA here is from genome assembly GCA_963513945.1 of Hydrotaea diabolus. NCBI lineage: Eukaryota > Metazoa > Arthropoda > Insecta > Diptera > Muscidae > Hydrotaea > Hydrotaea diabolus. The sequence continues at coordinate 139,847,935 of OY740719.1, forward strand.
TTCCGTCGCGAATGGCAGCGAAATAGGTCACCAGCGGCACGACTAAGACTGACTGAAGCTACTAAAAGGTTGCAAAGCGCACTTAGAAAAGAAGACAGTAGACAGCAGGCTAGTTTCATTGCAAGTTTAACTCCGACTGCTTCAACCAAATTCTCATTATGGAAAACATTAAGAAATACTAGTATGCCCACCGAAACGCAATTTCCAATACGCGACGCAAATGGCAAGTGGGCAATATCAGAAGAGGAAAAGGCCAATGTTTTTGCAAACCATCTGTCACAGGTATTTCGCCCAAATCCTGCAAGTAGCGACATCCTTCCACCTGTTGATAAAATGTCTGCCGTAATTCCATTGTTTACTAACGCGAATGAAGTTCTGAATGTCATTAAAGAAACCGTGAATCCAGGTAAAGCACCTGGATATGATCTTATCACGCATAAAATGATCTTGGAACTTCCCTATATTGCTGTGAAGTTCCTGGCAAAATTGTTTAACTCTATTTTGAGACATGGTTACTTTCCTAAAGTGTGGAAAATTTCTCTGATTCAAATGATTTTAAAGCCAGGAAAGGACAAATCAATACCTTCCTCGTACAGGCCGATCAGTTTGCTTCCCTGCTTATCCAAACTATTTGAAAAAGTTCTTTTATCGAAAATAAAACCGTTTCTCGTGTCAAATAATATAATACCAGACCATCAGTTTGGTTTTCGCGAAGGTCACAGCACTATCGAACAAGTAAACCGTCTGACCCAAGCAATTGAAAAATCATTTGAACGGCGAGAATATTGCTGCGCAGTATTCCTGGATGTTGCTCAAGCATTTGACAAAGTCTGGCACTTTGGCTTGACCTACAAAATTTGCAAACACTTACCGGCAAATACGCATCGAATTCTTGAGTCTTACTTAGAAAACCGCAGATTCAGAGTCAAATGTGGACAACACGTCACCGATGACCGCGAAATACTAGCAGGTGTTCCCCAGGGAAGCGTCATGGGGCCTATCCTTTACATTCTGTTTACCGCAGATATTCCTACCAGCCCAAACGTGCTAACATCCACTTTTGCCGATGATACCGCTATAATGGCCACACATAAAAAGCAGGATATTGCATCTATGAATCTAGGTGTACATCTCAGACGAGTAGAATCTTGGCTCTCTGACTGGAGAATAAAAGTCAATGAGGCTAAATGCACACAGGTAACTTTCACACTAAATTTTAGCACTTGTCCGACATTGAAATTAAACAATATCCCTTTTTCTCAATCTGATCATGTTTCATACCTTGGAATCCACCTGGATCGCCGACTCACCTGGAGAAGTCATATCGAAGCCAAGAAAAATCAACTGAAACTTAAGGTCCATCAACTTCACTGGCTCCTAAACGCGAACTCAAAACTAAGCCTTGAATATAAGGTCCTGCTATACAACAGTGCAATCAAACCTATCTGGTTATACGGTGCCCAGCTATGGGGCAAAGCAAGCTCGAGCAATCTCGACAAAATCCAAAGAGTCCAATCGAAGACATTGCGGCTTATTACCGGTGCCCCTTGGTATATGAGGAATGAAAATATCCACCGAGACTTGAAAATACCTCTCGTTAAAGAGGCAATTCAAAAAATCAATATAAAGCACAAAGAGAAGCTCGAACGTCATGATAACATACTTGCTAGACAATTATTGTGCAGTCCCAGATCTTTAAGACTTCGGAGAAACGAACGCCGTGTTTTCTAATCTTCATCCGTAACAGTAATCGCGAACACACGCGCCCGAAAGACTGTGTAGAATCCTTTTCTACGTCACGTGGCTTAAACGCTCTTATACGTGATCTTTAAAACAGTCAATATCAATCGCGGACGAACACTCAAAAAAGACTGTGTAGAATCCTCTATTCTACGTCACGTGGCTTAAATGCTCTCATACGTGATCCTTAAGACAGTCAACGCGAAAAACCTACAAAACCCAAATTACGTCGTCCACTCTGCTATTCTAGAGTTATCCGTTATACATACATAACTAGAGTTCTTCACTCTACATAATATCGCGAACACTCTGTAAATGACTGTAAGGGTCCTCTGGACCTTTATCACGAGGTTTAAGCCAAACCAGGTTTAAAATCCTCACGTGTGATCCATACCAGTTATATACTATTTTGACCAAATTAATTAAAATTCCTGCTAATTAGCAGAGACCCACATTACAAGAAATCCATACTAGGATTCATTATTGAATTATACTTAAGATTCGTATACTTATTGTTAGGCTCCTTTGGAGCAGATTCAATAATTCAAATAAAGCTTATATAAAAAAAAAAAAAAATTTCGAAACGCAGCTAATTTTACGTTTTGGACAGGTGAATTGGCCGCATAGATCGAGTGATATCACACCTTTAGACACATTTTTTGCGGTTACGTAAAGTCCAATGTCTATGCTGACAAACCACAGCTACGATTCAGGTTTTAGAAGCCAACATTACGCGTTTCATTAAAGCCATACCGGTCGTAATGCTCGAACGAGTCACCCAAAATTGGACCCTCAGAATGGAAACCCTGAGGGGTAGTTGCGGCCAACATTTGAGAAAATTATATTCAAAAAATAAATGCCATAATATGTCCTTTCAAACTACCAATAAAGATTCCACACTTGATTTGAATTTTTATACTTATATTTTTTTGTTTTGAAAAAATACCTCTAGATGGATCACCCTGTGTATTAGAAACTTACTTACAAAGTAGTGAGTCTTTAACGCGAACTGTAAGAAATTTACGTGGAAAATTTTCGAGAATTTCGGCCTTCAGTTTGTGCGTCAATTTGTGAAGCGATTTCATGGAAATGGATCGGTATTGGACAAACCAACCGGAGTGCATTCTCGTTCAGTGAATGTCCAAGAGAATTCATCAACATCAACTCGTCATCGTCTCAGGAACAGAACATTTCTCGCACTTCATGGAGAAGAATTTCGCATAAAGAAGTATGAAGGCTTACAAAGTTGGATTGGTCCTAGAATTTAAGCGTTATGATCATCCGATGCGTTTTCGCTTTGCCCAAGATTGCTTGGCAGGAGATGAAGAATTTTACCGTAAAATCGTGTTTTCAAATGAAGCTCATTTTCATCTCGGTTGCTATGTCAATAAGCAAAATTGCCACATATGTGACAGCGCATAGAAAAAGGGAACTAAGGGTAAAAAAAAATCAATTTTCATTTTTTTTTTCTTTTTTGATGTGGACAACATCTGAGCATCGAATGAGACCGATCCCATGTCCAAAAGTGTTCCTTCCCAGAGATATAGGCGTTTTATGAAAGTGAAGTCGACGATTCTAAGCGCATATAGAAAGGGACCTAATCTTTAAAATGGCTCTCCTGAGATGCGATTTGAGCCCCTTTGATTACTTTCTGTGGGGAGCCATTAAGGATAAATGTTATGCAAGGCAACCAGAGACAATTGAAGCGTTGAAGTATGAATTGAAGTTGCCATTAAAGAGATTCGATCGAACCTAAGCAATCAGAAATGTACTGAAAAATTAGGCTGATCGGATGAGGTACAGCCGATCCAGTTGTGGTAGTCATAAGAATTATATTGACAATGACAAATTTCAACCTTTCCAATAAAATCAGAACTTTGAAAAATTATCAGTACTGTTTTTCATACAGCCGATTCAAATTTAAAATGTTAAATCGCCCACCCTATATTAATATTGCCGCAATCATAATATTGTCATAATTTAATTCAAAAAACAATACTATGGTTGCAACGAATATACTTTTATTGCCGAGAACATATTGTTAGTGACGTGCCCATATTTAGGGTTTTCCATTAAGGACATAACAATTTTGTATATTAATAAAACACAGAATATTTTAGGTATAGAGTTCAAATTTATTCCAGGTGTTAATGAAATTCGATTGCGGTCATATGACCACCACAAGCCTGTGTACAGCGATCTATACTTTGGACCCAATTTTCCATCACTCACCCTTAAACTCGTTTTGACCGAAACGTTGGCTATTTCGCGTTGGAGGTTGTCTCTGAGCTCATCTAAAGTTGTTGGCTTGTTGGCGTAGACCAATGACTTGATGTGGCCCCATAAAAAGAAATCCAATGGCGTTAAATCGCATGAACGGCCACCTCGACCGAGATAACACGTTCACCGAAATTTCCTTTCAGTTAATCGAGTGTAGCGTGTGCTGTGTGGCTAGGGGCAACGTCTTGTTGCAACCACAAGTCGGCGATGTCAAGCTCATCCAATTCTGGCCAAAAATAATTTACTAACAATGCACGATAGCGCTCTCCATTGTCGGTAACATAAAGATTGTTTTCATCGACGAAAAGACTCGGCCCTATCACACATCCGGCATGGGTTTGGTTGCTGTCCAATAACACACTTTTTTGTTTATTGACAAAAAACCACTCAGCCAAAAATGAGCTTCATCGCTGAAGATGATTTTGATTTGAGTAAGCGCTCTTAAAGTTGCGACCACCGACTCAGAATTTTTGTAGTAATTTTTAATGGTTTCCAAACGTTGCTCGTAAATGAACTTTACCATGATGAAAATGTTGACTTCGACTAACGCTTTGGCTCTGAAAGATCATTAAAAATGTTTGAGGGTGCGTTGATAAAAAGATACGCTCCGCTGCGTGCAAATATAAAAATATTTGTCTGAAATTGGTGCTTGTACGTACCTATGGAAACTATTATAGGCATATGAAGTAACCTAAATATTTATTTATTAATTTGCAGAATTGGCCGAGATTGGAGATTAGACTGACGGCCTATGGTCACATATTCAACTAATTTTGCTAAAAATCTAAAAATGGATTTAATTTAAGATTTGGGTGAAATTCGTGTTCCGACTTTAGGGTATTTGTGGCCACAGTAACGTTCATAATAGTCATTACAATCGATCAAATGTTAATATATATTCATTTTACACATTTACATTTTTCCAATTTAAATATTCTTAGTAGGAACATAAATACTGTTACAACATTGAACACACCCATTTCAATAGTAGAACTGAACATACCTCCTTAATGTCATATGGATTTAACAAGCTAACCTCGATAGCGTTAGTCTGTAACGGGATTTTAAAATTGTTTCAACTTTCATCATGGAGTGGTCAGATAATGAGAACCGTATCAAGTGTGAAATGAAAAAAAGCGATATTTTCAAAACGCTCCGGCCACTAGGGATTAGCCGCATGTTCGTCTACCGATTCATAAAACTGTTTGAGGAGACTGGAGATGTAAAAGACCGCCACCGGTCGGGCCGCCCACGCTCTGTTCGAACACCGCATGTCATCAAAGCCGTTAAATCAAGAATTCACAGAAATCCGCTCCGAAAACAGAAAATCATGGCCCGTGAGATGAATATCGCGCAAAAGTCCATGAGTCGAATCATTAAAAAAGACTTGGGACTTTCAAAGACTTTCAAACGACGCACCGGACATTTATTGACTGCAGCTTTAAAAAAAATAAGATTGAAAAATGCAAACGTCTTTTGATGAAGCACGCTGATAACTCGCACAGAAAAATTTTGTTCACCGATGAAAAAATTTCTACCGTTCAGGAAAAATTTAACAAGCTAAATGATAGAGTGTATGCGCGGTCATCTAGGGAATCATCTGAACTGATCCCAAGGGTGGAAAAGGGTCTTCACCCAGCTTCAGTCATGGTTTGGTGGGGTGTCTCTTACGATGGGGTCACTGACCTGCATTTCTGCGAACAAGGAGTCAAAACATCGGCCAAAGTTTACTTAGAAACAGTTTTGGAAGCTGTTGTGAAGCCTCTTAACAATTTCCTGTTCCAAAACCAGCCATGGTCTTTCCAGCAGGATTCTGAGCCGGCCCATAAGGCTAAAACGTTCCAGGCCTGGCTTCATTTCCTCTGAAGAATCGCCCTCAGGCAGTCCAGATTTAAACCCATTGGATTACAAATTGTGGACGGTTTTAGAGGACAAGGTTTGTCACAAAAGATACCCCAACATTGGATCTCTTAAGACTGCTTTGGTTCGAGCTGTTATGGCCAATTTTCCAATGGACGAGGTTCGTGCAGCTATTGACGATTGGCCAGTGCGACTTAAGGCGTGTGTAAATGCAAAAGGCGGACATTTCGAATAAGTAGATTCTTTTTGGATACAATATACATCAATAAATATATTAAAAAATATTTGGTCCAAAAACATTCAGTACTTTTTATTTTACAGCAAACGTGTGTAACAGTATTTACGTGTGTCCCTACGAAGTAGATTTATTTTTATGATTTAACTAAAATTGGGGCTTGGTTGGACTCGCGAACTTATTGGGCCAAAATAGAGGCCGTCATGATGAAAAGAAGTGTCGAACTCTTAATATGTATATATTTCACATTTCATTAGGAAGGGGTTGTTTTCAAGATTTGACTAAGATTCAGAAAAGTTAAGGCAAAATAATTTTCTTATAAGATGTTTATACGAGGCCTTCTATAAACATTTCTGGCCTAATAATGAAAATGCGAGTATTTATCATCAAAAATGGTTTTATTGTTTTTCAAAGTATTCTCCAGCATGATTTATAAACTTTTGCATGCGCTCAAACCAATTGTCGTAGCACTTTTTCCACTCCGATTGAGACACCTCCTAAACATGGTTTTTGAACGCTTCAACAGCATCTTCTGGCGACGAAAATCGTTGACCACACATTTTTTTCTTGATGTGCGGGAATAAAAAGAAGTCATTTGGTGCCAAGTAAGGGCTGTACGGCAGATGACCCATCAATTCGACGTTTTGGCCGGTCAAAAAGACGCTGGTTTGAGCCGATGTGTGAGAACTCGCATTGTCATGGTGCACAATGACTCATCTTCTATTTTCGAATTGCTCCGAAGACTTCAGGCAAACAAATTGTGGTGTACCACTCAGAATTGACCGTCCTACGTTGCTCAAGCGAAGCAGTCGCCACATGACCAGTTTTGCCGAAGAAACAGGTGACCATTTGCTTCGAAATTCTCTTCCACGAACAACCTTCGTTGGATTTGGCTCGTCTTTGAAGACCCACACGGTCGATTGCTGTTTTGTTTCGGGCTCACATGCATAGATCCATGATTCGTCACCTGTGAAGATCTTATAAACGTCTTTTGAAGCATCGCGATCGAATTTTTTCAAAATTTCTTTGCACCTGACGATTGGTGCAAAGAAATTTTGAGACTTTTAGAGCGATTGTCAAATTGTGCGGAATTTAACGAGAACAAACCTTTTTTACGGCCAGATGTTCATGCAATATCGAATGTATGCTGGTGGAAGAAATGCCCAAGGATGTCTCTATGTCACGGTATGCCACATGACGATCTTGCGTTATCAGTTCACGCACGGCATCACTGTTCTCTGGCACAACGACCGTTTTTGGATTGAATTCATTAAACCAGTTTCATGGTGCTTCATCGCCATACAAAGATTTAAGTTCATCGATGCACTCTTGTCGTGGTAATCGACGTTCTCAAAAAAATGTCAAACTTTTCAATGGAAATGTTAGATACCGCCTCGCAACACTTAGTGTTGCCTAGGCCAGTAATTTATAAAGGAACCCTCATATATATATTTTTTTTAAATTTTAGAGTAAAAAACAATCTATAATGTTTTTTTTTGGGAAAATCCAACCCCATGAACTAAACTTTTTTATATTCGTCGGACGGACGCTAAAGATTCACCCAGAAAATCGATATCTACCGCGGGAGGCGCAGACAGGGAACACCAAGACTCCGGTGGAGAGACCAAGTGAATGATGATGCGAAGGATTCTTGGGATTTGAAACTGGAGGTAGCACGCCCAAGGCCGAAGTGCTTATAAATCACTTATTGAGCAGTCTCAAGTTATTAAGAGGCAGTGGAGCTGCTAAATGGCTTAAATCTTGTTTAGTAACAACACTCGGAAGGACAGCAAATTTGCAGCATCGATAGAACTTTTGATTCTACGAGGGCGACCGCAAAACTAACTGGCCTGGCACATTTTCTGTTTTACTAGCAACTTTTGTTTGTTTTGTTTTTTAAAAGCAATCTTTTATAAGCCATCTGTCAAAATTTCCGAAATATTTAATGATTATTTTCTTTGTTACAGGTGATTGAAGTAAACAAGTTTTATAATTTTTGAAAAATGGAAAATAAAGAGTTTCGTGCGGTAATTAAACACTTTTATATGAAAGGTTATACGCCACAATTAATCAAAGATGAATTGGATTCTGTTCATGGTGATAATGCACCATCATACTCATCCGTGAAATCCTGGGTTCAACAATTTAAAATGGGTCGTTCAAGTACGGAAGATGAACAACGCTCTGGAAGACCGAAAACTGCTACACATAAAAAAGCTATCCGCAAGAACGCTGCCGCGTTTGTTGACTTTGCCCCAAAAAATCGTGGGATCGTTGGAATGCTTATTGCAACACTATTTCAGTGATATATATTGATCTGTTAATCCATTAAGAAGCGGTAGCAACATTTTTATTTTTTGAGGAATTTTTACTAAAAATGCCTATTACCTAGAAAAATGTTTATTTTTCAGTATGTATGTCTTGATCAAGTTTTGTAGCCAGCCTTTCATTAACCCGTTACTGCCCATAGATCGGCTAGTACGATTTTTATGAAATTTGGAAATTTATGTCCAAAAGATATATGACATGGGTATTTAAAAGTGTTTGTTTGAAGTGCAAGGTGAATTTGCTTCCCGCTACTTGCTTCCTGGATTATCACCAGATCAAAAGAAAATTGCTAAGGCTAAGTGATTTATTTCTTTTAAGTACCATGTTTTCTCAATAAAATTACCCATTTGCATTTGACCGGATGTGGAAGCCAGGCGTGTTCACGTATCGCTGCCTGATTTTGTTCATTACATAGTAGACAACTTAAGCTATTCTGTAAAATAAGAATTTTAAATTGTACCATTTTCTTATGTTTGTCAGCACTTTTCGGGAGCATTTTCCGAAAAAAAATCTTCGATGTTTGCCTGCAAAAAACAAAAGATAAAAAAAATCCTTTTAAATGCTTTAATTAGGGCCAATCTTTCCTCTTTTCTATATAAAAATTACCGCGATTCGTTCACCTGGCCAACGCTAAAATTATTTATGTATCACCACTTTCTTGGGTAAATAATTACGCATTAGGCAGGAATGGATTAAACGCATTTTTGGATGTTTAACCCTTCTAGGACCTGAGACATTACCCTTTATAAAAAAAATTAAATTTTATTTGAAAAAAATTGCGCAATTTTTTTAAAATAATTTTTCGCATGCGGCGCGCTTTTTCGATATCACAATCTCTTGGCTTCAAAAATTTTAAATCTTTTATTAAACAAATAAAAACTATTTAAAAACTCGCGAGATGCGAAACTATTTCTACCTTACTTTCTTTTGATATATGGTTAGAATAAGGCAAGATCCTTATTACCATATGATCGGAAAAGAATAATATTCAGTATTGTTTTTTCTCTCTTAAAATTTTGTGCAAAAAATTACACTAAAATACCAATATTACCGGCATTTAAAGGGTTAAATTCCAATATCACCGCCATTTAAAGGGTTTACTTTCAAAACAAAGTAACACTTAAAAGCTTTAAGTGTTGGCCATAATATTAGTATGAAGAAATATCTATCGTTAAATCGGTCATTTTCCGAAGTTTGACCTATTTTCACAGAGACTCGGCTCAAAAATATACAAAATGACCCCCAGCCCAAAATGGGTTTGAGAACCCATAAAATGTATATACCATTTGAAAGGTGTTCTCATAAGATTTCCAACGATAACAATATCGCCTAGGTCTGCAGATATATGCAGTTGTAGGTCCGAAATTTAGGGTTCCGTAACTCGAAAAATAGGGTTTGCAGCCGACTTTTTTTAAACTTATTCGTTTTTTATGCCCTTCAAATCATTTTGTTACGATTGTTCTTAAACTAGATTTCTTCAAATGCTTTCTTGTCATAATTATTTATTTTATAAACTTAGTATAAGTATATATACCACCTTTTAATCTACAGTAGATCTTTCTGGAAATTTTTCGAATGAACCTCGTATGAGATAAGAACTCAAGCGGAATCATACAGTGTACGGGGGAACCTTTTTATATTTGAAATAGGAATCAATTTGGCTTTTTTGTGTATTCTTTGCGTTAATTCCAACTTCATTTGATTACTTTTTTTAGAAATCATATCATAAAATTGGATTTGTCGCAGGTCTTGCATATCAACTACGGTCCGACAGAGTACACCTGATGAGGCTTTAATGATCACAACAGTATAATTATTAACACTCACTCTTTTTTCTCCGATAAAACATGAGAAACCGAAAAACTTCGCCATGCTGATACACCGAGCTTTGCTCCTTTCGCTAAGTGTATTAACTTCGCAGAAGCCCCTTGCAAAACACCACTCATATTTAATTTGTCTTTTTTCGGTTGTTCTTATTTTATTTAAACATATAATTAGTTCTGCGTGTATCTCTCTTATTAGATAATTTAAAAAAACTTGTTATTTTTCGGTTTGTTTTGATTCGCTTTTTGCCTTATTCGTTATGATTGCCGATTTCGTTTCGGTATTCCGCCGCGACGGTCTACTGTTGCTAGTCCACTGAACGTACAAAGACTACTCACACTCGTTCGCTCGCACAATGGATTTGTTTGTGGGGGGCTATGGCTAGTCTCACTTATTTAAGTTTAATATACCGGCACTTGGACAATCTCTCTTAGTTTCATTTCATTCTCCTCTCAATTCTCATACTTTTTCAGTTATTGCATACCTACACATTAAGTTGGGTCGCAAACACAAATTTGAACCGCTCACCAACCACTAATACAAATTGTGTAGCTATAGCCTACACCACAATATGATACAAGGTGTTATGACTAAGTGCTGATGTTTGCAGCACAACCTTAAAGAAAAAGAGCCTTTATGTTTATTAAACCGATCGATTAAAAATTAAAGAGTACTTTTGTTATGCCCAATAGAAATTGAAACTGTAAATAATAACTTAAAACTTATAAAATAATTAAGTTCGACCGTACCCTGAGCATGGATTACGACCCAATATGCATATTTTGTCAGGGACCTATCTATCAGAATGTATTTCTTTCCACACCAACATCACATATTCAATGCAAATAACGTGAATAAGGAATCGTTCTTCTCAGACTTTTGTTGAATTTATTTGGATGAATGTAAAATATGTATGCAATAAACGTTCAAACTATACGAGCGTTAATATATGTGACGCGCAAAATAGAAAGGGGCCTAAGGGTAAAAACCAGTTTTGTTCAGGAGAGCCATTTTAAAGATTTAAATACGTCTATCTTTGGTGTACCATCACTTTCATAAAACGCGTAATCTCTGGGAGGGAACACTTTTGGGGCATGGGATCGGTCTCATTCGATGCTCAGATGTTGTCCACATCAAAAAAAGTGAAAATTGATTTTTTTTACCCTTAGGTCCCTTTCTCTATGCGCTGTCACATATATATTTCTGGCCTCGGTAACACTAAGTATTGCCTGGCTCCATTTGACATTTGCATTGGAAAGTTCGACATTTTTTAGCATAAACGTACGACTACCATTTGTGTTGTTTAAAGTGACTTGAAAAAATCAATTTGGCAAAAAAAATGAATTAACTCGTGAGCATTTTCGTGCGATCATTTTTCACAACTTTCGACGTGGATTATCACGACAGGAGTGAATCGATGGATCATTGTATGGCGATGAAGCACCATCCTATAGCACTGTGAAAAACTGATTTAATGAATTCAATCGTGACCGACGCTCGAAGGTCGTCCAAAAACGGCCGTTGTGCCAGAGAACATTGATGCAGTGCATGAACTGATAATGCAAGATCGTCATGTGACATACCGTGGGATAGAGGCATCCTTGGGCATTTCTTCCGCCAGCATACATTCGATATTGCATGAGCACCTGGCCGTAAAAAAGGTTTGTTCTCGTTGGATCCCGCACAATTTGACAATCGCTCAAAAAAAGGCTCGTGTCGATTGGTGCAAATAAATTTTGAAAAAAATACTTCGCGGTGCTTCAAAATACGTTTATAAGATCGTCACAGGTGACGAATCATGGATCTGTGTGTATGAGCCCGAAAGAAAACAGTAATCGACAGTGTGGGTCTTCGAAGACAAGCCAAATCCAACGAAAGTTGTTCGTGGAAGAAGCACTTCGAAGCAAATGGTAGCCTGTTTCTTCGGCAAAACTGGTCATGTGGCGATTGTTACGCTTGAGCAACGTATGAGGTCAATTCTGAGTGGTACACCACAATTTGTTTGCCTGAAGTCCTCGGAGAAATTCGAAAAACGAACAAGAGAAGACCATGACAATGAGAGCTCTCACACATCGGCTCAAACCAGCGCCTTTTGACCGGCCAAAGCGTCGAAATGATGGGTCATTTACCGTACAGCCCCGCCATGGCACCCAATGACTTCTTTTTATTCCCGCACATCAAGAAAAAAAATGCGTGGTCAACGATTTTCGTCGCCAGAAGATGCTGTTGAATCGTTCAAAAATCATGTTTTGGAGTTGTCTCAATCGGAGTGGAAAAAGTGCTTCGACAACTGGTTCAAAATCATTCACTACACGATAAATAGTGCGTTTTGTTGGCACGTTGTTTCTCCCAAAAATTTCACGTAACTTTCTCATCGTCACAGTAATCGATGATTGATTCTGATAAAATGTTTTAACGACTAAAACACGTTGGTTTATCGAATATTTTTCCATAATAAATTTGCCACGTCTCTACTTTACGACTGCCAAATATGAACTGTCAAGACTAATGTTTACCAAAATGGCGGCCATACAAAGTAGTATACCTTCCCGGCGGATCCCCCGTATCTTGTTGGCTATTTCAACGGCATTTAATCCTTGTGACTTAAAAGAAGATTTTTTTTCTTTATGGAGGTTTTAAGCACTTTTCCTCGATGAAATATTAAGCAGAACTGTTTATATTTTGTAGTTTGCAACACGTGTTCAAATTGGCAATTGAAATCAGGGCCTACTTGATTTGAATTTGAAAATTTCTTATTCAAGTATTTCAAAAAAATTTGGCATATTTTTATGGAACCACAGTAACATAATTTAATTAATGTTATTGTAATTTTTGTGTTGAAATTTTGTGGAAATTATAAGTGTTATGAGAAAAATTATATATTTCATAACATAACTCGTTGAAAGGTTACATTGGACTGAAAATGGTAAAACTCGATTCCTTATTCATGTGAATCGCAGTGTACGTCTTATCGGTATTACTTCACGAGAAATAGCCTTTCAAAGTTCAGAGTTGTATGGGAAGGGCGGCCGAGGTGTGTTAAAAGTGTACACCGCTGTCATGCTAGTAAACCCAGGTTCAAGCACATCTAACAATTTTTCTGTGGTGGGTTTTTACCTCTAAACGCCTGCGACTTATCGGGTAAGAGATTTATTTATCTCTAAGCCATGTTAAAACTTTTCTTTAAAATGCATTAGCCGTTCGTACCCGGCGTTTAACAGTAGGTCACGGACAGTGATTATAAAAATTGAATCGTGTACAGCTCACTGATTTGAGCTGTGTTCCTTAATAGGATGTTGTGGGACTTAAGTAGTAGGGGAGGGGTCCCCAGTCCAATCCCAACCCAACATAGTCTATAACATAGTGATTCCGTTTAATATTGTCAACTATCCCTCCATTACTTTGGATAAAAGCCGGTTTTATAATTTATATCTATATCCTAGTCAGTGATTTCATTCTGTTAAAATTTAAATAACGATCGGTCCATTGGTTTGTCATAAACTTTGATTTTTTTAAAAGAACGTAGCACCGCCCACGTTTCCTCCAGAATGTGTTTCGATCCATGCCAATATCATTTGTTCCAAACATCTTCGGCATATTTCTGATAGTTTATGAGTTATTGTGTTATTAAGTTCATGTTTTTTGATTTTGACAGAGGTTGACCTAGACCTTGTGAGAGGAAAATTTTTACCTCTTGACCGATGTGGTCCATTTTCAATACCAATCGTTCCAGGTAACACATGTTTCCACAAAATTTCAGTATTTGGCGTATTAAATTTCAATGTCCTTTTTTTAAAAAAAACTCCGTGCTCACAAATGAATTAAACACAGAAGGGGCAATGAAATATCTTTAAACTTCTAAATTCTTTTCAAAAACAAATGTTTTTTTCTTTTTTTTACAAAAAGTTTTAAAATCAATCCGCACACGGCCTTATGATATGAAAGTATTTTCGAATCGTCAATATCATGACCCACCCTATTGTGAATGTGCATACGTGCTACTAGTGTTAAATATAGGTATTCGAATACTTTTTATTAAAAAACACAAAAAAGCTTTCATTGCCAAAGTAAACAAACTACGATGCAGAGAATTAAATGCAGATGGTGCTGATGAAAAAGCTTTTGTTTGCTAACTGATTTTTTACCCAATGTTGTTTTTCTATTCATTTACATCACCGATTCCACTCGTTCTACATGGTGTACAAATTGTTGATTACTCCTTGAAAGATAAAAATAACTTTTGACTACACCGAATCATTAACAGGGTGTTCCAAATCATATACAGAGATTTCTTTTCATTTACAATTCCGATTCCACTCGTTATACACGGTGCACAAATTGTTGATAACTCTTTGAAAGGTAAAACTAACTTTTGACTTTGACGAATCATATACAGGGTGTTTCAATTACAGATATATATTCAATCAATATTATATTGTTTCTTTGACATACAAACAGTCATATTTTCGTTTAATGGAAAAATTGGCTCTAAGCTTGGGCAAGTCAAGAAATACGGGAACAAATTGACAAAATACTTGCATGTTATTTTTTATTTTATGAACAGTTCCGTTGGAGCCTTAGGGTTTCAATAATCGGACAATTTCAACTATGGACATATGCGTATAAAAAACAACAAAACGTATCGTCACGAATCCGAAAATAACATATATTTCAAATTTCGATTATATTTAGAGTCTTAACCATAGGAATGGTCCCTAGAGTTCCAAAAATTAGGTGCTTTCGAACATCGACTGCGACAGAAACAGTGAAATTATATGACTTATATCAATAGACATTAACGTTTAAGGGTTTTCTAAATTTAAGGCCCAAATATACCGGTTCCCTATAACCATCTCGACCCTCTTCAACAATAGACATTGAGTTCTCCAAAACAATAAAATTTTCGTCACCAAAAAAATAGGACAATGGTTCATCAGGCCCTAAAAATGTAGTTTTGCCAAAAAGGGACCAACCACTAACCACCAAATACCCAAATTCTTTTAAGGCCGAACAGATGTCGCAACGGAATGATTGAGGTTGCACCTGAATTTGCCATCAGTACAACCGTTAGTTGGTGCTCTGTAACGTTCAGTAATTGTAACTAATAATAAGAAGAATCCGAACCTCCTTAAACTTGTTTCGACTCTTGGCGATGAAACACCATAAAAAAACACTGTTAATCGCTTTTACCAAGAGTTTAGTTTTGGAGGCCGCACAGTGGGGTATTTGAATACCCCCATTTCCGATTATATATTGGTACCCCATAATTTTACACAAAATTCAACATCACTAATTGATAGAATTGATAAGATATGTTGTTTGCCTCTTCTTCTGTATTCCGTCAAAAGTGGACATTTTTTCAATTTGTTTAAACTCTCTGAGAAAGTGATATTTCAATTGTTTTAAGTGACATTTTTTTCTATTCAACCATTGGAAAACGAAATTATTGCTATAGAACCTTCAACTTCAGGTATTTTAGAACAAATATACATATCGGTTGTCAGTGAATATGTAGTATAAGTATTTTTAATTATTTTTGGAAAAATGGTCTTAATTTAAGGCATTTTTAGTATATTTGTAGATTTTTAAAAGGGTACCGGGCAAAACCCTCCAAAAAAATTGTAGATATATATAATAGAATGTATGTACTTATATAATTAAAAAAAACATCTTGCGCGTTTTTGCGCCAATTCATGTATTTACAGATTTTCTAAAAATATTCACATGCATTTAAAATGCAGAAAATTAACAGTGACTATTTTATTGTGTTTACATTTAATTAGCATGCACCCTACAGCGAACGAAGATATTTTGAACAGGTTTCTGTTAAGCTCCGATCTGATAATTAGCAGCAAAACCAAACTACCAAAAAAAAAAAACGATTGCACACCCTTGCAATATCAGCTTTGGAATTACTAAATCCATCGTCTATTGCAATAAATGGTGAAAAATATGAAGATGATGGCAGTGATGATGAAACAGGAGATGAAGATTGATGAATTAGATAAGGTATGATTATCAAAACACGTTCCAAAAGGAATATATGTTACGCGCAAAATAGAAAGGGGCCTAAGGGTAAAAACCAGTTTTGTTCAGGAGAGCCATTTAAAGATTAGGTCCTTTTCTATTTGCGCTTAGAATCGTCGACTTCACTTTCATAAAACGCGCATATCTCTGAGAGGGAACACTTTTGGGGAACCTGATCGGTCTCATTCGATGCTCAGATGTTGTCCAGAATCGTCGACTTCACTTTCATAAAACGCCCATATCTCTGGGAGGGAACACTTTTGGGGCATGGGATCGGTCTCATTCGATGCTCAGATGTTGTCCACATCAAAAAAAAAGAAAAAAAAATGAAAATTGATTTTTTACCCTTAGGTCCCTTTCTCTATGCGCTGTCACATATACCGATTTAGACCCGTTTTCTTTTCACAGCAACATTAATAATTTTACGAATACTATTAAGTTATGAAGCAAACATTTTCAAAATTACAAAATAATTTACTTAGTAGTTCTTTAATAAGAATATCAAAATATTATTTTATAAAGATATAGCTTTTATTACATTTGTTCATAACTAATAGGAAAGGATTACATAACAATGTTAGCTAGTTTATTTTCATGTTAGTTCGAATTTAAAATTAAGTTACATATAATAATGTTTCTGTTGAAATATCTGTAAGGCTTTAAGAATCCGGTCAAATGTTTGGCTATTGTATAGTATGTTACAGAGCCCATATTACATATATATATCATGGTCGATGCATTATTTTGGTATCTAAGGGGTTTGCCGACATCGGGCTTTATCAATATAACTCTGTAAATATATTGATATAGCCTGATGTCGGTTGAAAAGATTTTTTCGGCTGTCGGTTTTTAATTTTTTTACTCATTTATAGGCCGATTTGAGATCGATAAACGTTAAAAGATGAACCACTTTGAGGGCTATCATATTGATATTTTAAGATATTCCGCGTGGGATGTACACATCGGAAGTTATAGCACAATATCGGATGTAAATATATATTTTTGAAATACTATAATCCGTATTGTCACCAGTTGATAACCGAATTTAATGATATTAACTGCAATAGACAGATCTCAGTTAGGGCTATCAAATTAATCTCTGAAGGCTCCACGTGGGATATACATATCGGAAGTAATAGCCCGATATCAGCCGTAAATGTGTTTTTTTTCGACGTAATATCGCCGATAGTTAGGCCATTTGAATTGTGATTTTTATTAAATTAAGTGCAGTGTTGAGGGCTAAAATTTTATTATTTGAAGGTGCCACGTGGAATGCATACATCAGAAGTTAAAGCCCAATATACTTTAAAAAATTATATTTTTGGCATATCTTTTCCGATGTTTCGGCCATATCTAAGCCATTTTGACAAAATTTGATTTTGACAAAATCAACTGGAATCCGCTAATAATCTCTGAATTAGTAAATATATATAAACATTACATCTCCGGAAAGCGTCCTTTAATTAATCTCCATTTTGGGGGTACAATACCCCACTGTGCGCCGTTCGCTCCAGAATGAATTTTGTGAAGGACGTCCAACTTTTGTCACTTTGCCAGAAACCATGCTGTGCGTAAGCTGATTAAGCAAGACTGACATGTGATATACCGTGAGATTGAGGTATCCTTGGGCATAAGTATGACAAGCATCAAAAAGATATTGCATGTTCATTTGGCAGTGAAAAAAATTTGTTCTCGTTTGATCCATAACATAATTTGACGAATGCTCAAAAAAGGCTCGTTTGGATTGGTGCAAAGAGATGTTGAAAAAGTATAACTGCGGTAGCTCAAAGGCAGTGTAAACATTGATACAGGTGACGAATCGTGGATCTATGCATATGAACCCCAAACAAAACAGCAATCGACCGTATGGGTCTTTCAAGACGAGCCAAATCCAACAAAAGTTGTTCGTGGACGAAGTACATCGAAGCAAATGATTGCGTTTTTTTCAGTATAACCGGCCATGTTGCCGCACTGTGGCTTTAGTGGAACGTTGGAAGGTCAATTCTGAGTGGTGTACAGCCATCTGTTTGCCAACAGTGTTCGAAGAAATGAGGAAAGATAATAAGAGAAGACGGGTCATTTTGCATCACGACAATGCGTGCTCTTACACATCAGCTGAGACGATAAGCTATTTGACTACTCAAGATGTCGAATTGATAGGCCATCCGCCGCACAGCCCTCATTTGGCACCCAATGACTTCTTCTTATTCCCTAGCATCAAGAAAAAATTGTGTGGTCAACGTTTTCCATCGCCCGAAGCAGCTGTTGAAGCGTTCAAAAATCATATTTTGGAGGTGTCTCAATCGGAGTGGAAAAAGTGCTTCGAAATATGGTTTGTACGCATGCAAAAGTGTATTTATTAAAGGAGAATATTTTGAAAAACAATAAAACCATTTCCAATGATAAATTATTGTGTTTTTATTGCCGGAGCCGAAATATAAATAGCCACCCTCGTATATTAAAAGTACCCTTTAGGTATTTTCACACGAGTAAGGAAAAGGATGATGGAAGATTTTTACTGAATAAATTAGATTAAACGATTCGTTTAAAGCGGTAATAATAGGATTGTTGTCGCTTTTGGTTATAGTGAATGTTTTGACCTCATTCGGTTACAACAACAATATATTGGCTAAAATATTGGTTGCCACAACCACTAGTTATGGCAACAAAATATATTTTTTACGTTTCATTAGTATGACTGATCAATTAATTGCGTCTTTAATACGATGATCCTAACACAGTTCGGGACTCAATTCTGATAATTGTTTGTGAAAGGAGCACCAGAAAGAAGAACTTCTGCATCATTCGTTTGGTCAGGGTACATCAAATTAATAATTCAATAATTAATTTAAAGTTAGTGAGTATAGGGGATTTTGTCACGGTTTAGGCTCTTTTGTTTGTCAAAACTCGAGAACCACTAGTCCGAATAAGCTGAAACAAATTTAAAATCTTTAAAAATTACAATTACTTTAATCTGTCCGTACAACGTTTCGCTACATAAGCAATAGTTTCGCAGTTATAAATAAATGTATAAGGAAATAAAATATTTTTTGCCTAAAAAATTAAAGTTTTTTTTTAATTCATAAAAAATTCAAAATGGTAAAAGTGTCCTATTACTTTCACTCAAAGTCACATAACCTATGAACAAAATGAGACATAGATCATGTTTTTATGCACAATTAAGTGAAGGTATGAATTTCCAAAATTTGCTCGAGATATGCACAAAATTCTTTGGAAAAAACGTATTATTATTATTTTGAAAAAATCAATGCATCCATGACGTTAAAATTACATTTCATGCATTTCCGCCTTGATACCTTTTTGGCACAATTACCTCAGGAATCGGACGAACAAGGAAAGAGGTTCACCCGGTGACCATGCCAATAGAAAAGCCTTGAATATAATGTCTATCTCGGATGATGATGCAGACTCAGGCGGCCCCCCTCGCCTTTAGATAACATTGTATAGTGAACCTGTTCACTTCTGGAAATAAAATTGTCCCCCAAATTGAATTTGCCATAAATCGATTGTTGAGCGCGCTGTATGGCAAGTTGCACCATATTGTTTAGCTGATTCATTTTTAAAAACAAAAATTCAGTTCGCAGGACTCGAAGCGCTCATCATTAACCATAATAGCAGCTCCTTTCTCATTTTGAATGATGACGCCTGCGTGTAAACCGCAAAAAGCATTCAACGATGTATGATGCCCTGCCAAACCTCACTGAACAGAAATGTCAACACAGTTTTACATTATCAGCTATCAAAGCAATCATATCGATATCTTTAGTTCTCATGCAGCTTAAAAAATGCCCTTTGTAACCTAGACGAAGCTTCGAAGTTCATAACGACAGCTCCTTTCTCATTTCGAATGATGAAGCCTGTGTGTGTAAACCGCAACAATCATTCAATTTTAATGGCTGCTGTGGCATTCAACGATTCATGATGACTTATCAAAACTTACTGAATAGAAATGTCTACACAGTTTTACATTATCAGCAATCATATCGATATCTTAAGTTCTCAGGCAACTTAAAAAACTCTTTGTAACCTGAAATATGTTCCCGCTAAATTCTACTTGATGGGCGAAGTTTCGAAGTTCTGTTTCGAAACTTGCAGCTGACACTTTGTCACTAGGCAACTTTACTCGGCGCAACTCTCAGTTTGTACCTCTCCCTTATCTCTCTCTCCTACAAACTAAAAGTTGCGGCAATTAAAGTTGCCTAGTGTGAATGGGAACTATTCTATCCTCTGCAAGAGTAAATAGTTGAAGATTCTCTAAAATCGTTTCATGGCTATATGAGCCTGGAAATCTGTGCGAAGTTTATCTGAGGCGGATTACTTGCGCTGTTGCCGTTTAGTCCTCAAGTGTATTAGGTGTAGAATAGCCTTCAGAATCGCGTTTTGCGTAAAACTTCACTATACTATTTTAGGGAATGGCCCTCAGTGCTATCCCATAGGTTTGTTGGTCCTTTAAAGAGCCCCTATTGGGTTACGAATCCCATCCATGAAGATGATAGTTACACCGTCAAAAGCTTTATGACGAGGATGGTTAATAGTTTTCTTCAAACACAAAACGTTTTCCTATTTTTGTACAATGGTCTAGAGTTATCGCCTTAGCGACCACTTAAGCCATTTGCCAATCAAACACGGCCAATATTTTGTTTTTTGATCATTTTCAATAGTTTTTAAACGATTTTTGCTGTCTCAAATGGTTCCTTGTGTCATTGGATCCTTCCAAAAAAAAAAGTTTTTATTATGCCGAAATTATTTTTAATGACGCCTTCTGACATTTCCATTGGAAAGTTTGACATTTGCTAGCACAAACGAACTCAGAACGTTTTGACGTACGACCATCATTTGTGTTGTTTACATCCCAGTAAACCAAATTTGCCGACAATGTCTGATATCAGACAATTCTTAACAATATCTGAACTCTATCGAGAATTCTTACCGAAATCGTTACAAATTCTGTTCGATTTGTCTGAGGATTTTTTATTTATTATGTTCCGAAATATCTGAACGAATTCGGCCCGAATTCTGTTAGACTTGTCTGTGGGATTTTTATTATTTTTTTGTTCAGACTTCTCTTATAGAACTGCAACGAATTCTGAACTATGTATCTGAGGTAGTCTATTCGTTTCAAATTTTTGTTATTTGCTTCATATTTTACAGTTGTTGTTCTTGTGTTCAGACATGTCAGAACTAATTCTGAACGAACTCTTAACTGTTTGTCTGAGATATTTTTACATTTCACATTCAAATTCTGAACGTTTGGTTAGCTTAGCTGTGCGAGGGATTTTTATTGTGTTCGGAGGAAAACTCTACTGCCGGCAGTTCTCGTTAAATGCAAAACTGGTTGCCCTTAAGTGTATAGCCACTAAACATAGTTACAGCACAATTATTGCTTGCGAAACTGCAGACTCCTCTGCTTGTAACTAAAAGTTTTTCTGAACGCTTTTTGAAAATGTTTAACAACTTTTTTTTTGTAGAACAATTTTTTTTTTCTTTTTGATTGTTTACATTCGAATGTACCATGACATAAGCTCAGAATTCGTTCAGAATTCGGTTCGAAATGTCGGTAAAAACATCAGAATTTAATTCTGACCGAAGTCGTTCAGAATTCGATACGAGAAATCGAAATTTCCTTTCGAGTTACCCAAGACTACAGTTCAGAATTCGGTCAGAAATCGGTTGGAAATGTCGGCAAAAACATCAGAATTTCCTCAGAGAAGTAGTTCAGAATTCGTGTCAACCTTCCCATATGTGTTTCGTTACGAACTCCCTAAGAATTCTGATCCGAAATCGGAACCTTTTGCCGATTGTCGTACAGAATTCAGACCGAATTCTGGAGGTTTGGTTTGCTGGGCAGTGACTTGAATAAATCAATTCGGCAAAAAAAATGGAATTAACTCGTGAACATTTTCGTGCCATCATTTTTCACAACTTTCGACGTGGGTTATCACGACAAGAGTACATCGATGAACTTAAATCTTTGTATGACGAGCCGACGCTCGCTCAAAGACAAAGGTCGTCCAAAAACGGCCGTTGTGCCAGAGAACATTGATGCCGTGCGTGAACTGATAATCGAAGATTGCAATGTGACATACTGTAAGATAGAGGCATCCTTGGGCATTTCTTCCACCAGCATACATTCGATATTGCATGAACACCTGGCCGTAAAAAAAGTTTTTTTTCTCGTTGGATCACGCACAATTTGACAATGGCTCAAAAAAAGACTCGTGTCGATTGGTGCAAAGAAATTTTAAAAAAATGCGATCGCGGTGCTTCAAAAGACGTTTATAAGATCGTCACAGGTGACGAGTCATGGATCTATGCAATCGACCGTGTGGGTCTTTGAAGACGAGCCAAATCCAACGAAAGTTGTTCGTGGAAGAAGCACTTCGAAGCAAATGGTAGCCTGTTTCTTCGGCAAAACTGGTCATGTGGCGACTGTTCCGCTTGAGCAACGTAGGACGGTCAATTCTGAGTGGTACACCACAATTTGTTTGCCTGAAGTCTTCGGAGAAATTCCAAAAAGGAACAAGAGAAGACGAATCATTGTGCACTATGACAATGCGATCTCTCACACATCGGCTCAAACCAGCGCCTTTTTGACCGACCAAAACGTCGAATTGATGGGTCATCCGCCATACAGCCCTGACTTGGCACCCAATGACTTCTTTTAATTCCCGCACATCAAGAAAAAAATGCGTGGTCAACGATTTTCGTCGCCAGAAGATGCTGTTGAATTAAAATTTATAAATCTCAAGAAAATCATAGCGGAGCGAAATGCGTTTCTTCCAGACAATTTTTAAGTATTTGAATTTAATTTTTTAAAATAATTTTAATTTTTTTTATTAAGTATTATTAACCGATTCAATTATTATTTAATCAACCGATTAGTTGATTTTAAGTTTTTTTTTTAAATATTTTTATTATCTATGACGTATCTATTTTTTTTAAAACGAATTTTGTCTGGCCTTTGTACTAAAACGCTTGTTAATTTCAGAATATGTGCCGCATTATTGCGTTCTGATTTTGCGTTCCCCTTTGCCTGGTCAAAAACAAAAACGCAGTACCGAAAAGATTATCTACTTTTACGTTTTATTTTTTTAATTTGATTTTTTTTATTTGATATTGAAATGACATTTACTTTTCTTCGCGTATCACACATCTCACCTTGAAGTGTCCCAATAACTTGAATTATTTTTAAACTCCTTTGCAGAATTAAAAAGGAAAACAAACAAACGGATAGGACGTGTGATATAATGCCTGTAGGAGGTGAGTGAGTAATTGATTGCGTTTTTTTTCTTCTTTTATTTGAAATTGAACTGAAAGCAAATTAAATGCAGCATGGCAATTTGAAATGTACGATATCGTACGAATGTACGGACAGATTCGATATGATCAATATGCACGTATACACGCTAAAATAAGAACAGTTGGTTAGGACCGAATATATGATACCCCACATCACGCTAACATACAGATCATACCCCATTACACGGAGAATTCAAGACACAGTCATGCTTTGTATGGACCAAAATGATGCATGCTTGAAACTTACGCATCCCGTACTTGTAGGCTGGGTAAAAGGCATTGTACGCTGCTTTCTATGAGTAGTACCGGGTGGACTTCTCTAAGAAAGTTTTCAGGTGTAAGAGTTAGTGTTCCCTACATACAGAGAACAGATTTGTTGCCACAGCCGATTTTTTTAACAACCATCCATGTATTCTATTGCTAGAACGTAATATTGATTGGGTACACGGCAATTTTCTATAGTGGAAACTAATTTATATTATCTAATATATGCTATATATATTTCTGACCTAGGCAACACTAAGTGTTGCCTCAGAACGTTTTGAAGTACGACCATCATTTGTGTTATTTACAGTGACTTGAAAAAATCATTTGGCAGTAAAATAGAATAAACTTGTGAACATTCGACGTGGATTATTACGACAAGAGTGCATCGATGAACTTAAATCTTTGTATGGCGATGAAGCACCATCCTATAGCACTGTGAAAAACTGGTTTGATAAATTCAATCGTGGCCGAAGCTCGCTCAAAGACGAAGGTCGTGAAGGTCGTCCAAGAACGGTCAGAGAACATTAATGCCGTGCGTGAACTGATAATGCAGGATCGTTATGTGACATACCGTAAAATAGAGTCATCTTTGGGCATTTCTTCCACCATCATACATTCGATATTGCATGAATACCTGGCGGTAAAAAAAGGTTTGTTCTCGTTGGATCCCGCACAATTTGACAATCGCTCAAAAAAAGGCTCGTGTCGATTGGTGCAAAGAAATTTTGTAAAAATACTATCGCGGTGCTTCAAAAGACGTTTAGAAGATCGTCACAGGTAACGAATCATGGATCTGTGTGTATGAGCCCGAAACAAAACAGCAATCGACCGTGAGGGTCTTCGAAGACGAGCCAAATCCAACGAAAGTTGTTCGTGGAAGAAGCACTTCGAAGCAAATGGTCGCCTATTTCTTCGGCAAAACTGGTCATGTGGCGACTGTTCCGCTTGAGCAACGTAGGACAGTCAATTCTCAGTGGTTCGCCTGAAGTCTTCGGAGAAATTCAAAAAATAAACAAGAGAAGACGAGTCATTGTGCACAATGACAATGCGAACTCTTACATATCGGCTCAAACCAGCGTCTTTTTGAAGGCGAAAACGTCGAATTAATGGGTCATCCGCCGTACAACCCTGACTTGGCTCCCAATGACTTCTTTTTATGCCCGCACATCAAGAAAAAAATGCTTGGTCAACGAGTTTCGTCGCCAGAAGATGTTGAAGCGTTCAAAAACCATGCTTTTGAGGTGTCTCAATCGGTGTAGAAAAAGTGTTTCGACATTTGGTTTGAGCGCATGCAAAAGTGTATAAATCATGCTGGAGATTACTTTGAAAAACAATGAAACCATTTTTGATGATGAATATTCGCATTTTCATTATTAGGTCAAAAATATTGTAGCAGCTCTTGTATGATATCGATGGCACAATATCGACAAATTTTTGTCATTACAAATAGGCCCACCCTAGTGCACATGCTTTGGTATAACACAGTCGTACGGGAAGATATCGTAGAATATATCTACTAAAAGATCGGCCTAGCTCAAAATGTTCAACGTGTTACATACCTAAGACATAAAACTAACTTATCATATCCTGGCCCACAGAGTAGTGTAGGATGTAATGATTTGCATTCACTCAAAAGAAGGCACGTCCCAGTGGACGTTATAAAAATCACACATTCTGTGCCGTCTTTTAGTCAGCAGACCTCGCGCCGACATTTTAATTGAATACAGTAGCTGACGGTGAATTGTTTCCTAAGGAACCACTTATATTAAACATTGTCGGCTGTGCCCGAGAGCAGACACTTTGAAACTGATGTAGTAAAATATAAAGGGGGGATTTTTTTCAAGTTAATAAAGACGACTGCGTCACATTGATTTTAGCCTACTGTACATATTTATGTTGGTATGTTTGTGCGCAGTTAAATGAAATTGTATCAGTTCCAGATGTATACACATAAACTTCGGCAATTATGCATATAGCGCGGAGAAGGGGGTAGGGCTTGGGCGCAATGGACGGACATATGTTCTGACGGACTAACACATCTTCATCACACTTTTTTGTTTGTTTGCTTGCATGTTTAGTTTGGTTTGAAGAACATTTATTCACTTATAATGCATTGATTTGCAATGTAGTAATTTTTATAAATTTGATTATGGTTGTTAAAACAATCTTACATATTTCATTCTTAAATATTTCAAAACAAACTGCTTTGGATTACCGAAATATTTTTAATACGAGGGCTGCTTTATACATTTCTGGCCAAATAATGAAAAATGGTTTTATTGTTTTTCAAAGTATTCGCCAGCAAGATTTATACACTTTTGCACTTTTTTCCACTCCGATTGAGACACCTTCAACACTCTATTTTTGAACGCTTCAACAGCATCTTCTAGCGACGAAAATCGTTGACCACGCATTTTTTTCTTGATGTGCGGGAATAAAAAGAAGTCATTGTCATGGTGCACAATGATTCGTCTTCTCTGGTTCGTTTTACGAATTTCTCCCAAGACTTCAGGCAAACAAATTGTGGTGTACCACTCAGAATTGACCGTCTCTACGTTGCTCAAGCGGAACAGTCGCCACATGACCAATTTTGCCGAAGAAACAGGCGACTATTTGCTTCGAAGTGCTTCTTCCACGAACAACTTTCGTTGGATTTGGCTAGTCTCCGAAGACCCACACGGTCGATTGCTGTTTTGTTTCGGGCTCATACGCATAGATCCATGATTCATCACCTTTGACGATCCTTTAAACGTCTTTTAAAGCACCGTTTCATGCAATATCGAATGTATGCTGGTGGAAGAAAGGCCCAAGGATGCCTCTATCTCACGGCATGTCACATGACGATCTTGCATTATCAGTTCATGCACGGCATCAATGTTCTCTGGCACAGCGTCTGTTTTTGGACGACATTCAAGACCATCGTCTTTGAGCGAATGTCGGCCACGATTGAATTCATTAAATCAGTTTTTCACAGTGCTATAGGATGTTGCTTCATTACCATACAAAGATTTATCTTGTCGTGATAATCCACGTCGAACGTTGTAAAAATTATCGCACTAAAATGTTCCCGAGTTATTTCCATTTTTTTTTGCCAAATTGTTTTTTTTAAGTCACTGCACGCAGAGAAAAGATATGGTTACTACATGGTCACGGCAACACTAATATGTTCTCTACAATAAAAGCATGTTCGTCGCAACCATAGTATTGTTGTTTGAATTTCATTTTGATAACAGTTTGATTGCGGCCATACTAATATTGTAGAAATGTAACAATAGTATTATTGCCGAATTTAGAAATGAAAATATGGGAGTAGCAACCATATAAACATGGTTGATGCAACAAAAGTATTGTTGTTTAAAATTTAAATTTTAACAATAACATGATTACGGCAATCATACAGTATGGTTGCGACTATGAACAAAACAAAACAGGTTTTATAGAGCATACATGTATGTGTGTGCTTATGATTTTTTTGGCATACCAAAAAAAAACACACACACGTTACAGTGCATGGTTGTTGTCCATTATAAAAAACAACAACAATTGGAAGGTATTTCGAGGGATTTTTATTGTGTTTACTTTGTTCGGTGAAATATTCGACTACCGACTGGTTCTCGTTTATTTAAAATCTGCCTGCACTTAAGTATAAAGCAAATGATCGTGGATTAATCACATTCGTTACTTGCTGTCTACGGATGGTGAAGTAGCATTCACCTCTGTTTTCAACTAAAAGTATTTTTTTATGAAATGTTCAATAAAAACATGGCCTCTAATATGGCTATGAACTAAATGTAATGCGATTTAAAATAAATTGCTTGATAAAAATCTCTATTTTTGAATAACAACACTCAATCATAATAAATAATTTTGGGGATCATAGTATGGTTGATTGAATCATATTATGGTTGTACGGATAATAGCATGGTTGTGTGTGAATCATACTATGGTTGTATAAGAAAAATACTATGGTTATATGGATCATACTATTGTTGTGGAGATCATAGTATGGTTGAGTGTGAATCATACTGTGGTTGTGGGGATCATAGTTTGGTTGCGAGTGAATCATACTATAGTTGAGAGGATCAAACTATGGTTATATACGAAAAATACTATGGTTGTGAAGATCATAATATGGTTGTGGAGATAATAGTATGGTTGAGTGTGAATCATACTACATAACCATATACCCAATAATAGTATGATCCTCTTCGAATATTGTCACCCCAACCATACTTTTTTTCTGCGTGTGTAAACAACACAAATGAGGGTCGTGAAATGTCAGATGGCGGCGTCACGGCAATACTTAGTGTTGCATAGGCCAGAAATATATATAGCAACCCTCGTACTATTATTGTTTTCATATTCGAACACAATCTCAACCAGTTGTGAACAGGTTCGGTTTTGTTGATTATTTTGTGGACACGAAAGAAAAACGCTTTTATTGCAATGTAAATAAAGCTAGGATAACAAACAGGAAATTAAACTCCGAAAATGCCAATGTTGAATGGTTAAAAATTCAGTGGAATCAGGTATCACAGCCATGCGTAATGAAATATACATAATGGGGTCGTTTGCTTTAATTTGGCAAAAGAACACAAGTTCCCTTTAATGAACCTCTAGATCTGATTTTCCCTAAATATCGCAGTATTGAAAAGACGAAGCTAGCGGATCTTAAGGACTTAATGCCACCTATTCATCACGAGTTTTATAACAACTTGTCATCGGGCCGTGTTCAGGACTATGGACTATTTGGAGACCTTTATGAGAATGACTTTTGAGTTTTTATGGTATCTAGGCTTCAACTACTTTTTCATAACAAATTTTTAGTCATATACTTTCAGGTTTTGCTGGAACTTTTGTTAATTATTTTAATTAATTTATTAAATAAAATTAATTCAATAAATAATAATAAAATCTATAAAATTTAGTATCTGGTCTATTTCCACATTTTAATGTGAGAACTTTCGAAAACGTCAAAAAAAATTGGTTGTTTTTTTTAATAAGGATCGAAATTAAAACTTTTTTGTATAACTGGAAAAAGATCCCCTTCTTCTTATAAGTTTACCACTCTAAAAAAACTTTGATCGTTGTCTCGCTTCAAATTTTGGGCTAAATTTCAAACTCAATTATCTCGAAGTCAATTTTGGCTTTGGACCACTTCCTCTTTCAAGCGCCTTAAATATGGCAATGGTTTCTATTACCATTTCTATAACGAATCATTGGTGAAGGGTATAAAAGATGCAACCTGGTCGAACTTAATGCCACAATTAAAAATTGTGTTGCTAGATCTCACCAATTCAACTTGATTTGTATTTAAAACTTACAATTGATAATTGAATATTATGCGCCTAATTTTTATTGGTAGCTCTGAGATTAGATCAGACCAGAGTAAGATTTGTGCTACGTTTTGTAGCACCTTAAAAAGGCCTCACAATTGGGCCTTTGCAAAGACCTTTCATTTGCTGCTGGGCATTGTTTCACTCATTTGCATTCGCGTTGCGATGCAGGCAGGCAGGCACCGATGCCGACACAGATACAACAAATATTGATTGAACAAAAGAAGCCCATGAAATTTGTATGTTTTATGACGCAAAATCATACAAAAATCAATTATTAAAACTTTAAGTGCTTCTTCCCTGCAACTTCCAGTATGTGTGTGTGCGTAGGACCAAGAATGCGCCGCCACTTAAAATTCTTAATTTTTTTTATTTGAAATACAATGCAAAAAAAGTATTGAACGAAAGTGAAACTGAAAAAATGTTATCTATCCATATTATGCGGTAGTATGGTTTATAATAGAAATTTAGAATCCGAAAAAATAATTGTGAAGACTAGAACTTGGCACATCTCTTACGGAAAGCCTTAACGGCGAATTATCTTTGGCAATTTAATTAATTAAAAGTAGCTTTAATTAATATATTAATTGCAAATCAGCATTTTAGACTGTAAATTTTTGTTTTGAACATAAAAAATAAGTCGGATGGGGTCGAATATTTGAAAGGTTACGCGCCTCTTTCAGAAGTTTTAGCATGGTAAGGCTTTATATCTGACTTCTTGAGCGTGATGTTGCTATATTTGAAAACATTAGAGTTTGCCATTTATCGGGATTAGGAAAATCTTGATCTCAAGTTTTCAGACTGTTATTTACGACACATCAATATACTTTATTTTGATAAAACAAGTAAAAATGTCGTAAATAACCTCCACCGTCCCTAGGGAAATAATAAAATAGTCCGTTTTTAGGACTCATTCCGGACCTGACAGCACCACATTTTGTTTTATTGGGTACAAAACGAAAGCAATGACTTTGACTGAATTGAAGCAAAAACTAAATGCATTGATTAAAAATATATTTATTTGAATTTCTTATTGTAGCTCAATTGCTGCGCCACCCTGTATTTAGTGGGTCCCAACAAACATTTCCCAACTTAACCATTGTCTGTCCAAAATAAAATTATACTCAAAAAAATACTTTTTTCCGAGGTACATTAAGTCCCTTAAAGTGAAACTTTTTCCTACTGGGCTGATTTCGCCCATTCATACACGCAGAGAAAAAATATGACAATAGAATGTTCTCTGCAATAAAACTATGGTTGTCGCAACCTTAGTATTGTTTCTTTGAATTTAATTTTGACAATAGTATGATTGCGGCAATATTAATATTGTTGAAATGTAACAAAAGCATTGTTGACAAATTAAAAAATGAAAATATGGTTGTAGCAACAATATAAATATAGTTGGTGGGACAAAAGTATTGTTTCATGGGTTATATGTTAACAATAACATGATTACGGCAATCATACAGGCAAAATCGTAATTTATTTTTAATTTGAAAATATTATGTTTACGAATCTTACGCAATAATAGTAGTTTCTATATATAAATTAAATTTTTTGAAAACAAACTACGGATTAGTATAACTGAAATATTTTTAATAAATGAATTGATTCTACTGTTAAATAAATCACTCCCTTTATAAAGAGTTTTATGTATTTTTACATAACTTCTTTAATAAAAATCTCTATTGTTGAATAACAACTTAACGCAATCTTTACAAAAAATTTGGGGAGGTTGTGTGTAAGTCATACTATGGTTCTAAAGATCATACTATGGTTGTATGTGCATACAAGGATCATAATATGGTTATGGAGATCATAGTATGTTTGAGTGTGAATCATACTATGGTTGTGGGGATCATAGTATGGTTGTGTGTGATAATTCTATTGTTGTGAGGACCATAATATTGTTATGGGGATCATAGTATGGTTGTGTGTGGACCATACTATTGTTGTGATGATCATAATATTGTTGTGTCACAGCCATATAACCGACAATAGTATGATGCTCTTCGAATATTGTTACCCCAACCATACTTTTTTTCTGCGTGTAATCTCAAACCGGATCCTTGGTTGATTCGTTTGACGCTATCGTTTCTTTAACAGACACACGGACGGAAATGGCTAGAAATTTACTACAATCAATAATATATAAGGTGATCCACCTAGAGTTTTTTTTCAAAAGCAGATTTTTACACATTACGCGTGAGTTGCGTAAAACTTTTTTTTGGTATTCATCATGGAAAGACTAACACCGCGAAAACCAAGGTTTGGCGCGGTTTATGGCCTGGTCGAATCAAATTTTTTCAAGTTTGTAACGGACAATCAATCTAGAGGTATTTTTTTCTATATGGGGTTTTCACAGGTTACGCGTTACGAGTTGTGTTAAACTTTATTTTTCTCTTCAGTATTGTTTGCCATTTTCATGGAAAGACTCACACCACGGTTTGGCGCGGTTTATAAGATGGTGGAATCATCGGTGTATTTTTTTTTTTTAAAACGAACGTAACCGTGAATGGTGCTCGCTATCGATCCATGATATTGGACTTTTTGCTACCTGAAATTAAAGCCCGCAATGTTGACGACACTTGGTTTCAACAGGACGGATAACAATGGATATATTAAGAGGTCATTTCGAAGAGCAGCTACTTTCACATATTGGACCGTTGAGTTGGCCGCCTAGATCGTGTGATGTCACACCTTTAGACTTTTTTCTTTGGTGCTACTTAAAGTCCAAAGACTATGTTGACGCCAACATTACGCGTCATTAACGCTATAGCGGTCGAAATGCTCGAACGAGTCATCCAAAATTGGACACCCTGAGGCGTCATTGATGCCTTGAAGGAAATTATATATTAAAAAATAAATGGAAATTATTTATTAAAAAATAAAATGTCCTTTCGAATGAGCAATAAAGATTCCATACCTGATTTGAATTTTATTATTTTTTTATTTAAAAAAATACCTCTAGACCCTGTAGTCTCCGATCAATATTTTTTTGGTTTTAAACGGTATGGTTGGGATAACAATCAATATTTTTTTGGTTTTAAACGGTATGGTTGGGATAACAATACTCGAGGAGCATACTACTTATGTTGGGTATATGGTTGTGGTAAAACAATATTATGATCCTCACAACAATAGTCGGATGCAAATACAACCATACTACGATCCTCACAGCCATACTATGATTCTCACAACAATAGCATGATTCACACAAAACCATAGTGTGATTTAAACTCAACCATGCAATAATCAACACAACCATATTAGGATCATTAAAAGCATAGTATGTTTCACATGCAACCATAGTATGATCCCCACAATCATAGTACGATTCACACGCAGCCATGTTATGATCCCTACAACCAAAGTATAATCCCACTCAACCATGCTATGATCCCCAAAATTATTTATTGAAATTGGTTAACGTTGTCAACAATAGATTTGAATTATGAAAATTATTTAAAAAAAATTAAATTTAAAATAATAGGTGTGATTTGTTTAACAGAAGAAAAAATCAGTTTAAAAAACGTAAGCGATTTTATTGAAAATATTTCTGTTAAACAAAACCAAAGCAGTTTGTTTAAACATTTTAATTTCGAACAGGGATTAACCGGCTCAAGACCTCTTGCTTATATATTTAAATAGAAGACAAGTTTTGAACAAAATGGCAAAGTGACATTGATTTTCGTGGCTGCACACTGCTTTTATCATGATTTCGGGTCCGTGACAACCCTCTTCAGAAAGCTTTGCTGCAATTGTTGAAAGTAAAACCGAACTCTACAAGGCCAGGCTCTCCCCAAACGAATGAGAACTACTGTTGTAAACCTTACTTTTCAAGTTTTCTTCACACAATTGCCCACGAAAATACAACTCACTCTTGCCACCTCTAAAGAGACTCCACATCGAGAGCCATCAATAGATTTCTTTTACAACATTTGCGTGTGTGTTGTAAAAAGAGTATAGTTGACTATGTCAACTTGTGTGCCGTGCCGTGCCGTGCATGTACGTAAGTTTAGCTCGTTTGTTTTATTTCGGTCTGTTGCTTTTACACATTGAACAGGATTAACCGGCTCGAGACCTCTTGCTTCTATATTTAAATAGAAGACACGTTTTTAATCCCTGTTCAATGTGTAAAAGCAACAGACCGAAATAAAACAAACGAGCTAAACATTTTAATTTCCATAGAAAAAGTACATTATTGCATTAGATCCGTAACAATAACTTTGTTCTAAACAACATATTCAAATGAAAAAATTACAATCATACAGTTTGATTGCCGTAATTATATTATTGTTAACATAAAACCCAAAAACAATACTTTTTGTCGCACAAACCATATTTATATTGTTGCTACAGCCATATTTAAATTTTTAAATTTGGCAATACTACTATTGTTACAATTGAACAATATTAGTATTGCGTCAATCATACTATTGTCAAAATAAAATTCAGAAAACAATTTAATGGTTACAACGAACAATCTTTTGTTGCGGAGAACATATTATTGCCGTGATCATACAGTAACTATTATTTTTTCTCTGCGTTTGATAAGCTTATTTGTGAAATATGTTCAGGACAAAGACTGTCTCGAACGACAGATTTTAAAAAAATACAGAGAAAATTCGAAAAGGGCACAAAATACAATTTTCTTTGGATATGTTTATAAACTTAAACTTATAAAGTCATAAGCGCATTTTTTTAAACTTTTATACAAGCTGAATTGTGCAGCTGGTGCAATCCCGGGACACTGGTAATATAATTGAAAAAATTCCGGGGATTTTATGAGGGAAAAATCCCAGAGAACATTTGCCGTTATGGTACAACATCACCAGGTTTCGTTGTAGGGAGCACAAAACGCGCTATTCTTCATTTGAGCTAAATCGAATTTAAAATGTATCCTGTATAGCGGCTAGACGTTCAATCGGAAAAGTAATTTCGATGGGGTCTGTATCAAAAGATGGACGCACCATGCTAGCACTTAAGGTAGGAAAAGTTATTAATCACCCCGTTTTTTTCTCCAATTTTTGCGTGAAATTAGAGCAAAATGTGACGATGTCAGAAAATAATTATTGTCAGGTGGGCTGGACTCAGGTCATTTTTTAAAAATTATATGTAAGAAATTCTGTAAATACGCGGTATATTAGAAAAACATAACCTATAGTTTTAACATTTCAATACCAAAATTCTCTTGGAAAAGTAATCATAGCCATGAGCGATAGCCATGTTTGCAATCGGATTAATTTGGGTACTTCTATGTAAAGTACATAGTGGGGCAGAACATCAACTGGATTAGTTATAAATTTCTTGTAATTTACTACACTAACCTTAAGCCAGGTTGGAAGTAAAATGGGGCTTGTGGGGTGCCTGGGCCTTTAATGTATTAAGCTGAATTTGCGCTTTTTAGGATTTAAGTTGTGGCATCTACACGCAGAGAAAATATATGGTTACTATTTGGTCACCGCAACAATTATATGTTTAATACAATAAAAGCATGTGCGTCGCAACCATAGTATTGTTTTTTTCATTTTATTTTGACAACAGTATGATTGCGGCAATATTAATATTGTTGAAATGTTACAATAGTATTATTGCCAAATTTAGAAATGAAAATATGGTTGTAGCAACCATATAAACATGGTTGGTGCAACAAAAGTATTGCTGTTTAAAATTTACGTTAGCAATAATATGATTACGACAATCATACCGTATGGTTTCGAATATGAACATAACAAAACAGGTTTTATAGAGCATACATGGATGTGTGTGCGTTTTTTTATAAACCAAAAAAAAACACAAACACACGATACAGTACATGATTGTTATCCATTATAAAAAACAACAACAATCGAAAGGCAGTTCGAGGGATTTTAATTGTGTTTACTTTGTTCGGTGGAATACTCTACTGTCGACTGGTTCTCGTTTATTTAAAATCTGCCTGCACTTAAGTTATGTGACGCGCAAAATAGAAAGGGACCTAAGAGTAAAACCAGTTTTGTTCAGGAGAGCCATTTTAATGATTTAAATACGTGTATCTTTGGTATACCATCACTTTCATAAAACGTGCATATCTCTGGGAGGGAACACTTTTGGGGCATGGGATCGGTCTCATTCGATGCTCAGATGTTGTCCACATCAAAAAAAGAAAAAAATGAAAATTGATTTTTTTACCCTTATCGTAGTTCCCTTTCTCTATGAGCTGTCACATATAGCCATTGATCATGGTTTAATCACATTCGTTACTTGGGGTCTACGGATGGTGAAGTAGCATTCACCCATGCTGGCAACTAAAAGTATTTTCTACTGCCGTTCGAATATATATTTTTGTTTCTTGAATGAAATGTTCAATAAAAACATGGCCTCAAATCTGGCTATGAACTAATAGTAATGCAATTTAAAATAACTCACTTAATAAAAATCTCTATTTTTGAATAACAACATTGCCCAATCCTAATAAATAATTTTGGGGATAATAGTATGGTTGAGTGTGAATCATACTATGGTTGTGGGGATCATAGTATGGTTGTGGGGATCATAGTATGGTTGCGTGTGAGTCATACTATAGTTGTGAGGATCATAATATGGTTGGTTGAGAAACATACTATGGTTGTGAGGACCATAATATGGTTGTGGAGATAATAGTATGGTTGAGTGTGAATCATATTATTGTTGTGAGGATCATAGTATGGTTGTGGAGATCATAGTATGGTTGTGGAGATCATAGTATGGTTGTGGAGATCATAGTATGGTTGAGTGTGAATCATACTATAGTTGTGGGGATCAAAGTATGGTTATGTGTGAATCATACTAAAGTTGTGATGATCATAATATGGTTGTGGAGATAATAGTATGGTTAAGTGTGAATCATACTATTGTTGTGCGGATCATAATATTGTTGTGCCACAACCATATACCCAACAATAGTAGGATCCTCTGCGAATATTGTCACCCCAACCATACACGCAGAAAAAAAGTATGGTTGGGGTAACAATATTCGAAGAGCACCATACTATTGTAGGTTATATGGTTTTGGCACAACAATATTATGATCATCACAACAATAGTATGGTTCACACACAACCATACTATGATCCCCATAACAATATTATGGTCCTCACAACAATAGAATCATTCACACACAACCATACTATGATCCCCACAACCATATTATTATTCACATTCAACCATACTATGATATCCACAACCATATTATGATCCTCATAACCATAGTTTGTTTATCGTACAACCATAGTATGATCCTCACAAACATAGTATGACTTACGCACAACCATACTATGATCCCCAAAATTGTTTGTAAAGACTAGAATACGTTGTTATTCAACAATTAAGTATTTTATTAAGTAAGTTATGTATAATTTTTATTACTATTACTGCGTAAGAATCGCAAATATAACATTGTCAAATTAAAAAAAATATTAAGGTTTTGCCGGTATGATTGCCGCAATTATGTTATTGTTAACATAAAACCCATGAAAACAATACTTTTGTCCCACCAACCATATTTATATTGTTGCTACAACCATATTTTCATTTTTAAATTTGGCAACAATACTTTTGTTACATTTCAACAATATTAATATTGCTGCAATTATACTATTGTCAAAATGAAATTCAAAAAACAATACTATGGTTGCGACGACCATACTTTTACTGCAGAGAACATACTATTGTTGCCGTGACCATATAGTAACCATATATTTTATCTGCGTGTACTTTGTTTCTGCTTGTATTCACAAAGTTTGGAGTTTTATGCTTCAGATTTCCAGTACTCAGAATTTTGGGATCGACATTAATTTTTATCGCATATGAACTTGAAAATTACCATCAAATTTCTTGATCTACGCAAAAACTCTAACCTAAGCCTGGTACAACTTGAAAAACATTGAACAGATGTCTTTCTGTGTAATCAAAGACGTATACAATATATCGCAGAGAAGTTTGAACAATACGTCAGTGTTTACTCAAAAACAATTTCCACTTTAATTCAAGAATTTTTTTTCATATCGAGTTTGACACATGTTCACATGAAAAGGCGATCTCATGTCCCGGTTTTTACTCGGTATTAATTCCTTGTTAACAATTGTTATTGGTATGACAGGCCCTCCATTAATCAAATGATTATCATTATGATGACAGACCTACTGCCACCCACTGTGGTGGGGGTAACGTCCATGTAGACTTCTATTATTTGTGTTGTTTCAACTTACTGAACTCAAATTTCAAAACACTCGAGAAATATTACATACGTAAACACCACTTACAGATACTGTTGCCAACTGACAAGAGATATGATTTTTCTAATAGAAGAATAGCAAAAAAAACAAACGTCAGTAACCGACCCTAATAAGGATTCTTACGCATATGCTTGACAGCGTGACATCAATTGAACCAATTGTCATCTTATCATTTCACGATGAAAATGTCAGAGTGTGTATCTGTGTGTGGATGGGTTTGCGTAGATGGCCGAGGATGAAAAGTCGTCGATGTTCCAACAAAAACCACCTAATTGTGTTTGTTCTGTTTGGTTTTGTTGTCTACACCCTTGCACTCTTAGGTTTCGTATTAGTTTGTACTCGTAAGCAGAATTGTACAGTCGTGCTGAATATAGTAGCACTAGCTATAACTGTAAAGTTTTCGATATCCTTTTGAAGAAAAGGCCTTAAATATAGTGCATTTTTATTGTAATGGGTGATCCATCTGGAGGTATTTTTTAGAATGAATAAAAATATAACAATTCAAATCAAGTGTGGAATCTTTATTCGTAATTTGAAAGAACATTTTGTGGCATTTATTTTTTGAAAATAATTACCTTCAAATGTTGGCAACTGTAAAATAAGCGTTCGGTAAGAAACGGTAAGATCCGCTGTTTTCGACCAAAATTTTGTTCAGTGATGTGGCCCATTTCTGGCTCAACGGCAAAGTCATTTGGGCTGAAGAGCAACCAGAAGAGGTTCAAGAGCTGCCATAATAACCAGAGGAAACCACGGTTTGGTGTGGTTTATAAGCTGGTGGAACCATCGGTGCATATTTTTTCAAAAATGATGATGGCCGGAACGTAACCGTGAATGGTGCTCGCTATCGCGCCATGTTATCGATCTTTATGCTACCTGAAATTGAAGTCCGTAATATTGACGACACTTGGTTTAAACAGGACGGTGCCACTTGCCATACAGCTGCTCAAACAATGGATCTATTGAGAGGTAATTTGGAAAAACAGCTAATTTTACGTTTAAGACAGGTGAGTTGGCCGCCTAGATCGTGTGATATCACACCTTTAGACATTTTTCTTTGGGGTTACGTAAAGTCCAAGGTCTATGGTAACAAACCAGCTACTATTCAGGTTTTGGAAGCCAACGCCTGTCATTAAAGCCATACCGATCGAAATGCTCGAACGAGTCATCCAAAATTGGACCCTCAGAATGGAAACCCTGAGGCGTAGTTGCGGCCAACATTCGAAGGAAATTATATTCAAAACATAAATGCCATAAAATGTCCTTTCAAATTACCAATAAAGATTCCACACTTGATTTGAATTTTTATATTTTTTTTTCGTTCTGAAAAAATACCTTTAGGTGGATCACCTTTTTTAAAAACAGAGAGCAGGACCACGCCCCATTACAAAAAATCGCATTTATTGCGCAAGTACGTTTTAAAATGTTAGCATAATTAAATCAAAGATAAGCGTTTTTTTATAGACTGTATTGTGTGAAAATTGGACAAACCTGAACTTTAAAAGTCTATATCTCGTGAACTAATACCAATATGACGTTAGGAGATAGTATACCGTACGACAAGATTTATAAAAGTCGTTACATTTTACACCTACATTATACGTCTGAAGAATCGCGTGGAGTAAAACTGCATTTATAGTTTTTCATTTAGTCATAGTTTCCTTTTAAAAGGACTTTAAAGTTCTAAAGGATTCAATTTTGAAAAAATACGTTGATGATCTGTTGGGCCAGACCGTGAATCCAATATACTCCTTTGCCGATGACAGTAACCTCTGTCATTCATATTCATTCGACCGTAGGCCGAGTCTTCAATGATGATCTACTGGCCATTTTCGAATGGGGTCGAGTGAATAGAGTAGATTTTAATGCGCGTAAAACACAGTGCTGCTTGTTGTCTCACAAGCGATTCGCTGACCCAACAATATCGTCAATATCTATCGATGGTCGGATATTAAACAATCAGAAGCTCTTGATGTTCTGGGCATGAAAATACAATGTGACGCTCGTTGGGCAAGACATGTATTCGAAGTGTCGAAAGAAGCACTTAAGTGTAAAGCTTTTTAAAGATGTGCAAGAAATATTTCACTCCTTCTGATCTTTTTAATATCTATACAACTTACATCAGGCCGAAGATGGAATACAACTCCCATATATGGGCAGGTGCTCCAAAATCATCCTTGGAGCTACTTGACCGTGCTCAAAGGAGAGCGATGGTGCTTATAAGTGACAGTAGGGTATCCAACTCTATTGTTTCCCCTGAGCATCGTCGGAATGTGGGTTGCGTGACGCTGTTCTATCGTTACTTTAATGGTGTGTTTTCATCAGACATCCGTCACCTTATTCCTGACGTGCGGATGTTCGGCAGGGATACGCGACTTTCTAGGAATGCACACCCGTTTGTTATCGATTGGCCAGTTGACCGCACTATACACTACAGATCAAATTCATTTTTTGCTCGTACAGTCCGTATGTGAAATCGACTTCCGGCGAATGAATTTCCCACTAATTGCGACATCTATAAGTTCAAGGTAAGATTCAATAATCATTATTCCCTCTTTCCCCCTCCGATCCTTTACTTGTCACTCGCCAACGGAATGCATCGCATGTATAGGGGGCATCCCCTGAGTGTTGGTTATTAACAAAAAAAAACTCCACTTGGCTCCTTGCTTCAGACGTATACCGCCCGGTTCCTGTGTAATATGTACTGTTGGACAGTATTATTTTTTAACTACTCGTATTTACAAGAAATATATTTCGAAGTTAGAACTTATTATTCACCAAGTATAGGACGGTCACAGTGTCTGTACAATTATATCGCTCTATACAACATCTGCTATTTATGTCGCCACAACTGTAGCGATGTCAATTTAACCCATTGCACAACTAAATTTAGATTAGATGTTTTCATTCATTCATATTCCTTTCTCCACTCATATTTAGCACAGCTAGTATCAATTGCGCTGACAGACAGACATGCTGTTATAATTATACAAGTATCACGGCGTGAAGCCCAATATCTGTAACTGTGTTTGGTTGTACGTATGATTTTGATAACAATTTAATTCACAGAGTTAAATGACTTCTTTATAAATAAATCTACCCCATTCTAAAGGAACAAACCACCCGCCCGCCACCAATCTATTTGACCACATTTTCCAAAACAGGTTAGACAACCGACCGAGCAACTGTCGCCCATCGTTATGCCATAATTAGAGTCAATCGAATTACGAGCTTGGGCGGTTTCCATGTCAAAAGACAATTATCAAATTAGACACTGTCAAAATTCGGCGAAAAGTTAAGTGTTATTAATGGTAATTAAACCCCCAAAATACCGCCCACTGTCAGCAGTTATGCTTGCAAATCCGTTTAATAATATTGCTTTAATGAAGGCATGAAGTGTATCTTTGAAATGATGGTTTAGAATCGATAACATGTGATCCAAATATGATCAAATTTTTAAACAGTCAATTTTTCCATTTATATTAAGTTTTCGTTTAAAATTATAATAAAAAAGTCATTACAATAAATTCGAATATAAGAGGGCTGCTATATATTTCAGGCCTAATAATAAAAATGCGAATATTTATCATCAAAAATGGTTTTATTGTTTTTCAAAGTATCTTCCAGCATGATTTATATATGTGACGCGCAAAATAGAAAGGGACCTAAGGGTAAAAACCAGTTTTGTTCAGGAGAGCCATTTTAAAGATTTAAGTACGTGTATCTTTGGTGTACCATCACTTTCATAAAACGCGCATATCTCTGGGAGGGAGCACTTTTGGGGCATGGGATCGGTCTCATTCGATGCTCAGATATTGTCCACATAAAAAAATGAAAATTGATTTTTTTTACCCTTAGGTCGGTCCCTTTCTCTATGCGCTGTCACATATACACTTTTGCATGCGCTCAAACCAATTGTCGAAGCACTTTTTCCACTCCGATTGTGACACTTCCAAAACATGGTTTTTGAACGCTTCAACAGCATCTTCTGGCGACGAAAATCGTTGACCACGCATTTTTTTCTTGATGTGCGGGAATAAAAAGAAGTCATGGGGTGCCAAGTCAGGCGGATGACCCATCAGTTCGAACATTTTTCGTTGGTTTTGGCTGGTCTTCGAAGACCCACACGGTCGATTGCTGTTTTGTTTCGGGCTCATACGCATACTTTAGATCCATGATTCATCACCTATGACGATCTTATAAACGTCTTTTGAAGCACCGCGATCGTATTTTTTCAAAATTTCTTTGCTCCAATCGTCACGAGCCTTTTTTTTGAGCGATTGTCAAATTGTGCAGGATCCAACGAGAACAAACCTTTTATAAGGCCAGGTGTTCATGCATTATCGAATGGAAGAAATGCCCAAGGATGCCTATATTTCACAGTATGTCACATGACGATCTAGCATTATCAGTTCACAACCTTCACGACCTTCGACGAGCGAGCGTCGGCCACGATTGAATTCATTAAACCAATTATTCACAGTTCTATAGGATGGTGCTTCATCGCCATACAATGATTTAAGTTCATCGATGCACTCTTGTCGTGATAATCCACGTAAAACGTTGTGAAAATTGATCGCACGAAAATGTTTACGAGTTAATTTCATTTTTTTTTTGCCAAATTGAGTCACTGTAAACAACACAAATGATGGTCGTACGACAAAACCTTCTGAGTACGTTTATGCTAAAAAATGTCAAACTTTCTTAGTCACTTAGTGTTGCCTAGGTCAGAAATATATATAGCAACCCTCAAAATTGTAAGCCACACCTTAATGTCTTTATTTGCCCAACTTTATTTGATATTTCTTTGTTTCAGTGTTTGATAAATTCAACCAAAATGCGTTTTGTGACTTCTTAATTGTTTTGGTCAGCATAACCGACCAAATGTGCCCACAGTGGATTCGATAACAATCAGAATTACCGCATTTGGGAAATAAGAATCCAAGAGTGATTGTTAAAAAGCCGATGTATCCACAAAGAGTGACTG
The DNA here is from genome assembly GCA_963513945.1 of Hydrotaea diabolus. NCBI lineage: Eukaryota > Metazoa > Arthropoda > Insecta > Diptera > Muscidae > Hydrotaea > Hydrotaea diabolus. The sequence continues at coordinate 139,890,394 of OY740719.1, forward strand.
TTTGATGCGGTTTATGAGCTGGCGGCGTCATCGGGAATAGTATTCGCTATAGCCATATGATAACGGACTTCATGTGGTTCCTGTTGGAACCACATATCGTCCAGGCACCGTTGGTCTTCTTTCTTTAGGGATATTTAAAAGAAGAGATAATTCGGCACATTAACGACATTGAACCTCCATTATGTCTCAGAGTCATTGAAAATATAGATCATCGGACAGAGGTATGCCACCGAAGCCGTTACGAACATTGGCCCTTTTTTGTGCTACACATAATTGTTATATAGGGTGATCCATCTTGAGGTATTTTTTTCAATAACCTTTTTTCACAGATTTCGCGTGAGTTGTGTTTAACTTTATTTTTTTTTCTTTTAGTATTGTTTGCCATTTCATTACACTCTGCGACAAATGGTAAGGGTCAGTGATCGGTTTGGAATGAAACCACCGGGGAAAGTTATATTGGTAAAAAAAAGACATACGTGTTCCAGCGTTTCGCTGGGTCTCATCTAGGAATCGAGATATATCGATTTGAAGTTAGTAAGTATCGTATAGGGGAATTTGTCACGTTTTAGGCTCTTTTGTTTGACATAACTCGAGAACCACTAGTCCGATTTAGCTGAAACAAATTTAGAAAAATTAAGAATTACAATTCCTCTAATCTGTTCTTAAACCGTTTTCCTACTTAAGCAACAGTTTCGCAATTATAAATAAATGTATGAAAAAAAAAAATTATTTTTGCCTAAAAATTAAATTTTTTTTTTAATTCATAAAAAATCCAAAACGGTAAAAAGTGTCAAGTCCTATTACTTTCACGTAAAGTCACATAACCTATGACCAAAATGAGACATAAATCATGAAAATCGATGCACGCGTTTCTCATGTATTCAAATTCCCCTATACGATACTTACTAACTTCAAATCGATATATCTCGATTCCTAGATGAGACCCAACGAAACGCTGGGACACGTATGACCTTTTTTTGACCGATATAACTTTCCCCGGTGGTTTCATCCCAAACCGATTGTGGCTGTCGCACAGTGTTATGGACGACTTACACCAAAATAACGTCTCAAAATTGTGCAACTGTATAATGGAAATGAGCGTTCGGTACGAAACTGTTTTCGACCACAATTTTGTTCAGTGATGAGGCACATTTCTGGCTCAACGACAACGTCAATAAACATAATTGCCGCATTTTGGCTGAAGAGCAACAAGAAGAGGTTCAAGAGGTGCCATTAAACCTAGAGAAAATCACGGTCTGGTGCGGTTTATGGGCTGGTTGAATAATCGGTCCATATTTTTTCAAAAATGATGATGGTCGGAACGTAACCGAGAATGGAGCTCGCTGTCGCGCTTTGGTATCGGATTTTTTGCTTCCTGAAATTAAGGCCCGTAATCTTGACGACATTTGAATGTAATAGGACGGCTCCACTTTCCATAAAGCTGCTCAAGCAATGGATCTATTAAGAGGTCATTACGAAGAGCAGCCAATTTCACGTTTTGGACCGGTGAGTTGGCCGCCTAGATTGTGTAATATTACAGCTATAGACTATTTATGGGGCTACGCAAAAGTCCAAATTTTATGCTGACAAACCCACTAGGATTCAGGTTTTGGAAGCCAACATTACGCGTGTCGTTAAAGCCATACCGTTCGAAATGCTCGAACAAGTCATCCGAAATGGGACCCCCAGAATAGAGACCCTGAAGCGTAGTTGCGGCCAACATTTAAAGGAAATTCAAAATTCAAAAAATAAATAACATAAAATGTCCTTTCGAAAGAACCACACATATTCCATATTTTATTTGATTTTTTTTTATTTTGAAAAAATACCTTTAGATTGATCACCCTAGATGCTATCTATCATAATAAAAAATATTAATATAATTCTCCGAAAAACTTTTTGTTTTATTTACAATAATCATCGTGCGTTTAAGGTGGACAACCTTTTAAAAGAACTAAGAACTTAAAAATTTGAATACAACAGCTCAAATTTAAAAAAAAAAAACGAATTTTACATAGGTAATTTATATGTAAGTGAATTTTCTTGTGTTGGAATACCTCTGAATCAGATAAGTAATATTACTTTAGTAAGATTCAATTTAAACAAATTTTACCGAATATACGAGGGCAAATCAATAATTCGTTGACTTTTCATATAAAAGTTTTTTGAAAAAAAATCTGTTTTTCAACATAATCTCCTTTTAGCTCAATACACTCCGTCCACCGTTTCTCCAATTTTTGTATCCCTTACAAAAAAATATAGGATTTTTCGAGATCCATAAAATAGGCATTTGTTTGATCAATACTTTCAACGTTGGAGCTGAATCTATTTCTACCGAGTCATTTCTTTAGGTTTGGAAATAGAAAATATTCACTGGGGGCTAAATGCGGAGAACATGGCGGATGAGGTACCAGTTCGTTATCCAATCCAATTTTGCCATTGAGACTGCACACGTGTGCATTATCTTGATCTAGGCCATATGAGGTAATTTTTTTTAAATCCTCGTTAAATCGGTCCAATAAGTTGGCATAATATTCGCCGTTTATAGTTTTACCCTTTTGAAGGTAATCGATGTGGATTACCCCGCGTGCATCCCAAAAAATTGTTGTCATCACCTTATTGGACGACAAAGTTACCTTGGCCTTTTCGAAGCCGGTTCACGCGGAGAACCTTTTGTTTAGACTGCTGCTTGGTCTCCGGAGTGTTGTAATGGATCCATGTTTCATCCACAGTTATAAAACGCCGCAAAAACTCATTCGAATTGCGGTCGAACGACTCCAAACAATCCTTTGAAGTTGTCCCACGATTACGTTTATGGTCAATTGAGAGCGAATGCGGCATCCATCTTGCAGACAGCTTCCTTTAACCCAACAGATCATGCAAAATCAAAACCACACTGCCATATGAAATGCGTAAGGCATCAACAATCTTACGCACTTTTACTCTTCGATCGGCCAAGACCATATCGTGGATTTTTTTTCGAAATTTTCAGGTGTATTCACATCAATTGGCCGTCCAGAACGTTCAGCGTCATTTGTTCTTGTGCGACCACAACGAAAGTCAGTAAACCACGTTTTAACCACTGAAATTGAGGGTGCAGAGTCCCACAGTATTTATCAAGCTTTTTCTTAGTTCGATTGACGGCTTTTTCCGCAAAAAAAATAAGTTTTAAGGAACACTCGACATTTACTTTTTCCATTTTTAACAAAATCCACGAGGTTGTATGTTTTGAACAGCTGTTTAACACAACATTAATGACGGAACTCTCTCAAAATTTGAAAGTAACTAGTCTATTAACAGGCGGTACTTGATAGGAGCAGTATTGCACTACGAGGGAAGTTGGAAAGTCACGAAATTATTGATATGCCCTCGTATTTCTTCTATTTATTTCTGTAAAATCATGTTTGGCGGTAGCGCACCGAAGTTAGCTAATATAAAACACGCCGCCATTTGGAGTTAGCAGACACAATATTTTTTTTTGCTTCAAATAAACTTTAATTTCTAAGCCTTCAGATTGCCGCGGTGAAATACGCTTAAAAGGGTTGGGCTGCACATAAAAAAGAAGGTAAGAAATTCGTCGGAACTACAAAAATGCCATTGGACGGGGAGTATTTTATGTTCCAATCACCAAATTCAATACAATCGTAATGGCAATTCGGTTAATGGAAAATTATAAAAAAAAAGTCATGATTTAATATATTTTGGTACAGAAGATTAATAATTTGGGTTTACTTAATAAATACACTAGGCATTATCTGTTATTACAGCCGGCTTTTGAGGTAACAATGACAAAAACTTTGCCCTAATAACCGAAAACCGGTAGTTTTATTAGCATTGCCAGATTATGAAATTATAGTTTTATTTAAAAGAATTCCATCTAAGCCAAAGAAACAGTCTTTTTTGTTTTTTTGGAAAAATAATACGAATAAAAAAATAAAGTAAAATAATATCAAAACATATTTTTAATAATTAATAATATTGATGCTCGCTGGGCTTTTTAAATATATTCCTTAAATACGTCTATTCGTCACAAACGTGAAATAATTAAATATCCACGTCACTACGAGTGGATTGGATTGGATATGCATTTAGGCTAAATCTATTCTAAACACTGCGCCGGGAACTGTTGGACAAATTTGAATAGCTCGCTTCGATAACGTGACAAAGATCGATGCATACTCGTATAAAAAAAATGTGCAACACTTGTCTTCTTTGGCGTGTTGGAAGACTCTTTTTAAAAGTTTTCTTACATATAACGAGGACGATAATTTCTGTATTGCTCACTGTGCCTTCAGCTTCATGGAATAATCGATAGTCTCCCAATCACGAAAATCCAAACAAATTAGCACAGGAGACTTTATTCAAATGGCATGCATGCATTTGCAATTTCACTTTTGTTCGACATTCGACTACAATTAAAGTTGGTACTGGGTTATGCATTGTGTTTCAGTTCGATTTTGAATTTCAGTAAACCACATCGAGTATTTTTTTGTTTGGACACAGGCTTAGGTTAGGTTAAAATGTCAGGGATTTTTTTGACTGTGAAATAAAAGACCTCTGAACTTGAACTTCCGTGTAAGTAAGTGTAAGGACAGACCTCAATGGCACAACATCGCTATAGTTTAGAAACAATGGGAGACACAAGTTTGGGAAACTTAAGATCGGAAATTTAAACTAACGTACTAAACCCGACCCACTGTGAGATGGAGATGCTACCTACCTACGAGGGCGACCGCAAAACTAACGGGCCTGGCACATTTTCTGTTTTACTAGCAACTTTTTTTTTTGTTTTTGTTTTTTAAAAGCAATCTTTTATAAGCCATCTGTCAAAATTTCCGAAATATTTAATGATTATTTTCTTTGTTACAGGTGATTGAAGTAAACAAGTTTTATAATTTTTGAAAAATGGAAAATAAAGAGTTTCGTGTGGTAATTAAACACTTTTATATGAAAGGTTATACGCCACAATTAATCAAAGATGAATTGGATTCTGTTCATGGTGATAATGCACCATCATATTCCACCGTGAAATCATGGGTTCAACAATTTAAAATGGGTCGTTCAAGTACGGAAGATGAACAACGCTCTGGAAGACCGAAAACTGCTACTACTATTGAAAACATTAGAAAAATATTTAATGAAGTGACTAAAGATAGACGAATAAAGCTCAGAGCACTTGCTGATATTGTTAAAATACTCGAAAACAACAAGTTTGGAGTATTTTACATGATGAACTCCACATGAAAAAGCTATCCGCAAGATGGGTGCCGCGTTTGTTGACTTTGCCCCAAAAAATCGTCCGTTGGACCAATTCCGAGGAGCTTTTAGCGATTTATCAGCGTAATTCAATAGATTTCTTGCGCCGATTCCTAACTGTTGATGAAACATCGATCAATCACTACATCCCAGAATGCAAAGAACAGTCAAAACAATGGATAGAAGCTGTTAAAAGTGGTCCCAAGAAGGCAAAAACTGTTAAGTCAGCAGGAAAAGTAATGGCCACAGTATTTTGGGATGCAAGGGGTATAATATTTATTGAATATCTTGAGAAAGGAAAAACTATAAATAGTGAATATTATTGTGCACTATTGAATCGGTTGAGTGAAGAAATCAAGATAAAACGAGCGCTTTTAGAAAAAAAAGTTCTTTTTCATCAAGATAATGCTCCTTCACACACTGCATTTTTAACTCAACAAAAACTGGCCGAATTACGATTTGAAATTGCTCCGCATCCATCATATAGTCCAGATTTAGCTCCTTCTGATTATTTCTTGTTTCCAAATTTAAAAAAATTTCTCGGTGGCAAAAAATTTTCGTCCAATAGCGAGGTTATTGCTGAAACTGAGGCATATTTTGAAGGTCTTGAAAAATCTTATTTTTTGGATGGAATTAAAAAACTTGAAAAACGTTTGATGAAGTGTTGTAAGAAGGAGATTATGTTGAAAAATAAATAATACGAGTAATTCCAAAAAAAAACGGTTCTTTTAATGTTAGGCCAGTTACTTTTGCGGTCGCCTCGTAAGTCCCTTAGCATCCCAATAAGGAACGTGAAATTTTTTTCTCACATCAGTGATATATCTTTATTATTATCACCTGATATGCTGCCTAATTTTTAATGCCGACTCCAAATACTTATAGTGTCCAAACACGAAACCAAAAAAACGACATTCCGGTTTTTGTATCCAAACGCGGCAGTCGATTTTTCGAAATAGCTAAAACCTGACATTTCGATTTGCCAGGTTTTTTAAGGTCGGTTTTCTAAGTTTCGGGTTTTTGCAATCCTATGTTAAAATTAAGAAAATTTATAATTTTGCACGTACGGCATAACTTTTTTACTGTTTGTAACTATCAATAATATTTGTGCTAGCACCACTTTAAAGTGTACCGATAATCACGAACTGATTAAATTTATCGATGTCTATTTGACCGTCTGCTTAAAATCAAACTACCGGTCGCAACTTTCGTTTGATCTTCATGAAATCTTGCTGATGTAACTTTCCTGGACCAAGGAAGGGCGCTATTAAAATTGAAGGAAATCGATTCAGATTTAGATATAGCTGCCTCACATTTTCGACAGATTTAAATGGTTTTAGCTCTAGAGACACATATTACTTCTAATCTTAAACAAATTTTACAAAAGTTTAAAAGGGTAGCCACTATTGATATTGAAGAAAATTGGTTCAGGTTTAGATATAGCTCCTACACATATTTTTAACCGATTTTACGTGCTCTTTGATCTCTAGAAGCCACATACAACATCCCATCTTAATGACATAAGGGAGACAAAAAATAGACTTGAAAAAAAAAGAAAACCGGTTCAAATTTAAATGTAGCTCCTACACATATTTTTAATCGATTTTATGTCCTCTACATTCCATCTTAATGAAATTTTACCGAATCATGTTTTGTACGCAAAAGATAGACGCTATTGAAATTAAAGAAAAATCGGTTCAGATCACATTCGTTAAATCGATTTTATGTTATTGGATCTAGAGCCACATATTGGATTAAATATTGCTAAAATTTAGCATAGTACATAACGATCGAACAGTTACCAGCTCAGAAATAACAGGTCATATCGGTCCACGTTTTGTCATTGCTCCACTACAAAGTTCATACCGCTTTTAAATACAACCGCTCTAGACTTACTTAAGTCCTACAACATTCAATTCGCATGATTCAATTCTTATACTACAACATTCAAGCCGGGACCTACTTTTAAACGCGGGCTCCGAACGTAAAGTCGCCGGCATTAACGAGGACGAAACCCGCCGCTGAAAAGTTGTTAGATGTTTATACCTGGAGTTGAACCTGGTTTAACTGGCACGTTAGTCGTGCACACTTCCATCACACCACGACGACCCAAACCGCTCCAGACCACCCATATTACTCGTAATTCCGATTACGGGAAAATTTCGTATAGAATATTTCTATGGACGAACAACATATAATAAACAGATCATACAAAATGTCTGGGCCCTCTAAAATGGGCCTTCAGAATAACTGGACATAGGGGAACCAAATAACAATAAGTCAAACTAAAATTGTTTTTGCTATATGAATAAATTTGGGTGACGGTCAAAAAGAGGGCAATCCCTCCCATTTAAATTCTCAGAAATTGAAATGTGACATTATTTTTATAGGTTCGGTAATTTTAGAGCCCGTTCAATGGTCCCAAAACATATTTGCAATTGGTTTTTCTGTACATCCAGAAGTGCAGGGTATAATATAGTCAGCAACACCCGACTTTAGCTTTTCAAATGGGTAATTTTAAAATAAAAAAAACCTCTACTCATTGATCTTGATTTGAATGAATTTTCAGAGTATAAATGGGGTCAATCACTTCACTTCTGAAGGGGAAATATTTTCCATTCTTAGGCATAAGACTAAGAATGGAACACGGTTTAGACAAATAAAAACCGAAATGCCGGTTTTCTGAAAACCAAGGTTTATTGGACACTACTCCGAACGGCAATGCTTCTTATCGAGAAACTTTTACATGGCTAAGAAATTATTCTCTTACCCGTAAAGTCGCCAGCATTAACATGGAGATAGACCCTATGTAAAGTATACCGATCGATATATAAGAAGAATCACTGTTAATTCCTTGAGCCATGTCCGTCCGTCTGTCTGTCTATCGTTGTAATCAAACTACAGACAGAAATTATGCACCGATTAAGATAAAACTTACTAAGAAGCCACATATTATATCCGATTTCGAACGAATTTCGTATAGCTTTACGTGCGGTCGCACCCTTCTCTGGTCCATATCGGTCCACGATTTGGAATAGTCCTCTAGAAGCCACAAATTACATTCGATCGTGCGTAAATTTCGCAAGATACGTTTTGAGCGACCACTTTTTAAGCCTGATAAAAACATATCGGTCCATGTTTCAAAAAAACCTCACTCTTTTTTGTTCCTCCCAATCGAAGTCCTGTCGCACAAGAAGCCACAAATTACACAGAAGCCACATATTATATCCGATTTCAATCGAGTTTCGCAGAGCTTTACGTGCGACCAACACCTTTTTTTCGACGAAACTGGACCATATCGGTCGAAGTTTTATAATAATCCCGGCCCTATCCATCAAGAAGCCACAATTTACATCCGATCGTGCTCAATTTTCACATGACACACGTTTTGAGCGACCACTTATTAAGCCTAGTACAAAAACATATCGGTTCATGTTTCGAAATAACCTACCCTCAATTGTTCCTTCCAATCGAGTTCCTGTCGCTCAAGAAGCTACAAATTACAACTGACTCTGATCGAATTACACGCAAATCCAACTGGTTATCGTTATCTGTACGTTGTCAGTCCGTGGTCTGATGAAAGTGTGAACAACTATCATGCCTGTAAGCCCAGGTTTAACCTCGGATAAGAACATCTAAAAATCCTCTCCTTCCTACCTCGTAAATGCCGGCGACTTCATGAGTAAAAAACGTCTCAATAAAATGCATTAGTCGTTCGGAGCCGGTGTTAAGCAGTAGTTTCCTGTCAGTGAATATATAAATTCAATCGTTCACAGATTTGAAAGAAGTTCCCTATTGTTTCTTAATGAGATGTCGTAGGGTTTTATTAGGTAAGCCGTACGATATGGGCCCATGTTGTCATAAAGAACTGCACACAAAGTCCATTACCGAGTTGAGGTTCAGCCGATTCAGTAGTCAAAAAACAAATCCGATTAAGCTCAAATTAAGCATAGTGCATTATGAGGTCCCCAATATAAATATTCTTTTCAATTTGAAGTCCTTCCACTTTACAAAATACATTTTAGAATCGATCTAGCTCGATACCAATTGGCTCCTAAACCGATATCGCATTTCCAGCAAATTTTTGGCCTTGTCTTTATTTACCTAATATCTAATTAATTTCCGTTTACATCTTGTATTGTCCTCCCGACAATTTCTGTATACGTCATGAGGATGTGGCCTTAGTTGCGATCTTAACCTTGGCCCTCAAGATACGAGGGCGGTTCGGAAAGTTCTTAGCCTATCAATGAAAGAGAATAGTTAGTTTTTTAAAAATATTTTTATTTTTCAATATAATCTCCTGAAACTTCAATACACTTAGTCCAACGCTTATCTAGCAATTCTATCCCTTGATTAAAATAGTTTCCCTCAATGTCTTCAAAATAGTGGTTTACATACAACTGTAATTGCATTTTCATTTGAAGTAAAACGCTTGCCATCAAGGAATTTTTTTAGATTTGGGAACAGGTAAAAGTCACTGGGAGCTAAATCAGGAGAATAAGGTGGGTGGTCAAGCAACTCGTAATTTAATTCGTTGATTTTAGCCATTGTTAAAACACTCTTGTTCGCTGGTGCGTTGTCTTGATGAAAAATTATTTTTTTGTGTTGTAAGCCAGGACGTTTTTCTCGAATTTAAACATTTAATAAATCAATCAAAAAGTTGCAATAGTACTCTGAATTTATTGTTTTACCCTCTTGCAGATAGTCAATCAATAAAATACCTTTGAAGTCCCAAAAAACCGTTGTCATAACCTTACCAGCCGATTGAATTGTTTTTGCCTTCTTTGGGGCACTTCCTCCAGCTTCAGTCCATTGTTTGGATTGTTCTTTTGTCTCTGGAGTATAGTGGTGGATCCATGTCTCATCAACAGTTATGAAACGACGCTTAAAATCCATTTTATTTCGCTGAAAACGATCCAAACAAGCTTGAGAAATGTTTATTCTTATGCGTTTTTGGTCGACTGTTAACAAGTGCGGCACCCATCTTGCAGAAAGCTTTATCATCTGTAGTTCTTCGTGCAAAATTAAATGGACTTGATCATTTGAGATGCCCATGATATTAGCTATTTCACGCACTTTTATTCGTCGATCATTTAATACCACATCATGCACTTTGGCTACAATTTCTGTTGTTGTTGCTGTTTTTGGACGTCCACTACGTGGTTCATCTTCAATGCTTCTACAACCACGTTTAAATTCAGCAACCAAATTTTTTACTGTTGCATATGAAGGAGCACTTTCACCTAACACATTTACCATATCATTATGAATTTCTTGTAAATATTTAATGACACCACGCATTTCTAATTTTTCCATTGTAAAAAAATCGCTAATGCGTCTTTTGTGAAAACCTGTTTCTATATGAAGGAGTTGCCAGATCGAAACAAAATTTAACATGTGTTCATAGCTGAGATGGAAGTTTCCAAAACACTAAACTTTTTTCTGTTTATACCGCGCTTTTTGTGCTAGGCTAAGAAGTTTCCGAGCCCTCGTAATGAAGATGATAAACCTTGTCTGAAATCTTTTATATTGGTTAATTTTGGCTGTAGTTGCGATCGTTTTATAAGCCTTTGCCCCCAAGCTGTTGAAGATAATACACCCTGTCTGAGACCTTTTGCAATGGTATATAGATCGGATTTGTTACACTTTTTACAATGGATTTTGTGACACTCAGCGTCATTCTTCAAAAGCTTACATGTTTTGCAATTTTTTCATAAAATGTCATTGTTTCAAAATCATATTTAAACAGGTACGTACTGGTTTTCGAGGCTCATTCCATTGACTTTTCTCGAAAACGTACGCGCCAGTTTATGACGCACTCGAATTTCAAATACATTCTAATACCGTAATAGTTATATATGCACATTCACTTATTTATTCAAACCACTAGTCATTTAAAAACAATTGCAAATTGCATTTGTAATGGATATTCGTACAGAAGGATATGACAATTTACAACGAACTTATCAAGGCTTTGAAACGACTTCACGAACTTTTGGACTTATGGGGGGAGGTAGGTAATGTAGACGACTAGTACCGACTAGTACATTAAAGTGGTCAAAACTTGTTTGTAAATTTCGAAAGTAATAGGGTGAAAATACGAATAATACGAAACTAAAATTTGTTTTTTTGCCCGAAAAGTTTATAAAACGATTCTTTTTAATCGCATGTTGTTGGTTTTTGAAAAATTTGAAATGGCTTAGAAATTATAATACAAATCTAGCACATTCTAGAATCTAGAACAAATCTAGAACATTACCTGTATGTGACGCGCAAAATAGTAAGGGACCTAAGGGTAAAAACCAGTTTTGTTCAGGAGAGCCATTTTAAAGATTTAAATACGTGTATCTCTGGTGTACCATCACTTTCATAAAACGCGCATATCTCTGGGAGGAAACACTTTTGGGGCATGGGATCGGTCTCATTCGATGCTCACATGTTGTCCACATCAAAAAAAAATGAAAATTGATTTTTGTACCCTTAGGTCCCTTTCTCTATGCGCTGTTGGTGAAATTAATAAAAAAAATTTGTTCAACTTTTTTTTTTTAAATTTTACATTTTTTGTTAAAAAATTTGAATTTTTTTGTAAAAAAACAACTTTACATTTGTTTTTGTAAAGAAAAACTTTACATTTGTTTTTAAAAAATTAAATTTTTTTAAATTGAACAGGGATTAAACCGGCTCAAGACCTTTTGCTTCTATATTTAAATAGAAGACAAGTTTTTAACATAAATGGCAAAGTGACATTGATTTTCGTGGCTGCACACTACTTTTATCATGATTTCGGGTCCGTGACAACCCTCTTTAGAAAGCCTTGCTGCAATTGTTGAAAGTAAAACCGAAATCTATAAGGCCAGGCTCTCCCCAAACGAATGAGAACTACTGTTGTAAACCTTACTTTTCAAGTTTTCTTCACACAATTGCCCACGAAAATACAACTCACTCTTGCCACCTCTAAAGAGACTCCACATCGAGAGCCATCAATAGATTTCTCTTTTTTTAAATTAAAATTTCGTACAAATTGGTCAATCCATTCCAGAAAATTTATAGTGACGCTCAAAAAAGATGTTTAAGTTTTTCAACTCCCCCAAAAAAAAATATATACGAGGGCTGCTATATATATTTCTGACCTAATAATGAAAATGCTAATATTTATCACCAAAAATGGTTTAATTGTTTTTCAAAGTATTCTCCAGCATGATTTATACACTTTTGCATGCGCTCAAGCTAATTGTCGAAGCACTTTTTCCACTCCGATTGAGACACCTCCAAAACATGGTTTTTGAACGCTTCAACAGCATCTTCCAGCGACGAAAATCGTTGACCACGCATTTTTTTCATGATGTGCGGGAATAAAAAGAAGTCATTGGGTGCCAAGTCAGGACTGTGCGGCGGATGACCCATCAATTCGACGTTTTGGCCGGTCAAAAAGGCGCTGGTTTGAGCCGATGTGTGAGAGCTCGCATTGTCATGGTGCACAATGATTCGTCTTCCCTTGTTCGTTTTTCGAATTTCTCCGAAGACTTCAGGCAAACAAATTGTGGTGTACCACTCAGAATTGACCGTCCTAAGTTGCTCAAGCGGAACAGTCGCCACATGACCAGTTTTGCCGAAGAAACACGCGCACGGAAGCACTTGCTTCGAAGTGCTTCTTCCACGAACTACTTTCGTTGGATTTGTCTCGACTTCGAAGACCCACACGGTCGATTGCTGATTTGTTTCGGGCTTATACGCATACGAGTAGATCCATGAAGCACCGCGATCGTATCTTTTTCAAATTTCTTTGCACCAATCGACACGAGCCTTTTTTTGAGCGGTTGTCAAATTGTGCGGGATCCAACGAGAACAAACCTTTTTTAACGGCCAGGTGTTCATGCAATATCGAATGTATGCTGGTGGAAGAAATGCACAAGGATGCCTCTATCTCACTGTATTGCACAGGACGATCTTGCGTTAGCAGTTCACGCACGGCATCAATGCGTCATCAATGACAACCTTTGTCTTTGAGCGAACTTCGGCCGCGATTGAATTCATTAAACCAGTTTTTCACCGTGCTATAGGATGGTGCTTCATCGCCCTACAAAGATTTAAGTTCATCGATGCATTCTTGTCGTGATAATCCACGTCGAAAGTTGTGAAAAATTTTCGCATGAAAATATCCACGAGTTAGTTCCATTTTTTTTGCCAAATTGATTTTTTCAAGTCACTGTTTATGCTACGTTTATGCTAAAAAATGTCAAACTTTCCAATGGAAATGTCAGATGGCGCCAGGCAACACTTAGTGTTGAGTGGAATCATGCTATGGTTGTGGGGATCATAGTATGGTTGAGTGTGAATCATAATATGGTTATGGGGACCATAGTATGATTGTGTGTGCATCATACTGTTGTTGTGAGAATCATAATATTGTTGTACCACAACCATATACCCAACAATAGAGAGATGCTCTTCGAATATTGCCACACAACCATATTTTTTTGCATACTTATTATACGAGGGCATATCAATAATTCCGTAAGTTTTACAACTTTCTTTTTAGTTATATGAACTGCAACTGCTCCCATCAAGCACCATCTGCTAATAGACTACTGTCAAATTTTGAGAAAGTTCCGTCATTTAGTTTGTGTTTAAAAGCTATCCAAAACATACAACCTCGTGGGTTGTTAAAAATGGAAAAAGTGAATTTCGAGTGCTCATGAAACATTATTTTTTGCGAAAAAATCAATCACACCAAGGAAAATCTTGGTAACAACAATGGGGACTCTGCACCATCGATTTCAATGGTAAAAAAGTGGTTTACTGACATTCGTTGTGGTCGCACAAGTAGAAATGACGCTGAACGTTCTGGACCGCCAATTGAGGTCAATATACCGGAAAATATCGAAAAAATCCACTATATGGTGTTGGACGATCGAAAATTAAAAGTGCGTGAGATTGTTGATGCCATACGCATTTCATACAGCAGTGTGGTTTCGATTTTGCATGATCTGTTGGGTTTAAGAAAGCTGTCTGCAAGATGTCTGCCGCGTTTCCTCTCAATTGACCATAACCGTAATCGTTTGACAACTTCAAAGGTTTGTTTGGAGATGTTTCAACGCAATTTGAATTAGTTTTTGTTGCGTTTCGTAACTGTTGATAAAACATGGTTCCATTACAACACTCCGGAGACCAAGCAGCAGTCTAAACAACGGGTTTCTCCAGGTGAAACGGTTCCAAAGAAGGCAAAGGTGACTTTGTCGGCCAATAGGGTGATGGCAACAGTTTTTTGGGATGCTCGCAGGATAATCCACATCGATTACCTTTAAAAGGGAAAAACAATTAACGGCGAATATTATGCCAACTTATTGGACCGATTTAACGAGGATTTGAAAAAAATTGCCTCATATGGCCAGGAAAACAGTTATTTTTCATTAAGATAATGCACGGGTGCACACGTATGCAGTCAAAATGGCAAAATTGCATGAATTGGGCAACGAACTGATACCTCATCCCCACATTCTTCGGATTCAGCCCATAGTGACTATATCCTATTTCCAAACCTAAAGAAATGGGTCGATGGAAAGAGCTTCAGCTCCAACTATGAAATTATTAATTAAACAAATGCCTATTTTATGGACCTCGAAAAATCCTATTTTTTTGGAATGGATACATAAATTGGAGTGTATTGAGCTAAAAGAAGTTTTTTTTTTTTGCAAAAATAAGTGTTTTATTCGAAGTCACGGAATTATTGATGTGCCCTCGTATGTATCAGTAAGTTTTCTATAGGAAAAATAAAGCTTTTGCCTTCATTCGTTATTCCATAACACCAGGGCTTTTTTAAAACTTCTATGATCCAAATAATGTAAAAACTCTTAGAATCTATGAAGGATATCATTGATGTTACGCAAAATTTGTTCTGTGTATTGCACTATTCATAAAAATCTTGACGGACATTTGCATTATCTCAAAAACACTTCTCTAAGTACTTTTCCTCTCAATAAAACTTCTATGATCCAAATAATGTAACAACTTATAGAATCTATGAAGGATTTCATTGATTTTACGCACAATCTGTTCAGTGTATTGGGCCATTCATAAAAATCTTGACGGACATTTGCATTGTCTCCAAAACACTTATGTTAGACCCCTACGTAAGTGCACTCCGATTAGATTTGCCAATGATAAATTTGAGTCCCCTATCTTTTTTAATCAGATCTCGGAAGATAAAGATGTAGGCCAGCCGACAGCCGTGTAAAGTGCCCAAAAATCGCAAACATACTCCTAAAGCGAGAGTAAAGAAAATCAATTCCTTCTCGAGAAATCTAATACAATTTAATAGTTTGTGTGTTTATTTTCTGATAAAATGAAACAAAACAAAAAAAAGCAAAATGTTTCAGTTCTCCCCACAAACAGCAATCCACTCGACCAATTTGAATTCCTGATGCTGAAGTCTGTCGTTTTCTGAACTGCGCATGTTTTAAAGCTTAATTTGTATTGCAGTGGCTTGTCCTCTTTAAATGTCAATAATTGTTAGTTTGCTCTCTCTTTCCTCCTGCGTGAGCGTATCTGTGCGTGTGTGCATAAACTACACATGTGTGTGTGGGTGTGCGTTTATGTGAGTGTGAATGTGTGTGTGATGTAGCGGTTGGTTTAATCAAGTCATTCATGCACTCATTCAGTCAGTCATTCGTCCCTATGTTCGTTGATTTTGTTCCGATTGAGATGGAGCCACACCGACATATATAAATGGCCGTTCCAACTGTTGCTTGTCACATTCTCTAAACCACATCCGAGAAGAAGTGTGTGTCTTCCAAACATCTCTCAATTGTTTTGGGTGCCAAAAAACAAAAAAGTGTGAATATTTGTTTACAAAAGAAAAAAAAGAAAAAACCATAAAAACCCCCTCAAAATAAATACAAAAATAACGAAAACGTAAACACACCACCAAAGGTTTACTAAACTAAAAGTGAAAACAAGAATTTTTGCACGTTAATTACGAAAAAAATACATAAACATATTGAATTTCACTTATTGAAATTTCTTACACATCCCAGTGTTTATTTGGAAAACATTTCAAACATGTACCACCAGGTATGCTTACAGAAGGACAATTGTATTTAGTTTTGAACAAAATAAACAGAAAAATTGAAGATTCAAAGCAAATTGAAAACAACGGATATTTCTAACGCACATCCTTAAAGTATGCAACAGGTAGTTGCTGCATAACGTTGTGGTTACAGTAGTGGGTGGTTTGTATAGACATGAGTAAATTAATTTTTGATATTCTGCAAAATTTCGCGAACATTTAAAAAAAACTTCATGTAACCGAAAAGAAAAATAATAAAGCAAAAATTAGAATTTAACATGACAATTTACAACGAACTTTTCAATGCTTTAAAACGTCTTTATGAACTTTTTAACTTACGGAGGGTGGTAGGTAATGTAGACGACTAGTACTGAAGGAAATTAAAACTTGTATGTAAATTTTGCAAGTAATAGGTTTAGAATGTTTAATACAAACCTTAAATTTGTTTTTTTTAGCCCGAAAATGATTCTTTTTAATCGTATGTTGGTTTTTAAAAAATTTAAAATGGCTCAGAATTAATAATACAAATTTTGCTGTTCTGGAATGGATTGACCAATTTGTACGAAATTTTTTTCATATGAAAAGAACATTACCTATATTTTAGAATATTTAATACGAACCTTTTTCTCGAAAAGTTTATAAAACGATTTTTTTTAATCCTATGTTGGTTTTTGAAATATTTAAAATGGCTTAGAAATTAAATATACAAATCTTACTATTCTGAAATGGAAATACAAAATTTTGTTTATACGAAAGATAACATTACCTATATTGTGTGGTCAAATGTATAAACATTTTTTGTTAAAAAAATTTAATTTTTTTTTCATAGAAATTTTAAATTTTTTCTAAAAAAAAAATTAAAATTTTTTTTTGTAAAAAAGCTTTACCTTTTTTAAAAACTTTAAATTTTCACACGATCATAGTCGTACATGTCTAACAAACCTATAATAGTAATTAGACTGCCAAATTTTTGTAGTTATGGACAAAACACCCTATGAACAAATTTAAATTTCGTACAAATCGGTCAAGAAAACATACGAGCACATATTCAATTTCGTTTTTCTTTAAAAACATATTTTGGAATAAAACAAAAAAATATTGAATGCAGTTAATTAAAGTAATAATTTAATAATAATTTTCTGCATTTTACTTTTTTATTAGCTAATATTTATTCCTAAAGGTATTCAAAATGTTATATTGAAATATATTAAAAAAATAGTGACTTATGAAAAATCAAATTTACCCCAAGCTCAATTATTCAATGCAGTCAAATTTATTCGAATTTTTCATCAAAGTCTGTTTTTTTATCTCGATACAAAGAACCTAGAATTTCTCTTTGTTTGTCTATACATTTATAATTTAAGTTTTTAATATTAATTTTAAAATAAATCTTCATTTAATGGAAAAAAAAAATCTAAAAATTAGAATAAAACATACGAGCATATATTCAAATAGAAGATGAAAAAACGATCATTTATGCAATACTTCGTATTTTATTAAAAAACCTATTTAAAAATTAATCATAAATATTTGGTAGATAAAATTAAAAAAAAAGTTCTAGTTGTTTTGTTGTTCTTATTGCCTACAAATTTTACAAGTTTTATATAAAAATTTTATTTCCAGTTCCATGTTTTTTAATGAAATTATGTGCTCGTATGTTTCATTCTTATTTTTCGTTTACTATTTTTTCTTCTTAAAAATGAAATTTTTTTAAATAGTCTTAAAAAAAGGATGGCTTATGAAAAATCAAATTTACCCTAAGCTTAATTTATTTATTTATATTTCTCAACAGTCAGTTTTTTTCTGACTGACGTAAATGTGACGTTTTATAGCCTAAGCAAAAGGAGGATGTTTTGTCCTTTAAGTTTGCAAGTTTTTGCAATTTTCATATGGAAAATATTTTTCTCAAATCCTTGGACGGGTCGAAAAAATGTTTAGATTGTACGAGTATTTTACGATTCAAAAGTATGTCTTTTGTAAATTAATGAAATTAGGAAATAACGTTTTCTCTACTGACATACAAAACATTTTCTAGGACAGTTTATTTATTGAGAGATTGGAAAGCAATTTTTGAAAAATATAGTACGGAGTGGCTGAGATCATTCACATTCCAGGAAAGCTGAGTTAATATTTAGTAAAGAACTCAAAGTACAGGGTGAAAATTTTTTCAAATTTCTGGTTTTATAGGAAAGGTTGAACTTCGTCATTTAATAATGAAGCACAATATTATTCATATGACTAGCACAACTGGCTCGACAGTACCTCATACGATCAACCCAATATTTTATTATATTTTTGATCGTTTCGGATCTTTTCTATGACAACGTCGACTTGATGCTTTATGTAACATTTATCCTTAATGGCCCCTCTCAGAAAATAGTCAAAAGGGCTCAAATCACAGCTCCGAGGCGTTGCATTGCAGCTGTGGATGCATTGGCTTTTCAATAGTCTCGTGTGGGTTCTTTGAACCCCATATGAGGCAATTTTACTTATTGACATAGCCACCGAGATGAAAATGAGCTTTACAAGAAAACACGATTTGTCGGTAAAATTCTTTATTTCATACCAATATTCAGCCCATTGGGCGAAGCAAAAACGCCTCGGATCGTGTTCCATTGTTAAATGACAAAGTTCAACCTTTTCAATAAAACCAGAAATTTGAGAAATTGATCAGTATTTTTTTATAGTCGATTTAAAAATGTTGCCTATATAAGAATAGGCTGTTAGTTAAAATTTTATGTACCACAATGGGGTATAGGTAAATAAATGTCTGCAGAACATATCACCACCAACTTAACATTTTCAACATTTTACTTTTTTGTTAGTCGAGTTTGGTTTTGTCATACTCTAGCATTTTTTTTGTTTTAATTTTAACGTTTTAACTTCCCTTTTTTACTATGTTATTAAAAAGCATATTAACGTTATTTAGCCCAATATTTTCAGTTTG